>OX336399.1:0-1457500 GCA_946902985.2 Meconema thalassinum | reverse complement strand
TCAAATATTTTTCAGATGTTGTTAATATGTGTTAATAATTTGTGTTGCTACGATGATAATAATAGTTTCAACGATATATTTTGGAAAACTGGAAAACAAATGAAAGTCTAAGAAATTCTATAAACATTTATTCTACGAGTGTTAATATCATGTAAATAGTCAAACAGTGATCTACGTTATTTCCAGTATGGACAATTCATTTTGCACTGGAATAAAATGTTAATAATTTTGGAACACAGTCCACAGGACTAACAATCGGACTTGTGTTTTCAAAAAGATTGTCAAATGTGTTTGGGAGATTTCTGTATATTGTGTGTAAATAAGAGTGTGGATCGCCACACGTGGATGATGCTGCTTTGAGCATTATTCTTGCAGTCAGATTTTAACTTTAAATAAACTGAGATGATTTTACCAGATGTGTTTCACCCAATTAAATCTCCTTCTATCCTTATTGTTGCATTGAGCCAAAAATCAGCAAAGCATTTTTATAAATTTGATGTCGTTTTTGCGATTTGCTTTAACCCATCTGGCGCTCCGGGATATTTTGATTCTCGTGCTGACTGATTATTGGTAAAATGCATATGTGGTCGTGCGGACTCCGGTCTAAACGGGCACATAAAATAAGATAGAGAGAGAAATGGCTTCGAACGTGGGTCCCGATTCAGACATGGTCAATCGCATGCCGATTTGAAATTGTGATACTTTTTATAGAAATATTTTGGGAGTTGAGAGATGTCTGGTTTGGATGAATAAATTAGTAGGAAACCCAATTAGTGGGAAAATTAAAAATTTAACTTGGTTAATAATTAGAATGGGTTTGATTATTTTTGATAATGGCTTAACCATTAGGGCGTCAAGTAAATTCAGTAGTAAACGTTCGATGACTGGAGATACACATTATTAGAATCCAGGTGGAGGATATTTGAGAACTAGCATATTTTTCTGGTGATATTATGGTAAATGTAATTCATAAAAGTAAAGAATTTTGTTTTTCCATCACGTCGATATTAGGACAAATCTCATTTTATTATAGTGTTCCAATTAGCTACTCATATTTCTTGTTCTAGTTATAAGCTTGTGTTTGCCACTGTTGTATACCCCTAAGTTTTGAATAATTGAAATTATGGAAGAAATGATGAGGATGATGAGGAGTTTGGAGGAGAGTTCGAAAGAGGCTGGACGGCGTGTAGCCGCTATTATGAAAGAGAATACTGAGGCTTTAGAAAAGAAACTTAAAGAAAATTCTGATAATTTGAAAGAAAGTTTAGATGATAAACTTAAAGAAAATTCTGATAATTTGAAAGAAAATTTGAATGATAAACTTAAAGAAAATTCTGATTCTTTAGAAAATAAACTTAAAGAAAATTTGGAAAATAAACTTAAAGAAAATTCTGAGTCTTTGGAAAATAAACTTAAAGAAAGTTCTGATAAACTCAAAGAAAATTCCGATTTGTTAGAAAACAGGTTAAAAGATAACTTGAAGGAAAATTTAAACAGTAAATTTAATTCAATGGAAAGTAAATTTAAAGAGAATTCTGAAATTTTGAAAATGACACTTGAAAGTAAAATGAATAAATTATGCGAAAAAACACATGAGCTCGAAACTTCGTTAGCTACTAACGCAAGTTTAATGGACGATAAATTTCGCGATGCCGATCTTCGATCCCAAAGCTTAGCTGATAGGATAGAACATGGTCTTAGGAAAGTTGGTGAAGACATGGTCAACCTGGAAGTCAGAGTGAAGAAGGAGAGTAACGAGATGGGAATTCTAGTTGTTCAGCGTTTAACGGAACAATTCAAGGAACTTGTCATGGGAGAAATAAGAGAAGGACTGATTCATGAATTGCAAACTGAGATTAAAACCACAGTTGTTAATGAAATAAAAGACACACTCAAGCTGGAGAATCAAGAGGGAATCAAGGAGATTAGGGAATCTTTGTCATCCCACATTGAAGTAATTGCCAAGGATATTCAAGCAACTCAGAAGGACATATCAGATATGACAGGGTCATTGAAAAGTCATGAGGCTGTTATGAACCAGATATCCATTGATGTTAAAGAAAATAGTAAAGAGACTGAAGCAATCAAGAAGATGGCAGAAGAAAACCAGAAGGAACTTGAGGCTATGAAAACTCAAATAAAGGATGAGAAACAGTCTGATCATCTTTTGAAAATGCCGAATGTAAGGGGAAAGGAACCGATACAGATAAATCTAGGAGGAGCTAGAGAGACTGAAAGACAGGATGAGGTCAGGACAGTATTTCAATCCAACCCCATAACTGTGTTTAAGAATATAGAAGACAAGCCTTCTAAATTTTCAGGGTGAGATTCTGTAACACCCGTGGAATTTCTGAGAGAAGCAGGTGATTACCTGAAAGATTCTAAGATCCCTAAAGAAAGACAGATCAGGGTAATAGGGAAGTTCTTGGAAGGTCCCGCACTTTTGTGGTTTAGAGCATTTAGATCCACTCTAAATACTTTTGAAGAGTTTTCTCGTGGGCTATTGAAGAAGTTTTGGTCCCCTGAAACCCAACAGCAAGTTAGAGCAGAGTTGTATTCGAAAAGATTCTCGACGTCACAACCTACTCGATACTCTACATACTTTTCTGGACAGCTGTCTAAACTCCAACATTTAGATCCGCCAATGCCAGATAACGAGTTGATTACTGCTTTGATACGACAATTTCCAGCAGACGTCCAGAGGACTTTGATCGCTGCTGACATCTACAATATGGAACAGTTTGATGAAGTATTGCAAAAGCTGGATCATACAAACGCTCAATTCTTCCATCAGAAGGGAGTAAAGAGTAATAACGCTGTGTATGCTGTTATGGCTGACAGTTATTCTCAGACACCTCGAGAGATTCGAGAGGAGCGAGAAGAGAAATCGCCGAGGGAAGATTCCAATACGAGAGGATGGAACCAATACCGTAACAGATACAGTTACAAACCATATGCAAGACCGGATGGTGGTAATCGATACAACACTCGATGGAGAAGACCACGTGATACTCAAGGAAGGTACCAGGAAAGAAGATCCTATGGTAATAACTATAATAACAGAGGGAATGTAGATACTCGTCAGTCCAATGAAGAGTTTAACAAGGACACGAGGAAAAACTTGGAAGCAAGACACCAAGATAACTTACAATTTGTGGAGCAGAGGCCCAATGATCCAGGTCCATCGGGAACACAACAATCCCGGGGGAATGGTAAAATTAAGGATTTTGAATATTGTGGAAGTCAACAATAATGGAAGCTATGAAGTAGCTAATACACGAACTGGTAACATCGTGGGAACTTACAATGCTTCGAATTTGAAGATCTATTATTCAAGAACCAGATAATTTAATGTGTAGATAGGAAAAATAAAAATTTTTCAATTTTTATTTTTTGCTAGGTGTGGGGTGGATGTGCCCAAATCTAGGAATGGGTATTCCAAGTTTCAGACACCTAGATATCAAGGGAAAGGCTGTAGCAGCGTTTGAAAGTTCGGATATTTGAATATCGCGCTACATTGCTTCTCGAAGCCATTCGAAGGAAATTACCGATAGTTGGATGGTAAATGACGTAGCGAGTAACAGCAGAGGTGGAGACTATTTATTGATTAAATAGTTAACTATGGAGCAGAGACTTGAGACTGGGATCAGATTACTGGCACGGCCAAATAAAAGAGAATGCAATTAATATCAAGTAAATCGGACCAGGGATTCAAGAGATATGAGGATTTCTAGATATCAGGCGATGACGCGTGACCCTGACCGTTTTTGTATAAAAGCAAGCAGGAGCAGGCTTAGTTAGCTCAATTCATCACAAGCACTTGGCGAACAAGTTGCGTCTACGCTGAGCCAAGGCACATGGTTGCCACGTCTACGAAGAAGTACTTTTCAAATCGTGATAGTCACGAGAAGTGCTGCGCAAACGAGTTGGAACTTAGTAAGTTTCTGGTGAGGAGAATCACTGAGGTGATTGTTTTTCTACAGACATTGGTGGAAATATTTATATTTCTTAAAGGACATATGCTAGACTTGGTCTAGAAAATAGTATTTGTCACAGTCCAATAGTAAATTAATACTTGGATGTTTAAATCCATTTGAAGTCAGTTTTCATATTTTGTAACTATTTAACCACTTCGATCGGTCAGTACATTGAAGAATAGTCTATAACGGTGGCGTTCATTAGTCTACGCAAGGGAAACTGCAAGTTGTCTAGCGCATGGCAGATGGTGATATTAATAAACCATGCCCAGGGAACGATCTTCAGAACAGCCGTTAACTGCTTAGACTGTCAACGTTTTTCTTGTACTGATGAGATTACAGTGAGTTAGGTTACAACTGACACATTTAAGAAGAGATCGCTTAGATCTGACCCTTTTCAAACAAACTGTTATGGCTTTGTTAGAAGCCCATATTAAAATGGAACCACAGTCATTTAAAACGTCGAAAGATACTACCACTATGTCTGACTAGACGATTTGTGGGTCTACAATGGCGGCCGATACAAGGATTATACGTGCTTGTCCGCTAGGGCATGTCTACGGATAAATCTGGTATAGACCAGGTTTACGACACTTCAAGAACATCAAGAAATGTAAGCCACATTTGAATATTATTATGCTTAGCTAATTGGAACAAACTATTTTTTCTGCAGATGACCAACACATTGTTTTCGTCGTATTTAAAGCTTGTAATGATTTACGCAAGACTAGTTAGATTTATTCTGAGCATTTTCAGCACTCAGAACAGTTTAGGATCGATGACCGAGCATTTTGAGCATTTATTTGAATTTTTCATATTTTTGGGAAATCACGGTAATCAGCCGATGTAACTGTAAAAGTTAAATTTATTTTTGTTGACGAATGGATATTTTTTCCATATTCGAAGGTTCGAACATGTGGATTCTCACATAATGAGATGATAATTAAACATATTTGAAATAATAATAATAATAATAATAATAATCCACTAATAATAATAATAATAATTTTCATAATTTTTCTAAATAATTCTTGGATATTATATTTTATAATAATCATATGTATTGAGAAAGAGCCTATGAAGTAGTTGAAACATTTCTAGTTTGGAACAGGAGATTTTACGAAGGAGAGTGGTTAGCGCAAGCCCGCATTCAACCAACATTTCAGTTCTGGTTGAACAGTTGATATTTGCTATGAGCAAAGTATATGTTTCATATAACACGGAGAGGCATGAAACGGGAAGCAATTGATATTTGTATCAAATAGGATATTTTTGAATTTATATAAAATCATGACGTAAATACACTCGAAAGTGAAATGATGCTTTTCATAAGTATGGTTTAATTCACGGGTTGAACTGAATGGTAAAATAAAATAAACTTGTAAGTTTATTAATCTCCCAGTGTTGATAACAAGCAGAGGCTTGATTTATTGTATAAATTTTGGGAAGATAATTTATGTGTGTGGAGTAGTTGAAATGCCATTCCCAGGTGCGCAGGTTTAAGTCGCAGGAATGAAGGTTTTTTCGAGCATCAATCAAATAGCAGGTTCGATGGCTCAGGTTTATAGTTGGAGTATTGGAGCCACACATTTCGTCGTATGAATAACCCGAAGGTTATTTCTTTGAAACCATCAGTTCTTATTTCAACCTTGTTTACGAATTCCATTTAGAATTTGATTTTGCTAGAACCCGGATTTGTCATGATAGTAGTTTATTCTTCTTCAGAGGAAGACCTTTGCCGTTGTTGTTGTTGTTATAATATTGTGTCCTTACACAAATAGTAGAATGGGCCACTGCCAATTTAAAATAATTCTTTAACCACGAATAATTTGAAGGATATTTTCAATCCTAGTGCCATGAACCAAATGAATTCATTATAAGACTACAATTCTAATTTCCGCATTCTGTCGAAGAATTGCAAGTTGTGAAAGTTGCTAGAAATGGCCATAAATATAAATATTTTTTTCATAATAATTCCAAGTGGAAAATCTAATAGTTGAATGGTTCAACCATTTATTGATCAAGTTGATGATTCAGAAATCATATGTTTTGTTTGGAACTTGAAGTTCATAATCGAGTCACTTCTCGAATATTTAATGTCAGAAGAACAATTAATTGTTGTTGTGCTTCGCACAGTTCCTCGATGCTATGCTCAATGGTCAAATATTTTTCAGATGTTGTTAATATGTGTTAATAATTTGTGTTGCTACGATGATAATAATAGTTTCAACGATATATTTTGGAAAACTGGAAAACAAATGAAAGTCTAAGAAATTCTATAAACATTTATTCTACGAGTGTTAATATCATGTAAATAGTCAAACAGTGATCTACGTTATTTCCAGTATGGACAATTCATTTTGCACTGGAATAAAATGTTAATAATTTTGGAACACAGTCCACAGGACTAACAATCGGACTTGTGTTTTCAAAAAGATTGTCAAATGTGTTTGGGAGATTTCTGTATATTGTGTGTAAATAAGAGTGTGGATCGCCACACGTGGATGATGCTGCTTTGAGCATTATTCTTGCAGTCAGATTTTAACTTTAAATAAACTGAGATGATTTTACCAGATGTGTTTCACCCAATTAAATCTCCTTCTATCCTTATTGTTGCATTGAGCCAAAAATCAGCAAAGCATTTTTATAAATTTGATGTCGTTTTTGCGATTTGCTTTAACCCATCTGGCGCTCCGGGATATTTTGATTCTCGTGCTGACTGATTATTGGTAAAATGCATATGTGGTCGTGCGGACTCCGGTCTAAACGGGCACATAAAATAAGATAGAGAGAGAAATGGCTTCGAACGTGGGTCCCGATTCAGACATGGTCAATCGCATGCCGATTTGAAATTGTGATACTTTTTATAGAAATATTTTGGGAGTTGAGAGATGTCTGGTTTGGATGAATAAATTAGTAGGAAACCCAATTAGTGGGAAAATTAAAAATTTAACTTGGTTAATAATTAGAATGGGTTTGATTATTTTTGATAATGGCTTAACCATTAGGGCGTCAAGTAAATTCAGTAGTAAACGTTCGATGACTGGAGATACACATTATTAGAATCCAGGTGGAGGATATTTGAGAACTAGCATATTTTTCTGGTGATATTATGGTAAATGTAATTCATAAAAGTAAAGAATTTTGTTTTTCCATCACGTCGATATTAGGACAAATCTCATTTTATTATAGTGTTCCAATTAGCTACTCATATTTCTTGTTCTAGTTATAAGCTTGTGTTTGCCACTGTTGTATACCCCTAAGTTTTGAATAATTGAAATTATGGAAGAAATGATGAGGATGATGAGGAGTTTGGAGGAGAGTTCGAAAGAGGCTGGACGGCGTGTAGCCGCTATTATGAAAGAGAATACTGAGGCTTTAGAAAAGAAACTTAAAGAAAATTCTGATAATTTGAAAGAAAGTTTAGATGATAAACTTAAAGAAAATTCTGATAATTTGAAAGAAAATTTGAATGATAAACTTAAAGAAAATTCTGATTCTTTAGAAAATAAACTTAAAGAAAATTTGGAAAATAAACTTAAAGAAAATTCTGAGTCTTTGGAAAATAAACTTAAAGAAAGTTCTGATAAACTCAAAGAAAATTCCGATTTGTTAGAAAACAGGTTAAAAGATAACTTGAAGGAAAATTTAAACAGTAAATTTAATTCAATGGAAAGTAAATTTAAAGAGAATTCTGAAATTTTGAAAATGACACTTGAAAGTAAAATGAATAAATTATGCGAAAAAACACATGAGCTCGAAACTTCGTTAGCTACTAACGCAAGTTTAATGGACGATAAATTTCGCGATGCCGATCTTCGATCCCAAAGCTTAGCTGATAGGATAGAACATGGTCTTAGGAAAGTTGGTGAAGACATGGTCAACCTGGAAGTCAGAGTGAAGAAGGAGAGTAACGAGATGGGAATTCTAGTTGTTCAGCGTTTAACGGAACAATTCAAGGAACTTGTCATGGGAGAAATAAGAGAAGGACTGATTCATGAATTGCAAACTGAGATTAAAACCACAGTTGTTAATGAAATAAAAGACACACTCAAGCTGGAGAATCAAGAGGGAATCAAGGAGATTAGGGAATCTTTGTCATCCCACATTGAAGTAATTGCCAAGGATATTCAAGCAACTCAGAAGGACATATCAGATATGACAGGGTCATTGAAAAGTCATGAGGCTGTTATGAACCAGATATCCATTGATGTTAAAGAAAATAGTAAAGAGACTGAAGCAATCAAGAAGATGGCAGAAGAAAACCAGAAGGAACTTGAGGCTATGAAAACTCAAATAAAGGATGAGAAACAGTCTGATCATCTTTTGAAAATGCCGAATGTAAGGGGAAAGGAACCGATACAGATAAATCTAGGAGGAGCTAGAGAGACTGAAAGACAGGATGAGGTCAGGACAGTATTTCAATCCAACCCCATAACTGTGTTTAAGAATATAGAAGACAAGCCTTCTAAATTTTCAGGGTGAGATTCTGTAACACCCGTGGAATTTCTGAGAGAAGCAGGTGATTACCTGAAAGATTCTAAGATCCCTAAAGAAAGACAGATCAGGGTAATAGGGAAGTTCTTGGAAGGTCCCGCACTTTTGTGGTTTAGAGCATTTAGATCCACTCTAAATACTTTTGAAGAGTTTTCTCGTGGGCTATTGAAGAAGTTTTGGTCCCCTGAAACCCAACAGCAAGTTAGAGCAGAGTTGTATTCGAAAAGATTCTCGACGTCACAACCTACTCGATACTCTACATACTTTTCTGGACAGCTGTCTAAACTCCAACATTTAGATCCGCCAATGCCAGATAACGAGTTGATTACTGCTTTGATACGACAATTTCCAGCAGACGTCCAGAGGACTTTGATCGCTGCTGACATCTACAATATGGAACAGTTTGATGAAGTATTGCAAAAGCTGGATCATACAAACGCTCAATTCTTCCATCAGAAGGGAGTAAAGAGTAATAACGCTGTGTATGCTGTTATGGCTGACAGTTATTCTCAGACACCTCGAGAGATTCGAGAGGAGCGAGAAGAGAAATCGCCGAGGGAAGATTCCAATACGAGAGGATGGAACCAATACCGTAACAGATACAGTTACAAACCATATGCAAGACCGGATGGTGGTAATCGATACAACACTCGATGGAGAAGACCACGTGATACTCAAGGAAGGTACCAGGAAAGAAGATCCTATGGTAATAACTATAATAACAGAGGGAATGTAGATACTCGTCAGTCCAATGAAGAGTTTAACAAGGACACGAGGAAAAACTTGGAAGCAAGACACCAAGATAACTTACAATTTGTGGAGCAGAGGCCCAATGATCCAGGTCCATCGGGAACACAACAATCCCGGGGGAATGGTAAAATTAAGGATTTTGAATATTGTGGAAGTCAACAATAATGGAAGCTATGAAGTAGCTAATACACGAACTGGTAACATCGTGGGAACTTACAATGCTTCGAATTTGAAGATCTATTATTCAAGAACCAGATAATTTAATGTGTAGATAGGAAAAATAAAAATTTTTCAATTTTTATTTTTTGCTAGGTGTGGGGTGGATGTGCCCAAATCTAGGAATGGGTATTCCAAGTTTCAGACACCTAGATATCAAGGGAAAGGCTGTAGCAGCGTTTGAAAGTTCGGATATTTGAATATCGCGCTACATTGCTTCTCGAAGCCATTCGAAGGAAATTACCGATAGTTGGATGGTAAATGACGTAGCGAGTAACAGCAGAGGTGGAGACTATTTATTGATTAAATAGTTAACTATGGAGCAGAGACTTGAGACTGGGATCAGATTACTGGCACGGCCAAATAAAAGAGAATGCAATTAATATCAAGTAAATCGGACCAGGGATTCAAGAGATATGAGGATTTCTAGATATCAGGCGATGACGCGTGACCCTGACCGTTTTTGTATAAAAGCAAGCAGGAGCAGGCTTAGTTAGCTCAATTCATCACAAGCACTTGGCGAACAAGTTGCGTCTACGCTGAGCCAAGGCACATGGTTGCCACGTCTACGAAGAAGTACTTTTCAAATCGTGATAGTCACGAGAAGTGCTGCGCAAACGAGTTGGAACTTAGTAAGTTTCTGGTGAGGAGAATCACTGAGGTGATTGTTTTTCTACAGACATTGGTGGAAATATTTATATTTCTTAAAGGACATATGCTAGACTTGGTCTAGAAAATAGTATTTGTCACAGTCCAATAGTAAATTAATACTTGGATGTTTAAATCCATTTGAAGTCAGTTTTCATATTTTGTAACTATTTAACCACTTCGATCGGTCAGTACATTGAAGAATAGTCTATAACGGTGGCGTTCATTAGTCTACGCAAGGGAAACTGCAAGTTGTCTAGCGCATGGCAGATGGTGATATTAATAAACCATGCCCAGGGAACGATCTTCAGAACAGCCGTTAACTGCTTAGACTGTCAACGTTTTTCTTGTACTGATGAGATTACAGTGAGTTAGGTTACAACTGACACATTTAAGAAGAGATCGCTTAGATCTGACCCTTTTCAAACAAACTGTTATGGCTTTGTTAGAAGCCCATATTAAAATGGAACCACAGTCATTTAAAACGTCGAAAGATACTACCACTATGTCTGACTAGACGATTTGTGGGTCTACAATGGCGGCCGATACAAGGATTATACGTGCTTGTCCGCTAGGGCATGTCTACGGATAAATCTGGTATAGACCAGGTTTACGACACTTCAAGAACATCAAGAAATGTAAGCCACATTTGAATATTATTATGCTTAGCTAATTGGAACAAACTATTTTTTCTGCAGATGACCAACACATTGTTTTCGTCGTATTTAAAGCTTGTAATGATTTACGCAAGACTAGTTAGATTTATTCTGAGCATTTTCAGCACTCAGAACAGTTTAGGATCGATGACCGAGCATTTTGAGCATTTATTTGAATTTTTCATATTTTTGGGAAATCACGGTAATCAGCCGATGTAACTGTAAAAGTTAAATTTATTTTTGTTGACGAATGGATATTTTTTCCATATTCGAAGGTTCGAACATGTGGATTCTCACATAATGAGATGATAATTAAACATATTTGAAATAATAATAATAATAATAATAATAATCCACTAATAATAATAATAATAATTTTCATAATTTTTCTAAATAATTCTTGGATATTATATTTTATAATAATCATATGTATTGAGAAAGAGCCTATGAAGTAGTTGAAACATTTCTAGTTTGGAACAGGAGATTTTACGAAGGAGAGTGGTTAGCGCAAGCCCGCATTCAACCAACATTTCAGTTCTGGTTGAACAGTTGATATTTGCTATGAGCAAAGTATATGTTTCATATAACACGGAGAGGCATGAAACGGGAAGCAATTGATATTTGTATCAAATAGGATATTTTTGAATTTATATAAAATCATGACGTAAATACACTCGAAAGTGAAATGATGCTTTTCATAAGTATGGTTTAATTCACGGGTTGAACTGAATGGTAAAATAAAATAAACTTGTAAGTTTATTAATCTCCCAGTGTTGATAACAAGCAGAGGCTTGATTTATTGTATAAATTTTGGGAAGATAATTTATGTGTGTGGAGTAGTTGAAATGCCATTCCCAGGTGCGCAGGTTTAAGTCGCAGGAATGAAGGTTTTTTCGAGCATCAATCAAATAGCAGGTTCGATGGCTCAGGTTTATAGTTGGAGTATTGGAGCCACACATTTCGTCGTATGAATAACCCGAAGGTTATTTCTTTGAAACCATCAGTTCTTATTTCAACCTTGTTTACGAATTCCATTTAGAATTTGATTTTGCTAGAACCCGGATTTGTCATGATAGTAGTTTATTCTTCTTCAGAGGAAGACCTTTGCCGTTGTTGTTGTTGTTATAATATTGTGTCCTTACACAAATAGTAGAATGGGCCACTGCCAATTTAAAATAATTCTTTAACCACGAATAATTTGAAGGATATTTTCAATCCTAGTGCCATGAACCAAATGAATTCATTATAAGACTACAATTCTAATTTCCGCATTCTGTCGAAGAATTGCAAGTTGTGAAAGTTGCTAGAAATGGCCATAAATATAAATATTTTTTTCATAATAATTCCAAGTGGAAAATCTAATAGTTGAATGGTTCAACCATTTATTGATCAAGTTGATGATTCAGAAATCATATGTTTTGTTTGGAACTTGAAGTTCATAATCGAGTCACTTCTCGAATATTTAATGTCAGAAGAACAATTAATTGTTGTTGTGCTTCGCACAGTTCCTCGATGCTATGCTCAATGGTCAAATATTTTTCAGATGTTGTTAATATGTGTTAATAATTTGTGTTGCTACGATGATAATAATAGTTTCAACGATATATTTTGGAAAACTGGAAAACAAATGAAAGTCTAAGAAATTCTATAAACATTTATTCTACGAGTGTTAATATCATGTAAATAGTCAAACAGTGATCTACGTTATTTCCAGTATGGACAATTCATTTTGCACTGGAATAAAATGTTAATAATTTTGGAACACAGTCCACAGGACTAACAATCGGACTTGTGTTTTCAAAAAGATTGTCAAATGTGTTTGGGAGATTTCTGTATATTGTGTGTAAATAAGAGTGTGGATCGCCACACGTGGATGATGCTGCTTTGAGCATTATTCTTGCAGTCAGATTTTAACTTTAAATAAACTGAGATGATTTTACCAGATGTGTTTCACCCAATTAAATCTCCTTCTATCCTTATTGTTGCATTGAGCCAAAAATCAGCAAAGCATTTTTATAAATTTGATGTCGTTTTTGCGATTTGCTTTAACCCATCTGGCGCTCCGGGATATTTTGATTCTCGTGCTGACTGATTATTGGTAAAATGCATATGTGGTCGTGCGGACTCCGGTCTAAACGGGCACAGTATCTCCCTAAAATTTTGTACGGAGATAAAGGGCACTACTGGAAATCCATCTATAAGACCTTCAAAAACCGTTTAACTACAAAACGAACATGGCGGCCAAGCGAATTTGAAAATTTTAAATAGACCTTTCTCGCGATTTAATGTTCCAAGCGCACTGAAACCTGGTACAGGAAATATTTATACACATTGTAATCCATTGGTATCTAATTTAGTTCAATTGTTTACATAACCTCAAGATGGCGGCAGTGCGAATTTTAAAATTAAGTTTTTATTTCTTGTGATGTAGTCATGCGATCGAAGTGAAAGTTTGAATAATGAACCTACGCAATAATTTTCCTTTAATGGTACATGACTCTATGGCCTATACAGTTAACAATCCAACATGGCGACCATCCGAAATATTTAGACGATACTGAATATCTACGAATCTATTTTAGCAATCAAACTGCATTTTTTTAATGTTCATAGGGGCTATGAACTTAAGTTTACCTATAGGACTTTAAATTACCTGGTGATCACAAATCCAACATGGCGGCGACGCGAATTATAAATATTCACATGGACGTTTCTCGCAATTTAACCATCCGTGTGCAGTGAAACTTGGTACAGTAAATCCTTATACGAATGTTAATCCACTGGCATCTAATTTATTTCAATTGTTTCCATAACCTCAAGATGGCAGCTGTGAAAAATTTTAAAATCTCCTTGTTACTTCTTGTGTCCTAATTATGCGATTGAAGTTTGAATACTACACGTTCACAATAATCTGCATGTAACAGTACATAACTCTAGGACCTACAGTACATATATAAAATCCAACATGGCGACCATCCGAAATATTTAGTCGTTTCTCAATATCTACGAATCTATTACAGCAATCAAACAGAAATTGTGTATGTTGATAGTGGCAATTAACATAAGTAGGATATATGAAAATAGGCTGTATAGTTCTTCACGGAACTACTTGTTCTTTCTGCAACCACAGGGAAATGAACCTAACGTTAATTGTTCCATTGGACGACACATCCACGCGGCTGGGGGGCGTGGTCAGTCATAAGGAAGTACGAGGTATTACACGTTAATGGGACGATATTTTTGTTGAAATGTTCCTACGTTGGCGGCACTATTTTGGAGAAACAAAGCGATACTCACAGTCAAGGAACTTTTTCATTAGTACTTTCTATCGTCGTAAAAAAAATACTCAGTGTTCTATTTTCTTTGTTCATAATGGCGGTTTGAATTTATATCTGTGTTTCGTGTTTCGAAATTGTTGCAGTGTTTTTACTGTGCGGGTTGGAAATTAAACATACGGCATGTCAAATGACTTCCCAATACAGACGGCATTCTGCAACACTTGCAAGTAAGTAGCCTACCCTGTAAGAAATAGTCTAACTACATCTCCATTGTAAAATACATGTGAAGTTTCTGTTGTATTTATTTTGTATAGCAGTCGGTGAGATGAAGTTCTTTATACTGCGTCTAGCCTCGTGTCTTTGTGCAGGTCTGAACAATTTAAATCAATCTTGTACACCCTCGATTTTATCCAAGCTAAGAAAGGCGCTGGTTGACGGTTCATGCCCTGTACAGGGCTGCCAGATTTCAAAAATGGAAAAACGGAACACGTCCCAAAACATTGTGTTTTTAATCAAGGTTGTTAAACGTTGTAATAAATAATACAAATATGTATTAAATGGAGCCTCCGTGGCTCAGGCGGCAGCACGCCGGCCTCTCACCGCTGGGTCCGTGGTTCAAATCCCGGTCACTCCATGTGAGAACTGTGCTGGACATTTTGTGGGTATTTCCTTCGAAATTACATTTTGTAAGTATTACCGCTCTCCATTTTGTATTCTATGTTAAGAGGGGCAGATGACATCGTAGTTCCTCCCCTTAAAACAACAACTAACTAACTAACATTCCTTCTCCTCCTTTCCCATTTGCGTGATTAGTTGTTAATTGCCGTCTACTTTACGCACGATGCATTTGTCTATCGGCACAGGCTAGAGTAAAATGGGGCTCCCCACCGATCTCTCAGCTGTCATTATATGGAAGCTACGGTGAAAGGTTCTACTTCTAGAGTCAGTGCTGGGATGGAGATGATGGTTGGGTTAGGAGCGCTCCGAACTAAACTTCGTGTACGGTGTTTTAAAATAATGAGACAGAAACGCTACATTTCCTTTCACTTTTCTAGTAGATGATAATTGTTGTTTTAAGGGGCCTAACATCTAGATTACCGGGTCTAGGTGCTAGGGAAAATGACAATGAAATGGAAACCAGAACGAAAATTAGGTGAATCTGAGAATAATTACAAAATGGAACTCGGATTGAAATGACTCACAACATATAGAGCGGTAATACTTACAAAATGTAATTTCGAAGGAAATACTCACAAAATGCAATTGAGAATCAAAATACTTACAAAATGCAACGTAGATTAAAAATGCCTACAAAATGGAGTGTAGATGCAAAAAAAAATTGCTAAAGAGAATTTAGATACACGGGGAGTCAATTAACAAAAACAGTGCGGGAATCTTAAAGAGAAAAGGAAATATAATGAGAAGAAAACAAGAGGTCTGACCCCTCCAAGGAGGAGGGATCAGGAAAGATGAGACAAGGGCCAATTAAGGCGGGAAAGTGAAAGACTTCCTTGGCCTTGAATACCCTAATACCGTCGGGGTCAGAAAAGAACAAGAGTTGACCAAAGGACGTCGACAGGAAAGAAGACGGGGAGGAGCCCGGCACAAGTAAGTGGAAGCAATGCCAGACTCGGCTGGGGTCCAGTGGTCGTCAATCCACGTCCCACCTCTGGATGGTTTTCAAGTAGAGAAGTAGATGGTGTTAAAAAGAGGGAAATCCCCTTTACTGTTAGTAAACATGGCAACACTGCATGCGGCGGGAGCATCTGGTATTAATGCGATTTAAACAACAACATGGATTGTTTACCTCGCCTCAACGGTCCGCCAGGTGACGGCCGCTGTTGGACAATCGTGGGATAACAGTCGCGGGCAGTCAAATATAAAACACATTGCCTCGTGGTTACCATGCTGGGCTGTGGGTCGCCATCGAGGCTTGAGGACTTGTAGTACAGTAGCTTAGTTCTTGTCTGGGGTTTGGAACGGCGTTCACTCAACCTAGTGATTCCAAACTCACAAGATGTTGATTCGTTTCCCCACCTCGGCTATTCTAGAAATGGGTTTCCGTGGTTTCACACTTCTCCTCCAGGCGGATGGATCTTAACTTAGCGTGACACCACCTCCTTACTCTAACAAGAACATCAACTGGAACGACTAGTAGGCCTACCAGATCTCCCCGGAGGTAGGGATCGAACCCACCTTGAGCCATCACTAAGCCGGCAGGTGGGACACAAGGACGACCACTCTTATGAATTGAGCCAATCATCGATACAAGACTTTCCTTTCACATAAGCTAAGCTGTAAAATATTTGATTTATCCAATCCGTGAGTTGCTTCTGTTGTTAGGTTTGTATCCCTGGAGTAGAAGTTCCAGCCCTCGCACCACAACTAAATGCAATTGAGGTTCAAAATACTTACAAAATGCAATTTAAATTGAAAATACAAAATGGAGTTTAGATCGAAAATACTCACAAAATGTGGTTGAGATTCAAAATACTCACAAAATGTAATTTAGAGACACCGGGAGCCAATTCATAAAAACAGGGCGGGAATCTTAAAGAGAAAAGGAACTATAATGAAAAGATGATCCCTAAAAGAATGAGGGATCAGGAAATATGAGGCAAGGGCCAATTAAGGCGGGAAAGGAAGAGACTCCCTAGGCCTCGGATACCCTAATACCGTCGGGGTCGGAAGAGAACAAGAGTTGACCAAGGGAGGTCGGCAGGAAAAAGACGGAGAGGAGCCCGGCACAAGTAAGTGGAAGCAATGCCGGACTCAGCTGGGGTCCCGTGGTCGCCAACCCACGTCCCACCAGATGTGAGCCTCTGGGGGCAGCACGAATTTGCGGGTACAAAGAATAATATGTAAATGCACTCCTGGAACATGCATTATGTTGGCAGAGTCGGGAATCGAAGCCAGACCTCGACAGCCGAGAATGCGAGGTGGACCCTCACCGCTCCAGCAGTCTTCAACACGAGCTGCAGTAGGCTATAACATTGCTGTTGGAATGGATTGATGCCTCCGTGTCCTCTTCATCTCTACATAGCTCCCACACCCTACATCTTGTCCTCGACCCTTCCTTCCATAACTAAGCTTGCTATTCCTGGGTGTGTGTCCTACCAACCTATCTCTTCTCTTCATTAGCAGTCGCTAGGAATATCTCTCCTCTCCCACTCATTTGTACCCATCTGATCTTCATCATTCTCCTGTAACACCACATTTCAAACGCTTAAATTCTCCTCTTTTCTGCTGCGTCACGCTCCAGACAAAGGCTCTCAAAAATGACTTTCTAACACAGAAATCAACATTTGATGTCAACACATTTCTTTCCTTGCCTGAACCAACCTACTTTTAACATCCTCTTTGCTTCGTCCATCACTGGTTATTTTGCTTTCTAAGTCTCCTACTTCCTTTAGCCTTTCCCGTGCCAATTTGACGCCATTTGGGGTTTCTGATTCCATTTTACATTCATTGATTTTCAACATGAAGTCTTCTGGTGTGTCGGCTAATGTCATCAACAAAACTCAGAGATGAAATTATTTCTCCTTGAATCTTTAGTCCTAATTCAATGTTTTCTTTAATTTCCTTCATTGCTTGTTCAATGTATAGATTGAAAATTATGGGTGATTGCAAGTTAAGTGTTTGGAATAGCATACTTCCTAGATTGTAAAGTCAATTAGCTATTTATCGAGGTGAAACTCAGTGAAACAGTCCAACCAGTGGGTGGCCTAGTTGGTGATCCAAGTGGACAGCCGTGCCTTCTCTTTGATGCTTGAGTTATTAGGCTATCTCAGCGTTTGATCCGCAATGAGTTTTTCCCTTAATAAACTTTGAGACGATGCATATCTCGACACTGAAGTGACAGATGGGCACTTTAAAGCTGGAAATAACTAAACTACCGTGCAGCCGAGTTTGATCTCATCAGCTGATCACATCTCGCGCAGTTCTGTGGCAGTATTTAACAGCCAGTGGAAAGAAAAGACTCTCTGTCAAGAAAAAAGAAGAAACATTGCAATGATAAACCAGGAAAAAACAAAATGATCGCGTGGTCTCCGGAGAGGCCGAGTGCAGGCCTGTGGGCGACCTGCGCGTCGTAATGATGATGACGTCACATACACCCAGTCCCCAAGCCACGGGAATTAACCCCAGGAGATTAAAATTCCTCATGGCTCGGCCGGGAATCGAATCCCGGGTGGGTAGTTTATTGGCTGAGGAATAAACCACCCACCAAGGAAAGATGATTAAGAGAAGGAAGTAGATTTTGGATTGGAAAAGAAGGATAGAAAAATAGGAGGAGAGTCCCACAAAATTAATAAGTTTAGTTTTAAACACACTTAAAGGTGGTTGCCACCGAAAATCCTCTTTCGGATACCTAAAATGAGTAAGGACTTGGTCTAAGCTGACGAGAAACACAGATAGAACTTGGGCTGTTTGTAAGAGAGTGGCTTTCGTATAATCCCTCTCAAGCATATATAAAACTACTATGGGGAAGAGTGCTGGTCTGGCAAGACTGAGAGGAACAAATTTACTGTATGTCTTCTCAAAGAAATTAGGTTTTACAAAGTAATTCAAAGAATGCCAATGATTTAACTCAAGCTTGGTATTTTCAATTTCCAAAATTATGGAGTTCCTGTAAGGGCGACCAAGTGTCTCTAAAAAGGAAAATGATAAAAGATTATGCCTTATTGGGTAATCTTGGTAAATGAACCAATGGTTGCATTGGAAAATGGCTAAGCTTTTACTCAGCGAGGAGCCGGCTAAAAGTTTAGACAAAAAGAAACACTTATTTTTTAGAAAATTGACCATAAGTTTTCGGAGAGGGTCTCCACAAGCAGGTAGCTGGCTTAGCGAGCTTTACTTGCCTTACTGGCCAATTAGAATTAGCTATTAACGGTAAGAAGAACTTTAGTGAGGTGAAAATTAAGAGTTCTTGCTCAAATGCAACAAATGGTGAAAGCTCTATTAATGATTTTAATATCATTGAGTGAGGAGAGTCAAGGAAGACAGGATTTTGCCTAAACTTTATATTCGTAAATGAAAAAGCGAAGGGAAAAGATTTGTTTATTTTACAATTAGAAAAAGTTTGAGGAAATTAACAATTATGTAATATAATTTTAATAAACATAGTTCATTTGAACTTTTTAACAAATAGGGTCGCAGACCTCTCAACATTAAACGGTTGCTCCAGGCAATTGACAATTTACAAGGTTTCAAACCTTACATGTTTCTAAAATCTTTATAAGATTTAAACAAATGAGCAATGAAATAATTAAAGCTTGAACGTGAATTGGAGTACAAAAAGTGCACCTTAAGAAATTCTGGAGAGAATGTTCTAGAGAAAGTGACAACTTTGAAAATAACAATAATAGCAACATGAAAAATAAGATAGAAGTTCCTACAACTTCTTATATTTATACAGAATTAATATATGAGAATTATACAAAGAGGGCAGGTCACTTACTGTGAAACCTGAAGAAAGTGAAAGGGAAAGTTCTAGACTTCCCAAGTTTGAGCAGGAATCACTCGCCAAATGGGACAGTTTCCATTTCGTGAAACCTGAACATGACTCGCTCAAGAGTTTAGAGAATTGTTTTCCCTGATTATGGGAAAGGAACAACGTGAATTTAAAACTTGTATCACACAAGCAATTATGCAGAATTTAATTAATGTTAAACTAGCAAAGTTGGAAGGGCACCTCGTGAGTGACACCTTATAGAAAAGTTTCAATTTTATTAATAATGGTTGTTAGTAGAAGGTTGAGGAAAGATCATTGGGATATAGGATCAATGTTTATGGCCGTATTTAATATAACCGGACGATCGCGACGCGGTAGAAACGTGGAGCAAGCACTGTTTATCACTGTAGTCTATGAAGATGGATGCAAAGTTCACTATAGAAATACTGAAGTTTATGAGAAAAAAAGTTATTGCAATTATGGAAATAACTGATTGCACTATATAGGTAAGAGTCTATTTCTTGAAAAAGTTGTAATTTACAATTAAATGCGCCATAGAATGTTCTAGAGGTTCCAGCGGTGGAGGAAAGTTAGCTATTGCAAAAATTTGTAAGGAAGATTCCTCATTTTAACTAGCATTTTCACAAGTGCGTGAACAATACTTGACGGCAAGACTCGCAGATAGAGAACAAGATCTCGAAGGTTCCAGAACGACCTTAGCAGAAAATGGGGTTGAGAAAATCCAACGGAGGAACTAGCTTTATAATTATAGACAGCGGGTATTAGATAATATCCCACGTAGCGAGAGGATTTCTCGTTTGAATAGCTTAAGAAAAGCTCTTTTTTAGTAAGGTTGGCTTATACAAGCAAAAGCTCAACATGGCAAATCCCACGAAGAATGATTATTGCCCCAAAGTAAATGATTACACACTGTCTATAAATTATAATTAAAAGCACGTGGAAGTTAAAACCATGAAGATGAGGTTAAAACTTTTGAAATGGTACTTATCTTGATTTCATGTTGAAGTCGAAGTTTCCGTTGATGATTACTTAGCCAACATGGCGTAAAAGAGGGTGAGCCTCTTGGTTTGAGAAGGCAAGCTCGAGCGGAGCTTTGACTGAACGAGTCAACTGCAGACGGAGAAGTGAGAGCAGCTCAACGGAGCACGGAGGGACCAAGAAAAAGGGAAAGAGTGGGGGTAGGAGACAAAAGGAGAACATATAAACATTGCCAACTTGAAAACAAAAAAATTATCTTCTCTTGCTGAGCCGGTCTTCTAAGAGTTGATAACAGTTGATACTAGCGCAGCATGGTGAGTAAAGAAGTGGACGTAGTCCTCTTGCTCCAAGAGAAAATAGCTGACGATGGTAACAGGATCTGGTGGCCAAATGGATAAGTAAGTCCTCTAGCACCAGGAAGAGTTGAGGAGCTTCAGAGATTCGCTGCGAGGTGACGCTAGGTGGGTCACAGAAGTTATATATCTAGAACAGACTTATGAAGACATGAGAGATTTGCTTATCAAGGAGAAAACAAAAGATCACTGTTGGTGTTTGACAAAGAGAAAGGAAGAAATGAACATGCAAAGAGCAATAAAAATTATATCTCAGGTACCGTGTATTCAAAGAATACACCATACTGGGGGGGGGGGGGGAAACACCAACAGAGAGCAAATAAACAGTTACACATTTATTGGAAGAGGAGCGATCAAAGACAAGGGTCTTGTAATCGAACCGTTAATGGTCAAGACTCTGACCACCCTGACTCTCCCATCTCTTCCAGGGTAACACCTAGTCACTCTACCGGAAGTCCAGACTAGAGGGGGAGAAACATCCCTAACCAAGACCAAGTCCCCCACTTTAATGTCGGGACTGGAAAGAAACCACTTCTGCCTCCGTTGCAAGGAAGTTAAATATTCCAAGTTCCATCTCTTCCAAAAAGAATTACGGAGGGCTTCAAGTTTACGCCAAACAATAGGTAAATTAAAATCCCGGTAAGAATTGGGAAGAGGAGGAGGGGCAGAAAGAGAAGTGCCGATAAGGAAGTGACCAGGGGTGAGTGGAAGTAGGTCATCAGGGTCATTGGAAAGTGGAGTTAAAGGGCGAGAGTTAACAACACCTTCAATCAAAACAGACAGTGAATTGAATTCTTCGTAAGTCAGAATTCGATTACCTAAGACTTTTCTTAAATGTTGTTTAGTGAGCTTTACGCAAGATTCCCACCTACCACCATGATGCGGAGCGTAAGGAGGTATGAAGCGCCATTTGAAACCTTTTGAATAAGAAAAATTAGAGATTTGTTCCATGGCAGGAGAGGAAGTGAGAGCTTTCTTCCACAGGGAAGCTGCGCCCTGAAAGGTGGAAGCGTTATCAGAGAACATCTCAGAAGGAACACCACGCCTAGCGGTGAAACGAGAGACAGCTGATAAAAAATAAGAAGTAGAAGCATTCGTTACTAGTTCCAAGTGGATTGCGCCGGTAACCATGCAAACAAAGAGAGAAACATAAAGCTTACCAAACAATTTGCGTTTAGCTTCAAGAGAGTTTCGTTGATATTGGAACGGACCCATAGTCCACGCCAGTTAAAGCAAATGGGCGTATAGGAGAAGAACGAAAAGAGGGCAGATCGCTCATTAATTGAGTGTGGATTTTAGGTTTCGCTTTGAAACAAGGAATGCACTTATGAATTACAGAAGAAACTTCATGAATTCCATTTATAATCCAGTACTTTTCCCTTAAGAGGTAAAGCAGAGTACGTGTACCAACATGAAGATTACGGTAATGAAAGTCACGTATAATTAAGGAAGTTACGTGATGTTTGGAAGGCAAAATAACAGGATGCTTTTTGTCTTCAGAGAGTAAAGATTGCGAGAGCCTTCCACCTACCCTAAGTAATCCATGGTCATCAAGAAACGGGGCTAAAGCACGAAGACGGCTGGATTTGGGAAGATCTCTTCTAGAAGAAAGCAATGACAATTCAGAAGAAAAGGCTTCTTGCTGTGTCAGTTGTAAAATCTTAATGGTAGCGAGATTCAATTCATGATTGGTAAGGTGTGGTTTAGGGAGAAGAGGTTGGTCAACCACAAGATATTTCCATCTAAGGAGATAGGCGACAATCCGTAGTAATTTATGAAAAGAAGAATAGCGGGACAACAAAGGATGAGATGCGTTGGAAACAAGACACGAAGCAATGGGTAGAGGTACTTTAGCGTCAGGCACGTTGGAGTTTGTAGCTGGGGGTTTAGAAGGCCATGAGGAAGATTCTTCGATTAGCCACGAGGGCCCATGCCAGTACAATTGGGAAGCTGCCAATTGAGAGGGTAAACAACCACGAGAGATAATATCAGCTGGATTATCCGCACTGGGAACATGCCTCCATTGACATCCAGAAGAAAGAGTTTGAATTTTGGAAACCCTGTTTGCAACGAAAGTTTGCCAGTGAGAGGGGTTATTGGCGATCCAAGAAAGGGCGATCATGGAATCGCTCCAGAGATAGATTTGCGAGAATTCGACCTTTAATACTTCCCGTAATTTCTTGACAAGTTCTGCAGCCATGAGTGCAGCGCACAGTTCGAGCCTAGGCAAAGTGATAGTTTTAAGAGGAGCGACCTTCGATTTGGCACAAACAAGGTTGGAAACTAGAGATCCATAGAGTGAATCGTGATAAACTAAATATGCACAGCAACCGTAAGCTTTTTCGGAACTGTCCGCGAACACATGAAGGAAAAAAGATGCATTAGAATGAGAGCTGATTAAATTCCTGGGAATTTCAATAAGGGAAAGATCCAGCAAATTGCTGCGAAACGAGAGCCAACGATTAAGAAAAGAAAGAGGGACAGTGTCATCCCATTCACATTTAAGCGACCACAGCTCTTGCATGAAGAGTTTGGCTATGACGATAACTGGGGCAAGGAATTGAAGTGGATCAAATTTTTTTGCAATTTCAGAAAGAATTTGTCTTTTTGTATTAGGAAGCTCTTCTGCGAGCGAAACTTTATAGATAAGAGTGTCAGTGCTAGTGCACCAGTGAACTCCTAGAGTTTTTATAGATTCGGAGTTACCACAAATTTCTACAGAAGAAGGATCTACGTCTTCGATGGGAAACTGAGCGAGAAACTCAGGGGAGTTGGAGTTCCACTTATGGAGTGGGAAACCTCCATTCCTTAGTAATGCCTGAAGTTCTAAAGATACAAAAGAAGCTTCCTCCAAAGAGGGGAAGGATTGCAAATAATCGTCAACATAGAATGACGTAGTTAGTGCTTCAGAGGCTTTGGGGTTAAATAAATGACCATCTTGAGAGGCTAGCAAGTGTAGGGATCGGATAGCAAGGAAAGCAGAAGGTTTTAAGCCATAAGTAACCGTTTTCAAGCGAAATACCTTAATGGGCTTACTGGTTTCATCACGCCACAAGATTCTTTGAAGATCTCGTTGTTCTGGTTGAATTAACACTTGACGGTACATCTGTTTTATGTCGGCTATGACAGCTATGGGAAATAATCGAAAGTTTAAGAGTATAGCAGATAAATCTGATTGAATAGCAGGACCAGAATAAAGAGTGTCGTTAAGGCTGTTGCCATTAATGTCGGGTGATGAACCATTGAAAACAACTCGAATTTTATCTTTTACAAGAGGGTTTTTCCACACGGGATGATGATTTAAATAAACCGTTTCAATTGGGGGGTGCAATTCATCATTAGATTTGTTAACAACTTCCATATGATCTAAGCTTTCATACTCATCCATGAAATCAGTGTACTGTTGTTTAACAAGAGGTTCCTTTTTGAATTTGCTCTCGATGGCGAAAAGAGCTTTTCGAGCTTTAGGCTGAGAGTTGATAAGTTTAGGAGGATTATGTAATCTTGGCATTTGAACGACGAACCGGCCATCAGAAGAACGAGTGGTGGTGTTCAAAAAAAGTTGCTCACAGAATTCGTTTTCTGAAGAGGTTACATTAGGAGAATCAACATTTTCAAGCCTCCAGAACTGTTCCAGGTCAGTATTGGAGAAGTAACATTGCGATGCGGGTTGAGGAGAATAATGGGGAAGTTGCCCTGTGACGATCCATCCAAAATTAGTGTCTCTGGCGACCACGTTTGAGGATAGCTTGCGAACCTGTTTACGTAGGCAATTCCAGAAAACATTGGCACTAAAGAGTATGTCAATAGGGTTCTGCATATTAAAACAAGGATCGGCTAGCCTTAAATGCGAGGGAATGTTTAACCCTGAAATATCCACAGAGTGACTTGGAGTGTCTTCTCCAATGCTATTAAGAATTAGACAATTAAGTTTAAGAAAGTTGTTTCTATGACAAGTATCTCTTATAGTTAGCTTTGAGAATTGTAAAGCTTGCGATTTTGAGCTGTTGATGCCCGACACGTTGATAGAAGTGGGGTTTACAGGTAGGCCTAGTTTTCTAATCAAGGAATTGGACACAAAATCATGAGTTGCCGCTGAGTCTAGAAGACCGCGTGCACGGACCCAGTTGCCAAAGTTATCCTGAACGTCAATTTGGACAGTAGACAACAATACTTGCGCACTGCGAATGGACTTAGCATTTTGAATATAAGATGAAGCATTAGAATTGTTAGCACTATCATTTTTCGGCGAAGTAGATGCTGTCGATGACCTTGCCTGATCATGACGATGTAGCAGAGTATGATGAGCCTTTTCACAATGGTAGCAAAGTCTTGTGGACTTACAGTTAGAAGCAGAATGCGTGGGCGCTAGGCAGTTGAAACAATGTTTGTTTTGAGCGACTAATTTTCGTCTGTCATCGACTGACATTTCTTTAAAAGATTTGCAAAGGTATAGGGCATGGGGATCTTTACAAAGTATGCACTTTACAGGTTCGTTTAAACTTTTGCGAGGTTCACTTTGCGTGTTTAAAACAATAGAGCTAGCGACACGACGTTCACTAGACCTAGTTGGGTAACCAGTGGAGTTTGATTTGAATTTGGATGAGCTGGACCCGGGTTTTTGGGTATTGGACGCTGAGCGTTCACTTTTGGATTTGATGGACATTAATTCGAATTTGGAACTAGGAGATGAAGGTTCACTTTGATTAGCTAGAGCGGTTAAAAGTTGGCATCTAGCGTTTATGAAAGTGACTAAATGCTCGTAAGAGTAGTCGTCTTCCTTAGAAAGTTCAATTTCCCAAGCTTTGAGGGTAGCAGCATCAACTTTAGAAACTACTAAATGTATTAGGAAAGTATCCCAATGTTCAGTAGGTTGATCTAATTGGGACAAAGCTTTAACGTGGAGTTGGGTAGTGTCAATTAAAGTACGCAAACTAGTGACGTCATTGTGCTGTGACGCAGGTAGGTTAAATAGAGCCTTAATATGGCGTTGAATACGTAAACGTGAATTTCCATATCTTTCTGTTAATAAGTTAAAGGCAATGGGGTAATTTTCGGCACGCAGAGGAAGTGCTTCAACTAACTGCAAAGCTTGACCTCGAAGGATAGATCTCAAGTAATGAAACTTGTAAATGACTTGAATGTCTTCATTGTCATGAACAAGGGAGCAAAATAATTCATAGAAAGAATCCCAAGTGGATTCATCTCCAGAAAAATGGGGTAAATCAATTTTCGGCAAAGTAGGTTTGGGCTTGTGAGTGCCCTCACGGAAAGAAGTTTGGGGTTCGTGAAGGGAACCAAGAACAGAAGCGTCCTTTTTCTGCTCCTCTTCGAGTTGGCGTATTATTTTGAAAGCAGAACCTATGCCTTCGTAATATAAGTTTTCTACTTCGACACGATCTTCTGTTTGATTGAGCATGCAAGTTTCAATTTCAGTTTGAATGTTACAGTAGTTTTCATAAGAACGTTCAAAATCCTTTACACGATGTTTCAACAAATCTAATTGCGCGTCTGAGGGATCTAATTCTTTTATGTACCTTCTGAATCGGGTAATTTGCCCTTTATAGGATGCTCGTTTAGAAGTAAGTTTTTCATCCTTATCCTTATCAGTGGGAGCCATATTAAAGAAGGTAAATGAAAATGTAACTCACGAAACTGTGGAACCTTGGAAATGCTGTCAAGCTGGCAGCAGCGAATGAGTAGAAAGAATGGGACACACCATAGGAGACAGGAGCGGCCTCTTTCCCGTTCACAGGCTTTGCACGATGTGGTTATAGCTGAAATATTCAATACAGATATTAGAAATATGCAAAGTATTGTCAAATGGCACTATTTTAAAAAGAGAAAAAGAAAAAATGGGCTCTCCCGGGTTTCTGGGACCAAATTTTGGGTAGTTTATTGGCTGAGGAATAACCCACCCACCAAGGGAAGATGATTAAGAGAAGGAAGTAGATTTTGGATTGGAAAAGAAGGATAGAAAAATAGGAGGAGAGTCCCACAAAATTAATAAGTTTAGTTTTAAACACACTTAAAGGTGGTTGCCACCGAAAATCCTCTTTCGGATACCTAAAATGAGTAAGGACTTGGTCTAAGCTGACGAGAAACACAGATAGAACTTGGGCTGTTTGTAAGAGAGTGGCTTTCGTATAATCCCTCTCAAGCATATATAAAACTACTATGGGGAAGAGTGCTGGTCTGGCAAGACTGAGAGGAACAAATTTACTGTATGTCTTCTCAAAGAAATTAGGTTTTACAAAGTAATTCAAAGAATGCCAATGATTTAACTCAAGCTTGGTATTTTCAATTTCCAAAATTATGGAGTTCCTGTAAGGGCGACCAAGTGTCTCTAAAAAGGAAAATGATAAAAGATTATGCCTTATTGGGTAATCTTGGTAAATGAACCAATGGTTGCATTGGAAAATGGCTAAGCTTTTACTCAGCGAGGAGCCGGCTAAAAGTTTAGACAAAAAGAAACACTTATTTTTTAGAAAATTGACCATAAGTTTTCGGAGAGGGTCTCCACAAGCAGGTAGCTGGCTTAGCGAGCTTTACTTGCCTTACTGGCCAATTAGAATTAGCTATTAACGGTAAGAAGAACTTTAGTGAGGTGAAAATTAAGAGTTCTTGCTCAAATGCAACAAATGGTGAAAGCTCTATTAATGATTTTAATATCATTGAGTGAGGAGAGTCAAGGAAGACAGGATTTTGCCTAAACTTTATATTCGAAAATGAAAAAGCGAAGGGAAAAGATTTGTTTATTTTACAATTAGAAAAAGTTTGAGGAAATTAACAATTATGCAATATAATTTTAATTAACATAGTTCATTTGAACTTTTTAACAAATAGGGTCGCAGACCTCTCAACATTAAACGGTTGCTCCAGGCAATTGACAATTTACAAGGTTTCAAACCTTACATGTTTCTAAAATCTTTATAAGATTTAAACAAATGAGCAATGAAATAATTAAAGCTTGAACGTGAATTGGAGTACAAAAAGTGCACCTTAAGAAATTCTGGAGAGAATGTTCTAGAGAAAGTGACAACTTTGAAAATAACAATAATAACAACATGAAAAATAAGATAGAAGTTCCTACAACTTCTTATATTTATACAGAATTAATATATGAGAATTATACAAAGAGGGCAGGTCACTTACTGTGAAACCTGAAGAAAGTGAAAGGGAAAGTTCTAGACTTCCCAAGTTTGAGCAGGAATCACTCGCCAAATGGGACAGTTTCCATTTCGTGAAACCTGAACATGACTCGCTCAAGAGTTTAGAGAATTGTTTTCCCTGATTATGGGAAAGGAACAACGTGAATTTAAAACTTGTATCACACAAGCAATTATGCAGAATTTAATTAATGTTAAACTAGCAAAGTTGGAAGGGCACCTCGTGAGTGACACCTTATAGAAAAGTTTCAATTTTATTAATAATGGTTGTTAGTAGAAGGTTGAGGAAAGATCATTGGGATATAGGATCAATGTTTATGGCCGTATTTAATATAACCGGACGATCGCGACGCGGTAGAAACGTGGAGCAAGCACTGTTTATCACTGTAGTCTATGAATATGGATGCAAAGTTCACTATAGAAATACTGAAGTTTATGAGAAAAAAAGTTATTGCAATTATGGAAATAACTGATTGCACTATATAGGTGAGAGTCTATTTCTTGAAAAAGTTGTAATTTACAATTAAATGCGCCATAGAATGTTCTAGAGGTTCCAGCGGTGGAGGAAAGTTAGCTATTGCAAAAATTTGTAAGGAAGATTCCTCATTTTAACTAGCATTTTCACAAGTGCGTGAACAATACTTGACGGCAAGACTCGCAGATAGAGAACAAGATCTCGAAGGTTCCAGAACGACCTTAGCAGAAAATGGGGTTGAGAAAATCCAACGGAGGAACTAGCTTTATAATTATAGACAGCGGGTATTAGATAATATCCCACGTAGCGAGAGGATTTCTCGTTTGAATAGCTTAAGAAAAGCTCTTTTTTAGTAAGGTTGGCTTATACAAGCAAAAGCTCAACATGGCAAATCCCACGAAGAATGATTATTGCCCCAAAGTAAATAATTTCACACTGTCTATAAATTATAATTAAAAGCACGTGGAAGTTAAAACCATGAAGATGAGGTTAAAACTTTTGAAATGGTACTTATCTTGATTTCATGTTGAAGTCGAAGTTTCCGTTGATGATTACTTAGCCAACATGGCGTAAAAGAGGGTGAGCCTCTTGGTTTGAGAAGGCAAGCTCGAGCGGAGCTTTGACTGAACGAGTCAACTGCAGACGGAGAAGTGAGAGCAGCTCAACGGAGCACGGAGGGACCAAGAAAAAGGGAAAGAGTGGGGGGTAGGAGACAAAAGGAGAACATATAAACATTGCCAACTTGAAAACAAAAAAATTATCTTCTCTTGCTGAGCCGGTCTTCTAAGAGTTGATAACAGTTGATACTAGCGCAGCATGGTGAGTAAAGAAGTGGACGTAGTCCTCTTGCTCCAAGAGAAAATAGCTGACGATGGTAACAGGATCTGGTGGCCAAATGGATAAGTAAGTCCTCTAGCACCAGGAAGAGTTGAGGAGCTTCAGAGATTCGCTGCGAGGTGACGCTAGGTGGGTCACAGAAGTTATATATCTAGAACAGACTTATGAAGACATGAGAGATTTGCTTATCAAGGAGAAAACAAAAGATCACTGTTGGTGTTTGACAAAGAGAAAGGAAGAAATGAACATGCAAAGAGCAATAAAAATTATATCTCAGGTACCGTGTATTCAAAGAATACACCACCGGGCACTTCGGGCCAAAGCCTAGCGCGCTAACCATTTAGCCACGGAGCCGGACATGAACCATGATTTGATGATTATTAATAAACAGTATGTAGGCTATAAATAAATCAGTATCTTGTACTCTTGTACCATTCAATCATATTAATGATTTTTAAATGAAAATGCTTCCAGTTGAGCGAATAATTGTGCGAGTCTTCTTATAACCTCTGGTAGTGCCGAGGATTCGCTGGTAATCCAGAAGACTTCTTGAATTGAAGTATCAATAATAATATCGTATGGCCTCGGGTGCGGGGCGAAAACTTTGTTATTTGACGCCCAGAGGGCAGTTAGTTATTGTTGTTTTAAGGAACTACAAGGTCATCTGCCCCTCTTAACACTGATTAAAGAATAAAAATTGGAATTGAATTAAAAATTTTGAGGTGGACACCTACATTTAAAAAGACCAAAAATTAATAAAACAAAAACAAAAATTTAAATAAAAATTAAAATTATAAAAATAAACAAAAATTACGGAAAAACGAAAAAAAAAATTCATTCAAAAACGAACAAGTCGTTGAGTCAATTTATACTGGAAAAGTTAGATTGCTGGCCCTAAGGGCGGATAACGCGATCAGCAGCCACCGCGTCATCGCCTAATACAAGTTTGAGTGTCGTCTGCAAACCAAGGTTTCTTCGCAAGTCAGCAAGATCTAGAGGGCAGCTTGCATGCCGAATTTTGTCGTTCTTTGGAGCACTATGAAAGTCAAGGAGGTTAGATATCTAAGCTCCTTGACACTATAGCGCTTTCTAGTAGAGAAAGGAGGAACTTTGTGTTGGCGGAAAATCCCGAGATTAATTTTGCCATTATGAACACGGCCTACAGAATTCAAATGGGTTCTTTAACATATCAACAACGTATAACATGCACGTCGTGATTTTGTCGCCTTAAAAAAGAAACTTACCAAGGCCAGGAGCGAACCTGCAAGCTTGGGGTTAGTAGACAGACACTATAATATCAATGAAAATGTATGTTAATGCTGAATATCAATATCAACCTAGCAGGTTTAAAGCTCCATATGAACCGAAAGCTGCCGGAAATAAATGCTTTTACTTGCTAAGGACAAAGGGCTCGTCTCTACACATGGGAACATTACGGTACTGATCTAAACTGTGTTCGTATTGACGCTTTGTGTCTCGGCTACATCCTAATGAAGAACGAAATATATCACATCTCCGTATAATAATAATAATATCGTATGGCCTCGGGTGCAAGCTTTGTAATTTGACACCCAGAGGGTAACTTGCATGTCGAATTTCGTTGTTCCTTGAATCACTATGAAAGTCAAGGAGATTAGATATCTAAGCTCCTTGAACACAATAGCGCTTTCTAGTAAAGAAATTAGGAACTTGTCTTGGCGGAAACTCCCGAGATTAATTTTGCCATTATGAACACGGCCTACTGAATTCAAATGGGTTCTTTGACATGCCAACATCGTATGACATCTGTGTCGTATTTTTGCTGCCTTTCAAAAAAATCACTTACCAAAGCCAGGAGCGAACCTGCAATCTTGCGGTTAGTAGACCGACACGCTATCCACTCACCCACCGTATCACATCTCCGTGTAGGCCTATGATAAACAGTTACAGGCAGGCAAGGAAACATGCAGAATGATCCGTTCTCAGAGTAATAACGATACTCCCGTGACGTCACGGACAGCATGAATTAGTACATAACTTCCACGTTAGGGTTCAACATGGCAGATGTGAGGGCAAAGGGCAAATTGGATAAAATCGTTATAATAATTTTTTACATTTTCGAGTTTATTTCCTGCAGATTATTGTTGTACAAGAATTATCAATCATAGCAATGGAGAAATGAGGGTGACCGGATGTGCCTCCTACAACAACCGGGGCCCATAAACAGATGTTGGGCGAGGCGATGGTGTTAAGCCGGGCCATAAATGTCGTGGGACAGGACATTAATACATCCCCTCCGTAATAAATGTATTAATGCTCGAGTGGGTTGGTGTAACCTCACAGCCACACACGGTTTTCTAATCGCCGTTCACTAATATTTTAAAGAAAGCAAGGTGTAGCAGAGCGCCAAAGGGCTTTAGTTGCGCTACAATGGCAGCTGGAGCTCTGCGCGACCAGCATGGGGACACAGTGATGAGAAAGTTGAAGTTGGTAGTTTTACGTGACCTTTAATCTCGCGATTATGAGCCACGAGACCTGCTTTTTACGTGGAAGACCAGAAATCAAACCCGATCCGCCGAGGTGAGAGGCCACCAGCTTGACCGCTGCGCCTACAGTGTTCACTTTACAATACAATGTTTTCATTCAACCTCTACCACTTTACTCCTAGTTGTGATTGTGATACATGTTTCGGCTCCTCTCAAGCCTTCATCGGTCAATAAGCTACATAAACCATTAAACATGACATGTTCGATTAAAATTGTACACATTCATAGGCGTCATCAACAATAAAATAGAAATAAAATTCATAAATCCGGTTAAAGGCCCTTTGTCTCTTATAATTAGGGTTTGGAAGTACAAAATATGCAAGCAAATATGCCCTAAAAACTACCTAAATATGACCTAAAAATATAAAATATGACCAAAAAATCTATGAAATGTGACATGAATTTCTGGGATAGGTCGAGTATCACTAGCATACAGTAAACGTCTTAAGTGCCAAAACAATTTTCCAGTGTATCGGACATCTGATATTTCGATTTTACAACTGATTTTTTAAATGAACCATGTGTATTTACAATGTATTTTATGCCCATAAGGGTTTACAATGTATATATGTGGCTGATGAAGAACAACATTACTGTATTGTTCGAAACATGTACCAGTACTAATAATAATAACACAATTATTGAAAAGACGGAAATAAGAGTAAGTCATTTAGTGGAATTTTAATTCAATACGGACTATTATGGATAAAATCAATTTCCTTGTTTGCTAATTGCTTCTGAGCTAAATATATCTACTGGAGTGAAATTCCAGTTGAAAGGCGGAAGCACACTATCGTCATATTCCGTGACCTCATGCGTACAATGTCGCAATCCAACTTGTCCAGAAAGATGTGCTAAAAGACGTCCGTAGAGGAGCGCCTTCTAAATCTGCTATCTGCCTGTTCCAGGAAAAGAAAAATTTATCTACTACACCATTCGGAAATCCTGTGATTGAAACTCGACGCAGATAACACGTACCTTGTTAACGACGCCTCAATTTAAACAAAAATGCTGAAATTATAATTAAATATGACCTTATATCACTAAAATATGACCAAATATGACCAAAACAATAAAAATGGCCGAAATATGCATTTATAGGCAACATCAAATTGCTTTCAACGTGGTCAGGGACCCGTCATTCAAACTTATTTTTCAGATTTCGGGTAAAATGAGCTCAGGAAAAAAATATGACTTTTCCTTAACATCCGAACCTTACTTAATTTACAAAACATACTGAAGCAAGGTTTATAGTTGCGTCTGTAAAATCGAGAAACCCCAATCAGACTGAATATGTATATCAACGTGTTATAAATTGAACCTCTAGTTAAACATAAACTTACCCCATTAGAAATGCACTTAGGCCTATCAACCGGAGTTATTTGTCTGGAATGTACAGACGCAACTATGAAGATTGAAGTGGATAAATCAACCTTGCTTCAGTTTGTTTTGTAAATTGTAAGTCACAAAGGGCCTTCAAAGGGCTCATGTCACCACGGAGAGTTAAACTGTCAGCAAGTAAACAAACCATAGTGCTTGATAAGCGGTTTGGGAACTAACGCGTAACGTTGTGCAATAACCACATTACTGTAACGTTACTTTCTCATGGTTGAGCAATGTGTGCATTTTCCTGGGGGAATGAAATAGGCAGAATCTTTAAACAGGGCCGGCCCCAGCGATTGTTTCAATTAGGGATACTTGAATGTGAGTGGATAACCTGCGTTATTGCTTGGAACTGGGAAGGAAGCAGCCACGATAATTTACTTTGGAAAACCATTTGTACGATGCTGAGAGTGGGATACGAACCCACGACTCTTCTCAACGATCCTCTAGAGACCTCATACTAGGATTGAAATTCATGACAAAGCCTGGAATCGAACTGAGGCCATGTTCGGTAATGTGTTTGTCTGATAAGGCCACGGAGCTACTCGACCACGATCTCGCAATCACGTCAAGTCACCCAACCTGTGTTTCTGTCTGTGCCCCGGATTTGCCGCTACCAATAAGCGACTTGGCAACGCTGGCTTCATTCAGGGGACAGATGTTGTCCTCGGTCCCTATTTCTAAAGACACGTCAACGGGCCCATTGATGTCGTGATTTGTATTTCCTGGTTCAGGGAAACTGCTGCGCTCCATTGTTTGCCCGACAAATTACTCATCATCTTTCAGACAGCAGAGGGGTGTCCACCACTGCAGAACCCAGCAGCGGCTCGTCCAAATGGGGCTGGGACTTTTGTTTACATTGCTACTCCACGGGAAAGGTATATTGATCTTGTGCTACCAAGGCATGGCACTAGGAAATCTCAGCCAATATATTCAACACCTAGGTAGGCTATGTAACATATAGGTTTTGAGCCTCCAGTCATATTTGGACGTGGCACCACAGCCATGCCACGGCTGATTTTGTTGAATTTCGTAGGATTTCCCGAATACATCTCGCGGAAAGTCAGGGCCCCAAGGGATTAGGAAGGGAACTAACGTCACGGAACCTACTGTCATTCTAAATTCGACTTACCCGTTGTTTTACACACTCGAGGAATCTCCCGGTTAAAAGTTCCGCTTCAGACGCAGATTGTTGGACATTTTACAGACACACGTACAGTAATTGGCGGCTGATCACGATAAATGAAACAATTACTACTACTTAAGTGGCACCTTATAAAGAAACTCCAGCTACATACACCTCATTGGTGAGTTGTTAACTGTCGAGAAGACCTTTGTTTCACAAGCTTGTGTTAGACTGAACTCAAAGTGTAATACACACATCAAAAAAAGTTTTGCATCACCTCGGTTCCAAGAGTTCCGGAACCTTTAAATACAAAGGGAATAGAGATCAACACAAACAACATTTCAGCTCGTTTTATTGCTCATGAGACCCACACATTGCATGTTGTACCATCATACAGCTAGACTTTCAGCATTTGTGGTCCAGATTGCAGTACACACCACTACCTCTAATACCCAGTAGCACGTCCTCTTGCATTGATGCATGCCTGTATTCGTCGTGGCATACTATCCACAAGTTCATCAAGACACTGTTGGTCCAAATTGTCCCACTCCTCAACGACAATTCGGCGTAAATCTCTCAGAGTGGTTGGTGGGTCAAGACGTCCATAAACAGCCCTTTTCAACATATCCCAGGCATGTTCGATAGGGTTCATGTCTGGCGAACATGCTGGCCACTGTAGTCGAGCGATGTCGTTATCTTGAAGGAACGCATTCACAAGATGTGCACGATGAGGTCGAGAATTGTCGTCCATGAAGACAAATGCCTCTCCAATATTCTGCCGATATGGGTGCACTATGGGTCGGAGGATGTCATTCAGGTATCGTAAAGCCGTTTCGGAGCCTTCCATGACCACCAGTGGCGTACGTCGGCCCCCCATAATGCCACCCCAAAACATCAGGGAACCACCACCTTGCTGCACTCGCTGGACAGTGTGTCTAAGACGTTCAGCCTGACCAGGGTGCCTCCAAACACGTCTCCGACGATTGTCTGGTTGAAGGCATATGCGACACTCATCGGTGAAGAGAACGTGATGCCAATTCTGTGGGGTCCATTCAGCATGTTGTTGGGCCCATCTGTACCGCGCTGCATGGTGTCGGGGTTGCAAAGCTGGACCTCGCCATGGACGTCGGGAGTGAAGTTGCGCATCATGCAGCCTATTGCGCACAGTTTGAGTTGAAACACGACGTCCTGTGGCTGAACGAAACGCATTATTCAACATGGTGGCATTGCTGTCAGGGTTCCTCCGAGCGGCAATCCGTAAGTAGCGGTCATCCACTACAGTAGTAGCCCTTGGGCGGCCTGAGCGAGGCCTGTCATCGACAGTTCCTGTATCTCTGTACCTCCTATGTCCGAACAACATCGCTTTGGTTCACTCTGAGACGCCTGGAAACTTCCCTTGTTGAGAGCCCTTCTTGACACAAAGTAACAATGCGGACGCGATCGAACTGCGGTATTGACCTTCTAGGCATGGTAGAACTACAGACAACATGAGCAGCGTACCTTCGTCCTGGTGGAATGACTGGAACTGATCGGCTGTCGTACCCCCTCCGTCTAATAGGCCCTGCTCATGCATGGTTGTTTACATCTTTGAGCAGTTTTAGTGACATCTATGAACAGTCAAAGGGACTGTATCTTTGATACAATATACACAGTCAACGTCTATATGCCGGAGATCTGGGAACCGAGGTGATGCAAAACTTTTTTTGATGTGTGTAAATAAATTCAATATAAACATGTGGTTATTAAAATAGGAATGTTGTTATGGTGATCGCGCACTTGTTGCCATGGTAACTGGGTGTCCACTCGGGCCCAATAACATGTCCATGTTAACAGAGTTGTTTTGCGTCCCTTTTAACAACTACTGTGGCGGGGTGGATACAGCTTAGAGGTAGCGCCACTCTCTGTCTCAGTATTTAGTGATCTCGAACTGGGAAAGCGTGAGCAAGGGACTTAGCGCACTTGTTGAAACACGCGCGAATCTTGCAACACCATACCTTCATCTTTTTATAATTCTTATTATTTACGGATGAGCCGCTTACATATTGTATATTTTAGCAAAATTTATCGGAAATGTTTTTCTCCATACGTAACAGTGGCTATCCTGCTGGGTCCCTACTAATTACAGTTACACACAATCAGACAAGTACACGGGGCTGCTGTGTCGTACTCTCAGCTCGCACAGGACGTTCCGTTTTAATTTTTAACGGAACGCCAAATATTCCTTTTTTTGGTTAATTTGATAATATACTCAATTTCACACCAATGTTCAAATGTCCCGTTTCAGAATTGATTGTAATATCTAGCTTGTTGATACAGGTGCAAGTTTGAAAGAGAAAATGATTTCTATGTCTGTGTTAGATAAATTATTATTTATTTATCGTATGGCTTTTAGTGCCGGGAGTGTCCGAGGACATGTTCGGCTCGCCTGAGTCTGCAGCTGCTTCCAGCGGACACCCTTAGGGTGAGCTACACGTTCCGTTCAATTTCAAGTAGTTCCAACTTTCGCTACCAGATATCAATGATACCTTGCGGTGAACGTTGGAACTTTGATAGAGCGTTCCGACGAAATCTAACCTAACAATTTAGCTTCACACAAGTTTAGTCTGTGGAAGGATCTTTTACATGCCATGGGACCGCCGGCTTCACTTCCCCTCCGAAGGAAGGATAGGCCCTACATGTTAGATTTATTAGGGGCAACAAAATTGAGGAGTATCATAGTCCTTGTGAAGTTACTCAGCATTTTCCCCTCCAATTCTTTTACGGAGAGAGTTTTTTCTGTCATGAATATCAAATGGAGAGATGATAGAAACAGAAGCTCCATTAGTTTGATGAAACAAGAATTGTTCACATATTACAATTATGACGAAAATTGTAGTGAATTTTATCAGAACGTACTTACAAATAAAAAATCCTTGCAAAGGGTCGTTCAAATGAAAAGCATTAGTAAGTTGCTGGTGTATTTGAATATGTAATGCTTATTTAATACATGAAAAATGAAAATCCACAGCCTGCTTCCAGTCTCCGACCGGGTCAGGAATGGAATGAATGAAGCCCCCATCTAGCGGCGAGGATATGGACTGTGCCGGCTGCCGAGGCCTGACGCACTCCTCTGGGGCAATGATTAAATGAATGACAGATGAAATGAAATGATAGTGGAGAGTGTTGCTGGAATGAAATTTTGACAGGGAAAACCGGAGTACCCGGAGAAAAACCTGTCTGCCTCCGTTTAGTCCAGCACAGATCTCACATGGAGTGACCGGGATTTGAACCATGGACCCAGCGGTGAGAGGGCGGCGTGCTGCCGCCTAAGCCACGGAGGCTTCTGGAATATACATGAAATGAAAATCCACAGCCTGCTTCCAGTCTCCGACCGGGTCAGGAATGGAATGAATGAAGCCCCCATCTAGCGGCGAGGATATGAACTGTGCCGGCTGCCGAGGCCTGACGCACTCCTCTGGGGCAATGATTAAATGAATGACAGATGAAATGAAATGATAGTGGAGAGTGTTGCTGGAATGAAACTCTCACAGGGAAAACCGGAGTACCCGGAGAAAAACCTGTCTGCCTCCGTTTTGTCCAGCACAGATCTCACATGGAGTGACCGGGATTTGAACCACGGACCCAGCGGTGAGAGGCCGGCGGGCTGCCGCCTAAGCCACGGAGGCTTCAGCTTCTGGAATATACATACTTTACTAAAATGACTTCTTGTAGTAAACCCATTGCGGTTTGTGGGTAAACTAAACATCTGTCCTTCTGAAAACAATAATAATCATGGTTAGATAACGGTACAAAAACAAAGCGAACTAAGTGTCCCTTTTGAAAACAACAAAAAAGTCCTCTCGGCACGCCGGAAGGCGGAGGTAGATTTCACCGGACAAACTTGGGGATAGGCGAAAATAGGCAGAATATGCAGATTTTCGTAGAAGGATCAGACCTCATTTATTGCGAGAAGGCATTTTATAATTGGAGCTTAATTAACTTTGTTTTTCGTCATTTTATGCTTATTTTAAACATTTTATTGTCTTATGGGAGCGGTAACCTTCTTGTCATTTGGGGTCCATTTTTATACTTGTGGTCGCACTATCCTTATGCAAGGTTTCGACATTGATGTGTAACGGTCTGTTACTCCTTCACGCAAAATTATATCTCCCGCAGAGATTTTGGTTGGTTCCTCAGTTTAGGGGCTGCGACAACGCGGTCATGTAACCCCGGGTACTTAGGGATGGCTGTATTAGTCTGTAATTCAGGTAAGGACTGCAGACGGTCAATTTCAAGCAGTAGTTCCTAATGTTGCTACCAGGTACTACCCTCAACGACACCTAGCTGTGAACTTGGCTACTAGATGCCACCGCAACCAGCAACTCGCAACGAACGTTGGAACTTCCCCTCCAAAGGAAAGCATACTGAGGGATTTTTAGCGCTCTTAGAAAATCCGACGACTTCGGCCGGCTTTGAACTCGCGACCTTGGGCATAGACATTCAGCATGCTACCAGTTACGTCACCGAAGCCGCTTCCCACTTAGTCAGATGGAAATACTGAATCTGATCTCGTGCAAGTGCGTTGTCATGGCAACGTCTGATGGCTCATCCCTCATCAATTTAGTAGTGTTGCCATGGCAACCTCTGATAGCTCTTGGCATTTTCTTATAATTCCGAAATCATTTTTCTCATCCCTTGGCGTAATGGTGGGTCATATCAAAAATTCTTTCAGACAAAAGTTTTAGGTAATTATTAGGGGAATATTGTCCATTTTGTACGGCTTTGATATTGTGCCTATTAAGAGAGATATGAGTAATGTTTCCCGAAAAACCCACTTTTACCCACCCCTTTGGTCAATGGTTGGTGCTATCAAAAAACTCTTCAAACATAAATTTTTGGGCCTTATCCGACACATAGTATGAACGTTGAACGGATTCGATATTTCACATATTAAGAGAGTTATAGCAATATTTCACTTTTTCGAAAAAATCCCCCCATTTTCACCCCCTTCGACCGATTTAGCCCAGTAACGAACTCGACCAAGATTTTATAGGTATACATATTCGGTAAAAAATTCAAAGTGATTGGTGCAAAATTATGGCAGTTATCGTGTCCACAAGAAACTGATATACATATACTGTATATATACATAAATTATATATAAACTTTTGAACTGACGGTGGTTTTGGGGTCTGGGGGATGTGAAACGCGAAGATATGTCGAAATGTTCCGGAAGTCGAAACATGGGACCCATTGCAATAGTTAGCTTTCTAATGAAATCTACCTAACATTGCAAATCTGTATGTCATGATGATCAGTATCACGGAGGAGAGGTCAGCATACAATAGTTAGCTGTAACTGTATCTGGGACACGGATGGGGTAGGAACCCTGGGGCTTCAAGTAAGGTACTTGCCTGGAGGGAGCCGCTATCACAGTGGTTCTTAACCGGTGGTCCGCGGGAGAACGGTGCACGTATAAAAAAGTGGCCAGTGTTCGTTGAACGAGAATCGTCCGAATGTATTCGCGGCGATGTCTGTCATGTTTTGAATTGAAATATCTTTAAAATAAGTGTTATTGATGATGTTGATGATGATGATGATTATAATTGTTGTTTTAAGGGGCCTAACATCTAGGTTATCGGCCCTTAATGGTTTGGGTGATCGTGCAGATGATAATGATATGTAAACTATAACTAAAACTAGCTACTAACTTATATACTAGAAGAAGAAATGGAAAACAAAAGGAGAATATGGCAAATAAAGGACAGGAGGAAAAGAAATGCCCTCAACCCTCGAAGAATGCGCATTGAGGGACTTGAAATGAAGGAGAGCCATGAAAGGCAGATAGGAAAGAGGAGAGGGTCCGCCCCAGAGGCAATGGTAACAAATGGGGAAAAACCAGACCCAGCTCAGGAATCCCTCTGGGTCGCCAACTCCCGAACCCACCAGCCGTGAGCCCTTGAGGGTGTAGCACTATCCAGGGTGCACCAGAAGTGGTGGGGCTACACACACCCTGCCTCCTTGAGGGCCTTGAGCAGAAGGCAGGAGATAAGAAGAAGGAGGGATCAGGAAAGATGAGACAAGGCGGGAAAGTGAAAGACTCCCTAGGCCTCGGATACCCTAATACCGTCGGGGTCGGAAGAGAACAAGAGTTGACCAAGGGTGGTCGATAGGAAAGATGACGGAGAGGAGCCCGGCACAAGTAAGTGGAAGTAATACCGGACTCAGCTGGAGTTCCGTGGTCGCCGACCCACGTCCCACAAGATGTGAGCCCCTGGGGGGAAGTATTATTGAGGAAGCGTTACAGCTGATACTGTAAGGTGTTTGGGGGGGGGGGGGGGGTCCGTACATCATTCAATTTCAGGCTGAGTGGTCCGCAGAACCGGCCTTGCTGCAGCTGCCCTCGCGGGCCTGGTGCACTAGCCTGTCTCGTGTTTAGGTTTCACCTGACAAAAAGACCACTTCCTTTATTGTTGTTAGCGACTTGCACATCATGTGTTAAATTGTTTTATAACCTGTGTTATTGTACTGGGATCGGGAAAGAGGCGGCTGGGTGTACAAGTGGGAAACAACGGAAAATCGTTTTCTACCTGGTCTAACGGCTGTCACCTCGAAGGTCCGGGTTCGATCGTGGAAATGATTTTCCGTGGTTTGCCCATTACTACTCCAGGCACAATATTTTCACAAGAATTTAATTAAGAAACTCGTTCATGACAAACAAGAATATTATAACGGTAAGCGAATCTTTTATTTAATGAGAAACTTAGCTACACGCTTGCCAATTTACAGCACAAGGTCAATTGTATTTGGCACCAATGCTTGTATTAACAGAATTGCCAAGTCCAGAGAGATAATTTTCGCACTGCATTGTCGAGGTTTGGAAAAATGTTTGACTTCAGTTTGACAGATTAAGTAAGAAATACATTTTCAATAACTGATGAGTCAAGGCGGTGGTCTCCAGGCCCGCTATTTTACCAGCAGACAAAGAATGTGTTTCAATACCATTTTTGTGACCCATAAATTGTTTAAATCTTCTTCTTCTTCTACCTTATCCGATACGGATGTTGGCTAACACCTTCTTATCCTGTACAATCCTGAAGAGTTCCGTGGAAGACAGCCCAAACCACGTTCTTAAATTATCCATCCAAGTTATTCGTCTCCTTCCCGGTCCACGCTGACCTTCAATTTTACCCTGAAGTATAACTTGGAGCAGACGGTATTTTGGATTCCTCATCATGTGTCCCAAGTATTCCAATTTCCTCTTCTTAATTGTGTTTAACAGCTCAGGTTGGCTGCTCACACGCTGAAGAACCTCGGCATTACTCACATGTCCTGTCCACGAAATTTTAAGAATCCGCCTGTATATCCACATTTCAAAAGTTCGAATCTTCTTTTCTGTAGCAACGGACAAGGTCCAAGCTTCAACACCATAAAGAAGGGTGGAGACAACATAACACTTCACAATTCTTTTCTTAAGCGTCATACTGAGATCACGACAGCATAGTAGTTGTTTCATTGTCATAAAGATGGATCTAGCCTTCTCAATACGGCATCTTATTTCAACCGAAGGATCCCAATTCTCATTAATATTCTGTCCTAAATAAACCAAACTCTTGACTCGCTCAATCTGATGTCCATCGACTAAAAGGACTTGTGGCAATGCTGGTTTTCGCGATATTATCATATATTTTGTTTTCTTAATGTTGAGGTCAAGGCCATATTGTTTACTCTTTTGATACACCATAGACACAATCTCTTTAAGTCCTTCGAAACTATTTGCAATCAATACAGTATCATCTGCGTACCGTATATTATTAATATAATTACCATTGACCTTAATACCTTGTTGAATGCCATCAAGTGCCTCAGAGAAAATCTGTTCTGCGTAGATATTATAAAGAAGCGGTGAAAGAATGCATCCTTGTCTCACACCACGCATTATTTCCACTGATCTCGATATATGTCCATCAATTCTGATACTAGCCTTTTGACCCCAGTATAAATTAATGATGATCCGAATGTCCTTCTCATCTATTCCTGAGTTCTTGAGTGCATTATACAACTTATCATACTGACAACAATCAAAGGGTTTTGCATAGTCCAGAAAACATGCATATACATTTACCTCACGGCATCTCTGGAAAAGAACTTGAAGCGCGAATAATGCCTCACGAGTTCCTAGACCGTTGCGGAACCCAAACTGCGTGTCACTGATATTCATCTCGCATTTCCTGTAAATGCGATTATGGATAACTTTGAGAAATATCTTGAGCACATGACTCATAAGAATGATTGTCCTGAAATCAATACATGACTTAGCCATCGGTTTCTTCGGAAGAGCAATAAATGTAGACAAGAGCCAGTCTTCTGGTAATATGCCCGTGTCGTATATCTTGTTATATAAATTAGTGAGCGTCACAATGCTATCATCATCCAAGATCTTCAATAATTCCACTGGAATGTCATCTTGACCAGGAGCCTTACCATTTTTCGCTATCCTAATCGCATATTTCACTTCATCCATGGTGATCATGGGTCCAACAACTGAAGGAATTTCGGGTCGGGAAGGACGATGATCATCATTAAAAAGCTCTTGTATATAGTTCTCCCAAACCTGTAATTTTTCTTCAACTTCAAGTACCGTGTTACCTTGACTATCAACTAAGTTGACTGTGTTTCTTTTCCTGTGTCTGCCTGAAACTTCTTTGATTTTCTTATGGATCTGGAAAGTATCATATTTACTATGAAGTTCTTCAATTTCTTTGCACCTATCTGACATCCAAGCTTCCTTGGCTTGTCTGATCTTATTCTTTATCAATCTATGAATAAACCAATATTCTTCATTATCTCTTCCTTTGACTTCTCTTCGTTTATCCATTAGATTCAATATTTCATCCGTCATCCATGCCTTCCTTTTTTTCTATGTTGTGTCTTGTTCTTAAGAAAATGATCTCCAACCCTCTTCAATGAGGGTTTAAAAGTGTCCCAAAGTTCCAAGGGCTGCATGTCATTTGAATTCAACGTCTTAAGATCAGTGGCAAGAGCAGCAGCCACCTGTGACCTGGTATTTATTTCCCGAAGGGCATCAGTATCATATTTATTTTGTGTTGTTTTTATCGGAATCTTGTTAAATCTATTTTTGAATTATTATTATTATTATTATTATTATTATTATTTTGAAATTGCGTTATTAAGTTATCAAATTCCTGAATTACAATCAACTAACTCCTAATTCGAAAAGGTTTAGGGGTCGGCATAAAATAAAATAATACTATCACAAGGTTGTAAAAATTTTATTTTTACAAAAATACAGAATAATTCTTAACATCAAAGTATATAAAAAATGAAAATCAATACATCGTCAAACTGACCATCAAATCAAGTAGTAGCATAATGCCCTTAATGTGATGCTTATGTCAGTCAATATCAGGTTCAATGTTAGAGATGGCAATGCGCAGGTTTCCCTCCAATACCGTAGAGTATCAGTTAGACGGGAACGACACTTTGACTTCATTTGTTTCATCAAAGAAAACTATTGCTCGCATAAGTAAGTTTAGGTACTTCCAAATAACGTTGCCGTTTTTAAAGCATGCTCTTTGAGCAATTTAATTTCTTTCGGTAAGTATTTTTTGTAAAATTCTAGGTCAGAAACTTCAGAGAATTTTGTTTCTAACTCATTGTTACACTGAAGACCAATCAATTCCATCTGGAAATCTATTTCAACTAGGGCCTGTAATAATGGGAACAAGAAGTTCCGTGAAGAACTATACAGCCTACTTTTCATGCCAATGATTATTCTACAGAATATGAACCTATCTAGAATAATGACGAAATTAAGTTGCTAATATCGAAATTTCCAATTAGTTCGAAATACTGTATACCTGGCATAATGTATCCTAATAGAGCACTACAGTTGGCAGCCCTGATGACTGAATATATTCTTAGTTCCATCTCTTAAGGTACAAAATACAAAATTTGGTTGAAGTCAAATGAATAACATGGACGTTACATGCAGTTAAACATTGGATCTAACAGCGCACGTAAAATCATGTTGGCAACAATGTCATGCATGTATTAGTCAGAATTAATCTGAAATAATATGATCTATTGTTGTGCCAATTTTGAATGAAATCCATTAGTTAGTATAGAAGTTACATGCATTTTAAAATTGGACCTATCAGCAGGCTTAGAATCATGTTGGCAGCACTGACGTATATTAGTTACTCCAAATTCGTCTAGAATGCCAGATACAATACGTGTGCAAAGTTTAGAGCTATTGGCTTGCATACTTTCTGATATATTGATATTAGGGTAACAAAAATAGGGACAGCACATATTAACAGTTGGCAGCCCTGGTTGATCCTTAGAATACGCATATCTGTTATGGTGCACATAGCACATACGAAATTTGGTTGAAATCCAAATGATAGTATGGAAGTTACATGTATTTAAAGTTGGACTTGTCTGCAGGCTTAGAATCATGTTGGTAGCACTGACGTATATAAGTTACTCCAAATTAATATAGAATGTCAGGTACTATACGTGTGCATAGTTTAAAGCTGTCGGCTTGCATACTTTCTGATATATTGGTATTTGGATTAAATAAATTAGGAGCATTTATTAACAGTTGGCTGCCCTGGTAGGTCTTAAGAATACGCTCAGTCATATCTGGTTATGTACACATACAACATACGAAATTTGGTTGAATTCCAATTGATAGTGCAGAAGTTATATGCATTTAAAAATTGGACCTATCAGGAGGCTTATAATCATTTTGGCAACACTGCCATGTTTGGCCTCCTGGAAATTAAACTGAAATTTTATGATCTGTAGGTGTGCCAATTTTGAAATAGCTCCCAATCATACTTTCCAAGATATCCAACATGGAGCTCAAATTTCAATTGCGATTTTTTAGCAGTTGGTAGCACTGACATCATTTTCAAATATGGCCGTGAGATATTCAGGTATAGATCTTTACTCCTACCAAATTTTGTTTCGATTGCTGCAGCCGTTTAGGAGTTGATAGGGGGGGACACACACACAGCCAGACAGACAGAAGGACAGACAGACAGACAGACAGACAGACAGACAGACACACATTTGCCCGATCTCATAAGTCTACTTTTTCCTCATTTTTGCAAAATGTGAAAAGTAGGCAAAAAATCTCATTGTTACGTTACGGTATATTATATTATTTACACTACCCGCGTATCTACAGGTTCTCAACGTTTAGTGTATAAATCTCACTTCGGTGACAAATCAGGGTCTATTGCAAAGCTGCTCAACATCATAGAACTGTACATAGGAAGCCATGTTGCTCTTATGCAGTGTTATGCATTATCGAGAAGAAGACCGTTACAAAAAGATAAATGAACATCCAGAATCGATACCATCACATCACACTCATCATTCACAATATATCGTTTTCAATGGTATACAATATTTATCCGTGGGCCGCATAAACTGACTTGTTGTACACCCCTGACTAGTCGGGTCCAAGCTCCGTGAACCTGAGAGGAATATGGTTCGCGTACGATGAGGAGAGATGCACTGGGTTCCCGGTCCGAGCGTAGTAACAGAACCAAATACCTTGGTCAGAGACTCACTCACTCACACCACGACCCATGTTAGCAGTATTGGAATAGACACGGCCCTTCTCTTCCCGCCTGCCCCTTCCCCTCACCCCACAAGTTCACAGAGCTTGGACCCGAGCAGTACCTGACTGCTAACCTGTGTAATTGTGAGAGAGTAGCAGGCCACTGCTCTGTTCCAAATGACGATAGCGATAAAGACACCAGGATTTGTAGACGGACTCAATGTTCCTCTTGAGTATCGCGCGCTCGGAACAGGTTAAGTGCCCTCAACTCTCGACGATTGAGTAACTTGGAAAAAAGTAGAGCCACGAAAGGTCTCTCTAAAGACGCTGATTGGATAGAGAAAACAAAAAATTCCTCTCGGCACGCCGGAAGGCGGAGGTAGATTTCACCGGGCAAACTAGGGGATAGGCTATAATAGGCAAAATATGCAGGTTTTCGTAGGAGGATCAGACCTCATTTATTGCGAGAAAGTATTTTACAATTGGAGGTTAGTTAACATTTTTTCGTCTTTCTATGCATACTTTTAACATTTTAGTGTCTTATGGGGATGGTAACCTTCTTGTCATTTGGGGTTAATTTTTATACTTGTGATCACACTGTCCTTATGCAAGGTTTGGAACTAATGTGTAACTATCTAACAGTCTGTTACTTCTTCACGCAAAATTTTATCTCCCGCAGAGATGTTTGTTGGTTCCTCAGTTTAGGGGCTGCGACAAGGTGGTCATGTAACCCCGTGTACATTGGGTGTGTGTAGAATCTGTCTGATAAACGGTGTTATTTGTGATGACTGTATTAGTCTGTAATTCAGGTAAGGTCTGCAGACGGTCAATTTTAAGTAGTAGTACCTAATTTTGTACCAAATACTAACGTCAACGACACCTAGCTGTGAACTTGGCTGCTAGATGCCACCGCAACCAGCAACTTGCAACGAACGTTGTAACTTCCCCTCCGAAGGAAAGCATGCTGACGGATTTTTAGCGCTCTTAGAAAATCCGGCGACTTTGGCCGGCTTTGAACCAGCACCTTGGGCATAGAAGTTCAGCATGCTACCAGTTAGCCGCTTCCCTCATAGTCAGATGGAACAAGAAGTTCCATGACGAACTAAAGAGCCTACTTTTCTTAAAATTAAGATTCATGCCATAGATTAATCTACAGTATATGAACCTATCTAGAATAATGACGAAATTAAGTGGGTAATATCGAAATGTCTTAATTAGTTTGAAATAAGATATACTAGGCATAATGTAGCCTAATAGAGCAATACAGTTGGCAGCTCTGGTGACTGAATATATTCTTACTTCCATCTCCTAAGGTACAGAATACAAAATGTGGTTGAAGTCCAAAGGACGTTACATGGATTTCGACATTGGATCTATTAGTACACCTAAACGCATGTTGGCAACAATGTCATGCGAGTGCTGGTCAGAAATAATCTGAAATATTATATATTTTTGTGCCAATTTTGGATGAAATCCATTTGTTGGTATAGAAGTTACATGTATTTAAAATTGGTCCTATCAGCAGGCTTAGAATCATGTTGGTAGAACTGACGTATATAAGTTACTCCAAATTAATGTAAAATGTCGGGTAATTTACGTGTGCATAGTTTAAAGCTGTCGGCTTGCATACTTTCTGATATATTTGGATACAAAATAGAGAGCAATTATTAACAGTTGGCAGCCCTGGTGGCTCTTAAGAATACACTCAGTCATATATGTTTAAGTACACATATTTCATACAATATTTGGTTGAAATCTAATTGATAGTGTAGATGTTATATGCACTTAAAAATTGGACTTATCAGAAGGCTTAAAATTATTTTGGCAACGCTGTCATGTATGGCCACCTGGAAATTAAACTGAAATAGTATTATCTACATGTGTGCCAATTTTAGAATAGCTCCCATGTATACCTTCCAAGATATCCAACATGGAGCTCAAATTTCTAGTGCGGTTTTTTTAGCAGTTGGTAGCACTGGCATCTTTTTCAAATATGGGCCGGAGATATTCCGGTATACATCTTTACTCATACTAAATTTGGTTTCGATTGCTGCAGCCGTTTAGGAGTTGATAGGGGGGGGGGGGGGGCGGGGGGACACACACACACAGCCAGACAGACAGAAGGACAGACAGACAGACAGACAGAAGGACAAACACATTTTCCCGGATATATCTTATAAGTCTACTTTTTCCTCATTTTTGAAAAGTGTGAAAAGTAGGCTAAAAATGAATGTGATCTCGTCAATGGCGTTGTCTTGGCAACCTCTGATAGATCATCCCTCATCAATTTAAAAGCGTTGTTATGGTAACCTCTGATGGCACTTGGCATTTTTAAAAATTCCGAAATCATTTTTCTCATCCCTTGGCGTAATGGTGGGTCATATCAAAAATTCTTTCAGACAAAAGTTTTAGGTAATTATTAGGGGAATATTTTCCATTTTGTACGGTTTTGATATTGTGCCTATTAAGAGAGATATGATTAATGTTTCCCGAAAAACCCACTTTTTTCCACCCCTTTAGTCAATGGTTGGTGCTATCAAAAAAACTTATTTGACATACATTTTTGGCACTTATCCGACACATATTATGAACTTTGAAGGGATTCGATATTTCACGTATTAAGAGAGTTATAGCGAAATTTCACTTTTTCGAAAAAAAGCCCCGCATTTTCACCCCCTTTGACCGATTTTGCCTATTAACGAACTCGACCGAGATTTTATAGGGATACATATTAAGTAAAAAATTCAAAGTGATTGGTGCAAAATTACGGCAGTTATCGTGTCCACAAGAAACTGATATATATAGATAGATACATATATACATAAATTATATATAAACTTTTGAACTGACGGTGGTTTTGGGGTCTGGGGGATGTGAAACGCGAAGATATGTCGACATTTTCTGGAAGTCGAAACATGGTACCCATTGCAATAGTTAGCTTTCTAATGAAATCTACCTAAAAGGATCCAGCTCAGCATTCGCTCGGGGACCACTATCAGGATGTATTGCTACATACACCCCGCACAGAAGGAATGGAACACCCTAGACCTCGCATATCCTGATATCGGACCAAGAGGAACCAGGGGCGTGCTCAACGGGTGTTTGGGACACATCTGACAACTTAATCTACTTTCCGTGTGTTGGTCATTGAACTCGTTACCTCCTAATTATATAATTACCATGACCACCGAGAAGGGGGGAAATGCATAGCGCAATGAGGGCCCGTTAGTTTCAGTATATTGTAGCTAATGTAAAATGTTGTCTATAACTTACAACCTGTTGCTCTGCACAAGATATCTCGTTACCGAACTTTTAACTGTCTAGGGAAATGAGGCAGAAAAACGCCTCAGAGGCAAATACGACAGTGCGAAAGTATTCATTAGGTAGAAGAAGTTCTTCGATTCATAAAATTACAAGAAAAAAAAACGCCTTCTTCTACACCCCCCCCCCCCCCCCCCCGCCTCTCTCTCTCCCCTCAAGAAGAGCAGGGTGGTCACTTCAGCCCCCCACCTCAAATCGATATAGGACCTGAGTTAGGAGTTATAACTGTTTAGTAATAATGTCGTATAATTTATTGTTGAATCTGCTGTCAAACTAATGCGGAGTGTTAAAATGCTACTTATTTTTCGTTTGTCTTTGAAAACAGACAGAATATTTCCCTGTGCATGCTAACTGTATTAAAAATTGTTTTGTGCACTATGGAAAATATATTTTACTAGCAGTAGTACCCGGCTTCGCCCGGTGGAATGATGATAATGTATCAAAGTCTCCTTAGAAATATAATGGACATAAAATCTAGGCCATTTGCCCCCCCCCCCCCCAAGACAATGAGGGCGTAATATCTAGGTCATTTGCCCTTTTGATAAGGATGATAATGAAAACTACTGTTGAATTGACACGTCAAACTTACAAACTACCGTAATAGAAATACATATTTCAAAATTCACAGGCGAGGAAGACTTATTGTGTGTGGTAATTAATGGTGTAATGGGCGTAACATCTAGGTCATTTGCCCTTATGATGAGGATGATGATGGAAACTAATACCTGTATTGAATTGACACTTCAACGTATAATGTACACAATGTACTGTAATAAAAATAAATATTTTAAAAATCACAGTCGAGAAAGACTTGATGCGGCGGTGATTAGTGGTATGATGCACGTAACATCTAGGTCATTTGCACTTATGATGATGATAATAATAAGGTAATGAAAAAATGACTACTAAACGAACATGGTGTAATTTACAACTGATATAGGTAATTCTGGTGTCTAGCTTCGATGTCTTCCAAAGTCTCAACCTTATTTTCTGGCTTAGGCCTGTACTCGATGCGTCTAGTGAAAGAGCTTATGGCGTACTGCTCGGCAAAGAATATGGGTCCAAGCTGCACGAAGCTGAGATGATCGTAGATGATGACGAAATATGATGACACACGTTCGGGGTTCCTCGTCGTATTTAGATTGGCCGGGGAATCACTCACTCTTTCGCAACACCACAGTGGCTTGAGCAACGGCCCTGTGCTGCCATCAGTATAGACAGCTCTGGAAAGTCATCTCATGTCACCTCGCGATGAATCAGCAAGCTATTCTCACAACTGCCCCCCCCCCAGAATCTCACAACTTGTGGGACGTGGGTTGGCGACCACTGGACCCCAGCTGAGAGTAGTGTGTTTTTGCCGGTTCTGGCCCCACCACCACCGCTCCACCGCTGGAATACTAAAATGGCAATATCTCGTGAACCTATCAGGCTAGAGACTTGTACGAGGTGTCATTGAACTTGGGATAACACCCCCTTTCCAATGGACAACATATTTCCACCACTAAAATAAAACCTAACCCTACTCGAGGGTGAAATTTTAATTTTTTAGAGAATCTCTCTTTCCAATTGCATCATGTGAGAGTTTGAATGTCAATATGGAATGAAACGTTGTTCTACATAAAGTGCCTGTGTTCGGTGGATAGCCACTATGAATTAACATGCTTGTTTTTTGTTTTTTTACGCATGCCCACTCATAACTTTTATAAGAGGGCGGGCTTTTTAAAGATGGCGGCTGTAGTGTAACCTAACCTAACCCAACCTAACGGGTCCTTGTGGACAGGTCCTTGTGGACAAGTCCTTGTGGACGAGCCCTTGTTGACAGGTCCTTGTGGACGAGTCCTTGTGGACAAGTCTGTGTGGACAGGTCCTTGTTGACAGGTCCCTGTGGACGAGTCTTTGTCCCTTTGGACTGATCCCTTTGGACCGGTCCCTTTGGCCTGGTCCCTACGGACTAGCCCATGAATTTATTTAAATTATGTCAAAGGGCCTAACTACATTTGTGTGTGTTGAACTGACGTTGTTCACTAGTCCCCCACTACTATAATGTGATAACGATATGAAAGGAAAGTGACGAAATACATACTTACTTACTTTCCGTGTCCGGGAGACACACTAAATTCTTCCTTTCCAGAACTCTGCAGCTCTTATCCCTCGGTCTGTGGCCAACATAAGGTCTTCCTGGCTGCAGGTTGCATTAAGATCTTTGCACGTGAGCAGGTGTTGTGGAGTCTGGATTTCTCCACAGGCACATCGTGGATCTTCTGCATATCCCCACTTCACAAGGTTGCTACGACACTTAGGCACTCCTGTTCTCATCCGGTTTAAGGACCTCCAGGTGGTACAAGGCAAATGACTACCACTGCTCAGTTCTTCTTTAGGGGTAAACCCCTCTGGTACTATTTGTTTCCAGAGTGACACACGCCGGACGTCTGGCTTGGTATGGAGGGGTACTGTTCTCTTAATAAAACTCTTCCTGTATCTTAGGCGAGGAGTGGTCACCTTGTGGTTGAACATAGAATGTCTGGGATCTGTTTCAAGCTTTTGTCTCTCTTTCTCTGCTGCCACCCTGCGTCGAATAACTGGAGGTGCAATGCCAGCGAGAGGGTAGATCTTCTGCACAGGAGTAGGTCTCAGACATCCAGTGACAATACGTGTGGACTCGTTAAGAGCTATGTCCACTTGCTTGGTATGGGCAGATGCTCCCCACACTGATGATCCGTACTCTCCTGCTGCAAAGCAAAGTCCCAATGCTGTTGAACGTAGAACGTGAGGGTTCGCTCCCCATGTTGAACCTATCAACTTCCACATTATGCTATTTCTTGAGCTGATCTTGCACTTCAATTCTCTACAATGTTCCCTGAAGCTGAGGGTACGATCAAGCTTGATTCCCAAATATCGAGGCGTTTCACAGCTTTCGAGTGTACGAAATACATGTGAACATACAAGGGATCTAACTTGGTGGATGGATGTGTTCTAACGAGTCATTTGTAGTTGAAAGAGAATAATACATGTTCTTAATATGTTAAAACTGTGGAGATGGCACGTGCAGTAAGACGTCTTGTTATATTTTCTGTGTCATATTACAGACATGGCAGAGAGCGCGCAGATCTGTTGCTATGACTAACACTGCAGTAATTTGAAACCGCAAGTGTTCATGAAGACAATGGGTGATGATCATGCAAAGTTAGCAGTTATTGGATATTACACAGGTGTTCCTTCCGGTGTCATGTTGCTGACATACCAGAGAGCGCACACTGCTGTTGCTATGATTGACGCTGCAGTAATTTGAAACCCCATACGTTGATTAAGACAATGGGTGATGATCATGCAAAGTCAGCAGTCATTGGATACCACACAGGTGTTCCTAGTGTACTTTGGACTCTCAGCTGTATTGGGAAAGGAATTGCAATGATCTGCAAAAAACTGCTGACACGAACGATGAGAGTTTATATAAGAGAGGTGTCATATATTTCCCTACTGTCAGTCTTTATTACTCGCTTTGAGTGAACAGTGCTGTATTACTGCTCAAGAGTTGTAAAAAAGCCTTTTTGGTAGAAAATCATTAAATTATTTTGCAAGGTAAGTACTTATTATTAATGGATTGTAGTCTTTCATTACTAATTGATGTTGAAGTTATTTATTGGAATGTATTTATTGATTAATTGATTTGTTTACAGATAATTGGGTACCTGTAGGATACCAGATTCCTACAATCTGTTCATTCAGTGACAGCAGTTGATAAATTATAAGAAGGTAAGTGCCCCCCCCTCTAATAACTTTTAAACAGTTAGAGTATTATTTTCCAATGTTCACCACTACATGTTAGTGAAAATGGTATATTTGGCAGTCAAAAGTTGGAACTACTTGACCATGGTATGTAGAGCTAATTTTATAGGTTAGATTTTGATTACCACTCTATTAAGTCTGAATGTTCATTGCTAGGTGTCAGTGACAGAGGGAATATTTAAAGACTTAACTTCAGTTCACCTAACATAACCTAACTTTACCTAACTTAACCTTATCACGTGACATGTTTTACAAGTTTAAACTTGTTTTAAGACTGGCTATGACGTCACACTTAGCTCACTTAACTGGTGGCTGCTGGTTTCTATCACGTGACATGTTTTACAAGTTTAAACTTGTTTTAAGACTGGCTATGACGTCACACTTAGCTCACTTAACTGGTGGCTGCTGGTTTCTATCACGTGACATGTTCTACAAGTTTAGACTTGCTTTAAGACTGGCTATGACGTCACACTTAGCTCACTTAACTAGCGATCGCTAGTTTCTATCACGTGACATGTTCTACAAGTTTAGACTTGCTTTAAGACTAGCTATAACGTCACACTTAGCTCACTTAACTGGTGACCGCTGGTTTCTACCACTCTATCAAGTTCCAATGTTCACCGCTAGGTGTCAGTGACAGTGGTATATAGTAACCCCCAGTTAGAACTACATGAAGTTAGACTTGCTAGGAGTTCACAGATCGATTTAAATACCCTGCTATAACCATTGACTGGAATATAATTAAACTATTTATATTGTACTTTGTTTTATTTTTATTAACATTTATGATTTCTTTCTTTTATAGATAACTTGGAAAGTAATCATCATGTTCAAGTGTGGTGTCTGTAAGAAACAGTTCTCAAGACCTGACAGCCTTCAACGTCATGCAAGTACAAAACATAATCAGAAAATGTTTGTGTGCAGTCATTGTGCTATGACATTTAACAGACAGGATAGTCTTAGACGGCATGTAAATCTAAAGCATGTCAGTTCAGCACCATTTTCATGTTCAGTTTGCGATCTTGGATTTTCTGCTGTAAAGCGATATCAATCCCACATGGTTGAAGTGCATGCAGAACAACAGGAATTGAAATCTGTAAAACCATTAACTAGCACGGAACCTTTAAATGAATGTGATGTTCAAAAGCGTAAACGTTCTCAAGATTGTGAAAATAGTTGTGCATCAAAAAGAAAGAAGAATGGTGAACCTTCAATAACACATTGTGATGTATGTAATATTGATATACCTTCTTCAATCATTCATGGACATTTACGCAGTATTCAACATAAAAATAACACTTGCCATGAAAGAAATTCTGGAAATGTTCAACAAATTGGTAGTGCATTTAAAAGTCGAATTGCTAGTTATAGACTTCACAGTGAAGAAAAAACTCAAAGTATTGAATCATTTTTAAAAAATGTTCAACCTACTGTGTTTGGCTTGGTAGGTAATGTTTTATTAGAGCATAAAACATTTAAAATGAATTTTGAACTTTTTGGCCTCTATGTAAAAACTGGGAGCGAAGGTGAAATTACGGATATCAAATCTTTTAATACAAAAAACGTAATTGTTAGTGAATCAACTAATATTAGTGATATATATCAAAATATTTCAAGTGCTATCATCGTGAAGAGTGAAGAGTTCCAGGAAAGGGAGTCGGGCTGGGCATTGGTTGAAGTACTTTATTTCGAAACCAACATGAGTAAATATAATCCCCTTCGAGCATCATCATACATTGATTTGCCAGCATGGATCAAACGTAAGAAAGCTGTTGTGAACGTTATGAATAATGATGACGCATGCTTTGCATGGGCTGTAACCTCAGCTCTCCATCCAGCAGTGGAAAATATGGATAGAACATCATCTTATCCTCACTATTCTTCAGTGTTAGACTTAAAAGAAATAGAATTTCCTATGGCGATAAAAGACATTAAACGTTTTGAAGAGCTGAACAATGTAAGTATTAATATTTATGAAATTGAAAATAAGAGTATAGTAGGCCCTCTATATTATACTCAGGAAAAAAAGGATGCTCATGTAAATTTACTTTACATAACCGAAGGTGAAAATGCCCACTATTGTTGGATAAAACATTTAAGTAGACTTGTTGGTAGTCAGATAACAAAAAGAGAACATAAGAAGTGGTTGTGTGAAGGCTGTTTGCTATATTTCAGAAAAGAGGACCAACTAACTCAACATCAAAAATGGGGGTGTAATCATGTGTGTACGGTATTACCGACTCCTAAAAATAACATTCTAAAATTCAAGGATTATGAGAAACAGCTTCGAGTACCATTTGTTATATATGCTGACTTCGAGGCTTTGCTAAAACCATTTAATACATGTTCATCGAATCCAGCCCAACCTTTCACCAACACTACTCACATTCATGAACCTTTTAGCTTTGCATATTATATTAAATGTAGTTACGATGACTCTTTAAATAAGTTTGAGCTCTATAGAGGACCTGATGCACCTAAAGTTTTTATGGAAAGGCTTGAGAAAGATGCCATCCGTATATCCTCTATTTTAAATACGATCATTCCAATGGAGCCACTAACTTCATCAGAGCATATGAATTTTGAAAATGAAACTAATTGTTTTATATGTGGTGAATGTTTATGTACAGACAGGGTTCGCGATCATGATCATTTAACAGGAAAATATAGTGGTGCTGCTCACCAAGAATGTAATTTAAATTATAGAGTAAGTAAATTCATTCCGGTCATTCTACACAACGGTAGCAAATACGATAACCACTTTATCGTTAAAGAATTTGGAGCTTCAGATGTGAAAATTGATGTTATTGCAAATAATAAGGAACAATACATATCATTCACAAAATACATCAAAACTAGCAATAAAAAAAAACATTAAACTGCGATTTTTAGATTCATTCCGCTTTATGCCGAGTAGTCTTGATAAGCTGGCTAGTAATTTAAAATCAGATCAGTTTCATGAAATTCAACGAGTCTTTCCTAAAGAAGATGATTTTAATTTGATTCGTCAAAAGGGTATATTCCCTTATGAATATATTAACTGTGTGGAACGTCTTGAGGAGTGTTGTTTACCACCGAAAGATGCATTTTACAGTTCCTTAAACACAAGTCATATCAGTGATCAGGAATATTTACATGCACAACGTGTATGGGCACAGTTTGACATTCAAACTTTAGGAGAATTTTCAGACATATATTTGAAGACGGATGTGTTGTTATTAGCAGATGTTTTTGAAAATTTTCGGAATGTTTGTATGAAAACTTATGACCTTGATCCTTGTCAGTATTTCACAGCTCCTGGGTTAAGTTTCAGTTCAATGTTGAAAAAAAAACGAAAGTAAATTTAGAATTAATGACTGATATAGACATGATCAATTTTATAAAATCATCAATTCGAGGTGGATTAAGCCAATGTAGTGGACGGTACTCTAAAGCGAATAATAAATACATGCCTAGCTACAACCCTTGTGAAGAGTCAAAGTATATTGTCTACCTCGATGCAAATAACCAATATGGTTGGGCTATGAGTCAATATCTACCACTGAAAGATTTTCGCTGGCTGACACAACGTGAAATTGATGTCTTACATGTTGACACTCTTAATGATAACGATGATAAAGGATATATTTTAGAGGTAAATCTTGAGTACCCTAAAGAGTTACATGATGATCATAATGATTTACCATTTTGTCCTGAGAATATGAAATCTCCATACATCACATCACGAACAAAAATGTTAATTGCTAATGTAAATGATAAATGTAAATATGTAATACATTATCAAAACTTGAAACAGTGTCTACAGCATGGATTGAAATTAACTAAAATTCATCGCGTATTGCAATTTCATCAGTCAGCATGGCTCAAACCGTATATTGATATAAACAATAATTTAAGAACACAGTCAACAAACGCGTTTGAAAAAGATTTTTATAAACTCATGAATAATAGAGTTTTTGGAAAGACTATGGAGAATGTTGATAAACGAGTTGATGTAAAACTGATAACAAAGTGGGAGAATGATGGTAAAAGGTATGGTGCGAGCAACTTAATAAGCAAGCCTAACTTTCATAGCTGTTCAATTATTCATGAGGATTTAGTTGTAATACAAATGAATCGTCTTAAAGTAACTTACAACAAACCCATATATGTGGGTTACACCATTCTGGAATTATCAAAAACACTTATGTATGAATTTCACTATGATTATGTAAAGAAAAACTATCTTGATAATGCTAAATTACTCTACACAGACACATATTCTTTTATTTATGAGTTTAAAACTGATGATTTTTACGAGGATATCAAAACTGAGCTAAATAGGTTTGATACAAGTGACTACCCCAAGGATAATATTTACCATTTACCTCTAGTAAACAAAAAGGTTCTTGGGAAATTTAAGGATGAATGTGCTGGTGTTATTATAGACACCTTTGTAGGCACAAAATTTAAATCATACAGCTGACAATTGATGATGTAGTAGTAAAAAAAATTAAAAGGAGTGAAAAAGAATGTTGTTAGTAAAGAGTTAGATATAAGTGATTATAAAAACTGTATAGTTAGTAACCCACCTGTATTATATAAGAAAATGTGTGTATTTAGAAGTAAAAATCATCAGCTACATACCAATTTGTTGAACAAAGTTGCTTTAAGTAATGAAGACAACAAACGATTCATTATACCCAACACATTTAATACTCTTGCTTGGGGAAACAGTCGTATTGACGACTATTACTTTACATAAGTCTAATGATCACTACATTGTAATATTTGTAGTGTGTTTTATATTGTAATATTTTTTGTAAAAACTGTAAGTAGATTGTATAATGTTAGGCTACAGTAGTTTAGTAAAAATAAGATAAGTAATACATTTTAGTGTAAAATGTTTGCTTTTGTATATTACGAAAAAGATTTTAAAAAATTTACTGAATGTGTGAACTAAACAAGGGGAATGTAAAAAATGTAAAGTGGAAATTGTAAATATCCATGTGTGATAAAGTGAAATGGCTATCACCATTTTAAAATTAAAAAGACATTGTAATCTGGTAAACCTTGTTTTTTATTTCACAACAACAAAAATGTACAGAATGTGTAAACTAAACAAGGGAATGTAAAAAATGAAAAGTGGAAATTGTAAATATTCATGTGTGAAAAAATGAAATGGCTATCACCATTTTAAAAAATTAAAAGATATAGTGATTTAGTGAACCTTATTTATATTTCACAAAAAATGTACAGAATGTGTGAACTAAACAAGGGGAATGTAAAAAATGTAAAGTGGAAATTGTAAATATTCATGTGTGAAAAAATGAAAATGAAGAAATGACTATCACCATTTTTAGAATTAAAAGACATTGTGATCTGGTAAACCTTGTTTTTATTTCACAACAACAAAAATGTACAGAATGTGTAAACTAAACAAGGGGAATGTAAAAAATGTAAAGTGGAAATTGTAAATATTCATGTGTGAAAAAAATGAAATGGCTATCACCATTTTTTTAAATAAAAGACATTGTGATCTTGTAAACCTTGTTTTATTTCACAACAAATAGAGCTTTACAAAAATAGAATACAAAAGAAAGACCAATTCCTCAATCCTTTTCAATGTTCATGTCCACTCATCATTAACTTTCCTTTTATAACACTAATCACAATGACGACTGCCAACCTCTCTCCCACTGAGAATCACAGGATGTCAAACGTTGTTTAGCTTTTCAACGATACTTTATCCACTACACGTCTTAATGCAGGATGACTGTGGTGATAAGAAAGGTGCATGCTTGATCCAAAGGATTAATAGGTATATCACTACGCTGCAAAGGTTCTTCAAGACAAGTTCCAGGACTACACAAATAATAACCAGGTAGGTAGATTTCGAAAGTCAAGTATTGAATTACTTTGTTAATGACGCCATTGCCAGTACAGGTCTGGCATATCCTTTTCCATCGATGGTAAAAAGGTTTGATCTTCCTCCTCCTCTGTGGATGATGTTTGTTGTTGCTGCTTTTTTTCTTCATTACTCTCATGGTATGAGGAAACAAAGTCTTTACACTGACTTTTATGACCATGATACAGTTTGACTAGCTGACAAGTAGCACACTGTCGCATAGAGGGTATTTTTGCCATAGCCACTTGCTTATGGTGATCATAATCCGTACATGGTTGCAATTCACTTAACACAGGGTCTTGAGTCCATGATTTTGGTACATGTTGCCAGATTTCTTTCTCTGCATTTGCTGCGACATAATAAATGAATGATTTTGGAAGAGCCAATAATTCTTCTTTAGTAAAACTGTCTAGTTTCTTTTTACACACAAAGAACTTTCCAATCGCTTTATCGGTAGCATCCCCTTTCTCCATGGTATCACGTTGATGTTTACACGTCGCTTGTAGAAATCTCACTGGTGTCATCCACAGGTAAACCTTTAGTTTTAATTTTATTTAACAACTCCCAGCAGGCATTGGTGGTTAGCCAATGAAACAATTGCCACACCTGTGCCAGGGCTTTATGGGTAATATTGTCACAGGGGCAGCGGTCCATGAGTGTTTGCAGCGAGGGACAGCCCATGTCCATTAAATCGATACATTGACAGTAAGACGCTAAAAATTGTTGTAGCCATTGACGTTTTTCACTACCTTTCACAAATACTACATGAGCAGAAGACAAGTGGGCTTTCATGACTATGTCCAGGTGCTTATATGAAATGGTTCCTTGCTTCCAGTCTAGTTGCATATGAGTTTCAATCCACTGGGTTTGTTTACGATCTTTATCACACAACAAATCAAACGCATAAGGTGGTTTAAACACCAAATGGGTAGCTTGTGATACCCAAAAAGTGGAACAATCCATGATGTGGGTATATAAATTTGTTATCTCCAATTTTAAACCCTTGACAGTCGACAATCAGTGTACGCAACATGTTCACTCTTGTCTGGATCAAGTCCAACTGACCACAGACTGACAATTGTTCAGTAAGGTGTACCCATGTACTTACATTCCATTCCAGTAAAAGAAAAGAAAAACATCGAGTAGTCACTATAGAGGTTAGGATATGACAGGGGGGCATAAGAAATAATAATATTACAACAACAACCAATTTTAATTACATTATTTTATTAGCATAACAAGTTTTATATTCTTTTTTCATTCTAGGATAGAGGCGGTACCATCTCATACAACAAAAGAGTCTTTTGTGTTTATAGTGTCCATAACACCGATGATATCCCAATGTCTCTAAACTGGGTGTTTTTGATGGTGAGCTGCTCACTGAAGCACTGTTGACACCATAAAGTCCACACGTATCATAACTTTTTTCATCACTCAGAGGCATGAGTGAGGGGTAACTTGAATGACAGGGTATATTACCCACCTCCATTCTGCACAGGTAGGGGCAGGCAGGTGACCAGCGCTGATGTTCCTGCATGGGTTCATCGCTCTCTTGCCATTGGTCTAAGATGATGGGACAAAACACACATTTCACTTCATCTTTTGTTTTTAAATAGTAGAATCCAGCGGCTGCTAAGGCTTGAGGGTTTATAAAAGGCACCGGCCACGTCGCAAAGGTCTTGAAACGTTGTTCCTCAGATTTTAAATTCATGGATGTAACTTCTCTTGAGGCTTGAAAGCAAGACATGACTGAGCGGTTTGATGTGGGTTGACCTGCTATTTATACACTTGTCACTTGGTTGGACAGTGGATAATAGTTGACTTGTTTGTGATGAATAATCAAACAGTAGGCCGTGGTATTGGCTGGAACATTGTCATGCGTTTCAAAATCTAGTCGAATGTCAATATTGGATGGTTTGACAGTCTCTTCCAAGTAGGAACAGTCAAAGACACTCAGTGGCGCCCTTGTCTTAAAAGCTTGGGGTGAAAACATTGGACAATTCTCTTTTTGATAATACGACCATCTAAATTTAGAAAACAAGTCGTATAGGGGGCCAAACTTATTTTTTGAAAAAACTAAATCCAACCCTTCATAGGGAAACACAGCACCGTTGAGGAAACGACGTGCATTTCTCAATTGCAGGTGATCAAATTGCGTGACATCTTTGGTTTGTTGATACTTGCGATTCGTTTGAAAACCCACGATCAGGTAGAGAGGTCTCTCTGTATAGTGGGCTGTTATTATAGACCAACTGTGTGTGTTGGTGGTGGGCAATAACGGGTACTCATGGAGTGCCCAGCTTCTAAATTCCATGGGTAGAGGTATATCTCTCTTTACCATTTTGAGTATGTCCAGTTTTTTGCTATCGTTAAGGGTCACATGAGGCACTTTCCATAGCAAGCGTTGTAGTTGAATTTTTGAATCAATGGGGGCATTGTCGGCTCCCTTGAGTGCATTATTATCACTCCTGTCTCTCACCAGATAAAGCACTTGCCTAGCGTTGACCACAATGCGCTGGTGATCTTAAGCAAAGCCTAAAATCAGTTTAAGAGGTAAATATCCAGTAAAGATGCCACCGGTGTGTACCATCCAGTCATTGGTCGAGTCAGGGCACCAACCCGCCATGCAAAGTGTGTTTTAGCTTCTTCCTCACTATAAGAGGGATATAGTATCATGACACTGGAAATACCCACATTTCGAGTGCTATCCACCACGATATCGTTAATGACATATCGTACTTCAGAAAACAGGAAGGCGAAAGCATGGTTGGCTAACTTGGATGTAGTGGGTGTAGAGCCATCGGCTTTGGTGAGCCGACCTTCAATCTGAATAACACTTTCATGCGGTAGAGTGTAAATATCTTGGTTGTTGATAACAAATTGAATTTCATCATTGTTATTGAGTCCAGGTGTTTGAGCTTGATAAGAATGCAGATCAATTCTTACCACTCCTGGTTGCTCCTCGATGTGGTTCGCTACCTCTAGGATAGAATTCATTGCGGGGGTTAATGTGGTAACCCAAATGCTGTAAAATCTGTTTGTTCTGAGATGTTAACGTGTATTCACGTGGTAAACAACTAACACTATTCCTAGACGGTGCTGTTGCTTTATATACAAACTTCACAGTGGTTTTAGCACCAACTTGTAAGTCACTGGTGTGGTAGAATCTAGATCAATGAGTTGTTGCTCTCTATTGATCAGTCTGAATGTTATATTACTAATACCATCGACAGCCACAGAATGAAAAAGCACCACTGGAGGGTTTTCACGAATAATATAGCCATTGGGCGATGTTACAATAAAGTCATAAAGCGAATGCGACGGTTCTTGATTGGTGTACACTTGACTAATAATATTACACGTCACCGACACATGATGGTCCTCAATGAATTTCACTTCATGGTCTGATTCATGTTTTTTGTTGGGCTCCAACACACGTGGTTTAAATCCTAGTAATGGACCAATGGAATCGGGATGAGTTTTAAAGTCAATTTTGAATGTAGAAAAAATACTGCAGCGATGAGTGTTGGTATTTCCTACAAGTTCAAACTTGCGCGTTCCATCGAGAAATGACTTTAAACCATATTCATTGATCAACACCACATAAATGTGTTCATAAATGTCATCTATCGTGTATCCACCAGAGTTCAGGGTGAGCACAGAATCATCATAGTAAAACTTGTTGTTCACATTTTCACGTATGTTGTATATTCGATTGTACGTTTGAAGAGAAACAAGTCCTAAACCATAAGGTTTTTCACTCAATTCGATAGGTGGGTAAAAGTCTAGGCTCACTTCAGGTCCACGCCCATGCAGTGTAAACGTCTTACTTTCCACCGACATACTGTTAACGTTTTTGCTTATGTTGCGTCTTATATAAAAAAATTAAACACAAACGTCCACACTGTTGGCTGTTAAACGTTTGCTCACGTTTCACGTTATAATATATCTTGATCCTGTTTCCAAAATAGGCCACTAGTTCCATGGGCGGGGGCAAATTCCCAAAACTGTCAAAGTACCATAAAGTAGATCCCTCTTTGACATAAGCTACATAATGTGTTCCAGGTCCTCGGTGATCATCCAAATTGACAACAGCACATTCATGTTTCCTGGGTTGTGAGGGTAATTGGTTTCGCATAAACACACCTCGAAAATGAGAAAGCTTCAGTTGTTTAGCATAGCTTTCCACTTGCTGATGCGTCAGGGCATGTCTTGCTATGGTTGAGGTTAAAGATGTTTTTATTTTATTTCGAAAAGGTGAAATTCCAAATCCTTGTTGATAAAAGGCTGGCTTCAAATTGACATTTCTAGCCCCCATAGCAATGGCCTCCATTGTTTCATTGTGTCGCTGACTTTCTTTGAGTTGTTGCTTGTCCTGTTGCACGGCTTTAATGGTTTTTGCCACTGCACTGGCGCCGCCTAAAAGTGAGCCTAGAGCAGCCAGACCAGCGAATAATGCAGGTAAAAATCCCGCTCGTTTGGGGACGGGGATCACTGGCCCTTGTTTTGAACCCTGTCGCTGACGTTTTGGAATAACATGTCTCTGTGCTACTCGAAGAGCTTTCCTTATGATCAACACATTATTTTTTATTTTTTTCTTTAGCAAGGGCTTGTCCACGAATGTCATAAGCCCAGGCTTTGCCAAGGACAGGCTCATATTTTTAGTCTTTCTCACCGCATACCTTTGTTTCACCATGATGATAATGACCAACAACCTTTCACAAGAATGTTTAAGTCACAACTAACGTCAGATAGTTATTTCATGGCTGTATATTCCAATTCTACATAAAGTGGGAAATCATTTATGGTTTTTCCAGCTTGCTTTTCATTCCATGTCAATATGAGATGAAAGGATAATTCGTCTCCTGCATTGACCATTTCATGGTTATGGACCAACATCCTATGACCATTTATCTCTATTTGTAAACGGTTCTCATCAGGTATGGCATATTTGATGTGAATGGTTCCATTATAGTGTAGTCGATAGTGGCTTAAACCCGAAGCAAGCACATAGGTCAAGTGCTGGTCATGAACTAGCGGTATATGGTTTCTCTCATTCACAGGTTTTACATTTGTCAGATGCACTAAAAATACAGATGGGATAAATTTATAAAGCCTTTTCATTTCATAGGTCACGTATCGCTTGGTACAGACATCATTATCTTCTTGTGGGTCTTCCACGTGAATAATGCGGTGATGATTAGCGCTATAGCCATCCACCGTAAGCTGAGGCACTTTATCATAAAACTCATACACCTTGTTATCCACATACTTTTTTGTAGTAACGTCTGTAGACACTTGAGGATGTTTTACATGGGTTAACCGCTTTCCCTTAAAGTCATAATCTCCCTGTTTTGTGCGTGGCACTACTGACCTATCCACATAGTGTTTATTAGCAGGATCTGTTTCTTGTTTAGGATCATGTATGGGAACAGACCTAGCTTTGACCATCAACGCACGTCCAAAGACATCCATCGTCAACCTGTAGTACGAGTCTACTGTTTCTATGACAAGGCTCGGTGCGATGTATATAGACAGCCTGCTAGCCTCTCTAAGCCTTAGTTGAAATGAAGCTAATTAACCAGCAAGAGTCATTCCCCGTGAGGGACATGGTTTCCCATTTCTACCCCACATCACGTGAACAACGCCATGGTTCACTGTTTCCATCTTCCATTCGCTGCATCATTGTGGGACCTTCCGGCTGTGGAAAGACCAATCTTTTGCTGACACTTATTACAGCGCCCAATGGTCTGTGTTTTCAAAATATTTATATTTTCGCAAAATCTCTCTACCAACCCCTCTAAGTGTTTCTGGATCAAGTCATGTCTGGATTACAAAATGAGAATATGAAGTATTTTACATTTTCCACGCAAGAAAATGTTATTTCACCGGATGAGGTAAAGCCTGATTCACTCATGATTTTCGATGATATATCCACTGAACGACAAGGCATCATTCAAAGCTATTTCAGCATGGGTCGACACAAACATATCGATTGCTTCTATCTTGGACAAACGTATTCTAAAATGTCCAAACAGTTGATTCGTGACAATGCCAATGTCATTGTTTTATTTCGCCAGGACGAGAGGAACATTCGTCACATTTATAATGAACATGTGAATCCGGATATGACCTTTCAAATGTTTACAGAATTGTGTGGCAAGTGCTGGAACACACAACGTCATGCCTGTTTAGTGATTGATAAACAAAGTGAACTCAACCAAGGGCGGTATCGCTTGGGGTTTGATCATTTTATTGCTATTTAAGGCACTGTATCATTCCCTCTCAAGTCATTTGTCACGACACCATGGCGTTAGCAGAGAGTCAATTGAAAAAGCATATTATTAGAGCAAAAAATACTATTCGCCAAAAGTTTCGTCAATTGAAACGATCGCGTGCGGATCATGCTTTGTTTATTCAACAACATTTAGCACCTCCGCTAAAAGCCATGTTGAAACCCTCTTTCAAGCCAGCTGAAACGCTACCTACCGTTTCAAAAGCCACTCAGACGCACCACGAGGACCCTGAGGAAGAGGAAGCGGAAGATTTAACTAGTGTTAGCGAAGTTGAGGATAATGAGGAACAAGTGTTTACGCCTCAAAAAAAGGCATCACCCCTTGCAGAGTTTTTAAGAAAAAGGAAATCCTTGGCCATGGTCGAAACCCCTTGCCCTTCCAGATCGTCTCCATTTTCACAACTCTTGGCCACCCCTCAACATAAAGCTCAACTGAAAAACATTTTAATAAAATATTATGGATCAACACTGGAACCCTATTTCACCAATCTATTTGTTGGAAACACAGATACCACATATGGCGTTCGCTATGAGGATGATAGTTTTAAAATTGGTGATTCATCGATTAAATTTAGTCGTACTAAAGCTGTCATTAAAAAGATCAACTATAAATTAACACCAGGACTGTTAAAGCTACTATTCTCTCGGACCCCCTCATCCCAAGATTATACGCCAGAGGACCTTAGTAAATATAAATCCATTTTAATGGACACCCATGCTCACAAAAGACAGTATGATCCCACTCAACAAGTGAATGCCAATATATCTCAAAAATATAAAACCATCATTGCAAAAATGTTCCTCACTAGTCAAAGTGGTCGTCGTAAAGTGTCCGCTTCAGGGGTAACATTTAAACCATTAAAACCCCTTGTGGATGTTATCTACTGGCACAATCCAAATAAACTCGTCCAGCGACTACAGCTGTTGCATGCTTCACGCCAAGCCGGCCATACTGGTCACGATTGGGAAATTCAAGAAATTGAGGAAGAACTTCGAAATGCCAAAATTATTGTTTAAGCCCTCACCCATTAAAATAGGTATTGCTCACGAGTTGCATCGTCCAGCTAGACGTCACTATCAGCGACTCAAGGTAATTTCACAGGGTGTGGATGAACTTTGGCAAGCAGACTTGGTTGAAATGATTCCCTATGCTAGCGTTAACGATGGTGTGCGCTATATGTTGACGGTCATTGATGTTTATTCCAAAATGGCGTTTGTTGAACCTGTGCGTCGCAAGTCTAGTCCATTAGTCACCAAAGCCTTTCAACATATTATTCAACAATCTAAACGTCAACCTCAGCTGCTTCAAACCGACAAGGGAAAAGAATTTTTCAACAAGGATTTCTCCAGTTTTCTCAAATCTAAGGATATTCACCATTACACCACGTACAGCAATCTCAAAGCCAGCGTGGTCGAGCGGTTCAACCGAACATTGAAAACCCATATGTGGAAAGCGTTTACCGCTCAGGGCACTTATCGCTGGTTGGACTTGTTACCTGAGCTAGTGTCACGTTACAATGACACCAAACACAGAACAATAGGGACCAAGCCTCGACTTGTGACCAAAAATAATCCACAACTGGATAAACTGTTTAACCCCATAAAAACAGCAGACCCTAAACGTCATCGCCTTAACATTGGGGACCATGTTCGTGTGAGCAAATTCAAGTCCGTCTTCGACAAGGGCTACACACCAAATTGGGGGACTGAACTATTTCAAATTCGTCAAGTCAACCTGAACAGTCCAGTCACCTATTTACTCGAGGACCTCAACCATCAACCCATAAAAGGCAGGTTTTATCTCCAATAACTCCAAAAAACGGCGTTTCCTAAACATTACCTTGTGGAAAAAGTGTTGAAACAAAAAGGAAATAAACTATATGTAAAATGGTTGAGATTTAGCTCAGACTTTAATTCTTGGATTAATAAATTACATGTTGTGTGAACCTGTGTGCCTTGTATTTATTTATTCACTCATGTTGTACTTAACCTACAGTCCTATGTACAGTCCTCAGCTATACATGTATTATGAGCAATACATATTTCTTTCTCTCTTCACCTGTGTTCTCTCTTACACTAACCCCCCCCCCCCCCTTCACCTCCCACCACTGTCAAAACAGGTTGAGACTTGTTAGCTCTTATCGTGCGCGTGTACAGGTGAACACCTGTGTGTTAGATCATATTACACATGAACTCGCATTTTCTCACGTATGAAGCAAAACAGGATGTGACTTGTTTCACAAGGAGGACGGTAATAATGTCATCTCACACGTGTTCACATGTATTTCGTCACTTTCCTTTCATATCGTTATCACATTATAGTAGTGGTGAACAACGTCAGTTCAACACACACACAAATGTAGTTAGGCCCTTTGACATAATTTAAATAAATTCATGGGCTAGTCCGTAGGGACCAGGCCAAAGGGACCGGTCCAAAGGGATCAGTCCAAAGGGACAAGGACTCGTCCACAGGGACCTGTCAACACAGACTTGTCCACAAGGACCTGTCAACAAGGGCTCGTCCACAAGGACTTGTCCACAAGGACCCGTTAGGTTGGGTTAGGTTAGGTTACACTACAGCCGCCATCTTTAAAAAGCCCGCCCTCTTATAAAAGTTATGAGTGGGCATGCGTAAAAAAACAAAAAACAAGCATGTTAATTCATAGTGGCTATCCACCGAACACAGGCACTTTATGTAGAACAACGTTTCATTCCATATTGACATTCAAACTCTCACATGATGCAATTGGAAAGAGAGATTCTCTAAAAAATTAAAATTTCACCCTCTAGTACGGGTAGGTTTTATTTTAGTGGTGGAAATATGTTGTCCATTGGAAAGGGGGTGTTAGCCCGAGTTCAATTACACCTCGTACAAGTCTCTAGCCTGATTGGTTCGCGAGATATTGCCATTTTAGTATTCCAGCGGTGGAGCGGTGGTGGTGGGGCCAGAACCGGCCAAAACACACTACTGCTGAGACTGACATCGCTTCTACTTCCTGGTGCCAGGCTCCTTTCAGTTCTCTTTCCTGTCGGCCTCCCTTGGTCAACTCTTGTTCTCTTCCGACCCCGACTGTATTAGGGCATCCGAGGGCTAGGGAGTCTTTCAATTTCCCGCTTAATTGGCGGTTGTCACATCTTTCCTGATGCCCTCATTCTTCGAGGGGTCTGCCTTCTATTCCGTTTCATTATATCTCCTGTCTTCTGCTCAAGGCCCTCAAAGAGGCAGGGTGTGTGTAGCCTCACCATTTCTGGTACACCCTCAAGGGCTCATGGCGGGTGAGTTAGGAAGCTGGCAACCCCGAGTGATTCCTGTGCTAAATGCAGGGAATGGAGAGGTATGTAAAAATTTAAAATGGACAGTGATACTTGTTGGGTTCCAAAGAGTAAGTATAAAAATTTTGATCCAGATTGGTGAAACGATGTAGATTTGTGACAAAGGGTCTAAATACAGGGAATAGAGTGCTCTGTCCGAATGTTCAAGCAGACAGTGTTACTCATCGGGTTCCAAAGGGTAAGTAACTTACATAAAGATTGGTTGAGATGGGTGAAACTAAGTAGATTTTTGCCAAAGAGCCTAAATGCGGTAAATGGAATGGTCTATCCGAAATGTCATGTAGAAAGTGTTACACGTCGGGTTCCAAAGGGTGAGTATGTAAAATTTGGCTCAGATCGGTGAAACAGGGTCGATTTTGCCAAAGGGCCTAAATGCAGGAAATGGAGTTGTCTGTCCAAAGTTTTAAGTGGACAGTGTTACTCGTCGGGTTCCAAAGGGTAAGTATACCAATTTAGGTTCAGATCGGTGAAACGATGTAGATATGTGCAAAAGGGCCTAAATGCAGGGAATGGAGTGGTCTGTCTGAAATTCCAAGTGGACAGTGTTACACATCGGGTTCCGAAGGGTAAGTATTGTTTTAGATCCCTTAGTTGGGGGGTAGTTAGATCTAAAACGGATGTGTTAATGTACTAATTTATAAGGTGATGCCTAGGAGGGGGTAGCTTCCCGTAGCTGGGTAAGCTGACCAGTGTAGAGTGTTGTTTAGTGTTAGGATGCTAGGGGATGCTCCTATAAGGACGTAAGTGTGATTTGGGGGATGAACCTTTGCGTACAGGTCAATGTACTAGCCTATCAGCTGGTTGGAGAGAGTTATATAACCGACGTGCGTGCGTCAGCTATGTGTGGGCGGCTCGCTGCTTAGACAGTCGGGCCGCTGCAGGAAGTACAATGAAGCTTGAGCTAGCAACTATTTGCTACTATTGTCACGCTTACTCGTGGCGGAATACAGGAAGGGCGTTAGGATGTGAAGAGGCGTGTAATTACGAATACAAGGTGTAGTTTACTGACCAAGTATTTATTGGTCAGTGATGTATGAAATAATATGTCCCTTTTTAGGGAAGTGTGATGAATGTTGCAAGTTTGAGTGTACAAGTTTGTGGGGTAGGTCACAAAATATAGGATCTCTGAACACTGCTGACTCCCCTGATGATAACAGCTAGGGCCTGTATGACTGGTAATCGAGAGAGCTGTCCTCCTTACGGCCCTCCTCTTATAAGCTTTGGTGTTGTGCTGTCAGCATTCCACTGGCATAGATGCCCCAGTTAATTATGTGTAGCTGTTTATGGTGTGATGCAAGTGTTTGGCAAGCCTTCCATGCTGGTTAGCTGCCCTTGCTGTGTGAAAGATGTTGTTCTGGTCTTATGAGATTTGCCCGTTAGGGATGGTTTTGATAGAATGATGGAGGGTGGCTTCCAGGGGGTGCAACCCCCTGGGGGCCTGTACAAGCCTCTTCCTCTATTTAGTTCGCGTCCCCGCGAACGGGAACGGAACGTGTAGTTGGGGTGTCGTCGTAGTAAGTCGTAGTGGAATCCTCCTGGTGTCTGATCTTCGTCTCTTCTGTTCGGTGAAAAGTCGGTGATTGCGTGTTGCTGTAGCGACGTCGTGTAGGTGTGAGATCAGCTCGTGGTCAGAGGGGTGGGTTTTGGGTTATACATATACTTTTGAGAAAACAAAATTGACATGTGAAATATATAAAAAGTTCCAAAAAATACATGTTTTTGTTAATATATTGTTGTGCAGGGAGGAAAAAACCCAGGGCTGGACGGATGATTGTGCCGTCCTCCTCTGTCTTGGGAAAAAAATTGCTCCCTGCAATGAGAAAGATAGAAAAAGTAGAAAAAATAGGTGTTCCAGGGTATAAGTTAAGGGAAATATTCAAAATGTGTTTATTGATTTGGGATAAAACGGAACACCTTTACAACTTGGGAAGTTAGAAGAAAGAAAATGAAAGAAAACAAATTATAAGCATTGTGTACATGTGCTCTTAAAGAAGAATGATTGCCCGTGGGCGCATTAATTTGCGTTAAGTTACAATTTACCATTATCAATTACAATTATCCTACGGACTAACTTAGGTGAGATGTTCACTAATTGTTGATCCGACCTGCGGTAGGGTATATCCCACAGGCATATCTCCCCCGTGGTGCGGATTTATTGCCTGTATGCAAGATATTATTGATGTGTGTAGAAGGGAGGAAATTGTGTGTGTGAGTGGGGGTAATCAAGACGTGTATGGGCGTGGGCAAAATATTTACAGAGGGCTATATACAATGTCGCCACCTGTTGGTAAAGAAAATAAATTAATGGGCAAGTATGTGTATATATGCGGTGTTCACCCTTGTCATGCGGCCTGTAAAACATGACATCATGAGCCTGGTGATCAACCCATGGTTGCTACCTGGTAGCGGCTGCCGGTACCCAGTGGTCGGTTGTCGGCGCTGGACCGATACCTGGCGGGGTGCAAGAGAATGTAACATGATATATATAAGTATAACAATAACAAAGATATAGCCATAAAAATCCGGAGAGTGCCCATATTGGCGCCACTCTCTACGCTGATAAAAATAAATGTCCATAATGATGGAGCACCCTATATTGGGAGCGGGTGTCCCACGTTGGAGCTCATGGCTGTAAATCAAGCAAATATATGATTAGTATCACTGTCCCTATGAAATTGTTTTACTCCTGTCTACCAACGTGATAGTGTACTCCTGTCTGCCAACTAACCTTATGTCTACTTATAGACTATAGATATGAAAAAGTGGCTCCAAATATTGCCTTAATCTAGTGTTGTCTAGCTGAATGTATTATCCTAATACCATTTATCGTAATATGTTATCGGGCTTATCCCGGTAGCGAAATTTTAGTTACCGGGTGCCGAGGTTTTATCTTAATCTAACTTATTCTATTGTGTTATCGGCCTTACCCTGATGACGGATTTGCGTCGCCATCAGGTGCCGAGATTGTTACCTTAATTATGGTAAGTAAAAAAAATGGTTGCTATTATTAAGCCGAATGGGTGGCCTTACTCTATTGCCGAAATATGCTGTGCTATTATTTAGCAACAGCGGTTAGTAAATTTGCTTAATCCTAAGTTGCGTGTCAAATGCAACTGTCTTACAGCTAAAATTTTGACCAGGGCGATCGCCTGAGGCAATTTACGTCCTCAGATCACCACCCGTACGTATTCTAGAAACACCGGTTGTCTCTAGAACCGCCGGATTCCGCCCCCTTAATACTAGTTGTCGACGCTAATGCTAATGATTATTGCTAGTATTAATGTAGTCGCAGGCGGCTTACGGTGCCACTAAGCAAACCGTCTCACCCGCTGTATTTATCTGCTCATTGCCGTTGTATCTGCATTGTTGTCGTTGTTGGGTCTGCCCACTTTGACCCCTGTGAGAGCTCGCCATGCTTCTCATTTAATGTCCTTGGTTGCCCGCTGCGTCACCATTTATGTGGGCATTGGACATCGTCCAATTGCATAGTATCATCTTCGCCTTTATTGGCAATAATCGTATTCTCTTCGCCTTTGTTGGCCGCAATAATAATCATCCGGGATTTGAGCGTCCGGGTCCTCTTCGCCAATGTTGGCCGCAATAATACTTCACTCCCGCGCATAGGAGTCTCGCTTCCCGCTGTAGAAGCTCTACTTGCTTATATTTAACTAAGAGTCTAGTCCTAATTGGGTCGTCCCTAGGGTCATCTCCTGAGTCCGGCGTGGAGCTAGCTATTTCTCCCACCATCCTCAGAAAGTCTCCCCTGCAGGTCTTGGCTTCGACGACCGTGGCACATAGTGGGTGTAACATCTCTTCGTCCCAGGGGCAGGCTAGGCACACCTAGGATTCCGAAGTTTGCCCGTGCCGGCCATGAATGCCTCGACCTCACGTGGTTCGTCTTTTTGGTCTAGTCGTTAAGTTAACTAGGGTAGTTGAGCTGTTGAGCCAGCTGGGGTAAGGGTCATCATCACCTTCCCCAGCTCTGCTCCAGTGTGTTGCCTTTGGCCTTTTGCTTGTGCCGTTATCACCAATCAGCGTGTTTCCAGATTCCTTTTTATGTAAAAAAATATAAGTGAAACCTGTAAATAATTTGCTGTGTATAAAATGAAAAATGTTTCAAGTGTTTTGGGGTTGTAGAGACTTCTATGTGCATAGACTACTTTAGGTCTACTGTGCTAGGTCGGATTTCCAGCTGTAATGCTCTGTTAACTTTCATAGAGGCGTTAGTAGGGTTTATTACATTAGGTTCCCTGTTATTAGGATACGGGGGTCGTTATTTGTAGAGTAGGCTGAAAGCATGGTAGGAAAGGGTTGCGCATCTTTGGGCTTCATGTAAATGGTGGCCTAAAGCCGGTGATGCTGCTGGGATGCTTTTACAATGAGTGGACGGGGGCAGGTATTTCCCGGGATTGCAAAAATATAGAAATTCCATGCAGGAGTAATACTAATGCTAACCCAGGTGTGTGGGTGGGAAATTCCATGCATGTATCTGGATATGAGGCGTTTCCGCACTCATCTAAGGATGGGCGTAGGGTGAGGCGTAATAATGCTATGTCCCTTTCATGCGGGATTATTTAATTTAAAATAATGGTTAGTATATGATTTTGGCCTCATCTCTTACTTGGAGATGCGCATTACGCTTAATTGTTGTTTTCCGACACACCCCTAATATTCAGGTGTTAGCATTGTGATCCAGGGCGTAGTAAGCCCTCTCTTTAAACGCATGAAGTCTATCAACCCCGATGTATATTTTGTCATGTAGTTTTATGTGTTTTTATGTCTGTGTTGGCTGATGTTGGAAGTGGGAAGGTTGTGGAAGGGGAGTAAGGTATTAAAATGGTAGCCTGTGGGTGGGATTATCCACCTATGCTCCTGTCACTCTCCCTTGGTCCATGTGTTCCCTATCCGCTCCTTGGGATAGTAAGGTGTAGTGACGCTGTGACGTCACGGCCTAATCTGTCCTCCTATTTGTAGTGTGAATGTAGCAAGTGATCATAGTGTGCCTGGCCATGTCCTGATAGCCTGTAATGATTTTTTAAAAATAAAGTCGCGAAAAGAGTTATGGGGGGGGGGGGAGGTCTTGTTCCCTCAGAGCCCCTGTCTGTATTCGTCCCTGATTAGTGAGCGCGTGTGTATGGGACTGTGTTCCGCTACGCCATGCGGGCGGACGGCCTGTTATAGGCTAAGTCCTATCGGAGTGTCAGATGGCGCGTGCAACTTGTCAACATCTTTGTAGATATGTCCCTGTGGCCCTAATATAAGTCCGGCTTATTATGTCTGTGCATTGCTAAATGTCACACTGTTGTAGCAGTGCTGAAAAATGTATGGTATTATGATTGGTTTGTGTTTGTCATTTCATGGTCACTTCCAATATAACAATAGTGTCTGTCGTCGGCATTGTGGTAATGCGGCGGAATCTGCAAGTCAGTATTTTCGTCATGTTATGCCTTCATTTGTTTGTGTACATGAAGTCTCTGCCATTGCGTAGGTTGGCTGTCGGAACGTGAATTTTTGCAAACGCCGGCATGTTGTTATTGCTTGAGATTCCGGGAGTGCCAGTGTGTTAATCTGTCCCGCTTTTGTTAATCGCTGTTATGTGTACACTGCTTTCGCAAGACTTTGTTTTGTGTAACCATGTGTAATCCATGTCTGGGAAGTCTATTGTGATCCCCTTGGAGGTTACCGATAAAAAACCCTCCTGTGTCTATAGGCATGTGTCTGACCCAGTTATTTACCTATCTGTGGCCAACTTCAGTGTAATTGGGCGCCTGGATTTTTGTTTCCCCTGACGTCCAATTTTTGCTGGGATTCGGACCCGTGATCATGTAATTCTCCGTGTCCTATGTCTGTGTTGTGTTTTTGGGATTTAGGTGTCCCCGGTGTGGTTTTTTTTGATTGTGTCTTTCGTACCAAAAATACCATTGGTTAGTTAGTTTTTGGTACGAGTGTGGTGTGTGGTTATGAGTTCGGACCCGGCTTGCTGTAAGGACTTGGTATGACGATATCTGTGCCGTATATACTATGGCACATGTATCGTGTATCTGAAATGCGCAAATGAAAGTACGCATTCCTGTGAAGAGTTTGTGTGTTTTTGAATTCTCCTCGTAGTGTAATTTCGGAAGTTATGGGGTTCTGGACTTGGCGTGACTGATGCCGTGTGTTCTACTTTCAGAGCTGCCTGCATATTGCTGTCTGTAAGTGTGCAGGTCGCCCACGAGGCTTGTGTTATCGCTGAGTGCGGCAGTATTGAATTACAATGGCGTGCGCGCTCACTTGTTGCTTGTTTGGCACTGCTCCGTGTCCGGCACGTGTATGTGTGAACTTGAGTGCTATCTCTGTAATTGCGAGTAGGGCTTTCCGTGATGTAAAAGAACCTTCCACCGACTACATTCGTGTCCCCAAGTTTTGTGTTAATGTAGCGTGGGTCGAATATATCCCTATTAATGGTATTAAATGTCGTTATGCACGCGTGTCTCCGGGCCGCTAGTCGCGTGTTTGGTGACTAGGTGTCGGAGGTGATTTTGTTGTTTTCCGCTTATGAATATCTGTTAGTGGAACCGTTCCTTGCTTTCCTATCCTGCAACTGGATAGCTACCCGACCTTACATTCCTGGTATTCATAAGGTTGTGGGTTCGGGACCGTCTTTAACCAGAGTAATTGTTTCTGGTGCCATTCTAGGCTGTGTCTCCGGGACAGTTCTGTTAGCGTACTAACTTGTTATGTGGCAATGTGAATTGGCTGTGTGCCGTCCAAAAATATGTAGGCTTTCCCAAAGTCTGGGATCTTCACCCTATGGCGTTTGCGTTTTAGCTTGCGTGTTGTTATGGAGGTGAGAAAAAGTCATGTTATAGGCAGTGTAACGTGTCACGCATGCCTATGGATTAAATACATACAGTTCAACTTGGCTAATTTTCCTTTCTCGGGATTAATGAGTGAGGCAAAAAAAAAGAGTTATGCCCCGCTCCGAATTAAGAGAGCACTTTGAAAAAAAAATAGAGAAACTATATTGTATCTCGCCTGCACACTGCTTTATGCTTATTAAAGCGGGTTGCCAGGCGGCGGTAGTCTGTAAAAATTGTGTCGTAAACTATATCAAAAATGTTTAAAAATGAGAAGTAGGACCTGAGTGTAGTATTCACCTATCTGGTGACGTTAGTACTACAGTAATCTAGTTACGTCTCAGGGGAATCTACCATTTTTAGCCTACTTTCGATTTTTGCAAAAAATGAAAGTAGACTTATGAGATCAACACAGGGTGAAAAAAGTGTGTCTGTCTGTGTGTGTGTGTGAGTATGTGTGTGTGTGAGTCTGTGTGTGTGTGTGTGTGTGTGTACTCTGAATGTCTGTCCCCCCCCCTATCAATTCGAACACGGTGAATGCGAATTGAACGAAATTTGGTACAAAGGTAGCACTAGCAAAGGACACCTCAGTGTCATGTTTTATATCGCCGCCATCTTTACTAAAACTGAATGGCGGTCACCTAAACGTTCAAAACGTAAAATCAAATAACGACTAACCAAATCATCCGATCTCTACCAAATTTGGTAACAACATACCTTCGTATAGGATGCGTCTTGTGACCAAACTACAAGGTCGTCCGCCATACCATTTCAGGATGGCGGCCGTGCGAATTATGCAAACTTTATAATCCATATCATGGGACCCACCAGTTCCGATTATCGAGCCGAGAATCGTTTTAACTGTTCTAAAGGAAGAGGCACGTTCGAAATTAAAAGTTTATTTTGTAATACTATAGTGCAGACGTGATTTTAAAAAGCTGAGCTGATTTAGTAATAAGACAAGATGGCAGCGGATATCTTGTGCCTGACTTATATTTCACTAATTTGAGTATTGCATGCAATATAGCGTACTGATACAAAATAAATAAACTTTGTATGAAATGCTTTATATATAAATAATATACTCCAGTGATGAAATAGTTTAGTATAAATCATTATTTGTTAACAAGTTCTATGTAAGTCATTTTATATAGAACGATATTCGTTGACACAATTAGCTCAGTGGTAGAGCGTTAGCCTATCGCTCGAATGCCTATGGTTCAAACCCGATCAGAGCTAGATTTTTTGCTTGAAATGTTATATGTTTATTGTTTTGTAATGACTCAGATGTTTTAAAATTAAGCGTTATATTGTGGATATTATGGTGTAAAATATATATTTAATTAAAACATAATTCGCCAGCAGATTTACTCGAGACATCTAGCTGCCAAAAAGGTAACTGCACGCCGACATACTTATTAATTTCCAGATTTTATTGAAAAGTTTCTTCTTCTGGCCGCTAGAATGCACTCGCTCTGTTAGGATTATATTGTTCGATATTTCACCACTAGATGTCACGAATAGTCTACGTGGGGCTCCATTGATTACTATACAATTGGCATTCTATGCGCATCGAATTTGAAGAATGACAAGATGATACTACGATACATTTTTACTTTTTATTTTAAAGGGTTTGTAACAGCCTATTTTGCGTTACTTGAAAATGTTATTTGAAGTAAAGAACAAAACGATTTCACATAGTAACTGAGTTCAAGCCGTTGGTGTTAGTTCAGGTATTAATTACTACTTTTATTTCAGGCAAATAGCAATCGAAAATATCCACATAGTTTGTATACACACGTCTCTGTAGGGTCATGGAAAGATTTGTTAATTCAATTAGGGTTTTCGATTCCCGGTCAATGCATGTGAGATTTTCGAAGTGAAATGCCATGTCCTGTGGTTCGGATTCCACGTAAAAAGGAGGTCCCGTGGCTCATAATCACAAGATTCACGGCCACGTAAAACTACAATCTTCCTTCCTTTTTTTTTTCAATTAGGGTTGTGAAAGCCCTGCACAACCAGACGTGTAAAGACATGCCTCAACTCAAAGTTGGATGTTGCCCACGGCAGGTCGTATATGTAATAATAATAATAATAATAATATATATATATATATATATATATATATATTTTAGGGGAAGAAATGCATTTACGCACAGAGTGTCGGGCTCCTGCTACTGAGTAGCAGACTACCGACTAAAACTCCCCCTTTACTTCTGAACACTAGCCTGGAACCGTTTAGCACATTAAAACAATAATAATAATAATAATAATAATGTTATTGGTTTTACATCCCTTTTAACTACTGCTGCTTTTAGAGACACCGGGGTGCCGGAATTTTGGCCCGAAGGGGATCTTTAACGTGCCAGTAAATGTACTGACACGGCTCCCTCGCATTTGTGCACCCTCAAATGCCAGCTGACTGCGCCAGGATACGAACCTGCAACCTAGGGCCCAGCAAGCGAGAACGTTACCGCTGAGCCACGCAGCCAGTCCGGTCGATTATGTCTCCAGATCCATAACATTCTTGATATACTTCTCATCTTTCTTTCTTCAATGATGGTAGCAGTTTTTATCTAGATTGTGGCGTTTGGTAGAGGTAAATCGTTTCTATGGCCTTCAACAAAGAATAGTTCTATTATACTCTTTGATAATAACAACGAGTTATAACTATACTCATACATTTAGGAGAAAGTAGGCTATATGTTCTTTACTGAACATCTTGTTGACAAATAGTTTGAGATTCTTAATTCTTGCTACAATTAGGGCTCTCGCCCGTCACAAGAGAATCTATCAAACTGTGGGACCGGAACATAGAACATTTAGTCATTTCTATCTAGAAAGACCCGCCTAAGCTCTATGCTGTGATTTGATGCTTAAGCTGTGTTCATAATAGCTCTTTCCGGCCTTAAACCGCGTGGCTCGCCTGATTGGCTTCCGCTTGGCTTTGCATATTAAAGACTTTACGTTATCCAAGTTATAATGTGGACCAACTATGATCAATAACCATTGATGGCCTGAGAAAAAAATGCTAGGGGCCAATGAAAAAACTAAGAAGGATTTTGAGTTATACACTTTTGATTTAGCCCTGTTGCACTGCATATACATGAAAAAATGTGCACTTTATGTTTGTGAGTCTGTGTGTGTCTATTGTCGTATTTCTCACGTGTAAACGAGCTTACGTGTACCTATAATATAGGTGCAAGTGATATTAGTGTATTTTTGTGTCCCTGGTGGAAGTCGTTATTCCCGTCCGAGCGTCCTTGGTCGGAAAGGTGAATACTTTCGCCCTGCTACTAGGGCATAGGCCCCTGAAATCCACTGAGGCGCTCCTTTGCCATTTTCTGGCGGTTTTTTCTAGCAAAGTGAGCCTGGGCCTACTTTCACCGTAATGTCTGACTGTTGGTCTGAGTGTGCCCGTGTTCGAGGGACTAATTGCGCTCTGCGCTACCCTAGTAGAGTTTACGGGGGTGTATGTATTTTTGCCTGACCGGTCTGGTGGGGTAGGTAATAGGACCATTCTTATGCCCCGTGTACTGTGTGTTAGCGCCTGGTCAGAGTGGGCGGGTGTGTGTTGTGCACCCTGAGGGCCTGAATGCAACACCCTCTTATGCATTCGCACCTGTGGTACAAATGCTGGTGCCCGCTTTCGTCCTGGCAAAATTGCCCTTTGGACTAGCGGCAAAGGCCGTTTGATTGCCTGTGTTTGTCCTAACAATGTATTTGGGCGCAGTGTGGCCGATTTCTGGCCTATGGCCACGGTAGACTCCTGCCCTTGTGTTTGCCTATCTGTGTAGGAGTATGTGGGCTTAACGTGCTGTAGGGCGGGCTCTACGTCCTCAGCCCATGACGTGGTTGCCTCCCGTTTTATCCCTGTTGTGTCATGTGTGACTGAGAGTCCTGGTGTCAACTCCCTCTCGTTCGTCCGTTCCGAGGGGGTTGGCCTAGGTTCTGCTCCTCGGTTTGACAAAGTTGCCTTCCGAACCGGAGCTAAGGGATGTGTAATGGTGTAACTTTGTCCCCGCAGTGTATTGGAGTCTAACCTGGCCGTCTTCTGGACTGTGGCCACGGTGACCTCCTTCCCTGGTGTGGCAGTACATGGCGAGAGGGACATCCTCGCAAATTGCCGAGTTAGCGTATCTACGCTTATGTCCTCTCTCGGCTGGGCTGTGGCCGCCAGTTGGAGAAACGCTTGTTCGCGAATGAGCTCCCTGTATTGAGTGTGTAAACTTGTGTAGTGCACCCTCATTCTCTCGAGGGTTGCATTATCTATTTCGGGACCATGTGTGGTGATTAATTGGTCGTATAATCTGTGTCTTTGGATATGGATCCTATTGAGGTGTTCATGTATGTGCCTCAAGTGCTTATGTGCGCATCTTAATCGCGCTGTCCTACCCTCTGACGGAGTGTATGGCTGTTTGCCCTGTATTGCCCCGATTTTTGTTTGGAGTGCCCGTAACTGTGTTTGTCGGTTATGTATATGTCTTTGGCACCTTATTAGTAATGCTAATAGTATCGGTGTAACCCTATTGCCTCTATGGCTTACAATCTCTGTTGCTTCTGCATGAGGTGCCATTCTGCGTTAAGGGTGAGTGTAAAGAGAAATGTGTACGCGATCTTTGACTCTTTCTGGGGGCTGGGGGGTTGGTTTAACAAAAATTTCCCCTGTGTAGGTAGTGTAAAGCAAAAAATAATGCTTTCTGTCTGGGAAAAAAATCCAGTCTCGCTTGGCTATATGCGGTACGGGCCGTTTTGACCACGAGAACTCGTTGTATGAGCCCTATTTTACTGTGCGTGGTACCCAGCCTCCACCAATCTGTTTTAGATCCCTTAGTTGGGGGGTAGTTAGATCTAAAACGGATGTGTTAATGTACTAATTTATAAGGTGATGCCTAGGAGGGGGTAGCTTCCCGTAGCTGGGTAAGCTGACCAGTGTAGAGTGTTGTTTAGTGTTAGGATGCTAGGGGATGCTCCTATAAGGACGTAAGTGTGATTTGGGGGATGAACCTTTGCGTACAGGTCAATGTACTAGCCTATCAGCTGGTTGGAGAGAGTTATATAACCGACGTGCGTGCGTCAGCTATGTGTGGGCGACTCGATGCTTAGACAGTCGGGCCGCTGCAAGAAGTACAATGAAGCTTGAGCTAGCAACTATTTGCTACTATTGTCACGCTTACTCGTGGCGGAATACAGGAAGGGCGTTAGGATGTGAAGAGGCGTGTAATTACGAATACAAGGTGTAGTTTACTGACCAAGTATTTATTGGTCAGTGATGTATGAAATAATATGTCCCTTTTTAGGGAAGTGTGATGAATGTTGCAAGTTTGAGTGTACAAGTTTGTGGGGTAGGTCACAAAATATAGGATCTCTGAACACTGCTGACTCACCTGATGATAACAGCTAGGGCCTCCGGCCGACGCACTGTATGACTGGTAATCGAGAGAGCTGTCCTCCTTACGGCCCTCCTCTTATAAGCTTTGGTGTTGTGCTGTCAGCATTCCACTGGCATAGATGCCCCAGTTAATTATGTGTAGCTGTTTATGGTGTGATGCAAGTGTTTGGCAAGCCTTCCATGCTGGTTAGCTGCCCTTGCTGTGTGAAAGATGTTGTTCTGGACTTATGAGATTTGCCCGTTAGGGATGGTTTTGATAGAATGATGGAGGGTGGCTTCCAGGGGGTGCAACCCCCTGGGGGCCTGTACAGTATACAGATTTTGGTTCTGATCGGTGAAAAGGTGTAGATTTGTTCCAAAGGTCCTAAATGCAGGGAATGGAGTGGTCTGTCCGCAATTCCAAGCAGACAGTGTTTCTCGCAGGGTACCAAAGGGTAAGAATACGAATTTTGGTTCTGATCGGTGAAACGGTGTAGATTTGTACCAAAGGGCCTGAATGCAGGAAATGGGGTGGCCTGTCCGAAATTTTAAGTGGACAGTGTTACTCGCAGCGTTCCAAAGGGTAAGTATACACATTTTGGTTCAGATCGATGAAACGGTGTAGATTTGTGCCAAAGGGCCTAAATGCAGGGGATGGAGTAGCCTCTCCGCAATTTACAGCAGACAGTGTTAGTCGCAGTGTTCCAAAGGGTAAATATACAATTTTTTTTGAGATAGGTGAAACGGTTTAGATTTGGGACAAAGGGCCTAAATGCAGGGAATGGAATGGTCTGTCCGCAATTTCAAGCAGACATTGTTACTCGCAGGGTTCCAAAGGGTAAGTATACAAATTTTGGTTCAAATCGCTGAAACGGTGTAGATTTGGACCAAAGGCCCTAAATGCACCGAATGGGGTGGTCTGTCCGAAATTTTAAGTAGACAGTGTTACTCGCAGTGTTCCAAAGGGTAAGTATACAAATTTTGGTTCAGATCGGTGAAACGGTGTAGATTTGTATACATAACAGACAAACAGACAGACAGACACACTTTGTGCTATATATATATAGATAAGATAAATGCCTAAAACGTTATGAAATAAGCTTTGTTTTTGACTTTGCATTAGAGCTTTTCTCAAAATAGTGGATAGGAATAATTAAAAGTATTTTCCCGAGCAAAGCATTGTCTCTCAGTGACCCTGTGGAGCCGTGTGCTCGAAACACTTGTTTTGTGACTCCTTAGCGCGTACGGTTAGTGCAAAGTTGTAACGTAATTACACTGCTCCAAAAATTGATTGATTTCAGTAAACTCAGCATAGGCTCAGTGCTGCCCGGTACTTATAGTATACCTCGCTCCGCCGCTTGTGAAACTGGAACAGTTGCTAGACATGTATCCACTATTGTCATGATCTGAAGGACTTCAGCACAACGCTGACAAGTTCAATAACTCGATTTTAAAACTGACGTGATGGTTGGAACGGGGTACACTTAGCCTCGTGAGGACAACTGAGTAGCTGTCTGACAGTGAGGCAGCGCCCCAATCACGAATACCAAGATTAACGGCCAAGGGGACCCGACGCGCTGACCACACGTCACCCCAATATCTGCAGGCCAAATGGCTGGGCAGCGGTCGCTTGGTCGGCCTTGGCCCGTCATGGGCTGTATAGTGACGGGGATGACTTTTTTTTCATCATCATAAGACATATGTTTCACAAAACTCAAGCTCTTAGCGTAGAAGGTGACAAATTGTGACAATAGTTCTGGTAGGGGCTATCGTCATTTATATTTGTTTAAACACACTTTATAAACATTTACGTGGACTTTTCAAGAAATACAAGATGTTTCCTAAGTGAAGAAATAAATAGAAGGATTATTAATGGAAACAGAGCCTATTTTGCCAATCTAAAACTCATTAAGTAGCAATTGTTGTCGCATAAAACAAAACTCAAAATTTACAAGACCTTGCTTCATCAGACTTATGGCTCAGAAACATGGAATACGTCGGTTCAGAATTGCAATAAACTTAGGGTGTTTGAGACGAAAATAATACGGAGAATTTATGGTGCTGTATTGGATAGAGGAGAATCGAGGATACGAACTAATAGGAAAATAGACAAAATCCTCAAAAGCGAAGGCATTGTTCGATATATAAAATCACAAAAACTACGATGGCTGGGCCACATTGAAAGGATGGAAGACAAAGGAACACCAAGATTATATAACGCCAGAATGGAAAGAAGACGACGCCCTGGTAGACCAAGGAATCGATGGAAATATGAAGTGGAAGTGGACTTGCAAACAATGAACGTACGAACAGCTGTCCAAGAGATCGATGGAAATCTGTGGTTGGGGAGGCCAAAGCTCACACCGGGCTGTTGTGCCAGAAGGAGAAGAAAACAAGATGTTTCCTGTACTATTGAGAAGATTTGGAAGAATTTGGTACAAACCACACCTTCTGGTTTAAGAGCTTGAGTTTTATGAAACATACACCTTCGAGTAATATGCTGATGATATTCCGGACGTTACAGCTCTTCCCCTACATAGCACGTGCTCACTGACAATAGGAATCTGCACTGACGATGAACCGATTTGCTTTAAGCTACATCTCTGCCAAGTGAGGGGCAGATAACCTCACCTCTGTCACAAGAGCTGTCAATCAACGTGGAATGTTCCCGTCTCCTCCAAGTGAGGACGTAACAAAGTTCCTCACATAGCCAGAAGCACCGTGGAATGGGGAGGACACATCGACCTAGAGGTGACATCTGGGTTGGGCTGCTACAATCTGACGGCTTCATCAGACCTTGTCAACGATCTTCTGGAGGCGATGAGGCAGCGAGTTTCCAGACTTAACCACACGGTGTCCACGAAGCGGCGATCCATTATTGTGACAGCTCATTTCTTACACAACCAAGAAACTATTCAACTATTCCTCAGATTTTTGCCAGCTGAATACGGAAAAAGTACTGAATACAACCACGTCAGGTTTTCTTGTACTCGTTATGCCAGAATTTTTCCCCGAAGAGGATCTTTAAAGTAAACCTCCCTCGCATTTGCGCACTCCCAAATGCCAAGTGACTGCGCCAGGATTGGATCTCGCAACCTTGCGCACAGCAAGCGAGAACGTTACCGCTGATTTCAAAATAGCCTACTTATTAAAACTATTTCTCAAATGAAATGATGAGGGAAGAAACGTGGTATTGCAAGAGAGAGAATTGTGAGGTTTCCTAGGCCATTGATCATTTTTTTTTGCGTATGGCTTTTAGTGCCGGGAGTGTCCGAGGACATGTTCGGCTCGCCAGGTTTGTAGCTGCTTCGAGACGGACACCCAATGGGTGAGCTACAAGTACCGTTGGGGAGGAAAGTTGGAATGTAAGGACGAGGAGTTGGAAGGTAGCGGCTGTGGCCTATGTTAGGGACCAACCCCGGCATTTGCCTGGAAGGAAGATGGGAAACCACAGACCATCTTCAAGGTTGCCGGCGGGGGGATTCGAACCTCCTCGCCTCCCGGATGTGAGCGACTGCCAGCAGTCATGCCGTAACGACCACGGCTAACTCACCCGGTCATTGATCAATAAATTGTGTTTAATTGGCAATTTACCATACTTGGAACAAAGTGGCAGTAATTTTCAAATTCAACAGAGAACAAGAAGTTCCGTGACGAACTAAAGAGCCTACTTTTCATGCCAATGATTAATCTACAGTGTATGAACCTATCTACAATAATCACGAAATTCAGTTGGTAATATCGAAATGTCTATTTAGTTCGAAATATACCTGGTATAATGTAGCCTAATAGAGCATTACAGTTGGCAGTCCTGGTGACTGAATAGATTCTTAGTTCCATCTCTTAAGGTACAGAATAATAAATTACGTTGAAGTCCAATGGACGTTACATTGGATCTATCAGCACGCGTAAAAGCATGTTGGCAACAATGTCATGCGATTGCTGGTCAGAAATAATCTGAAATACTATGATATCTTGTTGTGCCAATTTTGGATGAAATCCATTTATTAGTATAGAAGCTACATGTATTTTAAAACCGGACCTATCAGCAGGCATAGAATCATGTTGGCAGCACTGACTTATATTAATTACTCCAAATTAATCTAGAATGCCAGGTGCTATACGTGTGCAAAGTATAGAGCTGTTGGCTTGCATTCTTTCTGATATATTGATATTAGGATAAAAAAATATAGACAGCATTTATTAACAGTTAGCAGCCCTTATTGCACTTAAGAATACTTGTAGTCATATCTGGTATGTTACACATAGCACATACGAAATTTGGTTGAAATCCAACTGATAGTATAGAAGTATTTAAAAATTGGTCCTATCAGCAGGCTTAGAATCATGTTGGTAGAACTGACGTACATAATTTACTCCAAATTAATCTAAAATGTCAGGTACTACACGTGTTCATAGTTTAAAGCTGTCGGCTTGCATACTTTGTATATATTGGTATTTGGATAAAAAATATAGAGAGCAATTATTAACAGTTGGCAGCCCTGGTGGCCGTTAAGAATACGTTCAGTCAAATCTGTTTATGAACACATATTACATACAAAATTTGGTTGAAATCCAATTGATAGTGTAGAAGTTATATGCATTTAAAAAGTAGACCTATCAGAAGGCTTAAAATTATTTTGGCAACACTGTCATGTATGGCCTCCTGGAAATTAAACTGAAATAATATTGTCTACATATGTGCCAATTTTGGAAAAGCTCCCATGCATACCTTCCAAGATATCCAACATTGAGCTCAAATTTCTAGTGTGTTTTTTCAGCAGTTGGTAGCACTGACATCATTTTCAAATATGGACGTGAGATATTCCGGTATACATCTTTACTCATACTTAATTTGGTTTCGATTGCTGCAGCCGTTTAAGAGTTGATAGGGGGGGGGGGACACACACACACACAGCCAGCCAGACAGACAGACAGACACACATTTTCCCGGATCGATCTCACAAGTCTACTTTTTCCTCATTTTTGCAAAATGTGAAAAGTAGGCAAAAAATACAATGATTCACTAAAAAACGTCTATGCAACTTTCCAAAAATATTTTTTGCGGACCTGTGTTATTTTGAGCCATCAAGAAAGACACATTTACTGAAGAGAGCCTTCCTTGGTTACTGCCTCGATAAGAGAAGAAAGTCTCACACAATACCTGAAATGTGGCCACGTTTCTTCCTTCGTTGATTTATTGGTTCATGCCTCACATGTTTCATAAAAACAGCTTTTCAACAAGCATTTTCTAGAGAGAAAAGTTTTCCCCACCTTCTGTTGGTTCTTTATTTTAATAGTAAAACAAGTGAGCGATGTAGAGTACCTTCATGTTTACAGCGAGAGCAGTGACGTGACACTCGAATCTAAAACTTGACTGAAACTCATATTTTTGTAATACACACATCAAAAACAGTTTTACACATTGCTGGCCTAGAGTCAAACCCATTAGTCGTGTATCGGCTGTACGACCAATACCAACATCATGTATGGTCGCCGAACCCCTCTTGTGTACATCCTGTCACATGTAGTGAAATGCTATGCTGACAATTTGGATCCAAATTTCACTTTCGTGGACGATAACGCTCGGCCGCACAGAGCTACAAGAGAATGGAATGACCTGCCTATGGTCCCGAGCAGACCCCACTGTGCTCTATGGCGATATGCAAAACGTTTTGTTGATGTTCACAACAAAGACAGTTCAAGTTATTTCCTGAACAATGAACTGATTGCTAGCATTTTCCAAATCACGACTGGAGTAGTGGTTTTGTAGGGGTTCAGATGCCTCCACCTCCAAACCCTCCACACAAGATGGCGGCAGCCCGATAACTCCCGAACCCGTGGTCGGATTTTGTCGAATGAGGTGTCATTGAACTCGGGCTGACACCCCCTTTCCAATGGACGACATATTTCAACCCCAAAAATAAAACCTACCCCTACTAGGGGGTGAAATTGATTTTTTTAGAGAATCTCTGTTACCAATTGCAACATGTGAGAGTTTGAATGCCGATATGGATTTAAACGTTGTTCCACATAAAGTGCATATGTTCGGTGGAAAGCCACTATGAATTAGCATGCCCACTCATGGCTTTTGTAAGAGGGTGGGGGAGCGGATCCCTATAGATGGGTTATTGTTGACGAGTCATTGTTGTCGGGGGTCATTGTTGTCGGCGTTCATTGTTGTCGGGTCATTGTGGACGAGTCCTTGTGGACAAGTCCTTGTTGACAAGTCCTTGTGGACAGGTCCTTGTTGACAGGTCATTGTTGACGAGTCCTTGTGGACAAGTCCTTGTGGACGAGTCCTTGTCCCTTTGGACTGATCCCTTTGGACGGGCCCCTTTGGCCTGGTTCCTACGGACTAGCCCATGAATTTATTTAAATTATGTCAAAGGGCCTAACTACATTTGTGTGTGTGTATGTGTTGAATTGACGTTGTTCACAAATCCCCCCACTACTATAATGGGATAACGATATGAAAGGGACGAAATACATGTGAACACGCGTGAAATGACCTTATTACCGTCCTCCTTGTGAAACAAGTCACATCCTCTTTTGCTTCATACGTGAGAAAATGCAAGTTCATGTGTAATACGATCTAACTCACAGGTGTTCACCTGTACACGTGCACGATAAGAGCTAACAAGTCACAACCTGTTTTGACAGTGGTGGGAGGTGAAGGGGGAGAGTTAGTGTAAGAGAGAACACAGGTGAAGAGAGAAATAAATATGTATTGCTCATAATACATGTATAGCTGAGGACTGTACATAGGACTGTAGGTTAAGTACAACAAGAGTAAATAAATAAATACAAGACACACAGGTTCACACAACATGTAATTTATTAATCCAAGAATTAAAGGCTGAGCTAAATCCCAACCATTTTACATATAGTTTATTTCCTTTTTGTTTCAACACTTTTTCCACAAGGTAATGTTTAGGAAACGCTGTCTTTTGAAGTTCTTGAAGATAAAACCTGCCTTTTATGGGTTGATGGTTGAGGTCCTCGAGTAAATAGGTGACTGGACTGTTCAGGTTGACTTGACGAATTCGAAATAGTTCAGTCCCCCAATTTGTTGTGTAGCCCTTGTCGAAGACGGACTTGAATTTGCTCACACGAACATGGTCCCCAATGTTAAGGCGATGACGTTTAGGGTCTGCTGTTTTTATGGGGTTAAACAGTTTATCCAGTTGTGGAATATTTTTTGTTACAAGTCGTGGCTTGGTCCCAATGGTTCTGTGTTTGGTGTCGTTGTAACGTGACACTAACTCAGGTAACAAGTCCAACCAGCGATAAGTGCCCTGAGCGGTAAACGCTTTCCACATATGGGTTTTCAATGTTCGGTTGAACCGCTCGACCACGCTGGCTTTGAGATTGCTGTACGTGGTGTAATGGTGAATATCCTTAGATTTGAGAAAACTGGAGAAATCTTTGTTGAAAAATTCTTTTCCCTGGTCGGTTTGTAGCAGCTGAGGTTGACGTTTGGATTGTTGAATAATATGTTGAAAGGCTTTGGTAACTAGTGGACTAGACTTGCGACGCACAGGTTCAACAAACGCCATTTTGGAATAAACATCAATGACCGTCAACATATAGCGTACACCATCGTTAACGCTAGCATAGGGAATCATTTCAACCAAGTCTGCTTGCCAAAGTTCATCCACACCCTGTGAAATCACCTTGAGTCGCTGATAGTGACGTCTAGCTGGACGATGCAACTCGAGAGCAATACCCATTTTAATGGGTGAGGGCTTAAACAATAATTTTGGCATTTCGAAGTTCTTCCTCAATTTCTTGAATTTCCCAATCGTGACCAGTATGGCCGGCTTGACGTGAAGCATGCAACAGCTGTAGTCGCTGGACGAGTTTATTTGGATTGTGCCAGTAGGTAACATCCACAAGGGGTTTTAATGGTTTAAATGTCACCCCTGAAGCGGACACTTTACGACGACCACTTTGACCAGTGAGGAACATTTTTGCAATGATGGTTTTATATTTTTGGGATATATTAGCATTCACTTGTTGAGTGGGATCATACTGTCTTTTGTGAGCATGGGTATCCAATAAAATGGATTTATATTTACTAAGGTCCTCTGACGTATAATCTTGAGATGAGGGAGTCCTAGAGAATAGTAGCTTTAACAGTCCTGGTGTGAATTTATACTTGATCTTTTTAATGACAGCTTTAGTAAGACTAAATTTAATCGATGAATCACCAATCTTAAAACTATCATTCTCATAGCGAACGCCATATGTGGTATCAGTGTTTCCAACAAATAGATTGGTGAAATAGGGTTCCAGTGTTGATCCATAATATTTTATTAAAATGTTTTTCAGTTGAGCTTTATGTTGAGGAGTGGCCAAGAGTTGTGAAAATGGAGACGATCTGGAAGGGCAAGGGGTTTCGACCATGGCCAAGGATTTCCTTTTTCTTAAAAACTCTGCAAGGGGTGATGCCTTTTTTTGAGGCGTAAACACTTGTTCCTCATTATCCTCAACTTCGCTAACACTAGTTAAATCTTCCTGTTCCTCTTCATCTTCCTCTTTCTCTTCCTCAGAGTCCTCGTGATGCGTCTGACTGGCTTGTGAAACGGTAGGTAGCGTTTCAGATGGCTTGATAGAGGGTTTCAACATAGCTTTTAGCGGAGGTGCTAAATGTTGTTGAATAAACAAAGCATGATCCGCACGCGATCGTTTCAATTGACGAAACTTTTGGCGAATAGTATTTTTTGCTCTAATAATATGCTTTTTCAATTGACTCTCTGCTAACGCCATGATGTCGCGACAAATGACTTGAGAGGGAATGATACAGTGCCTTAAATAGCAATAAAATGATCAAACCCTAAGCGATACCGCCCTTGGTTGAGTTCACTTTGTTTGTCAATCACTAAACAGGCATGTCGTTGTGTGTTCCAGCACTTGCCACACAATTCTGTAAACATTTGAAAGGTCATATCCGGATTCACATGTTCATTATAAATGTAACGACTGTTCCTCTCGTCCTGACGAAATAAAACAATGACATTGGCATTATCACGAATCAACTGTTTGGACATTTTAGAATACGTTTGCCCAAGATAGAAGCAATCGATATGTTTGTGTCGACCCATGCTGAAATAGCTTTGAATGATACCTTGTCGTTCAGTGGATACATCATCGAAAATCATGAGTGAATCAGGCTTTACCTCATCCGGTGAAATAACATTTTCTTGCGTGGAAAATGTAAAATACCCCATATTCTCATTTTGTAATCCAGACATGACTTGATCCAGAAACACGTAGAGGGGTTGGTAGAGAGATTTTGCGAAAATATAAATATTTTGAAAACACAGACCATTGGGCGCTGTAATAAGTGTCAGGAAAAGATTGGTCTTTCCACAGCCGGAAGGTCCCACAATGATGCAGCGAATGGAAGATGGAAACAGTGAACCATGGCGTTGTTCACGTGATGTGGGGCAGAGATGGGAAACCATGTCCCTCACGGGGAATGACTCTTGCTGCTTGATTAGCTTCATTTCAACTAAGGCTTAGAGAGGCTAGCAGGCTGTCTATATACATCGCACCGAGCCTTGTCATAGAAACAGTAGACTCGTACTACAGGTTGACGATGGATGTCTTTGGACGTGCGTTGATGGCCAAAGCTAGGTCTGTTCCCATACATGATCCTAAACAAGAAACAGATCCTGCTAATAAACACTATGTGGATAGGTCAGTAGTGCCACGCACAAAACAAGGAGATTATGACTTTAAAGGAAAGCGGTTAACTCATGTAAAACATCCTCAAGTGTCTACAGACGTTACTACAAAAAAGTATGTGGATAACAAGGTGTATGAGTTTTATGATAAAGTGCCTCAGCTTACGGTGGATGGCTATAGCGCTAATCATCACCGCATTATTCACGTGGAAGACCCACAAGAAGATAATGATGTCTGTACCAAGCGATACGTGACCTATGAAATGAAAAGGCTTTATAAATTTATCCCATCTGTATTTTTAGTGCATCTGACAAATGTAAAACCTGTGAATGAGAGAAACCATATACCGCTAGTTCATGACCAGCACTTGACCTATGTGCTTGCTTCGGGTTTAAGCCACTATCGACTACACTATAATGGAACCATTCACATCAAATATGCCATACCTGATGAGAACCATTTACAAATAGAGATAAATGGTCATAGGATGTTGGTCCATAACCATGAAATGGTCAATGCAGGAGACGAATTATCCTTTCATCTCCTGTAGACATGGAATGAAAAGCAAGCTGGAAAAAACATAAATGATTTCCCACTTTATGTAGAATTGGAATATACAGCCATGAAATAACAATCTAATGTTAGTTGTGACTTAAACTTTCTTGTGAAAGGTTGTTGGTCATTATCATCATCATGGTGAAACAAAGATATGTGGTGAGAAAGACAAAAAATATGAGCCTGTCCTTGGCAAAGCCTGGGCTTATGACATTCGTGGACAAGCCCTTACGAAAGAAAAAAAAGAAAAAATAATGTGTTGATCATAAGGAAAGCTCTTCGAGTAGCACAGAGACATGTCATTCCAAAACGTCAGCGACAGGGTTCAAAACAAGGGCGAGTGATCCCCGTCCCCAAAAGAGCGGGATTTTTACCTGCATTATTCGCCGGTCTGGCTGCTCTAGGTTCACTTTTAGGCGGCGCCAGTGCAGTGGCAAAAACCATTAAAGCCGTGCAACAGGGCAAGCAACAACTCAATGAAAGTCAGCGACACAATGAAACAATGGAGGCCATTGCTATGGGGGCTAGAAATGTCAATTTGAAGCCAGCCTTTTATCAACAAGGATTTGGAATTTCACCTTTTCGAAATAAAATAAAAACATCTTTAACCTCAACCATAGAAAGACATGCCCTGACGCATCAGCAAGTGGAAAGCTATGCTAAACAACTGAAGCTTTCTCATTTTCGAGGTGTGTTTATGCGAAACCAATTACCCTCACAACCCGGGAAACATGAATGTGCTGTTATCAATTTGTATGATCACCGAGGACCTGGAACACATTATGTAGCTTATGTCAAAGAGGGATCTACTGTATGGTACTTTGACAGATTTGGGAATTTGCCCCCGCCCATGGAACTAGTGGCCTATTTTGGAAACAGGATCAAAATATATTATAATGTGAAACGTGAGCAAACGTTTAACAGCCAACAGTGTGGACGTTTGTGTTTATTTTTTTTTATATAAGACGCAACATAAGCAAAAACGTCAACAGTATGTCGGCAGAAAGTAAGACGTTTACACTACATGGACGTGGACCTGAAGTGAGTCTAGACTTTTACCCACCTATCGAATTGAGTGAAAAACCTTATGGTTTAGGACTTGTTTCTCTTGAAACGTACAATCGAATATACAACATACGTGAAAATGTGAACAACAAGTTTTACTATGATGATTCTGTGCTCACCCTGAACTCTGGTGGATATACGATAGATGACATTTATGAACACATTTATGTGGTGTTGATCAATGAATATGGTTTAAAGTCATTTCTCGATGGAACGCGCAAGTTTGAACTTGTAGGAAATACCAACACTCATCACTGCAGTATTTTTTCTACATTCAAAATTGACTTTAAAACTCACCCCGATTCCATTGGTCCATTACTAGGATTTAAACCACGTGTGTTAGAGCCCAACAAAAAACATGAATCAGACCATGAAGTGAAATTTATTGAGGACCATCATGTGTCGGTGACGTGTAATATTATTAGTCAAGTGTACACCAATCAAGAACCGTCGCATTCGCTTTATTACTTTATTATAACATCGCCCAATGGCTATATTATTCGTGAAAACCCTCCAGTGGTGCTTTTTCATTCTGTGGCTGTCGATGGTATTAGTAATATAACATTAAGACTGATCAATAGAGAGCAACAACTCATTGATCTAGATTCTACCACACCAGTGACTTACAAGTTGGTGCTAAAACCACTATGAAGTTTGTATATAAAGCAACAGCACCGTCTAGGAATGGTGTTAGTTGTTTACCACGTGAATACACGTTAACATCTCAGAACAAGCAGATTTTACAGCATTTGGGTTACCACATTAACCCCAGCGATGAATTCTATTCTAGAGGTAGCGAACCACATCGAGGAGCAACCAGGAGTGGTAAGAATTGATCTGCATTCTTATCAAGCTCAAACACCTGGACTCAATAACAATGATGAAATTCAATTTGTTATCAACAACCAAGATATTTACACCCTACCGCATGAAAGTGTTATTCAGATTGAGTGTCGACTCACCAAAGCCGATGGTTCTACACCCACTACATCCAAGTTAGCCAACCATGCTTTTGCCTTCCTGTTTTCTGAAGTACGATATGTCATTAACGATATCGTGGTGGATAGCACTCGAAATGTGGGTATTTCCAGTGTCATGAAACTATATCCCTCTTATAGTGAGGAAGAAGCTAAAACACTTTGCATGGCGGGTTGGTGCCCTGACTCGACCAATGACTGGATGGTACACACCGATGGCACCTTCACTGGATATTTACCTCTTAAACTGATTTTAGGCTTTGCTGAAGATCACCAGCGCATTGTGGTCAACACAAGGCAAGTGCTTTATCTAGTGAGAGACAGGAGTGATAATAATGCACTCAAGGGAGTCGACAATGCCCCCATTGATTCAAAAATTCAACTACAACGCCTGCTATGGAAAGTGCCTCATGTGACCCTTAACGATAGCAAAAAACTGGACATACTCAAAATGGTAAAGAGAGATATACCTCTACCCATGGAATTTAGAAGCTGGGCACTCCACGAGTACCCGTTATTGCCCACCACCAACACACACAGTTGGTCTATAAAAACAGCCCCTATACAGAGAGACCTCTCTACATGATTGTGGGTTTTCAAACGAATCGCAAGTATCAACAAACCAAAGATGTCACGCAATTTGATCACCTGCAATTGAGAAATGCACGTCTTTTCCTCAACGGTGCTGTGTTTCCCTATGAAGGGCTGGATTTAGATTTTTCAAAAAATAAGTTTGCCCCCTTATACGACTTGTTTTCTAAATTTAGATGGTCGTATTATCAAAAAGAGAATTGTCCAATGTTGTCACCCCAAGCTTTTAAGACAAGGGCGCCACTGATTGTCTTTGACTGTTCCTACTTGGAAGAGTCTGTCAAACCATCCAATATTGACATTCGACTAGATTTTGAAACGCATGACAATGTTCCAGCCAATACCACGGCCTACTGTTTGATTATTCATCACAAACAAGTCAACTATTATCCACTGTCCAACCAAGTGATAAGTGTATAAATAGCAGGTCAACACACATCAAACCACTCAGTCATGTCTTGCTTTCAAGCCTCAAGAGAAGTTACATCCATGAATTTAAAATCTGAGGAACAACGTTTCAAGACCTTTGCGACGTGGCCGGTGCCTTTTATAAACCCTCAAGCCTTAGCAGCCGCTGGATTCTACTATTTAAAAAGAAGAGATGAAGTGAAATGTGTGTTTTGTCCCATCATTTTAGACCAATGGCAAGAGAGCGATGAACCCATGCAGGAACATCAGCGCTGGTCACCTGCCTGCCCCTACCTGTGCAGAATGGAGGTGGGTAATATACCCTGTCATTCAAGTTACCCCTCACTCATGCCTCTGAGTGATGAAAAAAGTTATGATACGTGTGGACTTTATGGTGCCGGCAGTGCTTCAGTGAGCAGCTCACAGTTAAAAACATCCAGTTTAGAGACATTGGGATATCATCGGTGTTATGGACACTATAAACACAAAAGACTTTTTTGTTGTATGAGATGGTACCGCCTCTATCCTAGAATGAAAAAAGAATGTAAAACTTGTTATGCTAATAAAATAATGAAATAAAAAAAATGGTTGTTGTTGTTGTTATATTATTATTTCTTATGCTCCCCTGTCATATCCTAACCTCTATAGTGACTACTCGATGTTTTTCTTTTCTTTTACTAGAATGGAATGCAAGTAAATGACATGGGTACACCTTACTGAACAATTGTCAGTCTGTAGTCAGTTGGACTTGATCCAGACAAGAGTGAACATGTTGCGTACACTGATTGTCGACTGTCAAGGGTTTAAAATTGGAGATAACAAATTTATATTTAAAGAAGTGGCCATCATCGATTGTTCCACTTTTTGGATATCACAAGCTACTCATTTGGTGTTTAAACCACCTTATGCGTTTGATTTGTTGTGTGATAAAGACCGTAAACAAACCCAGTGGATTGAAACTCATATGCAACTAGACTGGAAGCGAGGAACCATTTCATATAAGCACCTGGACATGGTCATGAAAGCCCACTTGTCTTCTGCCCATGTAATATTTGTGAAAGGTAGTGAAAAACGTCAATGGCTACAACAATTTTTAGCGTCTTACTGTCAATGTATCGATTTAATGGACATGGGCTGTCCATCGCTGCAAACACTCATGGATCGCTGCCCCTGTGACAATATTACCCATAAAGCCTTGGCACAGGTGTGGCAATTGTTTCATTGGCTATCCACCAATGCCTGCTGGGAGTTGTTAAATAAAATTAAAACTAAAGGTTTACCTGTGAATGACACCAGTGAGATTTCTACAAGCGACGTGTAAACATCAACGTGATACCATGGAGAAAGGGGATGCTACCGATAAAGCGATTGGAAAGTTCTTTGTGTGTAAAAAGAAACTAGACAGTTTTACTAAAGAAGAATTATTGGCTCTTCCAAAATCATTCATTTATTATGTCGCAGCAAATGCAGTGAAAGAAATCTGGCAACATGTACCAAAATCAAGACCCTGTGTTAAGTGAATTGCAACCATGTACAGATTATGATCACCATAAGCAAGTGGCTATGGCAAAAATACCCTCTATGCGACAGTGTGCTACTTGTCAGCTAGTCAAACTGTATCATGGTCATAAAAGTCAGTGTAAAGACTTTGTTTCCTCATACCATGAGAGTAATGAAGAAAAAAAGCAGCAACAACAAACATCATCCACAGAAGAGGAGGAAGATCAAACCTTTTTACCATCGATGGAAAAGGATATGCTAGACCTGTACTGGCAATGGCGTCATTAACAAAGTAATTCAATACTTGACTTTCGAAATCTACCTACCTGGTTATTATTTGTGTAGTCCTGGAACTTGTCTTGAAGAACCTTTGCAGCATAGTGATATACCTATTAATCCTTTGGATCAAGCATGCACCTTTCTTATCACCACAGTCATTCTACATTAAGACGTGTAGCGGATGAAGTATCGTTGAAAAGCTAAACAACTTTTGACATTCTGTGATGTCTCAGTGGGAGAGAGGTTGGCAGTCGTCATTGTGATTAGTGTTATAAAAGGAAAGTTGATAATGAGTGGACATGGACATTGAAAAGGATTGAGGAATTGGTATTTTCTTTGTATTCTATTTTTGTAAAGCTCTATTTGTTGTGAAATAAAATCAAGGTTTACAAGATCACAATGTCTTTTATTTTAAAAAATGGTGATAGCCATTTCATTTTTTCACACATGAATATTTACAATTACCACTTTACATTTTTTTACATTCCCCTTGTTTAGTTCACACATTCTGTACATTTTTTTTTGTGAAATATAAATAAGGTTCACTGAATCACTATATCTTTTAATTTTTAAAACATGGTGATAGCCATTTCATTTTTCACACATGAGTATTTACAATTTCCACTTTTCATTTTTTACATTCCCTTGTTTCGTTTACACATTCTATACATTTTAGTTGTTGTGAAATAAAAAACAAGGTTTACCAGATTACAATGTCTTTTTAATTTTAAAATGGTGATAGCCATTTCACTTTTTCACACATGGATATTTACAATTTCCACTTTACATTTTTTACATTCCCCTTGTTTAGTTCACACATTCAGTAAATTTTTTAAAATCATTTTTGTAATATACAAAAGCAAACATTTTACACTAAAATGTATTACTTATCTTATTTTTACTAAACTACTGTAGCCTAACATTATACATTCTACTTACAGTTTTTACAAAAAAAAATATTACAATATAAAACACACTACAAATATTACAATATAGTGATCATTAGACTTAAGTAAAGTAATAGTCGTCAATACGACTGTTTCCCCAAGCAAGAGTATTAAATGTGTTGGGTATAATGAATCGTTTGTTGTCTTCATTACTTAAAGCAACTTTGTTCAACAAATTGGTATGTAGCTGATGATTTTTACTTCTAAATACACACATTTTCTTATATAATACAGGTGGGTTACTAACTATACAGTTCTTATAATCACTTATATCTAACTCTTTACTTACAACATTCTTTTTCACTCCTTTTAATTTTTTTACTACTACATCATCAATTGTCATATAGCTGTATGATTTAGATTTTGTGCCTACAAAGGTGTCTATAATAACACCAGCACATTCATCCTTAAATTTCCCAAGAACCTTTTTGTTTACTAGAGGTAAATGGTAAATATTATCCTCTGGATGGTCACTTGTATCAAAACTATTTAGCTCAGTTTTGATATCATCATAAAAATCATCAGTTTTAAACTCATAAATAAAAGAATCTGTGTCTGTGTAGAGTAATTTAGCATTATCAAGATAGTTTTTCTTTACATAATCAGAGTGAAATTCATACATAAGTGTTTTTGACAATTCCAGAATGGTGTATCCCACATATATGGGTTTGTTGTAAGTTACTTTAAGACGATTCATTTGTATTACAACTAAATCCTCATGAATAATTGAACAGCTATGAAAGTTAGGCTTGCTTATTAAGTTGCTCGCACCATACCTTTTACCATCATTCTCCCACTTTGTTATCAGCTTTACATCAACTCGTTTATCAACATTCTCCATAGTCTTTCCAAAAACACTATTATTCATGAGTTTATAAAAATCCTTTTCAAACGCGTTTGTTGACTGTTCTTAAATTATTGTTTAGATCAATATACGGTTTGAGCCATGCTGACTGTTGAAATTGCAATACGCGATGAATTTTAGTTAATTTTAATCCATGCTGTAGACACTGTTTCAAGTTTTGATAATGTATTACATATTTACATTTATCATTTACATTAGCAATTAACATTTTTGTTCGTGATGAAATGTATGGAGATTTCATATTCTCAGGACAAAATGGTAAATCATTATGATCATCATGTAACTCTTTAGGGTACTCAAGATTTACCTCTAAAATATATCCTTTATCATCGTTGTCATTAAGAGTGTCAACATGTAAGACATCAATTTCAGGTTGTGCCAGCCAGCGAAAATCTTTCAGTGGTAGATATTGACTCATAGCCCAACCATATTGGTTATTTGCATCTAGGTAGACAATATACTTTGACTCTTCACAAGGGTTGTAGCTAGGCATGTATTTATTATTCGCTTTAGAGTACCGTCCACTACATTGGCTTAATCCACCTCGAATTGATGATTTTATAAAATTGATCATGTCTATATCAGTCATTAATTCTAAATTTACTTTCGTTTTTTTTCAACATTGAACTGAAACTTAACCCAGGAGCTGTGAAATACTGACAAGGATCAAGGTCATAAGTTTTAATACAAACATTCCGAAAATTTTCAAAAACATCTGCTAATAACAACACATCCGTCTTCAAATATATGTCTGAAAATTCTCCTAAAGTTTGAATGTTAAACTGTGTCCATACACGTTGTGCATGTAAATATTCCTGATCACTGATATGACTTGTGTTTAAGGAACTGTAAAATGCATCTTTCGGTGGTAAACAACACTCCTCAAGACGTTCCACACAGTTAATATATTCATAAGGGAATATACCCTTTTGACGAATCAAATTAAAATCATCTTCTTTAGGAAAGACACGATGAATTTCATGAAACTGATCTGATTTTAAATTACTAGCCAGCTTATCAAGACTACTCGGCATAAAGCGGAATGAATCTAAAAATCGCAGTTTAATGGTTTTTTTATTGCTAGTTTTGATGTATTTTGTGAACGATATGTATTGTTCCTTATTATTCGCAATCACATCAATTTTCACATCTGAAGCTCCAAATTCTTTAACGATAAAGTGGTTATCGTATTTGCTACCGTTGTGTAGAATGACCGGAATGAATTTACTTACTCTATAATTTAAATTACATTCTTGGTGAGCAGCACCACGATATTTTCCTGTTAAATGGTCATGATCGCGAACTCTGTCTGAATATAGACATTCACCACATATAAAACAATTAGTTTCAGTTTCAAAATTCATTTGCTCTGAGGAAGTTAGTGACTCCATTGGAATGATCGTATTTAAAATAGAGGATATACGGACGGCATCTTTCTCAAGCCTTTCCATAAAAACTTTAGGTGCATCAGGTCCTCTATAGAGCTCAAACTTATTTAAAGAGTCATCATAACTACATTTAATATAATATGCAAAGCTAAAAGGTTCATGAATGTGAGTAGTATTGGTGAAAGGTTGGGCTGGATTCGATGAACATGTATTAAATGGTTTTAGCAAAGCCTCGAAGTCAGCATATATAACAAATGGTACTCGAAGCTGTTTCTCATAATCCTTAAATTTTAGAATGTTATTTTTAGGAGTCGGTAATACCGTACACACATGATTACACCCCCATTTTTGATGTTGAGTTAGTTGATCCTCTTTTGTAAAATAGAGCAAACAGCCTTCACACAACCACTTCTTACCTTCGTATTTTGATAGTTGACTACCAACAAGTCTACATAAATGTTTTATCCAACAATAGTGAGCATTTTCACCTTCGGTTATGTATAGTAAATTTACATGAGCATCCTTTTTTCCTGAGTATAATATAGAGGACCAACTATACTCTTATTTTCAATTCCATAAACATTAATACTTACATTGTTCAGCTCTTCAAAACGTTGAATGTCTTTTATCGCCATAGGAAATTCTATTTCTTTTAAATCTAACACTGAAGAATAGTGAGGATATGATGATGTTCTCATCGTGTCCCTCACTGCTGGATGGAGAGCTGAGGTTACAGCCCATGCAAAGCATGCGTCATCATTATTCATAACGTTTACACAAGCATGCTTACGTTTGATCCATCCTGGCAAATCAACGTATGATGATGCTCGAAGGGGATTATATTTATTCAGGTTGGTTTCTAAATAATGTACTTCAACTAACGCCCAGCCTGACTCCCTTTCCTGGAACTCTTCACTCTTCACAATGATAGCACTTGAAATATTTTGATATATATCACTAATATTAGTTGATTCGCTAACAATTATGTTTTTTGTATTAAAGGATTTGATTTCCATAATTTCACCTTCGCTCCCAGTTTTTACATAGAGGCCAAAAATTTCAAAATTCATTTTAAATGTTTTATGCTCTAATAAAACATTTTCTACTAAGCCAAACACAGTAGGTTGAACATTTTTTAAAAATGATTCAATACTTTGAGTTTTTTCTTTACTATAAAGTCTATAACTAGCAATTCGACTTTTAAATGCACTACCAATTTGTTGAATATTTCCAGAATTTCTTTCATGGCAAGCGTTATTTTTATGTTGAATACTGCGTAAATGTCCATGAATGATTGAAGAAGGTATATCAATATTACATACATCACAATGGGTTATTGAAGGTTCACCATTCTTCTTTCTTTTTGTTGCACAACTAGTTTCACAATCTTGAGAACGTTTACGCTTTTGAGCATCACATTCATTTAAAGGTTCCGTGCTAGTTGATGGTTTTACAGATTTCAATTCCTGTTGTTCTCCATGCACTTCAACCATGTGGAATTGATATCGCTTTACAGCAGAAAAACCAAGTTCGCAAACTGAACACGAAAATGGTGCTGAACTGACATGCATTAAATTTACATGTCGTGTAAGACTATCTTGTCTGTTAAATGTTGTAGCACAATGACTGCACACAACATTTTCTGATTATGTTTTGTACTTGCATGACGTTGAAGGTTGTCAGGTCTTGAGAACTGTTTCTTACAGTCACCACACTTGAACATTATGATCACTTTCGAAATTACCTATAAAAGAAAGAAATCATCAATGTTAATAAAAGATAAAACAAAAAGTACAATATAAATAGTTTAATTATATTCCAGTCAATGGTTATAGCAGGGTATTTAAATCAATCATCTGTGAACTCCTAGCAAGTCTAATTTTATGTAGTTCTAACTGGGGGTTACTATATACCACTGTCACTAACACCTAGCAGTGAACATTAGAACTTGATAGAGTGGTAGAAACCAGCGGTCGCCAGTTAAGTGAGCTAAGTGTGGCGTCATAGCCAGTCTTAAAACAAGTCTAAACTTGTAGAACATGACACGTGATAGAAACCAGCGATCACCAGTTAAGTGAGCTAAGTGTGACGTCATAGCCAGTCTTAAAACAAGTCTAAACTTGTAGAACATGACACGTGATAGAAACCAGCGATCGCTAGTTAAGTGAGCTAAGTGTGACGTCATAGCCAGTCTTAAAACAAGTCTAAACTTGTAGAACATGTCACATATTGGAAACCAGCGATCGCCAGTTAAGTGAGCTAAGTGTGACGTCATAGCCAGTCTTAAAACAAGTCTAAACTTGTAGAACATGTCACGTGATAGAAACCAGCGATCACCAGTTAAGTGAGCTAAGTGTGACGTCATAGCCAGTCTTAAAACAAGTCTAAACTTGTAGAACATGACACGTGATAGAAACCAGCGATCGCTAGTTAAGTGAGCTAAGTGTGACGTCATAGCCAGTCTTAAAACAAGTCTAAACTTGTAGAACATGTCACATATTGGAAACCAGCGATCGCCAGTTAAGTGAGCTAAGTGTGACGTCATAGCCAGTCTTAAAACAAGTTTAAACTTGTAAAACATATCACATGATAAGGTTAAGTTAGGTAAAGTTAGGTTATGTTAGGTGAACTGAGGTTAAGTCTTTAAATATTCCCTCTGACACTGACACCTAGCAATGAACATTCAGACTTAATAGAGCGGTAATCAACATCTAACTTACAAAATTAGCTTTACACACCATGGTCAAGTAGTTCCAACTTTTGACTGCCAAATATACCATTTTCACTGACATGTAGTGGTGAACATTGGAAAATATCACTCTAACTGTTTAAAAGTTATTAGAGGGGCACTTACCTTTTTATATTTGATCAACTGCTGTCACTGAATGAACAGAGTGTAGGAATCTGGTAACCTACAGGTACCCAATTATCTGCAAAATCAATCAATCAATCAATCAATACATTCCGATCAATAACTTCAACATCAATTAGTAATAAAAGACTGCAATCCATTAATAATAAGTACTTACCTTGAAAAATAATTTAATGATTTTGTACCAAAACGGCTTTTTTACAACTCTTAAGCAGTAATAGAGCACTGTTCACTCAAAGCGAGTAATAAAGACTGATAGTAGGGAGATATAGGACACCCCTCTTATATAAACTCTCTTCGCTCGTGTCAGCAGTTTTTTGCAGATCATTGCAATTCCTTTCCCAATACAGTTGAGAGTCCAAAGTACACTAGGAACACCTGTGTGGTATTCAAATACTGTTGACTTTGCATGATCATTACCCATTGTCTTAATCAACATATGGGGTTTCAAATTACTGCAGCGTCAGTCATAGCAACAGCAGTGTGCGCTCTCTGGTATGTCAGCAACATGACACCGGAAGGAACACCTGTGTAATATCCAATAACTGCTAACTTTGCATGATCATCATCCATTGTCTTAATGAACACTTGCGGTTTCAAATTACTGCAGTGTTAGTCATAGCAACAGATCTGCACGCTCTCTGTCATGTCTGTAATATGACACAGGAAGTAACAAGTCGGTTTACTGCACGTACCATCTCCTCAGTTTTAACATCTTAAGAACATGTATTATTCTCTTTCAACTACAAATGACTCGTTAGAACACATCCATCCACCAAGTTAGATCCCTTGTATGTTCACATGTATTTCGTCCCTTTCATATCGTTATCCCATTATAGTAGTGGGGGATTAGTGAACAACGTCAATTCAAGACACACACACACACACAAATGTAGTTAGGCCCTTTGACATAATTTAAATAAATTCATGGGCTAGTCCGTAGGAACCAGGCCAAAGGGGCCCGTCCAAAGGGATCAGTCCAAAGGGACAAGGACTCGTCCACAAGGACTCGTCAACAATGACCAGTCCACAGGGACCCGTCAACAATGACTTGTCAACAATGACCCGTCCACAGGGACTCGTCAACAAGGACCCGTCAACAATGACCTGTCAACAATAACCCGTCCACAGGGAACCACTTCCCCACCCTCTTACAAAAGCTATGAGTGGGCATGCGTAAAAAACAAAAACAAGCATGTTAATTCATAGTGGCTCTTCACCGTACACATGCACTTTATGTGGAACAACGTTTAAATCCATATCGGCATTCAAACTCTCACATGTTGCAATTGGAAAGAGAGATTTTCTAAAAAAAATTACAATTTCACCCCCTAGTAGGGGTAGGTTTTACTTTTGGGGTGGAAATATGTTGTCCATGGGAAAGGGGGTGTTAGCCCGAGTTCAATGACACCTCCATTCGTCAAAATCCGACCATGCGTTCGAGAGATATCGAGCTGCCGCCATCTTGTGAGGAGGGTGAGGAGGAGGAGGTATCTGAACCGGCCAAAACACACTACTGACTGGGACTCAAATCTCATGATAATGTTATAAAAAGAAGAATAATGCACTTCGCTGTGTGTGTCTCGATCCCTCAGGGGCTCACATCTAGTGGGACGTGGGTTGGCGATCACGGGACTCGAGCTGAGTCCGGCATTGCTTTCACTAGTGCTGGGCTCCTCTCCGTCTTCTTTCCTGTCGACCTCTCTTCTTGTTCTCTTTCCTCCTTCTTCGAGGGGTCAGACCTCTTGTTTTCTTTTCATTATATTTCCTTTTCTCTTTAAGATTCCCACACTGTTTTTGTTAATTGTCTCCCCGTGTATCTAAATTAACTTTAGCGAATGGTTTTGAATCTGCTTTTTGTGAGTATTGTCAACACAACTAAGTATTTTGAATTTCAATTGTACTTTGCAAGTATTTTGTATCTGAAATGGGCTTCTACAATCTAAATTGCATTGTGTATTTTCAATTTCAACTGCATTTTGTAAGTATTTTGAACCTCAATTGCATTTTGTACGTATTTTGAACCTAATCTACATTTTGTGCGTGTTTTTCAATCTATTAACACAACAATTATCATCCTCATCAACATGTGTGTCTCGAGAATTACTGAGCCCATTTACATGCGGCTTTCTCCATTCTATAAAGCATTCTTGAACAAAACTAAGTAAGTGAAGCTTATCCTCGCCCCAGAGGTCCGTGTTCAACCCCCGACTCTGAGTCGGAGTCCACTAAGCGTCGTGCGTCAAAACTGGGTGGGTTCGATTCTCACCTCAGCCATTCTGGAAGTAGTATTACGTCCACTCCACGACCGCCTCCTTCCCAATCCTCGCCTGAATTACAGACACCACGATAATACAGGTTATATCAGAGAAATGCCCAAGCTCCTCAAATCAAACAAACCTTCTAACAAAACTCGGTGCCGAGGGAGAATTAACAGTGCATCTCATCAAATACACAGTTGTTGTTGCTTCATTTTCCGATATTGAACTAGTGTACTTGGGTGTGTGTGTATAGAATTAGTGTTGTTGTGGCGGCTCAAGCAGTGTGTATATTTGCAATTCATGTAAGTATTGGGTAGGAGGTGGCCGTGGCCTGGAGTAGAAGCGGGAAACCACCCACCTCACGAATCTGAGCCCTCGCACTAGAATAGTAAGTGCTGAGAGCTCAACACGCCCACATATTTACATTCTCTGGATATCGCCAAGAGCGGATGTTGTGCAGCGAGGGGTCACCGGAGCCAACCAGGCTCACTTTGGTTTTGGCTGGGGATTTAAGGCCGGATGCCCTTCCTGACAGCACGTGATTTTTCAGTTGAAAATTCCAACACGGTGTCATCGGGATTCGAACCACGGCCGTCCGGGTGAAAGGCGAGCAGCTAGGCCACTCCACCATCACGCTCCCCAGTAAGTTTGCGGATAGTTTTTAGAACACAATGTTGAACTGAATTTTCTTTTTAATCATTTCGGTTTTTGCTAAGATCTGCGTCTTTCATGTCTTTGTTATTTCCCTGTTTGCTTTCGCTTGGATTGTATGAGAAGTGAAAGAGACCAACACCCTCAATTACTCCTTTAAACCTGCGCTTCGAAGTCGTCGGATATTTTAAGACCGTTAAAAAATCCCTCAGTATGCGTTCCTTCGGATTTTTTAAGAGTGTTAAATATCCCTTCCGTCGGAGGGGAAGTAAAGCCGGCGGTCCCATGTCATAGATTTATGGCATGTTAAAGATCGTTCCACTAATTGCACCTGTGTGAAGCTAAATTGGATAGGTTAAGAATGTATACAACGCTCTTAGGTTTCTATGTTCGTTGCCAAGAGCCGACTGCGGCGGCGTCTAGTAGCTCAGTTCTGAACTTGGCCTCGTAGTCGTTGACAGTGGCGCTTGGCGGCAAAAGTAGGAACTATCTGAAAAATTGTTAGTTGCAGTACTTAAATTAACAAACAGATAACACACACTAATACAGTCATCTCAATTAACACCGGTTATCAGACAGATTCTACACACACCCAAAGTACACGGGGCTACATGACCGCGTTGTCGCAGCCCCTAAACTTAAGAAACAACCAACCAACCACTTAATCAGATGGAAATACTGAATCTGATCTCGTGCAAGTGCGTTGTCATTGCAACGTCTGATGGCCCATGCCTCATCAATTTAGTAGTGTTGCCATGGCAACCACTGATAGCTCTTGGCATTTTCTTATAATTCCGAAATCATTTTTCTCGTCCATTGGCGTAATGGTGGGTCATATCAAAAATTCTTTCAGACAAAAGTTTTAGGTAATTATTAGGGGAATATTGTCCATTTTGTACGGTTTTGATATTGTGCCTATTAAGAGAGATATGATTAATGTTTCCCGAAAAACCCACTTTTTTCCACCCCTTTGGTCAATGGTTGGTGCTATCAAAAAACTTATTTGACAAATATTTTTGGCACTTATCCGACACATATTATGAACTTTGAATGGATTCGATATTGCACGTATTAAGAGAGTTATAGCGAAATTTCACTTTTTCGAAAAATGCCCCCCATTTTCACCCCCTTCGACCGATTTAGCCCAGTAACGAACTCGACCGAGATTTTATAGGTATACATCTTCGGTAAAAAATTCGAAGTAATTGGTGCGAAATTACGGCAGTTATCGTGTCCACAAGAAACTGATATACATATATATATATATATATATATATATATATATATATATATATATATATATATATATACATATATATATATACATAAATTATATATAAACTTTTGAACTGACGGTGGTTTTGGGGTCTGGGGGATGTGAAACGCGAAGATATGTCGAAATTTTCCGGAAGTCGAAACATGGGACCCATTGCAATAGTTAGCTTTCTAATGAAATCTACCTAAAACAGATACACATACTAATACAGTCATCACCGGTTATCAGACAGATTCTACACACACCCAAAGTACACGGGGCTACATGAGGAACCAACCAACCAAACCTGCGCTTGCTGCGTGGGTGCATCTAATGACTAAGTAAGTGCCACCTACTGTTTCACTTCACGTTACTCAGAGGGACAAAACTCAGTCAACATTCACACAAAGTCTAGGGGAACGATTTTCTCCTCAAATGTCTAAAGGTGCTGCTTTAATACTTTATCTAATACATTAAAAATAGTATGGTAATGTCAGCAATGCGCCACGTTTCGTTTATCCACGCAGGGCTCGATCATGGAACATCCACAGAGCGTGTGGGAAATATTCAGAGATTTGGTGACGGCTTTCTCTGGTACTATTCCTGATAACTTGTGTTTTGGTGGTGACTACGCGCAGCACTGCAAGGAAGTAAAGCCACGGAAAGGGAAAATTAAGATGACCCACCCCAAAGTAAATGGAACAGGAATCCCTCAGAGTTGCCAACTCTCGAACCTTGAGGCAGGTCTAGTTGGTGTTGTTTTAAGGAACGGAACACCGTGGTCATCTGCCCCTTGTCTGACTCCTCGAAAAATGAAGGAATCAGGTTACAAAATAAAGTAAAATTAAGGAATTCCTTGATACCAACCCGCGTGGGAAGCGTCGACAGCAAAGGTGAAAGAGAGGAGGGCAGAGTAGTAAACCCAGCCAACACTTGTGAGCCTCCCTGTAGAGCTCCGCCCACTTGATTGGCTGTCAGACAGTTGTACTGATGCCCGATACGTCTTCACTTCATTCATAATTCGATAGGCGTATCGACCCCATGCAAGGTTTAAATCTCGGCTAGGGCTGTAATTATAATTCCAATATTCTATTAGTTTGGTTGGTTCGTCAGCTTAGGAGCTGCCCCGTGTACTTTGGTTGTGTGTAGAATCTGTCTGATAACCGGTGTTAATTGTGATGGCTGTATTAGTGTGTGTTATGTGTTTTCAATTCAAGTAAAAGACTGCACCTTTCAATTTTCAAGTAGTTCCAACTTTTGCTACCAAATGCCACAGTCGACAACCAACTAGTTCTGAACTTGGTTACTAGATGCCACCACAGTCGGCTCCTGGCGTTGGAACCTAAGAGTGTTAGTCCAATCTAACCTATATATAACTTAGCTTCACACAAGTGTAATTAGTGGAAGGTCCTTTATCATGCCGCGGCGCCGGCTTTATTTCCCTCCGAAGGAAGGCAGACTGAGGGACTTGAAACGCTCTTAAAAATCCTATGACTTCGGCCGGGTTCGACCCCGCGATCTGGGGCATAGAAGCTCAGCATGCTACCCACTACGCCACCGAATATTCTAGGCTACTTCTAATATTCGAGTATTCGAAGAATTCGAATTTTCCAACAATGCAGATGTTAGAATCATTCGAACATTGGAAGTAGTTTAGTTATTGTTGTTTTAAGGGGAGGAACTACGAGGTCATCGGCCCCTACACATTGCAAGTACTCGCGTATTTCGAATACTCCATTATCGAACCGTTCAAATATTTGAACTATTCGAACATGATAATCACTCAAAAAAAACCAGCAATTTAAGTAAAGACATAAGTCCAAAAGCAGGGGCGAATCCAAGGGGCGGGAAGGGGGTTAGATTCTTATCTTTGAATACAAGCAACACTTGTTATCTCTTTCTTCCTTCCTTTCTTTGTCCACTCCCGCTGTAGCGACAAGCATCCTCGGCTGTGCCCCATTTTGGGTTTCCGGCTCTGCCAAGTAGTATGTTTGAATTCTAATAATAATAATAATAATGTTATTGGTTTTATGCCCCTATTAACAACTGTGACTTTTAGAAACGCCGGGTTGCCGGAATGTTTCCCCAAAGGGGATCTTAAACGTGCTGTCCTAAAATGGCGACCGGCTACGCCAGCATTCGATCCTGCAATCTTGGGAGCAGCAGGTTAACTTTGAGCCACGCAGCCAGCCCAAAATTCAATTCTCACCTCGTGAGCCAAAACTGAGAAGGCGAGGGTTCGATTCCCACCCCAGCCAACATGGAAGTGGTTTTCCATGTCTACTCCAGGAAAATGCTGGGATGGGATTGTTCCTAACTCAACGTCACGGCCTCCTCCTACCCAATCGTATCCCCAATGTACAGCCATCACAACAACACAGGTTACCACATACGTCACCACCACTAAAATAACAAGAAGGTCCATGAAAATCGTAGTGCGCATTCAAAAATGAATCCTCTAACGATTTTGCAGGCCTTCAGCCTTTTGTGCAATATGATTATGGGAAGATTTAGTAGGTTATTATTATTATTATTAAAGCACAAATTAGGAAACACGAAGTAACATAACTAATTTTTTAAATGAATGCGATATATCTTCTTCAAAGTACGGATAACGTAGCAAGGACAATGATGGACAAAGCAAAGCGGATATAAAATAGACTAGCAGATACAATGAAACTTTTTCCACAATAAATATCAAATATAGATTTAGGTATTAGAAAGTGCCCTTGTCTGGAGCGTGCCGCTCTATGGGAGCCCCCAAATTTTGGGGCGTGGGTTGGCGACCACGGGACCCCAGCTGAGTCCAGCATTGCTTCCACTTACTTGTGCCGGGCTCCTCTCCGTCGTCCTCTCTTGGTCTCTTCCGACCCCGACGGTGTTAGGGTATCCGAGGCTTAGGGAGTCTCCTCCTTTCCCGCCTTAATTGGCACTTCTCTCATCTTTCCTGATCCTCATTCTTCGAGGGATCAGCTTTCTTTTTCTTTTCACTTTAGTTCCTTTTCTCTTTAAGATTGCCGCCCTGTTTTTATGAATTGGCTCCCCGTGTCTCTAAATTACATTTTGTGTGTATTTGAATCTCACCCACTTTTTGTAAGTATTTTCAATCTAAATTGCATTTGGTGAGTGATTTTCTATGTAAACTCCATTTTGTAAGAATTTTCCATCCCAATTGCATTTTGTAAGTAAGCCTACAGTATTTTGAATCTAAATTACAATTTGTAAGTATTTTCAATTGCATTTTGTAAGTAATTTGAACCTAAACTACGTTTTGTGAGTCATTTCAATCCGAGTTCCATTTTGTAAGTATTTTCAGTCCAGCCTAATTTTCGTTCTGGTTTCCATTTCAATGTCATTTTCGCTATCATCCAGACCATTAGGGGCCGATAACCTCGATGTTAGGCCCCTTAAAACAACAATTAACATCATCTATGGGAGTGAAAATTGGACTATTGGCGCAGTAGAATAGGAACATTTGAAATGCGGTGTTACATGACAAGAAGATAGCTTGTCACGGTGGGTGAGTGGATAGCGTGTCGGTCTACTAACCCCAAGATTGCAGGTTCGCTCCTGGCCGTGGTAAGTGATTTTTGAAAGGCAGCAAAAATACGACACGCATGCCATACGATGTTGGCATGTCAAAGAACCCATTTGAATTCGTGTTCATGGCCGTGTTCATAATGGCAAAATTAATCTCGGGAGTTTCCGCCAAAACAAAGTTCCTCATTTCTCTAATAGAAAGCGCTATAGTGTTCAAGGAGCTCAGATAGTGTATCTAACCTCCTTGACTTTGATAGTGATTCAAGGAACAACGAAATTCGACATGCAAGCTTCCCTCTGGGTGTCAAATTACAAAGCTTTCACCCGGCACCCGAGACCATTATATGACAATAAGATGAGTACCAAGAGGCATTAAGACGCATGGGGGAGGATATGATATATTAAAAAAGGAAGCTTGTAGTTTAACGTGACCGTTAATCTCTAGATCATAAGCCACGGGACTTCCTTTTTACGTGGCATCCGAACCACAGGACGTGGCATTTCACTTCGAAAATATCACATGCATTGACCGGGAATCGAACCCGGACCGCCTTGGTGAGAGGCATCCAGCTAGACCGCTGAGCCACCACGCCCCCGAAAGAATGTATTGTGAGATAGTCTGGTAAGAGTGCAGACTAGGCAACACAGGGTTGAGGACAAGATCACAGTACAGGGGATTTGGAGGGCTGTACCACTCTAGAGTATTACGTTTTGTTCTCATATAAGTGAGGATCGCCTCCCACGTTCTCAACAGGTCTGTCTGGCTGAGAGATTTACTACATCCTGTGGAGACAACATTAGCACTTGTACCTGGTGGACATCTTATGACGAGAGTTTTTCTCCATTCCTCGATCCGCGATGAGTCTGAACTGGAGAGGCTGCTTTAGAATTCAATAACACCTGACTGGTAAGGTATTGGCAAACGTTTACTACCATATTACATAGTTAAATACATATTATGTAGATTAAAGTGCTTCCAATTGAAAATAAATTGCATACATCGCTTACATAAGATCATTATCCAAGGTCAGCAACTATTTTCTGTCAGACTCGTTCACAGAGCTCTTGAAACAAGACGTTCCTCTCTGCACTCAGGAATTCACCGGGCAAATTGCCAATTGTTGTATAGCTACAAGTGTTTAGCTTGCAGTAAGGGTGGGTCATATCAAAAATCCTTTCAGACAAAAATTTCAGGTAGCCTAACTTTTACAGGACTATTGGCGGCGATTTTGACCGGTTTTGTTATTGTGCCTATGACTTTTCCTCTCAAAACTCAATGTTTCCAAACCCTTTGGTCAATGGTTGGTGCTATCCACTGAGATACGTTCTTGGCCCTTATCCGAGGAATAGTACGAACTTTGAATGGTTTCGAGTTTTCATATATTAATATAGTTTTAGCAATATTTCACTTTTTCGAAAAAGCCTTCCTCCCCACCATTTTCACCGCCGGGTGCGATTTTACCATTGAACGATCTCGACCGAGATTCTGAATGATTATCCAGTATTAGAACTTAAAAGGTTCATTCTGGCTCCGTATTGGTAAACTAATTAGTCCAAACAGGTTAATGGTTCCGCCTGATCAATACTTTCATTACATATGATCACTGAATGGTCATTAGTGGGACATGTTTCGAGGCCTAATTAATAGTTTTGGCCCCTCCATCAGCCGATATGACAGGGATAAATGATAATTGTTTAGCGTAACACTAAAAATTCCCTTAAAATTGTATCTTGTATGGCGCACCATAAAGAGAGATTGAAAAAAAAAATGCGCCTAAAGTAAAATAAATGATGTTAAAAGTCTTATGAACTATGAACACTTTCAATACATGCCTCAATGTGGTCTGTAGATGCTAATGAAAACACAAATGTACCGGTTCAGTTCGGCAGCAACAGTTGAGAACACCATGAAAACAGGTTGGAAACCAGCAGTAATTAGGGAACCTCAATACTTCACCAGCAATGTAGAAAAATATAAACATTATAAAACCAATGAAGTCACTGCGCTGAAATTATATCTTGCCAATAGAAAGCTTGTTGTTTGAGTCTTCAGTCTTTTGACTGGTTTGATGCAGCTCTCCATACCTCCCTGTCCTGAGCTAATCGTTTCATCTCTACATAGCTACCACACCCTACATCCGAGGCAATCTGTTTAACATGTTCTAACCTTGGTCTACCCCTACAGTTCTTGTCCTCGACCCTTCCTTCCATAACTAAGCTTGCTATTCCTGGGTGTCTTAGTATGTGTCCTACCAACCTATCTCTTCTCTTCATTAGCAGTCGCCAGAAACATCTCTCCTCTCCCACTCGCCTTAATACCTCTTCGTTTGTAACCCTATCTACCCATCTGATCTTCATCATTCTCCTGTAACACCACATTTCAAATGCCTCAATTCTCCTCTTTTCTGCTGCACCAATAGTCCAAGTTTCACTTCCATAGAGCGCCACGCTCCAGAAAAAAGGCTTTCAAAAATGTCTTCCTAATACCTAAATCAATATTCGATGTCAACAGATTCCTTTTTTGTAGAAAGGCTTTCCTTGCCTGAGCCAACCTACTTTTTATATCCTCTTTGCTTCGTCCATCACTGGTTATTCTGCTTCCTAAGTAGCAGAAGTCTCCTACTTCCTTCAGCTTTTCACCTGGCAATTTGATCTCCATAGAGGTTTCTGATTTATTTCGGCTGCATTCCAGTATTTTTGTTTTACATTTATTAATTTTCATCATGAAGTCCTTCCGTAAGACGGAATCCATACCATTCAAAAACTCATTCAAATCCTCAGGCTTGTCAGCCAAGATGACGATGTCATCAGCAAATCTCAGAGTTGAAATTATTTCTCCTTGAATCTTCACTCCCACTTTAAATTTGTCTCCAATTTCCTTCATTGCTTGTTCAATGTTAAGATTGAAAAGTATGGGTGATAAGTTGCAGCCTTGCCTTACACCTTTCATAATACCAGCTTCTCTCTCATGTCCTTCAGCTCGAATGACTGCTGTCTGGTTTCTGTATAGATTGTATATCACCCTCCTATCCCTGTACTTTATTCCAATAGATTTCAAAATGTCAAACAATTTAGTCCAATCAACGTTATCAAAAGCCTTTTCTAAGTCTACAAATGCCATGAACGTTCTCTTATCTTTCCTTATTCTACCTTCCAAAATCAGCCTAAGACTTAGTACAGCTTCCCTTGTTCCTACATTTCTCCAGAAACCAAACTGGTCTTCACCCAACTCCGTTTCTATCTGGCTTTCAATCCTCTTGTAAATTATTCTAGACAGGATCTTTGAAGCATGAGTAATCAAGCTGATTGTACGGTAATCTTCACATCTGTCAGCTCCCACTTTCTTTGGTATAGGGATGATAACATTCTTCCTGAAATCAGAGGGTACCTCACCTGTCTCATAAATCCTACACACCAAGTGAAATAACCTGATCAGACCTTCATCTCCTATGCAGCGTAGCAACTCAATCGGTATAGCATCTATGCCTGGTGCTTTGTTCCTGCCCAAGTCCTCTAATGCTCTGTCAAATTCTGATCTCAATATTAAATCTCCTTTTGCATCCTCATCAATTTCCTCCTCCCTTTCCATTACATGATTCTCAATCTCCTTTCCCTTATACAAGCACTCTATGTAAGCTTTCCATCTCTCAACCTTTTCTTCCCTATCTGTTAGAGGCTTTCCATTTGTGTCCCTAATATTACAGCACTTAGTCTTCTTTTCCCCAAAAGTATTCTTAATCCTTTCTAAGCTGTGTCTACTTTTCCTAATTTCAGACACTTTTCTATACCTGTACATTTCTCTTTCAACCATTCTTCTTCGCTTCCTTGCACTTCTTGTTAACCTCATTTCTCAGACGTCTGTATTCTGCTTTCCCCTCTTCATCTCTTAGATTATTGTGTCTCCGCCTTTCATCCATCAATTCTAGTATATCCTGAGTGATCCACGGTTTTCTACCTATTCTTTCTTTCCTACCAATGTTTTCTTCTGCCGATTTTGTTATTTCATTCTTCAAAAGTGCCCATTCGTCTGCAATTGAAGTTTGTTTAGGGGTTTTGATTAGTCCTTCCTTTATACTCTTCTTGAATCTTTCGTTCACATCCTTTACTTTCAGTCTGTCTATTGCCCACCTTTTTGGCTTTTGACTTTTCTTCAGTTTCATCAACTTTAATCTGCATTTCATTACAACCAGATTGTGGTCAGAGTTTATGTCAGCACCAGGATATGTTTTACAATCCAAAATCTGGTTTTGAAACCTCTGCTTGACCATAATGAAGTCGATTTGGTAACGCCCTGTATCTCCTGGTCTCATCCATGTGTATATTCTTCTATTGTGGTTATTGAATAAGGTGTTAGCTATGACCAACTCATGCTCGGTGCAGAATTCCATCAGCCTGCTTCCTCGATCATTCCTTTCACCTAATCCGAAATCTGCTACTATCTTCCCTTCCCTCCCTTTTCCTACCACAGCATTCCAATCTCCCATTACTATAACATTTTCATCACCCTTGATATACCTCAGAATTTCGTCTATTTCTTCGTAGACCTTTTCAACATCCTCATCATCAGCTTGACTGGTAGGCATATAGACTTGTACCACTGTGGTGCAGGTAGGTTTAGTATTGATTTTTGCTACAATAATCCGTTCACTGTATTGCTCATAATATTCCACCCGCTGTCCAAGTTTCCTACTCAATATGAGACCAACTCCTGCTTGGCCATTGTTTGATTTAGTGCTAATGACCCTATAGTCTCCTGACCAAAAGCTTATGAAGTGCATAACTTGAACACTTACAATGGCCGAGATTGACCTCAAATCCGTCTGGTTTGAGCAACGATTAATAACATAACTTATTAAATTGGCGAATTGCATGAGGTTAAATTGTATGCTATGCCGACATTTTCCAGAACATGGTGCCCATTGCAATGGGAAGCTTACTTCTATCATTTACAGCTGAATGTGCGTGTAGAAAGGGGAAAGTTGAGCTCTTGACCTGCCTTCTTCAAATGGTGCAGCAACACTTTGAATGATGTAGCAAAGTAAGGCGCAGATGACCTTGAGGCTACTCACTGCCGATACTAGCGGCCAAGGACTGGCTATTCTGAAATTCCTACAAATTAGAAGACATTTAAAACAGTTGTCACTTAAGTCACTGGACATGCAAGGGTGAGCTCGGATTGCGTGAAGGTAGAAACAGCGACATGATACATTAATTAACGGTAAATTCTTCTTTAAAGCACTTACCTTTACACAGAAAATGCTGGAAATGCTCTCTGTTACTTGACAGACAGACTGTTGTGCCGTGTGACATCATTCTCCCTCGAAGAATGAAGGTATCAGGCAAGGGCCAAAAAGGCGTTGTACGCTAATTCTACTTCCGTTATGAGGGATGTTGTTCTCCACCTCCACTAGAGTAAGTTATTGTGGGTCCATATCATTCTATTAATCGGTGGCATTAGTGGAACCTGACTCCGATAAGCTGGTAATGGGTGGGCGGATGTCCCAGTTAAGGTCAAGGTTGACCTGGGAGTTTAAACATTGCATCCGAGGTATGAGGAAATTATGGAACTGGCAACTCAGATCTTGAATCTTAGAAACGCAACGAAGACATCGCCGCCTTGCATACAAGTGACGGGGAGTCGGCTAACCCAATGTTAACTCAGCAACTAATATTGACCCCATAGAATGCAAATACATTCACCATTATTGCAAAATGTTTCTTGATATCTGTATTGAATTCTAAAGTTTACAATACACGCTAATCAGTACTTAAATTAAAATATAGACTATCTATTATATATTAGGCTATAGTGCATGTTTCGACCTCGATCTTCAGCTCAATTAAGAAATTAAAATACTAATGACGTACCGTTACTGTAGTTAAGTCTAAGTCGAGTAGAACAAACTTTACAGAAGTCACATGGTTCTACCTGCAAAGTCACACTTATATTTGGAGGAAAATTAAAATACTCGGAGTGAATGGATATAAATATGCAAGCTACAAATCCTCAACTTACATTAAGTTACATTGGAATGTTCAAGTTGATCTTGTTCGTGTTACGGAAGGAAGCAAGCTACTACTAGCTTGACCGATAATGTCGTGGGCTTGACCCATGAGACCTTCATTTTACGTGGAATTCGAACCACTTCAAATGGATATCATCAACACAAAATATGCAGGCCTACAGATAACCTACGAACTACGTCTTGTACTGAGAAGCGCCTGCTCCAAGGTTTCCAACGTTTGCCCCGAATATGTCTGCCATAGTTCGAACAGATTTTTCGGTAATTTGGTAACATCTCCAAATTATCATTCAAAATATAATTTGACTAGGGTACCCTTGCGAGAAATCACCAACATAATTATCGTTGTGTACTAGCCTCGCTCGGCGCGACACAGTTCTGGCAGGGAATATGTATGGTCTTATTTATTTGTTTATGAACAAATTGTCGATAGTTATTAAATGAATGTGCAATTCGTCACTGCTCCGGAAAATTCTCTTTCTTTGGTCATTGGTAGGGACCGGAAAAAATCGCATTTGCGATAAATGCGATTTTTTGTAATATGTGTTAAAACCATTTTTTAAATAGTTTTAAGGTGTTCTGAAGCACTGTGGTACCTAAATTCAAAATGCGACAAAATGCGAATTTTGACCAAAATGCGAAATTAGCACAAATATGCGATTTTGGTGCGAATTCTGCGAAAATTTGTTATTTTAGTGGCGAAAACCACATATTTCGGCGAAATCATGAGAAATACTGCAAATATGACGCATATCTTTTTCAACCGCTCTAATCGATATACCGTATTTGCTCGCGTATATCTCGCACCCCATGTTTTTAATTGAAATTTCAGGGGGAAAAAGTACTCGCATATATCTCGCATTCATTACTGACACCGTCATATAAGTGACCGTAATAACCTTCTGGTAGAAATACGTTCGATTTAGCGCGCCACAACAGTCGTCATTGTCCAAGAACTTACCCGAAGCGATACTAACAGGAAGAGCGAGCAACAACGAGTTGATCCGAACTTCGATACGAGCCGATTAAGGATCGAGGCGCCGCGTGCAAGCATACGGCGCTGCGTGAGTGTTAGCACGCTGTGCATCGTTCGCCGCGTCTTCGGCCAAGATTGGCTAAATTTGCCGCCTTGAGACACGTTCGAATTAACGATTAGCACGCCACAACAGTTGTGCAAGTAGGCCTACTGTTACATCGCAGAGAAACGCAGTTCAGTCTTCTCGAATCTCAATGATTTCGTCTTGACGCATTGCGTCGCATCAGAACTCGGCCGCGTGCAAGCATACGGCGCAGCGTGAGTGTTAGCACGCTGTACATTGTTCGCCGCGTCTTCGGCCACGGTTGGCTAAATGCAATTCAAACCCAGATGAAAGAAAGTGAAAAATGTGATATCATGCTTGCATTAACTGCAGTTCAGACAGAGTTCAGCATATTTGTAAATACTGTTTTGTGGACCCCAACGAACAATGTTGATAGCGAGCGTGTGTTGTCCCATTACAACACAGTGGTTACAGACAGACGGTGCAATTTGAAAGAAAGCAATGCTGAACTACTGACAATGCTTTTGTTTGAGGACTATAACTGCACTTCATAACCATGAAGTCGTTAAAATAATATTACAATGTGATGATTTTTAACTTTGTAAATAGATGCTAATTTTGAAACAAATAGATGCTAATTTTTCCGGTCCCTAGTCATTGGTTACTTGTTAGCGTCCCCAAAATGGATCTGTACTACTGAAATGATGATGGTAAGGTTGTTCTATGCTTGGAAATGCATTATTTTATGATTCAGCAATCTCAAACTCTCGGACTAATATACGAATCTAACCTCTCCAATTCTCACAACGCAGACAAAATTTGAAACCTGCTTCTGATGTGGTTTGGATTTCAATCAGTAATTCAAGCCACGCTCGCAGATTTTTATGAAAAACCACGTTTTAGCAATCGAACCCAAGTTTTGAAACTGGAGCTCCGAAAAGCCACGTCGAGACTTCTATTCTGAAATCCACCCTTTTTATGTGCTGGTCATTTGCCCCTAAAGGCGTAAGCATCTAGGTCAGTTTCCCTAATGATAATGATTATGCTACAAAATTGACACATGAAACTCAGAAACTAATAGAAAAGTTATTTTTAGGAATCACAGTTCCAGAAACACTGGTTTTGATTATCACTATAATGGGCGATTTGCCCTAATGTTAAGGATTATAATGAACTGACACATCAAACTTACAAACTAACAGAAACATTATTTAAAAAATCACACTCCAGGAAGACTTGGACGGAGCAGGGAAGGGAATCCAAATGAATGTACTCGTTTCTGTGAGACTCGTTTAATTGTTTCGTTCTTGCACTCTTACAATATAATTATTGAGTAGAAAGCACTCGCTAAATTGTGGACAATACAGGCGAAACTGCGCGGCGTCAACCTTCACTTGTATACACAGAGATTACAACATTTCTATTTGCCTTTTAAGAATAAGTATTTGGCCGCAAGGAGCGCCAAGTGAGAAGCAGGCCTTGCCTAGCATATAGAAACTAGCGCTCGGGAAAGTTCTAAAGTAGAGGCGGTTAATTTAGGAGCCATCCCGGCATTTGCCTGGAGTAGAAGTGGGAAACTACTGAAAACTACTTCCAAGATGGCTGAGATGGGAATCGAAACCTCTTCTTCTCAGTTTTGCCTGACAAGGCGAGTGTACCCAGTTCAATCCCTCAGACCAGAATTAAATTTCTTAACTTCGTTAGAACCCCTGAAAGGGAGGCGCCATGGAAGCTGGTCCTTCCCCCCGAATATGACAGGTAAAAGAAGCTCAATAAATTGGCTCTTCCTATGCACGTCATGTCTTCATGTACACACGACCACGACATTGTATAACTCTGTCGCCAACTGCCGGACATGTGGCATTCCTCCGTGACTTCATGTGCTTTGAATATAATCATAAGAGAAAATTGATGTTACAATTTATTGACGGACGCAAAAGAATCAGTGATCAGATTGAACATTCGCATCTAGATAGCTTATTTCATTTTGCATTGACATGCCAATAATGAATGTTTGTTTTTGATTTTCTGGAATTGCGATGAGCCATATTTCACTGAGCCATGTTTGTTAAAAGACCCGCTAAAGTGGAAATAGGGAGTCCCTCGAGTCCTCAGTCACGCAATGCATTTTAGTGAAATCAATCGATAGCCTATTGAGAGTTAGTGATGCTTCCGAGAAGACTGTCAACAGCTATCGATATTTTGTTTTCACTATTTCCCACTGCTCATTATTGTCCGCGGACATTAAGGCCTATTTTAATACTACATGTTAGGAAGCCGAGCAAATACAAGGAATTGGATTTTCTCGGCGATGAGTGCGCCCAACTATTATGTCCGAAGTGTTAAATCAAATCGATATAAATTTAGATCAAAATGATAGGCTATTGCTTCTCTTCTTTCCAAAAATGGAAGAAAACAAAAGCTGAGGAAACAGGGCTTATATTAGGTTCTAATTATTTTGCAGGACTTGTTACTAGAACTGTTAAAATCTGAAGGAACAATTAAAGCTAGAGATCCCTGGCAGATCTTGATTTTATATATTTTCTGAGCCATATCCCGACAAACTGGACTCATTCATTAGAACATAAAATAACGACAATATCGAGATGCTTGTGAGCTTTTACACGAGTCTAATATTTGTGTTTAGCGACAGGTTCCTTATGGATAAACGAGACGCGAACGGTCTTAACGTAGACACGGTGAGGACTTTGGAAGGAAGATGGGAAACCACAGAAGACCATCTTCAAGGTTGCTGGCGTGGGGATTCGAACCTCCTCACCTCCCGGAGGTGAGCGACCGCCTGCAGCCACGCCGTAACGACCACGGCTAACTCACCCGGTTATAATTTTATGGAAGACTGTCTATCAACACTCATTTTCTATTTTAAGTCTTCTAGTTCCGTTTGGTTCTACGTTTATAAAGCAGCGATGGATGCTTGTTCGCCTGTATTGTGACCACAATATCCTGGTAGCCCTCTATTCGTTGATGCGACGGTGAGGTTACTAGTATCAAAACACATACATACACGTTAAAATATAATATATTATTCTAAATATACGAACACTTATCTGTAACAAGAACTACAAGATAGCTCGAATAATTACCTCTGTGACGTCAGACGTACCCAGTCCAATATTCGAAATATCTTGCAATAACTAGATCTATATAGCACTCGGAGTTTCTTCACACAATATCATCAATGACTAAAGGTTGTCCACAATACGCCGGGGACGATTAAGAGAAGGCTTATCTCCCTCTGCAACAAGGAACTTAGTTCCTCTAACTCGAAGCCAGCCGATAATGGATGATTTGAGGTTAGTGTTGCGTGTGGTTCTATTAATATCATCTTAAATGCGATTCCAAGTTTCTCCACGTATGAGAAAGCGTACGATACGTCTTGGTTTGTAATTTGTAATATTTTAAGTACTAAACAATTCCCCCTGTTCTGTAACAAGAGAGAACAATCGTATGATCCATCTTTGAGAGGGATTTACTAGTCTACGGTTTCTGAAGAAGGCACATTTTATTTTTGAAACAAACGCAATGCCAGCAGACAGTAGGCTAATTTATAAAAGCACCATATGTCTGAGAATATTAACATTAGTGCAAAGAAACTGATGAACTTTGCTTTGTATGATAGGCCCTACGTCACAAAAGGTCACCATTACTCGCATTATTCGCTGTTATGGAAATGATTATACTTCATCATCTGTTGTTTACTCATGCGTACTGTAAGCTAAGATCTTAAAACTTACGCTAGATTGCCAACTCACACACAAAATGTGAAACGGGCAGAAATCCCAAGACACCCTGCCAATAATCTAGGACACATGTATCTTCCAAGATGTCAAGGGAAATCCCAGGAGTTATAAGATATTTGACTGTAAGCTGCTTTAAATTTAATAAAGCCGTCGTTAAGGTTTTGTCACACGCAGAGAGAAGTCTTGAGACGTGAAATAAATATGTTAGTTGGATACAGTTTGTTTGGCACATGTTTGGCAACTATAAGCATGAATACACTGCACTTAATGCCCTGGTCCATGAACAGTGTCTTTACCACCGGCAGACACAAACAATCACCTCGTGAGTTTTTGACAATATTGATAAATGGTGAATCTTGGTGTGAAGATGTCGATATAAATACAATCGAAGTGTCCATCTGTTGTATTTACATATTAAGATGTCCATCCATCACGTTCTCGCTTCTTGCGACAGCGACCCGCGAGTCGATAGTAGGGACCGAACTCGCACAACGGGAGCCGACAATCTTCGTTTTGTATGCACCTGGAAGGCAAGGCAAGAGTTAGACATTGTAAACCACAAGTTACAAACATTAGACAAGGATTCAAGAGTTCCATCTTTACAAAATCTGTAAGGACCCTTACAAACATTAGACATTATATTGTTTCAAGAGACAAGGATTCAAGAGTTCCATCTTTACAAAATCTGGAAGGACCCAAGACAGCGAGCTACACATTGTACCTTTCTCCGTGCCCGATCTTCAAAAGACAATTATTATTACAAGGTTCATGGCCCAAATGATAACTGTAACTGGCTGCCTACAGTAAAGATATTACAGTATATTGCAAGGAAATGAATGTTTCCCAGCGACCCTCCATACAACGTTTCTATTCGGCCATTGTCCACACCAGACATGCAATATGGCTCCCAAGTTGGCCCAAGTCAATAAATTAAAATGCAGACAGAGATAGCGTTTTCCTTCTTTCCTTCTTTTGTAAAATTAAGAAAATGGCACTTAAAAAGTTTGACATTTCTGCTCTTCAAATATGGAAAATGGTCATTTAAAATGGGAAAGTTAATGGAAATTGACACTAAAGATTTAATTGTATACCTTAATTCAAAAGAAATAGACTGATTTTAGACTGACACATAAAAATATTAATTGTTTATATAAAAAAAAGTTAATACAAATATTAATTAAAACAAGGTAATTAAGAAACTAAAACTTAGCCATAGAAAAATAATTGAACGTATAGCACCTTCATTGTAATGGAACATGCTGTAAATAAATTGATAAAAAAAGGTCAGTTCATAGAATGTCCTATTGGTCAACATCAGTAACAAATGAACTATCAAATGCATTCTGCAGACGGTTGTTTGCACCAAGGAAGAAACCAAGCAGCAAGAAGCGAAAAGTTGTGGTCACCGTCACTTTGGCCATCTTTGGCATACAAAATCTTACTTGTTGCAAGAAGCATGCATAATGTGTGATGCAATTTGTTTATGAACCAGTGTCTCTCTAATTGAACACTCACTTGTGTTTATTCTGTCCCATCTGTCTGTCTACTTCGGTCGACTGGTAAGTTTCCATACATTTCTTTTCGGTAGTGTGGTAAGGAATTGGAACGGAGGGAGACAAGAAGTGAGGTTATGAAAGTCAAGAAATGTACCAAATTGATGCTCTTATTCGAAAGTCACCATAGAGAACAATATAAACTGTAATTGTTTTAAAATTACTGTCCCCCAGGGCTCACATCTATTGGGACGTGGTTTGGCGACCACGGGACCCCAGCTGAGTCCAGCATTGCTTCCACTTACTTGTACCGCGCTCCTCTCCGTCTTATTTCCTGCCGACCTATCTTGGTCAACTCTTGATCTCTTCCGACCCCGACGGTATTAGGGTATCCGAGACCTAGGGAGTATTTCTTTCCCGCCTTAATTGGCCCTCCTCTCATCTTTCCTGATCCATCATTCTTCTAGGGATCAGCCTTCTTTTGCTTTTCATTATAGTTCCTTTCCTCTTTAAGATTCCCGCCCTGTTTTTCTCAGTTGCCTCCCCTTCCCCCCCCCCCCCCCCGTGTCTCTAAATTACATTACATTTCAATTGCATTTTGTAAGTATTTTGAACCTAAACTACATTTTGAGCGTATTTTTCCATCTAAATTACTTTTGTGAGTATTTTCCTTCTAAATTACCTTTTGTAAGTCTTTCCACTCGACGTTTTGTGAGTCATTCCAATTTGAGTTCCATTTTGTAAGTATTTTCAGTCCAGCCTAATTTTCGTTATGGTTTCCATTTCATTGTCATTTTCGCTATCACCCAGACCATTAGGGGCCGATAACCTAGATATTAGCCCCTTAAGATAACAATTATCATCATCATCATTATCAAAATTACTGGAAAATCAAGAGAGCTGTTGCCAATAAGGTTGTATGTCAGCAGGCAATGAATGTAGGCTACTTACTGGCGGTCCTGCGTGCTGAAGTAGTCCTTGCCCTTCTTGAGTCTCAGACAGTCTCGCTGCTTGTCGAAACAGTCGCAGGAGCACGACCCGTCTCGGGCGTAGCGGACAGAGAACTTGCTGGGGCATCGGCAACTGGAATAACAAGAGGCGATGAGCAGAGCCAAATTATTAGTAACAGAGATGGATTATTGGAGGAGGGCGGTAAGAATATCAAGATTGGATAACATTAGAAACACGAGAATCAGGGAAATTATGCAGGTAAAAAAAAAGAGTGTTTGAAGAAAGAAGATTGCAATGGTTTGGACATGTTACATTGGCAAACTGAAGGCAAGGGGAAACAAGAGAAGCATGGCTACCAGAGGCTGTAGAGGAGTAGTGAACAGTGAAGTGGAGCAAGTGGAGTGAAAACTTGTACACAACTCCTTAGGACTTGCTCACCTAACAAGTTTCAATCTGAGCACGTCCCTAGGCTATATTTATTATTGAGTATTTTTGGGTTGAAGGAAAACTACTGTTTTGGAGAATATTCCTAATAAAGAAGAAGGTGATCTGCTCATCTTTGACTCAGGTTTTTGGACGTGACCTGCTACGAGTATGATCTAATGTCCACAGCGGGATCCTGTCCAAAACGGAAACAATCACCGGTCCCGTGAATTATGGCCTATTATTCTTGTTAATGTACCTGTATGTAGCGGAACCTTTCTAACACGGAAAACGGAAACAAATTACAGTTTAATTAACGGAAAATCATGTGATTAACAGTAATTGATTTACGTAACAGGAATGTTTTAGGAACTCATTCGACCACCCTCTCTGTTTACTTTGCGTGGTTTGGACATCCCTTGGCGAGATTCCTCAAGTCTTGTGCGACCTCAACTTGTCAAGGGAATGCGTTGTTGTGATGATTAACGTACAGGGGTGATGAGGTCCAATGAGCAAACCTGAACTGCTTCTCACTCAATACAATTCTTATAATAAGATATGTACTTTAGTGTCGTACCGGTTTGTCATGTTGTGACCTTCCTCAGCGTAAATTAAGGTGCAACAACATATGCTTAATATACATTTGCCATAGCAGAGGATGTTATCAAAAATTCTAAAAATATTCTCCGTCCAAAGTCTTACACATTAAAATAAAAAAAAACAAAAAAATAAAATAAAAAACAACCAGATCTGTTACAAAATGTATCAAGTAAGAAAAATATGTAAAATATAAGTCTTGATACAAACAGCGTGGAATGGTAGAGATGTGCATGTGATACTATATAGCGAGGCTAGAACTGATAGTTGGGTGTGTATTTGTGAAGTAATGGAGCAACAATGCAATAAACAATGCTGGTAACACGGAAGCGAAAGCAAATACAGTAAAACTTCGTTTAACCGTCACTCTTTAAACCGTCAGTTTCTGTTAACCGTCATTGCTGTAATGACATAATAATACTGTAATAACAAAGTTATTTAAGGTGCAGTGACGCGTTCGCTTTCCTTACTTACTCTATTTTAGTGGGAAGTGAATGTACCTGATGAAGACGAGTGTTCAAACCATGGCGAAAAACAAACTATTAGCCACTAAGTCAAGAAGAGGCCAATGCAACGCAGACACTACTGCTCCGAAAAATACGAAATGTTGCCGCGATGAAAGCTCGAGCATCAAAGAGGCAGCAGAAAATGACTATTTTCAAGCTACATTAACTATTTCACCTGTAAGTTTATATTACTGTACCGTACATTATTTTGCTTCACTTGTAGAAACTGTACGGATGTTTTTATCATGTAATAAATAGTTTTATTTGTTATTACAATCGTGTTTAATTTCTTTTCGTTCCGAAATATATAACATTACTATGAGAGTGATATCTGTCTATTGATTGAGGTCATGTTTTGGAGGAATAATACAGTGTTTCTGTTATCCGTCTATCCGCTCAACCGTCACGACCACGGTCCCGACGATGACGGTTAATCGAGTTTTTATTGTACACCGTATATTTATCGGACATGTTTTGCTTGTTGTCAGGTCCTCTATCGATAGCTTTCCCACATATTTAGTTACACCTGTATAGCATAATGTAATAATGAATCTAATATCATGTTATCTATGGAGGCGATATGCCATTGTTAACTCATTGTAGCCATGATACGGAACAAACGCGTCGTTTATTGGTATATCGCAAAGTTACGTCATGTGAACAATAATAATAGCCTAGTCTAATAATAATAACTCTAATAGAGGCTATGGATATTCTATGAGCAGTTACTATCTTCTTTGACTTAGGTCATGGAGTAGAGAATTATGTTTTTGGACATGGTCTCCTATCCTATCTATGGTGACGATATGCTATTGTTAACTCAAACGCGTCGTTGATTGGTCAGTATATTGGCAACTCAAACTAACACTTGGGGCGCTGCGGTCGTCTGGATAAGTAGGGTAAAAATACTCAATAACACGCGTTTCATATGGAACTCTTTTTATTTTTCGTTCATAATCAGTAAATGTGGTCCCTAAAATAATGACAATGTTGTTTTCAATTGTATATATGTATAAACGTGCGATGCACGTGATCTAATTTGCGTGTTCTACTGGATTTTATGTGTCAATTGCATATTATCAAGCATCGGTTGACTGCTGGTATTTGTTTTTGTGCAGTTTGAGTCATGGCGCTGTTACCTTTAAAAGCTATATTTGAGTTTGCTCATTGTACCATAGACTCTAGAAATTATTTGCTGCTTGGTTGGGCGAAGGGATGAGTTTAACTTGTATTAAAACTCGGGGTAGACAGGAATTGCTTGATTTGGATGGTACTTACCCTGCGAAGTCAAATTAGGCCTATATGACTCGTAGTGGAATGACTCGGATATCGCAGAGCGAGGTGATGACGGTTGGTAGGGTTATTGGAAATGAACTTGGGAGCGGGAAAGGACCTGACTGATGAAGCTTGGCTGTCCTCGGCTGGCGTAGGCCTAGGCTTGGCTGTCTTGGTACGGCTTGGCTCGGCGAGACTGTGCTCGGCTGTCTAGTTGCGGCTTGGCACTGCGTAAGTGAACAACCCGTCCTGTCGTCAGTGAGTGTAGTGGTGAATGGTCCAACCCGCTCTTGTTGCCCGTATTTATTTGGTATCGTCACATTTCTGCTATTGCTATTTGCATCTTTTGGAAAGTGATGAAAACGTATATCCGCAGTCCTCTTATACATCGACTTACAGCCGTAAACTGAGCAATATACTTTGATTTTACTCATTTTGCACTCTTATCAACGAGTAAAACTTATTACTTATGTATAAACACGAAGAATTTACCACGATCTGCTTACCAATACAAGAAACCATATACAAACAGCCACCACGTGACAAATGTACCCTACTTGGTAAGTTTCTCATTTTTACCGCTAGATGTCATATCAGATAGCTGGAGTTGCCAATCTCGACATAATAGCCGCTAAGTTACGTCATGATACTAAGCACCAAAGAGCGAGACCAGAGGGCTTGTGTGCTGCCGGGATAGATCCCCCAATTGACCAAGATAAAGAAAGTCTCTGGGGAGATTAAAACAGTAGTTGTATGTGAGTATAGAAACATATCCACCGCCATACGGAAGAGGAGATAGATCTTTTATGGGCTTCTGAGAAGAATGAACCATGAAGTTGTGCTTCACGAGCAATGGAAAAACCGTCCCCGCTGGCTGAGAGAGGAGCAATAAATCACTGATAGAACACTTTTTAGAAAATACCGAAATGCCACTAAGAAAGTAACCTCGGAGCCCTGGGCAGCAATGTTGTTTGGATTTAAGAGGAGACCCTCTCCCTCCGAAGACAAAATAAAGATAATTATGTTTCAGTTTTCTTTACACTGGAACTTTTCCACCAGATTCATGTGGTACGCCATTGGTTTGGATTCCATTAGCACCGCATCTGAAGCATGCCAAGGATACATTTTACTTCTGGAGTGTTATTTCCGAATGCTCTTCACTAATCCCACGTAGTTAAGGCGATCTCTTGGTGGTAGTTCAGGATAAACAGGGCGATTCATAATTCCTATTACAAACTTCTGGGGGTTGTAGATGGGACAAAGTAGATCACATTTTGAATAGGAACCCTTGTCCGGACATGTATCGTTTCGATATCAAATCAGTTCGACTCGATTGCACATCTCTCAATTCACTAGAGAATGTATGCACTACAAGAGTTGTTCCACGTGGCGATCCTGCTGTTCATTGCAGCATGTTGTCATACACACGTCCCACGAGACCTGGTGCGTGTTCAATTATGTGCGCTGCCGCCAGAATGCGTGCAACAAGATCTTCTTCCGACTCGACAGGAGTCTCATAAACATGTGTCCCTACAGTAAAACGTCAAGGGGAGTTAAATCTGGCGATCGTGGTGGCCACGAAATTGGACACCCTCGAGCTGCCAAAGTCTCTCACTGTCATTACTGTTTGTAAACGAACAGACGACACGATATCATTGGACTGCGGTCTCGTCCTGTAGACTACTGCACCCTGGCTGGATCACAACTACTGTCAAAGCGGACTCACTGTCACAACGTTTTGTAAGCAGAAGTCATAGTACTGTATGCCATGAGGGGACTGCACAGGTTGCCCTCAGCCAATGGTATTTGCGTTCCGTGAAGCGGGCGATGTAAAATGAAAGAGATCTTCAAACCGATTTGGTATCGAAAGGTTAAATGTCCGGACAAGGGTTCCTATTCAAACTGTGATCTACTTAGTCCCCTCTACAATCCCCAGGAGTTTGTTCCTACACAATAAAGCACTACTTACTTCTTGTTGTCGAACCGCTCCGGCTCGGACTTGCGATAGTTGCTCGCAGGGCCATAGTTGGCGGAACTTCTGAAGTAGTGGCCCGCCTCCACATCGCGATGCATCATGGCGGCGTTTCTGTTCTCACACATACACTCGGTGTGGTTGTAGAAGATGAGCTTCTCTACGCGCTGAGGGGCGCTGGTTCCAACTGTGGTGGTCTGTAACACAGAAACATAGAGGTGGGGTTAGTTCCGAGTCCAGACATAGCCTGGCCGTACGCCGTAGCGGGTGCAGCTGCCTCATGATTATAACTCGTCAATTATATTAGGGGGAATATCTGCTCCTTGTTGCAGATAAGTTGGTACAATAATGGGGAAATACAAGGTAAAAAGTTACACAGAAACCCCGTGTACTTGAATGTGTGCCACTGTTGTGGATGGCCTCACGAGGCTGAGTGTATATACCGTTCCAGCCATCAAACCACAATTACATTTCTTGGCAGTATATCTCGCACCACCACGATGACAGCCAAGGTTAGACTCTGAAGTAACAGTAGTCTACTAATGCAGACGATTTGCCCTACTGATAAATTGATTGATTGCTTGATACGAGGGCGATTCAATAAGTTACATTCCGAAACAAGCCACAAGTAACAGATTTCTCCACTAGAACTAGTGACATAAAAAATTGGCAACTCAACAGTTCCATATCGATTTATTCAAATTAAGTACGGTATTTGTTTTGATAAGGAGACTAGTTATTCAGGGGTTTGTGTTGAACGGTTTCAAATACCATGTCAAGACATTAGGATTATTTCATATGGATTTGTTAACAAGTAGTTCCGTGTAGAACTATATAGCCTATTTTCATATATCCTACTTATGTTAATTGCCTCTATCAGCATACAAACTTTCAGTTTGATTGCTGTAATAGATTCGTAGATATTGAGAACCGTCTAAATATTTCGGATGGTCGTCATGTTGGATTGTTATATGTATATGCCATAGAGTTATGTACCATTGCATGGAGATTATTGTGTACGTGTAGTATTCAAACTTGCACTTCGATCGCATGATTACGACACAAGAAATGAAAACTTAATTTTTAAATTCGCACAGCCGCCATCTTGAGATTATGTAAACAATTGAACTAAATTAGATGCCAGTCCATTACAACGTTTATAAACATTTACTGCACCATATTTCACTGCGCTCAGATGGTTAAATCGCGAGAAAAGTCTATTAAAATGCTTCAACTTCGCTTAGCCACCATGTTAGTTTCGTAGTAAACAGGGTTTTGAAAGTATCCTAGATGAACTTCTAGTAGTGCCGTTTATCACCGTACAAAATTTCGGGGTGATATCAGTAATAGTTTCGGAGATATAGAATGCCGGTGAAATATTTCGCACAGCCGCCATGTTGGATTGGTGAGACGTCATGAAATTTGAAGTGCACTGTTGGGGTCGGCGGAAATAATCCTATAGCGTTACTGTGTTTCATTGAAACCTCTACAGCCGTTTAGAAGTTATTAGAGGGACACATACACACACACACACATTGACAGAAGGTGATCTCATAAGCCCATCTTTTTTATAAATGAAAATAGGCTAAAAAGAAGGGCTCGAAACCTTAGAATTAGATTTTCCTTGACAGGGTTGAACGTTCACCTGTAGCAAATAAATAGGCCTACTTAGTATAGCTACTGGTAAAGCTCCCTACTGTTGTGACGTGACCTGATAAGCCAGTCGCTCCACTCACATTACCGAGCCGATTGAATTAAACCTCAGCCTCCTAAATGTACTCGAAATGTTTTATTATTATTATTATTATTATTGGATAACATGTTTCGTTCGTCAAGCGAACATCATAACATCCTAATTTAGGTTAGTTAGGTGGATATGTATATAACACTTACGAACAAACTTGCCGGCCCGAAAATGGTTTTTGTGGTTTCCCATTTTCACCACCAGACAAATGCCGGGATGGTTCCTTTCAACATGTGCACGACTGACTTCCTTCCTTGATCCTTACTTAATAAGTCCCAAGTTAGCGGTCACCATCCCCAGTTGTCGGGAAACAAGTATTTAAATCCCCCCAGGGGCTCACATCAAATGGGACGTGGGTTGGCGACCACGGGACCCCAGCTGAGTCCGGCATTGCTTCCACTTACTTGTGCCGGGCTCCTCTATGTCTTCTTTCCTGTCGACCTCTCTTGGTCAACTCTTGTTCTCTTCCAACCCGACGGTAATAGTGTATCCGAGGCCTAGGGAGTCTCTTTCTTTCCGGCCTTAATTAGCCCTTGTCTCATCTTTCCTGATGCCTCATTCTTCAAGGGATCAGCCTTCTTTTCCTTTTCATAATAGTTCCTTTCCTCTTTAAGATTGCCGCACTGTTTTTATGAACTGGCTCCCCGTGTCTCTGAATTACATTTTGTAAATATTTTGAATCTGAACTACATTTTGCAAGTATTTTCAATCTAAATTGCATTGTGTAAGTATGTTCGATCCTAACTCCATTTTGTAAGCATTTTCAATCTCAATTGCATTTTGTAAGTATTTTGAATTTCAATTGCATTTTGTAAGTATTTTGAACCTAATCTACATTTTGTGAGTCGTTTCAATCTGAGTTCCATTTCGTGAGTATTTTCAGTCCCGCTTAATTTTTGTCATGGTTTCCATTTCATTGTCATTTTCACTATCACCCAGACCATTAGGGGCCGATAACCTAGATGTTAGGCCCCTTAAAACAATAATTATCATTATCATCTACATACCCTACAAACTAACTCACTCTTAATGCCCAAATACCTACTTGATGACATGCCATCCAATTAAGTACCCTAGGTATTTGTGCATAAAGCGTGTGTTAGTTTGTAGGTTATGTAGATCTTGTTTCCCGCCAAATGTAATTGGACACAATTCGTGTTGACCGACTGAAAAGATTTCTTTATTATTTCACGTTTACCGAGGCGATAATGATTGCAGTCAAAACTGTTTTGTTATTGTCATATTTATAATAGGCTATTGTTAGTTAGGTTACATACACTAACTAGTTTGGATGTGCAATCATTATCTGATTCCTGGGTATCAGCATCCGTTTCAAAAGACGAAAGAAGTTAAGGAAACGTAATATTATTATATTCTGACAAGCTGTACCCGGCATGCGTTGCAATGCCAATCAAAAAAAGTGTTGGCGTTGAAATTCTGTTTCTTGAAGTGATTTTGGATACACAACATGTTTTTCAATTTCCGTTCACTGCCTCTAAGCTATCGTAAAATGGATTTTCTAATTTAGAATAATTCGTGGGAGCGTGCACAACAACTTTCAAAAGTTTCATCGCAATCGGATGAATGGCATATGAACGTATACGGGATTTTGTTTGAACGATTCGTGCGCTGTCACTCATTTGTTGATTCTACTCATACGCTTCCTACTTGAGAAATGGATTTACTAAGTCGAAACCCTACCCTGGCGTGTACACTCATCAAGGTTTCATCACAATCGAAGAAGGTTATATGAACGCATAGGGGATTTTGTTGAAACGCTTCGCGCGTCGTCACCCATTTGTTGCATATACTCGTGTGCTAACTATTGTGAAATGGATTTACTAAGTCGAAACCCTCCCGTGGCGTGTACACAATAACTCATCAATTTCATCGCAATCGGATGAATGGTATATGCACGTATACGGGGTTTTCTTAAAACGATTCGTGCGCTGTCACTCATTTGTTGAATCTACTCGTGCGCTACCTATTGAGAAATGTATTACTAAGTCGAAGCCCTTCCCTGGCGTGTACACAATAACTCATCAAGGTTTCATCGCAATCGAAGAAGGTTATATGAACGCAATAGGGGATTTTGTTGAAACGCTTCGCGCGTCGTCACCCATTTGTTGCACCTACTCTTGCGCTACTTATTGTGAAATGGATTTACTAAGTCGAGACCCTTCACTGGCGTGTACACAATAACTGATCAATGTTTCATCGCAATCGGATGAATAATATATGAACGCATACCGGATTTTGTTTAAACGATTCGCACCCCGTCACTCATTTGTTGAATCTACTCGTGCGCTACCTACTGTAAAATGTATTTACTAAGTTAGAAACCGTCACATAAGTGTCCACAGCATCTCACCCAAGTTTCATCGCTATCGGACTAATGGGATATGAAGGCATAGGGGACTGTATTGAAACGCTCCGCGTGTCGTCGTTCATTTATCGAATCTACTCGTGTGCTACCTACTGTGAAATGTATTTACTAAGCCTGAAACCTTCCTTGGTGTGTCCACCATATTTCACCCAATTTTCACCGCTAACGGCAGAATGCTATATGACCTTATACGGGACTTTGTTGAAACGCTTCGCACGTCGTCCCTCATTTGTTGAATCTATATGTGCGCTGCCTATTGTATAGTGGATTTACTAAGGCAGAAACCTTCCATGATGTGTACACAATATCTCACCCAAGTTGCATAGCTATCGGACGAATGGTTTATGAATGCATACGGGACTTGCTTGAAACTCTTCGCGTGTCGTCGCTCATTTGTTGATTCTACTCTTGCGCTACGTATTGTGATATGGATGTACTCAGCCAGAAACCTTCCCTGGAGTGTACACAACATCTCACCAAAGTTTCATCGCTATCGGATGAATGGTAAATGACCTTATATGGGACTTTGTTGAAATGCTTCGCGCATCGTAGCTCATTTATTGAATCTACTCGTGCGCTGCCTATTGTAAAGTGGATGTACTAAGCCAGAAAATTTCCCTGCAGTGTACACAACATTTTACGCAAGTTTCATAGCTATCGGACGAATGGTATATGAATGCATACGGGACTTTGTTGAAACGCATTGCGTGTCGTCGCTCATTTGTTGAATCTACTTGTGCGCTATCTACTGTGAAATGTATTCACTAATTTTGAAACCTTCACGTAAGTGTACACAACATCTCACCCAAGTTTCATCGCTATCGGACGAATGGTATATGAACACATACGGGACTTTGTTGAAATGCTTCGCGCATCGTCGCTCATTTGTTGAATCTACGCGTGCGCTACCTATTGTAAAAAGGATTTACTAAGTCAGAAACCTTCCTTGGAGTGTACACAACATCTCACCCAAGTTTCATCGCAATCGGATGAATGGTATATGAACGCATAGGAGACATACACACCCACAGACAGACAAACTATCACGTAAAATTGATTTTTATATATATAGAAGTGTTGCGGTAAACATGTTGGGGTGTCCTACTGTATATATGCGACACAACTTACGGGCCATCCTGTGGACAGAGAATAGTAAAGCGATCCACTACACGAGAAAGCAGGGGTAAGGTAAATTGAGAAACTTAAGTCTGGTTTCCATACAAGGAAAGACGTGAACCTCTAATGACGCTATTTGCATACTTGGTGGAATCAGATACCAGGTATTCGTGGTCTGCTTAATGAGGCGATACAACCTAAAACTGAACTGAACAGCCAATTCCGAATCTCGAAGCTCCAATGACACAACACTAGCATAGTGAGTCTTCCCAATAGCCAATATTCAATAACCGTGTCCAGCATCAGGGTTGCCAAATCAAGCACTCTCCAGTTAACGCGAAGACATCTCTTATCATTTGGGACAAAATATTCCCTAAATGTTTAAGGCATATACAAATTTGACTGAACTTTAACCCTTTACAGGGAAAACTATTAATTAGACTATTATTTGTGTGTGTTTTTACATTTTAATTAGTTTTAGTAATAATGTTATTTTTTGTTTCTCTAAATATTTATATATTTATTAGCCTACTTTTCTCATTTTGCAAAAATGGGGAAAAATTAGACCTATGAGATCGATCCGGTAAAATGTGCCCCCCCCCCCCCCTATCAACTCATAAACGGCTGCAGCTATCGAAACTAAATTTGGTAAAATAAAGATCTATACCTGAATATCTCACGGCCATATTTGAAATTGACGTCATTGCTACCAACTGCTGAAAAATTGCAATTGAAATTTATGCTCTATGTTGTATATCTCAGAAGTTATGCGTGCGAACTATTCCAAAATTGACACACATATAAACAATAACATTCCAGATTAATTTTCAGAAGCCCATACATGCCAGTGTTGCCAACATGATTCTAAGCCTGCCGATAGGTACAATTTCTAAATGCATGTAACTTCTATACTATCGATTGGATTTCAACCAAATTTCGTATGTACTATCTGTACTACAACATACACACATCAAAAAAGTTTTGCATCACCTCGGTTCCCAGATCTCCGGCATATAGACGTTGACTGTGTATATTGTATCAAAGATACAGTCCCTTTGACTGTTCATAGATGTCACTAAAACTGCTCAAAGATGTAAACAACCATGCATGAGCAGGGCCTATTAGACGGAGGGGGTACGACAGCCGATCAGTTCCAGTCATTCCACCAGGACGAAGGTACGCTGCTCATGTTGTCTGTAGTTCTACCATGCCTAGAAGGTCAATACCGCAGTTCGATCGCGTCCGCATTGTTACTTTGTGTCAAGAAGGGCTCTCAACAAGGGAAGTTTCCAGGCGTCTCAGAGTGAACCAAAGCGATGTTGTTCGGACATGGAGGAGGTACAGAGATACAGGAACTGTCGATGACAGGCCTCGCTCAGGCCGCCCAAGGGCTACTACTGTAGTGGATGACCGCTACTTACGGATTGCCGCTCGGAGGAACCCTGACAGCAATGCCACCATGTTGAATAATGCGTTTCGTTCAGCCACAGGACGTCGTGTTTCAACTCAAACTGTGCGCAATAGGCTGCATGATGCGCAACTTCACTCCCGACGTCCATGGCGAGGTCCAGCTTTGCAACCCCGACACCATGCAGCGCGGTACAGATGGGCCCAACAACATGCTGAATGGACCCCACAGAATTGGCATCACGTTCTCTTCACCGATGAGTGTCGCATATGCCTTCAACCAGACAATCGTCGGAGACGTGTTTGGAGGCACCCTGGTCAGGCTGAACGTCTTAGACACACTGTCCAGCGAGTGCAGCAAGGTGGTGGTTCCCTGATGTTTTGGGGTGGCATTATGTGGGGCCGACGTACGCCACTGGTGGTCATGGAAGGCTCCGAAACGGCTTTACGATACCTGAATGACATCCTCCGACCCATAGTGCACCCATATCGGCAGAATATTGGAGAGGCATTTGTCTTCATGGACGACAATTCTCGACCTCATCGTGCACATCTTGTGAATGCGTTCCTTCAAGATAACGACATCGCTCGACTACAGTGGCCAGCATGTTCGCCAGACATGAACCCTATCGAACATGCCTGGGATATGTTGAAAAGGGCTGTTTATGGACGTCTTGACCCACCAACCACTCAGAGATTTACGCCGAATTGTCGTTGAGGAGTGGGACAATTTGGACCAACAGTGTCTTGATGAACTTGTGGATAGTATGCCACGACGAATACAGGCATGCATCAATGCAAGAGGACGTGCTACTGGGTATTAGAGGTAGTGGTGTGTACTGCAATCTGGACCACAAATGCTGAAAGTCTAGCTGTATGATGGTACAACATGCAATGTGTGGGTCTCATGAGCAATAAAACGAGCTGAAATGTTGTTTGTGTTGATCTCTATTCCCTTTGTATTTAACGGTTCCGGAACTCTTGGAACCGAGGTGATGCAAAACTTTTTTTGATGTGTGTATATGACTGTGCGTATGTTAAGGGACCACCAGGGTTGCCAATTGTTAATAAATGTTCTCTCTATGTTTTAACCGTAATATCATTCTACCTTAGTTTGGTGTAACTTATATGCATCAGTGCTGCCAACACGATTCTAAGCATGGTGATAGGTCCAGTTTTTAAATTTTATAACTTCTATACTAACAAATGGATTTCAACCAAATTTCACATGTGCTTTGTGTTATGATTATGCGTATTCGTAAGAACCAGGAGGGCTGCCGTTAATAAATGCTCTTTCTATTTGTTTGATCCTAATATCAATATACCACAAAGTATGCAAACCATCAACTCTAAACTTTGCACACGTATCGTAGCTTACATTCTAGATTAATTTGGAGTAACTAATATACCTCAGTGCCGCCAGCGTGATTCTAGGCTGTCTCATAGTAACTTCTATACCAACAATTGGCACTATAATAGATCGTAATATTTTAGAGTAATTCTGAGCATCACATATATGACATTGTTCCCAACATGATTTTACGCGCACTGATAAATCCAATATCAAACAACATGTAACAACGTCCATACTATCCATTAGACTTCAACCAAATATTTTATCCAACACATTACGTCCAGTAGATACGTACCGATATAATATTTGATTTTTAGAAGTACCACCACTTGGGCATGAAAATTCTCCAAAATTTTCCTGAAAGATTCAACTATCAGCATCTCTGAAAGCATAAACTGTCCTTATTGACAGGTGGTTAATAGTTTCACCTGGATTCAAGGACATGTCGGAACTCCTGGAAGCGAAAGAGCGGATCAACTCGCAAAGACAGCAGCAGCATCTAATATGCAAACTTCATATGATAGTCCCCAATATGTTATTCAAAGAGACAAATTAGAAGTCACATAACAAGTCAGTGGAACAACTACTGCACCCGTTCTACAAAAGTATCTGACACAAGAAGTTCACCAGGGTCTCCAGTGTAAGATGTTTGTGCCGAAACTCAATTCTTAACTGGTCACGGCCGTTTTAAATCCTATTTTGAACGCTTTAAAATTAATATTGTAGATGGTTATTGTGATTCTCCTCAAACAATAGATCACCTGTTGTTTGAATGCTCTGTGTTTGGCAAAGCCAGATACAACTTGAACTGTCACTTAAATTTCTGCAATTTGAAATTTTCAAAACCACTTTATCACACATTCACGAAAAAATGTTGTTATAAGCAGTTTTTAGCTTTTATTCATCTTATTTTTCAAAAGTCAATCTCATAAATTATGATGTAGGCTAATTAATGTTTCATTTTGTAACAAACTACAACCCTAATGTACTATGTGTAACAGGGTTCTATTTACTGTAACGGATTTTCAATAAATAAATGATAATAGAAACCCATGAAGGGTTAAAGCGTATATATTAAATGGGAATCAATTTTTCACGACGTTGGAGATTGTACAATTCATTGCCAAATCGACCTCTCGTCAGAAGCCAACGAGCGTGAGAATCAGATTCCAGTCATCGCGATAGTGTCGTGAGGGGGAGGAGATGCAGTGTACCTTTACAAGGGCAGTTTTACCTGACGATTGAGGGCTTGTGTCGAGGATATAATAAATAATAATAATAATAATAATAATAATAATAATAATCATGCTATTTGCTTTACGTCCGTTTTAACATCTGCGGCTTTTAAAGACGCCAGGATGCCGGAATTCAACCCCGAAGGGTATCTTTAACTTGCCAGTAAACTACTGACTCGGCTCCCTCGCATTTACGTACCCTCTAATGCCAGCTACTGCGCCAGGATTCGATCCTACAACCTTGGGCATAGCAAGCAATACGTTACCGCTGAGTCACGCAGCCAGCCGTGTCGAGGATATAAAACATTGTCCACGTTAACTCATTTGAACTAGGAACAAATAGAAAAGTTACTAAGTAGTAAGAATATCTATTTCATAGAACGAATTGGAAATTGAGGTAGGCTTCAGTCATTTTACTGTCCGGCTCGGGGCAAATACTCTCTCGTGTGGAGAATGGAACAGAGGACATTTTAAACCCTTTGCTTTCAAATATTCGGCGTTTTAAGAAGCTCGCCAGGCAGTGATGAGTGAATTTGTGTGGGTTGAAGGAAGGGGATGAGGTTAGAACTTTTATCATCTTAAAATGTTTGCTACTGCAGAAAATTCAATGTACCTATTTTGTTATTAATGAAAATGCGCACAATGTGCAAATACAGAAAACTGAGCACATCATTTTAGTGCTATTTGCGTTAGTGACATATTTTGTCTTCCTCTGCAATGCTTTGCATGATGTGCAAAGTTCACAAAGACAGTCTTCATTCATCTTGTGAAATCTCTTATTTTGACAGAACTTGTGGTGAAATGCGTATCGTGTTATTACATAGTTCGCCTGTTTCCACGAGAGATTTCTTTGAGTATTTGGTCAAGTAGCATCTGCATTTTAATGTCTTCTATGAAGAAAGATTCTCTCGTTAAGGTATAAGTCAGTCTCCACAGCGCCATCTTCCCGACACCCAAGATTCGTTTTATGTAGTGGGCTTACTTTTTCTAGTATTATGAGGTCATTTACTTTCAGTTTGTCCCAGATTGTGTGAATTCCGTAGGTTGCGATTGGTGCTATGGCTGTTTTAAATGCCATAGCCATTTGTACTGAAAGTTTTTGGGGCTGTTGCTCTATTTTTGATATGAATGTTGAAGGATGTCAATGTTGTTTGTAGAGTAACCCCAAGATATTTGAAGTCTGATACTACTTCCAGGTGTTTATTTCGCAAGATCAGTGAGTCTTTAGGGGAGAATTTACCACCTCTTCTGAAATTCATTTGTTTAGTTTTGTCGTGGTTTATTTGTAAGTAATTTTCCGAAGCCCATGCGGCGAGGCTGTTGAGCACCTGTTGTAGCTGTTATGAACCTATTACCATATCATCTGCATAAAGTATGAGTGTTACTGAGCTGTCCGTAATGGTATCTGCTGCCATGGTATTGAATAGGATCGGGCTTATTGGATCCCCTTGTAGTACTCTGGTTGTTGTTGTTGTTTGAGTCTTCAGTCTTTTGACTGATTTGATGCAGCCCACCAAGCCTCCCTGCCCTGAGCTAATCGTTTCATCTCTACATAGCTACCACACCCTACGTCCGAGGCAATCTGTTTAACATATTCTAACCTTGGTCGACCCCTACAGTTCTTGTCCTCGACCCTTCCTTCCATAACTAAGCTTGCTATTCCTGGGTGTCTTAGTATGTGTCCTACCAACCTATCTCTTCTCTTCATTAGCAGTCCCCAGAAACATCTCTCCTCTCCCACGAGTCTTAATACCTCTTCGTTTGTAACCCTATCTACCCATCTGATCTTCATCATTCTCCTGTAACACCACATTTCAAACGCATCAATTCTCCTCTTTTCTCCTGCACCAATAGTCCAATTTTCACTTCAATAGAGCGCCACGCTCCAGACAAAGGCCTTAAAAAATGACTTCCTAATACCTAAATCTATATTCGATGTCAACAGATTCCTTTTCTGTAGAAATGCTTTCCTTGCCTGAGCCAACCTACTTTTTATATCCTCTTTGCTTCGTCCATCACTGGTTATTTTACTCTGGTAGTTTGTGTTAAAGTTTTGGACAGGATTATATCATCAGATATTTGTATGTGGTTGTACCTGAGGATATCTGAGCGTATTCTTGTGTGTCACCAATTAACAGGCTGAGTTTTCGGAGGAGTGTTTGCCTGTTGATAGACCTATTTTGAATGGTGGTTTTATTGTAATTTTTCCACCAGGGAAATAACATCTGTTCTATTTTACTGCAAGCGATGCTGTTCCTGTTTTATGATAGACACTTTGTGGGTACAATAAACGCTGACGAGGGTCGGCCAGCAGCTTCCTTGTTGTGCCAGATGTCTTTAAACGTATCTTCCTTTATTCGAGTGCATCTCTGTCTTTTCTACGGAAGAAAAGTGCGGTATCACTGAGGTTCGTGAACGCTAGGCTACGAAGTATTGGTTAAGAAGGCAGCGCACATGTGAGTTTTTGTCCAAGTTCACTTTGTTTGCAGGTGTTTCCAACCTCGAAATGCTGGCCCCTTAAGGGATTGCACAAGTTTACGATGTGCCGCAAATGGAGACAACGTGTCCCAACCTGATTAATGAGCTCAAATTGGGCACGTCAAGTGGCACTGATCAAGTTTCCTATTTAGAATTTCCTGAGCCCAGATGCTTATTCACAGCGCAGGCAGATGACCTCGATGTTTTATCCTCGCTACGAGTTTCTGTTTTTACGGTCGTATGTCCTTCTTGACGCCAACCTCATCAGAATTAATCTAGGCAAGGAGGAGGCGGTGGCCTATTAGAAAGCACCGTCCTCACATTTGACCGAAATTGAAATTGGGAAAACACGGAAAACCATTTTAAGGGCTGCCCAAGTGGGGTTCGAACCTGCTCGCCAACCGATAGCCTGGCGTCATGGCCTTAGGTATAAATAATAGTAGCAAACGCTCTTATATTATTTCTACAGCCATTGCTGGAGTAATTTTTCGCTGAAGAGTTGGTTGGTTCCTCAGTTTAGGGGCAGCGACAACGCGGTCATGCAGCCCCGAGTACTTTGGGTGTGTGTAGAATCAGTCTGATAACCGGTGTTAATTGTGATGGCTGTATTAGTGTGTGTTATCTGTTTGTAATTCAGCTAAGGACTGCAGACATTCAATTTTCAAGTAGTTCCAACTTTTGATACCAAACGCCACCGTCAAGGACAACTAATTCTGAACTTCGTTATTAGATGCCACCGCAGTCGGCTCCTGGCGACGAATGTCGGAACCTAAGAGCGTCAGTCAAATCCACTGCCAGCTGGATCGCATCCCTCCTGGCTGCTTTAGACTGCCTGCCCATTCAACGCTCAGAGGCGTACAAGATAGGTTGCAGCACCAACTCACTGTGATCACCGCGGCTTTTTCACTGCCAGCTTCATCGCATCCCTCCTGGCTGTTTTAAACTGCCTGCCCATTCAGCACTTGGAGGCGTACAAGATATATATTAATTGCAGATTTCATTTCTGATTTACAAAAGAGCACGCAGCAGTACGGCATTCTAAAATCCAAGACACAACTTCGCGGAAAACAAACAACAAACGGTTGAACATCGTAATTCATCCAGACTCCAAAGTCTTTCACACTCAAAGCAATGGCTTCTTACCAAGGAAGTCAGTCCGTACCTAACCTTACCGACAGTTCTACCCTCAATGTGCCCGAGAAATCCCAGAAAAGTTATGCCCTTGCAATACAGTTAACACCGAATAAAGAACAGGCTATTACTATTGACGCCATTAACATCAATATAAAACAAATGTCTGCAACAGTGACTTTAAAAAGTGGCGATCACAGAGGGTTGGTGCTGCTCTTAGCGTCTATATTTGGAAACGAGGTTGTACGCACACGGCCGACTGAATGCACGGCCGACTGAATGCGCTCATACTGCTCACACAGCGCTGTTAACCAAGCATTGCACGACTAAGACTTATCTCTACTTAGTGTCCCCGATTCTTGGATATCACGGGTAATCTCGAGAACCACTGGATGGATTTTGATGCGGCTTTCACCATTCTGTACAGGTAATATCGAGGAAGATTTCTGTAGAAAATAATTTATTTATGATCAAAGGGAGCCAAGCAGTAACGATTTTAGATTTCAGTGAATAGGTCGAAGAAAGAACTTGACGTCCGTTCGCTTTTTAAGCTTACGCTGGACAAACCGTTAAAAATATCAATATACTATGAGTGTAAGAATTGTTCAGCATGAAAAATTGTACAAAAAAGTCCGCGTGAGCATATCTCTATCTTCGATACATCGCCCACTATAAGTGTTTTTAGTTTGGACAGGAGGGGGATTTGGCTTGCACCTCGCCATTCTTAAATTACGTCTGACAGGAATTCCTTGCACATTCATAACTGTTCCCGGGCGAAGCCGGGGCGGGTTGCTAGTGACACTATAATATTATCATTATAATTCCCACAATATCAAAATGCAAATTATATCACAAAATAAAATAGCGTGCTAATAAATCTAAGAGAAATTAGACATACCTTGCACCTCGTTACAGTTGAATTCGATCAGAATCACTCGGTTTTCATTAAAGTTTATGCATTTTTCTGCTGAACGGTTTGGAAGTTCGGCAACAGGAAACTAGGACTGTTATTTACTTAAAATATTCATTTTTGTATTTTTGTACTATTTGTGTTCATGATTTCATTACATTGTCAGAATTACCGACAGTAGTGGCTACGCTGGCTAAAGCGCAGTGTTAGGCCATGGGGCCAAGCTCTCTGCTGACTCGGTAGACGCGTGTGTTCGAGCCCCACCGTCGGCCGTCCTTGAAATGATTTTCCGTGGTTTCCCATTTGTCAACACCAGGCAAATGCTGGGACGGTACCTTCTAACAGGCCACGGCCGCTTCCTTCCACATCCTTGCCCAGTTTCATTTATCTTCATCCATTCCATCTCTCATCCTGACGCGCAGGTTGCCCACGGGCGTCGACTAGAAAGACCTGCACTCGGCCTCTCAGGAGGCCACACGATTTTTTTTGGTCAGAATTAATGCTTTAATTAGTAGGGTATACTATTCAGTGTACCTATTATAAATAAAAACCGTGAGGTTTCTCACCTCCCCATATTCCGAAACCTGGTTGCCTAATACGGGGAAAGTGCACTTTTAAAGTTAACAATAATATCAGAGGGTATTACAACATCAAACGTGCCCATATTTGTAATATACATAGTATATCGCCTGAGGTTTACATTGGTGAGAAAACCAAAATTATTCTGTTCCTTCTTATGTCTAATGTGAGCCCTATAAAAAAAACTCCCCATATTTGGCGACTTTCCTCTACCCATTTTTAGAAGATACCTTATGCACTGGACAGCTGAATCCGTGATTAATTGTATAGGTAGCTTCGTAAGTCTCAGAACTCAGGAAGTCCTTTCTAGCGGCGTTACTAGCAGCTTTCAAAGTTTCAAGGTAAGAAAGAAAATATTCCTCTAGCCAGTTTAGGCGACTGACATTTAATGAGAAAAAATGCCCTTTATCTGGATTTCTAGACTGAATATGATGATATGTGATGCTTACGTCATGCATAGCGAACCATTTATTAACGTTTTTCAAAAAAAATATGGTTGCTTCTGCGTCCATGAATGTGTACGCTTCCGGGTGCATGCCTATTTTTTATTTTTTTTTTCAGTGTACTAATGGCACCAATAACTTCTGACGAGAACACTTCCTTGGCACGCCGAACATTAATTTTTTCAAATTTAGTGGGTTCGATGTGTTTTTTAGTGATGTGTCTGACCGGTTTGACGATCTCACCCTTTTGCATTGTGTATAGTAATGACAAGTATTTCCCTGAAATTATTCCAGTACCATCAGTCATCTCTCGTTACAGAAACTGCGTTCTAATGTTGTTGTTTTTTTTTTTAGAATGTGACAATGATCAAAACTAGGGAATACATTCCTAGACTCGTCGTATGGGTGATTGACCATTGGTTGCAAATTCCCTCCCCCTAAATGCCTCATCATTGTAGTGTTAGTTTTGTGATTATCAGAGACAGTTATTATAATTATGAAACCGCATTGTTCAACCTCGAGGATAACGTCCAGCAGGAGTTTATGTAAGTCCCGCCCTGACAGCTGCTTCGTGAAAAAGAAGGCACACGGTATCTGATAATTTGTCGAAAGATCTCTTAGCACAAAGAAGGTGCAAGGTATGTCTAATTTCTCTTAGATTTATTAGCACGCTATTTTATTTTGTGATATAATTTTAATTTTGATAATGCGGAAATTATAATGATAATAATTATATAGTGTCACTAGCAACCCGCCCCGGCTTCGCCCGGGAACAGTTATGAATGTGCAAGGAATTCCTGTCAGACGTAATTTAAGAATGGCGAGATGCAAGCCAAATCCCCCTCCCGTCCAAACTAAAAACACTTATAGTGGGCGATGTATCGAAGATAGAGATATGCTCTCACGGACTTTTTTGTAGAATTTCTCACGCTGAACAATTCTTACACTCATAATATAATGATATTTTTAACGGTTTGTCCAGCGTAAGCTTAAAAAGCGCACGGACGCCAGGCTATTTTTTCGACCTTTTCACTGAAATCGTTACTGCTTGGCTCCCTTTGGTCATAAATAAATTATTTTCTACACAAATCTTCCTCGAGATCACCTTTACAGAATGGTGAAAGCAGCATCAAAATCCATCCAGTGGTTCTTGTGATTACACATTTAATATACGTACTGTACAGCTGATTCCTTATCGCGCCTCTAATGGGAGGGGAGTGCGCTCTACCGGCAACGAGTAGAAACTTTCCAATTACATGTTATACATGGGTTCTGACTGGGAATGTCAAGGCCGGTAAAGAGCGCAGCTCGTATTCAGTCGGCCGTGGTACGCATCACGGCCGACTGAATTCAAGCTGCGCTCTATTGGCAACTCCAGCTATCTGATATGACATCTAGCGGTAAAAATGAGAAACTTACCAAGTAGGGTACATTTGTCACGTGGTGACTGTTTGTATATGGTTTCTTGTATTGGTAAACAGATCGTGGTAAATTGTTCGTGTCTTTATACATAAGTAATAAGTTTTACTCGTTGATAGAGTGAAAAAAGAGTAAAAGCAAAGTGTATTGCTCAGTTTACGGCTGTAAGTCGATGTATAAGAGGGCTGCGGATATACGTTTTCATCACTTTCCAAAAGATGCAAATAGCAATAGCCGAAATGTGATGATACCTAATAATACCTAATAATAATACCTTTCCACCCCGGGAAGGATCTAACACTTGTCGAGGTAGACAGATAGAAGACCTGCGACGTAAAGCCAGCGAAGGTTATTCAGTTTAAAAACAGCTGTTACGATGGGCGCGCTGGTAAGATTGAAGTTAGGCCTACTTGAATAATTAATTATTGGCTGCTTGGTAGGGAGAAGGGATGAGTTTAACTTGTATTAAAACTCGTGGGGCGACAGGAATTGCTTGATTTGGATGGTTAAAAGGTGGGTTTGGTGTTGAATATTTGAATGGTAGCGGAATCACTCATTCTACAGTGTCCACGGGGAGGCAAATTAGGCCTATATGACTCGTAGTGGAATAGCTCGAATATCGAAGAACTTAGCGATTACGAGGTGTAGGCTTGGCGGAAAGGCTGGCGGATCATCAGTTTGACATCAATTCACGATATAAGTCGGTGCTTGGAACAGTGGCGTCTGGTTTGCGTGGATGCTAGTCTCGGAATGATAAAAGTAGCACAGCTTCGGCGTGTTATTTATGTACCGTATTTCTCTATTTGAATGTCCTCGGCGTTGACTCAGGATCGACATTTACATTATATTGCGCATAATAGTACCGAAATAATGTCCGAAGTGTAGCCCTGGGTAAATTTGAATCAGCTGATCTACATCAACCATAAAAACTGATGCTTGATAATATGCAAATGACACCAAAAAATCCAGTGGAACACACACATTAGGTCACGTGTATCGCACAGTTATACATATATACAATTAAAAATAACACTGTCATTACTTTAGAGACCACATTTACTGATTATAACCGAAAAATAAAAAGTGTTCCATATCAAACGCGTGTTATTGAGTATTTTAAACCCTACTTATCCAGACCGACCGCAGCGCCCCAAGTGTTAGTTTGAGTTGCCAATGCCGGCCTTGACATTCCCAGTTAGAACCCATGTATAAAATGTAATTGGAAAGTTTCTACTCGTTGCCGGTAGAGCGCACTCCCCTCCCATTATAAAGGAAGGAAGCTTGTAGTTTAACGTGACCGTTAATCTTGAGATCATGAGCCACGGGACCTCCTTTTTACGTGGAATCCGAACCACAGGACATGGCATTTCACTTCGAAAATCTCACATGCATTGACCGGGAATCGAACCCGGACCGCCTTGGTGAGAGGCATACAGCTAGACCGCTGAGCCACCACGCCCCCCTCCCATTATAGGCGCGATAAGGAATCAGCTGTACAGTACGTATATTAAATGTGTAATCTCAAAAACCACTGGATGGATTTTGATGCTGCTTTCACCATTCTGTAAAGGTGATCTCGAGGAAGATTTGTGTAGAAAATAATTTATTTATGACCAAAGGGAGCCAAGCAGTAACAATTTCAGTGAAAAGGTCGAAAAAATAGCCTGGCGTCCGTGCGCTTTTTAAGCTTACGCTGGGCAAACCGTTAAAAATATCATTATATTATGAGTGTAAGAATTGTTCAGCGTGAGAAATTCTACAAAAAAGTCCGCGAGAGCATATCTCTATCTTCGATACATCGCCCACTATAAGTGTTTTTAGTTTGGACGGAAGGGGGATTTGTGTATCATGCACCTCGCCTATACTGTTCTGTGCCTCGCCATTCTTAAATTACGTCTGACAAGAATTCCTTGCACATTCATAACTGTTCCCGGGCGAAGCCGGGGCGGGTTGCTAGTGACACTATATAATTATTATCATTATGATTTCCGCATTATCAAAATTAAAATTATATCACAAAATAAAATAGCGTGCTAATAAATCTAAGAGAAATTAGACATATCTTGCACCTTCTTCGGGTACAAGGGCACAACTCCAGCACCGTCTCATCAAACGGAAAGAGAGGATGAAAATTACAGCCGGGAACAAGTAGCAGCCAATCCTGTGTTGTGTTTTGTGCTAAGAGATCTTGCGACAAATTATCAGATTCCGTGTGCCTTCTTTTTCACGAAGCAGCTGTCAGGGCGGGACTTATATAAACTCCTGCTGGACGTTATTCTCGAGGTTGAACAATGCGGTTTCATAATTATAATAACTGTCTCTGATAATCATAAAACTAACACTACTATGATGAGGCATTTAGGGGGAGGGAATTTGCAACCAATGGTCAATCACCAATACGACGAGTCTAGGAATGTATTCCCTAGTTTTGATCATTGTCACATTCTAAAAAGAAAAAAAATTAGAACGCAGTTTCTGTAACGAGAGATGACTGATGGTACTGGAATAATTTCAGGGAAATACTTGTCATTACTATACACAATGCAAAAGGGTGAGATCGTCAAACCTGTCAGTCACCTCGCTAAAAACACATCGAACCCACTAAATTTGAAAAAATGAATGTTCGGCGTGCCAAGGAAGTGTTCTCGTCAGAAGTTATTGGTGCACCCGGAAGCGTACACATTCATGGACGCAGAAGCAACCATATTTTTTTTGAAAAACGTTAATAAATGGTTCGCTATGCATGACGTAAGCATCACATATCATCATATTCCGTCTAGAAATCCAGATAAAGGGCATTTTTTCTCATTAAATGTCAGTCGCCTAAACTGGCTAGAGGAATATTTTCTTTCTTACCTTGAAACTTTGAAAGCTGCTAGTAACGCTGCTAGAAAGGACTTCCTGAGTTCTGAGACTTACGAAGCTACCTATACAATTAATCACGGATTCAACTGTCCAGTGCATAAGGTATCTTCTAAAAATGGGTAGAGGAAAGTCGCCAAATATGGGGAGGTTTTTTATAGGGCTTACATTAGACATAAGAAGGAACGGAATAATTTTGGTTTTCTCACCAATGTAAACCTCAGGCGATATACTATGTATATTACAAATATGGGCACGTTTGATGTTGTAATACCCTCTGATATTATTGTTAACTTCAAAAGTGCACTTTCCCCGTATTAGGCAACCGGGTTTCGGAATATGGGGAGGTGAGAAACCTCACGGTTTTTATTTATAATAGGTACACTGAATAGTATACCCTACTAATTAAAGCATTAATTTTTTTTCGTGTGGCCTCCTGAGAGGCCGAGTGCAGGTCTCTCTAGTCGACGCCCGTGGGCGACCTGCACGTCAGGATGAGAGATGGAATGGATAAAGATGAATGCAACTGGGCAAGGATGTGGAAGGAAGCGGCCGTGGCCTGTTAGAAGGTATCGTCCCAGCATTTGCCTGGTGTTGAAAAATGGGAAACCACGGAAAATCATTTCAAGGACGGCCGACGGTGAGGCTCGAACCCACGCGTCTACCGAGTCAGCAGAGAGTTTGGCCCCATGGCCTAACGCTGCGCTTTAGCCAGCGTAGCCTCTACTGTCGGTAATTCTGACAATGTAATGAAATCATGAACACAAATAGTACAAAAATACAAAAATGAATATTTAAGTAAATAACAGTCCTAGTTTCCTGTTGCCGAACTTCCAAACCGTTCAGCAGAAAAATGCATAAACTTTAATGAAAACCGAGTGATACTGATCGAATTCAACTGTAACGAGGTGCAAGGTATGTCTAATTTCTCTTAGATTTATTAGCACGCTATTTTATTTTGTGATATAATTTGCATTTTGATATTGTGGGAATTATAATGATAATATAATAGTGTCACTAGCAACCCGACCCGGCTTCGCCGGGGAACAGTTATGAATGTGCAAGGAATTCCTGTCAGACGTAATTTAAGAATGGCGAGGTGCAAGCCAAATCCCCCTCCCGTCCAAACTAAAATCACTTATAGTGGGCGATGTATCGAAGATAGAGATATGCTCACGCGGACCTTTCTGTACAATGTTTCATGCTGAACAATTCTTACACTCATAGTATATTGATATTTTTAACGGTTTGTCCAGCGTAAGCTTAAAAAGCGCACGGACGTCAAGTTCTTTCTTCGACCTATTCACTGAAATCTAAAATCGTTACTGCTTGGCTCCCTTTGATCATAAATAAATTATTTTCTACAGAAATCTTCCTCGATATTACCTGTACAGAATGGTGAAAGCCGCATAAAAATCCATCCAGTGGTTCTCGAGATTACCCGTGATAACCAAGAATCGGGGACTTGGTTTTACACTAAGTAGAGATAAGTCTTAGTCGTGCAATGCTTGGTGAACAGCGCTGTGTGGGCAGTTGAGTAACTAACAAGATTTCATGAAAAAGGTCTCATTGTCTAGGCCGGTGTACGCATAAACCAATGCTGTAATCGTTGAATGGGCAGGCAGTCTAAAGCAGCCAGGAGGGATGCGATCCAGCTGGCAGTGGTCAAATCTAACCTATAATTTTGCTTCACACTAGTGTAGTTAGTGGAAGGTTCTTTATCATGCCATAAACCTATGACATGGGACCGCCGGCTTTATACCCCCTCTGAAGGAAGGCATACTGAGGGATTTTTAACGCTCTTAAAAATGCGACTACTTCGGCCAGCTTTGAACCCGCGATCTTGGGCAGAGAAGCTCAGCATGCTACCCACTACGCCACCGAAGCCGCTGGTCCCTGAAAAGAGTTCTGAATGCTAAGATACTTCGTGCACCACGGCTGTATCCTGAGTGATTGTAGTATTTCCCCACGTTCAAAATGGCGGGATGGTATCGTAACTCAACTTTCGGGTCCAAGCTCTGTTAACTTGCGGGCTGAGACGGGCCTGTTATCTGGAATTCCTGTCTATTCCAATACTGCTAACATAGGGCCGTGGCCTAAGCCAGTGTGGTGTTGCGAATGTGTGAGTGGTTCTTTTACTACGCACGGACCGGGAATCCCCCACATCTCACCTCATTGTCCGCTAATAATAATAATAATATCGTATGGCCTCGGGTGCCTGGTGCAAGCTTTGTTAATTGACACCCAGAGGGTAGCTTGCATGTCGAATTTCGTCGTTCCTTTGAACGCTACGAAAGTCAAGGAGGTTAGATATCTAAACTCCTTGACACTACAGCGCTTTCAAGTAGAGAATGGAGGAACTTTGTGTTGGCGGAAAATCCCGAGATTAATTTTGCCATTGAACACGGCCTACTGAATTCAAATGGGTTCTTTAACATGCCAACAACGTATGACATGAGTATCGTGATTTTTGTCGCCTTCAAAAATCACTTACCATGGCCAGGGGCGAACCTGCAATCTTGGGGTTGGTAGTCCGACACTATAACCACTCACCCACCGTGGCAAGCTCATTGTCCGCTATCCACATTCCCCTCAGGTACACGGAGCTTGGATTTAAGCAGTACGCTTAGTCACGACAATAACATAGGCTATCAGTGAAATTCAAAGAACATACGCAAGATGTTGTTACAGGCCCCTAAAATGAATCATCATCAATAACAAATGGATAGGTTAATATCACTGATGTTTAAGAAAGAAAGATGAGATGAAAGCCCGTTGAAGACAAAGAAACAGATTAGTGTGTGTTATCTGTAATTCAGGTGAGGACTGCAGACGATCAATTTCAAGTTGTTCCTACTTTTGCTACCAAATGCTACCGTCTACGACACCTAGCTCTGAACTTGGCTTCTAGATGCGACCGGAAACGGTACCTTGTAGCGAACTTTGGAACTTACAGGGCGTTAATCAAATCTAACCTACAAATTTAGCTTCACACAATTGTAGTTGGTCGAAGGTTCTTTACATGCCATAAATCTACGACATGGGACCGCCGGCTTTACTTCTACTGAGAGAGTTTTAATACTCTTAAAAAATCTGACGACTTTGGCCGGGTTTGAACCCGCGATCTTGGGCATGGAAGCTCAGCATGCTACCGATTACGCCAAACCTAGAAGCGAGTGGGCGAGGTGTTGTGTACATTCGTTATCGTTACGATTAATCAGTAGAACTTCTGAGAGAACAGAATGGCCGCTCCACATAAGCCACTCATATAAACAAATTATTTCAATAATGAAGTACGTCGCATTGACAATGTATTGTGTAATCTTCTGTTGGTGTAGCGGCCCGGAGGTCCGGGTTAGATTCCCGGCTTTGCCAAGAAATTTAATTCTGATCTGAGGGCTGGAACGGGGTTCATTCAGTTTCGTGAGGCAAACTGAGAAGAGGAACCTTCTTGGAGGTGGTTTTCCGTGGTTTCTCACGTCTACTCCAGGCAAATGTCGGGATGGTTCCTAATACTCATCTCAATACAAATGCATACAGTGATAATGCTTTAACGCGCGCAGCTCCCCCGGGCGGCAGAGATGATGTAACAGAATGCAGGCCTGCAATATAAAAACAAGCCATTACATGTAATGGTCCGGGGACGCGCCAGATGGACTTGGTTTAGAAGCCGACTTGAGTTACCGTGGAATGGCACTTAATGCCAAGTGGCCTGCTACAAATTAGCGTCCTATGGCTTTCACAATCCCTTAACTTAGCTTACAATGAGCTTCCTCCAGTATTTGGAAGTCGAAGAAACAAAACATGTTGAAGGAAGTACCGCCATAACCCTACTTGCAATGAGTGGCACGGTAGCCAAGCTTGTGATGGGTTCACAATACCCTATAGTTACAAAGTACAAACATACATTTTAATTTTTGCGTGCATTCTTAATCAAACAGTCTGAAACAGGCAAAAACCTTGAAACCCAGACCCATCCGCGTCTGTCATTTACAAAATACAGCCACACTTCTCCTGGTTGTCTGAAGGAGAGGAGATCAGATCTAGAATAGTCCTTGGCCGCTAATATGATGTCAATGTCACAGTCAATTACTCTTCAGAGGCGGCGAGAACTTACACCACAGGGTCAAGGATGAGCGCCCGCCCTCGTACTGGCCTGATTTGTGGGCCTCGAGAAACAAAACTGACAAGGGCTCCTTAGCCACCCCTATCGCGGTCACATTTCCAAGTCTTTTCAAGTAATTTCTGTACGATGTAACGACACATTTTGAGAATGAACATTAGGAAACTGAAATAACGCAGTCACGTGTTCACTGACAACAAACGATCGACGAAATATTGTGTGGCTAACGTAAACCTATACAGAAAACAATAGAAACACTAATCTGTCGATGTTCATTATATGAGAAAAAAAAGAAAGACGGTAAGCGTCGTCATCAGGGATGAGAGAGCACATTAATTATTGTTAGATTGTATTAAATTCAAACTTTAATTAATTTGTGATAGGGGCTGCGACAACGCGGTCATGTAGCCCCGTATACTTTGGGTGTGTGTAGAATCTGTCTGATAACCGGTGTTAATTGTGATGGCTGTGTTATCTGTTTTTAATTCAAGTAATTCAAGTAAGGACTGCAGAAAATAATTTCAAGTAGTTCCTACTTCTGCCACCAAATGCTACCATCCACGACACCTAGCTTGCGGACTTGGCTACTAGATGGCATCGCAGTCATCACCAACGGTTGGCGAACGTTGGAACTAATAGAGCGTTATCGATTCTAACCAACAAATTTTGCTTCACACAAGTGTAATTAATGGAAGGTTCTTTTTCATTCCTTAAATGTATGACATGGACCCACCGGCTTTACCCTCCGAAGGAAGGCATACTGAGGGATTTTTAGCGCTCTTATTTAATCCGACGACTTTGGCCGGGTTTGAACCCGCGATCTTGGGCATAGAAGCTCAGCATTGCTACCAACTACGCCACCGAAGCCGCTTACTGAGGAAGTTACTGGCAAGATAAGAGCCATGTCACCAGGTCTACTTCCAAGCTTAGACCACCTCGTGGCTGAGGTTGGGGTTCGATTCCTGCTTCTGCCATTCCGTGGTCTCCTCACTTATATTGCAGCCAAATGCCAGGATGGTACCTGCCTTAATGCCACGGCTGCCTCCTTTCCAACCCTAGCTCGAAAAGCAGACAGAATCCACACACCCAAGTACATGTCGCAAGGCCCCTAAATGAATCAACAATGTAATAGTCAAACACCCACCGTACACCATAGTCATGCGCGTCAAGTCGCGGACCACGACTGCAAGAAGGTCCGATGATGAGTGGTTGGAATACTTTGTGTGATAATACCTAGCCTACCCAATACGTACACACAATAGGAACACTGATTATGATACCCAAGATCATGTCCCCTAAGCTCGTGGACCATTTGATTAATTTACTCGACAAATACCGTATTTGAAATGAAGTCTCACCAACCAACCACCCACCGCGATCGCTTAGTAACGAGCTCAAATTATATGGAGTCGCTAAGTGAATACCAACAGGTGTTCAGCGACCATTCCGCTATGTCTCAGTTTTATAAACGATTGCTTTAAGACTAGAACCTCGCCGCAGGAGGTACAGGCTGCATCAAAAGTTCTACCGACTCCTGGAGACGAGCATTTCTTTAATTAGCAATTAATATTGTAATATTGTCAATGTTGTATTAAATGAAACAATACAATGCGCATCGTTGGTGGAACAGTACGATCTTATTGGCTGAGCCATTTACCACCCCCACAAGATAAGAAGGAAGAGTCCCCTTATTCGGGAATATCGGAAGATTGTTGACCTACAACTGCTTGTTCTTACTGACGTTCAGATCAACGAACGAAACAGGCTTTAATCCAGATATCCAGCCATTCCCACAGCAAAAGGACTACACGATGCTACACGATGGAAACAACAGTCACTAGAAAGTTGCCCTCCACCTTGCAGAACTCTACCATGCTTGACAAGAAAACCTCCAGGATTCAATCAACCACGCTCGGTTTGGTCCACTTTGAATCGCATCCGGAGGAGCCATGGTAGATGTGCAGATGCCCTCTTCAAATGGGGGGGGGGGGGGGGAATACAATCCCTAAGACGCGCCTGTGGAGCTGAAATCCAATCTGTGATGAAGTGCACCAAGAGAGCCTATATTTGAGTACTAGCAGTAGTGCCCGGCTTCGCCCGGTGGATGTATTTGTTTTATGGATGATAATGAATACTACTGGAGCGCTCAAGGGTAAGGATCGGAATAAATGAAAGTAAATTTGAAAGCACCAACGCTTATTGCAGCTGATAACCTCAACACCATCGCCCTTATACAGAGGCATACTATTGTCATGATGATAACTGTTTTCAGGGGCGTAAGACATCTTTTTGCACTAATTACTCCGCGTGACTGCAATTTATAACCAGCTCGCAATTCTGCACCAGAACAATGGTAGGGGCGACGTGATGCAGGCAACAATAGACTTAGGTATTATTGAAGCTGTTCTGGAGCGCTTGTTCTTCCGACTTAATGAACAAGAATCAATCTTTATGGTTACCTGAGAGGTGTAGCCTAATGCTACATAGCCTAAACTATTCCTATTGAATCAGGCTATCATATACAAAAATAATAATCCGACTGGTAGTTCCAGAGATGGGCGCGTTTAAACACACAAAGAAACAAACTCTTCAGCTTTATTATATCAGTATAGATTCCGTGACTTCCTGAACGCTACATCAGAAGCTCTTCATTACATAAGACTTATCTTTGTAGTACTCTGTTTTCTATTTTACTGATGTGTATGTGGCATACGATAAATAAATGAAATAAATATTGTAACTACAGTCGGCCAACAGAAAATAATTGCAATCACTAGAATATGTGAAAATGAATTCCTCGATTGCCCTTTGGGAACCCAGTGTAGTACTGTGCGTCTATGACACGGGGTTGTTGAGGGAGCTCCAAGGACAATAGCTCCTGTCATGGCATTCCAACATCTTGACTTGAATTCGTGTCATTAAGTAACAAAATATCTCACTCGGGTCCAAGCCCCCACAGGGGCTCGCATCTAGTAGGACGTGGGTTGGCGACCACGGGACCCCAGCTGAATCCGGCATTGCTTCCACTTACTTGTGCCGGGCTCCTCCGGATCTTCTTTCCTGTCGGCCTCCCTTGGTCAACTCTTGTTCTCTTCCGACCCCTACAGTATAAGGGTATCCGAGGCCTAGGGAGTCTCTTCCTTTCCCGCCTTAATTGTCCCTTCTCTCATCTTTCCTGGACCCTCATTCTTCTAGGGGTCAGCCTTATTTTTCTTTTCATTTTAGTTCCTTTCCTCTTTAAGATTCCCGCCCTGTTTTTATGAATTGGCTCCCCGTGTCTCTAAATTACATTTTGTGTGTATTTTGAATCTCAAGCACATTTTGTAAGTAGCCTATTTTCAGTCTAATTGCATTTTGTCAGTACAGTATTTTGAATCGCGGACTTCCACATTTTGTGAGTATTTTGAATTTCCATTGCATTTTGTGAGTATTTTGAATCTGGTAAGGCATTTTCAATCTAAATTCGATTGCGTATTTTTAATTTCAAATGCATTTTGTAATCGTTTGAATTTCAGTTGCATTTTGTAAGTATTTTGAATTTCAATTGCAGTTTGTTGAGTATTTCGAATCTACATAGCATTTTGTAAGTAATTTGAACCTAAACTACATTTTGTGCGTATTTAGCACTCTAAATTCTTTTTTTTTAGTATTTCCTTCTAAATTACCTTTTGTGAGTATTTCCACTCTACATTTTGTGAGACATTTCAATCTGAGTATTTTCAGTCCAGCTTAATGGAATGGAAGCCATAACGAAAATTGTCATTTTCACTATCACCCAGACCATTAGGGGCCGATAACCTAGATGTTAGGCCCCTTAAAACAACAATTATCATCACCGTCATCATCGATCGCCTTCTTCACTGCTCCAACGAACATAGAGGGGCTGATGACCACACAAATGACGGATCCTTGAGGGAGACTGTCACATGAATGAACCACTTCCAATTAGACCAAGGGGAGCCTCATATTTCTGGAAATGTGTGAGTCAGTGTGAAATCAATCCCATCAATCATGTGACTCACGGACCAGCACAATATTAAGCATCAGCCCTTCAATGAGCGTCACGCGGTAAGGACCAATCAAACCCATACGATGGCCACGGCCACATAGACTGCATTATATCTACTCTCCCACGAGGCGTCATCATTTGAATGACGTCTCTCCGGCGTTTTGCAGTTGCTCTAGGAGGCTCTGGTATAATACCCAAATTAGGTTTTATTATTGTTGTAATACGAAATACAGGGGGTATTCTAAATTAGTTACCTGAAAGTATTAATGAATAATTTTGAAACTATTGCCCGCAATTCATTCAGATGTTTGTCAAGTTTTAGGCCCAGTCAGTAGAGTTCGCTCCGTGCACACTCCTTGCTCGTCTGGCGGGAAAAGTGATGCAGCGCAAACAAACTCACGGTCCCCGCGCTTGTAGCTCCAACAAGATGGAGCACCTCCTCATTACCACCACGAGGTCACTGTGTTCCTATCCCACTCCACTCCCGTTTGGATGAGACGTGGTGTGAAAATAACTTGGCCATCACGATCTCCTGATTTAACGCCGCTGGATTTCATCATTTCAAATGATCTTGTCGACTTCATCGTTATGCTCGAGTCAAAAGTTATGCGTTACGGAGACGGTTGCGTTACGGAGACGGAGACGGTGACATCATGCAGCCGCGCAGGAAACCTAAGTTAATGGGTAATGGACGGCGAGTGCGTGACGTCATGCAGCCACGCAGGAAGCCTAAGTTAATGGGTAATGGACGGCGAGTGCGTGACGTCATGCAGCCACGCAGGAAGCCTAAGTTAATGGGTAATGGACGGCGAGTGCGTGACGTCATGCAGCCACGCAGGAAGCCTAAGTTAATGGAGTCTGTTGAAAGAGTCCTGGGGCGTTGAGCGACCTGGGGCTTCGAGCGAAGCGAAAAGAATACAGGGTGACTCCTAAAGAGATATACAAGATGCCAGATAAGAATACAGGGTGACTCATAAAGAGATATACAAGATGCCAGATAAGAATACATGGTGACTCCTAAAGAGATATACAAGATGCCAGATAAGAATACATGGTGACTCTTAAAGTGATGTACAAGATGCCAGATAAGAATACATGGTGACTCTTAAAGAGGTGTACAAGATGTCACACAAGAATACAGGGAGACTTCTAGAGATATACAAGATGCCAGATAAGAATACAGGGTGACTCCTAAAGAGATATACAAGATGCCAGATAAGTATACATGGTGACTCCTAAAGAGATATACAAGATGCCAGATAAGAATACATGGTGACTCTTAAAGAGGTGTACAAGATGTCACACAAGAATACAGGGAGACTTCTAGAGATATACAAGATGCCAGATAAGAATATAGAGTGACTCCTAAAGAGATATACAAGATGCCAGATAAGAATACATGGTGACTCCTAAAGAGATATACAAGATGCCAGATAAGAATACATGGTGACTCTTGAAGAGGTGTACACGATGCCAGATAAGAATACATGGCGACTCTTAAAGAGGTGTACAAGATGTCACACAAGAATACAGGGAGACTTCTAGAGATATACAAGATGCCAGAAAGAATACAGGGTGACTCCTAAAGAGATATACAAGATGCCAGATAAGTATACATGGTGACTCCTAAAGAGATATACAAGATGCCAGATAAGAATACATGGTGACTCTTAAAGAGGTGTACAAGATGTCACACAAGAATACAGGGAGACTTCTAGAGATATACAAGATGCCAGATAAGAATATAGAGTGACTCCTAAAGAGATATACAAGATGCCAGATAAGAATACATGGTGACTCCTAAAGAGATATACAAGATGCCAGATAAGAATACATGGTGACTCTTGAAGAGGTGTACAAGATGTCACACAAGATTACAGGGAGACTTCTAGAGATATACAAGATGCCAGATAAGAATACAGGGTGACTCCTAAAGAGATATACAAGATGCCAGATAAGTATACATGGTGACTCCTAAAGAGATATACAAGATGCCAGATAAGAATACATGGTGACTCTTAAAGAGGTGTACAAGATGTCACACAAGAATACAGGGAGACTTCTAGAGATATACAAGATGCCAGATAAGAATATAGAGTGACTCCTAAAGAGATATACAAGATGCCAGATAAGAATACATGGTGACTCCTAAAGAGATATACAAGATGCCAGATAAGAATACATGGTGACTCTTAAAGAGGTGTACAAGATGTCACACAAGAATACAGGGAGACTTCTAGAGATATACAAGATGCCAGATAAGAATATAGAGTGACTCCTAAAGAGATATACAAGATGCCAGATAAGAATACATGGTGACTCCTAAAGAGATATACAAGATGCCAGATAAGAATACATGGTGACTCTTAAAGAGGTGTACAAGATGTCACACAAGAATACAGGGAGACTTCTAGACATATACAAGATGCCAGATAAGAATACATGGTGACTCCTAAAGAGATATACAAGATGCCAGATAAGAATACATGGTGACTCTTAGAGAGGTGTACAAGATGTCACACAAGAATACAGGGAGACTTCTAGAGATATACAAGATGTCAGATAAGAATACAGGGTGCCTCCTAAAGCGGTGTGCAGGATGTCAGAGCAAAATACAGTACAAGATGCCAGATAAGAATACAGGGCGACTCCTAAAGAGGTGTACAAAATGTCACACAAGAATACAGGGTGACTTCTAAAGAGATATACAAGATGCCAGATAAGAATACAGGGTGCATCCTAAAGAGGTGTGCAGGATGTCAGAGCAAAATACAGGGTGACACTTTACGAGGTGTACAGTATGTTAGATTCAATTCAAATACAGGGTGACCCTTAAAGAGTTGTAAAAGATGTCAGACTCAAATACAGGGTGACTCTTGAAGAGGTGCCCGCGCGGGAAGCCTAAATTAATGGGTAATGGAGTCTGTTGAAAGAGTCCTGGGGCTTCGAGCTATTTTTTTTTCTCTGTGGGGTTACAGTAAGATACCGTGTACATCCCTCCACTTCCAACAACTCTGCATGAGCTTCATCAACGTATCAACGTAGTTGTACAGGAAGCATAGGCAAGAATTGACCAGTCAGCAGTGTTGCCAACTTAATGGGCGGGTCAAAGTACTATAGCCTGTGTCACATAACAACGCAACCTTATCAACAATCAGACATGGTGATTTACGATGTATTTTCTTACTATAGGCTTCAATCAGGATTTGACTCATTGTTGCCCCCTCCTCGAGGGGCTCACGTCTAGTGGGATGTGGGTTGACGACCACGGGACCTCAGCTGAGTCCGGCATTGTTTCCACTTCCAAACCAATAGCATTAACGAGCGCCCCATGTGAATATACCACACAGGGGCTCATCGTCTTGTTTATTTCCGTTGACTTTTGAAAATAATGCAGAACTTTTCCTGTACTATTGAGACTTTTTGGTACAAACTGTAGCTTCTAACTTAAGAGCTTGAGTTGAGTGAAACATACTCCTTATGACTAGCGGACCCATGCGAGAAATCTCGCAAGTTCATAAACCACACTTCGATTTACTGTTTCTGAAATCCATGCAAAATGATAAAGGAAAGACCTCAGAATGTTAAAATGACATGAAACAGGCGTCACAGCGGCCGATATGTGAAGTGGAAAGCAATTATGGAGCGTATTTTCCTACAGCAACAGTATCTGCAAATCGCACACTTCGTATATTTTTAAAAGTATATTTTTAAAGAAATTATAGACATTTATGAAATTAGAGTGCAATTCGTCACTGATAATGTCTATTCTCTTTGATTTGAATGCTCATTTGTCGCGATCGGTCGCTTGTGAGCACCGGAGGAATCTACTGTATACTACTGAAATAATACAACCTGTGACAATAAAGTTCGGCGAATAGTCCTGTACTATCAGACAGTGACCCTACTGTCCTTCGAAATTGTCCACTCCCGTAACTATGCAATGCTGGGATCGGCGATACGTGTCCTGGAAACGTTGCAAGAAGGCGTCCTTTGGAATGGTGTTCAAAAGCCTCGTCACGTTGCGTTCGGCGAATAAAATCAGAACGGTCGACCTGGCAACATTGGCGACACCCAACGCAACGTGTAAGACCTGTTTGACACAGTGCGAGTTTAGAAGGATGAATTATTTATGCAACCTACCATGCACACCTGTTCAGGGGGTTGCAGTGAGAAGGGTGAATGTTCTGTGGAATGAGACTCAAAACCATCGTCACGGGCGACGAGACCTGGTGTCTGAGGTACGACCCCGAAGTCAAGCGTCAAAGTATGGAGTGGCGGGGTTCAGGTCTAGGGTCACCGAATAGCCATGAAGGGCCAGAGGTTTTCGGACATTTCGGACATCCAACGTAATGTGACGACCCGACTGAAGGCTATCCCTAAAGAGTTTCCAGGACTTGTACAGACATTCTCAGAAGTGCATAACCATCCAGGATAGTAAGAATAGTAACTGCTGTTTCAGGTAAGCCAACAATCCGAACTTTTCGGTCATTTGTCGCGATCGGTCGCTTGCGACCGCCGCAGGAGGGATCTATACTACTGAAATAATATATACTAGCATTACGTCATCTATAACTAAAGCTCTGGGCAGATGCGGAATTCCGAAAAAATATTCGCCATGCGGATATAGTTTGCAAGGCTGTGCGGATAAGCTGCGGGTGATGTTTGGAGTAAATTAGCGGATAGTTTTAGAATACAATTCTAACTTGTTGATATCATTACTAGGACCCGAATGTTATGCCATATCACATTTTTCCATTATTCATGACAAATGTAAGATGATTCACACTAATCTCATTCAATTATGCCATTAAGCATAATTAACACTCCGAAATGAAAGGGGTTGCAATTCTGGCTGTGTAACATAGCACATGGCATACAAAGCCTATGGGAACGACTTTCTGCTCAAATGTCTAAATGTGTTGCTTTACTATTCTATCTAAATGAAAATGTAATTGTTAATGCCAGTCGATTCGAATGCGGATAAGGTTTTGTTTATCCACGCAGGGCTCTATCTATCAATAACCCAGGCCTGATGTTGCGATATTGCAGCGTTGGCAGCATTGTCTGAGCTTGCCACGGTGGGTGAGTGGTTAACGTGTCGGTCTACTAACCCCAAGTTTGCAGATTCGCTCCTGGTCGTGGTAAGTGATTTTTGAAAGGCGGCAAAAATTCGACACGCATGTCATACGATGTTGGCGTGTCAAAGAACCCATTTGAATTCAGTAGACCGAGTTCATAATGGCAAAATTAATCTCGGGAATTTCCGCCAACACAAAGTTCCTCATTTCTCTGCTAGAAAGCGCTATAGTGTTCAAGGAACTTAGATATCTAATCTCCTTGACTTTCATAGTGCTTCAAGGAACAACGAAATTCGACATGCAAGCTACCCTCTGGGTGTCAAATAACAAAGCTTGCACCCGGCACCGAGGCCATACGATATTATTAGCATTGTCTGGAACGAGAAATTCGCTACACAGAATACATAACTTATTTGGTAGGTAAGGTGACATTTCTGACACTAAATCACCAACATATTCCCTAGAACTAGCGATACAGTTGGCAACACTGGTCCAAGGCTCTTGACAGCCGGCGCTCATTAGCGGACTTGTTCCTCCATGAATGAATCCCTAATGAAGTGACAACTACTGTGCGTACACACACCGACCAGGTCGTGCTTGTGCCCCAGCCAATGGTTCCCAACAGCCATCACAATGACACAGGTTATCAGATAGATGACCACTATGTCGCAAAGTCCCTGCGATAGGCCATCCTCGGCCCGTTAGGCTAAAGAAACTAAGTATCGCCTTCCATAGCTCAGTTACTCTGTTACATTCTAGTGGGACGTAGGTTGGCGACCACGGGACCCCAGCTGAGTCCGGCATTGCTTCCAGTTACTTGTGCCGGGCTCCTCTCTGTGTTCTTTCCTGTCTACCTCTCTTATTCTCTTCTGACCCCGACAGTTTAAGGGTATCCGAGGCCTAGGGAGTCTCTTCCTTTCCCGCCTTAATTGGCCCTTCTCTGATCTATCCTGATGCCTCATTCTTCGAGGGGTCAGCCTTCTTCACCTTTTCATTCTTTTCATTATAGTTCCTTTTCTCTTTAAGATTCCCACCCTGATTTTTTGAATTGACTCCCCTTGTCTCTAAATCACATTTTTAAAATCTTACCCACATTTTGTGAGTATTTTTGATCTAAACTCCATTTTGTACGTATTTTCAATTTCAATTGTATTTTGTAAGTATTTTGAATATTTCGAATCTACATAGCATTTTGTGAGCCATTTCAATCTAAATTCATTTTGTAAGTATTTCTACTCTACGTTTTGTGAGCCATTTCAATCTGAGTTCCATTTTGTAAGTACAGTATTTTCAGTCTCACTTAATTTTCGTTCTGGTTTCCATTTCATTGTCATTTTCGCTATCACCCAGACCATTAGTGGCCGATAACCTAGATGTTAGGCCCCTTAAAACTACAATTATCATCATCATCATCATCAATATTGAACCCATGGGCCATAGGGTCCATGACGGTCGAGCCCATGTCCTTAAGGAAGAAATGAAAGAAATGTATAGTTTCTTAAAGGAACGGAGAGAGATTTTAAGCCAGGAATATAGCTTAACATTGTGCAAGCGACTAGGGACAGATGTTCCTTAGATGAGATCACCCCACTCGACATTTCAGAGAGGGCTGGTCACGAGTATTAATAACTGAGTGGAACTTTCCACCGTGTTAGACAGAGAAGCCTGAATCGGAATTCGAGCTGACGTTGCTGGAATTTGACAACGTCGCATATGCGCCCGAAGAGGAATAATTAAAATTAACACGTTTACGAGCATAATAATGAGAAAACAAGCACAGTACAGTGAATCATTTTGAATGAGAGATTTTTCAGTATAGAGAAACCATGTAATAATTGTGCAGAAAAAAACTGCCGACGTAAGACGACGTCATTGGGGAATTACCTAAGCCTCTGTGGAGGGGAGAGAGCAAAAGGAATGCAACACCCACACAATTGAGGACGAGAAATTAATTAATATCTCCAAATTGCACGATCGATTCTTAGGTGCAATAAGATCATGTGACATTGAGAAGACGAGCTTTCGGAAGGTATAATTTTTATATTTGTGGCACCATTATTTTAGAAGTTGACCACAGAAAAGGCTTGAGTCTTATTTTTTTTGTAGTAAAACAGTATAAAGCTTCGGGCGTTTCCAAGCCAATCATGCAGTCCTACGAGCATTCCGTGAGGGGAAGTGCTGCTCCACGACGTAGAAGTAGTCATTCCGACAGTCCGTGAAGGGACGTAACTCTGCGTTACATCGATAACAGCTACCAGTACTCCTTGAGGGGAGAAACGCTGTTTTTCATCGCAGAAGTAAGATCCGATAGTCACAGGCGTCACAGTAGTAACGACTTGCTTGCCTCCATAAGGAGCAGTCAAGACGAAATTTTAAAGTATCGCCGTAGTGAAATATTAGGAAAATCCTAATTATAGGATTTAGGCCCGACTGTATACAAGTTAAAGTGAAAATTCGCAAGATATAGTCATAGCAGGCTGCGAACGTCGGACTTAAAGGCGATAGGTCGTTAATTGTACGAACGAATATATCATAACGTACGGAAGTATCGTACCAGACAGATAAACTGTTAGTTAAATTGAAGAAACCTAAAAAGGGAAGAACAGAATAAGGTTCGAACGTAGGAGTGTTAAAACAGTTCAAATAAAGAGGATAGGAGACTATAAACATTAGCTCCAGAAAGCAGGCGAACAATTCTAATAGTACTAGAATTGAGAAGTGCTAGCTGCTATAAACTAAATCTATAGACCTTAGAGGAGACCTCGATCCATATAGACTTTCGTTAGGATCGATAGACAGATCTACAAAGAAGCCGTTCAAGCTAGATAAATAGCCGGTTATCCAGGATAGGAATAGCAGAATTGAACTCCAGGGAACAGTAGATGTTTCGGGACTTTCGCATTCTTCAGAATAGGAAGCCGACATCGGATAAATTTCACCCTTGGAAACGGGAATTTAAGAAGATCACGTGTGATAGGCTTAGAAATACGGCCTAGTGATCGAGTAATTGTGAAGTGTAAAATAATCAAGATTGTGTGTTAAATAATATTTTTAGTGTTTATTATGTGTTCAAAAGGGACACATCAGTATATAAAAAGTCCTCTCGGCACGCCGGAAGGCGGAGGTAGATTTCACCGGACAAACTTGGAGATAGGCGAAAATAGGCAGAATATGCAGGTTTTCGTAGAAGGATCAGACCTCATTTATCGCGTGAAAGTATTTTATAATTGGAGATTAATTAACTTTGTTTTTCTTCATTTTAAACATATTTTAAACATTTTATTGTCTTACGGGGACGGTAACCTTCTTGTCATTTGGAGTCCATTTTTATCCTATTTTCAATTTTGAAAAAATAGGCTTATGAGATCACCTTTTGTCCGTGTGTGTGTGTGTGTGTGAGAGAGGTGTGCGTGTGTCCCCCCCTAATTAAATCTAAACGGCTGGAGCGATTTCAGTGAAACACAGTAAGTTCATAGCACTATTCCCGGCGACGTCGACCGTGCCCATCGAATTTTGTTACGTCTCACCAATCCAACATGGCGGCTGTGCGAAATATTTCACTAGCATTCAGTATCTCCGAAACTATAACGGATATCGCCCTGAAATTGTGTACGGTGATAAAGGGTACTACTAGAAGTTCACCTATGAAACTTTCAAAAACCTGGTTATTACATAACCAACATGGCGGCCAAGCGAAGTGGAGACTTTTAAATAGACTTTTCTCGCGATTTAACTATCCAAACGTAATGAAACTTGGTACAGCAAATATTTATACACATTGCAATGCACTGGAGTCTAATTTAGTTCAATTGTTTACATAACCTCAAAATGGCGGCTGTGCGAAATATTTCACTGACATTCTATATCCCCGAAACTATTACAGATATCACCCTGCAATTTTGTACGGTGATAAAGGGTACTGATACAAGTTTACCTATGTATAATTCATAAACCTGTAAAGTACAAAACGAACATGGCGACCAAGCGAATTTGAAATATTTTAATAGACTTTTCTCGTGAGTTAACTCTCTGAGCGCAGTAAAATGTGGTACAGTAAATGATTTTGCAGATTGTAATGTACTGCCATCTAATTTAATTCAATTGTTTACATAACCTCAAGATGGCGGCTGTGCGAAATTTTAAAATTAAGTTTTTATTTCTTGTGTCGTAATCATGCGATCGAAGTGAAAGTTTGAATAATGAACCTAGGCAATAAGTGACCTTGAATGGTACATAACTCTATGGCCTATACATATAACAATCCTAAATGGCAAGCTTCCGTAATATTTAGACGGTTCTCAATATATATGAATCTTTTACAGCAACCAAACTGAAATTTTTATGTTCATAGAGACTATGAACATATGTTCACCTATAGGACTTTCAGTAACCTGGTGAGCACGAATCCAACATGGCGGCTACGCGAATTATAAATATTTAAATGGACGTTTCTCGCGAATTAACTATCCGAGTGCCGTGAAACGTTGCACGTTTTAAATGCTTACACAAATGTTGATCCACTGGCATCTAATTTATTTCAATTGTTTGCATAATCACAAGATGGCTGCTGTGCGTAATTTTAAAATCTCGTTTTTACTTCTTGTGTTCTAATCATGCGATTGAAGTTTGAATACCACACTTACACAATAATCTTAATATAATAGTACAAAAATAAAAATCCAACCTGGCGACCATCTGAAATATTTAGACGGTTCTCAATATCTACGAATCTGATACAGCAATTAAACTGAAATTTTGTATGTTGATAGAGGCAATTAACATGAGCAGGATATATGAAAATAGGCTGTACAGTTCTTCACGGAACTACTTGTTATACTTGTGGTCACACTGTCCTTATGCAAGGTTTCGACACTGATGTGTAACTATGTAACGGTCTGTTACTTCTTCACGCAAAATTATATCTCCCGCAGAGATGTTGGTTGGTTCCTCAGTTTAGGGGCTGCGACAACGCGGTCATATAACCCCGTGTACTTTGGGTGAGTGTAGAATCTGTCTGATAAACGGTGAGAATTGTGATGGCTGTATTAGTCTGTAATTCAGGTAAGGAATGCAGACTGTCAATTTCAAGCAGTAGTTCCTAATGTTGCTACCAGATACTAACGTCAACGCCACCCAGCTGTGAACTTGGCTACTAGATGCCACCTCAATCAGCAACTCGCAACGAACGTTGGAACTTCCCCTCCAAAGGAAAGCTTACTGAGGGATTTTTAGCGCTCTTAGAAAATCCGACGACTTTGGCCGACTTTAAACCCGCGACCTTGGGCATAGAAGTTCAGCATGCTACCAGTTACGTCACCAAAGCCGCTTCACACTTAGATGGAAATCTGAATCTGATCTCGCGCAAGTGCGTTGTCATGGCAACGTCTGATGGCTCATCCCTCATCAATTTAGTAGTGTTGCCATGTCAACCACTGATAGCTCTTGGCATTTTCTTATAATTCCGAAATCATTTTTCTCATCCCTTGGCGCAATGGTGGCTCATATCAAAAATTCTTTCAGACAAACGTTTTAGGTAATTATTAGGGGAATATTGTCCATTTTGTACGGTTTTGATATTGTGCCTATTAACAGAGATATGATTAATGTTTCCCGAAAAAAACACTTTTTCCCACCCCTTTGGTCAATGGTTGGTGCTATCAAAAAAACGTTTCAAACATAAATTTCTGAGCTTTATCCGACACAAAGTATGAACTTTGAACGGATTCGATATTTCACATATTAAGAGAGTTATAGCAATATTTCATTTTTTCGAAAAAAAAAAGTCCCCCATTTTCATCCCCTTCGACCGATTTAGCCCAGTAACGAACTCGTCCGAGATTTTATGGGTATACATATTCGGTAAAAAATTCAAAGTGATTGGTGCAAAATTACGGCAGTTATCGTGTCCACAAGAAACTGATATACATATATATACATATATTACATAAATTATATATAAACTTTTGAACTGACGGTGGTTTTGGGGTCTGGGGGATGTGAAACGCGAAGATATGTCGAAATTTTCCGGAAATCGAAAAAATGGTACCCATTGCAATAGTTAGCTTTCTAATGAAATCTACCTAAAATACTGCCGTCAACGACACCTAGCTGTGAACTTGGTTACTAGATGCCACCTCAATCAGCAACTCGCAACGAACGTTGGAACTTCCCCTCCGATGGAAAGCAAACTCAGGTTTTTTAGCGCTCTTAGTAAATCCGACGACTTCAGCCGGGTTTGAACCCGCGACCTTGGGCATAGAAGTTCAGCATGCTACCAGTTCCGATACCGAAGTCGCTTCCCACTGACATATGAAAACTGAATGTGATCTCGTGCAGTGGCGTTGTCATAGCAACTGCTGATGGTCATCCCTTATCAATTAAAAGTAAAGTTGTCATGGCAACCTCTCTTGGCACTTGGCATTTTCTTATAATTTAAATAATTTTGTTCACCCCGTGGCGTAATGGTGGGTCATATCAAAAATTCTTTCAGACAAAAGTTTTAGGTAATTATTGGAGGAATATTGTCCATTTTGTGCGGTTTTGATATTGTGCCTATTAACAGAGATATGATTAATGTTTCCCGAAAAACCCACTTTTTCCCACCCCTTTGGTCAATGGTTGGTGCTATCAAAAAACTTATTTGACATAAATTTTTGACACTTATCCGACACATATTATGAACTTTGAAGGGATTCGATATTTCATGTATTAAGAGAGTTATAGCGATATTTCATTTTTTCGAAAAAAGCCCCCCATTTTTACCCCCTTCGACCGATTTTGCCCATTAACGAACTCGACCGAGATTTTATAGGGATACATATTATGTAAAAAATTCAAAGTGATTGGTGCAAAATTACGGCAGTTATCGTGTCCACAAGAAACTGATATATATATATATATATATATATATATATAGATAGATAGATACATATATACATAAATTATATATAAACTTTTGAACTGACGGTGGTTTTGAGGTCTGGGGGATGTGAAACGCGAAGATATGTCGAAATTTTCCGGAAGTCGAAACATGGGACCCATTGCAATAGTTAGCTTTCTAAAGAAATCTACCTAAAATGTCGTCAATATTAAGTGTTTTAGATATATGTCAAAAAGTGTTTTTACGTAAGATGAATACCTTTAATATGGTGTAAAAAGTTCAAAGTGGGCCCAAAAATGAAACACCGCACCAGATTTAAGATCAGGGGATGATCTGGAAAATATGTGAGTACTAAATTCATTTTTATTTTGGTGTCAGAAATTGATTGTGTACAAAACTCACCGGAGTTTTTGAGTGAAAGGGATGTGTTTTAATGAATAAATACTGAATAATCAAGAACACGGTCTGAACAATAATAAAATAAATATAGAAATTATGAATAATTATGTAAAGAATAAATCCCGTAGAGGAAATATGTGAATAAAGGGTTAATGTATTTAACAAATGTCATAAGATCAAGCGAAATATCATTAATTATCATGAAAGACATTGAAATAAAGTAAAGTTGAGATATGAAAGAAATAGCTTTTGAGCTGGTATAAAGAATAAAGATAATAATAATAATTAAATAGGGAAATGTTAAATAAAAATCAAATAAATTGATATGAACATAAGAACGTTAAGCCTTAACGTATGTGTAAGAAATGAGGGTCAATGGAATATTTTAAAACAGGGAGCGATTTATCGACCACGGAAAGATTAATATGTGAATTAAAATAATATGAATTGTTACTAAAGAGATTTTGTCAGTTCTTGGGAAGACATTTTCGGCTTAAAATAATGCATAGCGCATAATGAGCGCAAATATAATATTAAAGTGTCACGCTAGGAACGCGTAGTGGTTAAATACTTGGTACATTACTTATGGTGGGTAGTTGATTGCAGTGAATTGATAATTGTATAAGTCCTCTATTAGTGACATAGTATCACGAGGCATTGTGTATGTATTTAAAAAGGGAGCTAATATATGGTATTATTGAGCGTATGTCATATGGGCCACGGCCGACTCTAAATCGCATTTTGTATAAGTCCTCTGTACGGGATTGGTTCCCGAGGCACCTGAAGAGATTCGAATGCAGGATCTTCTTATGATAAAAGCCCCTGTAATTCTCCGTCGTCGTATGTGTATTAATCTTCCCAATCAATGAGGACCCTCTCATAATTAATAAATGCCAAGGATACGGAAATGGTCTTTGAACCAAAGAATAGTTGTTTGAATGTTACGGTACAGTAAAGCCCGGTCTCCCCAGAACTGGATAGAATGGGAAGGTTTGTTTTGAAAGCCTTGGGAATAAGCTACTAATGTTGGGTCAGACAGGATGTCTCCGCCACCCTAACGTGTCATAAATCGCACCCCAAGTAGTAGAGTCTAGCTTTCTTAAAGCGAGATGGAACAGAGACCGTCTCGTAAGCTGTTGTAAAGAGAAATAAATACACCAGGAGTGTTTAAAGTTGTTAACGACCCGGGCGTTGAACCGAGGTCCTTAAAGATGGATATTTCGTTTGCCGGTTCAGATCGTAGTTTCTTATATGATAATGGTCTATTAAGACATAAGAGATAAATAACAATCCCTATGGTAATAATGTATGGACGTGGGATTCCACGAGTTGATTGAAGGCAACTGAGTTCGGGAGTAACTATAGTTTTTTTGACTGTGTCAAATACCTTCACGCTCTGGAGTACACAATTGATTTTCTGATTACCTTAATATATTTGTGAAATAAAGAGAGATGATAACAACTGAATGTGTGGACATGCCAAAAATATTGAGTTAGATAATTAACCTAGATTTTTAAATATAATTATATATTTGTTTTTGAGAAATAAGAAAATATAAAAGCTAGTGTTTGAGGTGTACAAGAATGACACCATAATAATGTAAATGCATGGAGCCAAAGAGCTCGGAGTTATGTAAACTTAATGTTAGTGCTTTATGGAAGTGAGACTAGGTAAGAATTGTTGGTTTATGTGGAAACCACAGGTTTTGAATACAATATTTGTTTATTTTATTTTGTGATCCCTTGTTCATTTGGAACAAGCAGTTGATATTTGGGTCAGTAATTAAATTGTTAAAATGTTTGTAGCGCCATTAATTTTATTAATTAAACGTGTTTAAATAGGAGTGGATTTTGTTGTTATTTTTGCAAGTGTATCCTCTAATTAATCCAAAATATGTGAGTCACAAAGTGGGGGAACTTACCGCTGCCCCGAAATCCCGAATTGAGCTACGCTGGTATACTGTGATTGGCATATTTCTTGCTAAATGGGCACAGGGGGATATATAAATACTGTGCTGGATTAATAACTAGAGGAACACTTAAGTCGGTCATATCATGTAAAATTAAAGTAATAATAGGAATAGCTACAACGTAAAATATTAACTGACCGCATGGGTCCCTGGAAACTCATACCGAGCAGCCCTGAATATATTATATTATGAACCCCCTAGCAAAAGTAAACATGGCGCCCAGTACGCAGGGCTGAGTTTTCCTAGGGAAAACCCGAGTTTTCTCGAAAAATCAAAATTTTCATGTTTTGAAAAAAATGGTTTTTCGAAATTTTGAATTTTAAATACTTCCATAAAGGTTTTATGAAATTGAATAAGATTATCCAAAGGGTACGTTGTAAGTGAATACCCGTACCCAAGTAAAGTTTTAAAGAAATTGGGACACACTGATTCAGGGTATCATCTCTCAAGCATGTACTAGTGTGGTGGCATTTGTGGCCCACTGTATTCTCATAAGATGGTATTGAGTGAGGAATTGCAGGGGCTTTTGGAGGCGATAAAAGCCGATAGTAATGAGAAGTTGGAGGCGATAAAAGCCGATAGTAATGAGAAGTTAGAAGCTATAAACAAGACATTGGGTCTCCAAAAGGATGAAAATAACAAAGTGTTCGAATCCATAAATGAGAGTTTAAATAAGTTGGATAGCCAACAGACTGAAAATAAAGAAAGGTTAGGATCCATAACTGAAAGTTTAGAGTCACTAAAAACTAACAGTGATAATATGGGCACTAAATTAGAAGCTATCGAAGTTAAAGGTAATAATATGGGCACTAAATTAGAAGCTATCGAAGCCGACGGTATAAACATGAATAAGGAACTGAAGGCTGAGATAGAAAAGATGAAAACAGAAAGTGGGAAAACCATTAAACAACAGTGGGAAGTGATGAAAACGGAGACGTTAGAGTCTCTGAAAGCCAACAGTAATGAAAACAATGGAGTACTGAAGGCTGAAATAGAAGAAAAATTTCAAGCTTTGGACAAAACATTTGGGGACAAGTTAAAGGCATTGCAAACTGAGAGTAACACGTTTAATGCAGGATTGAGAACCCAGATAAGTACTATAGAAAAAAATAGTATAGAATCCAAAAAGGAGTGCCAAGATAATTTTAAAAGTATAGGGAATAAAATTGATACCATGGAAAATAAATTTGGTTCTATAGAAACTAAATTAAATAGCATGGAAGAATCTTGTAAAAAAAATGTAAAGGCATGTGAGGAAAAACTTGTAACCCAGATCCAAGGTGTGCAGAAAGAATTGGAAGCTCAGATAAAATCTAACAGCGATATTTGTGAGGCCTCCCGGGAGGAAATAAAACAAAGCGTGAATAAGCTAGGAACCCGATTTGGAAAGGTTGAGGAGAAAGTAGGGACCCTCGAGAACAAAATTGGTGTAGTTCAGACGGAGGTAACTGAGATGAAAAATCAAAATCTAAAGGATGTTAAGGAGATGAAAGATCAAATTGATCATTTTACCGGGCAGGTAGATGAGAATCTGAAGACATACGAAACGAAAATAGATCAAAGATTAGGTGTATACGAGGGGCATCTCCAGAGTGAAAGAAAACAACGAGAGAACGAAAGTAAGGAAAGTACCCATAAAATAAATGAAATAAGTCAGGGTATTATTGAGGTTCAGGAAACCATCGGAACATTAAAAGTTCATGTAGGAAAAACCAATAAGGAAATTAATCAGGTCCAAGATGAAATGATGAAGTTGTATAAGAGTCAAGAGAAGACTGAGGGAAGGCTTGAAGGAATGAAAATAGATATGGTCAAAGGACGAAAAGAAGTGGAGAAGCAAATAAAGGAGATACGAGAGGGCTTGGAGACCATAGGTGACGTCAAGCCAGAAATTATAGACCAAAGGGTCATGATCTTTAAGAAAGAGGTAGAAGAACAACTAAAGGAATTCAGGGATAGTTACAGGGATGAGAAATTCCAATCCAAAAAGGTAGAGGAAGATATTAAAAGGAATCAAGAAAGAATTCAGAATGAATTAAGATCCCGATTGGAGAGGACTGAACATAAGAACAGTCAAATGGAAATCCAACTCATGGCAAATGAAGAAAGTGCCCGAAGAGAAAGGAAGTTAGAATTCGAAAATCAGGAGGAGTTTCCAAAAACAGGATGGGCAGATTCTCGTGAACAAGGCACAGATACGGAGAGGGACTTAGGAGGGGAGAGCCCTTATAAGAACCCAGGATATCCCATGGCGATGTCAACCCCGTACACGAATCAGACAAATGGCCAAATAATAAACATTATTAAATCCAATGAGGATAGACCAGTAAAGTTTACGGGTAATAACATGTCTATTACTCCAAAATACTGGCTAAAAGAAGTGGCAGAGTATCTAAATGAAATGAAGGTTCCTCAGGATCGGAGATTGAGAGCTATTGAAAAGCTGTTGGCAGGTGATTGTCTCACCTGGTTCAGAAGCTTCAGATACACTTTTGATACGGTGGAAGGGAAGCATTTTTAAAGCGATATTGGGCAGCAGATGTCCAAGAAAACTTAAGGCTAGATCTGTACTCTAGGAAGTACAGCACCAATGCACCTACTAAATACTCGGAATTTTTCACCGCTCAGCTGTGTAAATTCCGCGAACTGGATATTGCTCCGGCAGAAAACGACCTGTGTGCTGCCATTGCAAGACAGCTTCCATATGAGATTCAGAGGCTGCTAATCTCATCCAAAGCCAGAAGTGCTGTGGAAGTGGAAAGCGTATTACGTCAGTTAGATATGACGACTTCGCACGTAACACCTCGGCATCAGAGACAAACTGAGCAAGTACACATGGCCAGCAGTCAGGAAACTGGAGAAAAACCAGCGACCAGGAATCAGTCCACCAGTACGGATACTCAAGGACGAGATCGAGAGTATGGGCACCAGGAGCCTAGAAGGATACAGCCATATTACCGGGGAGGATATCGAGGAAGAAATCCTAGAACGACGGGTTATAGGCAACAGGAAAGCCGACCCTATAACAATAACCAGCAAAGGCCGGACAACAGAAAGAAATGGGAGAATTATCCCAGGAGAAATGTAAGGCCAGACGATAGGGATGATGAATATCGGGCCGAAATAGAAGAAAGATATCAGGAGAGTCTTCGTTATATGAACGAAAGACCAGATGAACCTGATAGGCAAAAAGTCCGTTGGAGTGAGGCAATCAAGAACCGGAAATCACCCGACCGACTAGATGGAGCTCAAAGCTTGGAACTACAAGCTCAGCTAAAGAATGAGGGAAAAGGGAGCCCTCAGGATAAAAAAAAACTCCAAATTTAAATTGTCAAAAGGGGAAACATACCAGGAGCTGGGAGGAAGTAGAAATTGTAAATTGGATAGCTAGACCAGATGAACTAATTAACGAGGATGTGGAAGGAATCCCACCTGTTAAAAGAGAACTACCTATAATTATGCTTAGGATAGAAGGATTACTGGTCAGAGCATTGATTGATACTGGATCCACAATAAGTCTAATTACACAAACCCTTTTAAATGAATTGGAAACAAGGGGCCGAGTACTAAAGATTCCCACATCAAGTGTAAAGATTAAGGTAATTATCCCTGAAAAATCTTTGACATGTAAATTTCAGGTGTACATTGATTTAATCATGGGTAACGCTGAAATTTCGCAGTGCTTTTTGCTGGTAAATCAATTACCGTATAATGTCATATTAGGTATTGATTTTATCCGTGAGAACAAGGTCATTATAGACCTAGCGCAAAATTGCATTAGAATTCAAAGAGAGGATGTGGATGAGCAAAACATTAACCTACAGGATCAGGAGGCGAAAATAGCAGAACAGGTATGGCATATGGAAGAAGTGATTGAGGAAGATTATAAGGACATAGAAAGGATATTTGAAGTCCTCAACATAGAACTCGAAGATAATGTGGAAAATGAGTTCGAGACCAACCTGTCAGGAAAAGTGGAGGAAGCTAAAGTCAGCCTCGAAATTAAGGAACAGTTAAAGAAATTATTATTGGATTATAGGGACGTATTTGATTCCAAGCCAGGGAAGATTGAAAATTTTAAATACGCGTTCCAAGTCAACGATTGGGCACCGTTCAAACAAAAACCATACCCGGTTGCGGAAAAACATTACCCACAAACCAAGAAGACACTGCAGGAGATGATGAATGCAGGTGTTATAGAAAAGATGGCGACACCATATGTTAGTCCATTAGTGATTGTGAGTAAACCGGATGGCTCAGTAAGGGTGTGTTTAGATGCCAGAAATCTAAATGCAAAAATCATACCTGAAAATGATTCGGCACCACCCATAAAAGAAATACTGAGGAAATTTAAAGGCAAGAAGATTTTTACAAATATTGACATGACTTCTTCGTATCATCATCTCGAACTGGAAGAGAAAACCAGCTTGTTGACTGGATTTCAGTTCGATCAACAAACGTACTGCTTTAGAAGATGTCCGTTTGGATTAAAGACTGCAGGATCCGCATTAATAAGAGCGCTTGATCGAAACCTGTCAGAGGAAGTGAAAGAGTGCACTATCCGATACGTAGATGACATTTTGCTTACCTCGGAGAACATTGAGGAACATTTAGAAAATTTGAAGAAATTATTAGAAGACCTAAGAAGGGCAAATTTTAAGATAAATTTAAAGAAGTCGAACTTCTGTCAAAGGCAAGTGACATTTTTAGGGCATGTGATTGACAAGGATGGTGTTAAACCAAATCCATGCAAATTGGAATCGATAAGGGATTTTCCAAGGCCTTTGAAAGTGAAGAACGTTCGCCAGTTTTTTGGATTGATTGGGTTCTTCTCAGGACATTGTCCATCATACACAAAAACTGTTGCACCACTACAGGACCTTCTGAAGAAGGGGGGCAAGTGGAAATAGACGGAGGAAGCAGAAAAAGCATTCGTGGAGGCCAAGGAAATGCTCTTAAATTACGTGAAGCTAGGATATCCTGATTTTAATCAGAAATTTATTATTCAGACAGACGCATCCCAGATTGGAATAGGGGCAATGCTATATCAGGAGAACCCGGAAAACCCTGATAAGAAGAACTATCTAGCTTTCACAAGTAGGAGACTGAAACCACACGAGAAAAATTATACGATCAGCGAGATCGAGCTGTTAGCGATATTGCACGCGTTGCAATATTGGCGGAAGATCGTATATGGGTTTCAGGTCATTCTAAGGACGGATCATAAAGCCTTAACCTTTTTGATGAAGACTGATTTATCCAGTCAAAGGTTGATGCGTTGGGCTTTATATATTCAACAATTTGATGTCAAGATAGAGTACTGCCCAGGAAAGGAAAACATCGTTCCAGACTACTTAAGTAGACAGCCAGAGTCCATAGAAGAGGAAGTAATGGCTATAGATTTGGAGGACAGGGATCAGCGTACTCTTAATGAGTTAAGAAGCATTAGTCAGAGACAACGGGAGGATCCATGGATGAACATGCTCATATCATTCCTTGAGGGAAGCTTGATAAGAGGAACACCAGCATATACGGAAGCTGAGAAGATAGCACAAGATTACACGTTTTATAATGGGTTATTATATAAGTTTGTGGACTCTGACCATACGAAATTAAGGATTGTTGTACCTGCAATTTTGCAGAGGAAAATAGTATGGTTAGCCCATAGATCGTTCGGACATATGGGAGTCGACAAAACAGTCTCGATGCTGAAAGAAGCATTTATATGGCCGAGACTGAGAGAAACTGTAAGGGACACGCTAAAGACATGTGATCTATGTCAAAGGATTAAACCTAATGCATTTCTGATGAGACAGAAGCCTATACCATTGTTGCCCGAAAGGCCCGGCCAAATCATATCTATTGATAATTTTGGACCTTTGCCAAAGGCAAGAAGAGGAAATCGACACATAATGGTGGCTATGGATGTCTTCACTAAAATGGTTGTCCTTGCTCCCATACAGAAGACTAGTACCAAACAGGTGTTAAAACGACTTAAAGAAAAAGTGATACCGATTCTGGGGAAACCTGAGAACTTGTTGTCGGATCACGGCAGTTGTTTCACCAGTGTAGAGTTCAGACGAGAATTAGAAAGACTTGGGATACGTCAAATTTTGTCAAGTATTCGCCATCCTGAGGCAAACCCTGTAGAGAGAGTTATGAGAGAAACGGCCAAGTATTGTAGAATATATTGTGCCGAAGAAAATTGGAAGTGGATAGATATTTTGGATATTATCGAATTTTGTATAAATAATACAATCCATGAATCCACAGGAGAGATACCCATAACGTTACATCGGAATGAGCAACCAGAAAGACCTTGGAATCTGGTAATTCCTAGGCCAGCAGACGCTCAGCCGGGAAGAGATGTACGAATTAGGAGAGCCTTTGAGCATCTAAAAGCTCAAGCCGACAGGAGGCAGAGAAGAAATAGGCATAAGAGGTATCATCGACCATTATTAGCAGGAGAAATGGTGTTAGTGAAGAGACCAGCCATTTCGGATCCAGGGAACCGTGTGTACAAGAAGTTCCAGAAAATGTACCACGGACCATATCAGATAATCAGAGATTTGAGGAATAACGCATATAGAATTCGGCACTGTGAAACGGATCACGAAGTGACCATGAATTCAGCAAATTTGAAATTATATTACCCTCCCGAAGATTTTGATGAAGAAAATGAACAAGCCCTGGTCGTGGAAACATTTAGAGATGAATCCGCTTTTGACATAAACAAGAATAAGGGAGAAATAGAAAATAGAGCTCAAGCATTCGAGTGCGAATGCGAATTGGAGAAAGTATATTGGGAAATTAAAGAAATAATTGAATTTATTGAAGAAGAAAATTCCAATTTAAGAAAAGAAAATGATGAAATAAGGAAACGGGTAGGGATAGACCAAACCCGTAAGGGAGAATGAGGTTCTGGGAACGTAAAGTCCAGACAAACAAAGAAAGAAAGAAAGGGTAGGGACAGAGCATACCCGACCTACACAATTACCGGATATGACTTAAAAGAAGTAAAAACAACAGTAAATACGGATGACGTTATGATGGCTTCGACGAATAAAGAAATACAAAATTAAATTGAAATAAATTTCCTCAAAATTTTCGAAAATTTATTTACCTAAGGAGGGGAGAGATGAACCCATGGGCCATAGGGTCCATGACGGTCGAGCCCATGTCCTTAAGGAAGAAATGAAAGAAATGTATAGTTTCTTAAAGGAACGGAGAGAGATTTTAAGCCAGGAATATAGCTTAACATTGTGCAAGCGACTAGGGACAGATGTTCCTTAGATGAGATCACCCCACTCGACATTTCAGAGAGGGCTGGTCACGAGTATTAATAACTGAGTGGAACTTTCCACCGTGTTAGACAGAGAAGCCTGAATCGGAATTCGAGCTGACGTTGCTGGAATTTGACAACGTCGCATATGCGCCCGAAGAGGAATAATTAAAATTAACATGTTTACGAGCATAATAATGAGTAAACAAGCACAGTACAGTGAATCATTTTGAATGAGAGATTTTTCAGTATAGAGAAACCATGTAATAATTGTGCAGAAAAAAACTGCCGACGTAAGACGACGTCATTGGGGAATTACCTAAGCCTCTGTGGAGGGGAGAGAGCAAAAGGAATGCAACACCCACACAATTGAGGACGAGAAATTAATTAATATCTCCAAATTGCACGATCGATTCTTAGGTGCAATAAGATCATGTGACATTGAGAAGACGAGCTTTCGGAAGGTATAATTTTTATATTTGTGGCACCATTATTTTAGAAGTTGACCACAGAAAAGGCTTGAGTCTTATTTTTTTTTGTAGTAAAACAGTATAAAGCTTCGGGCGTTTCCAAGCCAATCATGCAGTCCTACGAGCATTCCGTGAGGGGAAGTGCTGCTCCACGACGTAGAAGTAGTCATTCCGACAGTCCGTGAAGGGACGTAACTCTGCGTTACATCGATAACAGCTACCAGTACTCCTTGAGGGGAGAAACGCTGTTTTTCATCGCAGAAGTAAGATCCGATAGCCACAGGCGTCACAGTAGTAACGACTTGCTTGCCTCCATAAGGAGCAGTCAAGACGAAATTTTAAAGTATCGCCGTAGTGAAATATTAGGAAAATCCTAATTATAGGATTTAGGCCCGACTGTATACAAGTTAAAGTGAAAATTCGCAAGATATAGTCATAGCAGGCTGCGAACGTCGGACTTAAAGGCGATAGGTCGTTAATTGTACGAACGAATATATCATAACGTACGGAAGTATCGTACCAGACAGATAAACTGTTAGTTAAATTGAAGAAACCTAAAAAGGGAAGAACAGAATAAGGTTCGAACGTAGGAGTGTTAAAACAGTTCAAATAAAGAGGATAGGAGACTATAAACATTAGCTCCAGAAAGCAGGCGAACAATTCTAATAGTACTAGAATTGAGAAGTGCTAGCTGCTATAAACTAAATCTATAGACCTTAGAGGAGACCTCGATCCATATAGACTTTCGTTAGGATCGATAGACAGATCTACAAAGAAGCCGTTCAAGCTAGATAAATAGCCGGTTATCCAGGATAGGAATAGCAGAATTGAACTCCAGGGAACAGTAGATGTTTCGGGACTTTCGCATTCTTCAGAATAGGAAGCCGACATCGGATAAATTTCACCCTTGGAAACGGGAATTTAAGAAGATCACGTGTGATAGGCTTAGAAATACGGCCTAGTGATCGAGTAATTGTGAAGTGTAAAATAATCAAGATTGTGTGTTAAATAATATTTTTAGTGTTTATTATGTGTTCAAAAGGGACACATCAGTATATAAAAATGTCGTCAATATTAAGTGTTTTAGATATATGTCAAAAAGTGTTTTTACGTAAGATGAATACCTTTAATATGGTGTAAAAAGTTCAAAGTGGGCCCAAAAATGAAACACCGCACCAGATTTAAGATCAGGGGATGATCTGGAAAATATGTGAGTACTAAATTCATTTTTATTTTGGTGTCAGAAATTGATTGTGTACAAAACTCACCGGAGTTTTTGAGTGAAAGGGATGTGTTTTAATGAATAAATACTGAATAATCAAGAACACGGTCTGAACAATAATAAAATAAATATAGAAATTATGAATAATTATGTAAAGAATAAATCCCGTAGAGGAAATATGTGAATAAAGGGTTAATGTATTTAACAAATGTCATAAGATCAAGCGAAATATCATTAATTATCATGAAAGACATTGAAATAAAGTAAAGTTGAGATATGAAAGAAATAGCTTTTGAGCTGGTATAAAGAATAAAGATAATAATAATAATTAAATAGGGAAATGTTAAATAAAAATCAAATAAATTGATATGAACATAAGAACGTTAAGCCTTAACGTATGTGTAAGAAATGAGGGTCAATGGAATATTTTAAAACAGGGAGCGATTTATCGACCACGGAAAGATTAATATGTGAATTAAAATAATATGAATTGTTACTAAAGAGATTTTGTCAGTTCTTGGGAAGACATTTTCGGCTTAAAATAATGCATAGCGCATAATGAGCGCAAATATAATATTAAAGTGTCACGCTAGGAACGCGTAGTGGTTAAATACTTGGTACATTACTTATGGTGGGTAGTTGATTGCAGTGAATTGATAATTGTATAAGTCCTCTATTAGTGACATAGTATCACGAGGCATTGTGTATGTATTTAAAAAGGGAGCTAATATATGGTATTATTGAGCGTATGTCATATGGGCCACGGCCGACTCTAAATCGCATTTTGTATAAGTCCTCTGTACGGGATTGGTTCCCGAGGCACCTGAAGAGATTCGAATGCAGGATCTTCTTATGATAAAAGCCCCTGTAATTCTCCGTCGTCGTATGTGTATTAATCTTCCCAATCAATGAGGACCCTCTCATAATTAATAAATGCCAAGGATACGGAAATGGTCTTTGAACCAAAGAATAGTTGTTTGAATGTTACGGTACAGTAAAGCCCGGTCTCCCCAGAACTGGATAGAATGGGAAGGTTTGTTTTGAAAGCCTTGGGAATAAGCTACTAATGTTGGGTCAGACAGGATGTCTCCGCCACCCTAACGTGTCATAAATCGCACCCCAAGTAGTAGAGTCTAGCTTTCTTAAAGCGAGATGGAACAGAGACCGTCTCGTAAGCTGTTGTAAAGAGAAATAAATACACCAGGAGTGTTTAAAGTTGTTAACGACCCGGGCGTTGAACCGAGGTCCTTAAAGATGGATATTTCGTTTGCCGGTTCAGATCGTAGTTTCTTATATGATAATGGTCTATTAAGACATAAGAGATAAATAACAATCCCTATGGTAATAATGTATGGACGTGGGATTCCACGAGTTGATTGAAGGCAACTGAGTTCGGGAGTAACTATAGTTTTTTTGACTGTGTCAAGTACCTTCACGCTCTGGAGTACACAATTGATTTTCTGATTACCTTAATATATTTGTGAAATAAAGAGAGATGATAACAACTGAATGTGTGGACATGCCAAAAATATTGAGTTAGATAATTAACCTAGATTTTTAAATATAATTATATATTTGTTTTTGAGAAATAAGAAAATATAAAAGCTAGTGTTTGAGGTGTACAAGAATGACACCATAATAATGTAAATGCATGGAGCCAAAGAGCTCGGAGTTATGTAAACTTAATGTTAGTGCTTTATGGAAGTGAGACTAGGTAAGAATTGTTGGTTTATGTGGAAACCACAGGTTTTGAATACAATATTTGTTTATTTTATTTTGTGATCCCTTGTTCATTTGGAACAAGCAGTTGATATTTGGGTCAGTAATTAAATTGTTAAAATGTTTGTAGCGCCATTAATTTTATTAATTAAACGTGTTTAAATAGGAGTGGATTTTGTTGTTATTTTTGCAAGTGTATCCTCTAATTAATCCAAAATATGTGAGTCACAAAGTGGGGGAACTTACCGCTGCCCCGAAATCCCGAATTGAGCTACGCTGGTATACTGTGATTGGCATATTTCTTGCTAAATGGGCACAATATATACCATACATAAGCAAGGAGATGGAACACTTGCATTCTAACCTAGCGATTTATCCGGGTCCAAATAACCTTTGATCGTCTAGGCCAGGGGTTCTCAACCTGTGGTACGCGTACCACTTAGGGGTATGCGAAACATTTCAGGGGGTACGCGGCAGGCCATCCTTCTACTCGATCCACATGCGCAGTGAGCTTCGTTCCGTGACTATTGTGTGAGTGTATTTGAACTCCACAAAGAATTGCATCTTTTCTTTACCGAGCACAATTCTAATTTATCATTAGTACTCAATGACTTTGGTTGGCTTTTAAAATTGGCCAATTTAAGTGATATTTTTGGAAAACTGAACATTTGGAATAAGTGTATGTAAGGTAGAGCTTCTGATATGTTCTATGTTGAAATGAAAACTAACGCAATGATTGCAAAAGTCACCCTTTGGGAAAAGGAACTGAAAAACAACTATATTTTGTTTTATTAAAATATCTTTCCTTATAAAATTACAAAGGTTAAACCATACTAACTAAATACCTTTACATTTTAATAACCATTATTACTGCCTAAGAAAGGTTAGTAGGGGGTACGCAGGATGTTTAATTTTTAAAGGGGTACGATGGTTGAAAAAGGTTGAGAACCCCTGGTCTGGACTAATGATGTTAGAGTTTGGTAGCTTTATCTACGGACACCTCAACCGCGCCTTTCAAATTTTCATTACAGTCATCAATCCAATATGATGGCTGTGCGAAATATTTTACCAGCACCCATTTTCTCCAAAACTATTCAAACTCACATTTTGTATACATTCAGAAACTTGATAAATACTAGAACAAAATGGCGGCCACACGAATTTCAACTATATAAATTTACTTGTCTCGCTATAAATAGAACTTTGGCTATAATAATCCCTTTTGGAGCTAAAGATATTGACGTTTAAGTTCATTGATTTTCAAAAATTACATATGGCGGCTGTGCTAAATTTTAACAACATATTTATATTCACGTTTTCTAGTTAAGCGATTGAAAAACCAGGTTGGTTCCTCAGTTAGGGGCTGCGACAACGCGGTCATGTAGCCCCGTGTACTTTGGGTGTGTGTAGAATCTGTCTGATAACCGGTGTTAATTGTGATGGCTGTTTTAGTGTGTGTTATCTGTTTTTAATACAAGTAGGGACTGGAGACGATAATTTCAAGTACCGTACCTTACTTTCGCTACCAAATGCTACCGCCCACGTCACCTAGCTGTGAACTTGGCTAGATGCCACCGCAACTAACGCCCATAAATGAGTTCGAAAGTTTGAATTGCTGACAAATGACCAACAATGTTATTTTCTCTCGACAAATTCCTCATAGGTGGCAGCAGCTGTCAAGAAAATGAATGGTTGGTTGGTTCCACAGTTTAGGGGCTGCGACATCGCGGTCATGTAGCCCCGAGTACTTTGGGTGTGTGTAGAATCTGTTTGATAACCGGTGTTAATTGTGATGGCTGTTTTAGTGTGTGTTATCTGTTTTAATTCAAGTAAGGACTGCTGACATTCGATCTTCGAGTAGTTCCAACTTTTGCTACCAAACGCCACCGGCAACAAACAACTAGTTCTGAACTTGATTACTAGATGCCACCGCAGTCGGATCCTGATGACAAACGTTGGAACCTAAGAGCTTTAGTCAAATCTAACCTATAATTTAGGTTCACACAAGTGTAATTAGTGGAAGGATCTTTTATATGCCATAAATCTATGACATGGGACCGCCGGCTTTACTTCCCCTCCGAAGGAAGGCATACTGAGGGATCTTTAACGCTCTTAAAAATCCGACGACTTCGGCCGGATTGAAGAGCCACTACTATAATCTTCATCTACTGCTCTAAAGTGTGGTGTGCATGTCAACTCCTCAAAACAAGATCTCGTCACTGAATGCAAGATGGTATTTGGGAGCCTTTAATTCATGCTGTAAAGAGGCGCAGGTGCGCTTCATAAAAAGGGAGGTAGCACGCAGTTCGCTAATCCTGGGGACACCAAGAGCCCGCTGGTGAGCCAGCTTGGTGTCCTAGGCGAAACCGCACACAAGTCACGGCATAAACCTAGAAAGATTGCTGAGTTTCGTCACTGAATGATCTGGTCATAGTGGAATGGGGCTCACAGGAAGGCTACATGATAAATATATTGCTTCCTTTTGGCAAATTACGGAGGATTCGTCACGGAATAACCCTATCCCAATGAAATTTGGTATGGTCGCCCAATGCTGTGAGTGAAACTGTGTTTCTTCTCAATTGCAGATGTCGCTTCTTGAGATGTTTATTGTCGACAACGGCTACTTTATACTTTAGGTCATAAATGGAAAGGGAGACGAGAATGAGCACAATTCTCCACGGAACTTCTTGTTCAATAAGCCTCGTGTGTGAGCTTACGACGTCGGGCTAATGGCGGTAACGCAGCACGTTTACTCTGTTTAAAAAACCATTAAGGGCCCATAATGGCGCCGTGAAGCACTTACATAAGCCATTAAACTCGTGTTGTACTCGGTCTCCTGAGGTCATCTGGAGTTCTAACATTTAGACGCGAGCGCTGAAGATCATTATAAATTAATAAAACAAAATTTGTAATAATTATGCTAATAATAAACAAAACGTTCCGCGACGAACTAAAGAGCCTACTTTTCTTAAAGTTTAAGATTCATGCCAATGATTAATCTATATGGACCTATCTAGAATAATGACAAAACTAAGTTGGAAATATCGAAATTTCTAATTAGTTCGAAGTATACCAGGCATAATGTAGCCTATAATTTAGAGCACTGCAGTTGGCAGCCCTGGTGACTGAATATATTCTTAGTTCAATCTCGTAAGGTACAGAATACAAAATTTGGTTGAAGTCCAATGGATAGCATGGACGTTACATGCAATTTGATATTGGATCTATCAGCGTGCGTAAAATCAAGTTGGCAACAATGTCATGCATGTGTTGGTCGGAAATAATCTGAAATATTATGATCTATTGTTGTGCCAATTTTTGATGAAATCCATTTGTTAGTATAGAAGTTACATGTATTTTAAAATTGGACCTATCAGCAGGCTTAGAATCATGTTGGCAGCACTGACGCATATTAGTTACTCCAATTTAATCTGGAATGTCAGGTACTATACGTGTGCAAAGTTTAGAGTTGTTGGCTTGCATACTTTCCGATATATTGATATTAGGTTAAAATAATAGAGACAGCATTTATTAACAGTTGGCAGCCCTGGTTGCTCTTAAGAATAGACTACGCATAGTCATATCTGTTATGGTACACATAGCACATACGAAATTTGGTTGAAATACAATTGATAGTGTAGAAGTTATATGCATTTAAAAGTTGGACCTATCAGCAGGCTTAGAATCATTATAGGAACACTGTCATGTATAGCCTCCTGGTAATTAAACTGAAATATTATTATCTATATGTGTGCCAATTTTGGAATAGCTCCCATGCATGCTATACAAGATATCCAACATGGAGCTCAAATTCCAATTGCGTTTTTTCAGCAGTTGGTAGCACTGACGTCAATTTCAATACCAAATATGGTTTCTATTGCTGCAGCCGTGTAGGAGAGTTGATAGGAGGAGGGGGGGGGGGGCAGACAGAAGGACAGACAGACACACATTTGCCCGGATGGAACTCATAAGTCAACTTTTTCCTCATTTTTGCAACATGTGAAAAGTAGGCTAAAAATAAAATATACAGAATATTGTATTTTAAAAACTAGAACAAAAAGGAAGAATACATTCTGTTTCAGGTTGGAAATTGAGTGGTGTCGCCCGCCCCTCACGTAGTAATGTTGGCAACATTAACAGTCACTTTCCATTCCGACTCGCGCCTCTTGTTCATTTGACTTCAAAATGATAACCGGCTACGTTTGAGTTCACGACTCTCGTCTGAAGATTCACGACACCTCTCATAAATTATCTCCAGTTTATGAGCTAAAATAAAGTGCAGTAGTCACTTAACTCAAGATAATAGAGTAGAATATTCTATCACTTTGACTGTCTAGCTCATGGAGCTGGTGATCATAAAGTTCAACACTTGACTGGAGCCACACGAGTCCTCTCCACGTAACAATTATAGTTCCTCTTCTCTTTAAGATCCCGCACTGTTTTTGTGAATTGGCTCCCCGTGTCTCTAAATTCCATATTGTGAATATTTTGAATGCACACTACATTTTGTAAGTATTTTCAATCTAAATTGCATTTTGCGAGTATTTTCAACCTCAAATGGTATTTTGTAAGGATTGACAATCTAAATGTATTTTGTAGGATGATCATTGAGTAAGTTCTTTGATTCTCAATTGCATTTTGTGAGTATTTTGAATCCAAATTGCATTTTGTAAGAATGTATTTATCTAAATTGCATTTTGTACGAGTTGACAATCCAAATTGCATTTTGTGAGTATTTTGAATCTATATCGCACTTTGTAAATTATTTTGACTCTAACCTGCATTTTGTGCGTATTTTCATATATATTATTCCAGTAGTATAGATCCCTCCTGCGGCTCTTACAAGAGACCGATCGTGACAAATGAGCATTCAAATGAAAGAGAATATACATTAGCAGTGACTAATTGAACTCTAATTTCATAAATATCTAGCCTATAGGCCTACTTTCTTTAAAAAATGTACGAAGTGTGCGATTTACAGATACTGTTGCTGTAGGAAAATACGCTCTATAATAAATTGGCTACATTACTTCACAGCAAGTCCCTCTCTCAACTAAGGTATCTTGCTATGACCCGCTATTGCGTAATCGGTACATATCCGGCCGGTACTCATCGCGATCGGTGTGGTTCAGTAATTTAGAGGACGTCTTCTTTTAACTTGAAACCTTTGTTAGGTATATGAACATCGCTACCGCTAAAACCCGTGTTAAGTGCAGTGCATTTTTTAACATTATCATTCTCCAGTAACACCACATTTCAAACGCTTCAATTCTCCTCTTTTCTGCTGCACCAATAGTCCAAGATTCACTTCCATAGAGCGCCACGCTCCAGACAAAGGCTTTCAAAAATGACTTCCTTAATACCTAAATCTATTTTCGATGTCAACAGATTCCTTTCTGTAGAAATGCTTTCCTTGCCTGAGCCAACCTACATTTCATATCCTCTTTGCTTCGTCCATCACTGCTTATTTTGCTTCCTAAGTAACTGAAGTTTCCTACTTCCTTCAGCTTTTCACCTGCCAAGTTGATGTCCATAGAGGTTTCTGATTTCTTTCGGCTGCATTCCAATATTTTTGTTTTACATTTATTAATTTTCATCATGAATTCTTTCCGTGAGACGGAGTCCATACCATTCAAAAACTCATTCAAATCCTCAGGCTTGTCGGCCAAGATGACGATATCATCAGCAAATCTCAGAGTTGAAATTATTTCTCCTTGAATCTTCACTCCCACTTTAATTTTTTCTCCAATTTCCTTCATTGCTTGTTCAATGTAAAGATTGAAAAGTGTGGGTGATAAGTTGCAGCCTTGCCTTACACCTTTCTGAATACCAGCTTCTCTCTCATGTCCTTCAGCTCGAATGACTGCTGTCTGGTTTCTGTATAGAATGTAGATCACCCTCCTATCCCTGTACTTTATTCCAATCGTTTTCAAAATGTCAAACAATTTAGTCCAATCAACGTTATCAACAGCTTTTTCTAAGTCTACAAATGCCATGAACGTTCTATTGTCTTTCCTTATTCTACCTTCCAAAATCAGCCTAAGACTTAGTACAGCTTCCCTTGTTCCTACATTTCTCCTGAAACAAACTGGTCTTCACCCAACTCCGTTTCTATTTGGCATTCCATCCTCTCGTAAATTATTCTAGACAGGATCTCTGAAGCATGAGTAATCACGCTGATTGTACGGTAATCTTCACATCTGTCAGCTCCCACTTTCTTCGGTATAGGGATGATAACATTCTTCTTGAAATCAGAGGGTACCTCACCTGTCTCATAAATCCTAGACTGATTCATTACTGATAATCAACTGACAACTGTCATTGAACAGTTTCTTTAATGTTGCTGACTTAATATGTTTTTAATATGGTTCTAATGATGACATACACTAGACTAGACCACCAATGGAAACATAGCTACAATCGCCTACTGACACCACCCAGGTTATTACATAAACCGGAATTTCACTCAAGTCAAGTAAAAGGAGTGAAGTCTAAACATGTTTACAAACAAAGCAACAACATTTACAACAATGCCAGTTATTGAATGTAAGAAGGTTAATTTCCCCCTCTTTACGGGTACGGTAGCCTTAATATACATAAATTTAAAAATCTCAAAAGTGTTTGTTCTAGGTTGGTCAGACAGTATATTATTTACGTCACAGGTACAAAAGAATACTCGCTGGCCTGGAAAAATCAATCATCCTATGTAAAACGCCGATCTGCGTATTTCTTCGAAAATTTCGGTCGAGTGTCATGACGCTCAATAACACTCATTGAAAGCAGTGGTTTGTTTACGTTCGTATCACCATTTCTCTAGTTTCAGTCAAGCGGCAGCACCGCCACCGGTAGTATGAAGTACGTGATATAGTGGTTTTTATCTATTTTACATAGTGGTTAGTAATAATCAAGCGAAATATTTTTATTGACAAAATTAATTTTTACTAAAACCATAGGCTCACGCTACGAGTCTATCACTTCGTACGCTGCAAGTGTTTTATGATTCTAATGCGAAGTATTTCCGATTGGTTGTGAAGAAGGGGAAAGCCTGACGATCTGCTGTAACGGCCAGTACAAACTAGATACCGTATTTGGAAACAGTGCTATTTAAATGATTAGGCTGATTCATAATAATGTTATTGGTTTTACGTCCCTTTTAACTACCCTGGCTTTTAGAGACGCCGGGGTGCCGGAATTTAGCCCCGAAGGGGATCTTTAACGTGCCAGTAAATGTACTGACACGGCTCCCTCGCATTTGCGCACCCTCAAATGCCAGCTGACTGCGCCAGGTTTCGAACCTGCAACCTTGGGCTCAGCAAGCGAGAACGTTACCCCTGAGCCACGCAGCCAGACGATTAGGCTGATTCAGATGTAGAGATATTTCACAGTTTAATTTGACTTAGTAATTTTGGATTATCTGAAAACATGTCCACTTATTTAGAAAATTGGTGTACTGGATTAACAACACCATTTTAATGAACTAGGCAAGGAGGATATAAAAAGTAGGGTGGCTCAGGCAAGGAAAGCATTTCTGCAAAAAAGGAATCTGTTGACATCGAATATAGATTTATGTATTAGGAAGTCATTTTTGAAAGCCTTTGTCTGGAGTGTGGCGCTCTATGGAAGTGAAACTTGGACTATTGGTGCAGCAGAAAAGAAGAAAATTGAGGCGTTTGAAATGTGGTGTTACAGGAGAATGATGAAGATCAGATGGGTGGATAGGGTGACGAACGAAGAGGTATTAAGACGAGTGGGAGAGAAGAGATGTTTCTGGCGACTGTTAATGAAGAGAAGAGATAGGTTGGTAGGTCACATACTAAGACACCCAGGAATAGCAAGCTTAGTTATGGAAGGAAGGGTCGAGGACAAGAACTGTAGGGGTAGACCAAGGTTAGAATATGTTAAACAGATTGCCTCGGATGTAGGGTGTGGTAGCTATGTAGAGATGAAACGATTAGCTCAGAACAGGGAGACATGGATAGCTGCATCAAACCAGTCAAAAGACTGAAGACTCAAACAACAACAGGCTACTTGATTTTTATTTTTGTTAGTACCACTACCTTTTAAGAACTGAACATTAAGACGATGAATCATGAAGGAAAGCGAACTCTTAAGGACAAAAACTCAAACAAAATATCCCTGCCATTCTGCCACAAAGTAGCCAACTAATGCATTTCACTAAGCAAGTAAGAATTGAAACGATTTTATTTGGGGGAGGGGGGGGGGAGTACGTCCCATCACGTAATGACAAGTAGGTAATGAAACTTGCCCCCCAAATCTCCCCCCCCCCCCCCTGGAAAAAGTCCTGTGGGCGCCCATGGCCGGGATGGTGCCTGTACAGACTAGTAGAGTCATCACAACGACACAGGTTATCGGACACCGGGCCTAAATGAACCAACAACACGTGACATGAAGACAATGCGCGCTGAGACACTTACCTATAATTGCAAGCCGCACGGTGAGGGATGACAGACTAATTTAATTTGAATACTCTCGCATTGTCTTGACATCGTAAATCTTATTACTGCGCAGCCAAACTGGACGATATCGCAAAAGCTCCTGTTTTGGCGCACTTGTTGGCATCCTGTTTCTCACTTGTTTTAACAAGACCCATTCGCCCCGAGGACGCACATTATGGAGCAATTTTCTCGCATAATATAATGTAGTTTGTGCCGATCAAAACACAGGTGAGAATATATTAATAGCTAATGTGTGTGGTCCCACCTAAACATAAATATTAACAGGATCAAGAAATTATTGTAATGAGTGTGCCACATCGCCGGCACGTGTTCCGCCCAGTCTTGCCAACCTCTAATAGTAAGAATAGTGGAGTTAAAATTAGGTATTTAGGCAAATGCTTTTCTTAGCTATAAGTTCGATACAGTTCTGCAATATAGAACCGACCACATTTTTTTATATTTCTCTATGTTTTAGTTATTGCTGTTTTAAGGGGTGAAACTGCGAGGTCATCTGCCCCTCATTTCTCTATTTTGATTAAAAATGAGTCTGAATGTACGGTATGAGGTTTGTTATGTTGTAGAACCAACTCATATCTGTCCCTCTAACAGGATGTGAACCAACCAGTAAATGTACAGAGGTGTGCAAATTATTGGAGGCCGACTCAAATAAATAATTTGTGGAGATGGATTGCAACGTAGAATGTTTGCTTTATTTGGTTCAATGAGTTGTAATTATTATAACATACAAGCTGTACCCGGCATGCGTTGCAATGCCAATCAAAGAAAGTGTTGGCGTTGAAATTCTGTTTCTTGAAGTGCTTTTGGATACACAACATGTTAACTGCCTCTAAGCTATCGTAAAATGGATTTTCTAATTTAGAACCATTCGTGGAAGCGTGCACAACAACTTTCAAAAGTTTCATCGCTGTCACTCATTCGTTGAATCTACTCGTACGCTACCTGTTGTGAAATGGATTTACTAAGTCGAAACCCTTCCCTGGCGTGTACACAATAACTCATCAATGATTCATCGCAATCGGATGAATTGTATATGCACGTATACGGGGTTTTGTTTAAACGATTCGTGCGCTGTCACTCATTTGTTGAATTTACTCGTGCGCTACCTATTGAGAAATGTATTAATAAGTCGAAGCCCTTCCCTGGCGTGTACACAATAACTCATCAAGGTTTCATCGCAATCGAAGAATGTTATATGAACGCAATAGGGGATTTTGTTGAAACGCTTCGCGCGTCGTCACCCATTTGTTGCATCTACTCTTGCGCTACTTATTGTGAAATGGATTTACTAAGTCCCCTTCCCTGGCGGGTACACAATAACTGATCAATGTTTCATCGCAATCGGATGAATAGTATATGAACGCATACCTGATTTTGTTTAAACGATTCGCGCTCCGTCACTCATTTGTTGAATCTACTCGTGCGCTACCTACTGTAAAATGTATTTATTAAGTTAGAAACCGTCAAGTAAGTGTCCACAACATCTCACCCAAGTTTCATCACTATCGGACTAATGGGATATGAAGACATAGGGGACTGTATTGAAACGCTCCGCATGTCGTCGTTCATTTGTCGAATCTACTCGTGTGCTACCTACTGTGAAATGTATTTACTAAGCCAGAAACCTTCCTTGGAGTGTCCACCATATTTCACCCACGTTTCACCGCTAACGGCAGAATGGTATATGACCTTATACGGGACTTTTTTGAAACGCTTCGCGCGTCATCCCTCATTTGTTGAATCAACTTGTGCGCTGCATATTGTATAGTGGATTTACTAAGCCAGAAATTTTCCATGACGTGTACACAATATCTCACCCAAGTTTCATAGCTACGGACGAATGGTACATGAATGCATACGGGACTTGGTTGAAACGCTTCGCGTGTCGTCGCTCATTTGTTGATTCTGTTCTTGCGCTACATATTGTAATATGGATGTACTCAGTCAGAAACCTTCCCTGGAGTGTACACAACATCTCACCCAAGTTTCATCGCAATGGGATGAATGGTATGTGAACGTATACGGGACGTTGTCGAAACGCTTCGCGCGTAGTCACTCATTTGTTGAATATAAACGTGCGCTTCGTATTGTAAAATGGATTTACTTAGCCAGAAACCTTTCCTGGAGTGTACACAACAATTCACCAAACATTTATCACTATCAGACGACTGGTATATGACTTTATACGGGACTTTGTTGAAACGCTTCGCGTGTCATCGCTCATTTGTTGAATCTACTGGTGCGATACCTATTGTAAAATGTATGTACTAAGCCAGAAACCTTCCCTGGAATGTACACAACATCTCACCCAAGTTTCATCGCTATCGGATGAATGGTATATGAAATTATATGGGATTTTGTTGAAACGCTTCACGCGCCGTTGCTCATTTGTTGATTCTACTCGTGCTCTACCTATTTTTAAAGGGATTTACTAAGCTAGAAACCTTCCCTGGAGTGCACACAAAATCTCAGACTAGTTTCATCGCTATCGGACGAATGGTATGTGAACGCAAACGTGACTTTGTTGAAATGCTTCGCGCGTCGTAGCTCATTTGTTGAATCTACTCGTGCGCTGCCTATTGTAAAGTGGATGTACCAAGCCAGAAAATTTCCCTGCAGTGTACACAACATTTTACGCAAGTTTCATAGCTATCGGACGAATGGTATATGAATGCATACGGGACTTTGTTGAAACGCATTGCGTGTCGTCGCTCATTTGTTGAATCTACTTGTGCGCTATCTACTGTGAAATGTATTCACTAATTTTGAAACCTTCACGTAAGTGTACACAACATCTCACCCAAGTTTCATCGCTTTCGGACGAATGGTATATGAACACATACGGGACTTTGTTGAAATGCTTCGCGCATCGTCGCTCATTTGTTGAATCTACGCGTGCGCTACCTATTGTAAAATGGATTTATTAACTCAGAAACCTTCCTTGGAGTGTACTCAACATCTCACCCAAGTTTCATCGCAATCGGACGAATGGTATATGAACGCATAGGAGACATACATACCCACAAACTATCACGTTACATTGATTTTTATATATATAGACAATAAAAACAAACGAGAGTGCCGGTTCTTTATTATCTCTCTGGTTACCCACTAGCGCTTAGCGACAGCCCAGCGGGGCTAACGAAGTGACCCGAATGCTCACGAATATAACCGATCAGCCACGTATTTATAAGACAGACCAAGCGGGGCATGATCCTTGGGCAGCCATATTTCTTTCGATTATCGACGGGATATTTGTTCTGTGAATAATCGCTTGATTTGTTGTTCTGTGCGTTAATTCTTAGAGTCTCAGGCATTCACTGGACAATTGAAATAAACTTAAGTCCAGCCGCTGAGTCTCCGGCAGGGTGTCCATCCCCTTATCTCCACGAATATCTTCCCTGGCCCTTTCTCAACAGCTTATGAATTGCTTGGAAAATCCGTTTCATGTACCCGAGTTTCTAGGGAACAAATATATTTCACTTGTGAAAAAATATTTTTCTTTTACAGTAAGAGACAGACTATGTAATATTAAATAAATCAAGTAACTTAAAGTATGTTTAAAAAATGTCATTTTGATCAAATATGTAAAATAAAAACACAGAATATTAATTTTAAAGTAAAAATATCTAAAATAAATGTAATTTGATGATAGCTAAGGTTCTAATTCCTGGACATTTATCACTTTTAGTTATGTATAAGCAAAGGGAAAGAATATGTATTTACATAAAAATCATAGCCCTAATGATAGGTCAAGGTTGTGAAGTTTCGGGTACGTTCGGTTTGCCCAGCTGCGCTGGTCTGTCTCGGTGCGTGTCAAAATATCGTGAAGGGGGATGGATGATCGGTTGCGGTCGTGAGTATTCGGGTCGCTTCGTTAGCCCCGCTGGGCTGTCTCTAAGCGCTAGTGGTTACCCAGAGCAAGACCAACTACAATACTCAGACCTTAATGCAGGTCTCGAAAGTGTGAAAATGGCGTATGCTGAAGCCCCGGCATATTGTTTGTTTACATTCGTTGCTGGGATACACTATTTAGCTTTGATTAGCTTCGTTTGATAAAAGTTGGGATAAACTGTCGCTCATCTGTAATTTTTAGTGTCTTCTGTATGTCTGTCAAGTCCAGTTCGCGTTAATGTACTGCAATCGTATTTAAATATGTGATAATACGCTTAATATGTACTGGTTCGTTTGAGGGATGATTGTCCAGTCAACTGATGGCATTGTGTCATTTACTTCGGATGTTGAAGTACCTAAGACTAAAGCATAATAGAAGTGTCTCAAGAATATACACCGCAACGATTTACTAGTTAGTGGCAATATAATAATAGCTTAGTACACTTCATAGTGTCGAACTTAAGTACGTAAAGGGAAACCGCAATGAGCATCTACGGCTAGACCAAACTGTTGTCGTTATCTTGAACGCTCAGCAATAGGTGCCTCCGTAAATCCTTAACAGTCTGGCAGATGTTCTACACTGCCTTGTATACACGCCAAATAATACAGTGAACTTCTGATATATTGGTTAAAGAAGATGTTCCCCCTGTGCCAAGCAGTGAACTCATTGTGTTCCGTCATTATTCATACTTTTGTGATTCTTACAGCTTGCAAGTTATTTTTTATTATGATGTGTGTAATAAAGTGTTGTGAGTACCTTGCCAATTATGTACTTATATTGCGAGATGCTGTGACGCGATAATTCCGTAAGAGGGAGATGGTGCTTTCCAACCTATAGTTCTTTACTAAATCAACTATTTCCAGCGTACAACTATTCAAAACGGTAACAGCGAATGTTTAATAGGTTAAATGGTAACATATTATCGTGTCCCTTGTGTGTAGTATTCTCCATAATTATGTTCTGATATCCACACGACGACTTCTTTGCATATTTCAATCAACTAATTCGGTGTGATGCTTTACCCGAGATTTTAGACAATTCCACGAGAGGTCTTAATTGAATTGTATTTCTATGGCGTTGGTTTGATTATTTCAGACAGCTATTCTCATTCCGATTGTGTACACAAATACTCTGCATGTGCTGGGACAGCACTTCAGTAACCGGGTACTTTCTTCTCTCCTACTTCAGAATCTGTTTGATTTTTTGCTAATAATATTAATCTATAATTACTGAACTTTAATACAAATCGTGATAACTCGCCAAAAAGCTTCTTATTCAACCACAGGAACAGTGAAACTATTGTAGCTGCCCCTTGGGTGAAGACAAAGAAACCTAAATTCGAGGCCAGCACTATATAGATAAATTAATTCAGGTAAGTCTAAATTATTGATGCATATTTCTTTGGAACCTAGTCTTGTCTTGGGATATCTTTTATGCTCTTAGGTGAGTAAAAATAATAATTTACACGAACTGTGACAAGCCCGATGACATGATCTTAGCTATAGGTAGGGCAACCATCGCCGCCATGTTTTTTCTACATTAAGGTCTGAGGATTGTAGTTGGTCTTGCCCAGAGATAGGCCTAACAACTTGACTGTTTTTCTTATGCCATGGCCTTCTCGATACTGCCATTTTAACTTGTGGGATTATAGGCGAGTCTAGGTGGCGTTGGTCCATATTGGCAGCCACATATGAGGTGCTGCGCTCTTAAGTCCTGCAGCGGAGAAGTGTTTCACCACAAATTTAAATCAGACACAATTTTGTATTCAAAATCATCTTTTTTATTTGTATTACCCTACTTAGTAATGTTTTCTCCCCTGGGGACTTACAGCGTTTCCCATAAAGAATTGCATTTCAAAATTTCCGAAATTGGAGATTCTGAGGGACACCTGAGGTGGGTCTGTTTTTTCATATTTTCACTCTAGAATGTATCCTCTAAATCAGATGAGTTCAATCCATTGTCCACGAATCATCGAATAGTAGAGGCATAATTTTTTCGCACTAATGTTTGAACGAATTCGCGAGAAGGATACTAATGATCGCGTTATTTCGTGAAATAGATCTTGCTGTATCGCTTTAATTTCGCTTTAACTACATTCTAAAATTAATCATTAAAGGTTCCATTATTGTGGTTATGAATTATTTATATGAATGCGAAATAATTGAATTTCACTTTAAAATGGCCTTATCGCTTTAATTCGCGAACATAACATTCTTATTTTGTTAACCAGAAACATATGATTCGTAAATACATCGCAAAATCGCTTCAAAATATTTTTTGTCGTTTATGCGAAAGAAATCATGCCTCTAACCATCAGTAATAAAGGACTCCCAATCTCTCAGGTCCAAATTCACACGAAAACTAGAATGAAGTGATCAAAACAAAACGTGTGTATTCTGCATTAACATGGTTCCTCTTTTAATGGAAACTGACAAAAATTAGTTTACCGTCAGATTCTTTAAAAAAAATGTGACTAACTATATTTATTAAACATTTGAAATAATTTCAGCACCTTGCACAACATTTCCACTGTATTAAGTCACAAAACTTGCAAAGTAAATGTTGGAAAACTGTCATCGAGTCTAATAATTTATTTGCAAAGCTCTGTGGATTGGGACTCCAAGCATCTCCTCTAAGAGAGAAAATAAAATAACAAAAATTAATGCATAAACCCTGCATCTATAAGGTATAGTTCTGCAATATAGAAGCAACCACCATTTTTCAAAATTCTCTATTTTCATTACCCAATGAGTTATGTAGGGACATCCAAGTATTGATTTGAAAACACAGATTCAACAGTTTTCAACCTCAAATATAATAAATACAATTCTAGTAGTGTCTGTCTGTTCACGCAAACCCTCCCAACCGATTAAGCTGAAATTATGCATGATTGTAGAAAGAACAAGTGTATTGCTGTTTCGAATACGTAATCCTATTTCAAGATCGCGGGTTCAAATCCGGCCGAAGTCGTCGGATTTTTTAAGAGCGTTAAAACTCCCTCAGTGTGCCTTCCTTCGGAGGGGAAGTAAAGTCGGCGGTCCCATGTCATAGATTTATGGCATGTTAAAGAGCCTTTCACTAATTACACCTGTGTGAAGCTAAATTGTATAGGTTAAGAATGTAAACAACGCTCTTAGGTTCCTACGTTCGTTGCCAAGAGCCGACTGCAGTGGCGTCTGGTACCTAAGTTCTGAACTAGTAGTCGTTGACGGTGGCGTTTGGCGGCAAAAGTAGGAACTATTTGAAAAATTCAAAAGTCTGCAGTTCTTACTTGAATTAAAAACCAAACAACACACACTAATACAGTCATCACAATTAACACCGGTTATCAGACACACACCCAACGTACACGGGGCTACATGACCGCGTTGTTGTAGCCCCTGAAGTGAGCAACCAACCTATTTCCTCTGGGGGAAAAATATTCATTTAGCGTATGACGTTTAGTGCCGGGAGTGTCCGAGGACATGTTCGGCTCGCCAGAGACTGTAGCTGCTGACACCCATGGGGTAAGCTACAAGTTCCGTTCAATTTCACGTAGTTGTCACTGACAACTAGTGGAACTTCGATAGAGCGTTTCAACGAAATGTAACCTACAAATTTAGCTTCACACAAGTTTAATTAGTGGAAGGTTCTCTTATATGCCATGAATCTATGACATGGGGACCACCTGCTTAGCGTCCCCTCCCAAGGAAGGCTACTGAAGGATTTTAACGCCCTTAAAAAACCGACGACTTCGGCCGGGTTTGAACCCGCGATCTTGGGCATAGAAGCTCAGCATGCTACCAACTACGCCACCGAAGCCGTTTAAGAAATCATTAAAAACTACAACAATGAATTTTCACGACCACATTACGTCATGTTATTGTAGCATACCGCTGAACTAGGTTTACAGTATTAGAGGCGAGGAGAACTGCAGTATATCATTAGTAGGGCTCGGATTTTTAGGTGCTAAAAATCTGGAAAATATTTATTTGTTATGTATTAAAATGCCCGAAATATGTGACAAAAAAGTAAAAATATTTAATTATAATTTAGTTGATTAATGTGAATATAAACAATATAGTACAGTACTCACGAATACAATTTATGCTATGTCTCTCTGACTGCTGAAGCATTACAATACACAGGTTGTCCATCACAAATGACCGACGATTATCGCGAAACACTTCTTCTGAAGGCGCGAAAAGGTAGCAATATGTTACCTCAAGAGGCGTTGTGTAACTTGAGATCGCTGTTCAGCCTTGATTGCTTTCCCATATGGTTGGCAGAAGAGAACGCCCCCATCACAAGTAAATTATCTTTAAATTCTGAAACTACTGCTGCAGACGATAACTTGTAGTTGCTTATACTTTAGGCATCGTAGAATTGTCTGGAACTCCACAGTGCCAGAAATGAACTGCATGTGAGTGACACTTGTTCCTGGTAGCTGGGGAGGGGGGTGCCACGTGGTGCGTGGCTATGGGCGAGGAAATCCCCGGCTTCCACAGTGAGTGGCACGGGGCGACAAGTTAAGAACAAAAATGCATTAAACTGAAAGAACTAGCATACTGATTTAAAAAATATAAATATTATGTATTTTATGTGCTAATAAGTGGAAAGCAGGAATTTATTTATTTATAGAAAAACATGCTTAAAATATGTATTTACATAAAAAAAAAATATTTACCTAAAAATCCGAGCCCTAATCATTAGCAACTTCTGATTCGAGCAAGTTGAATGAAAATTATCCTGAATACACCACATTAGAGAGACTAGACTTGGCAACTTACAGTTACATTTGTACGAGGAACACATAGCACTTAGGAATGTGAGAGGGGGAATATCCCTCACACACAGGAATTTCCCTTCAGTCGAGTGCAGACAGTGACCAAGTTATTATAACTGCTCTCAACAGGACCGCGCAAGACGCAACCACATACGTAGCTTGTACAATACAATCTGAATTGACCATTTACAACAACCACACCTTCACTCCAAACAGGCCAATTCAGGAGGTGAATCACCACTTCCAGCATCTCAACAAAACACCACATAGGCCACAACTAACAATACTGACGAGTTGCATTACTAATACTGCTATAGTGTAAATATTATCACCCGTACTTTCAGACATAGATTTTATAACCTAAGTGTAATGGATCTGAAGATGATCGCTTGACGATCGAAACTGGTCATCCAAGTGTAGTTATTATTCTCATGTAATGTTTTTCAGGATTAGCGAATAACCCATCATTTGGGTACAATCGTGTTGACCGACTGAAAAGTATGAAACTTTTGTTGTTGAAAATTACAGCTTGAAAAAGCTAACAGCTGAAATTAGTAACAAGCTGAGGGAATAATGAGATCCTTGATTTCATGCCGAGAGCTTTTGCCCTCTGTAAACATATTTATATGGTTGTGTATTTTGATGTATTCTGTTTCATTTGTGGTTACGGCCGTGGTTTTATTTCGATTTTCTAAGATGTAAGGACCCCTGCAAGATGCAGTAAGATTTGATGTTACATTCCATGGACTTAAACTTTGGGAATTAAAAGAGAACAAACGAAAACGAAAGTAATGGTAGTTCGGAAAATATGGAAGAAATTAAAACCAATATACAAATTGATAACTTGAGAATTGAACAAATGAAACAATTTTGTTATCTCGGTAATAAAATCACAGAAGATGCTTAATGGTAGTGAAGAGAAGGACTGCATTGGCACAACAGGCATTTATGACAAAGAAAAATACTTTATCCAGCAAACATATGAATATACTGTAGATGTAAGAAAAGCCTTTGCAAAATCATTTGTATGCAGTACACTGCTCTATGGAAGTGAAAGTTGGACTCTGGGTGAAATGGAAAAGATTCTACTTGAAGCTGCTCAAATGTGCATCTGGCGGAAAATGACAAGAACGAGCTGGGTGGAAAGAAAAACCAACCTGGAAGTCTTAAGGGACGTCAAAGAAGAGAGAAGATTAATGAAAGAAATGGGAAAGAGAAGAATACTATTTATTGGACATGTCATCAGACACAACACTTTGATCGTTAACATTCTTGAAGGGAAAATGCTGGGAAAGAAAGGAAGAGCACGGCCTGGGACGAAGTGTTTGGAAGACATCAAGAATAGAATGGGATGTGACAATTACATGGAACTGAAACGAACCGCCAACGACAGAATAGTGTGCCTTAAGCCTTAAGCTCAACATGAACAATTTGAGGTTTTACATCACCAACATAATGCAAGAACAAAAGAGCCTATCAATTACTCCCATGTGCGGTAATTTGGAAAATTATCTCGATTCACTAAAATCCGTGAACGAAGGGTACGCAAATCTGTAATGACATGTATAATTGAGGGCTGTTCATCATGACGTCACTGATCTAAATATAGACCACACATGTCACCACCCGCCCGCCAATAAAAATTAAGCTGCACTGATGTCATATGTTGGGGCTGGCGACATTCTAATTTAGCTTCACGGCAACTTGAAACCCTTCCGCATTCGCCAGGACTCTTCAGCGTTCAAGGTCATAACCATGTGTTTTCTCTTAGATCCTTCCGTAAAGCAATGTTGGTGGTCGCTGGTGGAGCGGGCTCAATACGTCACAACAACCTATATAATATTATCACTTTGAAGAGGTTGATTCCAAAGCGCAGTAAGCAATCATGTAGTCTAGTTCCCTACCTTTGATGATATACCATCTTTTTGGAAGCCTTCACAGGGAGCTTAAAGCTGCTTGGGCTTTGGGCTCTCACAGTAAAGAGACGCAGGTGCGCTTCATAAAATGAGAGGTAGCACGCAGGTCGTTACGCCTTTGGCGGTGCGGGCACGGACCCAAGAGCCCGCTGATGAGCCACCTTGGCGAAACCCCACACAAGACACGGCATAAGCCTATAAATATTGCTGAGTTTTAACCTTTGATTATAATCAATAATTATTAGTACAATTACATCAAACAATGTGTTTGTTTCGAACCAACTTCAGCGAGGGCTCGCTTGTTTCCCAGTCAGGCTGGGCGCACATTTCTAGAGACGTGACTTAGAGCGGTTTGATGAATAACATGTCAACACATAGAGTGGTATGGTTCATGTATGAGGAATCACTAACGCGATCTATCGGGTTTGGAAGTGTAAAAAGCACAACAGCAGCATTGGAAGCTAGACTACGCTGGAACAGTGTCCTGATGTGCCGACGGACAGCGTAAGTCATTAGGTTATGTGCCGACTGTGAGAAAAAGAAGTGGTTGCAGATATTGTGCTACTTAGCTAAACAGATTTTCAAGCTTTGTTATTGACACCCAAAGGGCAGCTTGCATGTTGAATGAAGTTGTTCCTTGAAGCAAGTCAAGGAGGTTAGATACCTATGCTCCTTGACACTATAGCGCTTTCTAGTAGAGAAATGAGGAACTTTGTGTTGGCGGAAAATCCCGAGATTAATTTTGCCACCGTGGGTGAGTGGTTATCGTGTCCGAGCTTGCAAGTTCGCTCCTGGCCGTGGTAAGTGATTTTTTGAAAAGCGGCAAAAATCACGACACACATGTCATACGATGTTGGCATGTTAAAGAACCCATTTGAATTCAGTAGGTCGTGTTGAATGTTCGTAGTTAAATTCCTAGTGACTTTTGTTCGGTTCGAATTAGCCGCTTTCAAGAAAAGAAAGCCGATTAAGGGCTTCCCCGCCTCGCCTCGTTTAATTTTAGTTGTGGCTTCTACTTAAATGCCAATTTCCATACTATTCACTACAGAAGGTTTGACGCCAACCCCATAACAATAATAATAATAATGTTATTGGTTTTACGTCCCTTTTAACTACTCTGGCTTTTAGAGACGCCGGGGTGCCGGAATTTTGCCGCGAAGGGGATCTTTAACGTGCCAGTAAATCTACGGACACGGCTCCCTCGCATTTGCGCACCCTCAAATGCCAGCTGACTGCGCCAGGATACGAACCTGCAACCTTGGGCTCAGCAAGCGAGAACGTTACCCCTGAGCCACGCAGCCAGCCAACCAAGCCCATAACAGACAACAATCAAACTTTGTCATTATACAGCTCATCCCGGAATAAATTATACGTTTCAGCCGGAAATTGGAAATGTTCAGACAGAGATTATATTGGATTCTGGGGATTTACGAACTTCCTTGGTTGTCACGTGTCGAAGAGAGAGAGAGAGGTAGCTCAAGTCAAACAAACAACGAGGCTACAATCTGGGGCGTTGTGCACAGGATACAGTTATTATCTTCGCCATGCGAACTCGATCTGCATGACAAAGGAACCGCGCTATCAAATCGCTACAGCTCGTGACGTGATAATCTGCAACTGTGCTTGTCTGCTATTTTGTTTGGATAGATCAATAGGTGACTGAGAGGGAAGATTGTCCCCGTTATGATCGCTGCTGACTAGGGACCGGATGTGTTTGGTAAGCACTTTGTCGACCAGTTTTCGTGGAGGATATTTCATTATTGAAAATTTAATTGAGAATTTGCAATAAAATAGGACTTAAAAGCTAACAGCTTCTGCCTGGTCCCTAATCCGCAGCGATTGCGGCGGTAACGCTTGGAAGTAGCGGTTGTTAGCCATGCCATATCTATTTTGGAACTGTGGACTGACTATTTTACAAATGGATTCTTTTCCCCTTATATACTACAGTGTTGTTGCATCTTCCTTATCGGAAAGCGGCTCTTTTTTTTTCCTTTTACCCACGACGTTTGAATGCTGCGAACATTCACTCTTCGCCATCGAATCTATGTCCAAGGTAAGTAGAATACAAATTAATTTTGGCGGCTTCGGTGGCGTAGTTGGTAGCATGCTGAGCTTCTATGCCCAAGGTCGCGGGTTCAAACCCGGCCGAAGTTGTCGGATTTTTTAAGAGCGTTAAAATCCTTAAGTACCGGTATGGCCTTCTTTCGGAGGGGAAGTAAAGCCGGCGATCCCCTGTCATTAGAGTTATGGCATGTTAAAGAACCTTCCACAGACTACACTTGTGTGAAGCTAAATTGTTAGGTTAGATTTCGTTGAAACGCTCTATCAAAGTTCCAACGTTCACTACTAGGTGTCAGTGACATCTGGTGGCGAAAGTTGGAACTACTTGAAATTGAACGGAACTTGTAGCTCACCCCATGGGTGTCCACATTGAAGCAGCTACAGTCTCTGGCGAGCCGAACATGTCCTCGGACACTCCCGGCAATAAAGGCCATACGATAAACACAAGACACGGCATAAACCTTGAAAACAGGCTGAGTTTTATTTAACACGATGTTTGTCAACTGATCTGGACATGAATAGTTACATTTGGTGAGAGCGACATTTCAAAATTGGGAATTATTGCTAGGTTAGGTATGCCGAGATGTTAAAAGGGCCTACACGCTTGGACAATAAATCACCCCCCCCCCCCCCGGGTCTTACATCTAATGGGACGTGGGTTGGCGACCACGGGACCCCAGCTGAGTCCGGCATTGCTTCCACTTGTGCCGGGCTCCTCTCCGTCTTCTTTCCTGTCAACCTCTCTTAGTCAACTCTTGTTCTTTTCCGACCCCGACGGTAATAGGGTATCGGAGGCCTAAGGAGTCTTTCACTTTCCCGCCTTAATTGTCCCATCTTTCCTTTTATGCCCTCATTCTTCGAGGGATCAGCCTTGTTTTTCTTTTCATGTTATCTCCTGCCTTCTGCTCAAGGCCCTCAAGGAGGCAGCCCCACCACTTCTGGTGCACCCTGGATATTGCTACACCTTCAAGGGCGCACAGCTGGTGAGTTCGGGAGTTGGTGATCCTGGGGGATTCCTGAGCTGGGTCCTGTTTTCGTCCTTCTTCCATTGTCCTTGGGGCGGTCCCTCTCCTCTTTCCCTTTCCTATCTTCCTTCCAAGTCCCTCAATTCACATTCTTCGAGGGTTGAGGGCTTTTCTTTTCTTCCTGTCGTTTATTCGCCTTATCCTTTATTTTTTACCATTTATTCTTCTAGTTTGTAAGTCTGTAGTTAGTATTAGTTATAGTTATCCTTCTTATCTCATCTTTCACTATCACCCAAACCATTAGGGGCCGATAAGCTAGAAGTTAGGCCCCTTAAAACAACAAGTATAAACATCATCATCAATAAATCTTCGGCCTTGTGCAGAAACTAGGCGACTGGGAGTTGTATCCTTCACCTCTTGTCTGAGTCAACCGACAACTGCGTGATCGTCTGGCACATTCTTGACTTGAGCAGCGGGCGGAACTTCCCGTCTCATGTCATCAGTGAAGTGCGTCCTGGTGTGTCATCCCAGGCAAACACATTGCACAGTCGCACAGACTAAATGATTCAAGTGCCCAAATCGTCGTGATACTTACACACAAGGACAACGGTGTTCAAATGGTTCATTTTCGACCCTCCGCAAGAAGCTGAAAGACTGTAAGTTAAAGGTGGTTTTACGGAAATCTCGCCCACTGAGAAATTGTCCTCGCGACAATACTGTTCATGACAATAGTTAATACTGTTCTACATACAAAACAAACCTAACCAGGAGCTTACACCTCAGACCACCTTGCTTGAAGTGCAATCAGTAATTTTCGTCCAGACAGTCTTCTAACCCAGTAGCGACCAATGGTTTCGTCCGTATGGGCCACAAATTCTCCAGGTAGAGACCGTGCTCACGGGACACCGGTCAAGGCATGGTGTTCCATAACCAACAAAGAATGATGGATTTTGTATTCGTGGTACATTATGCAACGAGCCTGTAATGACACGAGTATGTTTATAAAACGCCGGCCCCGTGGTGTTGGGATAGAGCGCCTGCCTCACCCGGAGGCCCCGGGTTCGATTCCCGGCTCCGTCCGGGATTTTAGAAACTGACGTGAGGGCTGGAACGGGGTGCACTCAGCCTCGTGAGGACAGTGAGGCAGCGCCCGGATCACGAAAACCAAGATTAACGGCCGAAGGAACCCGATTCGCTGATCACGCGTCACCCCAATATCTGCAGGCCAAATGGGTGGGCAGCGGTCGCTTGGTAGGCCTAGGCCCTTCACGGGCTGTAGTGCCAGGGTTTATGTTTATAAAACGAGCGAACCGAGTTTCATAATCTCCATACGAGTGTCTTAATTACCATTAAAGGTGAGTTGCATACGGCTGTTTATGTTCGACGATTAACTTTGTAAATGTTCTAACATAAATATTCATAAATATCTGTCGAGATTCTGTCAGTCAGTTGACTTCTTCTTCTTCTTCTTCTTCTTCTTGGGAATTGTCTGCGCTCAGCATTAGATCTCTACCCAATAACGAATTCCAAAGCTTTGAAACTTGTTTATCTTGAAGTAGCACTAACAGATAGCACACAGGTACTATGTTGGATCATTTTCTTATTTTGGACAAATAACACAAAATAGGCTGCTACAAACGCTTTAAAATTAAAATGTATCGTATTATCAACTAGGTATTCTTCAAATTCGGTGCGTGTAGAATGTCAACGGAAGGCAAATCACTTTAGTCCCAAATAGAACAGTTATGACATTTGGCGGGAAAATTTCGCATTAGAAATCCATTTACTGAACTGAGAGCTGGATTATAATTTCCGTGGAACTAATGTCATACGCCCGCTTCCTCCATGAAGTTCTGATGTGGTTATGTAAACAACAGCAACATCGAAATCATACGAATGTAATGCCCTGTGTAGAAATTGGAGTTGTGGATATTGCGATATTGCCCAGTTTGTTTATGCATTGTAAGTACAATGGTTGATCCAATATAGGCTACATTGTCAACTTTCAAATCATGTAATTCATGTCCGACATGTTGGATTTTGAGCGCGTGTGCGTAGCTATCCTTACATAATTGGTCAGTGAATGAAAATATTGAGCTCTGATTGGTTGGAGAAACTGTATCATAGTGAACGTAGTACTATAATGACCCACAGTTTTCTGACATACGTATAATATTTACATTTCAACATCGTCGAACATAGGCCTAAATACATGAATATGAAGCACGCTCCAGCGAGTGACAACTAAGATCGCTTGTACTTGTTGTCATGGCAACTCAATTCCCAGCCTTCACAACTCTGTGGAAGATAGCGTAGCCCCTTCTACTTGGGTGTGTGTAGCCTGTGATGGCAGTAGTAGAGTTGGTATTTTTAATTGCTGCTAGGAGGCGGCCGTGGCCTTAATTTAGGTACCATACCATCCTGGTGTGGGAGTGGGAAAACCATGGAAAACTACTTCTAGATTGGCTGAGGCAGGAATTGAACTCGCCTCTTCCCAACTCTGCTTCACGAGGCTGAGTGTCTCGGGCAGAGACGGGAATGTAACTCGGACCTAGGTGATGACAGCCAACATCGCTGAGTTATTGACGACTCCCTTCCGTCCACGTGGGCGGAACTTCCGTTATTACTCTCAACATTGGAGAGACTCGCGGGGACGGAACTCTCATTTCCCATCACACCAGTCTTACTTAGCCTACACTGGAAAATTCATCTTTGTGTCCGTGCTTACTCGATGTAGCCTTCCGTTGTAATATATTACGGAGTTTCTGTACGTATCTTGAGCAATCGGTCAAGAAGCTCATTATTGAAAAGGCTGTTGGAGTACAGGCCGGACGTTTGTTTTAGACGATTGCCCTTGACCTTGAAGCCTGCGGGTGAGCCTACACACTCACTCTCTCACCCTATCGCTTCATACTTGTCACCACTGATCTGATGTAATGGAATTCCAGAATTGAGCAGACAGTACAGTCCACATCGAAGTATTGTGTGACGCGGAAGTACACGTTACGTAGTTACGAACAGAACGTCATTATATTTGCCAATGACTGTACTTCAGGAGTAGTGTGAAACAGCATTGTCAATCATCGGACTGCTTGGGGCAGCTGATAACAACACAGGTACTGCAGTAACTCGCCTCCAGGCTTCCATTAAGATTTTTCACTCGTCTAAAACAAACGTCCGGCCTGTAACACGTGATTCATCGTGGATTCGAGACACTGTGTCATGGATATTGACAGAGGTTGTTTCCTCCCCGTGGGACTCACATCTAGAGGGTCGTTGGTTGGAGACCACGGGATACCAGCTGAGTCCGGCATTGCTTCCACTTACTAGTGCTGGCTCCACTCCGTCTTCTTTCCTGTCAACTCTTGTTCTCTTCCGACCCCGACGGTATTAGGGTATCCGAGGCCTAGGGAGTCTCTTCCCTTCCCGCCTTAATTGGCTCTCCTCTCACCTTTCCTGATCCATCATTCATCGAGGGATCAGCCTTCTTTTTCTTTTTCTTTTCAACGTACCCTCAAGGGCTCACGCCTGGTGTGTTTGGGAGTTGGCGATCCCGAGGGATTCCTGAGCTGGGTCCGGTTTCACCCCCCATTACTTTTTTTTATTTTTTATTGCCTTTGGGGCGGACCCTCTTCTCTTTCCTGCTATTCTTTAAGGTTCCCACACTGGTTTGTGAATTGGCCCCACTGTGCATCTAAATTACCTTTGTTAGTATTGTGAATCTAAACTACATTTTGTAAGTAGGCTATTTTCAATCTAACTTGCATTTTGTAGGTATTTTAAATCTAAATTATCTAATTAAATACAAGTTTTTCGGGCTTGTAGGCCGTGGTCCAGACAGGATGCTGACCAAGGTAAGGAGCGGAACCCTTGATAATGCCGGACGCAGTTTCCGGTGAGACGTCGGGAGATATCCTGTCTGGACCACGGCCTACAAGCCCGAAAAACTTGTATTTAATTATGAACGCCGGCCGCGAAAGCCTAAGCTGCTAAATTATCTAACTTGCATTTTGTAGGTATTTTAAATCTAAATTATGTTTTGTGAGTATTTTCAATTTAAATTGGATTTTGTGAGTATTTAGACTTTAAATTGCATTTTTTGAGTATTTCGAATCTAAATTACATTTTTCAAGTATTTTCAATCACATTTTGCAAGAATTTTCAATTTAAATTGCGTTTTGCAAGTATTTGAAATGTATGGCCGACATGTTGTGAATATTTTGAATCTCAAGTACATTTTGTAGGCATTTTGAACCTAACTTGCATTTTGCAAGTATTTTGAATCAAAATTGCATTTTGTGAGTATTTTGAATCAAAATTACATTTTGTGAGTATTTTCAATCTAAATATCATTTTGTAAGTATTTTCAATCTAAATATCATTTTGTAAGTATTTTCAATCTAAATTGCATTTTGTGAGTATTTTCAATCTAAATATCATTTTGTAAGTATTTTCAATCTAAATATCATTTTGTAAGTATTTTCAATCTAAATTGCATTTTGTGAGTATTTTCAATCTAAATATCATTTTGTAAGTATTTTCAATCTAAATATCATTTTGTAAGTATTTTCAATCTAAATTGCATTTAGTGAGTATTTTCAATCTAAATATCATTTTGTAAGTATTTTCAATCTAAATTGCATTTAGTGAGTATTTTCAATCTAAATATCATTTTGTAAGCATTTTCAATCAAAATTGCATTTAGTGAGTATTTTCAATCTAAATATCATTTTGTAAGTATTTTCAATCTAAATTGCATTTAGTGAGTATTTTCAATCTAAATATCATTTTGTAAGTATTTTCAATCTAAATTGCATTTAGTGAGTATTTTCAATCTAAATATCATTTTGTAAGTATTTTCAATCTAAATTGCATTTTGTGAGTATTTTCAATCAAAATTGCATTTTGTGAGTATTTTCAATCTAACTTAATTTTCGTTATGGTTTCCATTCCAATGCCATTTTCGCTATCACCCAGACCTTTAGGGGCCGATAACCTAGATGTTAGGCCCCTTAAAACAACAATTATCATCATCATCAAAGGTTGTTGCCGAGAACGATTTCCACTTGCACCTTGTTATTAGACGAGACAGTGTTGCTTCCTGACAACTCTCCGCACCTCAGCCCAACATTTGACTGCTAATGAAGAGTCACAATTCCGCCGAGATTGTCCTGGATTGAGCGAATCATCCATCACGTATGCGTTCATATACTATTCATTCGATTGCAAAGAAACTTTGGTGAGTTGTTGTGCACACTCCTGTAAAGGGTTCTGAGTTAGAAAATCCATTTTACAATAGGTAGCGCACGAGTAGATTCAACAAATGAGTGATGGCGCGTGAATTGTCTCAACTAAGTCCCATATGCGTTCATATACCATTCATCCTCTTGCGATGGAATTTTGGGGAGTTGTTCTGCGCGCTCCCACGAATGTTTCTCAATTAGTACATCCATTTTGCAATAGGTTTGCGGTTAACGGAAATATTGTTTATCCAATTACTTCAACAAACAAAATCACAACGCCACCATTTTCTTTTCAAAGCATGCCGGGAACAGATAGTTTTGAAATAAAGTTTTGATGTTTATTGAAATTATCACATGTTAGTTTGTGTTGGCAACACTGAAGAAATTACTTTAAAAATTAACATTTTATTAACTTCTTTCGAAGGGAATATTAACAAGTAATTCTACCCGCTTCTTATTCCCATTTCCAACGGGGTCGCATATTAGATAGTGTGTGGTTTTTACGGCCGGGTGCTCTTCCTGACACCAACCTCATGCAAGGAATTAATGAGAAGTGAAACGAATGAAGATGGATGAAACTAGACACGGAGATGGAAGGTACCGTTCTGGAGCTGGCAAATGGGAAACCATTCTGATCCCCAGATGACCTAGCGGTGCTCTTTAGCGAGCGTAGCTAAATATGTAGTAATATTTCGGTACGAAATATTTAAGTACTTTTTAAAATTCGCGTTCGTCCAAGTGTGACTTTGACCTGGGACTCCCCTCCATAAAGAATAACTCATCTCCCTGTCAGCGTCCTAGTCTGGACTCCATTACGATAAGGTTACTAAAGTCACCGGGAAACTAAGCAATTAATTTACGAGCCATAAATCTACAGAAAGTAGACTGTCACATTAAAATAAGATTTATACTTGGCTAAATCACGTTTTCCCATTTCCACTGCTCCGTAGGGTTCAAGTGAAATATAGCACCAGGGAAAGTGGTATTTATGTTACTTTGACAATTATTGTGTCTTTCTACACGAAGTAACGATAATAACCTGGTTATACTGTAACGTTACTTACCCAACGCTGATAACATTGGTTGGTTGGTTCCTTTGTTTAGGGGCTGCGTGTAGCCCCGTGTACTTTGGGTGTGTGTCTGATAACCGGTGTTAATTATGATGACTGTATTAGTGAGTGTTACCTGTAATTCAGGTAAGGACTGCAGCTGATCAATTTCAAGTAGTTCGCATTTTTGATACCAAATGCTACCGTCAACGACACATAGTTGCAGACTTGGCTTCTAGATGCCACCACAACCAGCACCTAGCGAGGGACGTTGGAACTTAATAGAGCGGTAATCAAATCTAACCTACACATTTAACTTCACACAATTGTAGTTAGTGGAATGTTCTTTAACATGACATGGGCCCGCCGGCTTTACTTCCTTACCGAAAGAAGTCATACTGAGGGATTTTAACGCTCTTAAAGGTAAATAATACTTGTAATTAAAAATAATCGTATGTTAGTTAAATTATAACTACGTAAAACGCTAAGCTATAAAATACATGTTATGAATGCAAGAAAAATATAACGAAAAGAGTACTCATAGAATGTTTGTAGATATCCGTACTGAATTATACGTCAAGCCTGACATTGTGGTCTTCTTCGGCTCAATTAAGAATGAAAATAAAATACTAGACATGTAAGTGTAATGTTTGTTTAATGTGAAATGTTTGAGATAAATTGTAATTAAAAGAATGAGACACAATAATGAGAATGGATATCCTAACAATGTCATATTAATTGTAAATAAATAAAATATAATATTGGGCTTCACATTATTTTTTTTAAATACAGTTAGAAAATCAGAAATTTTGTAATAGTAAGTGTAAATAAAATATTTGGCTTTATATTAAAAGTTCAAAAATATAGAAAATTAAATAATTTAGAAAAACAAGTAACAATAATATATTAAATTTATGTTTTAGCCCAAAAATTATGAAGGGCTGCTTTGCTTATGAAGTATTGTGCGCGTTGTAGCAAACATTATACACAGATTAATCACCAGGAAGAGTTCCCATCTCCTTCACATTTTATTATAATTGCGCGTTGATTCATTGAAAGTTACTAATTAATTCTTAATAAGGGGACACTGGGAGAAATGGTTTACCCACAGCAGCACGAACTAGATTAATAATAATAATAATGGTAAACTAACATCAAGCAGAGTTATATGTGGAACAACGAATATTCAAGCGGGCAGAAAAATATAAGTATTAAGGCGAATGGATAAAACCAAACAATTCTGAGAAAGAAGCATTTAAGTTACATCAAGAATCAACAAGATGGAAACTGCGTAACCAGAGATGTTTACAATAAACGATCAGTTATTCGTCCAGAAGCTCTGAACGCAGCAGAAGGCCGTGCAATGAATAAGAAAGGTTTAGTTGAAAATTTAGAGGCCAAAGAATGAAAAATCCTGAGAAAGATCCTAGGACCACTTAGAGAAAATGGCGACATAACAACGAACTCTACTTACGTGTGGAAACAATAAGGGACTTAATGCGAAAAAGAAGAATTAGATTCTATGACCACATAATACCACGCACGAGCTCGCAGAGACTGACCAACCGCATATTTTCCTACTTTATAGACAGGAAAACCAAGGGACGATGGTCCTCTGAGATCGAAAAAGATCTTATAGAAGTAGGGATTTCGCTTGAGGACATTCGTGACCGTCTTGCTCTCCAGGAAAAGAAAAAAACAACTTAGAGAACACCAACGATTCCAAGGAAAGCCAAAACTGAGAACAGGCAAGAAGTGGGCGGCTGACAGAAAGTAGGCGCACGGAAACGGATGAAGGACTACTGGGCGGAAACAGTTGAAGTAACCTGGTCCAGAGCTGGCCGAAACGAATAATGGTAACATGGCCGCATTCGTCATAAAGCTGAAGGAATTTACTATAACAATTGAAGTTCAAGTCGTCAGACATGCGCAGGTCGCTGGTTGGATGTGCCGAGCGCTCCAAGACTGTAAGCCGATTGTCGGCTCGACTCACCATTGGGACGCAGCCACGCGCGCTGATTTAATAACATCGCACAACACAAATGGATATGGATGCAACGCAGCTGAAAACAGCCCGTCAAGGGGAACACCAAACACGTCTTGTGGGCTGGGGAGTTCTTAGTTATTTCTTGTTGCTTTACAAATGTTACCACTACTGACATACGGCAGTTGGTCACACTGAGGACTGGCGCAAGGGCATTTTTGACCCAAGGCTTAAATGATGCTCTATATTTTCGATTTGGTCAGCCCTCATTTCCGGTCGCTCACAGTACCTTCCTTCCTAGCCTTGAACTTCACCCTGCAAAAGTAACATTTCCATAGTTTTGTGGACACCCAAGTTATTTCTATATTATTTACGGTCGGGTCAGATTTACCCACGGTGCCAGTGCTCGCGTGAAAGTCTTCGGCTTACGTTAGTCGGGACAATCTGTAAAACGTGACAGTCAGTCTGAAAGACTATACTTTGTATCATTTTAAATGATACAAATGCTGAAAAATGCTAGAAAGGCTGGAGGCTAATCGCTTCGCTCGAAGCCAAAGACTCTTGAAATGTTAGAAAATTATCTGCATAATACTTATCTTGCTTTATAACACTTTACCTTGTTTCAAATTACTCGCGAGAGGCAAGTGCAACCCAAGGGCAAAGCAAGGTCAAGCGTGCGGGATGCCGTCACGCTCACCAGAGCGCGCGGGGACGTGCTCCTTCCATCGAGTCTAAAAGCACTTATAGTGGGCGATGTATTGAAGATAGAGATATGCTCTCGCGGACTTCTTTTGTAGAAATTTTCATGCTGACCAATTCTTACGCTCATAGTATATTGATATTTTTAACGATTTGCCCAGCGTAAGCTTAAGAAGCGCACGGACGCCAAGTTTGTTTTCGACTTTTTCACTGAAATCGTTACTGCTTGGCTTCCTTTCATCATACATAAATTATTTTCTACAGAATCTTTCCTCGAGATATCCTTTACAGAATGGTGAAAACCGCATCAAAATCCATCCAGTGGTTCTCGAGATTATCCGTGACATCCAAGAATCGGGGATTTTTGTCTTATACTAACGAAGTAGAGATTATCGGGGAACACATGCACCAAGCGGTACTATGACGTCACACACCTCAGCGTAACGACAAAGTCGACAATATAATTTAAAATGATAAAACATCAGGGAGAATAGCCACCTTTTGGAGGGTCTGGGGACACCTTGGTCATCAGCTCCTCTGTTCAAAACAATCGAGATGACTGCTTTACCGCCACTATTCTGCGCATGTTAAATTTGAAAAGTATAAATAGGCTAAAGCTCATTTTATATTGGGAATAATTCACAGGAAGGCACCAGGGGTAAAATTACTTCATTAAAGTACGACAAAGGGAGTGACACTCTATGGCGACAATCTCTCCACCCTGGAAAGCCAGATACATAAAGAAAGCGTTAAGAGAGTCAAATGCTGGCGAAGGAAAACTCGGGACAAGCGCACATCTGCGCTTCACAGCAACGCTGAATAGGAAAACTAGATGCCATCGCAATCAGCACCTGGTGACGAACGTTGGAACTTAAGAGCATTAATCAAACCTTACCTGCATTTATTTTATTTATCGTATGGCTTTTAGTGCCGGGAGTGTCTGAGGACATCTTCGACACGCCCGAGTATGTAGCTGTTTCCAGCAGACACCTAAACATTTTGCTTCACACAAGTTTAGTTTTTGAAAGGTTCTTTGACATGCCATAAATGTATGACAAGGGCCCACCTGCTTTACTTCCCCTCCGAAGGAAGGCATATTCAGGGATTTTTAACGCTCTTAAAAAATCCGACAACTTCGGCCTTGGTTGAACCCGCGACTTTGGGCATAGACGCTCAGAACTTGTAGCTCACCCAGTGGGTGTCCGCTTGAAGCAGCTACAGCCTCTGGCGAGCCGAACATGTCCTCGGGCACTCCCGGCACTAAAAGCCATACGCCAAAGCTAAAGAAAGATGGTGCTTAGTTGGAAAACCACTTATTGCATTTCTCAGCAATGATGATAGCAGATTGAGCGCCAAACAAAACCATGGAGGGCTCAAGCTGTCACCTTGAAAGATTACCATCATATATATTATTCCAGTAGTACAGATCCCTCCTGCGGCGCTCTCAAGCGACCGATCGTGACAAATGAGCATTCAAATGAAAGAGAATAGACATTAGCAGTGACCCATTGTACTCTAATGTCAGAAATATCTATATATATTTTTAAATGACTTAAAAAATGTACGAAGTGTGCGATTTGCATATACTGTTGCTGTAGGAAAATACACTACATCATTGCTGTTTAGTTCGCATTTTGGCCGTAGGGACGCCTGTTTCATGTCCAAACTATTAAACGTTAATTCATTTACAGGTTCGCTGTCAATCAATGGACTCAGCACACAAATGGCATTAGCAGTGACGAATTGCATGCTAATTTCAAAAATATCGATTTTTGTAAGAAGTGTGTGATTTGCAAAGTCCCTCGTTATAAACCTATTGGGAAAAGTGTGGTTATTATTATTATTGGTACTCACAGACTCCGAAAGGTCGAGAACGGCTGCCCTCGACTGTAATGACACTGAAGTGAAACGCGACTCTTATCCGCCGAATGAGATAACGATGATCAAATTTTGATTGACTTAAAAAACCTGCTCAAGAAGTGAAATATAACTTAGCCTAACTTTTTAGTTCGCTTAATTGGCGCTCCAACAAGGACGTGCATAGACTAAGACAAGGTTATTAATCTCGCATTTGCATAAAGACGACATTATCTTCCAGTTAAGTCGTCTCGACCAAAAAGTGACAATCAGTGCTGCCAACCGAGACCTAATTCCACCATGTCAAGACATGCACCTTCGCGGAAATCGAAGGGTTTCACGTTTTTCCTTTCCTCTCTGTGGCTTTTAATTCCCACGCTCTTGTTGTTGATTCATTTAGGGGCTTTCCGGTGAGGAATCTGCCCGATAACCTATGTCCTCCCAGGGGCTCACATCTAGTGGGATGTGGGTTGGCGACCACGGGACCCCAGCTGAGTCCGGCATTACTTCCACTTTCTTGTGCCGGGTTCCTCTCCGTCTTCTTTCCTCTCGACCTGTCTTGGTCAACTCTTCTCTTCCGACTCCGACGGTATTAGGGTATCCGAGGCCTAGGGAGTATTTTCCTTTCCCGCCGTAATTGGTCCTTGTCTCATCTTTCCTGATCCCTCCTTCTTCGAGGGATCAGACCTCTTGTTTTCTTTTCATTATATTTCCTTTTCTCTTGAAGATTCCCGCACTGTTTTTTGTTAATTGGCTCCCCGTCTATCCAAATTACAGTAGAGATTAAGCGAATTTTTGGAATCCACACTACATTTTGTAGGTACTTTCAATCTCAGTTGCAAAATTGCATTTTTCGAGTATTTTCAACCTCAATTGCATTTTGTAAGGATTGACAATCTAAATTACATTTTAGTAAGTCCTTGAATGTAGTTGGAGGCACCTTTGTGAGTATTTTGAATTTCAATTGCACTCGGTGAGTATTTTGAATCAGAAATGACCTTTTTCAATCTAATTTGCATTGTGTATTTTCAATTGCATTTTGTAAGTATTTTGAACCTAAACTACACTTTATGTGTATTTTTCAATCTTAATTCCTTATGTGAGTATTTTCCTTCTAAATTACTTGTTTAAATCTGGATTATATTTTGTCAGTATTTTCAGTCTAACTTAATTTTCGTTCTGGTTTCCATTTCTGCCATTTTCGCGATCATCCAGACCATTAGGGGCCGATAACCTAGATGTTAGGCCCCTTACAACTTGACAACCTGTGTTTCTCTGGTGGCCGCCCCGGAACTAGAAGTACTCATCCCATCGTCTGCCAGGAAGGAAAGTAGATAAATCCGCACTCAAGATGGCCACTGCCTGCGCCAAAATTCGAATTTTCGACTGTCGACTTTCTGCTCCTTCCTGGCATTGAGGAAGCACATCTGGGATGGCTGAAGCGAGGCTCAGACACTCCTACAAAAAAAAAAAAGTCCTCTCGGCACGCCGGAAGGCGGAGGTAGATTTCACCGGACAAACTTGGGGATAGGCGAAAATAGGCAGAATATGCAGATTTTCGTAGAAGGATCAGACCTCATTTAATGCGAGAAGGTATTTTATAATTGGAGCTTAATTAACTTTGTTTTTCGTCATTTTATGCTTATTTTAAACATTTTATTGTCTTATGGGAACGGTAACCTTCTTGTCATTTGGGGTCCATTTTTATACTTGTGGTCACACTGTCCTTATGCTAGGTTTCGACACTGATGTGCAACTATGTAACGGTCTGTTACTTCTTCACGCAAAATTATATCTGCCGCAGAGATTTTGGTTGGTTCCTCAGTTTAGGGGCTGCGACAACGCGGTCATGTAACCCCGTGTACTTTGGGATGGCTGTATTAGTCTGTAATTCAGGTAAGGACTGCAGACGGTCAATTTCAAGCAGTAGTTACTAATGTTGCTACCAGGTACTATCGTCAACGACACCTAGCTGTGAACTTGGCTACTAGATGCCACCGCAACCAGCAACTCGCAACGAACGTTGGAACTTCCCCTCCAAAGGAAAGCATACTGAGGGATTTTTGGCGCTCTTAGAAAATCCGACGACTTCGGCCGGCTTTGAACTCGCGACCTTGGGCATAAACATTCAGCATGCTTCCAGTTACGTCACCGAAGCCGCTTCACACTTAGATGGAAATCTGAATCTGATCTCGTGCAAGTGCGTTATCTTGGCAACGTCTGATGGCTCATCCCTCATCAATTTAGTAGTGTTGCCATGGCAACCACTGATAGGTCTTGGCATTTTCTTATAATTCCGAAATTATTTTTCTCATCCCTTGGCATAATGGTGGGTTATATCAAAAATTCTTTCAGACAAAAGTTTTAGGTAATTATTATGGGAATATTGTCCATTTTGTACGGTTTTGATATTGTGCCTATTAAGAGAGATATGATTAATGTTTCCCGAAAAACCCACTTTTTCCCACCCCTTTGGTCAATGGTTGGTGCTATAAAAAAAACTCTTCAAACATACATTTTTGGGCTTTATCCGACACATAGTATGAACGTTGAACGGATTCGATATTTCACATATTAAGAGAGTTATAGCAATATTTCCCTTTTTCGAAAAAAAAGCCCCCCATTTTCACCCCCCAACGACCGATTTAGCCCAGTAACGAACTCGACCGAGATTTTATAGGTATACGTATTCGGTAAAAAATTCAAAGTGATTGGTACAAAATTACGGCAGTTATCGTGTCCACAATAAACTGATATACATATACATACATAAATTATATATAACTTTTGAACTGACGGTGGTTTTGGGGCCTGGGGATGTGAAACGCGAAGATATGTCGAAATTTTCCGGAAGTCGAAACATGGTACCCATTGCAATAGTTAGCTTTCTAACGAAATCTACCTCTGGTTGGTTCCTCAGTTTAGGGGCTGCGACAACGCGGTCATCTAACCCCGTGTACTTTGGGTGAGTGTAGAATCTGTCTGATACACGGTGTGAATTGTAATGGCTGTATTAGTCTTAATTCATGTAAGTACTGCAGACGGTCAATTTCAAGCAGTAGTTCCTAATGTTGCTACCAGGTACAACCGTCAACGACACCTAGCTGTGAACTTGGCTACTAGATGCCACCCCAACCATCAACTCGCAACGAACGTTGGAACTTCCCCTCCAAAGGAAAGCATACTGAGGGATTCTAGTGCTCTTAGAAAATCCGACGACTTTGGTCGGCTTTGAAACCGCGACATTGGGCATAGACATTCAGCATGCTACCAGTTACGTCACCGAAGCCGCTTCCCACTTTATCAGGCGGCTTTGGTGGCGTAGTCGGTAACATGCTGAGCTTCTATGCCCAAGATACCGGGTTCAAACCCGGCCGAAGCCGTCGGATTTTTTAAGAGCGTTAAACATCCCTCAGTATGCCTTCCTTCGGAGGGGAAGTAAAGCCGGCGGTCCCATGTCATAGATTTATGGCATGTTAAAGATCCTTCCACTAATTGCACCTGTGTGAAGCTAAATTGGATAGGTTAAGAATGTATACAACGCTCTTAGGTTTCTATGTTCGTTGCCAAGAGCCGACTGCGGCGGCGTCTAGTAGCTCAGTTCTGAACTTGGCCTCGTAGTCGTTGACAGTGGCGCTTGGCGGCAAAAGTAGGAACTATCTGAAAAATTGTTAGTTGCAGTACTTAAATTAACAAACAGATAACACACACTAATACAGTCATCACAATTAACACCGGTTATCAGACAGATTCTACACACACCCAAAGTACACGGGGCTACATGACCGCGTTGTCGCAGCCCCTAAACTTAAGAACCAACCAACCAACCACTTAATCAGATGGAAATACTGAATCTGATCTCGTGCAAGTGCGTTGTCATGGCAACGTCTGATGGTCCATGCCTCATCAATTTAGTAGTGTTGCCATGGCAACCACTGATAGCTCTTGGCATTTTCTTATAATTCCGAAATCATTTTTCTCGTCCCTTGGCGTAATGGTGGGTCATATCAAAAATTCTTTCAGACAAAAGTTTTAGGTAATTATTAGGGGAATATTGTCCATTTTGTACGGTTTTGATATTGTGCCTATTAAGAGAGATATGATTAATGTTTCCCGAAAAACCCACTTTTTTCCACCCCTTTGGTCAATGGTTGGTGCTATCAAAAATCTTATTTGACATAAATTTTTGGCACTTATCCGACACATATTATGAACTTTGAATGGATTCGATATTGCACGTATTAAGAGAGTTATAGCGAAATTTCACTTTTTCGAAAAAAGCCCCCCATTTTCACCCCCTTCGACCGATTTAGTCCAGTAACGAACTCGACCGAGATTTTATAGGTATACATCTTCGGTAAAAAATTCGAAGTAATTGGTGCAAAATTACGGCAGTTATCGTGTCCACAAGAAACTGATATACATATATATATACATATATATATACATATATATATACATATATATATATATATACATAAATTATATATAAACTTTTGAACTGACGGTGGTTTTGGGGTCTGGGGGATGTGAAACGCGAAGATATGTCGAAATTTTCCGGAAGTCGAAACATGGGACCCATTGCAATAGTTAGCTTTCTAATGAAATCTACCTAACAAGGCAGCCGGGATTATTAACTTATTGAGTTTGAAGAGCACTGTATTTTTCCTCGCGAGGTTGGCACTGACTTAATGAAGAAGTTGCGTGCAGGAAGCCTTATTTGTCGTGTTAATTCATCTGATTTATTTGGCTGGCGATCAACACATCCGTTGTGTAATCACATCAGATGTAACCAGAGCTCGTGTGCTCGAGTCCTGCGTGGATAAACAAAATGCTATCGGCATCCGCACGACTGTTATTCTCATCCGCACGCAGGCGCGGATCTAGAGTTTGACTTTGGGGGGGGGGGGGGTGTCAGAGAATCGAAATTGTTAAGAAAAATGGTATCACTAAAAACGTAATCACAAAATAAACAAACGTACAATACCAGAACATTTTTTTTGTAAGCTACATGGATAGAAATTTGATGCGTCTAGCGCACCAAAAATATTCGTACAAATTGCAACGGCGTGTTTTGCGACTTTTACATCGAGCTTCGAGAAAAGTATCAAGGTACGTTACAGTTTCGGCAAGTCGAGTTGGTACCGACAAAGAGAGAAAGTCACAGATTAAATTGCCAACCAAGCTTGTAGTTTGGACGTCGGCAAATTTTTTTGGTGCTAAAAAGCCTTAAATTCCTATCCGTGCATTGCTGCACATTCATCGTGACAACACTATAAACATCGATTCGGTAATCACATGGTTTGCTAAACAAAAAAGACGGGTTGATTTTGTTATATAAATAATCGTTTTCATATAACAGGTATGAAGTTGTAAATATGTACAGTTGTAACAGAACATAATAAAGATACTTTCAATATTGAATAAAATTTAAAAAACTGTTTTTCAGTTAAAATTCGTTAAGTTTTATTTGTCTGCTTATTGTGTTTTAGTTTTTTGAGTTTGCAAAAAAAAAGATCTCCGTTTGGGGGGGGGGGGGGTCATGACCCCCGTCCCCCCCCCCCTTGAATCCACGCCTGTCCGCACGTTTGTTGTCCGATTCCGCTGACATTACAACAATGTTTTACATTTATTACATAAAGTATTAAAGCACCACATTTAGGAGAATGTCGTTCCCCTAGGCGATGCATGCCATGTTGTTGTTGCTTGAGTCGTCAGTCTTTTCACTTGTTTGATGCAGCACTCCACGTCTCCCTGTCGTGAGCTAATCGTTTCATCTCTACATAGCTACCACACCCTACATGCGAGGCAATGTGTTTAACATATTCCTACCTTGGTCTACCCCTACAGTTCTTGTCCTCGACCCTTCCTTCCCTAACTAAGCTTGCTATTCCTGGGTGTCTTAGTATGTGTCCTACCAACCTATCTGTTCTCTTCATTAGCAGTCGCAAGAAACATCTCTCCTCTTCCACTCGTCTTAATACCTCATCATTTGTAATCCTATCTACCCGTCTGATCTTCATCATTCTCCTGTAACACCACATTTCAAATGCTTCAATTCTCCTCTTTTCTGCTGCATCAATAGTCCACGTGCTATGTTTAAAATGAATGTTATACAGCAAGAATTGCAACCCCTTCAGTTCGGAGTGTGAATTGTGTTTAATGACATAATTTGAATGAGATTAGCGTAAAACATCTTACATTTATCATGAAAAAAAAAACATAACGGAAAAATATGATAGTCTATGTCATAAAAATCCGGGTCCTAGTCATGATATTCAACAAGTTCGGATTGTGTTCTAAAAACTATCCGCAAATTTACTCCAAACATTATCGGCAGCTTATCCACACAGCCTCGCGGATATCGGCGGGTTTATGCGCGCAGGGCTTAACTGAGAGTGTGGAACCGCTTCCTGACGGCAACCTCATCACACGGAGTTGGAACGAAGCGGCCGTGGTTCGTCAGAAGGAACCTTCTCAGCATTTGCCTGAAGTTGAAATTGGGACAGCATGACAAACTGTTTCAAACAGATCGACGCGATGGTGGGGTTCCAATTCATTCGTCTGCCGAGTGCGGACATAGCCTTGCCTTGCAGTCAATGGCTGAGGTTATTATTCGATACGAATACATCTGTCAACACTTTGTGGGAAATACTGAAGAGTCAAAGGTCTAAATGTGTAATTTAGATATATCGGGCTGCAAAGAGTTTCTATTTGTTATGTTGTACATAAGTATTCTTTTGTTTTCTTTGATTGGTGATAGATATTCTTTGAAAAGAGAGATAGTTTCTTGTTGTTCAATAAGGAACAAGAATGTAGAATGATTTAGGAGGTGAGGCAAATAACGCATAAACAAAGCAACTTCTCAGATTTCTTCCCCGTTCTGTAGACAGCTAAAATTAATCTATTTGTTTCCCTTTGATGGCAATATTCCCCTATGTTGGCAGTAACGTATTAGTTGGAAGCAAGCTGCTCCAATATTCCCCAGGACGCGATAAATCCCAACAAATGTGTCAACACCACCTCGTTAGGTCTTGAAGTTAACTGTTATGACAGCTGCTACGCTTGAGAAGTGTTTCGCCTCTTGAAACAACAACCACGTGTTGTTATTTCCACTCATTTTAGTCCCCGTCCCCGTTCTGTTCTACAAATTAACAAAATATCTTGAGGACAGCAATTCTAATGCTCCCATGTTGGTGTTTTTCGTCGAGTCTAGACGAGGAAACCTTCTCCACACGGTGGCTCCGTATCTTGCTAATACCACTGCAGTGTTCTCAACCTAAGACTGCGAGCACAACCCTCATATATAATAATAATAATAATAATAATAAGTTGTGGTGTTTGAAGCCATATTTTCAGTGTTGCCTTAGTAAACAAGAGTTTAGTGCTTTTCAGTCGGTCAACACGAATGTACCCAAAAGAGATGGGTTATACCCTAATCCTGAAATAAATTACATGAGATTAATAAATACACTAGGATGACCAGTTTCGATCGTCAAGCGATCATCATCAGATCCATTACACTTAGGCTACTAAATCCATGTTTGAAATACAGGTGAAAATATTTACAATATGTACAATTATTTAGTTGCAGTATTGGTACTGCAACTGTCAGTGTATGCTAAATGCAGTATATATGTTAGGTGAAATGCTAAATGGTGATAGCTGGCCGTGGTAAGTGATTTCTGAAAGGCGAAAAAAATCACGACACTCATGTCATACCTTTTTGGCATGTTAAAGAACCCATTTGAATTCAGTAGGCCGTGTTCGTAATGACAAAATTAATCTCGGGATTTTCCGCCGTCACAAAGGTTCCTCTTTTCTCTACTAGAAAGCGCTAGTAGGAGCTTAGATATCTGACCTCCTTGACTTTCATAGCGCTCCAAGGTACAACAAAATTCGACATGCAAGCTGCCCTCTGGGTTTCAAATAACAAACCTTGAACCCGTCTCCCGAGGACATGCGATATTATTATTAATTTAGTTCTTGTATTGTTTTCATCCTGTCAGATGTTAACTTCTTGTCTGCAGCGGAGAACACGCTTCCTCTAGCTCTTTAATTAATATGGGGCCGATAACCTAGATGTTAGGCCCCTTAAAACAACAATTATCATCATCGCTCTTTTATTAATATAGGTTCGCAGTCTACTATGCGAGTCTTGATTCTGTTCCGCCAGGGGCTCACATCTAGTGGGACGTGGGTTGGCGACCACGGGACCCCAGCTAAGTCTGGCATTGCTTCCACTTACTTGTGCCGGGCTCCTCCCCGTCTTCTTTCCTGTCGACCTCCCTTGGTCAACTCTTGTTCTTTTCCGACCCCGACGGTATTAGGGTACCCAAGGTACCCAAGGGAGTCTTTCACTTTCCCGCCTTAATTGGCCCTTGTCTCATCTTTCCTGATCCCTCATTCTTCGAGGGATCAGCCTTCTTTTCCTTTCATTACAGTTCCTTTTCTCTTTAAGATTACCGCCCTTTCTTTTATGAATTCGCTCCCCGTGTCTCTAATTTACATTTTGTGAGTATTTTGAATCTCAACCACATTTTGTATGTACATTGCATTTTGTAAGTATTTCCAATCTACGTTTTGTGAGTCATTTCAATCTGAGTTCCATTTTGTTAGTATTTTCAGTCTGACTTAATTTTCGGTATGGTTTCCATTGCCATTTTTGCTATCACCCAGACCATTAGGGGCCGATAACCTAGATGTTAGGCCCCTTAAAACAATAATTATCATCGTTATCACTCTGTAAACATCTACTGTATTCTTAAGACAACACTGACTAAGCATAATACGATACATCGTATATTAGGTCCGCTTCGTCGAGTTCACCCTTGAGGTCCGGATTCCATTTTAACTCTGCCAACAAATGTAATTCTGGGGTAGGTGTTGGAACTGGCTACATACATCCTCGTGAGGCAGGACTCAGAGGAGGTGGGTTTTAATTCCTAATTCAGTCATCCTTCAAGTGGTCTTCCGTGGTTAACCACTCCACCCCAGGAAAATTGCGAGATGGTACGTAAATTAAAGCCACAGCCGGCTCCTATCCAAATTCTAGCTCCAACCACAAATGCACACACTAGTACAGGTTAGCAGACGCAACCAAGTACATGGAGGTACTGTACATGACTACGATAGCGCTAAGCTCCTGAATGAATCAACAACAACTTATACGGTTCAGAGGCTGGAAATGAAACTGGAACACGTCACAATGTAACTACCGCTGACCGTGCTTCAGCTATTTCCTAGGAATCTTACTCTCTAGCGTCGTCTTCCTTTAATTTATTGCAGGACAATTGTAATAATAATAATGAGCTGACATTCAGGATCGCATCCCATTCAATAGAAAACTTCAAGCATAGAGGGTTTTCAAGAAAAACCCAAGTTGAAAACGGGGAAAGATTTTGTCACAGAAAAGGAAGAAAAACCACCGAGAACTAATACGGGCGTACTGGCTCGCAGAATGAGACAGTGGGGCGATTCGAAATGAATGCATAATAACGAACTATGGATTCATGAATAGATTCTGTGTCGGTGGACAGTTAGGCTACTTGATTTATCATTTTGCAAGTTTATAAATGTATTTCATTTTTAAAGATAACTTTTTTGAGTTAACCAAGTAAAAAAAAAAGACCTTGCAGACACTCTTAACTAGGCAGAACTGAAAAATAAATCTATAACGAGGATTTGGAAGCAGTCGGATGTGGACGGGTTGTCTGAGGCGAGAATCGAACTCCCACATTCTCAGCTCTGTTTCAGGAGGCCTAGTATACCAGCATTGCCAGCACCGGGAATCGAACCCAAACCTCGAGGAATCGCGAGTTGTTGATGTGCCAGAGGGCGTGCCATGCCACCTGCACACAATGGACCGCTACTGTCTCGTCTCGTCCATCCTTGCTAATTAGAGAGACCCGCTCTACTAATTGGACTCAACAAATATGCATTGTATTTTGATTTGGCAAACATACAAGAAATGTTTCGCCAGCTGCAAAGAAACTTTAACAAGTTTTTGATCGTTGATGTGTCACGGTCGCTGGTCACAGCCACGTCGAGACCCGACAATCCTTTCGGCAGCTTCGGTGGCGTAGTGGGTAGCATGCAGAGCTTCTATGCCCAAGGTCGTGGGTTCAAACCCGGCAGAAGTCGTCGGATTTTTTAAGAGCGTTAAAAATCCATCAGTCCTTCCTTCGGAGGGGAAGTAAAGCCAGCAGGGCCATATCATAGATTTATGGCATGAGAAAGAACCTTCCACTAATTACACTTGTGTGAAGCCAAAATGTGTAGGTTAGGTTTGATTAATGCTCTTAAGTACCAAGGTTCGTCACCGGGCGCTGGTTGCGATGGCATCTAGTAGTAGCCAAGTTCACAGCTAGGTGTCGTGAACGTTAGCATTTGGTAGCGAAAGTAGGAACTACTTGAAATTATCGTCTGCAGTCCTTACTTGAATTAAAAACAGATAACACACACTAATACAGCCATCACAATTAACACCGGTTATCAGACAGATTCTACACACACACAAAGTACACGGGGCTACAATCATGACCGCGTTGTCGCAGCCCCTAAACTACGGAACCAACCAACCAACCCGACAATTCCTTGAGCAGACATGTCTGTATACGTGTCTGTCTTCAGTCTTTTGACTGCTTTGATGCAGCTCTCCATGTCCTGACTAATTCGTTTCATTTCTACATAGCTACCACACCCGAGGCAACTGACCTACCCCTAGTTCTTGTCCTCGATTCTTCCTTCCATATCTAAGTTTGCTATTCCTGGGTGTCTTAGAATGTGTCCTACCAACCTATCTCTACTCTTCATTAGCAGTCGCCAGAAACATATTTCCTCCCCCACTCATATCTACCCATCTAAATTCTCCAGTAACACCACATTTCAAATGCTTCTGGCTGGCAGCGTGGCTCATTGGCAGCGTTCTCGCTTGTTGTACCTAAGATTCCAGGATCGAATCCAGCCACAGTCTGTTGGCATTTGAGGGTGCGCAAACGCGAGGGAGCCGTGTCAGTAGATTTACTGGCACGTTAAAGATCCCCTTCAGGGCAAAATTCCGGCACCCAGGCGTCTATAAAAGCCGCAGTAGTTAAATGGGACGTAAAATCAAGAACATTATTACTGTTATCATCATCTTCTGCACCAACAGTCCGAGTTTCACTTCCATAGATGCACGCTCCAGACAATATGCCTGTACAATACCTACATCTATATTCGATGTCTTTGCTTCGTCCATCACAGCCACGTTGCAGAAGTCTTTAGACAGTATTCTATGGCAATATGGGTTTCTCATTTCTGACGACTGCATTGGGTAGCAACGAAAACAATTCTTGGATTTAATTCTTGAGATAGTGAAATTTTTAGTGATTTATCACACCCAGTTACATCAATTTTCCGAAGTATTGTTACACAAACCAAACTTTGTGCATGACAGCACCCAGAAGAAAAACAAGAATTTCCTTGACGAAAGCCTCTTTTCATATATCCTACTTACGTTAATTGCCTCTATCAATATACAAAATTTCAGTTCGATTGCTGTGATAGATTCGTAGATATTGAGAACCATCTAAATATTTCGGATGGTCGCCATGTTGCTTTTTTATAAATGTAGGTCTTGGGAGTAAATTATGAAAATTATGTAAACAATTGAACTAAATTAGATGCCAGTGCATTGCAATGTTTATAAACATTTACTGTACCATATTTCACTGCTCGCAGATGGTTAAAACTCGAGAAAAGTATATAAAAAGGTTTCAACTTCGCTTGGCCGCCATGTTCGTTTTGTACTTTACAGGTTTTTGAAAGTTACATATATGAACTTGTAGTAGTTCCCTTTATCACCGTACAAAATTTCAGCGTGATATCGGTAATACTTTCGGAGATATTGAATGCCGGTGAAATATTTCGCACAGCCACCATGTTGGATTGGTGAGACGTAATAAAATTTAAAGGGCACGGTCGGGATCGGCCGAAATGGTGCTATGACCTTAGCGAGTTTCATTGAAATCGGTCTAGCCGTTTAGAAGTTATTAGGGGGTCACACAAACATACGCACACACACAAGGGCAAAAGGTTATCTCGCAAGCTTACTTTTTTGCATAAATGAAAATAGGCTAATGAAGCGAAGTAACGGTCACAGAACAGCCTTTGGTCTGGAGGTCTCTGGGATTAGCGTGGCCTAGTTACCATGGCAACAAGTGCCAGAGCGCCAGAGCACTCATTGAAGCCTGCGACTGAAGCGCATTCACGAATCTATGTTTTGGTTTGTGCAACACTGGCGCCACCAGTCATAACTACGCGCGTCAGTTTCAAACACCAATCAGGTGCGTTCTGCTGTAATCGACACATTCCTGTTCGATTGAGATGGAGGCCACGGCCGCCTCCTAGATGGTTCGCCCATTATTCACCTGTTTCTAGACCATGGTGTTTGGGCTGGGGACATCTATGATATCGGTAATTTTTTTTCTTCTTTTTCAACTGCTTAAATTAATCAACAACAACATATTTGGTGTACGGAGATAGCCTGGCTCAACAGGCGAAGGCTATTTTATAACTCTTCTCAAAATTCGAAAATATAATATAACACAATGTGAACATAGAAGCTAACTTTCCAGTGAGTGAACAATGAAGTTGAAGGTTGCAGGTTTCGGTCCACGGAACAATGACATCCTCAGGGCGTGTCAAGTTGAGTACATACCTTACCACTTCTTCTTTTGGTCGGCAATTATCTCAATCACGTTTATAAATAGCTGGTCGGAAGTGCGGCCCACAAAGGAATGCATAATAACTCGGATAGGCAGAGCTTCATGCGACGTCTTCCTGGCATATTTCATTCAAAGGAATCTATAACTGAGGAGTTCGGCCTTGTGCTGCCAACCTTGAAGCGTATTATTATGGTTGTGGTTTGGTTGGACTCACCGTAGATGAGGGTAGAGACCCCCTGAGGCAAGATGGGGAGCGAAGTAATTTGTTGTTGCTTTCCTCACTGAGTAGCACCTTTTCACTAGACACCAGTAGCCTCCATGTAATCTCAGACACTTATTGTTGGTTTAAGAGGCGGAACAACAAGGTCATCTGCCTGAGACCAGTGCAAAGCCACATTTTGCTCTAGTCTAAGAGGATGGTTCAAACAATTGAATCATGAGGGACAAGCGCCAATGAATGAAGAGAGGTGATTTCCCCTTCTCTCATATTCTACAGTTTGTCTACCCCTTATTATACGGGGTCGGGGATGAGACGTGATGACATTCTAAGTGGCGAATTGTTTTTATGGCCGGATGCCCTTCCTGATGCCAACCTCATGACAGGAGTTAATGATGGATGGTTGGTTGGTTCCTTAGTTTAGGGGCTGCGACAACGCGGTCATGTAGCCCCGTGTACTTTGGGTGTGTGTAGAACCTGTCTGATAACCGGTGTTAAATGTGATGACTGTATTAGTGTGTGTTATCTGTTTTTTAATTCAAATAAGGACTGCAACTTTGAATTTTTCAAATAGTTCCTACTTTTGCCGCCAAACGCCACCGTCAACGACTACTAGGCCTAGTTCAGAACTAGACTACTAGATGCCACCGCAGTCGGCTCTTGGCAACGAACGTATGAACCCAAGAGCGTTGTTTACATTCTTAACCTATACAATTTTGCTTCACACAGGTATAATTAGTGGAAGGTTCTTTAACATGCCATAAATCTATGACATGGGACCGACGGCTTTACTTCCCCTCCGAAGAAAGGCATACTGAGGGATTTTTAACGCTCTTAAAAAATCCGACGGCTTCGGCAGGGTTTGAACCCGCGATCTTGGGCATAGAAGCTCAGCATGCTACCCACTACGGCACCGAAGCCACCAAAAATGATAGATGGAATGGTTGAAGATGAATGAAACTGGGCAAGGATGTGGAAGGAAGCGGCCGTGGTCTGTCAGAAGGTACCATCCCAGCATTTGCCTGGAGTTGAAAATGGGGAAACCACGTAAAACCATTTCAAGGACGGCCATCGGTGGGGCTCGAACCCATGTCTACAGAGTTCACAGAGAGCTTGGTCCCATGGCCTAGCGCTGCGCTGTAGCGTGCGTAGCTACCGCTGTCGGTAAAAATGTTTTTCATCTGAATAAACCATAAAAATAAAATATATTTTTATAAAGCATTATCTAGCGCAGTGGTTCCCAACCTTTGCAAGCTGACGCCCCCTGTTTCAGATACGGGCGGTCATCGCGCCCCCCTCTCCTCTCCCCTCCACTCGTCGGTCGCTTCTATAACCTCTTCGATAAACTGACGCGGAGGATACAGACCTAATTACATAATAACACTACGTAATGGAATAATTATTTCTGACAAATAATGTGAAGTACGCGCTTTATATCTATTACATACTAACTTAATTTTAGCACAATACAATGAACACACTTTAACAATAAATCCGTAATTTAGTCAACAAATGTCAGTGAGAGGGTTGACACTGTTTTCTCTTGCTAAGATTCGGTATGTTTGGTTTGACATTTGGCAGAGCACAGCCGAGATCACTTGCAACATCAAGCCGACAGCGCTGCTTTGTTTTTTTAACACTCAGGGTTGAAAATTCTGACTCACATAATGCCACGCAATGCAACTTGGGCTATTTCAGGATACACTGCAAGACAGTTTACCCAAAAGTCACCCAGTCCTAATATTTTGGAATCATCTTTTAGCTCTGAATCACACTTCAAATCTATGGCTTCTTCTTGAAGTTGTGCTGGCAGTGCTTCAATGCCAATGGCAAACGGATCGTGTTAACATCAAGGACCATTCATCCGACGAGATATCAGGAAAGTAGAAGTTGAATTCTTGTGCCAGGAATCCAAATGTGATTTATTACGATCACGTTCATTTTCCGGGAACATTTCATTAAGGCGGTGAAAGGATGAGTAGTTGTTCAACTGAAGCCAGCGCGGCGTTTCCAAAACTGTATTCTTTTTCCAGGAAGGCTCTGATGGCATCATAAGCAAGCATAATATTGGGAGTTTTTGCCTTGGAGCTTTAAGTTCAAACTATTCAAAGCGCCAAACAAATTACAAAGATATGCCAATGAGACGATAAAATTGACACTGATTTTGCCGCTTACAACACAGCACCTCCAACCTCACGGCTCCGCAGAGGTTTGTGCCGACAGTTGGTAATTACCAGTGCTTTTGAACGATTGACTTGGCGCGACAATCACTTGGAGAGATTCGAAAAATGTTTATTATACAAAATTGTAATATTCGAGTTTTTTTTATATGTAGAAATCACTTCACGCCCCCCTTGAAAAAGCCCCACGCCCCCCAGGTTGGGAACCGCTGTTCTAGCGAATAACGAAACATTATGCAACGAGCCTATAATGGCCTATATAGTATTCTAGAGTTCTGCTAAACGTTAGTAGAGTTTTATTCTGAATATATTAACTAGAAATATTATGGTACTTGGTATAACTCCCTGAACTATGATAAATGTTTACCATGATTATGGAAGCAGTGCTTCACCCGAAATCAGTTCCTCATTCTTATGTACTGTCGTCATCTGCTAGACTCAGACTTCCCATTTGTGACGTGTTGCCCCAAGTCTTTGTCAGAAACCCGTCTGTCTGCCACTACCAGGGCCTCCTAAAAGCAGATAATGTTCACCGCCTTCTGCTAATGGCAAACTAACATTTAACTCTTTCTGTAATAATCTGTTTTCTTTGTAAATATAGAATATGTGCGATAGCGAGTCGGATTAAGGGACCTTTTCTAAAAGCGCTCTGTCGTGCTATCTGTAACCCATTAAAACCATAATGGCTCCGTCTGCCTTCTGTAGCAGCCCACACACGTTCAGATTAATTACACAGGTTTACAATGATTTAATCTTATTTTTTATGGCAATTTACATGTGTCGATTGCAAAAATGTTAGCCATCACTTCTTTGAACCTTATGTCCTCAATTTGTACTAATGCGTCAATCTTTTCAAATGAATACGACCCATTATTCCCTACTAATGGAAAGGAGATACCACGGGCGCCAATGATTCCGGATTAGGATGCTAATGGATCTCTTTTGGGATTCTATGGATGAAAACCATTCCACACCAAACGAACACGATGTGTGAAATTGAATAGGGTCTGCCGTAGCAAAAACTCACAATGTCAATTGTTGCTTTTTGTTGATTCATTTAAGCGCTTTGCGATATCGTGTACTTTGGTGTGTGTGGAATCTGTCTGACATTGTGATAATATGTCTAAATCCTGGCAATTCCTGGCCAACTTAAGAGAGTAATGAAGTACGATAAATATTTTCTGAATTAATACGCGACACATACACAATAAACTGACTGCTAGGCTATTTCCTATCTCTTCATTAGCAGTCGCCAGAAACATCTTTCCTCTCCCAATCGTCTTAATACCTCTTCATTTGTTACCCTATCTACCCATCTGATCTTCATCATTCTGCTGTAACACCACATTTCAAACGCTTCAATTCTCCTCTTTTCAGTTGTTCCAACAGTCCAAGTTTCACTTCCATAGAGCGCCACGCTCCAGACAAAGGCTTTCAAAAATGACTTTCTAATACCTAAATCTATTATTCGATGTCAACAGATTCCTTTTCTGTAGAAATGCTTTCCTTACCTGATCCAACCTACTTTTTATATCGTAGATATGTCAATGGATTTGAAAGTTAGAATGTGTGAAGAATCTGGGGTTTGCTTTGAAACCACTTTCCTAATAATTTAAAGTGCATGTATTCAGCTAGAGTTGAACGTTGTTAACGGATTGAATGAAAATATGATTTAAGTCGAATGAGTTTATAAACGGTATGGACTCCGTATTGAGAGAAGAATTGATGATGAAAATCAATACATGAAATAACAAAATGTATGACTGACATAAAAACCATATCAAATGAACTTCAAATTGGCAACAACAAAATCTTTCGAGTAAACGAATTTAAATATTTAGGTGAATGGATTACTACAAACTGTAACGAAAGGAAATCAATTGAATCGAGGCTTAAGAAAATGGAAACTGCTTTTCAATCAAAAACAATATTTATAACAAAAAGAGTCTCTCCTGGAACTGCAAAATTCGCCACTATACAACTGGAATCAAACCTGAAGCTCTCTATGCTTCAGAGACACTCAATCTCCAACACAAAACACTAATACACCAAATTGAAGTGAAAGAACGTAAAATAATGAGAAAAATCCTTGGACCAAAAACAAAAGATGGTGTAGATTATCCAAAGCCTATAATAATACAGAAATATACAATGACACAGACACAATGCGAATAATCCAATTTATGGGACACATAGAAAGAATGGACCCGAACGGACTGACACACAAAATACATACTTTCTTAAAGAACAAGGCTACTAGACCGAATTGGTATAAATTTACAGAAAAAGACTTAAGATCACCAAAATTACAGGACCGGAAGGAAAACAGGAAAATCACTCAGACGTGGGGTTTCGAGGAAGAAGAGAAGAAGACTACACAACGGAACGGAAAAAGAAAGATCCACTCGTTGCGATTGAAGGAATACTGGGCCAACAGGAAGGCTAGAAAGTGTTGATTTCGCGTGGTCCTATGCGACCCATTCACGAAGAGGAAGAAGAAGAAGAAGAAGAAGAAGAAGGAAGAGGAAGATGAAGATGGAAGAAGAAGAAGAGGAAGAAGAAGAAGAAGAAGAAGAAGAAATAACAAAAATAATGGAATTCAGCCGAAATAAATCAGAAACTCTCACTGAAATCTAATTGGCAAGTGAAAATATAACGGAAGTTCTGGCACTTAGAAAGCAAAATAACCAGTGATGGACGAAGCAAAGAGGATATAAAAAGTAGGTTGGCTCAGGCAAAGAAAGCATTTCTACAGAAAAGGAATCTGTTGACATCAATAATATAGATTTAGATACTACAAAGTCGTTTTTGAAAGCCTTTGTCTGGAGCGTAGCGCTCTACACAAGTGAAACTTGGACTGTTGGCGCAGCAGAAAAGAGGATAATTAAGCATTTGAAATGTGGTGTTACAGGAGAATGATGAAGATAAGATGGGTGGATTCACAAATGAAGTTGATTTGTTAAAACAGATGAAGAGCTGAAGTCATTTTGAAAGTAAACAAGCTCTAACAAGTTTCAGTTTGTATTGACTTCAGACCTAGCTGATTCCAGAAGCAAGGATTATCTAGTGACATATGGTGCTGAACATGCTCAGTACTGACCGGGATATCTGCACGCGTTAACGCGCAAGGTCAGGTGATTTGGAAGACTAGTGGGTCATACTTCAGATATTTATCCATGGATTTCCATTTTCAGTTTCAGACAATTCCGGGGACGGAATCTCTACTTACTGTAGTATAAAACAAAGTCCCCGATTCTTGGATGTCACGGGTAATCTCGAGAACCACCGGATGGATTTTGATGCGTTTTTCACAATTCTGTAAAGGATATCTCGGGAAAGGTTTATGTAGAAAATAATTTATTTATGATCAAAGGAAGCCAAGCAGTAACGATTTCAGTGAAAAAGTCGAAAAAAACTGGCATCGTGCGCTATTTAAGCTTACGCTGGGCAAACCGTTAAAAATATCAATAAGTGTAAGAATTTTCAGAATGAAAAGTTCTTCAAGAATGTCAGCGAGAGCATATCTCTGTCTTCAATACATCGGCCACTATAAGTGTTTTTAAGAGCCTATTACCCCAGATACAGCCAGAAGCAAATTATCGAGTCGTGATGAGTTGAGACTTCAGAGAAGAGTGGTTATGTTTGGACTTTTCCTGGAACGGCAACTCAGGTTTTCTTCATTTCGCCTGATAACTTTTTGTTTCGCAGAATACACAGTCAAGTTTAGATTGGTCGGAAGGGGGATTTGTGATTCATGCACCTCGCCATTCTTAAATTACGTCTGACAAGAATTCGTTGCACATGCATCTCCATGTTAATATAATTAATAGTCCAGTCAGTGATTTTAACCCATCATGCCGAGACGTAAAACGGATATAGGTCGTAGTTCATTGACATTGAAAAAAAAAACAACCTTATCACGTAATGCATTCATAACTGGTCCCGGGCGAAGCCGGGGCGGGTTGCTAGTTTTATATATAATAGACTACGATGGGTTTCTTCCAAGTCCTTCATTTCCTCCCGCATTAACTCTTCTGATGAGGTTGGCGACCAGCTCGTGTCTCGAGTCAGGAGAGCTGGACACCCCTTGGCGGAAAGTGCGTGCTGCCGGTTAGAATGAAAGCAAGCAAGCAGACACAAAAAGCTGTTATTAAGGCATCATAACATCTTGTGTGGCCTGCGCGCCTCTCTTCTCTCGTTAAAGGGTGACTTAGGGCCAGTCTAGCACGCGCAACACCCCTCATGGTCACCACGTGAATTCAATAGCAGAAGATAGGGGTTTCGTGAATGGGTCGCTTAGGTCCACGCGAAATCAACACTTTCTAGCCTTCCTGTTGGCCCAGTATTCCTTCATTCGCAACGAGTGGGTCTTTTTCCGTTCCGTTGTGTAGTCTTCTTCTCTTCTTCCTCGAAACCCCACGTCTGAGTGATTTTCCTGTTTTCCTTCCGGTCATGTAAGTTTGGTGATCTTAAGTCTTTCTCTGTAAATTTATACCAATTCGATCTAGTAGCCTTGTTCTTTAAGAAAGTATGTATTTTGTGTGTCAGTCCGTTCGGGTCCATTCTTTCTATGTGTCCCATAAATTGGATTATTCGCATTGTGTATGTGTCATTGTATATTTCTGTATTATTAGGCTTTGGATAATCTACACCATCTTTTGTTTTTGGTCCAAGGATTTTTCTCATTATTTTACGTTCTTTCAGTTCAATTTGGTATTTTAGTGTTTTGTGTTGGAGATTGAGTGTCTCTGAAGCCTAGAGAGCTTCAGGTTTGATTACAGTGGTATAGTGGCGAATTTTGCATTTCCAGGAGAGACACTTTTTGTTGATTGAAGAGCAGTTTCCATTTTCTTAAGCTTCGATTCAATTGATTTCCTTTCGTTACAGCTTGCTGTAATCCATTCACCTAAATATTTAAATTTGTTTACTCGAAAGATTTTGTTGTTGCAAATTTGACGTTCATTTGATGCGATTTTGATGTCAGTCATACATTTTGTTTTTTTAAACGAGATTTGTAATCCAATTGCATATTCATTATTTTAAGTCCTGAAGATTAGAAGCCTTTAGTCAACATTAATTTGTATCGTTTCCTTCCTCAGCACAAATAATGAGAGCACATGATACATTTTACCATAAAAGATGGTTGTTCTCGAAAATATTTCTAATAAATGAATAGTCTAAAAGCTAAAAAAGTAAAAAACATATTCACAAAAATTTTAAAAACCAGATTTGTTACAAAAATATGTTAATTCGATAGAAATAAAACCTTGAAATGAAACCGGCTTGAAGAAGGAAACAGTGACGTGGATGTTATGTAGACAAAAATGTTGAGGTTAAGGTGGAACTTGTCAGAATGGATATAATGAACTACAAATTTGAAGAAGCTGTGGAAAGATAGCCTATCGTTCAGAAAATATTCCAATCTGGAGAACAGAAGCAGTCAGTGCCTCTAGTGACTTGACTTACGATTGATAGATCAAACCATTAGGATTACCGTGACAGCCTCAAAAATGAAATCTGAAGTCTAAATAGCACACTTGGTACCGAAATAATCAGCTTATCTGGATTTCTGAGCGGTGATACAAATGCTGTGAGCCCTGATCAGACGCTCTGTATGCATAAGGCCAAGGGAAACAGAACATTCCAAGGAGGCTTCTTATGGTCATCCGTGATGGAAGGTTATGGCCAACTCTCAACTGTACTAGCTTTCGTCGAAGGTTGATGATGATGATGATACTTGTTGCTTTAAGGGGCCTAACATCTGGGTTATCGGCTTCCAATGGTTTGGGTAATCGTGAAAATGTTAATGAAATGAAACTATGCCTAAACCTAACTACAGTACGTACTTACATACTATAAGAGGGAATGAAAAAAAAAGAATAAGGGAAACAAAAGACCCTCGAAGAATGAGAATTAAGGGACTTGGATGATAGCAGAGCCAGGAAAGGCAGATAGGAAGGGTAAAGAATGGAGGGACCGCCCCAATGACAATGGAAGAAGGAGAAAAACCGGACCCAGCTCAGGAAGCCCTTGGGGTCGCCAACTCACCAGACGTGAGCCCTTAAGGGGGTAGCACTATCCAGGCGGCACCGTAAGTGCACACCATGCCCCCTTGAGGGCCTTGAGCAGAAGGCAGGAGATAAAATGAAAAGAAAACACGAGGTCTGACCCCTGAAATAATGAGGGATCAGGAAAGATGAGACAAGGACCAATTAAGTCGGGAAAATGAAAGACTCCCTAGGCCTCGAATATCCTAATACTGTCGGGGTCGGAAACGAACAAGAGTTGACCAAAGGAGATTGAGAGGAAAGAAGACGGAGAGTAGCCCGGCACAAGTAAGTGAAAGCAATGCCAGACTCAGCTGGGATCCCATGGTCGCCAAGCCACGTCCCACAAGTTGTGAGCCCCTGGGGGGTTTCTTTGAAGGCTTCATGATGTTGGATGCCTTAACTAAAAAGACTTCCGCGAATGGTGTCAATAGGTGAGCCGTTGCCAGGGTGTAAACCCTTGTTCACCCGGGAGCTCTTAGTCCTACCCTGTATGGTGTTGGTTAAACATATTTCAAAATATTGATCCGTTAGCTGAATTCAGTATAGCCAGCGTTTCGCCCCAGGGCTCGACAGTTGGTATGCGTGGTATGTTCGCTAGTACATACAGGGAAGGCTACAAAATATCCTGGATCCTTCGGGAAACAGTGATTCCAGTTAAGAGTAAACAGTGGTTCACGTTGCGATGTGACAATGACTTGTTTGGCCAATCCATTTATTATGCATTCAATGATTCGTAATTGCGCATTCATTTCCCCTCATTTTTGTTCAAAAACGTAACTAATGGTACTTGTGCATTGGTTCACTTTATGGAGTTTCAATCAACTAGTCAAGAGCTATTTTGATAACAAAGGAACGTTGCGAAAGTACAGGCCGGACGTTTGTTTTAGACGATTGCCCTTGAACTTGAAGCCTGCGGGTGAGCCTGTACACAGTCATTCTCTCACCCTATCGCTTCACATTTGTCAGCACCGATCTGATTTAATGGAATTCCAGACTTGAGCACGTGGCGACATCGACTTGCAGACAGTACAGTCAACGTCAAAGTATTGTGTGACGCGGAAGTACACGTTACGTATTTACGAACAGAACGTCATTATATTTGCCAATGACTGTACTTCAGTAGGAGTGTGAGACAGCTTTGTCAATTATCGGACCGCTTGGGGCAGCTGATAACAACACAGGTACTGCAGTAACGCCTCCAGGCTTCCATTAAGATTTTTCACTCGTCTTAAACAAACGTCCGGCCTGTACGCTGGTTGGTTGGATGGTTCCTCAGTTTAGGAGCTGCGACAACGCGGTCTTAATTGTGATGGCTGTATTAGTGTGTGCTATCTGTAATTCAGGTAAGGACTGCAGACGATCAATTTCAAATAGTTCTTACTTTTACTGCGAAATGCTACCGTCAACGACACCTAGCTGCGAACTTGGCTACAATATGCCATCGCAACCGGCACCTGGCGACGAAAGTTGGATCTTAATAGAGCGTTAATAAAATCTAACCTAAAAATCTAGCTCCAAACAATAAAATTGTAGTTAGTGGAAGGTTCTTTTACATGCCATAAATCTATGACATGGGCCTGCCAGCTTTACTTCCCCTCCAAAGGAAGGCATACTGAGGGATTTTTAACGCTCTATCAAAGTTCCAACGTTCACCTCTAGGGGTCAGTGACATTTGGTAGTGAAATTTGGAATTACTTGAAATTGAACGGAACTTGTAGCTCACCCCACTTGAATCAGCTATAAACTCTGGCGAGCCAAACATGGCCTCGGACACTCACGGCACTAAGAGCCATACGCTAAATAAATCCATACTAATATAAAAATGAGATGGCGTGTGTCTGTGTATTACTCAATCACGCTAGAATCACTGGTCCGATTTACATTAAATTTTGCAAGGAAGTAGCTGATTTACCTGGTTAACATATAGGCTACTTTGTACTATTTAAAATGGTAACCATTTTAGTGACGTCACTACACCCATTAGTTTCAAACGTTCATATTTCCATTTCAAATAAAAAGTGAATGCTAAGAAATATCAAACTTTTGATGGCATGTACGAGGTTTGAAATTTAATTTTCTATCCTAAAGGTCCTTATTACTTTCCGTGTATCTCCAACGGTTAGCGAGTAAAACCTAAATTTGTGCTTGCCTATAAAACACGGTCAACGCCGAGCGGTGTAGTTGGACAAAATGTTCCATCCTTACTCTCCCTCCGCGCAGCACCTCACTGTCACCTTCACATTTTAATTTATTTATGACCCGCAGCGAAGCTCTTAAAACGAAAGTACGCTGATAAAACCACTAATCCATTGTTGCTGTTGCCATGGATGTTTTTGGACTGGGGTATACCCAGTTACCATGGCAACAAGGCCAAGCATGATTGTGCGATAATGATTCATTAGTTTTGGTTCTGCAACACAATCACTTTATCTTATTTTGAACAGAAGAATGAGGATAAGCGAAAAGGAGCTCAAACTCAATGCATTGTTATTGAAATATTGCTGTGTTTAATGAAATTCATTATAATGATGTTGGTCCAAATCAGAAAGACGACGCATGACGTCATTCATTTTGTTGTCTATGTCTTCATTCAGGGCTTGGTAGAATAATTATGCTTCTAAATTTTGACGCCGTACTTTCAGTGTCAGTTACTGGTAGTGTGGTGCAGCGGTAACCTTCTCGCCTGCTGTTCCCAAGGTTGTAGGATCGAATCCTGGCGCAGTCAGTTGGAATTTGAGAGTGCGCAACCGTTACTAGCACGCTAAAGATCCCCTTTGGGACAAAATTCCGGCATCGCGGGGTCTCTGAAAGCCGCAGTAGTTAAAAGGGACGTAATCCAATAACATTATTAAATGTAAGTTGTAACTTTCCAGTCTGTCAACAATGACAATGTGTATAATAGGCTATGTGAATACACAGCAGTCCTGGAAAAAATACACGTATTATTTATGATGACTATTTTCCATTATAATAGTGATGGTAATTATTATGGCATGCAAAAATGCACTAATTATTGGTGAAATATGCATCACGTTTCATAACAATATGCACTATGGAATAACTAGGGCAATTACGATCACTCCGAATTCTTTAGCGTTTCTATTTTGAATATCAAGAAAATATGAACAGATGGACATTTAACTACACCTCTCAACTAAGAAACAGCTCTAAATAGTAGGAAATGTTATATGGAACTTCAAGCGGTGTTGACCATTATTTTAATTTTTTAGTGTAACTGATAAACAATTTGTACATAGTGAATGCTGAATAAAAATAATTCATATTAACTTGCAAAAAGTATTGAAACCTACTTGGTATTAAAATAATGTCAGTATTATTCAGTGACAGACTCTCGGAGTGCGAAACAAAATATACGACGCTTAAAAACAACAGGAAATTAGAATATCCGCCCTTCTCAAGCAGCGATATGCACTTAAACAGGCAAAGGAGAAAAATATGATGCATTGTGCGAACATAACCAATATATGCATAAATATGCACAAATATGATTTTCCATGAACTCCGGGGCTTAGTAATTACATTGTACCCGCCCAGTCATTGGTCAAATCCGTGTTGATTGAAGCAGCTCAATTCTCCAAAATTTGGCTTAAAGATTCAACTATCTGCATCTTTGAAAGCATCAACTGTCCTCATAACAGGTGGTTAATATAGGTTGAAAGATACGTTTTTTTTAAATTTAAATATTTTGCTTTAAAAGTGCTTGCTTGCACTTTATAATTAAGGTGTCTACAAGGTAAGGGGTACAAGGCGTGAGAAAATGAACCCTAAGACATGCCTCGTTAAGGGTGATTTTCCAAGTGAAATCAAATAGCAGTTTTTTTTAGCGCCTCGCTTCATATCTTAGCTTGACGTAAGTTTATTTTTATTAATAACCCTTTGTAGGACAAAACTATATTTTATATGTATGTGTTTTTACATTTTAATCTATTTTAATTATTATTAACAATAATGATAATGTTATTTTTCTTTCTCTAATTTAATGTTTCTAGCCTATATTTATTTTTAATTTTCAATTTATGTTCTTATAGATTTAGTTTAGTTTTGATATTTTTATTGAATTAATTAACTAATTTCGAATTGAATTTTACAATATTTTCATAATTATTGTATAGTTATGTTTATTATTTTAATTTTTATATTTCTTTTATAATTATATTTTTTATGATTTATATTTCTATATTTTATTTTTACACTTAATTGTTAATGTTTTTAGTTTAAAATTTTTAAAATTTTATCCACCCCATAACGTCAAGTTGATATGTATATAGTATTCGATTTTTAGAAATACTAGCACTTCAACATGAAAATTCTCCAAAATTTGGCTTAAAGATTCAACTATCTGCATCTTTGAAAGCATCAACTGTCCTCATAACAGGTGGTTACTATAGGTTGAAAGATAAGTTTTTTTTTTAATTTAAATATTTTTGCTTTAAAAGTTGGTACGGTTTGAGTCGAGTTCAAAAATCCGTCTTTACATTATGATGGAAACAGCGGAAAGTAGGTTGGCAACACTGCAGAAAATGAGCCCTTGTTGAGCGAAGAGACCTCATATCTTATAGGAAGAGAAGAGTCTCGGCTCGTGCACGACACAAACCAGACTAGCTTGGAGTGTGCCACCCAGAGAGATGTGAAGTGGTGGAGCGATAGGCCTGGTGCCAGCTCCTCCACTGTAATAATAATAATAATAATAATAATAATAATAATAATAATAATAATAATAATAATAATAGGCTCCACTGTCATCATTCAGACAAGGAAAGGTTATCGTTACAGCCCTGCGCGTATAAAGAAAACGTTACCCGCATCCACACATTTGTTATCCGAATCTTCTGGCATTACAATAATATGATTAATTAGGTAAAATATTAAAGCAACACATTTAAAACATTTGAGGAGAAAATCGTTCCCTTGGGTTTGTAACTTTATGAGGTTACAATGTTTTTTATATTACTGTTTATTTTCTTTGATGTTTTAGGATATGATCATGGTTACTCTTTGCTGGTGAGCCTCAGCACAAAGCTTAGGGATTCCTTGCAATGGTCACTAGTAGAGGAGAAGAGGGCCATGTTTTATTTAATTGATTTCATGTCTGTAAATATTTTCCTTTTACGATGGTGTTTTGTTTCTTTTTTTGGTTATTCTTGGTCTGAGATAGGGTTTTGTTCATAGAGAGTATTTGTTGAAATTAGCTAGGTGGATATTAGAAAATATGAGGAAGAAGAGATATGGTAAGGAAGATTCAGTTAGGTTTGGTGATGGTCTGATTATTGTTTCGCAAGAGATCATGAAAGTGGCTGTTTTTAGCATACTGAAAGAATTGTTAAGTGAAGCTAATAAATGTTCTTAGTAAAATTCCCTTATGGTGTTAATCACACTACCCCCCGAATAGAGAACGTACGGTTACAGGTTATGTAGACAATGTCATATGCTATGTTTAAAATGAATGTTATACAGCCAGAATTGCAACACTTTTCAGTTAATGTTAGTGTTAATTGTGCTTAATGACATAATTTGATTGCGATTAGCGAAAATCATCATCTTACATTATTTTGTCATCAAAGAAACATAACGGAAAAATATGATATATCATAAACATCCGGGTCCTAGTAATGATATTCAACAAGTCAGGGTTTTATTCTAAAACTATCCGCAAATTTACTCCCAACATTATCCGCAGCTTATCCGCACAGCCATGCAAATTACGATTATCCGCATGGTGAAAATTTTTGTGGATATCCGCGCATCAAGTCCGCTCATATCCTGGCAGTGCTTTAGTTATCGCCCCAGTCTTTTGGCGGACAGCCCCGGTTGTGCAGTCGTACGGCGAATTGCTTTATGGCAGCACTGTGGTATAACTTACTCCCACAACCCCTGGCTGTGGTATACACAGACCACCCACCAGAGCTGCTATTTAACTCAGTGGGCTAATGAAGCTGTCTTGGAAACACAACTCGATCCTCTTTTTATTGGACAGGTCAAGGACGACAACAGTCCTTGGGCTGAGTATGCATGGGACTTAAGAGTTTTCAACAGTTTCACCTCAACAGTGAGGTAGGACATTATTTCTGTATAAGCTTGCCACGGTGAGAGGTTAACGTGTCGGTCTACTAACCCCAAGCTTGCAGGTTCGCTCCTGGTCGTGGTAAGTAATTTTTCAAAGGCGGCAAAAGCTACGACACGCATGTCATACAATGTTGGCATGTCAAAGAACCCATTTGAATTCAGTAGGCCGTGTTCATAATGGAAAAATTAATCTCGGGAGTTTCCGTCAACACAAAGTTCCTCATATCTCCACTAGAAAGCGCTATAGTGTCAAGGAGCTTAGATATCTAACCTCCTTGACTTTCATAGTGCTCCAAGGAACAACGAAATTCAACATGCAAGCTACCGTCTGGGCGTCAAATAACAAAGCTTGCAGCTGGCACCGAGGCCATACGATATTATTATTATTATTATTATTATTATTATTATTATTATTATTATTATTATCTCTGTGTCACTTACAACGTGTTCTGGTGGAAAAGACACAATAAGGAAACTGTCTAACAGGCGTGGTTCCACAACCTGCCTGCACATTTTCTTAGAGAAAACGTTCCTTGTACTTATATGAAAACTTTTTTCCATATGTCTATTTATGAAACATATTTAGGTCGTTCAATAATGATTGGCGCTCCCCCTATAGCTCCTGCAAAATATCATTTTGAAATGTGTGTCTATGTATGTGTATGTATGTATGTATGTATGTATAGTACTGTCAAATGCCACCAGATGCAGTTGCTGCTTCCCATAGGCAAATGTTCCGGTGTGCGAGTACGCTTGTGGACATCGATGAAACAACATGGAAGCACGGGCAATGGTGGACAGTGTGGTTTCTCTGGAGGGAAGGCGTGACTGCTTCAACCATCCACACGAGGTTAGCAGCCATATGTGAGGAGGCAGCACCAAGCCACCATTCGTGAACTAGGGTTTACTGTGTGGCCTCATATCCTCCATATTCACCAGATCTGGCGCCTAGCGACTATGCCCTATTCGACGCAATGAAAGAGGGCATGCGGGGTATGAAGTTCACCACCAATGACGAACTCCATGCAGTTGTCCAGTAGTGGCACTGGGATACCCCCAAAGAATGGTTTGCTACGCAAATACGGAAGCAGCCAGAACGACTGACTAAGTGCGGAGAATACCTGTAATGTAATGTGAACGAGTTTGTTCAATAAATGGCTCCTGTGAACGAAACAATAATGTATTGCCAATCATATTTGAACGTCCCAAGTACTTCATGTTTCAAATTGTCCACTCTCAAAAAAATCAGTTAGTGTAGGCTGTGCTGTGCGCCAATCTTTTGCAGGGTGAAGTTAGGAAGGAAGGTCCAGTGAGCGACAGGAAATAAGGGCTGACTAAAACGAAAATATAGAGCATTATTTAAGAATCGGGTCAAAAATACCCTTGCGCCACTCCTCGGGGGTTAAGCATAGTTGTGCAGACCTCATTGGATCATCGTGATCATCAGCTCCGCAAAGTACACTGACCGGCAAAGAAAAAGTATCACTTGAAAAATTCAACATTAGTTTCATTTAAATCATAAATATGAACGCTCTAGGCCTCGTACATAAGTTCCTGTTTATAGCATGGATGTATCATCATTCTTCATGTCATTGTTTCGCTTAACACTAGCGATTCATTGACATGATGCTGTTTCCCGCGGAAACATGTGCGTCAGAGCGACTGCCCTGGCGACATCTTCAGGCCTCAAGCGCAAATTCGATTCTGAACTGCACAACAACAACTGAGGATATGGCTGCATTGATGCCAACAAGTGGGAAAATAAATAAAAAATCATTGCATTGTTGACAATGGCAATGGCGCACATCTTTCGCGGGGAACAGCATCATGTCAAAGAATCGCTATAGTTATCATGGAGAATGATAATACATCCATGAAAACAATTAACCTTACTTCCATGCTATAAACAGTATGTACTGTAATGTTGAATTTTTCAAGTGATCGTTTTTCTTTTTGCCGGTGTGTGTAGTTTCGCTTCTGACGAACCACTGCAGCGAACCACCTCCGGGATAGGAGAGGAAGTACAACACCTGGTCAATTTACTGTGTAACTTTATTGGGGTAAGGGAGAGACCTTGACCCGAATAGGGAGAAAGTGGTGTCATGTCGTGACTCAGCATTAAGGCGGGTGGGAACCCTTTCTCTAACTCAGTACTAATTGGTACAGTCTTGTTGGTATTACCTAACCTACCGCTGTTGAAGCTCGCAGGGAAATGGTTGTTTCTAAGCTTATCTGGCATCGCTATGGAACTCCAATCAGGGGCGCATATACAATTTCTTTTTCGGGGGGGGGGGGGGGGCTGACTATCCTGGAAAATTGTGAGAATTCTCAGGGGATTGTCACCGCGAAATACCCAGGAATATCAACCAATATATTGGAGCATATAACTTTGTGTAATTATTCTAGATACGAGTTAATTGTAAAATTCAAAGTTTATACAGCCTACATTTAGTGGCATTACAAAAACGTTGTTAAATACAACACAAAATAACATTTTATACTTAATGAATGTTCTATTATGTCCTATGGACTATGAATTTATTAAGCAGGAAGTTAAACAGTTTTATTTATTTATTTATGTATTTATTTACAAATTGATAATTTATTCCTCGAACGTACGGTACTGTGGAATTCTCAGTTTTGCCTTACAAGGCTGAGTGTACCCCGTCCCAACCCTCAGACCAGAATTAAAATGTCCTGGCAGAGCCGGGAGTCGAATTCGGACCTCCCTCCGGGGCGGCAGCCAAGAATGCTAGTCACTACACAACGAGGTACTCTAATTTCAATCTTAATATTGTTTATAACTTAGCCAATAAGTTAAGATTAGGGTTATTTTATGCTTTTAGCAAAACAACACTTCCTTAATTTTTATTGTCTTTTTCGGGGAGGGGGGGGGGAGGGCTGGATCCCCACAGGTCCCCCCTTATATACGCCCCTGACTGCAATGACGATACGGGATTTCTTCTGTAAATTGCAGAATACACTTCCCTGGCACAAGTCAGTAGAAATATAAACATAACAACACTTACGCAAGACGTAAGAATACGCTGAAAAACTGATGAAATTGAATACAGAGGTCGGAAGGTAAAACTTTATTAACGGAGGAATCTCTTAGAAGCTCCTAATGATCATAGCAATGCCGAATTACGATTCTCAAGTTTTATTATTGGTATCTTCGAATTTTTAGACCTAAGTTTGAGGTGAATCGATCCTGTAATATCGCGCTACACATTTAAACACTAACTAATACCTTCGAATCACAATAATAAGCAGAACAGTTCAAAAGACGTGATATTAGCACACACGAGGCAGGTCAGGTTTAACCCGCTTAAGGACGGAGGTACACCTTTGAAGATCCAAAAAAATTGTTGTTAATGAATTATGTGAATGACTAATCTTTTAACTTTCATTCGGTGAAAACAAAATGAAAATACCTTCCATTCTCCCCGAGATATGCCCCAAAATGTTAGTTGCTGTCACTTAAGTTGTCTCACCCTTGGGCAAGTTTGAAACTCGTTTCCCGATAACCTAATTTCCACACAGCGTTTACATGATGACTCAAATACTATTCAAGATATCTCAATGATCGCTTGCCACGGTGGGTGAGCGGTTATAGTGTCGGACCACCAACCCCAAGATTGCAGGTTCGCCCCTGGCCATGGTAAGTGATTTTTGAAGGCGACAAAAATCACGATACTCATGTCATACGTTGTTGGCATGTTAAAGAACCCATTTGAATTCAGTAGGCCGTGTTCAATGGCAAAATTAATCTCGGGATTTTCCGCCAACACAAAGTTCCTCCATTCTCTACTTGAAAGCGCTGTAGTGTCAAGGAGTTTAGATATCTAACCTCCTTGACTTTCATAGCGTTCAAAGGAACGACGAAATTCGACATGCAAGCTACCCTCTGGGTGTCAATTAACAAAGCTTGCACCAGGCACCCGAGGCCATACGATATTATTATTATTATTATCATCTCAATGATCGTGTAATGTACTATTATGAACAACATACACCAAAATGTTTAGTGTAGCCAGCATACTTCCCATTTTGGGGCCGATAACCTAGATGTTAGGCCCCTTAAAACAACAATTATCATCATCATCATCACTTCCCATTTAAGAGAATATTTGTTAACCAAAAAAAGTAAAAAAATATACAATCAGAGTACGGCTATGAAAAAAAAAATCCTGAATATATGTATCAATTATTTTGGTGTATGTTGTAGCCGGGAATGTTACCAACAGCTCAAAAGAACATTTATGTAAATATTTTAAATGGTGGGGTACTTATCAAGTAAATGCTGTCCAACTGAACAAAATACAGCTGAAAGTTTGGTGGTATAACAATGCATGACTGCAAGCAGATTAAAAATGTGTTTTGTACATAATAATGAGTGAACTGTATTTAATAACCCTGCAGAGTTTCATTTCTTTGCAACATAGAGCTTATAAGTTTCCTTTTTCGGTGGAAATTGTCATGCGAAAGGTGTACCTCCCCCCTTAAGTGATATGTACGTGGTCAGCGAAACATATGCAGTATTTCTCAAAAATCGATTGGATTGAAGTAAAATTATAAGTGGAGATAAGATATAAATATTAGAAACCATTATATTCAAACCTCAATAATAACGCTTACAAACTTTCAACCCCTAATATTTAGCAGGAAATAGAAAAAGTTCCTTCCCTACACTGAGGAACATCGAATCATATTATTATTATTATTATTATTATTTTACGTGTTCGAAAATAAATATTGTTATCAATGTTATTCGCAGGAATGAGGGCTATGCTAATATTTGGATGCTTGGTCGACAATGTATCATGGGACCATTTAATTATTCCATGAATAGATTATTATTATGAAGCAACATTTGGTGTCATTTTGAGAGCTTTGTCGCCTCAGTAACCATGTAGAGGCGCAAACTTAAAATAACACGTTGGAAGACATTCGAATTTAGTAGGCTACTTTTAGCGATTTTTTTGGAACTAAAATTTTATGTTGGTAGCACTGATTTCTATTTTTTTTATTTATTTAGGGGATGGCTTTTAGTGCCGGGAGTGTCCGCGGTCATGTTCGGCTCGACCGAGGCGGTAGCTGCTTCAATGCGGACACTCATGGGGTGAGCTACAAGTTCCGTTCAATTTCAAGTAGTTCCAAATTTCGCTATCAGATGTCACTGACACATAGTGGTGAACGTTGAAACTTTGATAGAGCATCAAACAAACCTAACATATACATTTTGGCTTCACACAATTGTAGTTAGTGGAAGGATCTTTTATATGCCATAAATCTAGACATGGGACCACCGGCTTTACTTCCCCTCCGAAGGAAGGCATACTGAAGGATTTTATCGCTCTTAAAAATCTGACGACTTCGGCCGGGTTTGAACCCGCGACCTTGGGCATAGAAGCTCAGCATGCTACCAACTACGCCACCATCGGAGATCCTGGAAGAAAAAGTAAACGAAATTTTGAACGACATTTAACTAAGTAAATTTGGGGAGTTTTAGCCCAGATGTCTCTACACGTGTTGCCATGGTAACCACGCCAAACACGGATTGACCCCAGCCTTTTGGGTCTTACATCCGAGTCCTCTTTTTCTCGGGTTCAAACCCGGCCGAAGTCGTCGGGTTTTTTAAGAGCGTTAAAAATCCCTCAGTATGCCTTCCTTCGGAGGGGAAGTAAAGCCGGCGGTCCCATGCTAAAGATTTATGGCATGAAAAATAACCTTCCACTAATTACACCTGTGTGAAGCCAAATCAATTATAGATTAAATATTTGACAAACGCTCTTAGGTTCCTACGTTTATCGCCAGGAGCCGACTGCGATGCATCTGGTAACCAAGTTCTGAACTAGTAGTCGTTGATGGTGGCGTTTGGCGGCAAAAGTAGGAACTACTTGAAAAAATTCAATGTCGGCAGTCCTCACTTGAATTGAAAACAGATAACACACTAATACAGTCATTACAATTAACACCGGTTATCAGACAGATTCTACACACACCCAAAGTCACGGGGCTACATGACCGCGTTGTCGCAGCCCCTAAACGGAGGAACCAACCAACCTCTTTTTCTCTACTTGAGAGTGAAACCCAAGAAAAATATGAAATACTACAACTAACATTCAAGTCAACTAATTTTCACGATCACGATGGTGACAAATAAAGAGGCTTCCATCTACACTGTTTGTGTACTGTGGTTGTTAGAAAACAATTCTTGAAGTCTATCGGATAGGTTCAGAGATAGAGAGTTTTTTCTTATTTACAATGATTGACAACACGTATTTACTGTATGCCTTCTGTTTGACCAGCAACAGATGAAATATAAAGCAGTATTTTTCATATATTACAAATGATTGAAGCGATTTCACAGCTCTACAATAACTTTATTATTTGAGATATTTTAACAATGCTTTGCACACACATACAAAAACTCAAAAAGTTTTTTTTAGGCATTCACAAATGTTCGATATGTGCCCCTTTAGTGATTCGGCAGACATCAAGCCGATAATCAAGTTCCTCCCAGACTCGACGCAGCATGTCCCCATCAAGAGTTCGAAAGCATCGTTGATGCGAGCTCGCAGTTCTGGCACGTTTCTTGGTAGAGGAGGTTTAAACACTGAATCTTTCACATAACCCCACAGAAAGAAATCGCATGGGGTTATGTCGGGAGAGCGTGGAGGCCATGACATGAATTGCTGATCATGATCTCCACCACGACCGATCCATCGGTTTTCCAATCTCCTGTTTAAAAAATGCCGAACATCATGATGGAAGTGCGGTGGAGCACCATCCTGTTGAAAGATAAGTCGGCGCTGTCGGTCTCCAGTTGTGGCATGAGCCAATTTTCCAGCATGTCCAGATACACGTGTCCTGTAACGTTTTTTTTTTCGCAGAAGAAAAAGGGGCCGTAAACTTTAAACCGTGAGATTGCACAAAACACGTTAACTTTTGGTGAATTGCGAATGTGCTGCACGAATGCGTGAGGATTCTCTACCGCCCAGATTCGCACATTGTGTCTGTTCACTTCACCATTAAGAAAAAATGTTGCTTCATCACTGAAAACAAGTTTCGCACAGAACGCATCCTCTTCCATGAGCTGTAGCAACCGCGCCGAAAATTCAAAGCGTTTGACTTTGTCATCGGGTGTCAGGGCTTGTAGCAATTGTAAACGGTAAGGCTTCTGCTTTAGCCTTTTCCGTAAGATTTTCCAAACCGTCGGCTGTGGTACGTTTAGCTCCCTGCTTGCTTTATTCGTCGACTTCCGCGGGCTACGCGTGAAACTTGCCCGCTCGCGGTCAACCGTTTCTTCGCTCACTGCAGGCCGACCCGTTGATTTCCCCTTACAGAGGCATCCAGAAGCTTTAAACTGCGCATACCATCGCCGAATGGAGTTAGCAGTTGGTGGATCTTTGTTGAACTTCGTCCTGAAGTGTCGTTGCACTGTTATGACTGACTGATGTGAGTGCATTTCAAGCACGACAAACGCTTTCTCGGCTCCTGTCGCCATTTTGTCTCACTGCGCTCTCGAGCGCTCTGGCGGCAGAAACGTGAAGTGCGGCTTCAGCCAAACAAAACTTGATGAGTTTTTCTACGTATCTGTAGTGAGTCGTGACCATATGTCAATGAATGGAGCTACAGTGAATTTATGAAATCGCTTCAATCATTTGTAATAGCCCTGTATATTATTCCAGTAGTATAGTCTATATCCCCCCAGCGGCGCTCACAAGCGACCGATCGTGACAAATGAGCATTCAAATGAAAGACAATAGACATTATCAGTCTAATTTCATAAATATCTATAATTTCTTTAAAAAAATGGCTTTTAAAAGAATGTACGAAGTGTGCGATTTGCAGATACTGTTGCTGCAGGAAAATACGCTCCACTTCACATTTTGGCCGCTGTGACGCCTGTTTCATGTCATTTTAACAATCGGACGTCTTTCCTTTAACCTTTTGAATGGATTTGAGAAACAGTAATTTAAAAGAATAAGTACCGTACTCAGAAGCCTCCGTGGCTTAAGCGGCAGCACGCCGGCCTCTCACTGCTGGGTCCGTGGTTCAAATCTCGGTCACTCCATGTGAGATCTGTGCTGGACAAAACGGAGGCAGACAGGTTTTTCTCCGGGTACTCCGGTTTTCCCTGTCAAAATTTAATTCCAGCAACACTCTCCACTATCATTTCATTTCATCTGTCATGCATTTAATCATTGCCCCAGAGGAGTGCGTCAGGCCTCCGCAGCCGGCACAGTTCATATCCTCGCCGCTAGATGGGGCTTCATTCATTCCATTCCTGACCCGGTCGGAGACTGGAAGCAGGCTGTGGATTTTCATTTTCAAGTACCGTACTCAAATCGTATAATTTCATAAATATCGAATAACCGGTGAGTGTTACGGCTAAGCTGTCAATCAATGACATTAGCAGTGACGAATTGTATTGTAATTTCATAAATATCAATTTTTGTAAGAAGTGTGCGATTTGCAAATACTGTTGCTGTACGAAAATACGCGACATCATTGCTGTTCATTTCGCATTTTGGCGGTAGGGTCGCCTGAAACGTAAATAGTGTTCTATAATCATTCGGTTGAAATGAAAACATAACCTTTCTCCTTAAGTCTCTTATTATAAACCTATTGGGGAAAGTTTGGCTTCTGAACATCTCGCACGGGTGCGCTAGTCTTCTTTAATTTGTGATATTCTAGTGATTGGAGAAAGGGAAGCCCATATTCAGCCGAGCAGCTTGCACAGGATAATATTTTAACATTTGTGGCTTAGATACCGTACGTATCATTGCCAATTACCGACAGTAGTGGCTACGCTGGCTAAAGCGCAGTGTTAGGTCACGGGGCCAAGCTCTCTGCTGACTCGGTAGGCGCGTGGGTTCGAGCCCCACCGTCGGCCGTCCTTGAAATGGTTTTCCGTGGTTTCCCATTTTCAACACCAGGCAAATGCTGGGACGGTACCTTCTGACAGGCCACGGCCGCTTCCTTCCACATCCTTCTCCAATTTCATTCACCTTAATCAATTCCATCTCTCATCCCGACGCGCAGGTCGCCCACGTGCGTCGAATAGAAAGACCTGCACTAGGTCTCTGAGGAGACCACACGAAAAAAAAAAAAAAAAAAAAACAATTGCCAATTGAGAATTTATAGTCGAGAGCAACGGCGTACAAAGCTGGAGGTCGTAGGTTCGAATCCCGCACAAGTAAGACACTTTAATTCTCTATCTCTCATCTCAGTACATGGCTTTCAGTATGTGTGCATTACCGACCTTACAGCTAATCCGTGTTATTGTACTGTTCTGGTTTAATCACGCACTTGAGCAGCATGCTGTAAACTCGATAATTGAACATACACGTGTCTTTCTATACCGTAACATATTGAAACGCCGCCCGGGTAACGGCGGGCACACACACTCACAGCTTGACCAATCAGAATCAGCCAAGCACCGGTATCGTTCATTTGTGAGAGAATTCTGAAATGTATTTGAGTAGATTACGTGTTGATGGACTGCTCAATCTGTATTAGCCCAATGGGCCAAGGAAGAGAAGTAACAAATTATAATTACAGCAGTCACAAGAGAGATGTAATGTTGCTGCCAAGTGACTTGTCCGACTGTCAAACGCGAATAATTTGGCCACCCAACGCAACATGTGGATCATTAGTCAGATGGAGAGATGCGATCTGGAGACGAATGCTCAAATTATAAAGCTTGCCAGAAGACCAAAGGATGTATTGTAGGTAAATACGAAGTACTTATATTTATGTATTAACATATTTTCTGATTTTTAGGTAAAACATTATTGTATTGGAAATACTGTATATATACAGTACATTAATTCTAATTTTTCAGTTATTGGCATTTCTTACATTTCTTTTTAGTAATGTGATAGGTCGGGGAGCGGCTTCGGTGGGGTAGTCGGTAGCATGCTGAACTACTGTGCCTAAGATCGCGGGTTCAAACCCGTCCGAAGTCGTTGGATTTTTAAGAGCGTTAAAATCCCTCAGTATTCCTTCCTTCTGAGGGGAAGTAAAGCCGGCGGTCCCATGTTATACAATTATGGCATGTAAAAGAACCTCCCACTACAATTTATAGTTTGTAGATAAATTTGGTAAGAAACGGTCTATCACGTTCCAACGTTCGCCGCTGGGTGACACTGGCGTCTGGTAGCCAAAGTTGGAACTAAAACTCGGCAATTGTTCTAGGTTTGTGCCGGGTCTTGTGTGGGGTTTTGCCTAGGACACCAAGCTGGTTCATCAGCGGGTTCTTGGTGTCCCCGCTCGGACCTCCACAGCAGTAGCGAACTGCGCGCTACCTCCTTTTTATGAAGCGCACCTGCGCCTCTTTACTGCGAGAACTAAAAGCTCAAGCAGCCATAACCTCCCTATGAAGGCTTCCAAAAAGGTTGTGGCTGCTTTAGCCTTAATATAAACATCATCTTGCAGCCGGGGATTCCCTTGTCCATATTGCACCACATGTCAGCACTTTCGCCCCCTTTACTCACGTGCAGTTAATTTCTGTGTTTTATGTGCTTGGCAATACCACCATGCCAAAACGAAAAACAACACAGAGTTGTCGTTGGCAAACTTTTATTTAGTTCATCTATGACGTCTCTCCAGGGGCTCACATGTAGTGGGACGTGGGTTGGCGACCACGAGACCCAAGCTGAGTCCGGCGTTGCTTGCACTTGTTTGTGCCGGGCTCCTCTCCGTCTTCATTCCTGTCATCCTCCCTTGGTCAACTCTTGTTCTCTTCCGACCCCGACGGTATTAGAGTATCCGAGACCTAGGGAGTCTCTTCCTTTCCCGCTTTAATTGGCCCTTGTCTCATCTTTCCTGATCCCTCATTCTTCAAGGGATCAGCCTTCTTTTTATTTTCATTAGAGTTCCTTTTCTCTTTAAGATTCCCGCACTGTTTTTATGAATTGGCTCCCCGTGTCTCTAAATTACATTTTGTGAGAGTTTTTTTCTTCTTTAATCTCATCCACATAAGTTAGTGTGCGTATTTTCAATCTACCATACATGTTATAAGCATTTTCAATTTCAATTGCATTTTGAATTCCAATTGGACTTTTGAGTACTTTGAAACTGAACCGGCCTTTTTCATAATTATAGGGAATAACCCATCTCACTTGGGTACAATCGTGTTGACCGACTGAAAAGCACCAAACCCTGACGTAGAGCGCTCATTTTCCCAGAACAAGTCGCGATAGTCGCCGGTCATTTGTGATGAGCAACTTCAGTGCGTATTGTTTATATAAACAAACCGAAACATAAGCAGGCCTATTTTTTTTATCATTTTAAATGATTATGTCGACTTCGCTGGGGTCTGGCGTTAAGTTACGGTGACGGGACGAAATGTACCGAGAATGCACTGAGGAGTGTGACGTCATAGTACTGCTCTTGAGCTTCTTCCTTTCCCCCCAGTGAGCGTGACGTCATCCAGCCAGCTACCTCCTTTGACCTTGGTTTGCACTTGCTCTTTTTTGACAGACTTTGAGTTCACGCAGCATTTGTAGCATTTGTAGCATTTTAAAGTCATTCAGACTGACTATTATTTTTTTAAACTTTTTGTCACAGAGTATTTTTAGCACTTAAAAATAAATATTCTAGTGATTTTACCATCTAACAAGCAGTTCCGTGAATAACTAATGTACCCATGTGAGTAATCTCGGTGGATAATATGCATCTGCCTCCAACTAGCATCAGCTCTCAGGCGTGTACGGTAACCCCAATTTAGCAGTGCATATTTTGGATTTGAGGCTAAAAGGTATCAACTCTACAATGATAAGGCACAACTCTATTCTAAAACTTTAATCCAGTAAAATAAATCATGGCTTCAAACACAAAACAATACCCAAAAAAGCATAAAATAAAGCAAACAAAATTTTTACTTCCACAATCCACAAGTAAACAAATATAAAATCACAACAAAGTCATACCTAGCCATAAGGCTTTACCCTTCTGTGAACTTCACAGGGATATACTAGTGCGCCGATGCACCTACGACTTCAAAACAAACTGTACATTAACATAACAGTCATACAATGTGACTTCTTTAATATTACAACAAGGATTATTCCTTAAACCTCTTTACGTTAAACAATTATGTGTGCCGTGCGTGTTTTGATATTTTTCTTCTCACCAATGAAATGCTTTGCATGCATTTACCTATTTGGACGTTGCACCAAAATCAACGTGCAACTCCATAATTATGTAAGCTACCCCCTACACATCCTCCAATTATATGGTTTCACCGCATGCTGTCTGTGATTCCTAGATAAAACGTTACGTTATAGCTTATGTCGGATTGTACGATAGACTACCTCGCGCTCATGGCGATTGGCATCTAGTCACCAACTACATGACTTGGCTCCAGTGACAGTACAAATATATCATGTAACTATTCGTCAGATAGCTAAAATAATGAACCATCAGGATGAGCTATAATTATCCATGTGTTCACAAACTACATGGCTCTAATACTCAACATAACAATCTTGCATTATATGTCATTTTAACAAGGTCTAGAATCTCTTCCCTTTATAACTGGCCTGAGCGGTCCGGGTGGCTAGCACCGACCCTCGGCTAAGGGAGTCGCTACACAATAGAAAGTGGAATGGGTCGTTTCACCAATTATCTCGACCTTTCTAAAAGTTTGAAAGCCTCCCTCTCTAAGCAGTGGAGATTTACAAGACAAATACTGTGTCCTGACCGACACACATGTTCCCAAAGGATCTTAATTGACTATTATGCCAACAGGTATTGAATGAGCTTTTGTAATTATTCCTACGTCGAGGATAACGATTAATTAATGGCCTCACATGGGTCCATTCAACATGGAGGTTCGGGGTTCGCAATGCATGAGCCTGGCGGTTTGACCGATGTCTCAAGTATAATATAGGCGCAGAAAACCACTGTCGCCATGAGTTTTCGCTGCCAACGAGCGTAAATAACTCATCAATAAGTTCTCGGGAAATCATAGAGCTGCGAGGTGTCCTTGTTTCCTCGATTCTGTCAAGATTCCAGCCCGGAACACATTTCAATCCTTTCTTCAGAGTTAGGGTCCTACACTAAAACTCTGGAATAAATAATATCTCCAACAATGTCCACGACATAGGAGAATTCATACGTAGAATAGACTATCTGGCCCCTAATGCTCCATGCTACGACACTCCGACCTATAATATTAAGAGAAATCTAACATTTACTCTATAAGCTTCTCAATTAAGCTGCAAATTCAATTCACTAAAAGCTCTTTCATTACTGGTATCATTACTGAATATATGCAATATTCTGATATAAAACTTCTTTCCATAATTACTGAAATGTAATCTCACTGTAACATCTTCCTGCTTAGATTGATAAGTCTTGCACTTAGCGTTAATAATTCTCGCTTACACTCTTAATAACCATTATTATTATTATCATCATTTCTCACTGACATAAATGATCAAAATCATCCTTTATTATTATTATTGGAAATCTCATTGACATAAATGACCAAAATCATCATTTATTATTATTCTCATATAAATTACCAAAATTTCCGACATAGCTAGACGTTTTAAACTCGAACAATCGCGTTCGTTGCATTTACATAACTGATTGCCATTCTTAATTCATAGTGGGAATAATTACTCCACTTAATGATGCAAATCAACATTTCAACTCTATAAAAATCAACTCAATACTGATTAAACATGGAGGATCAGCCTCCTAACTGACTTTTACTGGCATCTATAAGGAATTCACAATATCTTTACGGAATCACAGACATGCATCGGTCCATACTTCTACATAATTATAACCATAATTTGTGTGGGGTACTTACATCTCTATAGGCATCTAAGGTGGCTCCGACCAATCATATTCTTCCATGTCGCCCGCCATAATGGGTTTAACGCGACATATTTCTCTTGTTTACACACATTTGATTACACATAATTTCTATCACCAACACGACACGTTGCATACCTTTCAGGAAGTTATCACTCCCCAAACAAGTGAAACACTTCATCAAACACTACTTTAAATGATATTTTTACATATGCATTACACTGAACACTCGTCACTTTATACACACTTTAATGCTGAAATTCCCTAGCAGAGATCGAAATTGCAGGTGTCGACGGCATCTTACGTTACCAACTCCTGATTGAAAGTCTGGTTATCTGCTCTCGGAACTCTCCAACAGTTTTATGGCGATCATTACTCCTACAGTGAGCGTCCTGCGTTACATCAATACGCTGGTTCCCAAACATGAGCGTTAACATCTGGTACTCTCATGGCAATACCAAACACTTAGTAGAGTTTCTTTCGCGCATTCTATCGTAGTTACACATACACGATTAGTTAATACTATACACACTGCGCTTAATAAAGTTCAACACTTTCACAAATAATTATATACAATAGTTCTACCGTTAGTCTATACGGTGCTTCGTAACTGAACACGTCATAGTTCGTGCTGCTGATTATGCCTGTATCACGACTATTATTCATACAAGCATATTTACTGTTTCTATTACACATACCAGTCTTTGTTCGGTGTCTTGATGAATAGATCCGTCATGCGTTTTGCCTTGACGAACTTGCTTCAACCTGGCTGTAGCTGACTGAAGTTTCACTCGAAGACTGCACGTAGCTTATTTGAAGACTTCTGTATGCGACTTACACGCTGTCTCGTACTGCTGCATATTTGCTGCATACTGATTGCAACTTATTGCCATTGTGCTACAATTGACAATTGAGTAAGACTGTAACTGGCTGTAACTGCGCTTGGCGGCATGTAGACTGCGTGACAACTGAGTTAGACTGAGCATAGCTGAGTTAGAACAGAGAGCTCCTCCTGGGGTCTACTCCCTTATATCGGATTTCCACAGAAAGTAGAGCAACATCTTCCCGCGTAATCTTGGCTCCTCTCACAGCATGATTCAGGTCTTCAAACCATGATCATTGCGTTCCTCTCTCTTCACAGGTCCCAAAACTATCTGTGTGCAAAGGAATCGCTCGTCCAATTAATTAATATTAATTCCTTTCTCCATGGCGTGGGACGCTACCTAACGGGAAACCCCCGGCAACATCTTCACATCCATCCGCGAACAATGGTCGTTTTACAGTCCTTACGCACATCACTAAATATGCACCAATTTCGCAGGTAAAAGACTCTAAAATTATCTTCTTGCCAAAATATTCACCTGTGTGCAACTCTCATCTCAATTCGTTACTCCAATCACGAGTAATCAATGATTTTTCTGGGCATTTCTCCGCCCCTACTCCAAATCTATTCTCCGTCGGGGAATAACTATGTCATTATTCAGGCCTCTCCCCTGCTCCAGACGACATAATGGGGTGACAGAGATGGACGTGGCTCCACTGGGACCAACCCACAATTCTGGGCCAATTAGTAAATGTCAGCTCTGCCCTCCTCTGTGCTTCAAGCCTCCAATAGCTTACACCAAATCGTCTTATAATGATATAATCTGCTCATTATTTCCTACATTATTTTAATAAATAATGCCATTTCATCAAAAATCACACCAGTGATTAAATATACATTTCTTTCGAGGGGTTTTTACCAAGAAACTCCCTGTACAGATCTCTGGTTCGCTTCCTGGTGGAACCTTTTTACTGAGATCACAGTCTCTGAGAACCATGTTCGATTCCAGTCAGCATAACCCCATCGGGTTCATGTTCCCCTTGCAAAACTTATAAAAGTCCAATGCAAGTGGCTTATATAAGTAACCAGCTGACTGTCGACCACCGTCTGTGTTTACGTCTGGGGTCCTTCACCTTGTCTGGCTGCGAGTGGGTTATTAGTGTTCCCCCTTCCACACTCGGCCTTGTTTCTGAGCTGTCTATTCTCCCTGCGAAGGGTCGCGTTTACAGCCTCAACCTCTCTGGCCACTCTGACCATTTCTTCATAGAATTCTCGCAAACACTGGCATTCTTTCTGCTCTCCGCTTACACTGGGTAAACTGTCTGCTTCTCGTCCCGTCTCGCCGTTCCAACATTCAGGTCTGCCTGCTTGGCTGCCTCCGCTCTCCACGTTGAGTTGGGTGTGCGTTACTAATTCTTCTTCTGGTTCGTCGAATTCTTCTGGCGAGTAATAAATTTTTAAGTTGGCTATGTTCATAACGACCTCGTTTCCATTCTCTAAATGCCTTAACCTGTATGCATTGTTCTGGAGGTCTCTTATCACCTCGAACGGGCCGTGGTAAGAAAAATTAAACTTTTTATACTTCCGTGCCTCTGGATCTGAACTGGCGGGTTTCTTAATTAAAACTTTCTGTCCCACGAGAAGCGGTTTATGATACCTCTTCGCACGATTCCTTCTCTGACGTCTCTCCGCCTGTGCTTTGAGATATTCAAAGGTTCGTTGGATCCTCAATTCTCTACCGGGCTGTGCGTCTACAGGTAATGGAATAACACCATTCCACGGTCTCTCGGGTCTCTGATCCAGATGTAGAGTAACGGGAACCTGACCTGTCGCCTCATGTACAGTATTATTTATACAGTATTCAATGACTTCTAGAAATTCAATCCAACGCCAATTCGCTTCAGAACAGTAGATCTTCATATATTTCTGGACCTCTCTCATTACTCTTTCAACGGGACTTGCCTCAGGATGGCGAATGGTAGATAAAATCTGCCTAATTCCTAGAGTTTCCAGTTCTCGACGAAATTCTGCACTAGTAAAGCAACTTCCGTGGTCCGAGAGAATGTTATCCGGCTTCCCAAGAATCGGAATAACTCTCTCTTTCAGGCGCTTCAAGACCTGTTTTGAACTTGTCTTTTGAATGGGGCACAACACCACCATTTTCGAAAATACATCCATGGCTACAAAAATGTGTCTATTGCCTCTACGTGCTCTAGGCAATGGTCCAAAGTTGTCGATACTCAATAGCTGCCTTGGCTTCTCTGGTAACAACGGGATAGGTCGTTGCCTCATTAAAAAGGGATTCGGCTTTACCCTTTGGCAAAGATCACATGTTCTAATAGCATTTCTCACCGTTTCTCTCAATTTTGGCCAAGTAAATGCTTCCTTCAACAGAGCACAGATTTTATCTATCCCAGGATGTCCAAATGCTCTGTGGGCTAGCCATACTAATCTCCTCTGCAAAGATGCAGGAATTACAATCCTTTGACGTGTGTGATCCACATCGTCCCACTTGTGTAATATCTGATTATACCATACATAATCTGTTGCCGATGCCTCCGCCTCTCTGTATATCGCAGTTCCCCTTGCTAAGCGTCCCTCGAAGTAATCGATTATCATCTTCAACCATGGGTCTTCGCGTTGTAGGTTGGTAATGTTCCTTAAGTCATCCAACGTCTTCTGATCTCGATTCTCAATCTGGACCGCTAGTACTTCTTCTTCTCTAGGGTAACGACTTAATATGTCCGGTATTACATTCTCTTTCCCTGGACAGTATTCTATTTCCACATTAAATTGCTGGATATACAGGGACCATCTTGTCAATCTCTGACTAGACAAATCCGTCTTTAACAAAAATGTTAAAGCTTTATGGTCTGTTCTCAGAACTATTCGGAAGCCGTACACGAGTTTGTGCCACGATTGCAACGCGTACAAAATTGCGAGCAATTCTATCTCTGTGATCGTGTAGTTTTTCTCATGGGCTCTCAGTCTTCTGCTGATAAAGGCGATAAAAACTTTCTTCTCAGGCTGGTCAACATTTTCCTGGAATAGCATCGCTCCAATCCCAATAAGTGATGCATCCGTCTGTATGATGAACTTCTGGGTATAATCTGGGTATCCCAGTTTCACATATTCCAAAAGCATTTGTTTTGACCTCACGAATGCTTCCTGACATTGCTCCGTCCAATTCCATCTGCCGCCTTTCTTCAATAGGTCCTGCAGTGGTGCTACTGTCGCAGTATAGTTTGGGCAGTGGTTCGAAAAGAATCCAATTACTCCCAAATACTGTCGGACGTGCTTAACTTTCGTGGGTCGAGGGAAATTCCGAATTACCTCCAATTTATCTGGATTAGGCTTCACTCCATTTGCATCAATAACATGCCCTAGGAATTTAACTTCCCTCTGACAGAAGTGCGATTTCTTGATATTGACCTTAAAGTTAGCCTCTCGAAGGTCATCTAGCAACTTCTTCAGGTCTCTCATGTGCTCCTCCAGAGATTCTGATGTGAGTAGGATGTCGTCTACATATCTGATGGTACTCTCTTTAACCTCATCTGATAGATTGCGATCTAACGCTCTTATCAGGGCTGAACCAGCTGTTTTCAACCCAAAAGGTAGCCTTAAAAATGTGAATGTATGTTGATCAAACATAAATCCTGTCAACAGACTAGTTTTCTTCTCTAATTCAAGATGGTGGAAACTGGATGTGATATCCAAATTTGAGAATATAGTTTTCCCTCTAAACTTCCTGAGGATCTCTTTAATAGGTGGCACTTGGTCAAATTCCGGAATAACTCTCAAATTTAAGCGTCTCAGGTCCAAGCAGACTCTGACAGATCCGTCTGACTTTGGTACAATTACCAATGGACTTACATAAGGCGTAGGTGTTTTCTCAATAACGCCGGCCTCCAACATCTCCTGAATTGCCTCTTTCACTCTAGCATAATGCTTTTCAGCTATAGGGTAGGGTTTCTGCCTAAATGGTGTCCAATCACTGACTTGAAAAGCATAAGTGAAGTTCTTTATCCGACCAGGTCTCGAATCAAAGACTTCCTTCTGTTCCAGCAATAACTGCTTTAAATTTTCCTTCTCTTTTAGCCCAATTTTCGCTTCTTCTAGCTTCTCCGAAATGTATTCTTCCAATTTGGGTTCCAGATCTTTTTCCAAGTCTGTGGCTAGTGTTTTGAGCTCCGCTTCTAACTGCTCCATAGCTAACACTTCTTCATCAGCCACATCTCTGTATGTATGCCATACTTGTTCACTGGATCCTGGTTCAATTTCATTGAGTGCGACCTCTAAGCCTTCAGCTTCTTCATTCACATGGAACATAACCCTGTCCTGTGCTAGGTCAATTATCACTCTGTATTCCCTTATAAACTCTGCCCCAATAAGTAGGTTATAAGGTAGTTTGTTTACTAACAGAAAACTCTGTGAGAAAATAGAGCCTCCTATCTGTAAATCTAGGAATACCTGGTATTTACATATCATTGTTCTGTCTGGAATTACCCCTTTAATTTTTACACTGGAGATCGGTATCTTCAAAATGTTCTCTCTCCGGGCTATTTCATTATATAGAGCTTGTGTCAACAGGCTCACTGTTGATCCCGTATCTAACAGACTTCTGACTTTTAATCCTGCCACTCTCACAATTATAATAGGCAATTCTCTCTTGACCATGACCTGTGGTCCTCCTGTATCCTCAATCAATTCTTCTGGTTTGGCTATCCAATTGATGATGTTAATAGACTTCCATCCATCAGTCTCGAGCTCTTCTAATTTTGGCGGTTTTTTTTTTCTTCAGCGCCCGCCCCTTTGGAGTTCCTTCTCTCCTGTTCGCTGCGCTGTAGTTCCAAACTCTTAGCTCCATCTCCATATCTGTCTGGCGATGTCCTGTTCTGCATGACTTCTTGCCAGCGGACTTGTGGTTTCTGGGGCTCATCTCCCCTTTCTTCGAGGTATCGCAAAGAAGCATGATATCGCTCTTCTGCCTCGTCATCGAAGTTACTTCTTCTCTCTTGGGGTCTCCAATTTCTATTATTGCCTTCCTGGCCATTATTACCTCCATTGTTATGGTACGGTTTGCCCCTGTTATTGTGTTTATTCCACGAACTTCGACCTCTTCCTGCTTTATTAGCATTTCCTTTGTACCTTGACTGCCATTTTCTGGGTTCCTGTTCCCATTGCCGTCCATAGGAATCTAAAGTTTCTGTGCTCGTGGCCTTGTTGTTCCTTGGAGCTTGCTGTTGGTCAGTCTGTGTGTTGGTCACGTGGACTTGTTCCACGGTTCGACTCTGACGCATAGTATTTGCTGTGGTGAGGTCCAGTTGCCTTAGAACTGTCTCCATTTCCATAGCCGTTTTCGCATTAGCCGAGATTAGTAGCCTTTGGATCTCGTATGGAAGCTGTTTGGCGATAGCAATGCATAGCTCCAGTTCACTAGGTTTTTGATCCAGCTCTTTAAAACGACACATCTGCGATATGAAGAATTCTGCGTACTTCGTCGGGTTGTTCGTGCTGTACTTTTTGGCATACAAATCCAGCCGTAAATTCTGCTGAGTCGCGGCGTCCCAATATCTCTTCAAGAATGCCTCGCGGAATTCCTCAACAGTATCAAAAGTGTAACGGAAGCTGCGAAACCATAATGCGCACTCCCCCTCTGTTAACTTCTCTATAGCACGTAGCCTACGCTCCTGCGGTATTCGTGCATCATTGAGATATTCAGTCACTTCCTTTAACCAATATTTTGGTGTCATACTACAGTGACTACCTGAAAACTTCCTAGGTTTTTCTTCGCTTGCCCTAATGACGTTTATCACCTGGGTGTGCATCGCATTTTCATGTGGCGTCGATGCCGCAATTGGTACACCTGGCGTCATGTAAGGACTTTCTCCTGCGCCTGCAGCATTTCTGCTTATAGGTTGGGTTTCTAGGTCTGCCCACCTTGTTTTTCTTATATCCTCTATGCTGCCTTCACTTGACTTAGGATATTTCAGAAGTGTCTCCTCCTGTGCTATTATCCTAGTCTCCATTTGGGTATGGCGCATTTCTGCTCTTTCTAGGCGAGTAATGACTTCTTTTTCTATTCTTGTAAGCCTATCTCGGTTTTCCTCGGCTACTTGAAAAATTTTCACCTTGTCTTCTTTCAGACTTTGTTTGATATGGGATATTTCATCCTCTACGTCCTCTTTAATTTGAGCAAGGGTCTTGTCGCTTGCCTCTGTTTTCTGGCCTTCTCTTATTTCGAGTTCTTCTCTCAGACCTTTAATTTCATCTTGAATGTGTCCATTGACTTTAGACAATTCATTCCGGACCTTGGTGATCTCGCCTCTATTTTCCTCTTGTCTTTTATTGACTATGATAATGTCGCTTTGCACTTGGTCCAGTTCTTTATGAACTTTACCCATCTGACTTTTCACGTTGCCTACCAGCTCCTTACTTTCGTGAGCGATAGCCTTAATTTCGCCTATTTCCTGGCATTGACCTAATATATTCTGGTCCTGTTTCTTGAGGTCACCATTAATTGCTCTCGCGTAGCTTTTCAATTTCTGGTCCCATTTGGAGTCGTTCTCCTCTAATCTCTGGTCTACTGTTTTCGTAAACTCTGCGAACTGTTTCGCTTGGCGTTCGAGATTCGCCTCATTTTGGATCTGAATATCCTTAATATCGTTAGACAACGCCTCTAATTTACTGTTGGTTTGCTCCTGAGCATGCCTACACGCTTGCAAATTACCCTCAAGTTTGGCTTCTATAGCCTCGAAACGTTTGTCAGTTTTTACCTGCATTTCCGATACAATGCTTACAACAGTATCTGTTACTTCGGTCTTAATGACTTCTTGCATTTGACCTAACTTATTGTTTAATTCATCTTTATATTCAACTTTATTTGCCTCTAAACGGTTGTTTATTTCAACCTGAGTTGCATTAATTGCCTCCTGATTGGCATCTAACCTGTTATTTAACTCTCTCTGGTTCTCATCTAACCGAGTGTTTATACTATCCTGGAACGCCTTGGTTTCCAGTTTACTCTGCTCGTGAGCAGCATCAAAATGCTGTTTCAGTCCTGCAATAACTTGCAAGATCTCCTGTGTACCTGACATTTTCCAATAACACACTTAATATGCAGGCAGGCTTCCTGGAAAAATATGTGGATACGTTTCGAAGAGAAACATCAAACACTGCACACATATTGTGAAGTCGTACAAAACCTGATAATATTATGGTAGATTGTGGATTGGGTATGTAACGCTAGTACCCTTAGGCCATTCTCTTCTCAATAGAGAGATTCTGCGCTACCTCAAAAGCCTACTGAATTCAAAAATCACTCAAACACAGTTTGAGGCAAAACAATTACTATGGTTTTCCCCCTGAAATACCATAAAAAATCTATGGGTTTTCCCTAAATCCCATAAGCTCCACGTATTCTGGGCGCCATGATAAATTATTACTATCTATCAAAATTTATATATACGTATCGGAACTTAGCTATGGATTAGGAGCGGTCACACCCTACTTCGTTAATTCTTACTTTAATAGAGTTGTGTGCATTAAATCTGACCGACTTTAGTCGTACCTTTAGCTCAAATCACAGTATAGGACATCAATTCCCATGTACCCATGTGAGTAATCTCGGTGGATAATATGCATCTGCCTCCAACTAGCATCAGCTCTCAGGCGTGTACGGTAACCCCAATTTAGCAGTGCATATTTTGGATTTGAGGCTAAAAGGTATCAACTCTACAATGATAAGGCACAACTCTATTCTAAAACTTTAATCCAGTAAAATAAATCATGGCTTCAAACACAAAACAATACCCAAAAAAGCATAAAATAAAGCAAACAGAATTTTTACTTCCACAATCCACAAGTAAACAAATATAAAATCACAACAAAGTCATACCTAGCCATAAGGCTTTACCCTTCTGTGAACTTCACAGGGATATACTAGTGCGCTGATGCACCTACGACTTCAAAACAAACTGTACATTAACATAACAGTCATACAATGTGACTTCTTTAATATTACAACAAGGATTATTCCTTAAACCTCTTTACGTTAAACAATTATGTGTGCCGTGCGTGTTTTGATATTTTTCTTCTCACCAATGAAATGCTTTGCATGCATTTACCTATTTGGACGTTGCACCAAAATCAACGTGCAACTCCATAATTATGTAAGCTACCCCCTACACATCCTCCAATTATATGGTTTCACCGCATGCTGTCTGTGATTCCTAGATAAAACGTTACGTTATAGCTTATGTCGGATTGTACGATAGACTACCTCGCGCTCATGGCGATTGGCATCTAGTCACCAACTACATGACTTGGCTCCAGTGACAGTACAAATATATCATGTAACTATTCGTCAGATAGCTAAAATAATGAACCATCAGGATGAGCTATAATTATCCATGTGTTCACAAACTACATGGCTCTAATACTCAACATAACAATCTTGCATTATATGTCATTTTAACAAGGTCTAGAATCTCTTCCCTTTATAACTGGCCTGAGCGGTCCGGGTGGCTAGCACCGACCCTCGGCTAAGGGAGTCGCTACACAATAGAAAGTGGAATGGGTCGTTTCACCAATTATCTCGACCTTTCTAAAAGTTTGAAAGCCTCCCTCTCTAAGCAGTGGAGATTTACAAGACAAATACTGTGTCCTGACCGACACACATGTTCCCAAAGGATCTTAATTGACTATTATGCCAACAGGTATTGAATGAGCTTTTGTAATTATTCCTACGTCGAGGATAACGATTAATTAATGGCCTCACATGGGTCCATTCAACATGGAGGTTCGGGGTTCGCAATGCATGAGCCTGGCGGTTTGACCGATGTCTCAAGTATAATATAGGCGCAGAAAACCACTGTCGCCATGAGTTTTCGCTGCCAACGAGCGTAAATAACTCATCAATAAGTTCTCGGGAAATCATAGAGCTGCGAGGTGTCCTTGTTTCCTCGATTCTGTCAAGATTCCAGCCCGGAACACATTTCAATCCTTTCTTCAGAGTTAGGGTCCTACACTAAAACTCTGGAATAAATAATATCTCCAACAATGTCCACGACATAGGAGAATTCATACGTAGAATAGACTATCTGGCCCCTAATGCTCCATGCTACGACACTCCGACCTATAATATTAAGAGAAATCTAACATTTACTCTATAAGCTTCTCAATTAAGCTGCAAATTCAATTCACTAAAAGCTCTTTCATTACTGGTATCATTACTGAATATATGCAATATTCTGATATAAAACTTCTTTCCATAATTACTGAAATGTAATCTCACTGTAACATCTTCCTGCTTAGATTGATAAGTCTTGCACTTAGCGTTAATAATTCTCGCTTACACTCTTAATAACCATTATTATTATTATCATCATTTCTCACTGACATAAATGATCAAAATCATCCTTTATTATTATTATTGGAAATCTCATTGACATAAATGACCAAAATCATCATTTATTATTATTCTCATATAAATTACCAAAATTTCCGACATAGCTAGACGTTTTAAACTCGAACAATCGCGTTCGTTGCATTTACATAACTGATTGCCATTCTTAATTCATAGTGGGAATAATTACTCCACTTAATGATGCAAATCAACATTTCAACTCTATAAAAATCAACTCAATACTGATTAAACATGGAGGATCAGCCTCCTAACTGACTTTTACTGGCATCTATAAGGAATTCACAATATCTTTACGGAATCACAGACATGCATCGGTCCATACTTCTACATAATTATAACCATAATTTGTGTGGGGTACTTACATCTCTATAGGCATCTAAGGTGGCTCCGACCAATCATATTCTTCCATGTCGCCCGCCATAATGGGTTTAACGCGACATATTTCTCTTGTTTACACACATTTGATTACACATAATTTCTATCACCAACACGACACGTTGCATACCTTTCAGGAAGTTATCACTCCCCAAACAAGTGAAACACTTCATCAAACACTACTTTAAATGATATTTTTACATATGCATTACACTGAACACTCGTCACTTTATACACACTTTAATGCTGAAATTCCCTAGCAGAGATCGAAATTGCAGGTGTCGACGGCATCTTACGTTACCAACTCCTGATTGAAAGTCTGGTTATCTGCTCTCGGAACTCTCCAACAGTTTTATGGCGATCATTACTCCTACAGTGAGCGTCCTGCGTTACATCAATACGCTGGTTCCCAAACATGAGCGTTAACATCTGGTACTCTCATGGCAATACCAAACACTTAGTAGAGTTTCTTTCGCGCATTCTATCGTAGTTACACATACACGATTAGTTAATACTATACACACTGCGCTTAATAAAGTTCAACACTTTCACAAATAATTATATACAATAGTTCTACCGTTAGTCTATACGGTGCTTCGTAACTGAACACGTCATAGTTCGTGCTGCTGATTATGCCTGTATCACGACTATTATTCATACAAGCATATTTACTGTTTCTATTACACATACCAGTCTTTGTTCGGTGTCTTGATGAATAGATCCGTCATGCGTTTTGCCTTGACGAACTTGCTTCAACCTGGCTGTAGCTGACTGAAGTTTCACTCGAAGACTGCACGTAGCTTATTTGAAGACTTCTGTATGCGACTTACACGCTGTCTCGTACTGCTGCATATTTGCTGCATACTGATTGCAACTTATTGCCATTGTGCTACAATTGACAATTGAGTAAGACTGTAACTGGCTGTAACTGCGCTTGGCGGCATGTAGACTGCGTGACAACTGAGTTAGACTGAGCATAGCTGAGTTAGAACAGAGAGCTCCTCCTGGGGTCTACTCCCTTATATCGGATTTCCACAGAAAGTAGAGCAACATCTTCCCGCGTAATCTTGGCTCCTCTCACAGCATGATTCAGGTCTTCAAACCATGATCATTGCGTTCCTCTCTCTTCACAGGTCCCAAAACTATCTGTGTGCAAAGGAATCGCTCGTCCAATTAATTAATATTAATTCCTTTCTCCATGGCGTGGGACGCTACCTAACGGGAAACCCCCGGCAACATCTTCACATCCATCCGCGAACAATGGTCGTTTTACAGTCCTTACGCACATCACTAAATATGCACCAATTTCGCAGGTAAAAGACTCTAAAATTATCTTCTTGCCAAAATATTCACCTGTGTGCAACTCTCATCTCAATTCGTTACTCCAATCACGAGTAATCAATGATTTTTCTGGGCATTTCTCCGCCCCTACTCCAAATCTATTCTCCGTCGGGGAATAACTATGTCATTATTCAGGCCTCTCCCCTGCTCCAGACGACATAATGGGGTGACAGAGATGGACGTGGCTCCACTGGGACCAACCCACAATTCTGGGCCAATTAGTAAATGTCAGCTCTGCCCTCCTCTGTGCTTCAAGCCTCCAATAGCTTACACCAAATCGTCTTATAATGATATAATCTGCTCATTATTTCCTACATTATTTTAATAAATAATGCCATTTCATCAAAAATCACACCAGTGATTAAATATACATTTCTTTCGAGGGGTTTTTACCAAGAAACTCCCTGTACAGATCTCTGGTTCGCTTCCTGGTGGAACCTTTTTACTGAGATCACAGTCTCTGAGAACCATGTTCGATTCCAGTCAGCATAACCCCATCGGGTTCACTGAATAGCCTATTTTCATATATCCTACTTATGTTAATTGCCTCTATATACTGAACCCGAGGGGGTTATGCTGACTGATATCGAACGTGGATCTCAGAGACTGTGATCTCAGTATATAGGTTCCACCAGGGAACGAACCCGAGGTCTGTTGAGGGAGTTCCAGTGTAAAAACCCCTAGAGAAAAGTGTATATTTAATCACTGGTGTGATTTCAGTTGATAATGACATTATTTATTAAAATAATGCAGGGAAATTGAGCGGAATACAGCATTATTAGACTACTTGCAGTAGGCTATACTGAACTTGGAGCACAGAAAGTGCAGAGTTTGACGTTTTACTAATTGGCCCAGAATTGTGGGAGGTGCCCCTTGGAGCCACGTCAATCTCGCTGACCTCGTTATGTCGTCTGGAGGAGGTTGGGGGCTTGAATAATGACACACTTTTTCCCCGACTGAGAATAGGACGAATAAGAGTGGGGAGAGATCCCAAGAAAAATCAGTGATTACTCGTGATTGGAGTAACGCAATGACATGAGAGTGGCACACAGGTGAATCTTTAGCCAGGAGGCTAATTTTAGAGCCTTTAATCTGCGAAATTGACGCATATTTAATGAAGTGCGGAAGAACAGAGACTATGGTTGTTCGCGGCTGGGTTTGAAGAGGTCGCCAGGGATTCCCAGTGAAACAGCGTCCCCACGCTATGGAGAAAGGAATTAATATTAATTAATTGGCCGAGCGATTCTTCAGCACGCAGATAGTTCGGGGATCAGTGAAGAAAAAGGAACCCGATGAGCATGGTTTCGAGACCAGAATCATGCTGGGAGAGGAGTCGAGATAGCGCGGGAAAATTTAGCTCTACTTTTCGTGTGAATCCAATATAAGGGAGTCGACCCTTGGCAGAGCACCTCAGTCTTACGCAGTTTACCCAGTTGGACACAGTTTGTCACGGAGAGTCGCAGACAGTCGTCGCTGCACATTTTTTTTTGTCAGAACACAGTTGTCAAGCAGTTGTTGAGGCGGAACGTATGGCGGTCCGGCCCAGGGAAGGACGCTCAAACAAAGACTTGTACATTTGAGTGAAACATTTAGTAAGCTTTTATTAATAATAGTCGTCGCTACATGTGTAGTCAGCAGTACGAACAATGGTGTGTTCACTTAGGAAGCAACGTGTGAGATAAGTTGCAGAACTATTGTAAATAATAATCTGTGTAAAGTTATGTACAGTGTTAAGCGCAATGTATCAAATATTGACTGATCATACATGTCTAATTACGCTGGAATGCGCTGGGAGAAACTTTACGAAGCATTTGGTAATGTCTTAAGAATACCAAATAGTAACGCTCAGGACGGAAGTTAGCATATTTATGCAAATCAGGAAGCTTACCGTAGGAGTATGGATAAACTGTTGGTGAATTCCGAGGGCAATTGAACCAGACTTTCAATCAGGAGTTGGTAGGAGCACGGGAGATGCCGTCGACACCTGCAATTTTGATATCTATGCTAGGGAATTTCAACCAATGAAAAGTGTACAGAGTGACGTGTGTTATGTATAAATCATATGTGAAATGTCTTTTAAATTAATGGTTTAATAAGTGTTATAAAGTGCCATGTGTTTTGGAAGCAATAGCTTCTTTATAGAAATGCAAAGTGTCGTGTGGTTAACGGAAGATATGTATCATAAAATGTGTGTATTCAAGATGCAAATGTCGCACTAAATCTGCATATGGCAGGCGACCCGGAAGGATATGAGTGGTTGGAGCCACCATGATGAGCCTTGATATATGTGAGTACCCCACAAATTATGTTTAAGTAGAGGTATAGGCCACTGCATGTAATGTGATTTCAGAGTTATAAAGATGCCAGTAAGAATCAGATTAGGAGATAGACTCTCCAGGTTTAATCATTATTGTGTTGATTTTAATAAAGTTGAGATGTTTTTGCATCAGTGAGTGGATTAATCGTTACCACTGTTAATTAAAAATGGCAAATCAGTTATGTGAATGAAACGAACACGGTTGTTCGAATTTTAAGATGATTAGTTGTGTCGGATTTTGGTAATTTATGTCAGTGAGAATAATAATAATAATAATTATGAATATATAAAGGTATGAATGAACGTATCAGGTAAAAAATGTTGTAAGCAAGAAATATTTACGCTAAACGGCAAGACTTATCGATCTAAGCAGTAAGATTATACAGTAAGATTACATTTCGGGATTAAGAAAAGAGTTTTATCAGAATATATTGTATTAAGGGGAATATAATTATGCCAAGAAATGGAAGAGCTTTTTAGTGAATTGAATTTGCAGCTTATGTGAAAAGCTTATAGAGTAATTGATAGATTTCTCTTGGTAATTATAGGACGAAGATCATAGCATTAGGTAAGGGACCAGGTAATCTATTCTTCGTATGAAATCTCGTATGCCATGGGCATAATTAGAGATTTGCTTTGTACCAGAGTGTATTTAGTGAATGGACCCTAACTCTGATGATGGATATGGAATGTTCCGGGTTCGAATCCCGTGATAGGTGAGAGGCAAACGATGGACATCTCTACACTCTATCTGATTCCCCGAGAACTTATTGTTGAGTGATTCGGCTCGTTGAAGCGAACCCCATGACGGCAGCATGGACTGACCGCAGCATTTATTAAAGATACCGGTTACCTACTAGACCAATGTTTTATGAATCTCGTGCCTTCATGTTGAAATGGGCCTATTTGGTGCCAATTATTATTATCCTCAGGGTAGGAGTAAATGTTAAGCTCATCCAGTACCTGTTTGCATAATATTCAGTTTAAATCCATTGGGATATGTGTGTCACTAGGACCACGGTATTTGTCTGTTAAAATCTTATACTGTTTAGGGAAGGTAAGATATATGGCATGAAACGAGGGTCGAGGCACTGTAGGACCTCACTCCACTGCTATTGTGTACAGGCCACTTGGAAGAGGGTCGGGACGGTCTAGCGAACCGTGAAAGAAAGTTCGAAAAGAACAGATTTTAGACCCTGTTAATGACATAAGATGAAACATTGTTATATTGAGTAATGAAGTCATGTGGCTTAAGAACACATTGATAATTATAGATCATCCTGATGGTTCATAATTTTAGCAATCTAACGAATGGTTAGACGTTGCATTTGTACTGTCACTGACATCTTTTTCAGAAGTTGGCTACTGGATGCCACAGGCTACGCGCGCAAGGGTAGTTTAATTGTACCATCCGACACAGCAATAATTAACGTTTTTAAGTTGAAATCGCAGACGGCATGCAGTGGAACTATATAAATAGAGGAAGTGTAGGGGTAGCTTACATACTTATGGAGTTGCATGTAGACTGCTGTGCAACACCAGAATAGGCTAATGCATGTAAAGCATTTGGTGGGAAGAGAAAGATCAAAACACACACACGATACACATTATTGTCAAGTTAAGACAAGGTTTAAGGAATAGATAATTTTGTAGAATTAATGAAGTCACATTGGATGACAGAAGAATTAAAGTACAGTTTGTTTCTGAAGTTGTATGTGCATCAGCGCACTAGAGTATCATTGTGAAGTTGATATAAGGGTAAAGGTTTGAGTTATGATATGATTTTTTATTGTGATTATATTACGTTCATATTAGTGGATTGTGGAAGTAAATTTTATTTGATTTTGGTTTATGTTTGTGGTGATTGTTTTGTTTGTTTGAAGCCATGAATTTAATTACTGAATTAAAGTTTTAGAATAGAGTTGTGCCTTATCATTGTAGAGTTGATACCTTTTAGCCTCAAATCCAAAATATGCAACTGCTCAATGGGGAGACGGTACACGCCCGAGTCCTGACGCTAGCTGGAGGCTGAAGCATATTTTCCATCGAGATTACTCACATGGGTACAATACATACAAAATTTCAGTTTGATTTCTGTAATAGATTCGTAGATATTGAGAACCGTCTAAATATTTTGGTTGGTCGCTATGTTTGATTTTTATTATGTAGGCCCTAGAGTTAAGTACTATTAGATGACGATTTTTGCGTAGGTTCATTATTCAAACGTTCACTTCGATCGCATGATTAATCCACAAGAAATAAGAACTTAATTTTAAAATTGCCCACAGCCGCCATATTGAGGCTATGTGAACAATTGAACTAAATTTGATACCAGTGCATTACAATGTGCATAGACATTTACTGTACCAAATTTCACTGCGCTCTGATAGTTAAATCGCGAGAAAAGTCTATTAAGATGATTCATCTTCGCTTGGCCGACATGTTCGTTTTGTATTTTACAGGTTTTTGGAAGTTACATAGGTGAACGTTTAGTAGTGCCCTTTATCACCGAACAAAATATCAGGGTGATCTCAGTAATAGTTTCGTAGATATTGAATGCCGATGAAATATTTCGCACAGCCGCCATGTTGGATTAGTGAGACGTACTAAAATTTGAAGGGCACGGTCGGAATCGACTGTAATAGTACTATGACCTTACCGAGTTTCATTCAAATCGCTCCATCCGTTTAGACGTTATTAAGGACACACACACACGCACGGACAAAAGGTGATCCCATAAGCCTATTTTTTTATAAACTGAAAATAGGCTAAAAATCTGAGCCCTAATTATAAGTATCACGCACGCTCCAACATGTGGGAACTAAGCGCGCCAGCCTTTGTCGCCATGGTAACTACGTGTCGGAAATTTGTCTACGCTAATTCCATTTAGTAGGGGAAGTAGGCAAACAGTGAGGTTATGAAAGTCTTTGAAAACTTAATGTTCTTACTCGAAAGGTGGCTTCGGTGGCGTAGTTGGTAGCATGCTGAGCTTCTATGCCCAAGGTCGCGGGTTCAAAGCCGGACGAAGTCGTCGGGAGTTTTTAAGAGCGTTAAAAATCCCTCAGTATGCCTTCCTTTGGAGGGGAAGTAGGCTACAGCCGGCGGTCCGATGTCATAGATTTATGGCATAAGAAAGAACCTTCCACTATTGTGTGAAGCTAAAATTTGTAGGTTAGATTATTTGTTAACGCTATATTATTTCGAACGTTCGTCGCCAGGTGCTGGCTGCGATGACATCTAGTAACCAAGTCCGCAGCTAGGTGTCGTTGACGGTAGCATTTGGTAGCAAAAGTACGAACTACTTGAAAAAATGATCGTCTGCAGTCCTTACCTGAATCACCGATAACACACACTAATACAGCCATCACAGTTAACATCGGTTATCAGACAGATTCTACTACACACACCCCAAGTACACGGGGCTACATGACCGCGTTGTCGCACCCCCTAAACTGAGGAACCAACAAACCAAACTTATTCGAAAGTCGCCCACTTCTACGAAGTATCTCAAGAATAAAGAACAAGAAAACCTTAAAATAGAATCTGTAATTACCAACTTATATACCAACCTGCTAAAAGTAAATGAATATACTGGATGTATAAGAGAATTATTTAATCTTTTGCCAACATTGCAATACCGTACTGTAAAGATTTTTTTATCCCAACGTATGTATTAAACTATGGGAATTCAAAGTGAACAATCGGAAAACGAAAATAATGGTAGTTCGGAAAATATGGAAGAAATTAAAACCAATATAAAATTGATGACTTGAGAATTGAACAAGTGAAATGAGAGAAGACAGTAATGGAAGTGAAGAGAAGGACTGCATTGGCACAACAGGCATTTATGAAGAAGATAAACACTGTATCCAGCAAACATATAAATATAGATGTAAGAAAATCCTTTGCAAAATCATTTGTATGAAGTACAGTGCTCTATGGAAGTGAAAGTTGGACTCGGGGTAAATTGGAAAAGAATCGACATGAAACTCCTGAAATGTGGATATGGCGAGCTGGATGGAAAGAAAACCCAACCTGGAAGTCTTAAGGGGAGTCAAAGAAGAGAGAGGATTAATGAAGGAAATGGGAAAGAAATGTCTCTTGGACTTGTTATCAGACACACTTTCATCGTTAACATTCTTGAAGGGAAAATGCTGGGAAACAAAGGAAGAGGACGGCCTAGGACGAAGTATTTGGAAGACATCAAGAATAGAATGGGATGTGACAATTACATGGAACTGAAACGAACCTCCCCCAGGGGCTCACATCTAGAGGGACGTGGGTTGGCGACCACGGGACCCCAGCTGAGTCTGGCATTGCTTCCACTTACTTGTACCGGGCTTCTCTCCGTCGTCTTTCCTGTCGACCTCTCTTGGTCAACTCTTGCTCTCTTCCGACCCCGACGGTATTAGGGTATCCGAGGCCTGGGGAGTCTTTCACTTTCCCGCCTTAATTAGCCCTTGTCTCATCTTTCCTGATCCCTCCTTCTTCGAGGGGTCAGACCTCTTTTCATTATAATTATTTCCTTTTCTCTTTAAGATTCCCGCACTGTTTTTTGTTAATTGACTCCCCGTGTATCCAAATCCTCTTTATCGATTTTTGTGCATCTACACTCAATTTTGTAGGTAATTTAAATCTACATTGCATTTTGTAAGTCTTTCCGATTTAAATTGCATTTTCCCAGTGTTTTCAACCTCAATTGCATTTTGAAAGGATTGACAATCTAAATTGCTTGTTAATAAGTCTTTTAATACACACACTAACACACACTAATACAGCCATCACAGTTAACATCGGTTATCAGACAGATTCTACTACACACACCCCAAGTACACGGGGCTACATGACCGCGTTGTCGCACCCCCTAAACTGAGGAACAAGGGATGGGACTTTCGTGAGTATTTTGAATTTCAATTGCATTTTGTGGGTATTTTGAATCTAAATTACATTTTGCAAATATTTTCAATCTAAATTGCATTTTGTAAGTATTGTCCATCCAAATGAGTAGTTTGAATCTACCGTACATTTTGAAAGCATTTTCAATTTCAATTGCATTTTGTAAGTATTTTTAAACCTCAATTGCATTTTGTAAGTATTTTGAACCTCAATTGCATTTAGTACATATTTTCAATCTCATTTGCATTTATTAAGTATTTTGAATATAAATTGCATCTTGTAAGTATTTCGACTCTACATTGCATTTTGTAAGTATTTCGACTCTACATTGCATTTTGTACGTATTTTGAACCTAACTTACATTTTGTGCGTATTTTCAATCTATTCTTTTTGTGAGTATTTTCGTTCTAAATTCCCTTTTGTAAGTATTACCGCTCTCCATTTTGTGAGAAGTTTCAATCTGAGTTCCTTTTTGTAAGTATTTTCCGTCTCACTTAATTTTCGTTCTGGTTCATTGTCATTTTCGCTATCGCCCAGACCATTAGGGGCCGATAACCTAGATGTTAGGCCCCTTAAGATAACAATTATCATCATCATCAACACCACGACAAGGCATTAGCCTTCAGAATATGACGATGTAATAACTGTCCAAACATGTCCGTTACATTCCTCAATAAGAGGGACAGTTGACCTCGTAGTTCCGCCCCTTAAAACAACTAACATTCCTCAACAATGGAATTTCTCCATGAACTAAGGTTGGTTAACGTGCAATCCTCGAGATGCTTATGTTGGCAATAATGTAATGTTGGCCGACGGAAGACGCTGGGGTCGAAGAGCCCATTATTCGCACGAAGCCTTTACATTAGATCAAACAACTTGTTTAAAATATCGCACTTGATGGCGATAACGGTCGGCCCCTCTGATGTAGCGCCCAACAGGTGCAGGTGATATACCACGGGGCGGCAGAGCTGATGTCTCAACTCTGACAGGGGGCTGGCTCGGGTCGATAAATCAGGCGGCTTCTTTGCCGGCCTGCCTTTTGGCAACACAGTAAATCAAAATTGTATTTCGATCAGCTGATAGGAACTGGCTTGGAGATGGAGAGGTCATGGGTTTGTATCCCTGCACTGCGTAATAAATTAAAGAATACACTCGTTTCGAGAGGCTGGCCTAATGATGACACGATAAGAACATAACCTTTATTACTGCAAGCCAGTACTTTTACGAGACTTTATACCTCCTAGCCCCCAGTGGTGGCAATCGAGGAGATGAGAGGAACTTTAAACGAGTTGAGCTTGAAGGTAGACTTTACAACTCCGAGATTTGTTGACGACATTGTCATGTCGGCAGATTCGCCGGGGGATTTGAATGAGTTTCCAAATTATGGTTGGTTCTTTTTTTTTATTGCGTATGCCTTTTAGTGCTGGGAGTGTCCGAGGACATGTTCGGCTCGCCAGAGTTTGTAGCCGCTTCTATGCGGACACCCATTGGGTGAGCTACAAGTACCGTCACGTGTGGAGTGTTGTCTGGGGAGGAAAGTGTGAATGTAAGGACGAGGAATTGGGAGGAAGCGGCTGTGGCATATAGTTAGGGACCAAACCCAGCATTTGCCTGGAAGGAAGAGTGAAGGAGGCAGCCGTGGCCTCATGTTAGGAACCATATCGGCATTTGCCCGAAGACGATGTGAGAAACCACGGAAAACCACTTCGAGGATGGCTGAGGTGGGAATTGAACCCCCTCTACTCATTTGGGCCCCCCGAGGCTGAGTAGACCCCGTTCCAGTCCTCGTACCACTTTTCAAATTTCGTGACAGAGCTGGGAATCGAACCGCGGACCTCCTGGGTGGCAGCAAATTATGCTGACCACTACACCACGACTTGGAAGGTTCTTTATCATGCCATAACTCTATTACATGGGACCGCCGGCTTTACTTCCCCTCCGAAGGAAGGCATACTGAGGGTTTTTAACGCTCTTAAAAAATCAACGACTTCGGCCGGGTTTGAACATGTAACCTTGGGCATAGAAGCTCAGCTTGCTACCAACTACGCCATCGAAGCCGCCTTTTCCAAATTATATGAACAAAGTTTTGAAGAAAGAATTCCTGATGAAAATCAATGTAAAACAGTAATAATGGGAAGGAACCCCAAGAAATCAGAAACCCCCAGCGACATCGAATTGGAGGAAGTATCTTCTGCTACTTGGGAAGCAAAATAAGCGATGATGGACGAAGCGAAGAGGATATTAAAGGTAGCTTAGCACTGGCATGGAAATCTTTTCTACAGATGTTAACATAAAATATAATTAGGTCACTTTTGAGTACCGGTACTGGTCTAAGGAAAAAAAAACAACGCCGGGCGTCCATGTTAAATTTATCGATATCTCGCGTACCAGTGATCGGATTTGGGCGTGTGAGGTGTCCTAGAACTCAGGATGGCTACCCCTTTCCTATGACCCAAGAATTTACCCAAAATACCCGAAACTAAGAGGTGATTGATTTTTGTCCCTTTAGTATTTTTGGAACCTGTAATTTTAGAAGACATGTTAGGACTTGTTTAACTTGCGAAAGACCATGGATTTCTTTTTACTTTGTCCTCAAAAGGGCATAACCGATAATGATTGACGGATGGATGGATTGATGCCCATAGCGGGCCTTGGTGACGAGCCTCGAGAGATATTTTATTTAGGTGGGGAAGAATGACTGTAGAAATAGTTTTAGTGACTAGATGATTACCCGCTAACTATGGAATATTTAATACGCACGGTTATGGTGGTAACCACACGCGGAAATGGGTAAAGGTTATGACGCAACCGCGTCCGGCGTCGCTTTTTGAACGCAGCCGCGTCGGGTGAAGTAGACCAAGACCACTACTCTTTTGAAACCTTTCTCTGGTACGGGGCGGAATCTTGGACTGGTCATGCAGCAGAATAGAAACATTTGAAATGTGGTGTTACAGGAGAATGACGGTCAGGACTGAGGGAGACTAATGTAGAGGAGACTGTTTCTCTGTTTAGCAGGCTTGACTACCGCAATGAAGATAATTATTCAGTAAGTTACGGTAAATAGCCAGTAAATTGGTTATTATTCAGTCGAAGTCTATTAGAAGGCAGTTTATGGTTCATAGTCTGTGAGCGCCTTTTACGCTGTGACCGACCATGTTGCTAACAAGACAATATCCAGAGAAAGCGCACACTTTACGAGATGTTTCATTTCATTACTGCTTGCCACGGTGGGTGAGTGGTTATCATGTCGCACTACCAACCCCAAGCTTGCAGGTGTTCGCTTCTGGCCGTGGTAAGTGATTTGTGAATGCTATATAAAACACATTTGAGGTGGAATATTACATACCATAATTTCACTGAAACCTGCTCAGTAAAATAATAAGCAGAATTACCAAGTTACAATGAATAAAGGCCTGACCAACAAGCACTGGCTAAACCCGGCATGCGTTGCAATGCCAATCAAGGAACAACAAAGCTTGCACCCAGCACCCGAGGCCATACGATATTATTATTAGTAGTACAGATATCTCCTTGAAATCGAAAGTCGGTATCGGACACTGAAAATAAGTTGCTATATAAAACACATTTGAGGCGGAATATTACAGACCATGATATCATTGAAAGCTCAACCTTCCCCTATATTGATGATGCTAATAGTAATAATAATGTCGTATGGCCTCGGTTGCCGGGTGCAAGCTTTGTTAATTGACACCCAGAGGGCAACTTGCATGTCGAATTTTATCCCTCCTTGAAGCGCTATGAAAGTCAAGGAAGTTAGCTATCTAAGCTCCTTGACACTACAGCGCTTTCTAGTAGAGAAATAAGAAACTATGTGTTGGCGGAAAATCCCGAGATTAATTTTGCCATTATGCACACGGCCTACTGAATTCAAATGGCTTCTTTAATATGCCAGCAACGTATGATATGCGTATCGTGATTTTTGTCGCCTTTCAAAAATCACTTCCCACGGCCAGGAGCGAACCTGCAAGCTTAGGGTTGGCAGTCCGACACGATAACCACTCACCCACAACGGCAAGCTATAATGATGATTATGATAAGAATGATAAGGGATTAAGATTTAGGGAGGAGTGCAGAAATAGTGTATGGTGTAAAATCTTCGCCGTGTTCAATGCTCCCAGTTTGCTGAGGTTGCCAGAGGACCTAACTTATGCTCAAACGCACTGTCGATGGATAAATGGCTGCAGTGTCCACCAAATCTAATCTCGGTCGACCAATTAACCTGCTCATGCGCACTGAAGAATGCAAATCACGGTTTACGCCCTCATCGATATTAAAAAATGGCAACCTGCTTTACAATCCGTGTGAAGGAAAAGTCTCGGTGCAATATTCTGCAGACATTGCTGATTGCAATCACGAGACAGGTGTGCACTTATCGCAGATCGCCTTCAGCAAAGCGAATAATATTATAGAGTGAAGTGTGAAGATCGCCACCAGGATACGTCAAATGTACATAAGGTAGATGGTATCACGGTGTCGCCAGTGTGAACACAACGGCACATGGAACAAGTCAGGGCAGTTCTCACGATCATATTTAGTACTTACGTTAGACCCAGACCCTTTTAAACCTACAATACTAACATTAATCAATTGATGCTTAATACAGATAATACGTTAAATTTACGTACATTACGAACTTTGTGTTAATATTAATATGTTATTTAATGTAATATATTTATTAAAAATTACTTTAATTAAAATAAATTTAAACACACTTATAATTAATATCCATCTTTCAAAGTAATTCAAAGTAATTAGTTAAATGGTTGAGATTAATATAGCCTATATGTTGTATGTAACACTGTTTATATACACTGAATCCTCTGTGGTCTTTGAAGTTTAATACGCTAAGTTTCATCTTAAATATAACAAAATAATACAGAAGTCATTTACTTTGACGTAAATATCAGTACGTAATCTCTCCAGCCTCTTATACGGTCTCTGGTTTTATGAGGTTGTTTCTATAATCCCTCTGAAGTGATGTGACATATCTACATCTACCTCTTTGTTATTGCCATGGAGAAACCAATATGTTGTTAAATTCCAGTATAGTTTCCTGGCAATTTTTTGCCCCATGATTATGCCTCTAGAACTGATTTGCAAACAAAAGCATTGACATCACCAGTAGAAGCACTGAAGGGTGGTGACAGACATAGAGGGAATTCTAAGCAGTTAAATTATTCATACACGTAAATTTTACGTAGGCTATATTAGTACTGTAGGGTTAAACGTATACAGGAAGACTTTCGATGTGTCAAAATAGTAAGGTTGTTATTAGGCAATCAGGATTGGGTATTGATGACCACCTCGTGGTGTAGCGGCTAGCGTTCTTCGCTGTCGCCTCGGAGGGCCGGATTCGATTCCCGGCTCTGCCAAGAAATTTTAATTCTGGTGTGAGGCGGCTAACTCAGCCTCGTGTGCCAAAACCGTGGAGGCTTCCATTCCCACCCACCTCAGCGATCCTGGTAGTGGCTTTCCGTGGTTTCCCCACTTTTACTCAAGGCAAATGCTGGGATGCTCACTTAAGGCATATCTCACAATAAGACAGGTTATCAAACAAATTCCACACTCACCCAAGTATGATCCCTATGTTGGAGTCCCTAAAAAAAGCAGAATGCAGTCTCCGAGATATTGAAGATTTTGGTCCTTATTTATTTTATTTATTTAAATACATAAATTGGTCCTTATGATGTATTTAATATGTGGAAATGTAAACGTTTCCTTTCCAGTAGATATGCTGAGAATGTGTAAGTGGAATTAATTACACCCCGAAGCCGTATTATCGGTATTCAATTCAATAAATACGACAAAGAGGGCAAACATTCTTCAGCTAATACAAATACAACACGTATGCGTGAGACGGTGCTCAGTTGTTTTGGTGCGAGGGCAGTGGAGGCCATATTGTTGTTCTTACGGGTATTTGTGATGTCATGCCATAAGTTTTAACCTCTAAGACCTCTGGCTGCTCATAGGACATGCACGTCTTGCCTCAAACAAGGCTCGGTGCAGGGAAATGCATGGAATAAACAATCAGCAATTAGAATTCAAAGTGTGTGTCATCGTGGGGGACGTCAGTCAACACGGTCGCTTATGACAGCTTATGACATGAACAAGCTGAAGCTAATAGCAGGGGCGTTCAAATGTACTGTGGGTACAATTTATTCGTTATTCAAAAGTTATCACCACAGGCCTGTGCACAGATGTCCCATTGTTTCCCTGTTCCCAAAAGTCTTGTGGTTGTGATAGGAGCCAATCCTGTAGTGTCCTTTAGTTCGTCGTCCGATTGGAAACGTTTTCCCTTGAAACGAGCCATTAACAGTGACGTGTATTGTGCGATACTCCGTAGCCTACGCAAGTCCATCAACAACAAACGGTCTGGACTGCTCACGAAGGGAGTGATTCTGCTCCATGATAACGCTCGCCCACACGTCTCTTAACGTCACACAAGGTGTATTGGCCACGTTCAAGTGGAAGCAACTTGAGCATCCGCCCTACAACCCGGACTTGTCACCCAGCGACTTCCATATATTTGGTCCGTTATAAAAACATCTCAAGGGAAAAAGTGTCCAATCGGACGACGAAATAAAAGACACCGTACAGGATTGGCTCCTATTACAACCACAAGACTTCTGGGAACAGGTAATCCTGTGGCTAGTGAAGCAATAGAACACCTGTGCACAGGCCTGTGGGGATTACTTTTGAATAACAAATAAATTGAACCCACAGTATCGTTTCGCATCTTTTGATTTGAACACCTCTTGTAGATGTTGCCAAAGATGTGCCCAATTACATTACAATTCGTGTTGACCGACTGAAAAGCTTCCTTTATTAGAATTAGGCAACACTAGAAAATGGCTTCTATCGCTACAATAACAGATCTAGCAAGGTCTATTGGTCTGCCAGAGAATCGGTTACAAGTTAGGCTAACAGTTTCCGCAGCCACCGTTAACCTGGATTATTGTTGAGGAAGTGCATTAGACACACGTGGTGTGCTACAAGGCTCGATGTTGGGACCCTCACTTTATGTGTTATGATCCAAAAGAACTGAGTTGTTTGGTGCTGGTATTTCGTCCACTATTTGTCTATCCATATTGTGGAGATCAGGAGAGGAGATTATAATCTTCGATCACTATTCAATAAGCATGGAGGTGGCCCCTCGAAGCCTCAGCCACGTTTATAAGAATCGGTCGGGATGATTAATTCAATGGATATTTTATCAGATCGGGAGATATTTATTAGACTACTGATAAATATCTAATTATTAATTTCTTGACGGCAATACTTGCGTTATGAACAAATGGGTAGTGAAGACATATTTTATCTGACCGTAAGATGGGATCTAACAAAAGCAACCAGTTCTGTAATTAGAGATAGAAATCAAGACAGTAACTGACCAGACTAACACAGTCGCAGTCTGGTGATTATTTCAATTCGACAATACCGGACACTCCTCAGTGGCGTTAATAGCGGTAAGGCCTTACACTTACTGCTTGGTGCCAAAAATAATGGAAACTCCCGCCAGAAACTGGCGACAACGATTCTGCGTGCCATCTAGCGATTCGCGCAGGCAACTACGAACTCGATTTCAATCAGCTGGCAAGTTTATATGCTGTACATGTTAGAAGTGTAACTTTTGGGCTATGTGTGGGTGTTTTAATTACAAAATACAAAGTGATCCCAAATCATTTTACAGATTTCCTCAAAACAGACAGCTGTGAGTCTGCATACTAATGTTTACGTACCTGTATTTTAGGTAGATTTCATTAGAAAGCTAACTATTGCAATGGGTCCCATATTTCGACTTACGGAAAATTTCGACATATCTTCGCGTTTCACATCCCCCAGACCCCAAAACCACCGTCAGTTCGAAAGTTTATATATAATTTATGTATGTTTTATGTATATATATATATATATATGTATATCAGTTTCTTGTGGACACGATAACTGCCGTAATTTTGCACCAATCACTGGGCTAAATCGGTCGAAGGGGGTGAAAATGGGGGTCATTTTTCGATAAAGTGAAATATTGCTATAACTCTCTTAATATGTGAAATATCGAATCCGTTCAACGTTCATACTATGTGTCGGATAAAGCCCAAAAATTTATGTTAGAAGAGTTTTTTTTATAGCACCAACCATTGACCAAAGGGGTGGGAAAAAGTGGTTTTTTCGGGAAACATTAATCATATCTCTCTTAATAGGCACAATATCAAAACCGTACAAAATGGACAATATTCCCCTAATAATTACCTAAAACTTTTGTCTGAAAGAATTTTTGATATGACCCACCATTACGCCAAGGGATGAGAAAAATGATTTCGGAATTATAAGAAAATGCCAAGAGCTATCAGAGGTTGTCATGGCAACACTGCTAAATTGATGAGGGATGAGCCATCAGACGTTGCTATGACAACGCACTTGCACGAGATAAGATTCAGTATTTCCATCTGACTAAGTGGGAAGCGGCTTCGGTGACGTAACTGGTAGCATGCTGAATGTCTATGCCCAAGGTCGCGGTTTCAAAGCCGGCCGAAGTCGTCGGATTTTCTAAGAGCGCTAAAATCCCTCAGTATGCTTTCCTTTGGAGGGGAAGTTCCAACGTTCGTTGCGAGTTGCTGGTTGGGGTGGCATCTAGTAGTCAAGTTCACAGCTAGGTGTCGTTGACGGTAGTACCTGGTAGCAACATTAGGAACTACTGCTTGAAATTGACCGTCTGCAGTCCTTACCTGAATTAAGACTAATACAGCCATTACAATTCACACCGTTTATCAGACAGATTCTACACTCACCCAAAGTACACGGGGTTAGATGACCGCGTTGTCGCAGCCCCTAAACTGAGGAACCAACCAGAGGTAGATTTCATTAGAAAGCTAACTATTGCAATGGGTACCATGTTTCGACTTCCGGAAAATTTCGACATATCTTCGCGTTTCACATCCCCCAGACCCCAAAACCACCGTCAGTTCAAAAGTTTATATATAATTTATGTATGTATATGTGTATATATATATATATGCATATCAGTTTCTTGTGGACACGATAACTGCCGTAATTTTGCACCAATCACTTTGCATTTTTTACCGAATATGAATACCTATAAAATCTCGGTCGAGTTCGTTACTGGGCTAAATGGGTCGAAGGGGGTGAAAATAGGGGTATTTTTTTTCGAAAAAGTGAAATATTGCTATAACTCTCTTAATATGTGAAATATCGAATCCGTTCAACGTTCATACTATGTGTCGGATAAAGCCCAAAAATTTATGTTTGAAGAGTTTTTTATAGCACCAACCATTGACCAAAGGGGTGGGAAAAAGTGGGTTTTTCGGGAAACATTAATCATATCTCTCTTAATAGGCACAATATCAAAACAGTACAAAATGGACAATATTCCCCTAATAATTACCTAAAACGTTTGTCTGAAAGAATTTTTGATATGACCCACCATTACGCCAACTTAACGTTGTATAAAAATTAACGAGATGAAACCAATATCTATATATATTCTGTCCGCCACCTGTTTCCTTGGCGTTCAATCGTGTGCAGATGCATGTGGATTGTGATTTGTGTCTGTGTTGCAAGCTACGAGTGAAATTGAAACTTTACTTACTGTTAGAACGTTACACTATACTAAGGTGTTGCTTTGTAATGTAAGATATTAGTACAGGCCGGACGTTTGTTTTAGACGATTGCCCTTGACCCTGAATCCTGCGGGTGAGCCTACACACATCACTCTCTCACCCTATCACTTCACACTTGTCACCACCGATCTGACGTAATGGAATTCCAGACTTGAGCAGACAGTATAGTCCACATCGAAGTATTGTGTGTCGCGGAAGTACACGTTACATAGTTACGAACAGAATGCCATTATATTTGCCAATGACTGTACTCCTAGCAGAAGTGTGAAAAAGCTTTGTCAATCATCGGATCGCTTGGGGCAGCTGATAACAACACAGGTACTGTAGTAACTCGCCTCCAGGCTTCCATTAAGATTTTTCACTCGTAACATCATATTAGACATATTTCTTTTTGTGTAGATAATAATCATGCCTAGCCTCGTGTAAGCGCGACCGTAAGCAAACAATATTGTTTAATATTAAATAATATTTTAGGAGCGTTCTAGGAATATTATTTTTAATATTAAAATATTAGCTATTAATATTGTAAAAACTGTTTAGTCGCCACAATGAGATCTCGCACCACCTGAAAATATTGCTAGGGCCGCCTCTGTCTTTCTTTAAAACATTGTTGTAATTAAAACTATCCATTTAATCCTTTTCCAAGTGTGCTCAGTGGGTTGTGAAGAGCAGATAGCTCCTACATGCAGTCTCAAAATGTGTGTGGAGGGTTTGTCTGCCAAAATGTCATGGACATGAAGATAGTTTTGCCATTTTATGTCTGAAATCACCCATGGGATTAGAAGCAGATTAACTGTTTTTTTTAATCAATTAATAACTCTAATGAAGGTATCTGTAACAGCTGTACGAAATTACTGACTGACAGGTATTTCAAAGTCCTTATTAAGGCATACGGTATGTGTTTAATTTTAATTTTTATTGGTTTTACGTCCCTGGAAGTAGGCCTACTGCGGCTATTAGAGACGCCGGGGTACTGGAATTTTGCCCCGAAGGGGATCTTTAACGTGCCAGTAAATAAACTGGCACGACTCCCTCGCATTTGCGCACCCTCAAATGCCAACTGTCTCCGCCAGGATTCGATCCTGAAACCTTGGGCACAGCTGGTAAGAACGTTAACGCTGAGCCACGCAGCCAGCTTAAGACATATCTGAATAGAACGAATGATTCATCCGTGAAAAATCTTCTTACTAAAAATATCAAGCTCTATAAGATATTACACGCGTAATTTGCTTTTGGAATATATGTAGGCTAGTCAAACTGCTGTCATAAAATGACGATTAAATGTTTTTGAATGACAATATACATGTATTTCATTCTTATTACTGCCCCTTTCAGATCAACATCCATCTCCTTTCCTTGCTACAAGAAGTACGCAAAGGACTTAAAATCTGTATTTCTTTGCGTTTTCGAAGTCGAATTGTGTTATTGAATAGCTCGTTCCAGTAGTTGTCTATTCGAGCCGCTAGATGGTAGCACTATGTGCTGTCGCCGCTGCTGTGCGTGTTAAGTGGCGAGAGTTTCGGTGCCAATGAATAGGGATGTATAGAACTAGCACCGACAGAGCGCACTGCTGTTGTACTGGGTAAGCGCAAGGCGCTCTTCATTTGTCTCCTGTGTTCTCATGCCGCTATACGATTTGGATCCTCGCTGCAAAGGCGGCGTGCTGCCATGGCGGCGGAAGCTCACTACCGCTCCACGTGTATTTAGATGGGATACATTTCGAACACCGCCGCCGCTGCCCATGCAGCGCTCCCTGTGTAGCGCCGCATGGGCAGCGTGGCCGCCCAGCCGCGCCAGGACCGGTCTGGCGGCTCTGCGGCGCCGCCTGTTGGCAACGAAATTATACAAAGCCCGGAAATGGAGCATAAAACTGCTATCCAAAATGGCGTTTCTTAGAAGTCCGCTAGATGTCTCGACTTGTCACTAATTTGCCCGTACCAATTATTGGAAATTAATTGTATCTTTTGCCTTTTTAAGGCCGAAAAAGTAAATTATTCAAATAATACGGCATCTAAAGAACATTTAAATGACATTTCATTTAATTTTAGACCAATTTTATGTAACGGAAATATGTCCTTAGGCTAAATTAAGTGTGGATTGGAGTGACCCGGTTTGGCTTAAATAAAAATAAAAACTTTAAGATGTTTGGGAGCCAATATTATCATACTTGACCGCCATACCACTAGGTGTGCTGCAGTAGATTGTTGTTGTCATGCTTTATTTTGCGTCTATTAACTTACTTCTATTATAATTGATGTCCTGTGGCGTACATTACCCAGCCTGTCTTTAGCGGCAGATGACGAAAAACTCGTGGAGTTTGTATCCAAATACCCAGTTTTGTATGATGCAAAAGTGGCTGGTTATAAAGACTCTGTAAAGCGTGACAACATTTGGAAGGAGATTGGAGGCAAATTAAACAGACCTGGTAACTAAATCTGAACATTTATTCCTTTATATGCATGTAATTATCACTCTATCATTAAGTACTCTATACACTCATAGGCACTATTTCGGTTTCGCACACTGAACATAATCAGAAAACTTCGATTTGGCCAGTTCTGTTTACTGTGGCATGTTGCCAAGTTAATTGCCCAACTGGACCTGAGAAATAGTGTTTGAAGTTATCCCTCACTTCGAAGCCATTAACGTTTGCATATCCACCCATTCGATCAAATGGTACCATGTATCAGATGCAATATAATGTGGTTTACCTTGTTTTTCTAAGTATCCGCCCCTTAATAAATTGTGTAAACAACATGCGACTGATATGAGATAATCACATGTTTGAGGCGAGCAGGCAATGGGGGTGTAAAACACTCTAAAAACTTGGCAAAGAAGCGCAAATGCGTTTTCTGTTACCCTCCTTGCTCGAGTCAAGCGATAGTTGAAAACTGCTTTCAACAAACACTGTTTGGCGTCCTTTCTGGAATAAGGTTTCATCATAAATGTATCTAGACCGAAGGCTTCGTCACCTACAATGACATATGGGGATAATATATCATACTACTTTTGGGGAAAAGAAGACTAAGTGCTGTAATATTAAGGACACAAATGGAAAGCCTCTAACAGATAGGGAAGAAAAGGTTGAGAGATGGAAAGATTACATCGAGAGTTTGTATAAGGGAAAGGAGATTGAGAATCATGTAATGGAAAGGGAGGAGGAAATTGATGAGGATGCGAAAGGAGATTTAATATTGAGATCAGAATTTGATAGAGCTTTGGAAGACTTAAGCAGGAACAAAGCACCAGGCATAGATGATATACCGATTGAGTTGCTACGCTGCATAGGAGATGAAGGTCTGATCAGGTTATTTCACTTGGTGTGTAGGATTTATGAAACAGGTGAGGTACCCCCTGATTTCAAGAAGAATGTAATCATCCCTATACCAAAGAAAGTGGGAGCTGACAGATGTGAAGATTACCGTACAATCAGCTTGATTACTCATGCTTCAAAGATCCTGTCTAGAATAATTTACAAGAGGATTGAAAGCCAGATAGAAACGGAGTTGGGTGAAGACCAGTTTGGTTTCAGGAGAAATGTAGGAACAAGGGAAGCTGTTCTAAGTCTTAGGCTGATTTTGGAAGGTAGAATAAGGAAAGATAAGAGAACGTTCATGGCTTTTGTAGACTTAGAAAAGGCTTTTGATAATGTTGATTGGACTAAATTGTTTGACATTTTGAAATCGATTGGAATAAAGTACAGGGATGGGAGGGTGATATACAATCTGTACAGAAACCAGATAGCAGTCATTCGAGTTGAAGGACATGAGAGAGAAGCTGGTATTCAGAAAGGTGTAAGGCAAGGCTGCAACTTATCACCCATACTTTTCAATCTTTACATTGAACAAGCAATGAAGGAAATTAGAGAAAAATTTCAAGTGGGAGTGAAGATTCAAGGAGAAATAATTTCAACTCTGAGATTTGCTGATGACATCATCATCTTGGCCGACAAGCCTGAGGATTTGAATGAGTTTTTGAATGGTATGGACTCCGTCTTACGGAAAGAATTCATGATGAAAATTAATAAATGTAAAACAAAAATACTGGAATGCAGCCGAAATAAATCAGAAACCTCTATGGAGATCAAATTGGCAGGTGAAAGCTGAAGGAAGTAGGAGACTTCTGTTACTTAGGAAGCAGAATAACCAGTGATGGACGAAGCAAAGAGGATATAAAAAGTAGGTTGGCTCAGGCAAAGAAAGCATTTCTACAAAAAAGGAATCTGCTGACATCGAATATAGATTTAGGTATTAGGAAGTCATTTTTGAAAGCCTTTGTCTGGAGCGTGGCGCTCTATGGAAGTGAAACTTGGACTATTGGTGCAGCAGAAAAGAGGAGAATTGAAGCATTTGAAATGTGGTGTTACAGGAGAATGATGAAGATCAGATGGGTATATAAGGTTACAAACAAAGAGGTATTAAGACGAGTGGGAGAGGAGAGATGTTTCTGGCGACTGTTAATGAAGAGAAGAGATAGGTTGGTAGGACACATACTAAGACACCCAGGAATAGCAAGCTTAGTTATGGAAGGAAGGGTCGAGGACAAAAACTGTAGGGGTAGACCAAGGTTAGAATATGTTAAACAGATTGCCTCGGATGTAGGGTGTCAGAGCTATGTAGAGATGAAACGATTAGCTCAGGACAGGGGGAATGGAGAGTTGCATCAAACCAGTCAAAAGACTGAAGACTCAAACAACAACATATCACTACCTGGTAAGGCACTTTGTTCAGGGATATTGAACTGCCCGGCCGCAATATTCTTTCCCATGACAGATTTCTTGAAAATGCCACTGTCACCATCTTTTCCATAAGAGCCAATATCCACTGCAGTAAATTTGTAATCTGCACTGACTAGAGCCAGTAGAACAATTGAAAAATATTGTTTATAATTGAAGAACTGTGACTGGCTGTCATCGGGACATTTGATACGAACATGCTTACCATCAATTGCACCTATACAATTTGGAAAGTTCCACTGGTGCCAGAAATCGTCTGCTATACGTTTTAAGTCTCTCTCTGTCGGATTAGGCATGAAAATTTGGATCAATTTTGTGTTCATTATGGGTAATGTTTTCTTCACGATGACACTAACATAGGATGGTGAAATGCGATATGTAAAAGCCAATGATTTGTAGGATTCTCCCGTTGCTATAAACCTAAAACAAATTACAAGAAGTTACTGTTTGTACAGTGTGCATAATTTAACAATTTTACAATTCATAATATAATATTACATTCAAATCATATCCATTAATTACTAATTTCTTTCCTTTTAGATGAAGAGTGCAAAAAACGTTGGAAGTCGCTTCGGGACTCTTATTTTAGGTGCAAGAATAAAGGAAAGAAGGTTACTGGTTCAGTATCGAGCAAATTACCAAAATGGCACCTGTACGATCGATTGTCATTTCTCAACGCGGTACAAAAAGAGCGAATAAGCATGTCCAATATACACGAACCAATACAATGTGAAAGCAGTAATGTTGCTACACCATCTGTAGATTCAGAAATAAGCACACATTGTACTTCAGACACCCCCACACTGAGCACGGAACAACAACCCACAATGAATACGCCGAGTCTTGAAGAACAGCCAACAGGAAGTGTTTCTACCGAAAGAAATCCACGCAGATGTGCCAAAAAGAAGAAAAACACTGACAATGATCAACACACTGAACTTATCAAGCGCATGAAAAGAAGAGAGGAGCAGCGGGTGAAAGAATTTGAAAAATTAGGTGCCTCAAAATACAGTCCTCCAATAGAAAGTTTTGGGGAGCACCTTAAGGCAGTGCTAAGTACACTTTCTCCTTCATGGTTAATACCGGCAAAAACGGAACTTTTCAATATTTTAAGTAAGTTTGAACTTCAGCAGGCCCAAATGAACACTCAGTCTACTTCAGCCACCGATGATTCTTTGCAAATCTACTCCCCTCATAACACAGAATCATCCCTAGACACCAACACAGACCAAGGTCTTCTGCCTTTACATCTTCAAATCCATCCCGATCAAGAATCTCAGGCTCCAAATATCCAGGATCATTCCAATAATAACAACAGCTATTGGTACACGTTTACTAATGAGGTGCCTTGAGCATTGACTTTATTTTGTTAATTGAAGTGATAAAATTATTTTGTTAAGTTCTTGACATAACTAATTATAGAAATCACAAAAATGTTAGACTATCTCTTTCTTCATTTAAGAAATATGCAAGTTATGTATTGAACCGACAAAATGACATAACCATTATCACTTACCGCAAAGTTAGAAAAAGTTTCTGCTGGGCACTGATGCATTTTCGCGGTGTAGATGGCATCAAATCCTCGGCAACCAACCTCAAAACCATCTCAAATTGGTCATAGTTGAGCCTGCAGTATTGTCTAAAAAGATCTTCGTCCCTTTGCAGATGTCTTTCGATCAATATTTTGAAGCACCCCTCGCTCTCTCGGGTTTTGTAGATCTCATTCGTGGCTTTCCTTTTTCTTTTTCGCACCAATAGGGCTAGAATTAAGTTGTCATCGTCTTCCTCTTCCTCCAATAACCTTCTAATTCCCATTTTGGTAGCGGCACTACACATGATATGATCGTACAGCCATTAAATTTCCTCAATGTAAACAGCCTACTGGATCTCTGCCGCGCTGCCCAGGCAGCGAGGAACGAAAACACCACAACTGCCCGGCAGCGCCGCCATGGCAGCGAGGATCCAAATCGGACCTTCTATGTACGAATTTAAGTTGTTTAAATTGTTATTTTCGTGACTATGCCGAGCTATTGCAGTGTTCCTCTTTGCAAAAATCAGGGAAGCCCGTTTTCGTTTCACCAATTTCCACAAAATAAATAAATGAGGAAGAAATGGTCACATGTTATCAGAAGGAAAAATTTCGGTGAGAAAAATCTGACCGAATATATTGAAGTGTGTTTCCATCATTTACAACCCGATGACTTCACGAAAGCTGTGTTGGATTAGTGTGACTTACAAAGGGAAATAATTCCTCTTTTGTACCTATAAACTGATTAGACATTTCGATAACAACCACTGAATTTATGCGCTTGTATCTGAAGGTGAGAGAGCAAGATAAAAACCGGGCGCTGTTCCATCGCTTTTTCCGTGGACCACGAACACAACAAAAATAATTATTTAGGAAGAGGCCATACACAAGAAAATTGCCGGATTATCACGATAAGCCTACAATATCGGAATCTGCAGAAATCATCTCCATTGAAGTACGGGAAGAAATCGTCAATATACACGAAGAAATGAAAGTAACATTTCTGACTCCCATTTTCAAAGACATCAATAGGATACTCGGTCAAATACTTCAAGAATAAATGTCGCAACATTAACAGTCACAAACGTATTATGGTTGGTTTCTTGAAATCAGAATTAATCGTCAACTTCCATCTGCCCGACGGAGAATGTGGTAACGACTGACTTCTACAGTACATTCTTGAGACATAGTCAGATGAATGGAAACAGTTCGTGGCTCTAAAGCAGGTATTCTCAAACTTTTAAAAAATTGTACCCCCAAGTCCTTTTCCAGGGGTAAGGGAACGATTCTTATTGAGAAATTGACAAAATTACATAAGAACCAAACGTTGCGATGCATTTTCGAGGTACACATTACCGGTATCAACTTTCTTTGATTATGTTTACCTTAAAACACGACAGTTTCATGTAAGCTATCAACCTAAAAAAAATACATGAATCGAAGTCTGTAAGCAGGGGGAACAAGTGAATATTTAAATCTCTGTTTATGATTTAAGTCTTATGGAGATATATTTATCAATATAGGCCTACAATACTCTAGTAATTGTAATCTTTAGGAGAAAGCATGCTGACTCATATTCATTATTTGAATAATAAAGCGTGTTAGAATTTTGTTATTACCGCTGTAGGCCATTAATTCTTCCTTCCTCCCGCTAGTTTTAGTGTCTCTAGTCCGTAGCTCATTTTGCAGCTGTTTAACGCTTAAACGCTGAAAATCGTCCATAATATATTAGGAGATATACCTATAGAATTAATTAATATAGTCTTGGAGTAAAATTAGAGAAGATATAATTTACTTTAGCTTATAAAACTCGGTCACAATTTATACATTACTCGCAGCTGACTGGGAGAAACATAAGACGATCGCCTTGCGCTTACCCAGTACTACACGAGCGCTATCTGGCGCGAACTTTCTCCCGCTACATCCCTAATGATTTCAGCTGGCAGTGAGCACATTGGTGTTATTGCGCGTTTAACTCACATTTGGTGCAAATGATGAGCGATTCATAGACGCAGGGCCACCGAGAGGATTTAAGGGCCCCTATGCATTTTCTTCTCTCGGGCCCATCTTGAAATACACTACTAGCTATTCCGGAAAGACGATGTCATTTTGAGAAAAGTATCTGATGCATAGTCATAATTTTAAAAACACACATACAAACCCGAATCTTATTTCATAGAAAACATTTTAGTATTTATTTATGAAATATATTTTGCAAAGTGCACAAACAATTTGCGATTTTTAATCTGCATATTCTGTGAGTCTTCACTTTAATTACCAATAGTCTACGTAATGAAAAGAGGAACATTTAAAACTCCGCATTAGTTTGATGGGAGATTCAACAATATTGTAGTAGAGTATTCCTAACTCACAGTCATTATAAAATGTAATATTCTTCTGGGCAAGAATAAGGTACTGTACATACTTAAAAACTTTTTGTTGTTGTTGTAATTTTCAGAATCGAGGAACTCTTTTACCAAATGAATGGTTTCTGTCAATATTTTCGCACTATCATATACAGTATGCCTCTCCAGTGTTTTCTGCTTAATTCCTCTTGACAGTTCGGTAACATGAGATATCTTGTGCAGAGCAAAGCCTCGGACAGGTTGAAAGTTACAGACAACATTTTGCATTAGACAAGAGTAGCTACAATTAACAGGAACTAACGTGCTTACGGGCCCCTATGCATTTTCCCCCCTTGTCCCTCCCTCTCGGCGGCCCTGCATAGGGGCAGATGACCTCTCTGTTCCTCCCCTTAAAATACAACAATCAATCATACGTATTGCCGTACAAGGCAATGCATTTCCTTTCATAACACTAATTTCTATATAATACGTGATTTGGGAGAAAATTATTCCCGGAATAAAGGATACAAGCAACAGAATCAGATCCGCTAGTGTGTGAGTTTACACTCGTCTTGTGTAATGCATATAAACTGAGCACGGTGATAATAATAACACCATTGGTGTCCTGATGACATCGTCATCTTGCCCGACACACCAGAGGTATGGACACGCTCTTGAGGAAACTATTAATGATGACATTCAATAAATGTAAAACAAAAGTATTGGAATGCAGCCGAAATGTCCAGCCTATGGACATCAAATTGGCAGAGGAAAAGCTTAGGATGCAAAATAACCAGTGATGGATGAAGCAAAGAGGATATAAGAAGTAGGAAAGCATTTCCACAAAAAAGGAATCTGTTGACATCGAATATATATTTAGGTATTAGGAAGTCATTTTTGAAAGCTTTTGTCTGGAGCGTGGCGCTCTATCGAAGTGAAACTTTGACTATTGGTGCAGCAGAAAAGAAGAGAATTGAAGCGTTTGAAATGTGGTGTTACAGGAGAATGATGAAGATCAGATGGGTAGATAGGGTTACAAACGAAGAGGTATTAAGACGAGTGGGAGAGAAGAGATGTTTCTGTCGACTGCTAATGAAGAGAAGAGATAGGTTGGTAGGACACTTACTAACACACCCAGGAATAGCAAGCTTAGTTATGGAAGAAGGGTCGAGGATAAAACTGTAGGGGTAGTCCAAGGTTAGAATATGTTAAACAGATTGCCTCAGATGTAGGGTGTGGTAGCTATGTAGAGATGAAACTATTAGCTCAGGACAGGGAGGTATGGAGGGCTGCATCAAAGCAGTCAAAAGACTGAAGACTCAAACAATGACAACAAGAACAACATTGGCGTCCAAGGAGTAGTTGGAGAAAGTAAGGTTAATACTAATGAAAGATTTACACAGCCGAAAATTACAAAACTTCCACGAGGAAGAACTAACTGCTCCGACAATACCGTATTACAAGAAAAGGTATCGATTGTCGTACATCTCAGCGATTGATCTTATGATGGAGTCGAGAGGAATTATTTCATCCTAGTCTGCGGCAGTTTGAAGTAGGCATGACAGTAATTAAGGATGCTACATTCACTGCTTGAAAGGCGCTATTAACTATTCTGAGAAACATAGTTCATTATTACTGGAATTGTGTAGAACACCTTAAAGTAGCTTATGCATTTAGTCTCTCGTGTTTGGTATACCTGTACTCTGTATTATAAATGCCTCACGAGCAATCCAACACTGGACGACTCTCAGGAGGAATGTATACAATCAAAGAGTTGGCGGGAATATAGCGTTACCAGTAGCTAAGTGGTGTTGCGCGGTATATCATCCTAATTGGCACAATCATCCGCACGTGGGTGTGAGGACAGGCCATAAATCACCCGCGAGCACAGTGTTGCCAAGTTTTCAATACAGAATGATAATTAAATACATGAACTACTGCAAGCCTCTCTCGATATTATTTTCAGAAGATAGGTACTCGCATTGCGACTCCAGAGTAATTGCGGAGCATTGAACCAACACTCTTTAGTTTGCATTTTTTAAATCACCAACTCTTCGAAACAATGCTAATAAACCTAGCGGACAAAATATTGGCAGCCGAGTGCAATGTTAAGTCACCTTAAGGTCGACAGGTAACAATATCTCATGTCGGCTTCGGTTCGGTGGCGTAGTTGGTAACATGCTGAGCTTCTATGCCCGGTTCAAACCCGGCCGAAGTGGTCGGATTTTCTAAGAGCGTTAAAAATCCCTCAGTATGCCTTCCTTCTGAGGGGAAGTAAAGCCGGCGGGTCCAAGCCATAGATTTATGGCTTGTAAACGAACCTTTCACTAACTACAATTGTGTGAAGCTAAGTTTGTAGGTTAGATTTGATTAACGCTCACCGCCAGGTGCCGGTTGTGGTGGCATGTAGTAACCGAGTTCACAGCTACGTGTCGTGGAAGGTAGCATTTGGTAGTAAAAGTAGGAACTACTTGAAATTGATCGTCTGCTGTCCATACCAAACCAGACGTCCGGCGTGTGTCACTCTGGAAACATATAGTACCAGAGGGGTTTACCCCTAAAGAAGAACTGAGCAGCGGTATTCATTTGGCTTGTACCACCTGGAGGTCCTTAAACCAGGTGAGAACACGAGTGCCTAAGTGTCGTAGCAACCTTGTGAAGTGGGGTTATGCACAAGATCCAAGATGTGGCTGTGGAGAAATCCAGACTCTACAACACCTGCTCACGTGCCAAAATCTGCAGCCAGGAAGACCTTATGTTGGCCACGGACCGAGGGATAAGAGCTGCGGATTTCTGGAAAGGAAGAATTTAGTGCGTCTCCCGGACACGGAAATATAAAATAAAATATATCATAATATATGCGGTACCTGAATTACAGATAACACACACTAATACACCCGTCACAATCTTATCAGACAGATTCTACACACACCCAAAGTACACGGGGATACATGACCGCGTTGTCGCAGCCCCTAAACTAAGGAACCAACCAAACTAGGAGGCGATATGAACTTGAATGTTTCACACGTAGCTGGGAGGGCGCAACATAACGGTGGTCATTATTGCTTTAAGGGGAAGAACATCTAGGCCACTTGTCTCCAAGCCATTTTCTTTACTTGAATTTAATATAATTTAATAAAATACCAAGGTATTAACAACAGTGTTTATAAAAACCCACTAGCCGGACACGAACTTTCGACGGACGCTAACAAAGATGACAGTGGGAAGTGTGGAACAACCAATCTTCAACGTTTCTTCTTAATTCTAGAACACATCAACAGCCAATAGGAGCGTCACCTCCACGCAAGTAGCATGGCGTTGTGAGTTTATAATCCGTGACGTATGAGCCTGGTACAGAGCATGTGTAATTACAATCCGTTAATTAAAGTAACTATCTGGTCATCGCTAATATCCGGCCAGGCCTCGCTTCCTCTGGCTGTGAACCCTGACATCTATCGGGAAAAACAATAAACTCGCAGACGTGATTTATAATAATAGACCAGCTGCAGACTGCTCACCACTGCTTCACATTCTAACATCAACAAGGAATAAGTAGCCTACTGGATGGCGTACGTGCTTCTCTCTCGCACTCGCATGTCCTGCAATTAGCTCTGTCCTTTTCTAGTCCCGGCATGTTGTCTATAATGATTATTGGATTTATCATTAAAGACAGCATGGCGGGGCTAGTGATCTTACAGAGAATTATCCACTCTTTTTAATGATGTAAAATTAAAATTCATACATTGCTCGATTTTCACGCAAATGTATATTTATGCAGATCGCCACGCGATTGATAAAAACCAACGACGAAAACAGATTAATAATAACTTATTTATTTGATTGCCCGATGTTGAAACTCTTTCCCCGGGAAAATAGATTTTACTTATGAGAGAGATACGTCGGTTTTATTGAATATGAATTAAACATTCTGGAATTGTAACACTCAAAAGTTAAGTACCGAGAAATCTTCTGTTATTGACTGTACGTTGGTGGCTGGGATGTTTATAAATGTTAGAAATAGGTTTTAAAACAAACCAAACTTCTGACTAAAGGTAGGCCTATATGATGCACTTCTTTTCTTTCGTGGCACCTACCTTACACTTAAGGTGACAATGGATTATACAACAAGGATAAAAATCACAGCGACCTAACATAGATTGAACACGGATGAGAAAACTCACAATTATAGGAGGTTTTTAGAAATATGAATTCCCCGCAGCATCTCCGTGTAGCTTACTGCTGGGCGCGCTAACTAAGACGTTCCAGAAGCTATCACAATAGCACAGGTTATAAGACAAATTCCACACACACACACACACACACACACACAAGTACACAGGGTTACAACACCACGATGTGAATGAATCAACAATAATATCAAATCTATGCACAGTGGGCCAACGATTTTCCTCTCTTGTTTTTTTTTTTAATGTTTAGTTAGTGAGCTGCCTCCAATGCTGAGGGTTTGTGGTGCGCGCAATGCTTCAGCGACTTACTTTCATTATTATTTACTTTTCCACATCATTATCAAGGCTTAGCCCAGTTGTCACGGCCATAGCAAGGATGTACTACGTACAGATCGTGCTCGCGCTCTTCACGAGTCTCTTTCATCTGTAGAATGAGTTTGCATCTGAATCATCTTCGAATCTTGCTGAGTGACGGAGCGGAGTGTTTTCTCCAAGGAACTTCCTGACAGCCTTCTGTAGTTCAATATAATATCGGCGGATGCAGAGGGTAATCCAGTACGGATTACAGTTATTGGGATTGTGTTATTATTATTATTAACCTATTTGACTTCTTGTTCCACAGGAATGTGAAGATCTGCTTGGTTAACCTGCTGCCATCCATCCTGTGCAAATGTCCAAAAAATAGCAATCTCCTCTTCCGTATTGTTTCTGATGTTTTCTATTTTTCGATATATTTCATCATTAGTTCTTAATTTCCGAAATTCTACAGTTTTTAAAGGACCGAGTATTTCGTGTATAATTCTTCTTTCTACTGCTTGTAATTTATCCAATTTGTAGTTCAGTACGAGACATAGGCTACAGGCAATCCGGTTTGACTAGGGTGTTTAGTGCTGTATTTTAAGATCTTTAGACAAACACTTTTTGTTGTAGGTATTCCTAGTTATGCCACACGCTGTTTACATTTTTCGTATTCTTTCTTCTACAGCAGATTTTTCCAAACCATTTTCTTGAATAATTTCCCCCAATAATTTGAAATTCCTCACCCTCTTTATTTGACCAATTTCTGGAGCATTTTCTCTGTTTGTAATAAATTTGTTTTTTTCTACAGAAATTCTTAAACCTGTTTTGTCGGCTATCTCCACTAAGAGATTGACCTGTATTGCTGCGTTTGCTAGATTTTCGAAAGTATGGTCAACTCATCTGCAAGTGCTAGGCAGTTTATTTCATTACTTCTGTTCGTTCTTCCATTGTTATTGGTGATAGCTTATGTTCTTCCAGGTTTTCATTCCAAATACTTACTACTTTCTTCAGGACGCAATTTAAGATGAGTGGAGACAAGCCACACCTTGCCTTATTGTATGATTATTATTATTATTGAAATTTAAAACAATAATGCCATTGTTATAATGATTGCTGTTAAATGTTTATTAGCCTACTTGCAATACTTTTATTGCGCAATAACACGTTTTAGTGTTTAATTCCAAGGAGAAACGTTGTATGACGTATCGCACTGTTTACAGGAAGTTTCCTTCAAACATCAAGATGTGATCCTTCACCACAAATACACAGGTTATCAATCCCCTGAACAAAAGCACCCATATGCTGCATTGCGATTCCTGAAGGCTGTGATCAGTGGTCGGCCTTCAACTCCAGGCTCGGTTCAAGAATAAACAAGTATTTTTGCGCTGATTCATATCCATTTATAAATAGCAGGGGGAGGCCAAACCAATTTTACTATTCTTTTGTTGTGTTGGCAGCGCCGTGTTCACAAACCTTCCTAGCTGAGGAAGAATCCTCAGTGATTCCAAACATGTGCAAAGTCGGATTGAAAAATCCCTCTCGGTGCGCCGGAAGGTGGAAGTAGATTTCGCCGGGGAAAGAAAATGATTTCGAACTTAGTAAATTTGCAAATATTGTCCCACATGTTCAGCATAGGAGAAGCTTCATCTTGTGATAACTCCGCAAACGTCCCTTGGCATACCGGTGGATCATATCAACAATTCACTCAAAGATTTTGGTAATGGTTGGAGGACAATTGACCATTTAAAACGGTTTTGATATTGAGCCTATTGAGGGACGTATGATTTTTCTCTCTGTCAAAACTCAAGTTTTCCCAATGGTCAATGCTGGTGCTAAGTTTTTGGCCCTTATCCGAGGAATAGTACGAACTTTGAATGGATTCGTTTTTTCCCCTATTAAGAAAGTTATAGCGATATTCAAAATGGCTGCCCCCTTGGTCCGATTTTGCCCATTAACGAACTGGACTGAGATTTTGAATGGTTATATTTTATGTATTAAGTAGAAACCCGCCCGGGAACAGTTATGAATGCATTACGTGATAAGAGCTTTTTTTCGATGTTAATGAACTACGACCTATATCCGTTTTACGTCTCGGCATGGTGGGTTAAAATCACTGACTGGACTATTAGTTATATTATCTTGGAGATGCAACGAATTCTTGTTAGACGTAATTTAATAATGGCGAGGTGCATCAAACACAAATCCCCCTTCCGTCCAATCTAAACTTGACTGGGTATTCTGCGGAACGAAAAGTTCACAGGCGAAATGAAGAAAAGCCGAGTTGCACTTCTAGCGAAACTCCAAACACAACCACTCTTCTCTGAAGTCCTAACTCAACACGACTCGACAGTTTGCTGCTGGCTGTATCTGGGGTAATAGGCTCGCCCGCTAGCTAGGCTGTAACTGGGGTGATAGACTCGCCCCTAGCTAGCTCGTAAACTGTCGCCTAAGTAATTGAATGGAGATTGTTGGAAGAAATGAGAACGTAAAAACACTTATAGTGGGCGATGTATTGAAGGTATATGATCTCACGGACATCTTTCCACTCGGTATCTGTATATTTTTGTGGGGGTGATTTTGAAAAATGAAACGGAAATGGATGGGACGGAAACAATGAGCGCGCGCGGTGGCGGATATTGATACCACGACGTACTCTTGGCCATGTGGCTATGTGGAATGTATAACGCATACGGTTTACTTCAAGGTTTGGATGCCCCATTAAAGATATTCTTCCTACAATAAATCATCTTCAAGTTGTCGTTGTTTGGTGTGAAAATATTCACGATAGCCTGTGATATTTGCTGAAAACCGGTCAGGATTTGGCACTGCAGTAGTTATTGCAATGACCAACAGAGTTCACTGTTAACAAGGGATAACATGTCACATGTTACACTCATATGCGACTGTTGTAAGGCTCGTTTTGTTTTTGTTTTACTGAAATCGCTACTGCTTGGCTTCCTTTGATCATAAATAATTTTCTACAGAAACCTTCCTGGAGAAATCCTTTTCAGAATGGAGAAACCCGCATCAAAATCCATCCAGTGGTTCTCGAGATTACCCGCGACATCCAAGAATCGGGGACTTGGTTTTATACGAGGCACGTCCAGAAAGTAAATTCCGTTTGGTAATAAAATTAAATTGTGTACAGATACAGAACAATTATTTATTGCACAACATTCTACACCTCTTAAACTACTTTGCCACATAACTGCCGAACTTTTGCAGGCATTTGTCATAGCGTGGCACAAGTTTTTGGGTACCTTCTTCATAGAAGTTTGCCGCCTGTGTCTTCAACCAGTTGGAAACATCTTCTTTCAGCTCGTCGTCATTGTTGAAGTGTTGACCGCCAAGGAAAGACTTGAGATGTGTGAACACATGAAAGTCGCTAGGAGCGAGGTCATGTCTGTACGGAGGGTGGTCAAACACGTCCCAGCAAAATCCCTATAAGAGGTTTTTCGTCACATTTGCAGTGTGTGGTCGTGCGTTGTCGTGAAGAAAAACAACACCTTTTGACAGCAACCCTCGGCGCTTATTCTGTATTGCGCGGCGCAATTTCCTAAGTGTCTCGCAGTAAGCATCGGCGTTGATTATTTGACCACGCGGTAAAAAATCAATGAGTAAAATGCCTTTCCAGTCCCAGAACACTGTGCATATCATTTTCCGAGGTGTCATGATTTGTTTCGGCTTAACATTTGCTGGGGATGAAGTGTGCCTCCATTCCATTGATTGCCGCTTACTTTCAGGGGTGTCGTAAGAAACCCAAGTTTCATCTCCTGTGACTGTGTCATAAATTCTTCGCCGCCTTCATTGTAACGGGTCAAAAACTGAAGTGCACTATCCATCCGTTTTGTTTTGTGTTGCTCCGTAAGAATCTTTGGTACCCAACGTCGGCAAAGTTTACGAAAGTTCAGTTTTTCGGTAACAATTTCATGAATTAGTGATCGTGAGATTTGGGGAAATTCCATAGCGAGAGCACTAATTGTAAACCTGCGGTTTTCCCGGATCTTGTCATCAATCGCGTGAACCAGTTCTTCTGTAACCAAAGATGGACGCCCACTTCGTTCTTCATCGTGCACTTCCCTACGTCCTTCATTGAACTGTCGGACCCATCTTCTCACCATTGAATCACTCATCGCATTTTGTTCATACACTTCGCAAATTTGCCGATAAATTTCAATTGGTTTCACTTTCCTAGCATTCAGAAAACGAATCACAGATCTGATTTCACAAGCGGCGGGATTTTCAATCAACACCGACATTGTACGAGTAAACATGCACAACAACGCGTACGTGGCTGCCAGCGCTCTCCAAATGGCGCACGTTTCTTCTCCTTGATACAGAGCGTCTACCGCGCATATGCGGAACTGCGCTGCAGCGGAACGTACTAGTTGAAGACACAGGCGGCACACGTCTATGAAGAAGGTATACAAAAACTCGTGCCACGCTACGACAAATGCCTGCAACATTTCGGAGTTATGTGGAAACGTAGTTTAAGGGTCGTAGAATTTTGTGCAATAAATATTTTTTCTGTATCTGTACACAATTTAATGTTATTACCAAACGGAACTTACTTTCTGGGCGTACTTCGTATTAAGTAGAGAGGTGAAAGTGATTGGTCCAAAATGACGGTAGTTATCGTGACCACAAGAAAGTGGTATATATTCTGTGACGGTCTTCTCTATGGAAAGAGGGACGCAGCGGTCAAGCTATTCACCTCTCATCAAGGTGGAACGAAGTGAATTGCCATGTCCTGTGGTTCGGATTCCACGTAAAAAGGAGGTTCCGTGACTCATGATCACATGCTGCTGCTCGCTTTGAATCGTCACGTGACTTGCACGCGTGCCCTCTAGCGACGGGCTGTGACCTTCCAAGCTCTGGTCAGTACCACACCTCGTTACACACGCCACGATTAGCCGATGTCGTCACCGGTTTGCGCATTACAGTCTCCGGCTCGTTACTTTTTGAACGCACCTTTTATTGTAGGTGTACACTTAACAATAAGCCAATCTTATTCACTCTTATCCACTCATATCCCGGCGCAGTCAGTTGGCATTTGAGGGTGCGCAAATGCGAGGGAGCCGTGTCAGTAGATTTGCTGACTGGCACGTTAAAGATCCCCTTCAGGGCAAAATTCCTGCAGCACGTCGTCTCTAAAAGCTAGAGGAGTTAAAAGGGACGTAAAACCAATAACATTATTATTATTATTATTATTATTATTATTCTTTCCGATGAGGCCTGCTAGGGACCACGTGCCAATTTCAATTCTTCACACTTTGTTGTTTTCTCTTCCGTTCCCTCCAGTACTCCTTCATCCGTTCACTACGCTGCTTCTTTCTGTCCTCGGACCACTTCGCACCAGGTTTCTTTGGCAATCTTCCTTGGAATCCTTTCATACTTAATACCCTTTTTCTGAAGATCTCTCTGTTCACCGTTTCTTCTTCACTTATATTATTTCTTTCTAAATCTTTCTTTACTTCTTGAATCCAGCTAGTTGTTGCCCTTTTCTCCCAAAGGTACTTGAATATCCTTTTTGTTAATCTGGAATCATCCATTCTGTAAATATGTCCAAAAAATTGCAATCTCCTTTTTCTTATCGTTTCTGTTATATTTTCTATGTTCCTGTATATTTCATCATTAGATCTTAATTTCCATACTTCTGCTGTTTTTACTGGGCCTAAAATTTTCCTCATGATTCTCCTTTCTAGTACTTCAAGTTTATCTAATCTATAGTTTAGTACCAGACATTCACTTGCGTATAGGCATTCCGGTTTCACCACTGTAGTGTAGTGCCTTATTTTAAGATTTTTAGATAAGCACTTTTTGTTATAAAAATGCTTAGTGATACCATATGCTCTTTCCATCTTGTGTACCCTTTCCTCTACCGAAGATTTTTCTAAACCATTTTCTTGAATTATTTCTCCCAGATATTTGAATTTCTTTACTTTTTCCACTGGGCCAATATCTGTTGCCAAATATTTTGAAGCGTTCTTGATGTTTGTAATAAATTTAGTTTCTACTACGGAGATTCTCAAACCTGTTTTGTTGGCTATTTCTTCCAAGAGATTGATTTGTGTTGTTGCACTTCAAAGATTAACTGCAGCTCTTCAATGATTTTTGATTGAGACCATTTCAAAAGTTCAGCTGTTATAGAGTCCTCTCCGCTAGCTTTATTATTTTTTAGATTGTTAATTGCTTCTTTAATTTCTTTAGCATTGGGTGGCATATCTTCTTCCAGATTTTCTGTTGCTTGTGAGAATTCCAGCTTATGATCTGGTTCAGGGCAGTTTAAAAGTTGATCAAAGTGCTTCGCAAGTATTTCACAGTTCTCAACATTGCTTAGGCCAAGTCTACCATTTTCATCTTTAAAGCATATGCTAGGCGGTTGATACCCTTTTAATTAACTCTTAAAAGTATGATAGAAGTTTTGAGACTTATTTTTAACAAAGCCGTCTTGCAGGTCAGTAAGTTGTGATTTTTCGAATGATCTTTTAACTCCCCTTATTATTCTAGCAGTGTCTTTCCTTTGCTGTTTGAATTGGTCATAATGTTCCGTCTTTCCAGAGCATTTCCACTTTTTCCATTGTTTTGTTCTCTCTTGTAACGTATCCTCACATATTTGATTCCACCAAGGTTTCTTCTTAGGTTTGGCTAGCCCAAACGTCTACTGAGCTGCGTTGGTTATTTCTTTAGATAAATCTTGCCACTTCCCATGATGAGTTACTTTTATTTCTTCCTGAAATTTTTCCAATGTTTCTTGTGTAATTTGAAGTCTATTTGTGTTATATATATTTATTTACTCTTTCCCCTCTTCTGTGGTTTCTGTTGGGTAAGAATTTGAGTTTAATTTTAGACAAATAGTGATCAGAGTCAAATTCTCTGCTTCTTATAACCTTGACATTCATAATTTCTTTCATATTTCTTTTGGATATAGCTACATGATCCAGTTGAAATTCACCTAGTATTGGATTTGGAGAAATCCATGTTTTAGCTTTTCTTGGCAATTTCTTGAAGAAAGTTGACATTAACTTAAGTTGAAAGTTTTTACAAATAGTTTGTTCTTTGGTGTGCAGCATATTCTCCCACTATTGGTCTATGAATCCTCTCTCTTCCTATTTGGGCATTGAAATCTCCAAGTAATATCACCACATTTGATTTTGGAATTTTAGATATTTCATCATCTAGGAGGTCCCAGAATTCCTCTACTTTATTTGGGTTCTTCTTGTTGTCTTCGTTTATTGGCGCATGGCAATTAACAAACGTATATATTTTATTTTTGCATGTCATTGTCAAAAGACACATTCTTTCTGAGCGTGATTTGAATTCAGTTACATTGGCTAATAGACGTTTATGGACATAAAAGGCTGTTCCCAAGAGTGGCATTCCTTTCATAATTTTAATCGCAGGTTTACCTTTAAAGATTCTATAATCTTTCGTTTCTGTCACATTCTCATCCAAATATCTTGTCTCTTGTACTGCTAAAATTTGAATTTCGTTTCTATCTAAAAGCAGTTCTGATTCCTTCTGTTTACCCACCTTCAGTAAAGAATTTACATTCAAAGTACCTGCAAAAAACTTATGTTTAAACTTAAGTCTGGAAGGATTCCAAGGATGCTCCGACTCATCCCTATTGCAGATGTTGGGACTCCCCAGAACCCTAGGTCCCGATGCATTGCATAACGCAATGGTGGATTTCTCTTCCGAGCTGCCACCTGGGGTAGTGCATTCTTTCAGCGGCTTTTCCATTCTGCAATTGAAATTGTGTGTTTCAAGGGTAGGAATAATATTCCAAAGTAAGATCAGATTGTTAGTCTGAAATGATTTGTTTTCGTTGTTGACTCCACTAGGTTCTTCCGCCCTCTCAGCCGTTGAGAAATGAAATTCTTCTTCCGCCTTTGAGACCGTTGACCATTATTATTATTATTATTATTATTATTATTATTATTATTATTATTATTATGTAGTCTTGTTTCCCTCCTATGTCGTAATATGTGCAGTCGTTTTTGCATGTTCAAATTGATTTTTTTGTTTTTCACATTTCACCTCATTCGTGCATATTTGACAATAGACGACTTTCTGCTGCTCTTCTCTGTTAGTGAAGGATAATTATGTATTTATTAATTTATCGTAAGGCTTTTAGTGCCGGCAGTGCCCGAGGACATGTTCGACTCCAAAGTCTGTAGCTTCTTCTAGCGGACACCACTAGGGTGAGCTACAAGTTCCGTTCAATTTCAACTATTTCCAACTTTCGCTACCAGATGTCAATGATACCTAGTGGTGAACGTTGGAACTTTGATAGAGCGTTACAACGAGATCTAACCTAGAATTTTAGCTCAACACAAGTTTAGTCTGTGGAAGGATCTTTAATATGCCATAAATCTATGACATGAGACCGCCGGCTTTACCTCCCCTCCGAAGGAAGGCATACTGAAAGATTTTAACGCTTTTAAAAAATCCGACGACTTCGGCCGGGTTTGAAAAAAAAAGGAAGGAAGATTGTAGTTTTACGTGACCGTGAATCTTGTGATTATGAGCCACGGGACCTCCTTTTTACGTGGAATCCGAACCACAGGACATGGCATTTCACTTCGAAAATCTCACATGCATTGACCGGGAATCGAACCCGGACCGCCTTGGTGAGAGGCATACAGCTAGACCGCTGAGCCACCACGCCCCCCAGGCCGGGTTTGAACCCGCGATCTTGGGCACAGCAGTTCAGCATGCTACCAACTACCCCACCGAAGCCACTAAGGATAATTATGCACTTTAACTGAAGAAACCCAGAACAAAATTAACCCCGGGCTACCGGGATGGTAAAAGGAATGTCCCACCCCATTCCCTTCTCGAAATAGCCAGGCTTAAAATACTGTTATCTCGTTATCTGTTGCTTACAAGGGATGTCCAACACGCAAACGAAACCAATTTTGTTCAAGATGTTTCAGATTATATTTAATTTCAACTGTATTCGCTGTTCTGTTCAGAATATGCAACAACAACAACAATAAACATGTTCAAAATGACATGCGCAAAACTAGGCGCACAGGAGGATGTTTTAACGAACTGATCCATGCACACCTGCTTAAGGATTAAACAAAATTTAAGGAATACTCAAGGCTTTCTGTTGAACAATTTTCTTTTGTGTTATGCTGTATTTAATTGAAAAAGATGAAAACCCCAATAAGGTCAGCAGATAAACTGTCTGTTACTTTAAGATAAGTTATTCTTCTCCTCGACGGTAGGGCGTTCTGTCTCCGCTCAACACTTGATCTGCTGCTGTTACATAGTGGCCACTCAAACCGGTCAACGATTTTCCAGGAGTTTTCCAGGAATTTTCCAGGAGTAATTCCCATTTTTCCAGACTTAAAAATAAGCGCGAATCCCGGGCGGGGATGGCAGGGGGGGGGGGGGGTAATTGGTTGCCTACTTCAAGACCACAATAAAGCAGTTGTTGACAAGAATTAGTGGTGATTGCGTTATTTATACGCAAACCTACGCACAAATGATTTAATTATTGTAAAAAAAAAGCCTTTGTGACTCAAGTATCCGCTCTAAAAAAAAGAGAAAAGAATGCCCCGTGCAATATTATTGCGGTCAAGTTGTCTATACTCAATATGTTTTACAAAAATACTATCGCGTGTTCTCCCACACAGGAACAGGTAGCCTGAAGACATTTCTTTCTTTAACGATAGAGTGCTCACCCAAAACCGCAGCGAGAGTATGATTTCAGATAAAACACGGCGCGTAAATTTCCGATTAAAAATAAACAGAGTTTGCAGAGCGACCGATAGATGGCCCTTGCTACCCCATCCGCGACCATGACGTCGAGGACTAAGAGCGGATTGGGAATTTTAGCAGTGGATGGAAAGATTTTCATAATTAATTAACAGTGGCTATTTTCCAGGAGTTTTCAAATTTTTCGTTATTTTCCAGGAGTTTTCCAGACCTATTAAAATCCAGGAGTTTTCCAGGATTTCCAGGAGTAGTGTGGCCACCATGTGTTAATTTACTTTAGGGGATAGGGTTATCTTGGTCATCAGCCCTGTATACTTCGGCTTGTGTGTTGGATTTGTCCGATAGGCTGTGTTTCTGTGGTGACTAAAGCTCGGGTCAGCCGGGAAGGCGCTCAGCTCTCCAGGAACTGCGCACTGTTGCAACAGGTCCAGCAGGTCCGAGTCCACACACCGCAAGCTGCTGCCGTAAGATCCTCTGGTGTGGCAACACCGCCGCTTAGCTCATCGAGCCCGTCTCTTTCACGCTGCTTTACACTTTTAAAGTATTCGTGCACTTTGTAAACTATTTATCGGGCTTGCCTATGCACAACCTGTCGCTTCCATAGCACTCAAAATGTACACAATCGCTTTCACTGGATCTTTAAATTTGAGCACTTCGCTTTCCTGACGACACACTAGCTCAGATTCTCTGTGATTGGTGGGATGGAAGTGAGGAGGCATGACGCAATGGTAGCGTTGTGTTCTGCGCACCGCTGACTGTAATCATCAGGGTGAGGAATTGGTGTACAGTTTAGACATTTGCCTGGGGGACTGTAGAAAAACCGAGGGAACATCATACTCAGGATGGTTGCTGTCAGCTCCAGGACTCAAACCACTGGTCTCTGGGCTTGCTGCAGCTCCGCAACATAATAGTGGTGAGCGATTTTTGGTGCACGACTCCTCGAAGTATTTAGCAACTGCATAAGATCCTAATTATCTGTACTTCGATCTGTTTCAGTAAAGAAAGATCTCTTAAGGACAATAACAAGAAGTTCCGTGACGAACTGAAATTAAATTAAAATTAAGATGCATGCCAATGATTAATCTACAGTATTTGAACCTATATAGAATATTAGGGTAAAAACATATAGACAGCATTTATTAACAGTTGTCAGCCCTGATTGCTCTTATGAATACTTATAGTCATATCTGTTATGTTACACATAGCACATACGAAATTTGGATGAAATCCAACTGATAGTATAGAAGTTACATGTATTTAAAAATTGGTCCTATCAGCAGGCTTAGAATCACGTTTGTAGAACTGACGTATAAACGTTACTCCGAATTAATCTAAAATGTCAGGTACTATACGTGTGCATAGTTTAAAGCTGTCGGCTTGCATACTTTCTGATATATTGGTATTTGGATAATAAAAAAAAGAGAGAGGGAGCAATTGTCAACAGTTGGCAGCTCTGGTGGCTCTTAAGAATACACTCGGTCATATCTGTTTATGTTCACATATTACATACACAATTTGGTTGAAATCCAATTGTTAGTGTCGAAGTTATATGCATTTAAATATTGGACCTATTAGAAGTCTTAAAATTATTTTGGCAACACTGTCATATATGTCCTCCTGGAAATTTTGGAATAGCTCCCATGCATACCTTCCAAGATATCCAACATGGAGCTCAAATTTCTAGTGCGTTCTTTCAGCAGTTGGTAGCACTGAAATCATTTTCAAATATGGGCTTGAGATATTCCGACATACATCTTTACTCATACTAAATTTGGTTTCGATTGCTGCAGCCGTTTAGGAGTTGATAGGGGGAGGGGGGAACACACACACAGCCAGACAGAAGGACAGACAGACACACATTTTCCCGGATCGATCTCATAAGTCTACTTTTTCCTCATTTTTGGAAAATGTGAAAAGTAGGCTAATAAAAATTCCAAGATTTGTATCTTTACGACCGCAGGGCTGACAAGAAGGGTTAGTTAGCCAAGAAGTCGATATGTTTGTCTATCTACGAATACAGTCTCATCAGGCCCGTGTGTTACCGTGTGTCTGTCTTAAATAACATAGTATATTAAAATACAGGAGAACACTTACTACTCTTACCACGTTTCTGTGACAAGCAACATAATTAACATATCATAAGTTTATTTTGATAAATTGCAAAATACTCGCTGTTTGGAAGCCATGATACTGTTACCCAAAGAGATGAGAGCTTAGTATTTTGTTCACGAAATGGCCAGCGATCATCGCTGCCGAATTGCAATGCGCAGATCGCTGTAGGGAAACATTGGTTTACATGCTTTCATAAAGCAACGAAGATCGCCAGCGATGTGCATCCATCGCCGTAGCCAAACCGTACCTTGCCAGCTGCGTATGATATCAATGTTATGACAGCATCCGGTACTTACCGACCCACTGTTTCGTAATCTGTACATGCTAGTTATCTGGCCGCACGGCCCCTGAGATTCCATCATTTAGAGAAGGTCTTCACTGTATACCCATTTCAACTGACATGGTACGCAATGCGATTGATGGGCTTTTGTTAGTTAATTAGTTATTGTTGTTTTAAGGGGCGGAACTACGAGGTCATCTGGCTTTCGCATGAAATCTACATAAAGCAGAAACATCTGTTTATATGTTGAATAATGTATCTTTCATTGCAAATATTTGTTCAGATTACATTAATGCCAACAATCCAATATAACTAGGCTCCCGTTCGCGTGTTGATTGACTAGTTATCTGTGGTTTTATAATGAACATCAACGCACCTGGTGAAGCTCTCTGAACAGCTGACATTCCCTCGAGACACTTAACATCGACGCTCTGTTACGATCGATTTATAGCGAGCTCGCTGAGAGACGAATAGCTGCGAGCAGGCAAGCATCCAGATCGAACTAACCTAGCTTTCTATCGAGAGAACATTTAGTTTGCGCTTCGAGATATCAGATCACTTGTGGCTACGCAATTCCCTACGCTCATTAAAGTATTTAGTTGGTACTTTGGATTTTAGGGAGAGCCACAAATGAGTATACTGTATGAGCATGTTATAAGCGGGATGTACGGGTTCGATTCCCATCTCAGCCATCCTGAAAGTGTCTTTCCGTGGTTTCTCACTTCTACTCCAGGCAAATGCATCAATTACAAATATACCCACCCAAATACACAAGAATCACAAATATCACACACTAATACAGCCATCACAATTAACACAGTTTATCAAACAGATTCTACACACACCCAAAGTACACGGGGCAGCCCCTAAACTGAGGAACCAACCAACCAAACCGCGATAACGTAGGCGAGACGGCAATAAGTCATTCACTTCTTACAGAAACATCACGCACAAAGTAATCCCTCTATTACTTCAGAATTTGTGAACGTGTAAGGGTAAAGACGGTCTAGCTGCTTGCCTCACATATGGACGACCGAGGTTCGAATCGCGGTGACTGCACAGAGGAGTTGTCACCTGAGAAATCACGTGGTGTCAGGAGCGGCATCTGGTGAAGACCAATAATAGGCAGGGTGGCGCTCAAACATTTGGGATAGGGTGAAGGAAGTTTTAAACAACCGGGATTATTAACGTGCTGCAAGGCTATCTCCGGACTCAATACTTGTAAGGAAGCTACAATATACAGGATGGGAACTCCCCCCAGTGGGTCACATCTAGTGGGACGCAGATTGGCGACCACGGGACCCCAGCTGAGTTTGGCATTGCTTCCACTTACTTGAGCCGGGCTTCTCTCCGTCTTCTTTCCTGTCGACTTCCCTTGGGCAACATTTGTTCTTTTACAACCCTGACGGTATGAGGGTATCCGAGGCCTAAGGAGTCTTTCACTTTCCCGCCTTAATTGGCCCTTGTCTCATCTTTCCTGATCCCTCCTTCTTCGAGAGGTCAGACCTCTTGTTTTCTTTTCATTCTATTTTCTTTTCTCTTTAAGATTCTCGCACTGTTTTTGTTAATTGGCTCCCCGTCTATCTAAATTTCTTGAATCTTCACTACATTGTGTAGGTATTTTCGATCTAGATTGCATTTTGCGAGTATTTTCAACCTCAATTGCATTTGTACGTATTTTTCTATCTATGCATTTTGTGAGTATTTTCCTTCTAAATTACCGCTACCTTGTAAGTATTTTCAGTCTCAATTTTTGTTCTGGTTTCCGTTTCATTGTCATTTTCGCCATCACCCAGACCATTAGGGGCCGATAACCTAGATGTTAGGCCCCTTAAAACAACAATTATCGTCATCTTCAGGATGGGAACTAGGGGTCCATTGACTAAGCCTCAGTCCATCGCGGAGGTGAAGGGCAGCTCGCCGTTAGTGCACAGAAGCTCATAAAGATTTCACGTCTCGTAAACGGAGCTGCCAAGTCGAGTAACGATCATTGTCTGACAGCTTCTGTTTATGCGCACAGGGCCCAGGCTTTGTGATGGTTTATGCTCTTTTTTAACATTCTATTTTGGGTTTCGCTTTTGTCTTTGCTTTAGTCTGTTTGAGTTTGGTTGTTTGGTTCCTTAGTGTAGCCCCGTGTACTTTGGGTGTGTGTAGAATCTGTCTGATAACTAGTGTTAGTTGTGATGACTGCATTAGTGTGTGTTATCTGTAATTCAGGTAAGGACTGCAGACGATCAATTTCAAGTAGTTCCTACTTTTGCTACCGTCCACGACACCTAGCTTGTGGACTTGGCTACTAGATGGAATCGCAGTCAGCACCTGGGGGCGAACGTTGGAACTAATAGAGCGTTATCAATTAATCTAACCTACAAATTTTAGCTTCACACTAGTGTAGTTAGTGGAAGGTTCTTTTTCAAGCCATAAATCTATGCCATGGGACCACCGGCTTTACTTCCCCTCCGAAGGAAGGCATTCTGAGGGATTTTTAACGCTCTTAAAAAACCGACGTCTTCGGCCGGGTTTGAACCCGCGACCTTGGGGATAGACGCTCAGCGTGCTACCGACTACGAAATCGAAGCCGCCTTTGTTTGAGTTTATATTTTACTTTTTTTTCTTTCAGTTTTCTTTTAAACTTTCGTTTTGGAATGAAGCTTTGTGTTTGCTATTGTTTTAAATATTTACTTTTGTTTCTTGTTGTTGCTTATATTATGATCTGCGACATCACGGTCATGTAGACCGGAGTATTTGTGTGTGTGGAATAACCTATGTTATTGTGATGGCTCTACAAGTGTGTGTATTTCTAAATTGGGATAGGATGCGGGCCGTGGCCTTCAGCTATTGTTATGGACTTACAAATCTATCTACTTTCTTGCTGGATGTAATATTCAAAAATAAAAATGATGATGATGATGATGATAATTGCTGTTTTAAGGGTCCTAACATCTACTGTCGACCAAAATATTATGTGTACTCGAGTTTGAAGGTTGTTTGTGAAGTAACCAATAGACCTACATAAAATCCAATACCATCAACATTTTCGTCGTCTATTTTACGTTAGTTCATGTAGGTTTGGATTTTTTAATTTATATTTTAATATTTTTTGTCGCAGTTGGAACACAAAACGTGCACGTTTTTAAGCGTGTTTCAACCATGCGTCACATTTAAGAATTATTATTTCAAAAGCCCGTCATCAGATCGAATCCAAATTTTAACACAATATACATTGGAATGTTGTATAACTGGTTTATTAATTTAACAATTTTGTGTGTCCAAGAAACAAAGTTGTTATCATTGTTGTAAGGTAACTTTTTCTCGGCTCGGGGTGGTTGGAAAATGTAGTTCTTGGTTGCGTTGTAATCGTTATACATCAAAAAGTTATGCTGTATGACTGTGACATACGTAAATTAATTCACTTATTTTATATCTGTTTGTAATTGTACGAGGAAATAACACATGGTTCACGAGCTAGCCGCTCCGGGAAATGCTGTACAGCGTTGCTGAAATGGTGCCCATCACTTCCGAGCGAGACGCGCCATGATGCGTGTGGGCACCATTTCAGCAACGCTGTACAGCATTTCCCGGAGCGGCTAGCTCGTGAACCGTGTGTTATTTCCTCGTACAAATACAAACAGATATAAAATAAGTGAATTAATTTACGTATGTCACAGTCATACAGCATAACTTTTTGATGTATAACGATTACAACGCAACCAAGAACTACATTTTCCAACCACCCCGAGCCGAGAAAAAGTTACCTTACAACAATGATAACAACTTTGTTTCTTGGACACACAAAATTGTTAAATTAATAAACCAGTTATACAACATTCCAATGTATATTGTGTTAAAATTTGGATGCGATCTGATGACGGGTTTGTGAGATAATAATTCTTAAATGTGACGCATGGTTGAAACACGCTTAAAAACGTGCACTTTTTGTGTTCCAACTGCGACAAAAAATATTAAGATATAAACTAAAAATTCCAAACCTACATGAACTAACGTAGAATAGAACGACGAAAATGTTGATGTTATTGGATTTTATGTAGGTCTATTGGTTACTTCACAAACAACCTTCAAACTCGAGTACACATAATAGTTTGGTCGGCCCCTAGTGGTTTGGGTGATAGTGAAAATGAAAGGCGATCAAATGAAGCTTACAACTAAAACTAACAACTCTCTTACAAACTAGAAGAGCAAATGGGGAACAGAAAGGAGAAGAATGTAAATAAAAGACAGGAGGAAAGGAAATGTCCTCAACCCTAGAAGAATGAGGATTGAGGGACTTGGAAGAAAGGAGAGCCAAGAAAGGCAGAGAGGAAAGGGACAGAGGAGAGGGCCCGCCCCAAATTCAGTGGAAAAAGGGGGAAATTGACCCAGCTCAGGAATCCCTCGGGGTCGCCAACTCCCAAACTCACCAGCCGTGAGCCCTTGCGGGTGTAGCAATATCCAGGGTGCACCAGAAGTGGTGCCTCCTTGAGGGCCTTGTGCAGAAGGAAGGAGATAACATGAAAAGAAAAAGAAGGCTGCCCCCCGAAGAAGGAGGGAATCAGGAAATATGAGACAAGGGCCAATTAAGGCGGGAAAGGAAGAGACTCCTTAGGCCTCGGATACCCTAATACCGTCGGGGTCGGAAGAGAACAACAGTTGACCAAGTGAGGTCGACAGGAAAGAAGACGGAGAGGAGCCCGGCACAAGTAAGTGGACTCAGCTGGGGTCCCGTGGTCGCCAACCTACGTCCCACTAGTTGTGAGCCCCTGGGGGATTAAAAATGAATCAGTAACCGATACAGACCCTGAACACGTCCGAGTTGTACAGAGATGGCAATATATAATAATGTTATTAATGCAGCCAATGGCCATGTTCAGGACGGGTCGGGGAAGGAAATCGGCCGTGGACCTATTGTATTGAAGGAACCGTCCCGACATTTGTCTGGCAGTGAAAATAGGAAACCACGAAAACCATTTTCAGGACGGCCGAGGTGGGATTCGAACCCACGCTCTCCCGATGCAAGCGAGACACGAGGTAGTGCTCTCGGCTACCGCGGCCGGTAGATGACAATATATACGGTGGGGAAATAAAATAAATATATTTAGGGGCAGGAGAAGAAACTACGGACAGGGAAGAAGTGAAAGGGAACAAGAAATGTAGGATCAAGGCGAACACAGAGAAAAAGTATTGAAAGGCCTTGGACCCAGAAGACATTACCTCGGATTCGTCGCACCTTACATAACCTACCAGCGCTGCCAGAGTCATCCGCCCGCTATGCGGATTCGAACCCGTGAGTGCAAAGCCCCTAGGGCGCTCACAACTAGTAGCGACCACGTTCATCTTTCCTGTCAACTGTTCAAGGTATCGCTGGCTTCATTATCCCGCCTTTTCTTCTGACATTGTAGTTACAACAATCAGTATTAGCTGTGGGCAGCACGGCCGTAATGGCGAGTCTGGAGACTGCAGTTTCGAATCCCGGCGTTGACTGCGGCTATAATGGTCTATGAAATGCAAGTTACCTACATTTACACACACCACTACATGGGACTAATGACCAGCTAGGCTACAGAATGCTCGGAGCTACATATTCAGCCCGTCACGTTCTCTGTGGCCCGATTCTCTCCAGCGAGGTGCTTGTACAACGGCCAGATCTTTGTCAATATAAGAAAATAATAATAGTCCCCTCCAACTGTTATAATTACCGCTTGGATTTTTAGGTAAATACATTTTTCAATGTACATACATTTTTAAAGCATTTCTTTCTATAAATACTTAAATTCCTACTTTTCACATATTAACACATAAAAAGACATAATACTGTATTTACATTTTTTTAAATCAGTGTGCTAGATCTTTCAGTTTATTGCATTTTTGTTCCGTCTTACTTCAACGGTGAAGAACCTGTGAGCTATCTAATCTTCATGCAGAGCGTAACTATGTGTACAGCCTCCCAGGGGTATGCACCCCTTGGAGTCCATCCCCCCGGCATCTGGCTAAATCCCCTAAATGGCAACCCTTGGAAAGCCGGCCCAACATCCATAAAACTTAGCAGGGACAGCTTGCCACTCTAAAAAGCAGCCCAGTCCTTGCACAATAGTTACACATACCGACATAATATTAACTGGGCCAGCAATACCAACACATGCTGACAACATAACGCCAGAGGGTATAAGAAGGCATCCTAATGAGGTCAAAGGATCTCTCCATTGTCAGTGCTTCATCGAGACGGCCCGAGGCTACGCTGGTGTCAACCGAGGTGAGTCAGTCAATCGTGTTCAGAGTTCCTACTTATGTAACCTGTGACCCACAACTTGTATTACATTGTGAACATAATTTCATTCCCTACAAGGGACTCACACTCAGAATCACAGACCAATAAAACACTTGGTCCACACTCTACACACGCTTTACTGTTTATACGCCTTTTTACATCCCAACGCCCTTCCTTACTCCCGTCACGGTAAGACGTGACAGACGGTAGCCCAATAGCGCTAACTCAGGTACCTTTGTGTTCCCCGAGCCGACTCGGCTGCCAGCAAGCAGCGCGTGCCACTCGGCTGATACAAGCAGATTCAATTACATAATAAGCAGTCAGCTGAGCGACTAGCACAGCGACCCTTTGCAGTGGGTCCCGTCCCTTCAAACACTACTACATTATTTATAGGAACGCCCCCTAGTTCCTAGCACACCACAACACTCTACACTGGTCAGCTTACCCTGACAAGGGAAGCTACCCTTTTAGGCACCACCTTATAAATTAGTACAACAACTCTCCCTTTTAGATCCACCCCCAAATAAGGGATCTAAAACACTGGTGGAGGCGGGGTACTACGCATAGAGAAAAGGACTCAATCAACGAGCCCTCGTAGTTAAAACGACCCCTTCCGTACCGAAAAAAGCCAAGCGAATAGTGAGAAAAAAAAATTTCCCCAGACGAAAAGCACCATTTTTTTTGTGTGCTCCAAACTAGCTACACAGGGGAAATTCTTAATAAACCAACCCCCTAGCCCCATACAGAATCAGAGAAATATAAGAATACACTGTCAAACACGCACAGATTTTTTTTTATTATTCTTATTGTAGGCCCATACACTTCAGTCAGAATGACGCCTCATGCAGAGATTGCAAACCATAGAGGCAATAGAGTTACGCCAACATTATTAACATTAACATACAAAGCCGGCAAACACAAATACGGGCACTCCAAACAAAAGTTGGGACAATACAGAGCACAGAAACATTAATACATTAATACAGTAATTTGCAAGCAGGCCATGAGCCTCAATAAGGCAGTACACCCAAATTTGGGACAAATACCGTGAGCTCCAAGCCAATAAGGCCATTTTTGAGTTCATGGTAGGGCCATCAGCCCACGCGAGAGAGGACATAAGCGTGGATACGCTGACTCGACAATTTACGAGGATGTCCCTCTCGCCACGTACTGCCACACAATGGAAGGAGTTCGCCGTGGCCACAGTCAAGACGACGGCCAGGTTAGGCTCCAACTTACTGCAGAATAAACCTAACACATACACACGTCCTTCAGCTCCGGAACGGAAGGCAATTTTGCCAAACCGAGGGGCAGAGCCTAGAACAATCCCCTCGGAACAAAGGGACGAGAGGGAGTTGAAGCCAGGGCCATTAAACACACATGATATGACAGAGAAACAAAGGGACATAACCACGTCATGGGCGGACGACATAGAACCCGTCCCACTACACATAAAGCCTACATACACCCACGCAGATAGGCTAGCGCAATGGCAGGAGTCTGCCGTGGCCACAGGCCGAAAAGCGGTCAGGCTACAAGCCACCACATTGCTAGGCCAGACACAAGCCATTAAGCGACCTTTACCGCCAGTTCAAAGGGCAAATTTGCCAGAACGAAGGCGAACACCGGTATTAGTCCCTCAGGATGCACGATATACGCACGAACATTTTGACCGGGCATTACCACACAGTACACGGGGATTAGGAAAGGTGTTCTCACCTACCCCACAAAACCACGCAGTCAAATATATCCACACTCCCGTAAAATCTACTAGGGCAGCGCCAAGCGCAATTAGGCCCTCGAATACAGGTACATTTTAACCTATAGACACGCGCTACGGTGGAAGTAGGCCAAAGCTTCCTTTGCTAGAAATTCCGCCGGAAAGTAGCAAAGGAACACCCCAGTGGATTCCAGAGGCCTATCATCTAATAACAGGGCAAAACCCTTCACCTTTCTGAGCACTGAAGCTCGAAAGAGGATAACGACTTCCACCAGGGCCACAGAAATAAACTAACATCGCTAACACCAACATTATAGGCCACATAAGTTCTTTCACACGGGGGCGATAAGAAAATGGTCCAACAAGTACATAATAAACATAAAATCACATATTTTTCTTTCTTATTTTATGTATATACAGTGCAATAGAGCCAAATTAGAAGGAACAATTCGAAATCCTTCTTGGTTTTTTTTTCGGAACCATGGCATTTTTCTCTCAGGCCATCAATGGTTATTGGGCGAAGTGGTTAACGCCATAACGTAAAGTCTCTAATATGCTAAGCCAAGTGGAAGCCAAGCAGGCTTCAGGCCGAAAAAGAGATATTTTGAACACAACTTAAGCATAAAATCACAGCATAAAGCTTAAGTGAGTCTTTCTAAGTAGAAATGACTCAACGTTCTATGTTAGGGTTCCACAGTTTGATAGATTCTCCTGTTGCGGGCGAAAGCCGTAAGGTGGCAGGAATTAAGAATCTCAAACTAATTTCAAAAATTTGGTGAGGTGTGCTTTAACTAACTGACAAGCCCAATTGCACACCGGGACGAGACACTGTCATTTTGTTGAGTTACAATTACTTTGAAGGGCAGGTTTGACTCCCATAGTGCACTGGCTTTGCTCGTGACGTGGATACAAGTGTATCAATTACGTCTTGCAATGGCCTTCCTAATGTGTACTAGACAGTGTCGGTAGATTCCCCTGAGACGTAACCAGATTACAGTAGTACTCACGTTACCAAAATTGTAAATACTACACTCAGGTCCCAAGCACATTTTTTTTAAACATTTTTTATAGTGTTCACGACATAATTTTTAGAGACTATCGCCACCTGCTATTATTTTCTTTCAAAGTGCTCTCTTAATCCAGAGCGGGGCATAGCTCATTTTTTTTCTATTATGACGCAGGCATTAGGCCCGATGAAAGAAAGGTGGCCAAGTTAAACAAATATACATATTTAATACATAGGTACACGTAAAGGCGGAAATACTACCAAAAGGAAAGGAAGTAATCCCACGGGCAGGCGTGAAAAGAGGGCCAAGAAATAGCCCACTGACCGCACCGGGATACGATCCTAACACCCCACAGAACTGTCCCGGAGACACGCGGGCATAATGACATTTCGTACCATTGTCGGGACATAATCGAACCACGGTACAGTAACACAAAATCTGGGGACGCACATGTAGTCAATGGAAGGTTCTTCTACAAGTACGGCCAACGCATATGAGATTTCCAAAGTGAAATGCCATGGCCTGTGGTTTGGATTCCAAGTAAAACGGAAATCCCGTGGCTCATGATCTCCAGATACGGTCACGTTAAACCACAAATTCCCCTCTTTTCTGTCACAATGCGAAAAGCACTCATCACAGTCACAGCGAGTAAGCGATTAAAAACACATGTGCCGGACATACAGCGTTATCAAGACAAGTAACGAGCGTGCGCGCAGGACATTGTAATCCGATACCGCCATACTCAGCAATAACGCAGGCCTCAGTGATAACCTGCACGCTTACAGACAACAGCTCTCAGAGCAGAGCGCACGGCATCATTCACGCCCGATTTAGAGACCCTATATCTTCCAAAATTACACTACAAGGGGAAATCAAAAACGTACAAACTCTACACAGGTATGCATGCTTTCATTTGCGCATTGCACATCCACGGGAACGTGCCATATTATATGCGGCACGGAAATGATCACACCAAGTCTTTACAGACAACCGGATTCGAACCCATGACCACACACCACACGCGTACCAAAAACTAACTATCCAATGGTATTTTTGGTACACGGAACACAAGCAAAAACCACACTGGGAAAGCCCCAAGCCCTGTAACACAACGCAAACATAAAACACAGAGAATGACATAAGGTCACGGGTCTGAGTTCCAGTAAAAATTTAGACACAAGGGGAAGCAGTTATCCAGGCTCCCAACCACACCGAAATTGGCCCATACAAATGCATGAACAGGGAATACTACATTTCCTCCCACCAAAAAAACCAGACATAAAATTTCGAATTACACCAGGCATAGAGGATACATTTCACAGACACAGGTAGGAAAATTTCACAAGACACAAGTCTTAGGGAACAATGGCCACACGACGTCATTACCTAACTAGGACGAATTGCTACATTAGGCTAGGAATCTAAAACAATGACCACACTTGCATACGTGCAGAAAAAGCACATACCAATTGCTGACAGCAGACTATTTACACTGTAATACTGCGGTGACGAGACACTATTGCGTAGCGCCAGTGACCATGAAATTACAAACACATAACAATTATAACACCATACATTTTTTTCTCCACACTGCAAAAACATTTGGCAATGGACAAGACGTGACACAGCGGAACTTATCTTGGGCCTATAAGGGCACGTTGGCAAGCCACGGGCGCCTTCTGCCCACACAGGCGATACATATTACGACTTGGCCTGCAACAGACCAACCGTCCGCGTGGTGTAGCGGTACATAGTCACACACACGCACACGCACTCAACAATTAGGAGCAAACACAGACAAGATCTCCCCCCCTAATAACTTCTCTTATCAATCGCAAGGCATAGGAGTCATTACAGATGACTAGCAAATGACCAGTCGCATTACGACCACTGGCCACATCTACACTGCAAATGGCCGACCAGATTAGGTCATGCAGCTCTACTATCCCAAGGCGCGGATAGAAAGCCAAGATGGACCAAGGGAGGACGACAGGAGAACAGGCTACCAGCGTACCACCTTACTCCCTTCCCATAACCTTCTCACGCCCAACATAAACAACGCAAACACATCTACACGACCAAAAACAGCTACACTACATTACAAAATACACACAAGGGGCTGATGGACTTCATGCGTCTAAAGAGCAGGCATGCTACGCCTTGAGCCACGGTGCTACCACCCGAGTATTAGGGGTGGCTCAGCAAACATTCAATAAGCATAATGCGCCTCTCCAAATGAGAGAGGAGGCCATAGATATATATTAACCATTCTTTAGTACTTAAACTCTCCCGCATGAAAGGAACATATGGTATTATGCCCCATCCTACACCTATCCGTACATGAAGGCAGAAACTTCATATCCAGACACATGCATGAGTATCCCATCCATTTACCAGGGATTTTAATATCAAACCTGCATGAATTTTCGTATCTTTGCAATCCCGGGAATTACCTCCCCACTCCACTCACTATAGAAGCATCCCAGTGGCATCACCGGTTTCAGGCCACCACTAACGTGGAACCCAAAGGTGCGCAAACCCTTCCTACCATACTTTAAGCCCACTCAACAAATAACTACCCCCAGATCCTAATAACAGGGTACCTGACATTACACACCCTACTAACACCTCCATTAAGGTAAAGAAAGCATTATTGCTGGAAAGCTGACGTAGCGATGGTAGGCCAGAAGTAGCCCATGTACTTAGAAGATCTACAACCCCGCAACACTGGAAATATTTTACATTTTACACAGAGATTAAACTATTTACACAGGTTACGCCACATTTTTTTTACAAAGGAATCTGATACGATCTGATTGTTGACAACGGTGTAAGCCGAAGGTCAGGAGCACCACACCGGAGCAGAGCTGGGGAAGGCGATGTGGACCCTTCCCCCAGTTGGCCCGACAGCGCAGCGACCTCACTTAACTGACGACTAGACCAAACAGACGAACTACGTAAGGTCAAAGCATTCGGGACCTGACACGGGCAAACATCGAGATCTAGGGGTGCATATTAGCCCATCCCCCTTGTCGGAGAACGTTACACCCACTATGTGTCACGGTCATCGAAGCCGAGATCTGCAGGGTGACTTTCTGAGGATGGCGGGAGAAATAGCTCACTCGGCGCCGGCCTCGGGAACTATCCCTAGAGACGACCCCATTATGACTAGACTTCTAGTTAAGTTTAAATTTAAGTAGGCACGGCTTCCATAGCGGGAAGCAAAACTCCTATGCGTTGGAGTGGCAGATAACTGCAAAATACATATTACTGCGGCCCATAGCGGCAAAATCATATATCAATGCGAAAAGCATACTACGGCGGCCCATAAGAGGCAAATATAACTGCGAAAAGCAGATTGCGACGGCCGATAAAGGCGAAGACAATATTATGCCATTGGACCACAATGTCCAATGCCCACATAAATGGCGACGCAGCGGGCAGTCAATGGGCATTAAGAGAGGGGCAGTGCGCGCACCTCATAGGAGCCAAGTGGGCGGCTCAACTACGATAAAGCGGAACAGCAAACGGTCATGAACAAGGAAGTTACAGCGGGCGAAACGGTTAGCTTAGTGGCACCGTAAGCCGCCTGCGAATAGATTAGTACTAGTAATAGACGTCGACACCTAGAGTTAAGGGGACGGAATCTAGCGACCCTAGAGACAACCGGTGTTTCTGGGGCTCGTGCGGGTGGTGTCCTGGGGATTTAATTGCCCCAGGCGATCGTCCTAGGCCAAATTTAGTTGTAAGACGGTTGCATTTGACACGCAACCTAGGATTAAGCAAATTTATTCACCGCTGTTGCCAGGTATGGCGCAGCACATTTCGGCAATAGATTAAGGCAACCCTCTCGGCTTAGTAATAGTTTTTTTTTAATTATTATTAGACCATAATTAAGATAGATAGTATTAAGTAACGCCGGTCGGCTCCTGATGACCGCCAAACCCGGCATCAGGGTAAGGCCGACAATGCACTATAATATAGGATAATATATAATATAGTACAATAGGCATAATCAAAGTGGAATATATCGGCACCCGGTAACCACAATTCCGCTACCGGGGTAAGACCAACTATATATTATTTACGGCATCACGGCACCGTATAGGGTAAGCCCGGGCATGCAGCTAATTAACATTAATCATGCTATTTTTTTCAGAGAAAGAAGAGCTTCAGCCAGTGAAAACTATGACACAGGAAGCGACATAGAGAATATGTCATACTAATATGTTTTTTCTAAACCTCGCCATTTTTTCACAGGCATCGTCACCAGATACAGGAAACTGGTGACAGGAATTTCACTACCATATAGCAGTGTCATATTATTTACGGCATGCCATGATTGTGTACTATTTTTTATTTATTTTATATACGTCAACTTGCACTAATCCCGACACACTCTCAAACACTCACCACATTTTTCTTTTTCAGCTACACACTCCAAAAAAAATCTGCACAGCAGGACTGGTGCCTGTGGGGTACCAGGCTTACTGGCAGATCTACTAAATAGAAACACATAAAGCGTCAAAATGCGACGCAGATTACGACAATGAGGGCGCAACCGATTTGTGGCAGTGACTCTCATTGTCAAGTGTGAAAGCATTCACCCACAGAGGATGCTTCACAGATTAAGTATTAAGCATACATGCAAGCGGTACGACCACTATACCGTACCAAGAAGTGGCCGTACAGGATCAGCCGTGAGACGGCAAGCGTACGTACAGACGGGTAGCGTGCACGCGAGGTACCTCACAAAAACTAGGATTATAAGGGATTAGCGCACTTAAGTTAGACATAAGGTTACTGTAATTCATAATTTTTAAGAATAAACTTCATACAATTATTCCACTAGACATAAGGTCATTGTATTTCATAATTTTTACGGATAAACTTCATACAATTATTCCACTGGAAAGCGACAATATTCCTAAATGTCAGAATCGCAACATAGTACATTAAACACTATATATTTTTGTTTGTTTATCAAGATGCCAATGTACATAATGTGTATGTTTTGTTTTCTTTCATTTTTCCTTCTTCTAACTTCCCCATTTGTCAGGGTGTTCCGTTTTTTCCCAAACCAATAAACGTCTTTTGAATATTTCCCTTAAATTATACCCTGGAACACCCATTTTTCTATTTTCTTCTACCTTTCTTAGTGCAGGGAGCACTTTTTCCCTAAGATGGGGCGGACGACGCAATCATCCGTTCGGCCCTGGGTTTTTCCTCCCTGCACAACTATGTAACACATCACCATCAGAAACCATGTTTTTTTTAAAACTAGCAATATGCCAGCGATAGCAAGGGCAATTTTTTTTACATGTCGAATTTATTTTAATGTTAAATTTTTCTCAAATGTCAATTTTTTCCCAATGTTAATCAAATCTTTCGCAATGTCAATTTTTTATGTTTGTTTTTTCACAATGTCAATATCAGCGTATACATACATCTGTAAATCCCATAACCCTCCCCTCTGAACACGGGCTGACCTCACACCCACACTTCGATACGACACCACCAGGAGATACGAGGGGGTTTCAAGGACCACTACGTCAACATCCCAACTTCCAGTTCCGTTCCCGTTCGCGAGGACGCGAACAAATGAAGGAAGACGCTTGTACAGCCTCCCAGGGGTATGCACCCCTTGGAGTCCATCCCCCCGGCATCTGGCTAAATCCCCTAAATGGCGACCCTTGGAAAGCCGGCCCAACATCCATAAAACTTAGCAGGGACAGCTTGCCACTCTAAAAGCAGCCCAGTCCTTGCACAATGCTTACACATACCTACATACTAGTAACTGGGCCAACACATTGCTGACAACATAGCGCCAGAGAGTATAAGAAGGCATCCTAATGAGGTCAAAGGATCTCTCCATTGTCAGTGCTTCATCGAGACGGCCCGAGGCTACGCTGGTGTCAACCGAGGTGAGTCAGTCAATCGTGTTCAGAGTTCCTACTTATGTAACCTGTGACCCACAACTTGTATTACATTGTGAACATAATTTCATTCCCTACAAGGGACTCATACTCAGAAACACAGACCAATAAAACACTTGGTCCACACTCTACACACGCTTTACTGTTTATACGCCTTTTTACATCCCAACGCCCTTCCTTACTCCCGTCACGGTAAGACGTGACAGACGGTAGCCCAATAGCGCTAACTCAGGTACCTTTGTGTTCCCCGAGCCGACTCGGCTGCCAGCAAGCAGCGCGTGCCACTCGGCTGATACAAGCAGATTCAATTACATAATAAGCAGTCAGCTGAGCGACTAGCACAGCGACCCTTTGCAGTGGGTCCCGTCCCTTCAAACACTACTACATTATTTATAGGAACGCTCCCTAGTTCCTAGCACACCACAACACTCTACACTGGTCAGCTTACCCTGACAAGGGAAGCTACCCTTTTAGGCACCACCTTATAAATTAGTACAACAACTCTCCCTTTTAGATCCACCCCCAAATAAGGGATCTAAAACACTGGTGGAGGATGCTTCACAGATTAAGTATTAAGCATACATGCAAGCGGTACGACCACTATACCGTACCAAGAAGTGGCCGTACAGGATCAGCCGTGAGACGGCAAGCGTACGTACAGACGGGTAGCGTGCACGCGAGGTACCTCACAAAAACTAGGATTATAAGGGATTAGCGCACTTAAGTTAGACATAAGGTTACTGTAATTCATAATTTTTAAGAATAAACTTCATACAATTATTCCACTAGACATAAGGTCATTGTAATTCATAATTTTTACGGATAAACTTCATACAATTATTCCACTGGAAAGCGACAATATTCCTAAATGTCAGAATCGCAACATAGTACATTAAACACTATATATTTTTGTTTGTTTATCAAGATGCCAATGTACATAATGTGTATGATTTGTTTTCTTTCATTTTTCCTTCTTCTAACTTCCCCATTTGTCAGGGTGTTCCGTTTTTTCCCAAACCAATAAACGTCTTTTGAATATTTCCCTTAAATTATACCCTGGAACACCCATTTTTCTATTTTCTTCTACCTTTCTTAGTGCAGGGAGCACTTTTTCCCTAAGATGGAGCGGACGACGCAATCATCCGTTCGGCCCTGGGTTTTTCCTCCCTGCACAACTATGTAACACATCACCATCAGAAACCATGTTTTTTTTAAACTAGCAATATGCCAGCGATAGCAAGGGCAATTTTTTTTTACATGTCGAATTTATTTTAATGTTAAATTTTTCTCAAATGTCAATTTTTTCCCAATGTTAATCAAATCTTTCGCAATGTCAATTTTTTATGTTTGTTTTTTCACAATGTCAATATCAGCGTATACATATATCTGTAAATCCCATAACCCTCCCCTCTGAACACGGGCTGACCTCACACCCACACTTCGATACGACACCACCAGGAGATACGAGGGGGTTTCAAGGACCACTACGTCAACGCCCCAACCTCCAGTTCCGTTCCCGTTCGCGAGGACGCGAACAAATGAAGGAAGACGCTTGTACAGCCTCCCAGGGGTATGCACCCCTTGGAGTCCATCCCCCCGGCATCTGGCTAAATCCCCTAAATGGCAACCCTTGGAAAGCCGGCCCAACATCCATAAAACTTAGCAGGGACAGCTTGCCACTCTAAAAAGCAGCCCAGTCCTTGCACAATAGTTACACATACCGACATAATATTAACTGGGCCAGCAATACCAACACATGCTGACAACATAACGCCAGAGGGTATAAGAAGGCATCCTAATGAGGTCAAAGGATCTCTCCATTGTCAGTGCTTCATCGAGACGGCCCGAGGCTACGCTGGTGTCAACCGAGGTGAGTCAGTCAATCGTGTTCAGAGTTCCTACTTATGTAACCTGTGACCCACAACTTGTATTACATTGTGAACATAATTTCATTCCCTACAAGGGACTCACACTCAGAATCACAGACCAATAAAACACTTGGTCCACACTCTACACACGCTTTACTGTTTATACGCCTTTTTACATCCCAACGCCCTTCCTTACTCCCGTCACGGTAAGACGTGACAGACGGTAGCCCAATAGCGCTAACTCAGGTACCTTTGTGTTCCCCGAGCCGACTCGGCTGCCAGCAAGCAGCGCGTGCCACTCGGCTGATACAAGCAGATTCAATTACATAATAAGCAGTCAGCTGAGCGACTAGCACAGCGACCCTTTGCAGTGGGTCCCGTCCCTTCAAACACTACTACATTATTTATAGGAACGCCCCCTAGTTCCTAGCTCACCACAACACTCTACACTGGTCAGCTTACCCTGACAAGGGAAGCTATCCTTTTAGGCACCACCTTATAAATTAGTACAACAACTCTCCCTTTTAGATCCACCCCCAAATAAGGGATCTAAAACATATGTCAGCTTGGAACTGTGTTATTCTCAACTTGCCACCCCGTGCCACTCACTGTGGAAGCCGGGGGTTTCCTTGTCCATAGCCATATTGCACCACGTGCTAGAGCTGCCTGGAACCAGTGTCACTGACATGTAGTTCATTTCTGGCATTGTGAAGTGTAAGGCAGTTCTACGATGCCTAAAGTAAAAAACAACTACAAGTTATCGTCTGCAGCAGTATATTTCAGAATTTAAGGATAATTTTATTTCTGATGGAGGTGTTCTGTTCTCGAAACCATGTGGGAAAGCAATCAAGACTGAACAGCGATCCCAAGTTGCACAACACCTCAAGGTCAAGAAACATATTGCCACAGTTTCGCGCCTTCAGAAGAAGTGTTTCACGATAATCGTCGGTCATTTGTGATGGACAACCTGAAGATGTATCTCGTTGTGTATTGTAATGCTTCAGCAGTCAGTGAGGCATAGCTGCATATTGTTTATATTCACATTAATAAACTAAATTACAATTAAATATTTTTACTCTTTTGTCACATATTTCAGGTACCGGTATTTTTTTTCTTCCGAATTTGGCCGCCTGTGGACCGCATGGAACCTAAGGCTTTCTGGTTAATCTCCTCTTCTCTTCCCAAAACCTCTTCATTCGTTCACTTCTGATCTTTCGCTCCTCCTCGGATATTACCAGTTTGGCTCTAATTTTAGGTGTTTCCTCCTCGAACATCTTGATGTTGTTAATTCGGTTTCTAAACTCTTTTCTGTTGTGGATCACATCCACTGTGAGTCCACTTGATCTTGATGTTGTCAATTCGGTTTCTAAACTCTTTTCTGTTGTGGATCACATCCACTGTGAGTCCACTTTCCTTGGCGTCTCTTTTAACCTCTTCTACCCACTTAGTTGTAGCCTTCAGCTCTGTAATATACTTGAATATCCTCTTAGTCAGTCGGTTCTCGTTCATTCTCACCAAATGTCCGTAGAATTTCAACCTTCGCTTCCGCATTGTGACAGTATTTTTTTTTTCAGTGTGTTTATAGAGGTCATCATTCTTTCTGTTCCATGTCCCGTCAGCAGTTTTCTGTGGTCCTAAAATTTTCCTCTCCGGTATAATACATTAAAAAATAAATATTTCCCGATTTTTAGCACCTAAAATTCTGAGCCCTACACATAATAATCGATTAAGGATAAGAAGTTAGTCGTTTCCTGTAACATGCCAAGGAATTCATACTTGTGTTCTTGTAGTACAGTTCAGGCGCACCAACAGTATAGAAGCGCTCCGCTCGAGAGATGTTCTATCCCGTTGCCCGATGCGCGAGATGCTCAGTCCACTACCGATACCATCGTCTTGCAATGCAATTTGCGCGCGAGTGACACACTTGCGGTTCTTTCTCGCCTAGGCTATATAGACCTGATGGCACATGCTCACGCACGCACGCTTCGAGTTCGTAAGCTCTATCGAATGTGATCCAAGTGCGCTTGCACTTGTTGCCATGGTAACTCTGTGTGGGAAATATGTCCACGCTAATTCCAGATCGACCCACAGCCCTAAAAAATATTGTAACATTGTTATATCTGTCCCTATCACAGTAATACAACATATCGCAGAGCAGTTTGTAGCAGAGATATCCACTTCTGAAAATGTAAAAAGACCTGACCATTTATTTTTAAATTAATTTTGCTAGAAATCCACTGTTGGGATCTGAGATATGACTGATGACGCCTCAGCTTCAAGAGTTAAGGGAGCTCGCTTCAAACCATTCAGCCACACTTGGTGGAGATGAGGAAGCTCTGTTTCATCAATGATTTAGCAACACGCGGTGGGCGATATTCACAGAGCTCTGACAGCCTTTTAATCTCCCTGAAGGGAACCATTCATTGAGGAAGGAGCCGGCTGAATGAAGTGATGGCTTGTATATTATTGTGGCACTGGTCAATTCCCTTGGGGAGCTTCTGCACATGTTTCATTTATTTCCACACTCAGAATTTACAAAAGAACAGTTGAAAACACATTAAGGAATCGGAAATGTACTGGGTAGGCTTACAGTACATTAACCGATCAAACATTTCGTGAATAACCAAATTTTCAGCGAGTGAAATTATCCTAACCGGCGAAAATCACCGAGACATTGTTTTAAAAAGCGCACTTTGTGCGAAAACATATAAACACGACAGCGCCCTACGAGTATAAAATTAAATGAAATAACAGCCAAAGAATATGGGTAGCGATTTCTTAAATATACATAGTCTATAATTCAATCGCTTATCCTCCAAGCTCGGCTTTACCCACGGATCATTCCTCTACCGTCGCAAGAACTGTATCTGCGAGCTGATACAATTGGGGATAACAGGAAGATAAGAGAAGCTAAGTTTTAATATTAGTGTTATTTCTCTACAATATTAGATTCAGCCTATATCCTTAGTTTATATATATATTAGCATCCCACCCCAGCTTCGCCCGGTATCTTTAACAGCTTATCCAGCGTAAGCTTAAAAGGCGCACGGACGGCAGGTTACAGACGCAATTCACAAAAAGCCGAGGTGAACAGCGAAACTCCAAACAAATACACTCTTCTCTAAAGTCTTAACTCGACACGACTCGGCAGTTTGATGCTGGCCGAAGTTGGGGTGATAGACTCACTCGCTCCGAAACTAGTAATTTAAATGTCCACTGAATGGAGATTGTTGGAAGAAATGAAAACGTAAAAACACTTATAGTGGGCGATGTATTAAAGATAGAGATATGCTCTCGCGGATGTTTCTGTAGAACTTTTCATGCTGGACAATTATTACATTCATAGTGGATATTTATAACGGTTTACCCAGCCTAAGCCGAAAAGGCGCACAGACGGCAGACTTTTTCTTCGACTCGATTCACTGAACACGTTACTGCTTGGCTTCCTTTGGTCATAAATGAATGCTTTTCTACAGAAATCTTCCTCGAGAAATCCTTTACAGAAAGGTGAAAACTGCATCAAAATCCATCCAGTGGTTCTCGGGATTACCCGTTACATCCAAGAATCGGGGACTTTATAGTAAATAGAGATTTAGTTCTTAAGTTTAATCACTTCTTGTTGAAGAAGATGCCACTAAGTTTTGTAATAATTAATATTGACTGAAGTATTTATTATTTGAACGTACGGAAACCATAATGGTTAACACACATCATAACAAGAAACTGTATTTGAGAATACTCTGCCACAGACCATCTTACAGCAAGGCTTACAGAGAAAGAAATCAAGTTAACATAGTTTTTTAAGAAAAGGAGAAATACGATCAAACATGTGGGGACGTATATCTTATTTCGTTCCGTCCAAGTCAGCCGATTTGCGGCCAATTTAGGTTAGCGGGTGGTTGAGGAAAATATTATCCGCGTAGAACAAAATAAAACGCAAATAATGTATTTGTAGTGGGTTTAAACAAACAAGACAGAACTGTGTCGCGTCAAGCCCGCATGCTAATAAAGCCGGTTGCTGGTTTATACAGATGCGAATGGGCCCGCTAGTACGATATATCTATCTGGTGTAACGACCACGTGCCTCGAGCGGGCCGTATCTGATATGGCACACCCTATACTGATGTACGACCAGAAGTCTCCCGCAGAGAAGACACGGGACGGTCTGTGATGTCTTAACTCGATTCACGTAAATACGCAGAAGAATTCTCCTGTGTTGCAGAAGGTCAAGTTACATGAGATATTCTAATGAATACATAATATGAATTGTAATTTAACTCCGTTTGCACAATCATGTTCAGAACAGTGTTGCCAGATTAATCCCTCGGAGGAAGTTATTAGCTATTGGGGACATGTTCTTGTTGTATTTGCTTATAACCTGTGTTTTAGTAGTGTCTGTATCTGTGGTATAGTCAGGGATATTCGGGTAGGTGACCCAGGAGTTGATATTTGCCTGGAGAGAATGTGGGAAAGCCATGCTCAGGACGGCCGGTGTCAACGCTATCCATCGCTGTCGTGAGCTCACATACAAAGGGATAACTAAGGATTGATATGATTTGGCTGAGTTTTCAATCAAATTCAGATCCAATTCAAGCTTCGAACAGAGTTTCGCTTCGTTTTGAATTGCACTGCAACAACTAAAGGGTTGCTTATTGTCCAATGTTTTATTAACAATATGGATGTCCGTGATGCGTGTTCAGTGTTCACTCAATAATCTGCCAAATTTTCATAATATGGAGAATATATTACCGTTGACTTTTCAAGAAATTCTAGATGTGTCCTGTACTATTGAGACGATTTGTAAGATTTTGGTACAAACCACACCTTCTAACTCCCTCTGGTTTAGGAGCTTGAGTTTTGTGAAACATACATCTTAGAGTATTATTATTATTATGATCATATATAATGGATATATTTGTGTGAGTATTGATTTCTTTGAACTCATCTATCAATACGGATATCTACAAACATTTGTACTATCAATTTGCATTCTATTTTATATGACTTGTGTTGTTAATACTCATATTTATGATTCGCAGTGAATCTCTTGTTGTTGTATAGGTTTGTGTCTACGTAGTAAATAGTCAACCAACACAACAAGTGCATTTATACAATGATTATGATTGCGTATCCGTTCACAGCACTGTCGTTGTACAGGTGTTCCACAAAACTCCAGTTGACCGCCTACTTACACGCGAAATGAGTAGCCTTTAGTTAGTGAAGGCTCACAGAGTCACTAATACGTATAATACAAAAAGATACGAGCCTTACAGTAGTCGCATATGATGTGTAACATCTGACATGTTATCCTACTCGTATACGGCACAGCTTGGACATTCTTAAAATGTTAATTTACACTCCATTGTCATACTGGTACTATGATGAATGTATAGATTGAATTGGAGATATGCTACTGTCACATTTGTGGCGCAGTGGTCAAGCTGTTAGTCTCTCACCAAGGTAGACCGGGTTTGATTCCCGGTCAATACATGTGAGATTTTCGAATTGAAATGCCATGTCCTGTGGTTCGCATTCCACGTAAAAGGGAGGTACCGTGGATCATGATCGTGAGATTAACGGACAAGCAAAACTACAAGCTTTCTTCCTTTTACATTAATAATTCATAATAACAAAGTGACACACAACGTCGACAGTACTCTCAAATACTGTGAGTACATTCCTCAGTAACTATAACATTCATTATTCTCAAGGCTCTCATACAGTTCGTCGTAAACAATCAAAACATGGCTTCCTAAAATCATGAAATGACCTAGTCTCACATATGATGAAAATACAGTTTTTATTCCACTCACATAACAACATTCATTTAATATATGACTACTCACCCACAGCTTGACAATAATGCCGCTTACTTAAATGTCATTTGTCGTCTTTGTCCTACCCCATGTGATGTTCAACCTTGAACGTGAAGCTTCATAAACTGCTCAATGACAAATGAAAGTCGGTGAAACATTTGCCACTGTGCTCGTCAAAGCAGTGCCTCCTAAATGCACCGCCTACTGTATTGCCATAACATTCTCGCGCTACAGAGCACACACTGCCTTGTTTCCAATACACACATTTTCTATTGTACATCCAGCTGGCAGTGCGTCTTCACTTCCGTCCGATGCACTTCCGTTCGATCCACTTCCGCCCGATTCAAATCCGTCCCATTTTTCTGGCAGTGCGTCTTCACTTCCATCCGATCCACTTCCGTTCGATCCACTTCCGCCCGATTCACTTCCGTCCCCAATTTTCAAAATCACTCCCACAAAACTATCCAGCAACCGAGCGGAAAGATGTTACACATCAATAATGCTGATGATAATAATAATAGTGTGCCTGAAGGAATTGCACAGATACACTGCATACGATGTTTCGCCTGAGGTCAAGCCGAATCTTCTCAATTAAATTTGAAGGCCACGTGTGGTTCCTCATTTTTGAATGAACCCATAATTGTTTTATCGTAGGGAAAATATTGCTCAAGTTTGGGACATTTCCATGTAAAAACTTCCACTAGTTTGAAACGAAAAAAAAATAAAAAATGATGAGAATCGAGATTTGGGATATCAAATTGCTCTTCGGAACGAACAATAAACAGACAGATTGGTAACGACTACAGTATTTAATTAATAATTTAATATTAAATTTGAAGGAACAATCACGTTGGTCAGTTGTTAGTTATTGTTGCTTTAAGGGGCGGAACAGTGTGGTCATCTGCCCCGAATTACGAGTTGTGTCTCAACAATTTGACCTAACTTAGTGTTCCAAACAAACTGGCGATAATTCGAGTCCCCCAAGGGCCTTACATCTAGTGGGACGTGGGTTGGCGACCACGGGACCCCAGCTGAGTCCGGCATGGCTTCCACTTACTTGTGCCGAGCTCCACTCCGCCTTCTTTCCTGTCTACCTCTCTTGTTCTCTTCCGACCCCGATGGTATTAGAGTATCCGAGGCCTAGAAAGTCTCTTCCTTTCCCGCGTTCATTGGCCGTTGTCATCTTTCCTGGTCCCTCATTCTTCGAGGGATCAGTCATCTTTTTCTTTTCATTATGGTTCCTTTTCTCTTTAAAATTCCCGCCGTGTTTTTCTGAATTGGCTCCCCGAGTCTCTATATTACTTTTTGTGGATATTTTGAATCTCACCACATTTTGTAAGTATTTACGATCTAAACTCCATTTTGTAAGTATTTTCAATCTAAATTGCATTTTGTAAGTATTTTGAACCTAAACTACATTTTGTGCGTATTTTTCAATCTAAATTCCTTTTGTAAGTATTTCCACCCTACATTTTGTGAGTAATTTCAAGTTCCATTTTGTAAGTATTTTCAGTCCAGCTTAATTTTCGTTCTGGTTTCCATTTCATTGTCATTTTCGCTATCACCCAGACCATTAGGGGCCGATAACCTAGATGTTCGGCCCCTTAAATCAACAATTATCATCGTCATATTATTGTGGTAGTCCGGCGATATTTAGAAATGAGAATATTGTCCTGGAATAAATTGGCGAGCCTTCAGTAGTAGGCTATTCTAGGGCGAGGGGGCAGAAATTGCCTGCCAAGGAAATCAAATTTTGAAGAGCAGCATTGACTTGATAACTACTAAAACACGTTTGGTGAGTCTATTTGCGATGTTCAATATGCAGGCATTCTAAGGCAGACATGTAGCCTTTGTAGGTTATGGCGGCCATTTCCTGCGCCATATTGTTTGACGACATCAATAGACTCGAGTAATCCACAGGTCATCAACGCACATCAAAGAGTCCTTCAAAACACTAAACGTATTGACGTTACTGTCTGACAACCATTACGACTTTCTTCTGAAGGAATGTTTTTGGGGATCATTCTCCAGAATGAAGTGGGATCATGAGCCCAACGCAGTTCAGTATTCTTTTGTCCTTTGATGCTCAGAATAGACGCTACAATAATGAAGAGCTCCAGTCGTGCCTTACAGGAATGCTTTTCATTCGGCCAACAAGGCTGTGACAATTACATCATCACCTTAATCCTAAAAGAAATTACATGAATCACAGGTTAACATGGTTTTTAGCCTACTTTTCACATTTTGCAAAAATGAGGAAAAAGTAGACTTATGAGATCGGGCAAATGTGTGTCTGTCTGACTATCCTTCTGTCTGTCTGTCCGTCTGGCTGTGTGTGTGTGTCCCCTTATCAACTCCTAAACGGCTGCAGCAATCGAAACAAAATTTGGTAGGAGTAAAGATCTATACCTGAATATCTCACGACCATATTTGAAAATGATGTCAGTGCTACCAACTGCTGAAAAATCGCAATTGAAATTTGAGCTCCATGTTGGATAGCTTGGAAGGTATGAATGGGAGCTATTTCAAAATTGGCACACTTGTAGATAATAATAATATTGCAGTTTAATTTCAAGGAGGCCATACATGGTGGTGTTGCCAAAATGATAAGCCAGCTGATAGGTCCAAATTTTAAATGCATATAACTTCTACACTATCAATTGAATTTCAACCATATTTCGTATGTGCTATGTGTACATAAACAGATATGACTGAGCGTATTCTTAAGAGCCACCAGGGCTGCCAACTGTTAATAAATGCTCTCAATTTTTTATATCCAAATACCCATATATCAGAAAGTAGGCAAGCCGACAGCTTTAAACTATACACACGTATAGTACCTGATATTCTATATTAATTTGGAGTAACTTATATACGTCAGTGCTACCAACATGATTCTAAGCCTGCTGAGAGGTCCAACTTTAAATACATGTAACTTCTATACTATCATTTGGATTTCAACCAAATTTCGTGTGTGCTATGTATACCATAACAGATATGACTATGCCGATTCTTTAGAGTAACCAGGGCTGCCAACTGTTAATAAATACTGTCTCTATTTTTGTTACCCTAATATCAATGTGCAAGCCAATAGCTCTAAACTTTGCACACGTATAGTACCTGGTATTCTAGATTAATTTGAAGTAACTAATATAGGCCTACAACAGTGCTGCCAACATGATTCTAACCCTGCTGATAGGTCCAATTAAAAAAAAATGCATGTAATTTCTATACTAACTAATGGATTTCATTCAAAATTGACACAACAAGAGATCATATTATTTCAGACTATTTCTGACCAATACATGTATGTTATTGTTGCCAACATGATTTTACGCGCGCTGTTAGATCCAATGTTTAACTGCATGTAACGTCCATGCTATCCATTGGACTTCAACCAAATTTTGTATTCTGTACCTTAAGAGATGGAACTAAGAATATATTCAGTCACCAGGGCTGCCAACTGTAGTTCTCTATTAGGCTACATTATGCCAGGTATACAGTATTTCGAACTAATTAGAAATTTCGATATTACCAACTTAATTTCGTCATTATTCTAGATAGATCCATATAGATTAATCATTGGCATGAATCTTAAATTTTAAGAAAAGTAGGCTCTTTAGTTCGTCACGGAACTTCTTGTTGTTTTTGAATCTTGTTTTGCATGCATGGTAATTTGTTCATCTGAATCCGTAAATCGCATTACTTTTGTCCTGTCACCATTTTCTTATTTAAAATAATGTCAGTAATATTGTGAGTGACAAATTTCACAATATCTCATATGAAATAGGAACACAAATATTTATTTCGAAGTAAACAGTCGCTTAAGTTCATTTAGCACACTCTCGTACAGCAGACGACAATAATACAGGGCTATTCAAAAAGATTGGCCCAATTTAATTAATTTGTATTTCGCAAAATATACATTGGACATAAACAATCAACAGACCAATGAACAGAGAAAGGTTCAAAGTTGTGTTGACCACAGGTTATGAATGTTCAATGTGTCCTTCCTGCGCTGCGGAAGCCAAATTCGTTCCACACGGGAGAAAGCATGTCTCGTGTTAGTGCACCGCAGGTCGGTCAGAGTTGTTGGTAGAGGTGAGACGTAAACCGTGTCCTTACCGTAGCCCCACAAGAAAAAGTCACATGGTGTGAGATCGGGTGACCTCGGTGGCCAGGTCTTCCTGTCCTATGGGACCTATCTTCTATTAGTCTGACATCATCCACTGACACACTCGGTCGGTCCGGGCTTTTTCCTTTGCAGAGACCCAACGTTTTATGCTTTTCCTAGTTGGTGGTTCAATGCCGAATCGGAGACGAAAAGCCCGCAGCACTGTTACTACCGACTCACATTTTGCAAACTCAAGAACACAGAAAACCTAATGCTGCTTATAGCCCAGTCAATAAAGGTAAAATTATACGCTTTGTCGCAACTAATTAGAGGAAAGCTGAATTTTTGCAGGATGTTAGTATACAAAGTAAATAGCCAAAAATTACAAAGTCCCGACCCCCACCCCTCTTGCTTCCCCCCACCCCCACCCCCTCCTATACCTTGCTAGAGCAGTACTATGGTTAAATGCTTACAGCTCGAAAACGAATAAAGCTACAGACGTGATTGTTTTTTTTATTTTACTCCTTACAATATTTTAACAATTTATTTAAGAATAAAGTTTTATGTAGACAACCTATTATCGCCATAATACATTAATACATGCAGAAAACTGTCATTGCAAAAAACAAAAAGTAATTTATACTAATTATAACTATTTACCCTTATGTCGTAGAAAAAATATGTTCGATTAAAATGTTTAGCTACTGTTATTATCTTTAACGTTATGGGTCTACAAAAGATATTTGTTAACATGATGGCTTCACAGAGCGATGAACAGTAGCGGACACCGAACATCTCGCCGGGCAGCCGCGTATAGCGTGGTGTGGTGACTCGGCCGCTTGGCTGTCTGCATGAGTCAGACTGCACGTTGCAACTTGTTTGTTTACTGCCATCTTATCTCTACTACGCTGCTTATTGAATCCTTTTCGTTATTAGTGGGCCTTGCCTGTTTAGTGTTCGGTTAACCATGGCATTGTGCGGTTCGTTGCATTTTGTGTTTCGTGATAGTTTTACTTTTTGTACAGAAATACAAGTTGTTGTGTTGTGCCAAGTGCAGTGAAATGCTGATAGTTTTGCTATTGTTATGTATTGTTGAGCGAGATAAGCAAGATAAAAGGTAAAAATAGTAAAAACTTGTTAAATCTGAACTGTTACCCACAAACTTTACAGCTAGGCGCTCTTTATTATCAACAGTTTTCAATAATGACTGATTTTACCAATATATGCGTAATATGTAATGAGGAAGTGAAAGATGCCGGGGTAACAGTCACTAAAGGTATAAACACTTTAATAAAATGTAGTATTGAGAGAAAAGACGAAATCCATAGGTTACTTGTTAACGTCGATGTAATAAAAGTACATACTGTATGCAGGCAAACTTATACCAGGCCTAGCAATATTAAAGCAGCATTAAAAGCTCAAAATTCGGAATCTTCCACCTCGCAGCGCCTTCTCAGAGAATTAGACACCAAATTTGATTTCAAGCATGACTGTCAGTTATGTAGAAAAAAAATGCTGTGTTTGACCCAAAACTTCCTTCTCAATACCGAACCCAAATTCATGAGGTTTCAACAATTGAAATAAAGCAAACTCTCCTTAATGCTTGTGATAATAGGAATGATGATTGGGCCTGTAAAGTTAAGTCCAGGCTTTTAGATGTGATTGATTTAGTTGTGGCCGAAGCCCGTTATCATGGGCAATGTTATAAGGACTTTTGTAAACCTAAACCTCATGAACAAAAGGTAGGACGTCCATTATTAGCCGAGTCTGTAGATAAATTTAATTTGCTTACTAATTACCTTGAGAGCGACAATGAGTGCCAGTATTCACTAAAAGAATTAAGAGAGATAGTAGTGGAGTTATGTGGTTCTGATATAGACTATAGTGATTATTATCTCAAGTCAAAACTTGTAGATTTTTTCAAAGATCGGCTAGTTGTACATAATTTATCTGTAAAGAGAAGTATTTTATGTATGTCACATACTAATCACAAGGTATCAGATTCGTGGTACAAAAACAGAGAAACAACTACTGAAGACGAACCTAAAAGAATTGTTAGAACAGCAGCAGAAATCGTTAGGGAAGATATACAAAAAATGAATTATGACTGTGGAAAATACGCAAGTGAAAAGGAAGTGAGTACTGTATTAAATGATTTGATTCCTGAAACAATGGCACTATTTACAACTACAGGAACTAAAAAAAAGAGCTGGAAATTCGTCCCCTGATTTAAGTAGAAAACGTGCTGTAATTAACCATACAATAATTTCAACTGTAAGACCAAGGTCCTTCTTGTCGTCAATACAAACTTCTTTGTCTTTATATTTGAATAGAATGTATGGGTCAAAGCATCTCATTGAGGTACTCTCTGCGCTGGGAGTATGTTATTCATATTATGAAAGTGACAGGTACATAAGGTCTTTAATAACGCAGGGACCCCCAGTCATAAAATGTTATTCCTTTACACAGTACGTTTTCGACAACACTGACGTTAACGTAAGAACATTGGATGGTTTAAATACATTTCATGCGATGGGAGGAATTGCATGTATCTCTCCATCGTCCCATGTCTCCATTACCTCAGAAGTACCTAGATTAATTGACGGATCGTTCAAAGTTGCAGAAGAAATTCGTAAGCGAGCGTATGTAAAGAAAAGAACCAGTGGCTTAGCTGGAATCGTTATGGAAGACTTTTCAGATGTTATATCATTAAGGAAAACAAATAAAAACACAGTATATTTTATTCATCCACTTAATCTGCTATGGGTCAGTGGATGTAACACTCAACCTGGATGGAATGGTTTTATGAGTGTTTCAACCAAAAAGTTAAAAAACCATGACACTTCATACATTTTAGCTATTCCCTTGATAGATAGATGGTGGATATTTGTTACATGCTGTGGATTGGAGAAAAAACAGAACTTTTAAGGAAATATTAGATTCTTATTTAAGCTTTATACTTTGTATATACGGAAATAAAGTTACAGTGGTATTCGACGGTTATCCCAACTTTCCAACCACAAAACAGCAAGAACAAGAGAGAAGAGCATCAAAGAATTCTCACACAATTTTTTGATGAAAATACAGTTTGCACAACACAACAAGCAGACTTTTTAGCAAACCTTCATAACAAAAAGAGGTTGATAGAAGCAATTACAACACGTTGTGTGACTGAGGATATTAAAGTTTTTTTTCTGCGGAAGGTGACGCTGACACTGTCATTGTCGACCAGGCAATTAAATATGTGCAAACTAATAATACTACAGTTGTTGTCGTGGGAACTGATACAGATCTCTTGGTTTTGCTCGTAGCATTAGCTCCCCAGCAAGACGCCAAACTTTTCTTCTTAAAGCCTTCGTCGTCAATGTCCAAACTGTACTCTGTCGATTTTCTTATAAATCAACATGTCAAGCAGCAAACTTTACTGCTTTTTTCTCATTCAATGACTGGTTGTGATACGACGTCTGCTTTCTATGGGCTAGGGAAGTTAAAAGCAGCCGACATGATACGTAAATCAATTGAAGCTAGATCTCAGGCTGAGCTTTTCACAAAACAAGACATTACAAAAGATATCCTTCTAGAAAGTGGAGAACAGTTTATCCTAAGCATGTATAACTTATCAAAGTTCAAAACCCTCAATGAAGCCAGGTACTTTAAGTTCAAGCAATTAACCGCAAAAATGTCTCTCAAGTCTAATTTTGATTTAGCAAAACTTCCACCAACTTCAGATGCTGCTCATCAACATATTTTGAGGGTTTACCACCAGATTCAAACTTGGTTAGGTTGTAAAATTCCGGCAGAAGAATGGGGTTGGCAGTATACATCAAATAACAGACTGATACCTAAGCCCATGACGAATCCTGCTGCTCCAAGTGAACTTCTTCTACTGATATCTTGTAATTGCAAAACATTGTGTGTTACAAACTGTAGTTGTCGTAAAGCTGGGTTCGATTGCACATCTATGTGTGGGAACTGCAGTGGAATGTATTGTAAAAATTCTTCAGACCAAACCGATGAAACATTAGAAAATGACCCTTTATACTAAAAAAAAAAGGAAAAACATAAACGTTGTTTATTATTAGGCCGTGTTAGTTGTGCAGGAATTAATAAGTTATCAAAAATACCATACAATGACACTTTATTATTTGTCAGCTATAAAAGTGTACTAAGTACAGGATTTTGGTAATGAAAAGTTGAAGTAAAAGTTTTTATATTTCATAATCATAAACTCAATGACTATTCAAGATTAAGGATATGAGTACATACAGCGGTGCCCTTCAGCATCGAGTGACAACGGCGCGGCGCTGCTTCGTCTGGCACGGCGACGCGGTGGCCATTACTGTTCATCGCTCTCTTTGAAGCCATCATTTGAACGGTAAGCATTATAGTAGACACATATTTTTAAAGCTAATTAAATTGTCTGTAAGTTTTGTGCAAAACATTTCATTGTATGACGGAAGGATAAAAAGGTACAATAGGTTGAAGTTACTTTTTGTGTTTTGTAGTGGCAGTTTTTTGCATATATTGGAGTATTACGGTGAAATTACGCTAGCTACATAAAAAGTTTATATGACATTATTTGTTTAGAATAATGTTAGGCGTAAGATTATTAAAAAATCGCGTTTGTAACTTCCTTAGTTCTTTAACTGTAAGCATTAAACCAGAGTACTCATCTTGTAAGGTTGGGGAGGGGGGGGGGGGAGGGAGGGGGGGGGGGGGGAGCAAGGGGGGGGGGGGCGGTCGGGACTTTGTGTTTTTTTACATTATACTGTGTTTTTTACTTTATACTTTATATACTAACATCCTGAAAAAAATCAGCTTTCCTCTAATTAGTTGCGACACTAAACCTTTATTGACTGGGCTATTAGTAGTCATCTTAATCACAACAGACGGTGAAGCGAGACGGCGCGAGTACCCAAGCGGCCGTGTTCGCAACTATCACCCTAGGGGCCGTGTTAGCAACCATTCAGCTTGCCACGGTGGGTGAGTGGATAGCGTGTCGGTCTACTAACCTCAAGATTGCAGGTTCGCCCCTGGCCGTGGTAAGTGATTTTTGAAAGGCGGCAAAAATACGATACGCGCGTCATACGATGTTGGCATGTCAAAGAACCCATTTGAATTCAGTAGGCCGAGTTCATAATGGCAAAATTAATCTCGGGAGTTTCCGCCAACACAAAGTTCCTCATTTCTCTCCTAGAAAGCGCTATGTTCAAGGAGCTTAGATATCTAACATCTAACCTCCTTGACTTTCATAGTTAAGGAACAACGAAATTCGACACGCAAGCTACCCACTGGGTGTCAAATAACAAAGCTTGCACCCGGCACCCGAGGCCATACGATATTATTATTAGCGACCATTCGCAACTATCACCACCCAAATGGTGGTCAACAAAACTTTGAACCATCCTCTGTTCATTGGTAAGTCGATTATTCATGTCCAATGAATATTTCGTGAAATACAAATAGGGATGTAGCCTTAGAAAGTTCGCGCCAGATAGCGCTCGTGTAGTACTGGGTAAGCGCAAGGCGATCGTCCTATGTTTCCCCCAGTCAGCTACGAGGAATGTATAGATTGTGACCGAGTTGTCTAAGCTAAAGTAAATTATATCTTCTCTAATTTTACTCCAAGACTATATTAATTAATTCTATAGGTATATCCCCTAATATATTATGAACGATTTTCAGCGTTTAAGCGTTAAACAGCTGTAAAATGAGCTACGGACTAGAGGCGCTAAAACTAGTGGGAGGAGGGAAGAATTAGTAGGCTACAGCGGTAATAACAAAATTCTAACACGCTTTATTATTCAAATTATGAATAGGAGTCAGCATGCTTGAGTATTGTAGGCCTATATTGATAAATAGCCTATATCTCCGTAAGACTTAAATCATAAGTAGAGATTTCCCGGTCAATGCATGCGAGATTTTCAAAGTGAAATGCCTTGACCTGTTCGGATTCCACGTAAAGAGGAAGTCCTCTGTGCCTTATGATCTCTAGATTAACGGTCACGTAAAACTATAATCTTCCTTTTATAAATTGAGATTTAAATATTCACTGGCTCCCCTTGCTTATAGACTTCGATTCGTGTATTTTTTTGGTTGATAGCGTACATGAAACAGTCTTGTTTTAAGGTAAACATAATCAAAGAAAGTTGATACCGGTATTGTTTACCTCAAAATGCATCGCAACGTTTGGTTCTTTTGTAATTTGTCAATTTCTTAATACAAATCGTTTCTGTACCCCTTGGAAACGACTTAGGGGTACAGTATTTAAAAAGTTTGAGAATCCCTGTTTTAAGGCCATGAACTGTTTCCATTCATCTGGCTAACTTAGGCCTATGACTCAAGAATGTAGAAGTCAGTCACTACCGGTACCACATTCTCCGTCGGGCAGATGTAAGTTGACGATTAATTCTGATTTCAAGAAACCAACCATAATACGTTTTTGACTGTTAATGTTGTGACATTTATTCTTGAAGAATTTGTCCGAGTATTGACGCCTTTGAAAATGGGAGTCACAAATGTTACATTCACTTCTTCCTGTATATTGACGATTTCTTCCCGTACCGTACTTCAATGGAGATAATTTATGCAGATTCCGATATTGTAGGCTTATCGTGGTAAACTGGCAATTTTCTTGTGTATGGCCTCTTCCTTATTTTTGTTGTGTTCGTGGTCCACGGAAAAAGCGATGGAACAGTGCCCGGTTTTAATCTTGCTCTCTCACCTTCAAATACAAACGCATAAATTCAGTGGTTGTTATCGATATGTCCATTCAGTTTATAGGTAGGAATTATTTCCCTTTGTGAATCACACTTACCCAACACAGTTTTCGTGAAGTCATCGAGTTGAAAACGATGGGAACACACTTTAATATTTTCGGTCAGATTTTCTTCACCGAAATGTTTCCTTCTAATAGCATGTAACCATTTCTTCCTCATTTCTTTATTTTGTGAAAATTTGTGACACGAATTCGCATTTCCCTGATTTTTGCAAAGAGGAACACTGCAATAGCTCGGCATAGTCACGAAAATAGCAATTTAAACAACTTAAATTCGTGGATATTAGCGGCATGAGAACACAGGAGACAAATGAAGAGCGCCTTGCGCTTACCCAGTACGCCCAGTACAACAGCAGTGCGCTCTATCGGTGCTAGTTCTATACATCCCTATTATTTAAATTGGGTCCATCTTTTTGAATACCCCCCAGATGGCAGCACGTTGTGTAGAAGCTGCATCAACCAGTCCTCAACAAGATCCTCAAATGCATGTCTAGAAGAGTGTTTCACTGGACTGATGAAGTATATTGGTTGTGCTATGATTGACGTACATTGTAGATTTTCAAGTAGAAGCATGTTCTAAGATTTATTTATATGTCGTTTCCAAAATGTAGATGTGGAAGCAATTTTCTGTAATTCATACACTTTGAATATACAATTTATTTTATCCATTGTACGTCTACCCCTTATTATTCCCGTTTTTTCCAACGGGGTCGGGGATGAGATGCGATGGAAGGCTTTGTGGCGATGGTTTTTACGGCCGGATGCCCTTCCTGACGCCAACCTCATGAGAGGAGTTAATGAGAGATGATATGACTGATGGTGAATGAAACTGGGCAAGGATGTGGAAGGAAGCGGCCGTGGCCTGTCAGAAGGTACCGTCCCAGCATTTGCCTGGTGTTGAAAATGGGAAACCACGGAAAACCATTTCAAGGACGGCCGACGGTGGGGCTCGAACCCACGCGTCTACCGAGTCAGCAGAGAGCTTGGCCCCATGACCTAATGCTGAGCTTTAGCCAGCGTAGCCACTACTGTCGGTAATTTATTTTTATCCAATGAAGGTCTCAAAACATTTCAGTTTGTAGACTTGCGACACACAAATGGGAGGAAAATGAAATGAAAATCCACAGCCTGCTTCCAGTCTCCGACCGGGTCAGAAATGGAATGAATGAAGCCCCCATCTAGCGGCGAGGATATGGACTGTGCCGGCTACCGAGGCCTGACGCACTCCTCTGGGGCAATGCTTAAATGAATGACAAATTAAATGATAGTGGAAAGTGTTGCTGGAATGAAATGTTGACAGGGAAAACCGGAGTACCCGGAGAAAAACCTGTCTGCCTCCGTTTTGTCCAGCACAGATCTCACATGGAGTGACCGGGATTTGAACCACGGACCCAGCGGTGAGAGGCCGGCGTGCTGCCGCAGCAGTGCCCGGCTTCGCCCGGTGGATTTATTTGTTTTATGGATGATATTGAATACTACTACATGATACTTAAACTAACGGAAACAATATTCTAAAAATATAACTTTTTGCTGTGGTGGTGGTTGTAGTGGGGGTGATAAGTAGTACAGTAAAATGGACGTAACATTCAGGTCATTTTCCATTAATGGTAATAATGATAATAATGAATACGGAAACGGCTATTTACTAACTACAGCACTGACACGTGTAATTTACAAACGAATTTTAAAAAAATGATTAGAAAGAGGAGTAAGTGAAATAAACGACACTGCCTAGGGCCTATATCTTATTGGCTGTTAGAAATATAGACACCAATACTGTCGTCTTTTGTCGCATAGCGCCGTAGGAAAATATTCAGAGCACTTGGGAAAACTTCGGCTGTCTCGACCTCCTAGGGTAGCAATAGTATCATTTATCGCCACATAGCGCTCAACGATAAGTTTCGGAATAAATTAAGGTAAATTTGAAAGCAGCATCGCTTATTGCAGCTGATAACCTCAATGTACTGCACCAACACCATTGCACTTATACAGAGGCATGATATTTTCATGATAAATGTTTTAAGGGCCTAAGAAATCTTTTTGCACTAATTACTCCCAGTGACTGCAATTTATCAGCAGCGCAAGATATAACTATTTTCGCAATTCTGCACCAGAACCCTGGTAGGGGCGACGTGATGCAGCCCGAATTGCCAGTCAACAATAGACTTATTAAAATACTCTTACAGTTACACTACTACGGACATGAATGGTTCTAGGGCCTTAATACGTGACTTTTATGTTCATTTTGTCTGTTATTCTAAATTCTAAATGTATTCTAAAATATCAAGTGGACAGTGTTACCAGCAGGGTTTCAAAGTGTATGTAAAATTCTGGACAATTAGGAGGAACGGTGTAGATTTGTGATAAAAGTACCTAAATGCAGGGAATGGGGTTGGTTTGTCCGAAATTTAAAGTGGACAGTGTTCCTCGTCGGGTTCCAAAGGGTAAGTATCTAAAATTTGGCTCAGATCGGTGAAACGGTGTAGATTTGTGCCAAAGGGGCTAAATGTAGGGAATGGAGTGGTCTGTCCGAAATTTCATGCAGACAGTGTTACTCGCAGGGTTCCAAAGGGTAAGTATACAGATTTTGGTTCAGATCGGTGAAACGGTGTACGTATCACTAACCATAACGCCACCCCACGCGGATAAAGCTGTTTGGGAGCACTTGTTCTTCCGACTTACTGAACAAAAATCAATCTTTAAGGTTACCTGAGACGTGTAGCCTAAACTATTCCTCTTGAATCAGGCTATCATATACAAAAATAATTTTTCGAATCCGACTGGTAGTTCCAGAGATTAGCGCGTTTAAAGACACAAACAAACAAACTCTTCAGCTTTATTATATCAGTATAGATATTTCTTGATGGACCTTGTAATGCGTCACACGTTTCATAAGAATTTTATTTTCTGCCTAGCACTCTTGGCCGGCTCTGGTCCGAGAGGCGGGTTCGATTCCCAGCTCAGCCATCTTGGAAGTGAATTTCCGTGCATTCCCGCTTCTACTCCAGACGACTCCATCTAGAACTAACGTGAGTAATGCCAAATTTTTGTATTTTTATGTTAAATTTGCTTCTTAAATGAAACCATTTAGACAATTTTTTACATCACGTGCATTACATATTTGGAGCATATTTTGTGCTTTCTTGTTACATATTTGTAGCTTAAAATTTCTTAAAAATGCGGACTCAGCTCCCTGTTCGCAACAAAACAAATTTCTTGGCAATCATCATATCGTTGTGATTGAGGATTTAAGCGCGATTCACTGACTGACCACCTCTGGACATGGGTATTCTCCGTTTGCTGATATTCCTACAAGACTCTTACCAGTTCATTATAGCAACATCTAACTGGGGGAAGCAGGAAGAATATTCTCGTTTCTGTCACCTTTGTTGGGAAATATAATTGAATAATTTGTTATTCCGTTTAAACTATACACACATAGGTAGAAAACCCGCATGTTGCTAATTGTGTAGATCCCTTTTGACGGGGAAATGACAGCACTACACATGTCGAGTCTGGCAGCTCTACAAAGCGAAAGTGCGAAGTCTTATATGAACTTGAGAATAGCTAACTTTAGCCATGACGCTATTTAACACCGGTCCACTTATAAGGAGGCACGTTTCATGGTCATCTGAATAATTTTAAATGAACTGTCTATTTAGTCCGTCCAGGAAGAGAAAGAAATCCCCACCTTTGCCAAATGACGTAGGAATGCAGACCAGACACTGGCGGTGGTAAAGGAATCAGATCAGGTTCTCAAGCAGATCAAACAATGTATTAAACTGAAGACAGGCCACTTCTCACTGGCAACAGAGCGTTCAAGTCAAAGAGGCTATAGCATTAATACTCCGTTATTATTGGTCTGATAACAGGAACAATTATGTCTACTCCTACACAATGGCTTCCTATTCTCAGCCACATCCCACCACCTCATTTGCGGAGATGCAACATTTTGATAAGAGAATATAGAAAGATCCAGACCAACAAACAACTACCTTTCCATGGAGACATTGCTGATCTACATGTGAAACGATTACGTTCAAGACATCCACCTATCTTGCAACCAACAAATTCAACCTGACTGAGAGATGGTCTTCTGATTGGAATTCGTTTGCTCCTCCAGAGAGTTGAGTAATGCCATGCATAAATGAGAAGGTGCCAGGGTTCACTCAGCCCAGAAAGACCTGATCAATATTAAATAGAATCCGGACCAATCACGGTGTATGCGGGGATCTCCTGTACAAGTGGATGCAAAAATTTTCATCATGTTGCGAGTGCGGTGCTGAAAGACACCAACGAAAAATGTATATTTGTCGCGCTCTTCACAGAACGTCGTTACCCCAGGGATTTTAGAATTAACGCGAGGGCTGAAACGCGGAACACTCAGCTTCGTGCGGACAATTTAGTAGCGCCTAAAAGCAAGGCAATGCTGGATGCCAGTGGTCCTCACGTCCACTGCTAAGCAGCTTAGGACCATGACACGGCCAACGAGAAACACAGGCCATGATGCGTCCTTTTGTGACGTTGGCAATGGATATGTTTTGACGTTGAAGTCAAGAGCAATTTATGAGCAGGAGAATTGTGATGTTTTAGGCCTAGCCAATATCAGTTTTCAAGAAAAGACTCACGTTGCCATGTTCCGTATGTTTTGTTGAGGTCTCTTCAACTGTTACCGATACGCACATTACTGTTACCAACATATGGGATACAAAATACACCTTGTAATTATGTGAAAAAGCGTTAAACGATGTTCTTGATGCGTGAGTATTCCCACTGTGCGAGACAAAAGCCAGGGGTGTACAGGGCCTTCCCTACAGAACGGAACTTCGCTTGCCCGTGAGGCGGACGGAAAATGATTTGTTACCGCCACTTGACTAGCATTTAGAGACAACTAAGGCACGGACGTTCATGAAAAATCATATTTTTGCATATTTATGCATATGCTGGTTATGTTCGCACAATGCATCATAGTTTTGTCCTTTGCCTGTTTATAACTCTGCTTGAGAAGGGCTGATATTCTAATTTCCTGTTGTTTTGAAGCGCTTTTTGTTACTTTATGTTCATAAAGCCGTATATTTCGATTCGGACTCCGAGAGTCTGTCACAGAATAATACTGAGATTGTTTTTAATACCTAGCGCTGTACGTTTCAATCCTTTTTGCAAGTTAATATAAATTATTTTTATTCAGCATTCACTATTTTAATGCTTGCCACGGTGGGTGGTTATCGTGTCGGATTACTAACCCCCCAAGCTTGCGGGTTCGCTCCTGGCCGTAAGTAAGTGATATTTTTTTTTGAAAGGCGGCAAAAATTACGACACGCATGTCATACGACGTTGGCAAGTCAGAGAACCCATTTGAAGTAGAAAACATAATGGCAAAATTAATCTCGGGAATTTCCGCCAACACAAAGTTCCTCATTTATTTTCTAGAAAGCGCTATAGTGTTCAAGGACTTCATAGTGCTTCAAGGAACAACGAAATTCGAGATGCAAACTACCCTCTGGGTGTCAAATAACAACGCTTGCACCCGACACCGGAGGCCACATGATATTATTATTATTATTATTATTACTATTGAAATATTGTAAATTCATTTTCATTTTTAAAATTTCAATGGCTATTCAAATTATTGTATATTAGTTGCACTTCAAAATTAACCTAATAAAATAGATTGACGGTCAACACCCCTTAAGTTCTGATCTTTACAACTGTTTCTTAGTTGAGATATTTTGTCCGTCTGTTCATATTTTCTTGATATACAAAATAGAAACGCTTAAGAATAGGGAGTAATCGTTGGTTGGTTCCTCAGTTTAGGGGCTGCGACAACGCGGTCATATAGCCCCGTGTACTTTGGGTGTGTGTAGAATCTGTCTGATAACCGGTGTTAATTGTGATGGCTGTATTAGTGTGTGTATCTGTTTTTTAATTCAAGTGAGGACTGCAGACATTGCATTTAAATAGTTCCTACTTTTGCCGCCAAACGCCACCGTCAACGACTACTAGGCCTAGTTCAGAACAAAGCTACTAGACGCCACCGCAGTCAGGAGTGATCGTAATTGCCGTAGTTATTTGACAGTGAATATTTTTTTGAAACGTGATGCACATAGGACCAATAGTTAGTGCATTGATGTATGCATATTTATTCACTAGCAGCAGTGCCCGGTGGATTTATTTGTTTTATGGATGATAATGAATACTACTGGAGCGCTCAATGATAAGCACCAACGCTTATCGCAGCTGATAACCTCAGTACAATGCACCAACACCATCGCCCTTATACAGAGGCATACTATTGTCATGATGATAACTGTTTTAAGGGGCCTAAAAATAGTTACTCCCCATGACTGCAATTTACAAGCAGCTCGGAATTCTGCACCAGAACACTGGTAAGGGCGACGTGATGCAGCCCGCATTGCCAGGCAACAATAGACTTACTATTATTGAAGCTGTTCTGGAGCACTTGTTCTTCTGACTTACTGAACAAAAAACAATATTTAAGGTTACCTGAGAGGTGTAGCCTAATGCTACTTAGCCTAAACTATTCCTCTTGAATCTGGCTATCATATACATCAAGAATTTTTCGAATCCGACTGCTAGTTCCAGAGATTAGCGCGTTTAAACACACAAACAAACAAACTCGTCAGCTTTATTATATTAGTATAGATTTAATAGTGCACGAACTTCCGAGCCTTAGTGAAAACACAATGCATTTATTAGATACGGAGCTGGCAAGAGTTAATTAAGACCTGTCGTGAAGTCCTGTATCCTGTGATTATTAAATACAGTACGTTAAAAAGTGTCAATGTGTTAAACTCCGCCTTCACGCGGCGATAGGGAGGGTTCTCACGGTATTAGCTAACGCACTACCTCACAATTGGCCCAGGCAAAAACCATTGGTCTGGATAAGTAATACCAAATTCACGGTGTTAACGCGTATTATGGTGGACACAACTGGAATTTTACTAAATAAATCGTGGGTGGGTGATAGACAACGGAGGAGAAAACATCTATTATCATATCATTTCCTCAATTATTATTCATTACACAAGGTATTTTGCTAATTTGAGTAGTTTTGTGAAAGCTACACCACCCTACCCAATAAAGTAGACTATATGGGTTTACAAAAATGCCTATTGAAGTTACTCGTGACAATCATTCACGCAAACTGGGAGTTTAGCAGTGACTGAATTAGTTCAACTTGTTGAATCTTTGTTCGCTCTTCTTTCTTTTCATACATAATCTTCAAACAAAATTTCAAGCTCGTTATTCACTCGTTATTTCGCTGTAATATCTCGCTTATCGCGAAATAATTGAATTTGATTTTAAAATGGCCTTATCGCTTTAATTCGCGAACATATCATCCTTATGTTCTTAAACAGAAACATATGATTCGTAAAGACAGCAAAATCGCGTCAAAATATTTTTTGTCGCTTTTATCGTTAATACGAAAGAAATCATGCCTCTAGTCATATGTGCTGCAGCAGTAACTGTGACTTACGTTGTGAGTCAGACTATGTGCAAAATAGTATAATTAGACCAAAGAATAAACACTCGTCTGCTAAGTCACCTTGTAAAATGACGTGAGGTGATGTAGCGGAGTTCCATGCATATATTTCCGCACGTCCAATAACATTACAGTTATTCATAACCTTCCGGAGACTCTCCAACCATCAAGCAACTCTACATTATTAATAAGTAACCACCGCGGAGAGATAACGTTTGTTATTTATCGAGTATAATGCTGAAGACTAACGATAAGTGATGTGTTGCTTGTACACAGAAGAAGAAAGTAATGGATAGTAAATTATGACGCAATGTTCGACTTTAAGGATCATAAGATTGACTAGTAGATACAATTACCAGTTATGTTTTGTTAGAAGCTACCCGCTTATTTAGAGCGTTATTTATGCTATATTATGAGTGAAATGCTGAGATTTAGTAGACAATATTGCAATCACCAGTTAGTCTTACGACAGGAAGTGGTGCAGTGATGACGTCACAAAGGGCCAGTATTTCTCGTTGGCCGTGGGCAAAAGCCAAAACCATTAATCACATTATTTAATGAATATATCCGTATTGACTTAAAATTAATAATTGTAAATGAGAAACACCTGTCAATACTAGGTTCAAGAAACAAATTTATTCATTGGAGCCAATATCATTCTTTTGGAATCTCTTGATCTACAATTAATGCTGTTATTACCTTTCCTCACTAGAAAGAATGAAGGCATTATTTATTTAAAAAAAATGCAATCGGAGTGTCAAACACTACCAGGTCACGATTCGTCTACCTCCTGGCACGAGAATCATTTCTTATATAAGACCTTAGAAACTATTTACCTCTACCAAACACCAGAGCCTCGGAAAAACTACTAACATCAATAAAAAAGGAGAAGACATACCTCAAGATCGACTGGACATCCAACTTTGACTTGAGGCATGTGTTTACACGTCTGGCGGTCCATGGTCTTCACCACCTTATTTGCCTTTGCAAATATTTCCTTGGGCCTACAGTGACGTGTGTATGCCAACTGTGTGGAGTTCGCTAACACTTAGAGCTCTGTAGGAAAAGGAAAGGACTATGCAACTCAAAGTGCCAGAGTGCAATTTTAGTGCACGTGTTTATACTTTATTTTCGATGGCTATTTGGCTGCAATAAAATTATTATTATTATTGTTTCGCCATTACCATGCGATCGGGTGCTGTCTTTCGACGTGCATTGGAGACTGCTAAACAGTCAGAATGCTAAGATTTCTACAAGGCAACATTGTGGCTAACGATCTCCTTGTTCAGTTTGCCGTGGAAAAGAATATCGATGTTGTGCTTATTAGCGAACAATATAAGAACAGGGATATTCCATCTGATGAAAGTGGGACGGCTGCTGCATGGGTAGCGGATCCCAGCAGAGTTTTTATTGAAAAGTTTGGTGCTGGAAATGGCTTTGTCTGGGTTAAGAGCAGAACTATTTCTTATGTTAGCTGTTACTTCACACCCAATGAATCAATTCAGCAGTTTGAGACCCGACTATCTGCCCTTGAGGTACCCTGAAGTAAGGCTGAACAGGCAGTTCCGGGGTGGCCTTAAGCCAAGTATAGGGTTTGATGATGATGATGATGATAATTGTTGTTTTAAGGGGCCTAACATCTAGGTCATCGGCCCCTAATGATCAGGGTGATAGCGAAACGACAATGAAATGGAAACCATAACAAAAATTAAGTGAGACGGAAAATACTTACAAAATGGAATTCAGATTGAAACAACTCACAAAATGTTCTTACAAAAGGGAATTTAGAACAAAAAGATTCACAAAAGGAATAGATTGAAAAATACGCACAAAATGCAATTGAAATTCAAAATACTTACAAAATGCAAATGAGATCGAAAATACGTACAAAATGCAATTGAGGTTCAACATACTCACAAAATGTAAGTGAAATTGAAAATACACAATGCAATTTAGATTGAAAGATCCCATTTCCAATCCAAAATATTCACAAAGTGCAATTGAAATTCAAATGACTTACAAAATGCCTTTAAAATTGCTTACAAAATGCACGGTAGATTAAAACTACTCATTTGGATTGACAATACTTACAAAATGCAATTTAGATTTAAAATACTTGACAAAATGTAATTTAGATTAGAAATACCCACAAAATGCAATTGATAATCAACATACTTGCAAAATGCCCACCACACAAAATGCAATTTAGATTTAAAATTCTTGCAAAATGCGGTTTTGGTTGAAAATACTTACAAAATGCAATCGAAATTCAAAATACTCACTAAAACGCCCTGCTACTACATTGAAAGACTTGCTAAAAAGCAATTTAGATCGTCAATCTTTACAAAATGCAATTGAGGTTGAAAACAATCGCGAAATGCAATTTAGATCGAAAAAACCTTTAAAATCAACGTAGATTAAAAATACCTACAAAATGTAGTGTAGATAAAAAAACGCTAAAGGGAATTTAGATAGACGGGGAGCCAAGTAACAAAAACAGTGCGGGAATCTTAAAGAGAAAAGGAAATATAATGAAAGAAAACAAGAGGTCTGACTCCTCGAAGAAGGAGGGATCAGGAAAGATGAGACGAGGGCCAATTAAGGCGGGAAAGAGAAAGAATCCCTAGGCCTCGGATACCCTAATACTGTCGGAGTCGGAAAAGAACAAGAGTTGACCAAGGGAGGTCGACTGGAAAGAAGACGGAGAGGAGCCCAGCACAAGTAAGTGAAATCAGTGCCGGACTCAGCTGGGGTCCCGTGGTCGCCAACCCTCGTCCCACAAGATGAGAGCCCCTGGGGGATATAGGGTTTGTGAGGTTTTAGTAGGTAAGAATCCTGCACAGTTGTAAGCCTGGAAGCTTTCAGTCTGTCTTTTGATGATTTCCCCACGGTTTCCCTCGAAAAAATAAAAAAGAAAATAGGGTAAGTTTAAACGTATAGGCCTATTCTACCTTTACTGACTGCATGTGCATTCAATTCAGGTTTATCGTCGCTTGTTGATTTAAATTATCCGTAATCATAACGAAATAATGAAAGTTTCAATTATAATACGGCATCTTCATTTTTAAAAGTTTTCTTGCGTTTTTAAATTTATTTTGAAGAATGATACCTACTTTGTAGCTAATAGATCAGTTTTAATTTTCATTTCGTATGCTACTTTAAGAATCTCTTCGCGATAAGTAACCTATCGTGGCTCATGTACAACTATTAATCATGACTTGTGACGTCATGTCCGGAATATTAGTTGACTATCCAAATCTAGTTCACTAGAGCTGAAAATGTTCTGGCAGTGTGGAGAATGCGAACTATATCTCGTTCGAACAATCGAAAAATAGACAGTGTTTGGTTTTGCATAGTTTGGTTTTGTAAGCTGTGATAGTTGTTGTCTTTGGAGACGATGTTGAGTTGCATGAAAAATAGTGATTACCGCCTCTGTTATTAATGATTTGGTATGGTAAAAAGTTGGCGACCGTGACAGGACTACTGACATATATATTATGTCAGTAGTATAGATCCTCCTGCGGCGCATTCAAATGAAAGAGAATATACATTAGTAGTGACAAATTGCACTCTAATTTCATAAATATCTATAATTTCTTTAAAACATACTGTTGCTGTAGGAAAATACGCTCCATAATTGCTGTTCACTTCACATTTTGGCCACTGTGACGCCTGTTTAATGTCATTTTAACATTCTGAGATCTTTCCTTATCAGTTTGCATGGATTTCAGAAACAGTACGGCAAATCAAAGGAATGAGTACCGGTACTCAAATCGTATAATTTCATAAAATCGAATAACCGGTGAGTGTTATGATGATCCAATTTTCAGTGATTGCCTTCTTAAGTTAGCGAACGTAGAACCTGGAATTCTAACTGAAATGTAAATAGTGTTGTATAATCATTTGGTTGAAATAAAATCATAACAACCTTTCTCCTTAAGTTCTTTATAAACATATTGGAGAAAGTGTGGTTTATGGACATGTTGGATTTCTCGCAGGGGTCCGCTAGTCAAGTTAAATTAGAACAACGATGACCGAGCGTCGAGTATTACGTGGCGTATTTACACGTGAAGTAAATACTGTTTGCTTTTGATGATTGTGTAGGGCTACAAGTAGCTACAACTTATCCCAACTGAACAGAGAGGATAGGACGGACATGTAAGCTACGAGGTTGTTAGTCGCGTCGCGTAAGAAGGAAGCCATATTGGCCAAGCTCTCAACACTAATCCTCATAAGATACTGTTACATAGTCGATGATATTAAAGCTTGTATATGACGACACAGGTCAAACGATTGCACATAAAATAATAACCAAAGAGCTTTGTATTTAATCACAGCGGGAGACGAGTTGAGATTAACATAAGCTGGTGTCCATCATGTTGACAGTTGGCAGACTGGAATAACTCACACCCAGTGATGCCAACTAAGATCTTTACGTATTCAGAATGGGCGGTGGTGTTTATTATTGATTTATTTTAAAGGCCTCGCAACTTCCTGCTCTCATGTAGACCTACTTGGATGTGAGGAATTTCTCTGATAACCTGTGTTAACACGATTGCTGTATTAGTGTATCCCCCAGAGGCTCACATCTAGTGGGACGTGGGTTGGCGATCACGGGACCTCAGCTGAGTCATGCATTGCTTCCACTTACTTGAGCCGGGCTCTTCTCCGTCTTCTTTCCTGTCGATCTCTCTTGGTCAACTCTTATTCTCTTTCGACCCCGACGGTATAGGGTATCCGAGGCCTAGGGAGTCTCTTCCTTTCCCGCCTTAATTGGCCCTTGTCTCATCTTTCCTGATCCCTCATTCTTTTAGGGATCAGCCTTCTTTTAGGTAGATTTCATGAGAAAGCTAACTATTGCAATGGGTACCATGTTTCGACTTCCGGAAAATTTCGACATATCTTCGCGTTTCACATCCCCTAGACCCCAAACCCACCGTCAGTGTATATATAATTTATATATACATATATCACTTTCTTGTGGACACGATAACTGCCGTAATTTTGCACCAATCACTTTGAATTTTTTACTGAATATATATACCAATAAAATCTCGGTCGAGTTCGTTACTGGGCTAAATCGGTCGAAGGGGGTGAAAATGGGGGGCTTTTTTTTTGAAAAAGTGAAATATTGCTATAACTCTCTTAATATGTGAAATATCGAATCCGTTCAAAGTTCAAACTATGAGTCGGATAAAGCCCAAAAATTTATGTTTGAAGAGTTTTTTTTATAGCACCAACCATTGACCAAAGGGGTGGGAAAAGTGGGTTTTTCGGGAAACATTAATCATATCTCTCTTAATAGGCAAAATATCAAAACCGTACAAGATGGACAATATTCCCCTAATAATTACCTAAAACTTTTGTCTGAAATAATTTTTGATATGACCTACCATTATGCCAAGGGATGAGAAAAATTATTTCGGAATTATAAGAAAATGCCAAGAGCTATCAGTGGTTGCCATGGCAACACTAAATAGTTTTAACAACAAATTGTATATCCGCCTTAGTCAATACATAAACGAAAATAAATTTTAATTACACTTGCTCCTGGTACATGTTTCGGGGATTAATTGCTTTTATCCCCTTCATCAGCCAAGACAAATATCCGAAGAAAGATATGATAGCGTAGCACTCAAAAAATAAATGGCTATTTAACTTAATATGGTGCACCATATAAGTAGGTCACAGGAAAATATTGAGCAAAACTAAAAACATATATGTAACAGCGATGATATTCAGCCATCAAAACACAGAGAATCAGTGGACAGTTAATTCGTAAATCCGCTCCAAAACACTGGTCGAAGCTTGAATTGGCAAAAATCACAATACTTCACCATATGAACACAACCAATGAAGAGCCCTTATGCTTAACAGGTCCAAAATCAAATGCCTGCATACGAACTAGACGAGCGTGGAAGGAACAACTTCAAATAGCAATGAGGTTAGCTCAATGCATAACCAGAAAGAAGCAAAGGAAAAGCAAACACCATATTAAGTTAAATAGCCATTTATTTTTTGAGTGCTACGCTATCATATCTTTCTTCGGATATTTGTCTTGGCTGATGAAGGGGATAAAAGCAATTAATCCCCGAAACATGTACCAGGAGCAAGTGTAATTATAATTTATTTTCGTTTATGTATTGACTAAGGCGGATATACAATTTGTTGTTAAAACTATTTAGTACGTCAATACGGAACCATCATGGAAACTAGTTTAAATAATAGAATGGCAACACTACCAAATTGAAGAGGGATGAGCCATCAGACGTTGCCATGACAACGCACTTGCACGAGATCAGATTCAGATTTCCATCTGACTAAGTGTGAAGCGGCTTCGGTAACGTAACTGGTAGCATGCTGAACTTCTATGCCCAAGGTCGCGGGTTAAAAGCCGGCCAAAGTCGTCGGATTTTCTAAGAGCGCTAAAAATCCCTCAGTATGCTTTCCTTTTGGAGGGGAAGTTCCAACGTTCGTTGCGAGTTGCTGGTTGCGGTGGCATCTAGTAGCCAAGTTCACAGCTAGGTGTCGTTGACGGTAGTATCTGGTAGCAACATTAGGAACTACTGCTTGAAATTGACCGTCTGCAGTCCTTACCTGAATTACAGACTAATACAGCCATCACAATTCATACCGTTTATCAGACAGATTCTACACTCACCCAAAGTACACGGAGTTACATGACCGCGTTGTCGCAGCCCCTAAACTGTCCAACCAAAATCTCTGCGGGAGATATAATTTTGCGTGAAGAAGTAACAGACCGTTACATAGTTACAAATCAGTGTCGAAACCTTGCATAAGGACAGTGTGACCACAAGTATAAAAATGGACTCCAAATGACAAGAAGTTTACCGTCATCATAAGACAATAAAATGTTTAAAATATGCATAAAATGACGAAAAACAAAGTTAATTAATCTCCAATTATAAAATACTTTCTCGCAATAAATGAGGTCTGATCCTTCTACGAAAACCTCCATATTCTGCCTATTTTCGCCTATCCCCAAGTTTGTCCGGTGAAATCTACCTGCGCCTTCTTTTCATTACTGTTCATTTTCTCTTTAAGATTCCCGCCCTGTTTTCCTGAATTGGCTCCCCGTGTATCTAAATTACATTTTGTAAGTACTTTCAACCTAAACTACATTTTGTGCGTATTTTTCAATCTAAATTCCTTTTGTGAGTATTTTCCTTCTAAATTACTTTTTGTCAGTTTTTCCACTCTACATTTTGTGAGCCATTTCAATCTGAGTTCCATTTTGTAAGTATTTTTAGTCCAGCTTAATTTTCGTTATGGTTTCCATTTCATTGTCATTTTCGCTATCAGCCAGACCATTAGGGGCCGATAACCTAGATGTTAGTCCCCTTAAAACAAATATCGTCATCATGATTTGTAAATGTTCAAATTTCACAATGGCCACTGCGCAATAAACGAAGTTGCTGCTGCTTATTGTATAAATCTCCTACTAAGTTCTGGTTGGTTGGTTCCTCAATTTAGGGGCTGCAACAACGCGGCCATATAGCCCCGTGTACTTTGGCTGTGTGTATAATTTGTCTGATACCAGGTGTTAATTGTGATGAGTGTATTTATCCGTTTTTCATTCAAGTAAGGACTGGGGACGATAATTTCAAGTAGATCCTACTTTCGCTACCAAATGCTACCGTCCACGACACCTAGCTGTGAACGTGGCTGCTACTAGATGCCATCGCAGCTAGCGCCTGGTGACGAACATTGGAACTTAAGAGCATTGAACAAACCTAACCTACAAATTTTGCTTCACACAAGTTTAGTTAGTGGAAGGTTCTTTTCCACGACATAAATAATGACATGGGCTCACCAGCTTTACTTCCCGTCCGAAGGAAGGCATAGGACTGGGGGATTTTTACCGCTCTTAAAAACTCCGACGATTTGAGCTATGTTTGAACCCGCGATCTTGGGCATACAAGCCACCGAATTAATTACTTTGCAATTACTGTATGTCCTGAGTTACTGTAGAGCATCATCCAAATGATGACGCCTCGTAACTTCTTTAACCTTTTTAGAGAGGATTTCTTTTTTAAATTACATGAATATATTTAGTATATGTTTAGGTATTTTTAGCACGTAGTTGAAAAGTTGGAGTTGATTCTCTCTCTGACAGTCTGGTGTTGAGGGATTGTTAATATTTTGCGATTTTTGTATTTTTTCGGTGACGATTGTAACTTACAGTTGTGTCTCACTTAATGCATCAGCTTGCCACGGTGGGTGAGTCGGACTACCAACCCCATGCTTGCAGGTTCGCCCCTGGCCGTGGTAAGTGAATTTTGAAAGGCGACAAAAATCACGACACTCATGTCATACGTTGTTGGCATGTTTAAGAGCCCATTTGAATTCAGTAGCCCGTGTTCAATGGCAAAATTAATCTCGGGATTTTCCGCCAACACAACGTTCCTCCATTCTCTACTAGAAAGCGCTGTAGTGTCGATGAGCTGAGATATCTAACCTCCTTGACTTTCATAGCGTTCAAAGGAACGTCGAAATTCGACATGCAAGCTGCCCTCTGGGTGTCAATAATTAACAAAGCTTGTACTCGGCAGCCGAGGCCATACGATATTATTATTATTATTATTATTATTATTATACTTAATGCATTAAATGATAATGCTTAATTAAGTGGGACTCTTTGTCGTTTGGTATACCATTTATTCGTTGATTGGGGTTTTTATTTTATTCATTTTGTCATTCCTAATGGCACTAAAAGTTGAGTATGCCTGTTGAGCTGTGATATTGGTTCGGATACTGGTGGTATTGACTATCCACAGCGGCGCTAGATGTTATATACTTTATGTTTGCCGTCGTAGCAGCAGCTTCAACTTGGTAATAGTGATTTAGGGCCCGGATGTTCATGACATGTCATCTTTTTACAGAGCTGTCTAACCCAATGCTGAAGTACATAGAAACTTTGGACGCCCCCCCCCCCCTCGTCTTCAAGTATGCCATATTTATTTTGCACATATTTCCATCTTTTGTTATTTTTCCATTTTAAGAGCATTTCTTTAAGTTTGGTAGATTTTTTCGGTCTTATTTAAGACAAATCGGCATTTTAAGGTCATTTTTTCCGATTTAGTCATGTCACAGCTTTATATGTGGGAGTTAGACTACGTCTCTCAGAGTTAAGAAGAAGCTAGGTGCTGATTCAAGATAATTTAAAATATTGAAATATTGATTCCATTTTCTTAATCAACCGTGTGGAAACTAGTCTTAGCAACAATCGTGGAGAAATTCCTGCGGGTATTGGAGCAAAACTGAAACAAGTACTGGGCAAAAACACCGGGTATAAAATCTCAGACATTCTTTCTTGAGAAAACTACTGCATGGATGGGATTGAGGAGAATTTAGCAGCAAACCACCTTCCTCACTTCAAGTACGCTTTGATCACATCAGTTGATGTTGAACGCAGCTTTTCGAGATATAAAAACTTGTTGGCAGATAACCGCAGATCATTTACATTTGACAACATCAGAATGACATTCGTAGTGCAGTGCAACTCAGACTAAAGTGAACATAAACCATTTGTTAAGTGCTAAGAATCTATTTTGATTGACTTTTTAGTTTGAGCTTAAGATGTCATTTTTGAAATACTGCTGAGTTTATTATTATACGATCATTTCTCCATGTTATAGTGCATTTTTTGAATTTTTAGATAATTTATTACAGTCATTTTTGAAAATTTTAAGTGCATTTTTACGGCATCAAAATTCGGGCCCTAGTGATAATAATAATAATAATAATAATAATAATAATAATAATAATAATAATAATAATAATTAAAGGTCCAGTCAAAGAACACAGCGAGTTCCGACGACGCCACAACCAAGAGTTGTACACACACGTACAGAAAATAACTGACGTGATGAGGAAAAGGAGGTCATCTTTTTATGGACATAAAACCCGAATGAAATCAACACGGCTTCCAACCGAATGTTTGCTTATCTCCACGAGAAAAAGACAAAGGGGCCTGGTTCACTGAAGTAGAGAAAGATCTCTTGGAGATTGGGATAACATGTGAAGATATCCAGGAGCGTGGCCCACTTAGGGAGAACCTTAAAAATCATCGGAGTTTTCAACTTATGCCGAAACTAAAACCCGGGAAGGCGTGGACGACAGAGAGAAAGGTGCGACATCAATTGCGAATGAAAGAGTACTGGGCCAACATTAAAATGCAGAAGTGACAGTTGACATGACGCGATCCTTAGTTGGCCGCAACGAAGCAAGAAGAAGAAGAATAATTAAAATTGTTAGATAGACGTTATAGGAAGAGAGAAAGACCGCTAGTGGTTTGGTTTTAGTAGTATGACATATGGTAGGCCTATAGTAGGTTTGGTTTTTATATAAATAACTAGCAGGTACCCGCGGCTTTGCTCGCGTCATAGTCGTGTCATTGTTATTCAATGAAATGCAGGTTTAACCCCGTTAACACCCCTTAAGAACCTGAATATCCAAATATCCCTCCGTAGTGGACGTTTTTCTTCCAGAATTTCACCTCTCCCCATGGGCCCCTATTTTTTTTTATTTTTTTTAAAGCTGATTGTTTTCATCTGAGTTTCAAAGTCCTCGCCTATGTCTTTTAAGAGATGCACGCTCCGTTAGGAATCTTTCAACCCCCACTTTTCATCCCTTTCATCTCATCGACAAATCATAAGACACGTGTCAATTTATTTTTTAAAAAAATCTGTCGAACACCTATTTACTTAATTTTAAGCAGTTTTTTCCCTGAGTTTGATGAGTGAGTGAGTCAATCATTCAGTTAGGACACTTTCCTTCCTGTCCCCCCTCCCCCCCAGAATTTCACCCCTCCGCATGGGCCCCTTAAATTGGATTTATAAAAAAACTGTCGAACACCTATTTACTTATTTTTTAAGCTGATTTGTTTCCGCTGAGTTTCAAACTCCTCGCCTATGTCGTTTGAGAGATACACGCTCCGTTAGGAATCCTTCAACCCCCACTTCTCATCCCTTTAATCTCATAATATACACCACATCGAAAAACCCTCAGACACGAGTCTTCTTATTTTTTATGATGAGTTTATATGCCGAGTATCACATCCCCCAATGAAACCAATCGGGAGATATTGTTATTCAATCGAATGCAGGTCTACCCCTTTAAGATCCCTTTAGAATCTGAATATCCAAAAATCCCTCCTTAGTGGGCGTTTTCGACTTACAACGAACGAATCTCCAAAATTTCATGTTTCTAACGTTAATAGTTTTGGCTGGGCGATGATGAGTCAGTGAGTCAGTCAGGACACTTTGTTTTATATAAGAGACTAGCTGTTACCCGCGGCTTCGCCCGCAATAACATTTGTAATCCTGTTATAACATTAGTAAAACAGATAGATAAGCATGGGTCCTAGTGGAAAATAATTCCATCACCTGAAACCAAAAATGCATGGGACGAAAAAAAAAAAAAAACATCAAAATATCATGTTGGTGTCGGACCCTAAAAGACGTGAAAAATATAATAAAAGTATTAAAAAGACTATTTTTTGAAATTTCATTCGAATCAATTTTTATGTCATTCCTGGGACTTTTGAAAATTACGGCCAAAAAGTACAAAATCATTAATAACTCCGTAAGTATTCGTCGTATGATGAAATAGCAAGAGACAAAAAAGATGTTATGTGTTATTGTCTACAACATAGGCTATGTATAATTTTACACACAGACATATTACGTTTCCACCCCACCCCCCATAATTTCACCCCTCCCCATGGGCCCCTTAAATTGGATTTATAAAAAAACGGTCAAACACCTGTTTAGTTATTTTTTATGCTGATTTTTTTCGGCTGAGTTCCAAACTCCTCGCCTATGTCGTTTAAGAGATACACGCTCCGTTAGGAATCCTTCAACCCCCACTTTTCACCCCTTTCACCTCATAATATACACCACATCGAAAAACCCTCAGACACATGTCTTCTTATTTTTTATGATGAGTTTATATGCCGAGTATCACATCCTCCAATGAAACCAATCGGGAAATTGCTATTCAATGAAATGCAGGTCTACCCCCTTAACACCCCTTTAGAACCTGAATATCCAAAAATCCTTTCTTATTGGGCGTTTGCGGCTCTTGAGGAAGCTGGATACCAAATTTCATTCCAATCCGTTTGGTGGTTTCAGGGATTTCTTGATGAATGAATGAGTCAGTGGTATTTGAGCTTTATATAGTAGACTAGCTGATGTACCCGTGCTTCGCTACGCGTCATAAATAAATTAAAATGTGAAGGTGAGAGTTAAAACAGGGGATAGGCGAGATTAAGGATGAAACATCTTGTCCAACTACACCGCTCGGCGTTGGCCGTGTTTTATAGCACAAATTTAGGTTTTAGTCGCTAACAGTTGGAGATACCTTTCGGATAGATAATGTAATTTTAAACCTTGTATATGCCATCAAAAGTTTGCTATTTCTTAGTGTTCTCTTTTTATTTGAAATGGAAATATGAAAGTTTGAAACCAAAGGGTGTAGTGACGTCACTAAAATGGTCGCCATTTTTAAATAGTGCAAAGTATTGAAATCGAAAGTAGCCTAACCAGGTAAATCAGCTAGTTCCATGTAAAATTCATGTAAATCGGACCAGTGGTACTTGCGTGATTGAGTAATACACAGACACACTCCATCTCATTTTTAGTCTCGCTTCGCTCGCGTCATAGTCTTGTCATATTGTTATTCAATGAAATGCAGTTTTAACCCCGTTAACACCCCTTTAGAACCTGAATATCCAAAAATCCCTCCTTAGTAGACGTTTTCGACATACAACAAACATATCCCCAAAATATCATTCTTCTAACTTGAATAGTTTTGGTTGGTCGATGAGAGTGAACATCCAAAAATCCTTCCTTAGTGGACTTTTTTTTTCAGAAATTCACCCCTCCCCATAGGCCCCTTAAATTGGATTTATGAATAAACGGTCGAACACCTATTTATTTTGTTTATTTATTTATTTATTTATTTATTTATTTATTTTTAAGCTGATTGATTTCCTCCGAGTTTCAAACTCCTCGCCTATGTCGTTTAAGAGATACACGCTCCGTTAGGAATCTTTCAACCCCCACTTTTCACCCCTTTCACCTCATAATATACACCATATCGATAAACCCTTAGACATGTCTGCTTATTCTTAATGATGAGTTTATATGCCAAGTATCCCATCCCCAAGGAAACCAATCGGGAGATATTGTTATTCAATTAAATGCAAGTCTACCCCCCTTAATACCCCTTTAGAATCTGAATATCCAAAAAACCTTCCTTAGTGGACGTTTTCGACATACAACGAATATAGCCCCAAAATGTCATGTTTCTAACTTCAATAATTTTGGCTGGACGATGATGAGTGAGTAAGTCAGGACATTTTCTTTCATTTATTTTTCAGAATTTCATACCTCTCATGAACCCCTTAAATTGGATTTATGAAAAAAAAACCGGTCGAACACCTATTTACTTATTTTTGAGCTGTTCTTCCCCCCTGAGTTTGATGAGTGAGTGAGTTAGGACGCTTTCTTTCCTGTTTTCCCCCCAGAATTTCACCCCTCTCCAAGGGCCCCTTAAATTGGATTTATAAATAAACGGTCGAACACCTATTTACTTATATTTTAAGCTGTTTTTTCCAGCCGAATTTCAAACTTCTCGCCTATGTCGTTTAAGAGGTACACGCTCCGTTAAGAATCCCTCAACCCCCAATTTTCACCCCTTTCACCTCATAATATACACCACATCGATAAACCCTTAGACATGTCTGATTATTTTTAATGATTAGTTTATATACCGAATATCACATCCCCAAAGAAACAACTCATGACATATCGTTATTCAATTAAATGCACGTTCACCCCCTTAACACCTCTTTAAAACCCGAATAAATAAAAATCAATCCTTAGTTGACGTTTTCGACATACAGCCAACATATTCCCAAAATTTCATGTTTCCAACTTTAATAGTTTTCGCTGGGCGTGATGAGTGAGTGAGTCAGACAGGACATTTCCTTTCAATAATTTTTGCCAGAATTTCAAACCTTCCCCATGGGCCCCTTAAATTGGATTGATGAAAAAACGCTTGAACACCTATTAACTTAATTCTTAAGCTGTCTTTTTCCGCTGAGTTTGATGAGTGGGTGAGTTAGTCAGTCAGTAAGGACACTTTCTATCCTTTCCCCCCCCCAGAATTTCACCCCACCCCGTTGGCCCCTTAAATTAATATATGAAAAAAAGGTTGAACGCCGATTTACTTATTTCTTAAGCTGATTTTTTTCGCTGAGTTTCAAATTTATCGCCTATGTCGTTTAAGAGATAGGCCTACACGCTCCGTTTGGAATCCTTCAACCCCCCACTTTTCACCCCTTTCACCTCATAATAATACACCACATCGAAAACCCCTTAGACACATGTCTGCTTATGTCTAATGATTAGTTTATATGCCGAGTATCACATCCACAAATTAAACCACTCGTGAGATATTGTTATTCAATGAAATGCAGGTTTAACCCCCTTCAGACCCCTTTAGAGCCTGAATATCCCAAAATCCTCCCTTAAAGTACGGATTTGACATACAACGAACATATACCCAAAATGCCATGTTTCCAACTTCAATATTTTTGGCTGGGCGATGATGAGTGAGTGAGTGAGTCAGGACATATTCTTTCATTTTTTCTTCAGGTTTTCACCCCTCCCGATGTACCCCTTAAACTGTCGAACACATATTTACTTATTTTTAAGCAGTTTTCCCCCTGAGTTCGAAGAGTGAGTGAGTCAATCTGTTAGGACACTTTCTTTCCTGTTGTTTTTTCCCCCCAGAATTTCACCCCTCCACATGGGCCCCTTAAATTGGATTTATGGAAAAAAAAAAAGGTTGAAGACCTATTTACTTATTTTTAAGCTGATTTTTTTCCGCTTAGTTTCAAACTCCTCGCCTATGTCGTTAAGGAGATACACGCTCCGTTAGGAATCCTTAAACCCCCATCTTTCACCCCTTTCACCTCATAATATACACCACATCGAAAAACTCTCAGACACGTGCCTTCTTATTTTTAATGATGAGTTTATATGCCGAGTATCACATCCCCAATGAAACCAATCGGGAGATATTGCTATTCAATGAAATGCAGGTTTACCCCCTTAACACCCCTTTAGAACCTCCATTTCCAAAAATCCTTTCTTAGTGGGCGTTTGCGGCCCTTGTGGAAGCTGCATACCAAATTTAATTCCAATCCGTTCGGTGGTTTCTGAGATTTCGTGATGAATGAGTGAGTGAGTGAGTGGTATTTGACAAATATATAGTAGATAGTGTCAAGTCTCTGTTATGCTATACTCGGTTGACAGTGCTGTGTGAGCAGTTGAGTAACTAATGGGATTTCAAGTAAAGATCCTCATTTTCTATACCGGTAGTGCAGAGCACAACTCGTATCCAGTCGGCCGTGTCTCGACTTGAGCTATGTTGCCATGGAAACTATCTGCATTGCCATTCCTTCGAGTATATTTTATGATTTGATTAGCCTGTGCTTGAGTGCAAAAGGGTCGAAATCAGAAGAATGAGAAAGACTATCGAAAATTCATGTAGCCAGCGGTTCCTTCTGGGTCCTAAACTATGTGTATGCAAAATATGGTTGAGATTGGTGTAACGGTGTAGATTTGTATACGGAACCAACCCACATACATACATACATACATACATACATACATACATACATACATACATACATACATACAGACTTTCACTTTTATATATTAGACTAGCTGAAGTACCCGTGCTTCGCTACGGGTCGTAAATAAATCAAAATGTGAAGGTGACAGTTAAAACAGGGGATAGGCGAGGTGCTGCGCAGAGGGAGATTAAGGATGGAACATTTTGTCCAACTACACCGCTCTGCCTTGACCGTGTTTTATAGCACACATTTAGGTTTTACTCGCTAACGGTTGGAGATACATTTCGGATAGAAAATGCAATTTTTAACCTCGTACATGCCATCAAAAGTTTGCTATTTCTTAGCGTTCTCTTTTTATTTGAAATGGAAATATGAAAGTTTTAAACCAAAGGGTGTAGTGACGTCACTAAAATGGTCGCCATCTTTAAAAGTGCAAAGTATTGAAATCAAAAGTAACCTGTATGTTAACCAGGTAAATCTGCTACTTCCATGTAAAATTCATGTAAATCGGACCAGTGGTACTTGCGTGATTGAGTAATACACAGACACACACACACCATCTCATTTTTAGTCTCGCTTCGCTCGCGTCATAGTCGTGTCATATTGTTATTCAATGAAATGCAGGTTTAACCCCATTAACACCCCTTTAGAACCTGAATATCCAAAAATCCCTCCTTAGTAGATCTTTTCGACACACGACAAACATATCCTCAAAATATCACTCTTCTAACATTAATAGTTTTGGTTGGTCGATGAGAGCGAACATCCAAAAATCCTTCCTTAGTGGACGTTTTTCTTCCAGAATTTCACCCCTCCCCATAGGCCCCTTAAATTGGATTTTTGAAAACACGGTCGAACACCTATTTATTTTATTTATTTATTTATTTATTTATTTATTTATTTATTTTTAAGCTGATTGATTTCCTCCGAGTTTCAAACTCCTCGCCTATGTCGTTTAAGAGATACACGCTCCATTAAGAATCTTTCAACCCCCACTTTTCATCCCATTCACCTCATAATATACACTATATCGAAAAACCATTAGACATGTGTCAGCTTATTTTTAATGATTAGTATATATGCCAAGTATCAATCCCCAAATGAAACCACTCGTGAGATATTGTTATTCAATGAAATGCACGTTTACCCCCTTAACACCTATTTAGAACCTGAATATTCAAAACTCTTACCTTAGTGGATGTTTTCGACATAAAACGAACATATCCCCAAAATTTCATGTTTCCAACTTCAATAATTTTGGCTGGGCGATGATGAGTGAGTGAGTCAGTCAGGACATTTTATTTCATTTATATATGATAATTTCACCCCTCCACATGAACCCCTTAAATTGGATTTATGAAACAAATGGTCGAACACCTATTTACTTATTTAAAGCTGTTTTCCCCCTGAGTTTGATGAGTGAGTAAGTGAGTCAATCAGTTAGGACACTTTCTTTCCTGTTTTATCACCCCAGAATTTCACCCCTCTCCAAGGGTCCCTTAAATTGGATTTATGAAAAAAACGGTCGAACACATATTTACTTGTATTTTAAGCTGTTTTATCCCGCCGAATTTCAAACTTCTCGCCTATGTCGTTTAAGAGATACACGCTCCGTTAAGAATCCCTCAATCCCCAATTTTCACCCCTTTCACCTCATAATATACACGACATCGATAAACCTTTAGATATATGTTTGATTATTTTTAATGATTAGTTTATATACCGAATATCACATCCCCAAAGAAACAACTCATGAGATATCGTTATTCAATGAAATGCACGTTTACCCCCTTAACATCTCTTTAAAACCCGAATAAATAAAAATCATTCTTTAGTTGACGTTTTGACATACAGCGAACATATTCCCAAAATTTCATTTTTCCAACATTAATAGTTTTCGCTGGGCGCGATGAGTGAGTGAGTCAGACAGGACATTTTCTTTCAATTATTTTTACCAGAATTACACCCCTCCCCATGGGCCCCTTAAATTGGATTGATGAAAAAACGCTTGAACACCTATTAAGTTATTTTTTTAGCTGTCTGTTTCCCCTGAGTTTGATGAGTGAGTTAGTCAGTCAGTCAGGACACTTTCTCTCCTTTTCCCCCCCAGAATTTCACCCCACCCCATTGGACCTTTAAATTAATTTATGAAAAAACGGTCGAACACCGATTTACTTAATTTTTTAGCTGATTTTTTTTCGCTGAGTTTCAAATTTCTCGCCTATGTCGTTTAAGAGATAGGCCTACACGCTCCGTTAGGAATCCTTCAACCCCCAATTTTCACCCCTTTCACCTCATAATAATACACCACATCGAAAAACCCTTAGACACATGTCTGCTTATTTTTAATGATTAGTTTATATGCCGAGTATCACATCCACAGATGAAACCACTCGTGAGATATTGTTATTCAATGAAATGCAGGTTTAACCCCCTTAAGACCCCTTTAGAGCCTGAATATCCAAAAATCCTCCCTTAGTGTACGGTTTTGAGATACAACGAACATATCCCCAGAATGCCATGGTTCCAACTTCAATATTTTTGACTGGGCGATCATGAGTGAATGAGTCAGGACATTTTCTTTCATTTTTTCCTTCAGAATTTCATCCCTCCCGATGAACCCCTTCAATATGATTGATCAAAAAAACTGTCGAACAGCTATTAACTTACTTTAAAGCAGTTCCCCCTCCCCCCTGAGTTTGATGAGTGAGTCAATCAGTCAATCAGTTAGGACACTTTATTTCCTGTTTCCCCCCCTCCCCCCAGAATTTCACCCCTCCCCATGGGCCTGGATATCTGTATCAAATTTTACGTTGATCCACTCAGCCGTTCTCGAGTTATAAGGACACAAAAAATTGTCCACAGACAAACAAACAGACAGACAAAAAAATTATTTTTGCGCGCATCCATCATAAAACAGTCTGAAACGCGTAAATATCGCAAATTTCCGTGAAAATTAAAAAAAAAACAGACAAACTTTCATTTTTTATATATAGAGAGATAAGTGGATAATAATAAGCCTCGCTTTAGGTTATGGGAGGGAGCTGAAATTAATATGTTTCATTTATATTTGTTTGTAGACTAACATATTGTATTGTTGGAATAGGCGTGCTGTGATTGGCTGTATTTGAATGGATTGGTGTGGCGGGGTGCGAGCTGTTTGATTATTTGCTACTCTACGCCCAATCTAATTGCGTGTTGAGCCTAACAATTGACGATAATACTCCGTCTCAATTAAGTTCCATGTGCGGTGTCCATTCATTGCTCGTGTCACGTACAAAGGCGCTTTATAAGGAGCTGCAAGGTTGATGCTCCATTCACATCACGTCTCTATAAGGACTTGGGTTCGACCCATTCACTGGAACACGCTTTTACAAGACAAAGCCGATAACACGCTTGGCAAATAAAGCCTCGCTAGGAACTTTCTATGGTAACGAGGGGATAACGCCGTTATATATACAGTAACCATGTTATTAACTGTACTTTCAATAGAAAAAGAAATTACGAGCCTTACAGTAGTCGCATATGATGTGTAACATGCCACATGGCCGACAGTACCTGGAATGCTTACATTAAATAAGAATACAGCAAAAGTATGAAGATTTAATAGATCATAATTATTCTCAGCAAATATGATATAATGAATATTAGTGAATGCTAGTTCTGATTGGCACTAGACATCATGCAGGCTGTAAACAATAGCATTGCCAAGCAAAGTATGGTCTCTGCTTTCGAAATTCTTTGACCCACGCATGCGCTCTGTTCAGTCAGCAAAGCCAGCGCGCCCTGTTCACTAACTGAAGTAACTCAATCCCACAGATATTAAATGAATATTTATGTTAAAACATATAATAAAGTTATAATTATCGTCGAACATAAACAGTCGTATGCAACCCGCCTATAATGGTAATTAAGACGCTCGTATGGAAATTGTAAAACTCGCTGCACTCGTTTTATAAACATACAGCAAAAGTATGAAGATTTAAGAAATCATAATTGTTCTCAGTAAATATGATATAATGAATATTTTCACGCCAAAGAACGACTACTTGAATATGATGTATTGTAGGAATATCTGTAATGGGGCTTCCGAACCTTGGAAGTAAACCGTATGCGATTAATTATTAATTATTGCCATTATAGGCTCGTTGCATAATGTCCTATTTTAGTCGACTTACCAAGTTTAAAAAAATATAAAATCAAAAAAATGAAAGTAGTCATTATATAGTCGGGAGAAATTCCCTCCTCACGTCGTGTCAGTGGATATTTACAACTGTATTAAGCTACAGCTGTACTTGACCAATTAGTCTATGTTTTTAATGTTGGGTGAAGCCAAACTTTGCGTGACGGTCCACTGCGCACTTTGCCCCTAAGCGGACACGCGCAGATGCTACCCGCATCTCATTGCTGCCTCTGCCAGCAGTTGCACAGTAATTATAACATGTTGATAGTTTTTTGCGCAGTTCTAGAGTTGTTTCAAGGGACGAAACTTCGAGGTAATCTGCCCCTCTTAACACATCAACATGTCGTCCCCCACTGAACGTATTGTTACGTGCCACCCCCCTAGTGGCACTTTTGTTAACTGGATTACGGTGGGGTACAAAGCACAACACCAATTACTGCTTAAAGAAATAATTAACTTTATTGTGGCCAGAAAATTACACGAATCAGCAAATACAAGCAATTAGGAGCCTTACTCCAGTTTCGACAAGTCTCTTCCTTGAGCGCTCTTGGCCCTTCCACTTGTCAACAAACCACAGAAGTTAATCCTGCCGCTAATGAGCCTAGTGGCCTTGACAGAACTACATGCAACTTCTTTCTAATGTGCGCCTACTACAGTACTTACGAGCACTTGCTGCGCGCTGTTCACCAGCTGGGAGAAACAATGTCACTTAATTTCGACACCACAATATCTGACACTCCGTGAAAGCACACTTACTCAGAACACGGCAGTCCCCTGTATGTTCCTCACTTCGCCGCTACACTAGGGGTTTCGCAAGTCACCACACTTCTGTCGCTCAGAATAAACGCTCACACTAGCTCGTAAAACACAACAACAACTGCTTCACGGGTCACTCTTATATAGCAGGCCGGTGACTCAATAAATGGTTCTAGATCCATCAAGAGTCCACGGCTTCTCGAGGTTTCCACCGCTGGTCCAGTCACGAATCTTCTGGACTATCCCTTTGTCTGTAGTAGCCCTGTTGCATAAGGCGCGCGCAATACAGGAGGCAAGCCACAGCCCAGCCCCTGGGGCAGTTGTGACTCAAGCGGCGAGCGATGACACAAACTCACAGCCGTAACACCACCCCCTTCCTAAAAAGGCTGATCGTCCCGATCAATCATTGGTCCGTCTGTGTCCCTCCGTAGGCTGCCAGGCGATCTCGATGCACGATCTTCATCTTCGCCCTCGGGCTCCGCTGGATCCTGTAGACGACATCGTTGATCCGTTTCACGACTCGGTACGGGCCCTCCCAGGACTTCTGCAGTTTGGGTGACAGGCCTTTCTTCCGTAATGGGTTGAAGAGCCAGACCAGGTCGTCCTCGTGGAATCCGCCGGCATCCGTCTGCTGGTCGTATCGGGTCTTCATTCTGTCGGTCTCGATCCGCAGTTTCCTCCTCGCGAACGCGTGCACGTCCTCCAGTTGGTCGACCAGTTCTTGACAATACTGGCTTACCGGGATCGGATCATTCCCAGGTCGGCCAAAGGCAAGATCGACAGGTAGACGGAGCTCCCTCCCAAACATGGCCCGGGCTGGTGTGCACCCGGTGGCTTCATGCACGGCGGCGCGGTAGGCCAGGAGAAATAGTGGAAGATGTTTGTCCCAATCCCTCTGGTGCTCGCTGACGACTATTCGAAGATGGTTCTCGATGGTGCGATTGAATCGCTCTACCATCCCGTCGGACTGAGGGTGTAGTGGCGTTGTCCTTGTCTTCCGGATTCCCAGCAGCTGGCATAGGTTCTGGAACACCTGCGACTCGAAGTTCCTCCCTTGGTCGGAGTGCAGCTCCAGGGGTACTCCGTACCGGCTGACGAATTCCTTCACCAGGGTCTCTGCAATCGTCGCGGCTTCTTGGTTAGGGAGCGCATACGCCTCCGGCCATTTGGTAAAGTAGTCGCTGACGACTAATATGTAGCGGTTCCCTGCCTCGCTTAACGGGAATGGCCCAGCAACATCGATGGCCACTCTCTCCATGGGGCCGCCCACGTTGTAGGTCTTCAGTGGACCCCGTCGTCTTCGTCCTGGGCCCTTGCTGGCTGCGCAATCGTGGCACCTCGCGCAGTGGTTCTCCACGTCTGTTCGGCATCCGATCCAGTAGAACCGCTCTCTCAGATTCTCCAGGGTCTTCTTTATCCCTAGGTGTCCACCAGATGATCCTCCATGAACTTCCTTCAGGACTTCCTCCGTCATAGCCTTTGGAACGACGACTTGTTCCCGAGATGTCTTCCCGTCGGTGCTCTCCCAGGTACGGCAGATGAGGCCATCCCTTACAATCAGCGAGTCCCACTGTGCCCAGTAGGACTTAAACTTTGGGCTGCAGTCACTCACAATGTTCCACCCGGGTCTGGGGACACAGGCCCTCTTCCATTCGGCTATCAGTCCCAGGTCATCATCCTCTGCTTGTGCCCGCGTGAAAGATTCGCGGCTCCAGTTCCCTTGAAGTTCCACAGTAGTCCGTCGGCACAGTATCCCGGTGTTCTCCTCCCTTCGGGCACAGAAGGTGCAGTCTTCGGGGCACGGTCTTCGTGACAGGGCGTCGGCGTTAGAATGCAGTTGGCCTTTCCTGTGCTGAATCTCAAAGTCGTACTGTTGAAGTCTCTCTAACCACCGCGCGAGTTGACCCTCGGGCTGCTTGAAGTTCAGGAGCCACCGCAGGGATGCATGGTCGGTCCTGATGAGAAATTCTTGCCCGTACAGGTACTTGTGGAAGTGTTCAATGGTCTTCACGATGGCGAGCAGCTCCTTCCTGGTGACGCAGTAGTTCCTTTCTGGCTTTGACAAGGCCTTGCTGAAGTAGGCCACTACTCTCTCCTCGCCGTCCACTACTTGCGACAGGATCCCCCCTATGCCAAAGTCGCTGGCATCGGTATCGACGATGAACCTTGTTCCAGGTCTGGGGTAGGCCAGAATAGGCGCGGTGCACAGAGCCTGCTTGAGTTGTTCGAAGGCACTGTGTGGCATTCTGCTCTCCACGTGAAGAGTTGGTCCTTCTCAGTCAGTCGATGTAAAGGTTTGGCGATGTCGGCGAATCCTCTCACGAAGCGACGATAATAAGTGCTGAGTCCCAGGAAGCTTCGTAGTTGCGACTTGTCCTTCGGAACTGGCCACTCCCTCACAGCTGCGGTCTTCTCTGGGTCGGTGCGCACCCCTTCCTCGGAGACGATATGCCCAAGGTACTGGACCCGCTTCTGGAAGAGCTGACACTTCTTGGGGCTCAACTTCAGCTGGGCAGCCCGTAGCTTCAACAAGATCTCCTTCAGGTTGCTGTAGTGCTCCTCGAAGCTCCTCCCCAGAACGATGACGTCGTCTAGGTATACCAGGCAGGTCTTCCAGTGTAGTCCCCTCAGAATGGACTCCATTAGCCTTTCGAAGGTTGCAGGGGCGTTGCACAGACCGAATGGCATGACGGTGACTGCCAGAGCCCGCTGCCCACAGAGAACGCCGTTTTCTCGCGGTCCTTAGGGCGGACCTCCACCTGCCAGTAGCCACTCTTCAAATCCAAGGTGGAGAACCATCTTGATCCTGATATGGTGTCCAGCGTGTCGTCGATCCGGGGTAGAGGGTAGCTGTCCTTTTTCGTGACGTCGTTCACCCGCCTGTAGTCCACGCAGAACCTGGTGGAACCGTCCTTCTTCTTCACTAGCACGACCGGAGAACTCCAAGGACTATGTGATGGCTCGATCACCCCTTGCTCCTTCATCTCTTCTACCATCCGGTCGACTTCGGCTTGCTTGGCGAGCGGGACACGTCGGAATGGGGCCCTAATCGGTGCGCTGTCCCCAACGTCGATTCTGTGCTGGACCAAGCTTGTCCTGCCGAAGTCTTTGCTCCCCACGGAGAAGACATCCTGGAATTCGCGTAGCAGGTCCTGAAGTTGGCGTGATTGCTCTTCGTCTAGATGGTCCTGGGATCCTTGGTACAGCTTCTGGAGTTCTTCTGGCAGGGCGCGTCTTCTTCGGTTGTCCGTCTGCAGGTGTCCGTCCGTCGTATCTGTGATGCGGGCAATCCAGGTAACGGGCTCGCAGACTCCTAGGTTGGTGTCCCGGTGAACCGTAATGTCGTAGTCGTTCAGGTTGGACAGGCGGACGTACGGCCGAGACGTCGTGTTGATGAGAGTCTTGGCAACTAGCAATCCTTTTGTCTGGATGTCCTCATATTTTGGCTCGATGACAGCCGCCACACCCTCAGCAGTTCCGTCGACAATTACGGCAGCGCTGACTTCCGTCCTGGCGGGAACGATGACGTCCTCTCTCAGCCTTACTCGTCGTGCGGCGACGGCCTCGTGTGCTGGTTGCAAAGCAAGTTCCTCACTTCCGAAGTGTAGAGTGTTGGTACTCAGATCCAAGATGATGTTGTTCTGGTCCAGGAAGTCCAGTCCGATGATCACTTCATTTGATACGTCAGCCACAAGTACTGGATGCTTTATCGCCCGTCGACCAATGACGAACTCCAGTGATGCTTCGCCATGCACCGGTGCGGTCTCTCCGGTCGCGGTTATTAGCTGGAGGTTCCTTTGTGTGGGTTGCACTCTCCACTTCGGGATCACGGTGGGGCTGACGATGGTCCTCGATGCTCCCGTGTCGATTAGCATGGGCCAGCTCACTCCGTTGATAACTCCGTCGACCATCAGGCTGCTATTGTCCCTCCGTAACTTCGTCACACGGACTTGGACTGCCGGGGCTTGACGACTGTCACAAGCCAACCTTTGCCCCCCAAGGCTGGCTAATACTCGTTTCCCTGGGCCGCGCGGTTTTCAGACGACTGACTTCCCGTCGGATACCCTCGGCGGCGGCGATCACCGCAGTCCTTGCTCAGGTGGCCTTTCTTACCGCAGGTCCAGCAGGACGGTAGTCCTCTTCCGGGCCGCCTCTCCGGTTGTCTTCCGGCTGTGTCGTTGCTGGTAGTGCCGCGACTATCGAAGAAACGGCTTAGCGCCTCCATCAATTCGTCGGCCAGGGGCTTGGTCTCGTTGGGTTTTGCTGGTTCGTCAACGTCCACTTGACGCACCCGCGCGTGCATTCTAGATGCCTGTTTCGGGCTCAAACTCAAGTGCGTGGCTCAGCGCATCTGCCAGGGTCTTATTGCGCGCGAGTCGCAGCGCCTGTTGAGTGTCCGAGTCCCGTAGTCCGTCGGTGAAGGTTTGCGTCGCAATCTGCTCCAGAAAGTCGGCCGGCGCTGTTGGGTAGGCTAGCCTTACGAGGCGTGCGATGTCCATCTCGAACTCCTGCAGGGTTTCCGCGTTCTTTTGTACCCGGGTCCGGAGCTGCATCTGGTAGGCCTGCTGAAGATGGCTATCCCCATATCTGGACTCCATATGTGCGATCAGTGAAGCGTAGTCCTGGGATCCGGTCGGGATGGCCTGAAGGACGTTAAGGGCGTCTCCTCTCAGCGCTACAATGAGAGCTGTAGCCTTTTCCGTGCTGTTCCAGTTGTTTATGGAACAGGCTGCCACGACCTGACGTAAATAGGTGCTCCACGGGACCTTTCCGTCGAAGGTTGGGGGCGTCACTCTGCTCTGTCCCGTTCCTGGTGTCCCCGGTGTACCTGTGGGCGGGCGTCGGCGCAGCTCGGCAACTTCCTCTTGAAGAGCGTTGACTTTCTCTTCCACCCCCGTGAGTGGGCGTTGGCGCAGTTCGGCTACTTCCTCTTGTAGGGCTTTGACTCTCTCATCCACCCCGGTCGGCGGGCGTCGGCGCAGCTCGGCGACTTCCTCTTGTAGGGCTTTGAATCTATCTTCCATCCCTGTCGGCGGGTGTCGGCGCAGCTCAGCAAATTCCTTTTGTAGAGCGTTAAATCTCTCTTCCACCCCCGTCAGCGGGCGTCGGCGTAGCTCAGCAACTTCTTCTTTTAAGGCGTCGAACTTCTTTTCCACTGCCGTGACTTCCTCACGCAGACCCAGTTCTAATTTCTTCAAGTCCTGTGCTAACTTATTCTGCCCGTCTTCCATCTTCTTCTGGCCGTCCTCTATCTTCTTGGTTAAATTCTTCTGGCCATCTTCTAATTTAGCAGTTAGGTCCTCGGCTAACTTCTTCTGGCCGTCCTCCATCTTCTTCTGGCCGTCCTCCATCTTCTTCAGGTCCTCCGCTAACTTATTTTGACCGTCTTCCATCTTCTTCTGGCCGTCTTCTAATTTGCAAGTTAGCTCCTTGGTTAAATTCTTCTGGCCATCTTCTAATTTAGCAGTTAGGTCCTCGGCTAACTTCTTCTGGCCGTCCTCCATCTTCTTCTGGCCGTCCTCCATCTTCTTCAGGTCCTCCGCTAACTTATTTTGACCGTCTTCCATCTTCTTCTGGCCGTCTTCTAATTTGCAAGTTAGCTCCTTGGTTAAATTCTTCTGGCCGTCTTCTATGCCATTTAACTTTTCTAGCAATGCTGCCAATTGCGCCTCCATTTTAGTTGTTTGCCTTGTAAAGGGCATGCACTCACAGGAAAATTTTTAAAAAATTGACCTGCTCGGGTTTTGAAACCAGGACCGTCAGGTGTTGTGCTTGAGTTCGTAATCCGGCTTCTGACACCAGTTGTTACGTGCCACCCCCCTAGTGGCACTTTTGTTAACTGGATTACGGTGGGGTACAAAGCACAACACCAATTACTGCTTAAAGAAATAATTAACTTTATTGTGGCCAGAAAATTACACGAATCAGCAAATACAAGCAATTAGGAGCCTTACTCCAGTTTCGTCAAGTCTCTTCCTTGAGCGCTCTTGGCCCTTCCACTTGTCAACAAACCACAGAAGTTAATCCTGCCGCTAATGAGCCTAGTGGCCTTGACAGAACTACATGCAACTTCTTTCTAATGTGCGCCTACTACAGTACTTACGAGCACTTGCTGCGCGCTGTTCACCAGCTGGGAGAAACAATGTCACTTAATTTCGACACCACAATATCTGACACTCAGTGAAAGCACACTTACTCAGAACACGGCAGTCCCCTGTATGTTCCTCACTTCGCCGCTACACTAGGGGTTTCGCAAGTCACCACACTTCTGTCGCTCAGAATAAACGCTCACACCAGCTCGTAAAACACAACAACAACTGCTTCACGGGTCACTCTTATATAGCAGGCCGGTGACTCAATAAATGGTTCTAGATCCATCCAGAGTCCACGGCTTCTCGAGGTTTCCACCGCTGGTCCAGTCACGAATCTTCTGGACTATCCCTTTGTCTGTAGTAGCTCTGTTGCATAAGGCGCGCGCAATACAGGAGGCAAGCCACAGCCCAGCCCCTGGGGCAGTTGTGACTCAAGCGGCGAGCGATGACACAAACTCACAGCCGTAACAGTATGTTCTTGTTCTTGTCCCCGCAACTTCAATGCCGAAATAGCTAACTTTGTTTGTGGTTTACAGACCTATCCTCATGCAAATTGCGAGTGGTGTAAACATAAAGCTAGACAGGTGTTCGTCATCTAGATCTGTATCCTTGTTCTACGGAGTAGTGGAGGAGCTTATTCCGTTAGTCTACTACACTTCTCGTTGTTTGTGTGTAACGTGTGAAAACTCTTCTTCCGTAGCGTTCGAAACTATTTTGTTATTAACCGTTACCATTCACATCACGAGCTTTTGTTATTGATTAGTTAGGTTAAAATATAACTGAGTAGATAAAGAGTTTGTGTAGACTTAGCTAGGGCGGCTTCGGTGGCGTAGTGGGTAGCATGCTGAGCTTCTATGCCCAAGATCGTGGGTTTAAACCCGGCCGAAGTCGTCAGAATTGTAAGAGCGTTAAAACTCCCTCAATATGCCTTCCTTCAGAGGGGAAGTAAAGCCGGCGGTCCCATGTCATATATTTATGGCAACCTTCCACTAACCACAATTGTGAGAAGCTAAAACATTGTAGGTTAGATTTGATTAAGCGTTATTTGAAGTGGTGTTGTTTCATTTATTGGACATCGTGTACTTCGGTGAGTCTCATAACGTGTGTTATTGTGGTGAGCACTGGAAATGAGCCGACCGTGGCCTTGAGTTAGGAGTTGGGAATCGAACCTGCCTCTCCTCAGAATTGCCTCACGAGGCTGAGTGTAATCCCATTCCAGCCCTCGAACCAGAATTAAATATATTGGCAGAGACGGGAATTGAACCCAGACCATAGGGATGACAGTCACGGCGCCGTATTTGTAGTGCCTTGCTACTGTTGTAGACTCAGTTACTTTCACTGAATGTTGGTAGCATTGGGATGTGGTGTCAGGTGATGCCCGTATAAGGACACAGTCTGAAGAACCACTCGCCAGAGGTCGCCCCGAACAGCTGTTCGCCGAGTCAACAAGGTCAATGTCAGTAGCTTCAAGTTGAATATCAATACACGATGCTTTCTGGGAAAAACTTATTCCAGAAGAAATCCATCATCTCGAGATTTAAGGGTACAAGTTTCAAGAGTTGGAAGTTGGAATATGCGTCAGAACTTTAGAACTTATGTCTCGATGTTCGGAACAAACATGCACGTTAAAACGTTTAAAACTTTTTCTGTTACACATCGGTTAAAATTATTACATCAAGCAATGGGCTCGGAATCTCTACTTAGTATAAAACTAAGTCCCGTATTCTTGGATGTCACGGGTAATCTCGAGAACCACTGGATGGATTTTGATTCTGTTTTCACCATTCTGTAAAGGATTTCTCGAGGAAGGTTTCTGTAGAAAAACAAGCATTTATGACCAAAGGAAGCCGAGCAGTAACGATTTCAGTGAATCGAGTCGAAGAAAAATCTGGCGTACGTGCGCCTTTTAAGCTTACGCTGGGTAAACCGTTAACGATATCTATACTAAGAGTGTAAGAATTGTTCAGAATGAAAAGTTATATAAAAAAACGGTACAGCATACCTCTATCTTTAATACATCGCCCATTTTAAGTGCTCTTACGTTATCATTTCTTCCAACAATCTCCATTAAGTTTTGGAGCGAGTATATGAGCTAGCGAGCGAGCCTATCACCCCAGTATCAAATTGTCGAGTCGTCTCGAGTTAAGACTTCAGAGAAGGGTGTATGTGTTTGGAGTTTCGCTGTTCACCTCGGCTTTTCTCAATTGCGTCTGGGACATGCCGTCCGTGCGCCTTTTAAGCTTACGCTGGGTAAACCGTTAAAGATAACAGTTTGTGCAGCAAACATATTATTTACATAAAACACAATAGAAAATGCTGAGTTAATACTAATTCGAGTAATAATGGCTTTACTGTTTTAAATTTATAATAATAATAATAATAATAATAATAATAACAATACAGAGAGGACCTGTGTGAGAAATCTCGCGTATTGATATGCGGGGTCGACGTGACACAGTTCTGGAAGGGCCAATTGTCTCGTTTATTTGCTTAAACGCAGTTTTTAAACATTAAACCAGAGGGCCTAATATTCATCGCTGTTGCGGGTAATTATCTTTCTTTTGTTACTATCGGTTACTTGTAGCCCCCCATGTAGGTATATAGACCACCCACCCCGCGGTAATGTTACGCGGGCTCTACGTGACACAGGGGCTATCGTCTTGTATATTTATTGTTGAATAACATTAAACAGTGCTGAGAGACTCCTCGACGACTCACGTCTCAATAAATAGAGCACGCACCGTGGAGTGAGTCCATTCAACTCTTTTATTGGTATTGGATCTTTTCAGTTGGTCAACACGATAAATACTGGGACATGTGAACAACAACACGTGATCAACGGCTCACATAAGCGTTAGGATGACATGCTTGGCTCGTCAAGCAAGGATCTGCTCGGGTCTAAGCTGCGTGAGCCGGAGAGGAATGTGCATCGCGGACTATGAGAAGTGGTGTTGACGAGTGATGAGGTTTCTCGGTCCGTGCACAGTACATTGGTCGATGACTCACTCAGCCATTCGTAACTCCACCGTGGTTTGAGCAACGACCCTATGTTAGCAGTATTGGAATAGAAAGAAATACCAGATATCAAGGCGGCCTGTTGACAGACCCTTCCCTGCTCTTTCCCCTCACAGAGCTTGGACCCGAGCAGTAGGCCTACATTACTAGATCCCAGAAACCGTCCTCAATCACCAACACTCGCAGGGTAACCAACACATGTAATGTAAAGTTTGCTAGGTTGACCGACTGAAAAGTTATAGAATCAATTTATTTTAAACGTGAAATATTAGAATCAATTTATTTTAAACGTGAATTATTAGCTATCAAACAAATTGCCAAGAGAAAACAGAGTCACTGAAAGATTTATACAATGTGACCCATTTTAATCGATGTACCTGAATATTTCAAAAACTACCCATTCACAAGTTGTGAATGAAAGTGGTTCCTCTCGCAGTCGGCCAACAAATGGTGCCAACATTGACTCCTCAACCCCTGGAAATACCCATTTTTATAGCGCATTTGCTTTCTCCGAAAGAAAATACATTCATTAGTTATTCTTGTTCAAAGATGGCGCTGTCTTCGTCAAAAATCAAAAAGGGTACAAAGTCTTTAATCTCGGATAAAACACGCGAGATAAAAGATGTATTGAATGTTTCTAGAAAAGCTATCCAATGAGCAAGCAGCCATTTGACTTGCCAGGCACGAGACTCATACATCACGATTGTGGGCGAGCCAGCACTTGTTAGCGCACATGAGGTGTGAATACTGTGCTGCACATTGTTATTGACAACCAATCATCATTATTACCTTGTTACTCCGTCTGGGTTCACTCAACTTCTGCACGCATCGTGGGGCTCGCGTTCCATTCCAACATATTGGACTCCTAGAACAGTACTCTGATCATATGTGTTGCCAAATCACTAGGTAGTGACCGCGTGGCAAGTCCGGAGATGCAAGTTCGAATCCCGGTGATGACAGCGGTTACTTTGACAGTGCTACTTCCACACTCTCCCCAAGCAAATTACTCATTTCAACATTTGCCAGGGGCGGATGATCTCGCTGTTCCGCACCTTATAACAATAACAATATAATATCAACATTTGCACACAGTAATCATAGAAACTACACGGGGCTGATGACCCAGATGAGTTAACAACAACAGCAATAGAGAAGGTAATTTCGGGTTCATGTTCTTTAATTTCCCTTTTTCTGAGCTCATAAAACAGTAGCTCGCTTTTCGAATCCTTCTCCAGTGTATTGATGGCAATCTTTCCTCTTTCCTTCATTCAGTCATCCTACAAGAAATCTGAGATTGAGCTTTGTTGCTGTTGCTTATTTCTGGCGCTTTAGTTAGTTATTGTTGTTTTAAGGGGGCAGAACATTGACATCGTGATCATACTGTATATCGCCGTGGGTGTGTGGAAGTGGAATTTGTGTGATAACCTGTGTTATTCCGCATGGCTGTACTATTGTGTATATTTGTAAATTGGGGATATGATTGGGAAGGAGGCGGCTATGGCCTTAAGTTAGGATCCATCCCAGCATTTGTTTTGAGTAGATGAGGGAGAAACACTTCCATGATGGTTGGGGTGGGATTGAACCAGCCTCCTCTCAGTTATGCCTCAGTGTACCCCGTTCCAACCCACAGATCAGAATTAAATTTTTTGGCGGAGCCGGGAATCGAACGCAGACCTCCGGACCGACAACCAAGAATGCTAGCCACTACACCAACGTAAGACAAAGTTAAGGAGGGTGCTCTTGCACTTGTTGTCATGGTAACTACTACTGGGGTGCGAGCGATTGTTGCTGATGTTCACGAAAGGTTGGTCGGTTGTTGGTTGGTTGGTTCTTAAGTTTAGGGGCTGCGACAACGCGGTCATGTGGCCCCGTGTACCTTGGGTGTGTGTAGAATCTGTCTGATAACCGGTGTTAATTGTGATGACTGTATTAGTGTGTGTTATCTGTTAGGTAGATTTCTTTAGAAAGCTAACTATTGCAATGGGTACCATGTTTCGACTTCCGGAAAATTTCGACATATCTTCGCGTTTCACATCCCCCAGACCCCAAAACCACCGTCAGTTCAACAGTTTATATATAATTTATGTATATATATATATATATATATATATATATATATACAGGGTCTTTCATATAAAGTAAGAACGGCGAGCGGCGGTTTTGTCATTCGCTGCCGAAGCCGGCTTGGCCAAGCTTGTGACGCACCACGGTCCCCTGCTGTAGTATTGAAAGCGCGCGCATAGTACAAACTTGACCTTGCAATAAGCGTGCAGGTGTTGTCAGTCGCCAGTCTGAACCACAGCTGCTAACATGTTGAGACAGTTATCATTGCAACATCGTATTGTTGTATGTAAAATTTATTTTAATTACGATTCGGCTCGGCGGGTACGTGATGCATTTGTTCAGCAATTTCCTGATGAAGTGCCACCTTCACTAGCACAGATTCACGCAATTGCAAATAACTTTGACACTACTGGTTCAGTGCTCAATAAAAAACACAAAATAAAAAATCAGAAAAAATGCAGTGGCATGACTCACTCGCGTCAGCCAAAATGTGGTTACCAGATACAATGCCTGTATAATCCAGGAAGGACGTCACTTCCAGCAACTTTTTAAGGTAGTATTTCATAGAGGATTGTACACACGCTTAGAGCAGGGGACCACGGCTCGCTACAAGCTCGGTCAAGGCCACCACACTAGCGGATAACAAACCCGCCGCTTGGCGTTCTTACTTTATATGAAAGACCCTGTATATATATATCAGTTTCTTGTGGACACGATAACTGCCATAATTTTGTACCAATCACTTTGATTTTTTTACATAATATGTATCCCTATAAAATCTCGCTCGAGTTCGTTAATGGGCAAAATCGGTCGAAGGGGGTGAAAATGGGGGGGCTTTTTTTTTCGAAAAAGTGAAATTTCGCTATAACTCTCTTAATACGTGAAATATCGAATCCATTCAAAGTTCATAATATGTGTCGGATAAGTGCCAAAAATTTATGTCCAATAAGTTTTTTGATAGCACCAACCATTGACCAAAGGGGTGGAAAATAGTGGGTTTTTCGGGAAACATTAATCATGTCTCTCTAAATAGGCACAATATCAAAACCTTACAAAATGGAAAATATTCCCCTAATAATTACCTAAAACTTTTGTCTGAAAGAATTTCTGATATGACCCACCATTACGCCAAGGGATGAGAAAAATGATTTCGGAATTTAAAAAATTGCCAAGTGCCATCAGAGGTTACCATAACAACGCTTTTAAATTGATAAGGGATGATCTATCAGAGGTTGCCAAGACAACGCCATTGACGAGATCACATTCATTTTTAGCCTACTTTTCACACTTTTCAAAAATGAGGAAAAAGTCGACTTATGAGATCGATCCGGGAAAATGTGTCTGTCCTTCTGTCTGTCTGGCTGTGTGTGTGTGTGTGTCTGTCTGCACCCCCCCCCCCTATCAACTCCTAAACGGCTGCAGCAATCGAAACCAAATTTAGTATGAGTAAAGTTGTATACCGGAATATCTCAGGCCCATATTTGAAAAAGATGCCAGTGCTACAAACTGCTAAAAAAAACGCACTAGAAATTTGAGCTCCATGTTGGATATCTTGGAAGGTATACATGGGAGCTATTCTAAAATTGGCACACATGTAGATAATACTATTTCAGTTTAATTTCCACGTGGCCTTACATGACAGCGTTGCCAAAATATTTTTAAGCCTTCTGATAAGTCCAAATTTTAAATGCATATAACTTCTACACTATCAATTGGATTTCAACCAAATTTTGTATGTAATATGTGTACATAAACAGATATGACTGAGGGTATTCTTAAGAGCCACCAGGGCTGCCAACTGTTAATAATTGCTCTCTATTTTGTATCCAAATATATCAGAAAGTATGCAAGCCGACAGCTTTAAACTATGCACACGTAAATTACCTGACATTTTACATTAATTTGGAGTAACTTATATACGTCAGTTTTACCAACATGATTCTAAGCCTGCTGATAGGACCAATTTTTAAATACATGTAACTTCTATACCAACAAATGGATTTCATCCAAAATTGGTCCAAAAATACATAATATTTCAGATTATTTCTGACCAGCACTCGCATGACATTGTTGCCAACATGCTTTTACGTGTACTAATAGATCCAATGTCTAAATCCATGTAACGTCCATTGAACTTCAACCACATTTTGTATTCTGTACCTTAGGAGATGGAAGTAAGAGTATATTCAGTCACCAGAGCTGCCAACTGTATTGCTCTATTAGGCTACATTATGCCTAGTATACCTTATTTCGAACTAATTAAGACATTTCGATATTACCCACTTAATTTCGTCATTATTCTAGATAGGTTCATATACTGTAGATTAATCTATGGCATGAATCTTAATTTTAAGAAAAGTAGGCTCTTTAGTTCGTCACGGAACTTCTTGTTCCATCTGACTATGAGGGAAGCGGCTAACTGGTAGCATGCTGAACTTCTATGCCTAAGGTCGCTGGTTCAAAGCCGGCCAAAGTCGCCGGATTTTCTAAGAGCGCTAAAAATGCGTCAGCATGCTTTCCTTCGGAGGGGAAGTTACAACGCTCGTTGCAAGTTGCTGTTTGCGGTGGCATCTAGCAGCCAAGTTCACAGCTAGGTGTCGTTGACGTTAGTATTTGGTACAAAATTAGGTACTACTACTTAAAATTGACCGTCTGCAGACCTTACCTGAATTACAGACTAATACAGTCATCACAAATAACACCGTTTATCAGACAGATTCTACACACACCCAATGTACACGGGGTTACATGACCACCTTGTCGCAGCCCCTAAACTGAGGAACCAACCAACATCTCTGCGGGAGATAAAATTTTGCGTGAAGAAGTAACAGACTGTTAGATAGTTACACATTAGTTCCAAACCTTGCATAAGGACAGTGTGATCACAAGTATAAAAATGAACCCCAAATGACAAGAAGGTTACCATCCCCATAAGACAGTAAAATGCTAAAAATATGCATAGAAAGACGACAAAATGTTAACTAACTTCCAATTGTAAAATACATTCTCGCAATAAATGAGGTCTGATCCTCCTACGAAAACCTGCATATTTTTCCTATTTTCGCCTATCCCCTAGTTTGCCCGGTGAAATCTACCTCCGCCTTCCGGCGTGCCGAGAGGAATTTTTTAAATTTAAGTAGTGCAACTTAGAATTTGTTCAAATAGTTCCTACTTTCGCCGCTAAGCGCCACCGTCAACGACTACTAGGCCAAGTTCAGAACTTAGCCACTAGACGCCACCGCAGTCGGGTTGGTCGGTTGGTTGGTTCCTCGGTTTAGGGGCTGCGACAACGGTCATGTAGCCCCGAGTACTTTCTCTGATAACCGGTATTAATAGTGATGACTGTAATACTGTGTGTAATCTGTGATTCAGGTAAGGACTGCAGACGATCAATTTCAAGTAGTTCCTATTTTTGCTACCATACGCTAACGTCACGACACCTAGCTGTGGAGTTGGCTACTGGATGCCATCGCAGCCAGCACCTGGCGGCGAACGTTGGAACTAATATAGCGTTATCAATTCTAACCTACAAATGTTTGCTTCACACAAGTCTAGTTAGTGGAAGGTTCTTTTACATGTCATTACTCTATGACATGGGGCCGCCGGCTTTACTTCCCCTCCGAAGGAAGGCATATTGAGGGATTTTAACGCTCTTAAAAAATCCGACGACTTCGGCCGGGTTTGAACGCGCGACCTTTGGCATAGAAGCTCAGCATGCTACCCACTACGCCACCGAAGCCGCCAATCACGAAACGTCACCTGAAAGTAAACGCACAACCCGGTAATTGTTTTATTACGGAAAATACAGTTAAATGAAGACTACAATATTAATAAAATAAAGTGAAGCCATGAACTAAAGAAATAAGATCACCCATGTAAACAAATGTTAATACATAGAACATTAATAGATATACTTCGTTCTAAAGGTGCCATTTTGAAACCCTTGGACTGTTCACTCACATGACATTCTAATTCTGCCCTTTTGCAATGGCATATTAGCGAATGTCAGGTCCATTATCCATCGATTGCAACATTGCAATTTCTCTTTTCAAGGTGCGTTAACAACATTGCCCCTTCTTAGAATATGTTAGAAGCGCCTTAAAACCACAATTATCATCATCATAATCATATGCGCAGGTGTCGGTTGTGTTAAACTTGTTCTCACTACTTAAGATTATCTAGAATATAAGACTTTGAAAGTAGGCTACAGTTGGTTTAAGAAAGCAGCTTGCATGCATTCATACTCACAACGCGTCTTTCCATATTAATTCAGTCTGCAAAACAATTTAAGTTACGGTATATTAATTATGTAAAGGAATGAATTAAATATAATAATACTTCATGTTGGAAGTGACTTCATTTTTTATTGTGGTGGTAACTCGTGAGGAACGTTAATTGGTTGTTCACGAGCTAATTGGGTCACGGTAGTCAGCGGTGTTATCTCTTCATCTCACCTCGAAACTCGATCCATCCACAAAGCTATTAATGCACAGTTCCACCGGAAAGGCAGCATGCTGAGCTTCTATGCCCAAGTCGCGGGTTCAAACTCGGCCGAAGTCGTCGGATGATTTAAGAGATGAATGATATAAGTTATAAACAAATTATATGTTATCTATCTTAAGCTTCGTGAGGTAGGTTGGATTCCGTCCTCAGCCTTGCTGGAAATGATTTTCCATGGTTTCCCACTTCTAATACAGACAAATGACGAAATGGTTCCTAACAAAGCCACGACCGCCTATTTCCCAATCCTCACCTGAATTACAAATACACGCCATACTACAGACACCACAATAACACAGGTTATCACATTATTCATTTATATACCCAAGTACACGGGGCTATATGTCCAAGTTGCTCAAATGAACACGAACAATTTGGGGGCATTAGACACCATTCAGAGCCCGAGCATGGATACAATGTTGAATTGTACCGCTAATAGAACAGAACAGCTCGTAAGAACCGAGAGAACAAGCTGCCGTCTTTCTCTCCGAATACGCATTTGCGAAACTGCTTTAACAGGGAACTGGCTTTCCTCTGCAGTTAAACGTGGACACCTTTTCATGAGTTTGCCACGGTGGGTGAGTGGTTATCCTGTCGGACTACCAACCCCCCAAGCTTGCAGGTTCACTCCTGGCCATGGTAAGTGATTTTTGAAAGGCGGCAAAAATACGACACGCATGTCATACGATGTTGGCATGTTAACGAACCTATTTGAATTCAGTAGGCCGTGTTCATAATGCCAAAACTCATCTCGGGAGTTTCCGCCAACACAAAGTTCCTAATTTCTCTACTAGAAAGCGCTATAGTGTTCAAGGAGCTTAGATATCGAACCTCCTTGACTTTTATAGCGCTCCAAAGGACGATAAAATTGGACACGCAAGCTGCCCTCTGGGCGACAAATAACAAAGCTTGCACTTGGCTCCCGAAGCCATACGATATTATGATATAATATGCTAAGGTGTATGTTTGGAGCCTCCGTGGCTTAAGCGGCAGCACGCCGGCCTCTCACCGCTGGGACCGTGGTTCAAATCCCGATCACTCCATGTGAGATCTGTGCTGGACAAAACGGAGGCAGACAGGTTTTTCTCCGGGTACTCCGGTTTTCCCCTGTCAAAAATTTCATTCCAGCAACACTCTCCACAATCATTTCATTTCATCTGTCATTCATTTAATCATTGCCCCAGAGGAGTGCGTCAGGCCTCGGCAGCCGGCACAGTTCATATCCTCGCCGCTAGATGGGGGCTTCATTCATTCCATTCCTGACCCGGTCGGAGACTGGAAGCAGGCTGTGGATTTTCATTTTCATGCTAAGGTGTATGTATCACAAAACTCAAGCTCCTAAACCAGAGGGAGTTAGAAGGTGTGGTTTGTACCAAAATCTTACAAATCGTCTCAATAGTACAGGAAAAATTTTACATTTCTTGAAAAGTCGAAGGAAATTTGTTTATTTGTTTATAAAGTGCTTTTAAAAAAATAAACAAGACGATATCCCCTGAAAGAACTTATTGCGTACAGCCCGCATATCACTAGAGCCGGGTGGGTATTCTGTAATAAAAACTTACTTTTAAAATTTCGCACAGCCGCCATCTTAAGGTTATGTAAACAATTTAACTAAATTAGATGTCAGTGCATTGCAATTTGTATAATCATTTGCTGTACCAAGTTTCACTGCGTTCGGATGATTAAATCGCACACAACCCTTTATGGGAGAGTTCTCACACGGGTCCACTATTATTATTATTATTTTACTTGTTGATGCAAAGTGAGGAGGAACACATTTAAATGAATAATGTCCTATGTTTTGTTAGTTTTTGTTATAAAGACGTTGTCACGAATGTTTTGAAATGGTAAGCAGCAAGCCGCGCCGGCTCGTCTGGTAAGTGGTCAGCCTTGGGCCGGCTTGGATCTTCTCTGGGGATTACTCACATCAAGGTGGACCGGGTTCCATTCCTCATGCAGCGGGATTGTTCCTTTTTGCGCTAGGGCCCAACGGGGCGGTTTATGATTGGGAAATGTTAGTTAAATCACAGCATTAACCTACAAAATTTGCTGAATTTGGCTGAGAGCAAACCTGTAATCTTGAGGTTAGTAAACCGACACGCTAACCACTCACCCACCGTCTCTATCAACATACAAATTGTCAGTTTAATTGCTGTAATAGATTTGTAGACATTGACAACTGTCTAAATATTTCCGATGGTCACCATGTTGGATTTTAATACATGTAGGCCACAGAGTTATTTACTATTAGATGAGGATTATTGTGTACGTTCATTATTCAAACGTTCACGTTAAACTACAAGCTTGCTTGCCTTTATCACCGTACAAAATTTCAGGGTGATATGAGTATTAGGTTCGGAGATATTGAATGCCGGTGAAATATTTCTCACAGCCACCATGTTGGATTGGTGAGACGTAATAAAATTTGGAGGGCACCGTCGGGGTCGGCCAAAATAGTACACACATCAAAAAAAGTTTTGCATCACCTCGGTTCCCAGATCTCCGGCATATAGACGTTGACTGTGTATATTGTATCAAAGATACAGTCCCTTTGACTGTTCATAGATGTCACTAAAACTGCTCAAAGATGTAAACAACCATGCATGAGCAGGGCCTATTAGACGGAGGGGGTACGACAGTCGATCAGTTCCAGTCATTCCACCAGGACGAAGGTACGCTGCTCAGGTTGTCTGTAGTTCTACCATGCCTAGAAGGTCAATACCGCAGTTCGATCGCGTCCGCATTGTTACTTTGTGTCAAGAAGGGCTCTCAACAAGGGAAGTTTCCAGGCGTCTCAGAGTGAACCAAAGCGATGTTGTTCGGACATGGAGGAGGTACAGAGATACAGGAACTGTCGATGACAGGCCTCGCTCAGGCCGCCCAAGGGCTACTACTGTAGTGGATGACCGCTACTTACGGATTGCCGCTCGGAGGAACACTGACAGCAATGCCACCATGTTGAATAATGCGTTTCGTTCAGCCACAGGACGTCGTGTTTCAACTCAAACTGTGCGCAATAGGCTGCATGATGCGCAACTTCACTCCCGACGTCCATGGCGAGGTCCAGCTTTGCAACCCCGACACCATGCAGCGCGGTACAGATGGGCCCAACAACATGCTGAATGGACCCCACAGAATTGGCATCACGTTCTCTTCACCGATGAGTGTCGCATATGCCTTCAACCAGACAATCATCGGAGACGTGTTTGGAGGCACCCTGGTCAGGCTGAACGTCTTAGACACACTGTCCAGCGAGTGCAGCAAGGTGGTGGTTCCCTGATGTTTTGGGGTGGCATTATGTGGGGCCGACGTACGCTACTGGTGGTCATGGAAGGCTCCGAAACGGCTTTACGATACCTGAATGACATCCTCCGACCCATAGTGCAACCATATCGGCAGAATATTGGAGAGGCATTTGTCTTCATGGACGACAATTCTCGACCTCATCGTGCACATCTTGTGAATGCGTTCCTTCAAGATAACGACATCGCTCGACTACAGTGGCCAGCATGTTCGCCAGACATGAACCCTATCGAACATGCCTGGGATATGTTGAAAAGGGCTGTTTATGGACGTCTTGACCCACCAACCACTCTGAGAGATTTACGCCGAATTGTCGTTGAGGAGTGGGACAATTTGGACCAACAGTGTCTTGATGAACTTGTGGATAGTATGCCACGACGAATACAGGCATGCATCAATGCAAGAGGACGTGCTACTGGGTATTAGAGGTAGTGGTGTGTACTGCAATCTGGACCACAAATGCTGAAAGTCTAGCTGTATGATGGTACAACATGCAATGTGTGGGTCTCATGAGCAATAAAACGAGCTGAAATGTTGTTTGTGTTGATCTCTATTCCCTTTGTATTTAAAGGTTCCGGAACTCTTGGAACCGAGGTGATGCAAAACTTTTTTTGATGTGTGTATTATGACCTTACAGAGTTTCATTGAAATCGCTCCAGCTGTTTAGAAGTTATTACGGGGCGACACACACACACACACACGGACAAAAGGTGATCTCATAAGCCTATTTATTCATAAATGAAAATTGGCTAAAATCCGCGTTGATCGTAGTGCTTGTAAATAAAGGCGCGGTGGCCCCGCCTTTCCCCGCTGGTGTACAAAATCTATGATTAGGAATCTTTTCGAGTAAAAAAAAAAGACCGCGAGTTATTAACAATTTATGTCATTCTAATCTAATATTGCTTTAGTCCAATATCCACTAATATCCGTGATCCAGGCGAATACAGGATTCGATTGTTAGCAAACCTGGAGGAAACCCCCTCAGGATGGCCGCCTTTGAAGGTTCCATCTCGCGGCTAACGCAGGAGCATTGAGTATTCTCTGTTACCAAACAAACTGCTTGTCCTAGTTCAGAGCTCACTGTATTTTACGAGCCTGGGTTGACAGGTAACTGTTAGGTGTGGTCTAGTTTACGACCAGGGGTAATTAGTGAGGTTAGGTTGGTAACACGTGCTCACATCTACTTAATTCATCATTCCTATGCAAATCAAAAACTGTGGTATTTAACTCACAACACAATTAAGCTCATTTATAAAGCTATGAACATTATTTTAAAGACGTCGTAACAAAATGATGATAATAATAATAATTCCGCCAAGAGGTCCTCGCGAATCCAAGGGCGTGTGGTAGTCAGGAGGACCCGTGGCCATCGCAACGACAACCTCGGCCTCATTACCTTGGTCTTAGGCCGTGTGCGGTCACCGCCGGGGGGTCCTTACATCATTTACGCAGCCAGGAAACTAACCAAGGTTCTCCTGAGAGGCAAACGTTCTTACTCTACACAACGGGGCTTTAGCAATAATAATATCGTATGGCCTCGAGTGCCGGGTGCAAGCGTTGTTAATTGATGCCCAGAGGACAGCTTGCATGTCAAATTTTATCGCTCCTTGGAGCGCTATGAAAGTCAAGAAGGCTGGATATCTAAGCTCCTTGACACTGTAGCGCTTTCTAGTAGAGAATGGAGGAAAATCCCGAGATTAATTTTGCCATTGAACACGGCCTACTGAATTCAAATGGGTTCTTTAACATGCCAACAAAGTATGACATCGATGTCGTGATTCTGGTCGCCTTTCAAAAATCACTTACCACGGCCAGGAGCGAACCTGCAAGCTTGGGGTTGGTAGTCCGACACGATAACCACTGACCCACCGTGGCAAGCAATAATAATAATAATAACAGGAAATCAATATCCCTAAATGGCAAGCATACAGCCATCCGCCCGGAGGCAGAATATGCTACGGAATGCCTTGCAACGCATAGGAAGGACTCGTGGAGAAACTGGATCTTAACAAAAATCTTGAGCCCAGTAAAAGAAAATGGTGAATACAGGAGGCGGCACGTGTGGAAAAACTAAGTGATGTGATGAGGAAAAGAATGAGCTCTGACAAACAGTATCTTGACCTACTTTGTCGAGAAGAAAACCAAGGAAGCTTGGTTCACTGAGGTGGGCAGAGATTTACAAGAAATTGGGATTGCATGTGATAATGTGCAGGAGCGTGTGTGCCTTAAGATGAAACTAACAACTCCTCGAAACCCTGAGCTTAAAACATGCATAAAGTCGACGGAAGAAAGGAAGCAACAACATCAAGAATTCATGCGACATTACTGGGCGAATATTAGCCTAAAGTTCGGCGCAGAAACCAGTTGAAATGACGTGCTCCTTAGTTGGCCGAAATGCAATAATTATTATATTTATTTATTTATTTATTTATTTATCGTATGTCTTTCAGTGCCGGGAGTGTGCGAGGACATATTCGACTCGCCAGAGGCTGTAGCTACAACTTCCGTTCAATATCAAGTAGTTCCAACTTTAGCTACCAGATGTCACTAGCGGTGAACGTTGGAACTTTGATAGAGCGTTACAACGAAATCTAACCTAGAAATGTTTAGCTTCACGCAAGTTTAGTTAGTGAAAGGATCTTTTACATGCCATAAATGTATGACATGGGACCACCGGCTTTACTTCCAATCCGAAGGAAGGCATACTGAAGGATTTTAACGCTCTTAAAAAATTCGACGACTTCGGCCGGGTTTGAACCCGCTATCTTGGGCACAGCAGCCGAGCCGCTAACGCAATAATAATAATAATCATTTTACAGGTATGTTACTACTTCATCTAAGGGTGAGTAGCACTCTACTCTATAGGTAGGGATAGGATACAATTCGCAATGGCGAATTTCGCGAATTACTGAATGAGGTAATACACAAGTGGTAATCTGTTTTAATAACTCTAAAACTGGCAAAAAGAATGGTTTGTAGCTGTTTTTCCGGTTTCTTCTTTACAGTGCACTCCTGATAATTCACGGTAATTAATGCGCGAACTTTCGCGAAATATTGAAAACCACGTATGTTTTTAAGCCTAGCAAAAACACAACTATTGGTTAAAATATTGACATGTATTTTATGAACACGCAAAAAAGATGAGGTCACTTTATAACATTGTATTGTAAGACACCTTATGCCAACTTTAATATCCTAGAAAAAGGACTGTCATCACTTTTTGTTTCTTAGATGGTTTATTTTTTTTTCTAATTTTAGATTGTACAATTCTGAAGAAAACAATATATGGGAACGAAAATTCATCTCTACTTTCTATACGATGGCGGGAATTTGTGTTGTGTACTTTGGTTGGTTCCTCAGTTTAGGGGCTGCGACAACGCGGTCATGTAGCCCCGTGTACTTTGGGTGTGTGTAGAATCTGTCTAATAACCAGTGTTAATAGTCATGATTGTATTAGTGTGTGTTATCTGTTTTCAATTCAAGCGAGGACTGTAGACTTTAAATTTCAAGTAGTTCCTACTTTTGCCGCCAAATGCCACCGTCAGCGACTACTAGTTCAGAACCTGGTTACCAGAAGCCACTGCAGTCGACGAACGTCGGAACCTAAGAGCGTTTGTCAAATGTTTAACCTAACCTAATTTAGCTTCACACAGGTGTAATTAGTGGAAGGTTCTTTAATATGCCATAAATCTATGACATGGGACCGCCGGCTTTACTTCCCCTCTGAAGGAACGCATACTGAGGGATTTTTAACGCTCTTAAAAAATCCGACGACTTCGGCCGGGTTTGAACCCGCTATCTTGGGCATAGAAGCTCAGCATGCTACCGACTACGCCACCGAAGCCGCCTATCTAAGGGTGAGTAGCACTCTACTCTATAGGTAGGGATAGAATACAATCCGCAATCGCGAATTATTGAATGAAGTAATGCACAAGTGGTAATCTGTTTTAATAACTCTAAAACTGGCAAAAAGAATGGTTTTTAAACTCGCGAAATTTCACGAATTCCGCATGAAAAGGCGAATTGTAGCTGTTTCTCCGTTTCCTCTTTACAGTGCACTCCCGATAATTCACGGTAATTAATGCGAGAACTTTCGCGAATTATCGAAAACCACGTATGTTTTTAAGCCTAGCAAAAACACAACTATTGGTTAAAATATTGAAATGTATTTTATGAACACGCAAAAAAGATGATGTCACTTTATAACATTGTATTGTAAGACACCTTATGCCAACTTTAATATCCTAGAAAAAGGACTGTCATCACTTTTTGTTTCTTAGATGGTTTATTTTTCTAATTTTGATTGTACAATTCTGAAGAAAACAATATATGGGAACGAAAATTCATCTCGATTTTCTATACGATGGCCGGAATTTGTGTTGTGTACTTTGAAGGAAGAACTGTGGAGTGTGTCGTTAGTATTTTAATATTTAATGCATGTCATCCAGGATAGAAAAATATTCAGCCTAAATCGTCAAGTGCCGAAAAGTGTAATTGAAACCACCGAATTTTCCACTTTAAAATACCCTTTTCTTCACTTTGAAATCACCGAAAAATTCCCATCCCTAATTCTTATAGGTTAATTCACTTGCTTAAGTTTAATCGTTTCTTGCTGAAGAAAAGTCCACTGAGGATTGAAACGTACAAATGTTGCCTTGGTGCTGTAATTGAACGTGCGGAGCTGAAGTCAGTTTTCACTACTTTCCAGGAGACAGATAAAACGTCATTGACAGAACAGAACTTGAGCAACTATTCACGTTATATTTGTGTAAGCGGAATATAATTTTTAATTTAATAGCTCCGTGGTCATTTTAGTGCGGCGTAACGTCATTGAGAATAAATATTTCACACATTTTATTTTAAAATGGATTTGCAACAAAATTTAATGTAATTTACATTTGCACTGTAACGCGCGGGAATCTTGCAGTGCGGCCAACATTAGTATGGAATACGGCGCTGAAAGGCAGCATGTCATTGATTTAATGCTTTTCTCTTCTGATCGCATTACATGTAGCAGTGGTTTCTGGCGCAAACCCACAAAACAAATTGCTTTGTGATGGATTTTGCCTTGCCCGTGAGCTTCCGTGCTATTTCTCCTGCTGGTAAGATGAAGGCTGTTCCTATGCCCTTGGGTCAATACTTCAGAACACTAATTCTTAATAAATGACAATTTCTGACTTAATGATTTTCATCCCCGACCGATTCAATTGTATGCGGTAAAAGATGCAATTGGCGTGTATCGCACAAACAAAGCTAAAGATCTCCTTGTTTATATTTAGGAACAATTTGAGAAGGCTGCGAGTCTCTCACGCAGTGAGATGCAATCTGTGAGAATACGAGTATATCGTGCTGTTTCCAACCTTGAAGGGCGAGCTTCAACACGCTAACACGTGGCCTGTAATAGTCGCACGCCCCGGAGGTCCGGGTTCGGTTCCCGGCTCTGGTCTGAGCCTGATGAGGTGCAATTCCTACCTCAGCTATTCTCCAGGATGGTTCCTAGCGCAAGGCCACGGCCGTCTTCTTCGCAATCCTCACCTGAATTACAAATATAAGGTGCATTCAAAAAGTAACGAGCCGGAGGCTGTTGAGGCACTTTTCCCACTGTGACACGAGGCGGTGAATGGCTGTCTCATAAAATTCCCTAGGCTGCAATGTGAACCAGTTCCGCACGTACAGCTGGACGTCGGCGTCCGAGGTGAATCGTTGCCCCGCAGACCCCTTTTCAGGGGACCAAACATGGCGTAATCACAGGGAGAGAGGTCTGGACTGTATGGAGGGTGGCCGAGAACCTCCCATTTGAATTTCTGCAGGAGTGGCGCGACTGTGTTGGCCGTATGAGGTCGTGCATTGTCGTGGAGCGACCACGGCGGCTATGGCGTTCACTGTCACTCGGCGGTCCTGGGTAATGAGTGCATCAACCAGCTGGACGTTGTCAACGGTAATGCAGGGGGGTGCCCCAGACCGGGCATCATCGGCTAACGACACCCGTCCTTCCCTGAAGCGCTTGTGCCACGCCTTGACCCTTGCAAGGGACATGCAGTGTTCGCCGTACACTTGTGACCTTCCACGCTCTGGTCGGAACCACACTTCGTTACACACGCCACGATTAGCCGATGTAGTCACCGGTTTATGCATTCCAGCCTCCAGCTCGTTACTTTTTGAACGCACCTTATACATATCTTAATATAGCCATCGCTACATTTCCCAGCCCCTAACCGGAACTAAGACAGCGGGCACTCCTGGCCCAGTTCCGCCTCACTTGGTCACCCGATCCCATTTCTGACAAGACGCGATACTTAATAGGATCAAATGAAGTCACTGTTCTTCCCCTTAAAACCTCAAAAACTAACTAACATAGCTAAGCGGCTTCGGTGACGTAGTGGGTAGCATGCTGAGCTTCTATGCCCGGCCAAGTCCCTCAGTAAGCCTTCTTTTCGAGGGGAAGTAAAGCCGGTGAGCCCATGTCAAAGAATTATGTCATAAAAGAACCACCCACTAACTAAAAATGTGTGAAGTTAAATTTGTAGGTTAGAATTGATTAACGCTCTATTAGTTCCAACGTTCGTCGCCAGGTGCCGATTGCGGTGGCATCTAGTAGCCAAGGTGTCGTTGACGGTAGCATTTGGTGGAACAAATGGGAACTAGTTGACCATTGAATGTCTGCAGTCCTTTCCAGAATTACAGATGGCTGTATTAGTGTGTGTTATCTGTAATTCAGGTAAGGACTGCAGACGATCAATGTTCAACTTTTGCAGCCAAATGCTACAGTCAACGACAACTAGTTGTGAAGTTGGTTACTAAATGCCACCGCAGATGTTCCACAAGTGTAATTAGTGGAAGGTTTCTTACATGCCATTAATCTATGACATGCGCCCGCCGGCTTTACTTCCCCTCTGAAGGAAGGCATACTGAGGGATTTTTAACGCTCTTAAAAATCCGACAACTTCGGCCGGGTTTGAACCCGCGACTTTGTGCATAGAAGCTCAGCATGCTACCCACTACGCCACTGAAGCTGCCTGGGCACAAGTTTCTGTACGACCGTGATGTCAACAATTTGATGAAGAAGTGAATCTGAACGGTTTTCCTTGACGTGTTGTTCAACTGCACGAAGCAAGTCTTCATTACCCAACGATGCACTTGATCACGTCCTTCCTTTGCAAATTTGTCGATGGACGATGGTTTAGTGTTCTGACAGATCTAATTCACAAGCGGCGGGATCTCGCAATTCTAACTAAGCGTTTTAACAACAGACAGCGATATCAAAATGGCGCCATCCCCTTCTGCTAAACTGCCGCGCATGCGCCGTACAATGATAGCAGCGTATAAAAGCGGAGCTTACTCTCTGGATGTGCCTAGTCAATAACGGGTACAAAAAGCTAGTTATTAATCCATACGTGTCTTTTCCAGAATATTGAGCTCTAATAGATTAGCCTTGCATGTCGTTTACGACATATTCCGCAACGTAATTCCCCGGGTCAAGTACCGAATATTCCGTAAGTTTACATTTAATTACGGTAGGTGGCAGTACGAACGCAACTGGAACTAGAAATGAATACGTGAACCATTTCATTCAGGATTATTAAGATTAATACTCGAGTTTGAACTGGTTCTTATCACGTTCTGTTTTCCACAATTGAAATGTTTTATAATAGTACATTATGCAATAATGGCAATAATTAAGACACGAGTATGTTTATAAATTTTCACACGAGTGTCTTAATTACCATTATAGGCGAGTTGCATACGACTGTTTATGTTCGACGATAATTACACTGAAGAAAATGGAAATTGCAACACCATGAAGGCATTGGTCGTTTGTGTTTATTTTCAAGATATGGAACGATGCCTTGTAGGTATGTAAACGATCAAAGTTTCAGACCCATTGGATTGTTGCTACAGGTCTCCCCACGTGATTGGTCGTGGAGGAATCAACTCCAGTATACGGACTCTGGTGTAGCGTAGTTGACTTGCAGTCTGTGCAGTGAAGTGTTCCCCGTCAAACATGCCTCGACGACAGAGAAGAGCACGCTATCAACAACTGTCGCCGTTTGATAGGGCTCGGATAATTGGGCTGTGTGAGGCTAGATTATCGCTAAGGACTGTCGCTGCACGTGTTGGCCGACAGGCATCTACGGTACAACGTGTATGGCAGCAGTGGTCAAATGAAGGTACCCACACTCGTAGACTTGGCACAGGCCCAGTGCGACAGACAACTGTGAGAGAGGATCGCCGCATCATTCGGATGGCCCGGATGGAACCCCATGCAACAGCAGCGCAAATTCGAGCAGCTGTGGCACCCCACGTTACACAACAAACAGTAATTGCCTGCGTGCAGCTGGCTTACGATCCCGTGTCCCTGCAGAAGGTGTTCCATTGACCCCACAACAGCGATGTGTAAGGCTGGCCTGGTGTCGAGAACGATCGATGTGGGTCGACGAATGGCATTGGGTCATCTTTAGTGATGAATCGCGCTTCTGTCTTGCCCGCAGTGATCGCCGGAATCGTGTGCGCCGACGTACCGGGGAGAGGGGCCGCCCAGACCTTATTGTCGAGAGGCACACAGGGCCAACACCAAGCATCATGGTCTGGGGAGCTCTTGGCTTTAATGTGAAATCACAATTAGAGCTTGTTGAGGGCACTATGACAGCTCGACAGTACGTTGATAGGGTACTCAATCCAGTGGTTGTCCCTATGATGGCGAACATTGCTAATGGGATGTTTCAGCAGGACAATGCCCGTGTTCACACTGCACGCATCTCCAGAGAAGCACTCCACGACAATCACAACCTTAGAATGGGCCGCCAGATCCCCGGACCTCAGTCCTATTGACAATGTGGGGGCATGATGGGTCGACAACTGGCCCACCGTCCTCAGCCACCCACAACTCTGGAACAACTGACCCGTGCAGTGCAGCCAGCAAGCATGGGCCACAATTCCTCAGGAAGCGATCCAGGGCCTTATTGACTCCATGCCTCGCCGAATTCATCATTGTATTGCAGCTCGTGGTGGGCACATCCTGTATTGATTGTTGTCCAAACTTGCGGTCAGAGGGACCTGAAAGTGTAATCATCGAATCACAACTGAACACTCGTCCTGCATGTTCAATTGCAACAATGTAGCACCACTCCTTCTGGGTGTTGCAATTTCCATTTTCTTCAGTGTATAATAACTATTTTATGTTCGAACATTAATTTTCATAAATATCTGTCGAGATTTCGCCAGTTTTATGTACTGAACAGAGCGCATGGGACACAGAGAATACCTTGTATTCCACCATGGCCTCCTCAAATACCCCACTATTACACCTAGCCTCGCGGTGAAATGTAAAATAGGAGGCCGTGGAAGTCAGCGCAGGTGCGATGCTATCCTTACCTAATTGGTCACACACTGTTTCTTGAGCTCTGATTGGTGGGAGAAACTGTTACATAATGAAGAATAGTGTTATAATGACCATCATTACGATACAGTTTTCTGATATATAATATTTACATTTCGACATTGTCGAACATAAACAATATTAAAATAGGAATCAAAATAGCAGGGCTTAAAAATTTTCTTTCGGAGTGATCTTTTATTTTAAAGAAAATTATTATTCGAACATCTGAATTATTGGATTGCCGACAAAACACCCGGTTATTTCCTCAATGCGAATATTTCAAAATTAGAATGTTGGAGATTGGAATATGTCACGTGATATTGCTGGCTCACAAGAAATTGCAATACTTGACCAAGGTTGCAAACATTAATGGGGAAACATTAAATTGTGAAGGTAAGGAGTGCTCGCGTCACACTCGGCCTTCAGCAGATGACAAACAGCATTCTTAACGTGGGAACAGAACCCTCCCTATTGAACGGAGCCTCGGATGCGCTGTGTGACCGTCATAGTTCAACATATTCACACTTTTTAATGGATTCAATAATCTATATGTTTAAAACACTAAGGTGATTGATTGTTGTTACCGCGAGATTGACAGAACGACTGAACCGATTGACTTCGTAATGCACTCAGACGAAAGCTCTTGGTTTGTAGATTTGCAGGGTGTCTTTAAAATAAACAAATATGTTACCATATATTTTAATTGATAAAGAAAGATGCAAAATTCTTGGCCCTAGCGCATGCGCAGAATCAGCTTGGTTCATGACAGACTTGATAGTTGTGATAGTTGTTTATAAGAGTTATAAAGGAGGGGAATATTGTTTATGATGTTTCCACAATATATTCTGGAATAGATTGATAAAAGACGTGAAATGTTGAAGAACTTAAACTGACAGTTGAGTGTGTATGTTCTTTAACTAACTTAATAGCCTATTGCGTTACTTTACCAATGATTTGGTAGCTCAGGTGGTAGTGTTACGAACTCTGAGTTTATGCATCGTGGAATGTAATGAGTTCGAATCCCACCTCGGCATGTTATTCTTATTTCCGTTTTCTTCTTTCTTGATATTGATGTTACTTTGTCAAATCATACTTACTTGTATAATTCCCGTAAAGTAACGAATTCTCGGCGATTTACGTTGCCATACACTTTTAAATTATTAAAGAAAAATATGTTCAGTAAAGAGCATAACTCTTTGTCCTTTTCAAGTAGTATAATTGAATGTTGGTTGTAGTAGCTTGTCATTATTACTTTCAGAGTAGTTACTGTCCTTCACACATTGACCAACGTAGAAGCTTTTGGTGCACTCGTTGCTATTTTCGTATCAGTGCTGTTATTTTGTCCTCCAGTGCACGTGGATTGTTTCTGTGTACCTTTTGTTTGAGGTCCACACAAGTAAAAATCGCACGGAGCTGAAACGTACGAACACACTGTACGACTACTTCTTGAGAAGACAAATTTCCATTAGGGAAATTCGATGTTTTGTTCTACACCTAACCATGTTCACGGGATACGAGATGGGCTACAGAACGTCACCACAAGCCTGGACTAAGGTATCTTGCCAGCTGGGAATGTAATAAATGCTATGACAGCATCCAGTGCTTCCCGACCCGCTCTTTTGTAATCTGAACATACTAGTTATCTGGCCATGACTCATCGTCATCTCCCCGCTACACGGCCCCGGCGAGGTTCCGTTATTTACAGTAGAACCTCACTGTGTTTCACAAGGAATATGTGCCCCAGTTATTACAAGAATAATCAAATATCCTCCACCATTCCCTGTCTCCGACGAATCATAACTTAAAATCATACTCCCGAATCTTAACTATCTCCCCTGTGAGCTAGGTTGGTTGGTTCCTCAGTTTAGGGGCTGCCCCGTGTACTTTGGGTGTTTGTCTGATGACCGGTGTTAATTGTGATGGCTGTATTAATGTGTGTTATCTGTGATTCTTCTAAGGACTGCAGACGATCAATTTCAAGTAGTTCCTACTCTTGCTATCAAACGCTACCGTCAACGACACTTAGCTGTTAACTTGGCTACTAGGCGCCACCGCAACCGGCATCTGGCGAAGAAAGTTGGAAGTAGTAGAGCGTTAATCAAATCTAACCAACAAATTTAGCTTCACACAATGTAGTTAGTTTTAGGTTCTTTTACATGCCATAAATGTATGACACCTATGAGCTATAGAGCTATTCTGGGTAGTGATTGCTAGGCCAAAGTAATACAGGGCTGTCTTTGGAATTCACTTGGCTGTTTTCCAGTCTTAGTGAAGTATCAAGACATTCGATATTCCTATAAGAAATAACTGGCATTGCAGCGGTAAGAGTTGGAAGTGTCGCCTTGAACGATCAGCTTCTTGCTATTGTTTCTTGTTCACGAAGGCTGAATATTTCCTTTCCCTTGGCGATGAGCTCATCGTCCGCACACGGAAGCAGGTGCCTATGATAAACATATCCGACCCGATTGGTGCACCGTCATCGGCCGAAACTTCGCAGCCGAAACCTTCGTTCTAAGTTTCTTCACATACAGTAGTTCGTTTAAAAATAAACAAAACCTCTCGCCACGCATTGGAGAAAGCAAGCTTTGTCTGACTAGTGCATTGACCGTCAGTCTCACAATCATTCATGATGATGATAATTGTTGTTTTAAGGGGCCTAACATCTAGGCTATCGGCCCCTAATGGTTTGGGTGATACAGGTCTGACGTTTGTTCTTGGCCGGTGCTTGCTTGTTGCGTAGAGGTCTCCGACCAGCCAGGAAGCCTTCTTATTGTGAGCATGCGCAGTAAGAACTCCATGCATGCACGCACGTTCAGAAGGAACAAAGGAAAGAAGGGAGGAGTTTGAGTGGTTAGCACAGTGGATGCGCGGATTTCACGGCCACCGGCAAAAATGAAACGTCAGACCTATAGTGAAAGATGAGATGAGGATGAAAACTAGAGCCTAACTACTTACATACTAGAAGAAGAAATGGTAAACAAATAAAGGACAGGAAGAAAACAAATGCCCTTAACCGTCGAGGAATGAGGAAGGAAGGAGAGCCATGAAAGGCAGATAGGAAAGGGGAAAGAGGAGAGGGCCCGAGAAAAAGGAGAAAAAAAAGACCCAAATCAGGAAACCCCGGGATCGCCAACTCGCAAACTCACTAGCCGTGAGCCCTTGAGGGTGTAGCACTATCCAGGGTGCGCCAGAAGTGGTGGGGCTACACATACCCGGCCTCTTGAGGCCTTGAGCAGAAGGAAGGAGATAACATGAAAAGAAAAAGAAGGTTGACCCCTCGCAGAAGGAGGGTATCAGGAAATATGAGACAAGGGCCAATTAAGGCAGGAAAGGAAGAGACTCCCTAGGCCTCGGATACCCTAATATCATCGGGGTCGGAAGAGAACAAGAGTAGTCGACAGGAAAGAAGACAGAGAGGAGCTCAGCATAAGTAAGTGGAAGCAATTGCAATCATTGAATCCAAACCACCAGACGAGATATGTGCTCTATACGATGCTCCAACACTTGCCATCAACTCACGATTGAGGAATTGATTCTCCGAACCACGAACAGTTATGGAGCGCCACTATTCTGCGTGTGCCCAGGCGGGTTGCGGGTCACGACTCGGACACCATCAAGAACTTCATTCACACTAAGGCCGTCAAGATTGAAGATTTAGTTTCTCTGCTTTAATTCATTAAGATTTGCAGTTTTGTAAAGAATTCTTAAAATTTCGCTTTGTTGTCCAGAGTAAAAGAGACATTTACAGACGATGATCATTTTGTCCTCGCCACGGAGAAGAGAATTTTATAACTATTTATTATTTGGATAAACAAAGTAATCCCGAACTCTTGATCAATATAATATTTTACATTACTTCTAAAGAAAGATGTTCTGTCAGGTATTTCAATGATCTATACTTGGTACAGAAAACCCTGCCTAAACCGGACTCTCTATATACCGGAAACCTGGACAAACGGAGGTATTTACTTTGTAAAATGACACGGTAAACCGGAAAACTGCCTAACGCGGAAACGGAAAGAAATTCCGGAACCTCACTAAGACGGATTATCTTATCCATAATATAAAGCTATGTACAGTACTAAATTTTGAGCGCGACTGTACTTGCACCAAAGTTCTAGGAATTATTAACGACTGAAGACATTCAAAGTGCAGTTGATATAACAGCAGGTGCGAATTCATGGAAGAAATAGACGACGAAGGCAACGAAAGGGAGCTCAAGGTTCACAGTTTTGGAGAAGCAGTATCTGTTCAGCTTCCTGGAATGTTCCACAACTCCTGGAGTTAATGCAGGATGCAAAGGAGATCACACAACGTTCCCTTGTAAAGAAGTCGCGACAATGCACTTTGAAGGACTTGTGGAATCAAACAGAGAAACTGACATTTATGTACGTAAGTTGAAAATATATGTGAACCTTTTTACAGACCTATATTTTGTAATCCTGTGCGATAATGCAGCATTTCTCTGTAGTGTAACACTCAACCCTCTGTAAAAAGGAAACCGTGAAAACGGAAATATAAATCCGTAACGATTGCGTTCCGATTTAAGCAAATTTCACTGTATTACGCGTTTGATACACTTACAACTCAGCTCTGCGATAAGTGGTGTTCGGTGGCTTCCTTTCTCCACTTCAACTCCAATCAAATGCTGGAACTCAAGGCCATGGAAGCCTCCTTTCAATCGTTGTTGTTGTTTGAGTATTTAAGTATATTCACTGGTTTGATGCAGCCTACCCCTACAGTTCTTGTCCTCGACCCTTCCTTCTATAACTAACTTTGCTATTCCTAGGTGTCTTAGAATGTGTCCTACCAAGCGCTAGAAACATCTCTCCTCACGCACACGTCTTAATACCTCTTCATTTGTAAGCCTATCGACCCATCTGATCTTCATCATTCTCCTGTAACACCACATTACAATTATCCTCTTTTCTGCTGCACCTACAGTCCAAGTTTCACTTCCATAGAGCGCCGCGCTCCAGACAAAGGCTTTCGAAAATGACTTTCTAATACGGTGCATAAATCTATATCAGTTGAAAATACAGCCATCACAATAGCCAGGTTATCAGATACGATGTTACAAAGGTTCTAAAAGAATCAGCTGTTTCGGGGGGGATCTGTTGGTTTACGGTAGCACAGCGGTGTATGGGACATCCACCGAATGGTTCAACAAATGGCACAATTCAAGTATCTTGGACAACGTAGTCTAATAATACCTCTCTTATGATAATCAGTCACTTTTATGTCACTCAGATTGCGAAAACGGACCATGACGTCGTTTGTATGGTCAGTACCGTTGTACTTTTATTTTTATTTAGCGTATGGCGTTTAGTGCTGGGAGTGTCCGACGACATGTTCGCCTCACCAGGGTTTGTACCTGCTTCTATGTGGACACCCAAGTCCCGTCGCGTGTGGATGAGATGAAATGATTGAAGATGAACGAAACCTGAGCTACCGGACGCCACCCAGCGGCGAATGTTGGAACTTGATAGAGCGTTTCTAGCCATATAACATACGAGTTTAGCTGCACACTACCAATTGCAGTGGAAGGTTCTTTATCATGCTACAAATGTATGACATGGTCATCTTTACTTCCCCTCCGAAGGAAGGCATAGGTTGCGTTGGTTCCTCAGTTTAGGGGCTGCGACAACGCGGTCTTGTAGCCCCGTGTACTTTGGGTGTATGCAGAATCTTTCTGATAACCTATGTTAATTGTGATGGCTGTATTAGTGTGTGTTATCTGTTTTTAATTCAAGTAAGCACTGCAGTCATTCAATTTTCAAGTAGTTCCTACTGTTGCTTCCAAATGCCACCGTCAACGACAACTAGTTCTGAATTTGGTTATTAGATGCCACCTCAGTCGGCTCCTGGCGACGAACGTTGGAATCTAACAGTTTTAGTCACATCGAACCCGTAATTTAGCTTCACACAAGTTTAATTAGTGGAAGGTTCTTTTACATGCCATAAATATATGGCATGGGACCGCCGGCTTTACTTCCGCTCCAAAGGAAGGCATACTGAGGGATTTTTAATGCTCTTAAAAAATTCGACGACTTCGGCCGGGTTTGTAGCCGCAATCCTGGGCATAGAAACTCAGCTACACCGTTATTCTGTACAGTGAGTAAAGAACACAGGCATCAGGAGACTACAACCATTGGAGATGTGGTGTTGGCGTCTAATGGGAAAGACCAACACTGAGCGGTTAGAAAATAGAAGAGGCAACTTGAATGGCTACGACTAGAGGGCGTGGAGGACTTGAAAAACATCTCTAGGAAGACCGAAAAAGACAACGCAGGGTTGCGGCAATATCAAGACACCAAAACGTGGTGCATAGGACCGAACTGTGCGGAGAAATCTCATTGTATGGGGCAAGACTTAAGTGCTCCTGATGTGTTGATATGCAAGGGCTGGTTTTCTTTCAAGGTCCGATGGACTGTATAAAAATAACAGATTGAGATACCAAACCAAACTGATTTTACTAGTAAATGTTTGCTTGTTAGCCTATTTTCAATTTTGAAAAAATAGGCTTATGAGATCACCTTTTGTCCGTGTGTGTGTGCGTGTGTGTGTGTGATTCGTGTGTGTGTCCCCCCCTAATAAAATCTAAAGGGCTGGAGCGATTTCAATGAAACTCGGAAAGTTCATAGCACTATTCCCGGCGACCTCGAGCGTGCCCTTCAAATTTTGTTACGACTCACCAATCCAACATGGCGGCTGTGCGAAATATTTCACCAGCATTCAATATCTCCGAAACTATTACCGATATTACCCTGACATTTTCTATGGTGATAGAGGGAACTACTATAAGTTCATTTATGTGACTTTTGAAAACCTAGTAACTACAAAACCAACATGGCGGCCAAGCGAATTTGCGACTTTTAAATAGACGTTTCTAGCGATTTGACCAACCAAACGCAATGAAACTTGGTACAGTATATGTTTATATACATTGTAATGCACCGACATCTAACTTCGTTCAAATGTTTACATAATCACAAGATGGCGGATGTGCGAAATATTTCACCGGCATTCTATATCTCTGAAACTATTAGGGGTAAAACCCTGAAATTTTGTACGGAGATAAAGGGCACTACTGGAAGTCCATCTATAAGACTTTCAAAAACCGGTTAACTACAAAACGAACATGGCGGCCAAGCGAATTTGAAAATTTTAAATAGACCTTTCTCGCGATTTAATGTTCCAAGCGCACTGAAACCTGGCACAGGAAATATTTATACACATTGTAATCCACTGGTATCTAATTTAGTTCAATTGTTTACATAACCTCAAGATGGCGGCAGTGCGAATTTTAAAATTAAGATTTTATTTATTGTGATGTAGTCATGCGATTGAAGTGAAAGTTTGAATAATGAACCTACGCAATAATTTTCCTTCAATGGTACATGACTCTATGGCCTATACATTTAACAATCCAACATGGCGACCATCCGAAATATTTAGACGATACTGAATATCTACGAATCTATTTTAGCAATCAAACTGCATTTTTTAATGTTCATAGGGGCTATGAACTTAAGTTCACCTATAGGACTTTAAATAACCTGGTGATCACAAATCCAACATGGCGGTGACGCGAATTAAAAATATTCACATGGACGTTTCTCGCAATTTAACCATCCGCGTGCAGTGAAACTTGGTACAGTAAATCCTTATACGAATGTTAATCCACTGGCATCTAATTTATTTCAATTGTTTAGATAACCTCAAGATGGCAGCTGTGAAAAATTTTAAAATCTCCTTGTTTTTTCTTGTGTCCTAACTATGCGATTGAAGTTTGAATACTACACGTTCACAATAATCTGCATGTAACAGTACATAACTCTAGGACCTACATATATAAAATCCAACATGGCGACCATCCGAAATATTTAGTCGGTTCTCAATATCTACGAATCTATTACAGCAATCAAACTGAAATTGTGTATGTTGATAGTGGCAATTAACATAAGTAGGATATATGAAAATAGGCTGTATAGTTCTTCACGGAACTACTTGTTTTATTTTTATGTCTCAACATAATCGCCAAAACGATTGAAACATTTGTCGTATCGTTACACCAGCTTTCCAGCAATGCCCTCTACCGCCACTGAGGTTGGTACGTGTGGACAGTCTCCTGAAGTGTTTCCTTTTTGGCGAGGCGTCGCCGCCCAATCATACCTTCAATACTCGAAAAAGGTGAACATAATTCACGACCGCACTGTGCCAACGTTGCGATAGACTTTTTCAAAGAATTCAAGTGTGAAGTTTTGGACCATCTGCTGTTTAGTCCAAACCAGCACTGAATGATTTTGCTGTTGGCATTGGAAAGCTGGTGTAACGATACGGCAAACGTTTCAATCGTTTTGGCGTTTATGTTGAGACATAAAAATAAAACAAGCAAACATTTACTAGTAAAATCAGTTTGGTTTGGTATGCCAATCTGTTATTTTTCTACAATTCATCGAACTTGAAAAATCCAGCCCTCGTAATTGAGCACAGTATATTACTAACCCGGCTATGAAGATCTTCGTGTGGCTACGTAATGAAGTCTACAAATAAGTGTATCTTATTTCCGTCATTAATAATATAATCTACGCGTTGACCGCTTGGTACGTTGACAGTCGTGAGCTCATTCCAAGTGATAGCTGTTTATTTTCTCTCGCCTGTTTACCAGGTCTCTGCCAGCTATTTACTCTACTAATTCCTGATGAAACATAATCAGAATATAATTGCAGCACAACTAACTCTTGATGGTGGGCGCGCCTGACTCAACATCCACTCGGAAAATAAAACAACCAGAGGCCATTAAGTTAACCGAGTCCTGATACTAGCATAACATTTATATGTATTATTATTATTATATATTTATTCGTTACGGCCAAATATGGTCCACGTTTGACAGTTTTTACATTAAGACTTAGTCTTCATTCTCTTCTAATATATCTTCATCCTCTCTCCCACTTCCTTGGGTTGGCGACCACGGGACCCCAGCTGAGTTCGGCATTGCTTCCACTTACTTGTGCCGGGCTCCTCCCCGTCTTCTTTCCTATCGACCTCCCTTAGTCAACTCTTGTTCTTTTCCGACCCCGACGGTATTAGGGTCTCCGACGCCTAGGGAGTCTTTCACTTTCCCGCCTTGATTGGCCCTTCTCTCATCTTTCCTGATCCCTCCTTCTTCTAGGGGTCAGACCTCTTCTGTTCTCTTGACATCTCCTGTCTTCTGCTTAAGCCCCACCACTTCTGGTGCACCTTCGATAGTGCTACACCCTCAATGGCTCACGGCTGGTGAGTTTGGGAGTTGGCGACCTCGAGGGATTCCTGAGCTGGGTCTGTTTTTTCCCCTTCTTCCATTGCCTCTGGAGTGGGTCTTATACCTGCCTTTCATGGTTCTCCTTCCTTCCAAGTCCCTCAATCCACATTATTCGAGGGTTGAGGGCATTTATTTTCCTCCTGTCCTTTATTTGCCTTATTCTCCTTTTGTTTTCAAATTTTTCTTCTGGTATGTAACTGTGTAGTTCGTTTTAGTTGTGGTTTACATTTCAATGACTATTTCACTATCACCCAAACCATTAGGGGCCGATAACCTAGATGTTAGGTCCCTTAAAACAACAATTCTCATCATCATATCTCCTGGATCAAGCCAGCATGGTGAATGCCAGCACAGGTATTCGAACCTAGGATTGGGGCAGTCGCGGCCATGCTGCTGTGTCCGATAGTAATCTAAACGAGATGTTTCTTGCAGAGACACCTGCTATATATCAGGCTTGCGAGGGAATATGATGAGTTTCAAATCAATGCGAGGTAATGGAGATTGAGGATAATAGGAAGATCCCTATGATTAAAGGACATCACTCACATATGCAACTTTTTACAACGACCATCAAATTAGACTGCAGATCCAATTTTAATAACGTTTCTCCTTCTTCGACCGCACACAGAGACCGCGTTCTCAATTACCGTCAGATCATAGGATGTAGTCCCGCAAAGAAATTACACCAAATTTATGAAATAATATTTCAAGTCATCAATATATCAGAACATGAGTTAAAACGTGGCAACACTGTAAAGCTCTCTACGATGACGAGGAGGCAAGCAATGCTGCCAACACTACCGTCAAAATATTATGAGTTTAGCCTTGTATAATCAGTGGCTTGATAACTTTTAGGAACGAAGGGAAATCTATTTTCTTTACTGGAAAGTCTTGGGTAAACACAAATGAATGAAGTCACCAAAATTAAAATTGTTCGTCATGCAGCAATTGAGGGTCTTGTGGGTCAAGGTTTGCCTTGCGACAGATGACCTCGTAGTTCCGCCCCCTTAAAGCAACAACAACAACAACAACTATTTAACTATTAAACAATTGTATGCTTTTGAAATATATAAATACATTTTTAAAGATAGAAATAGAATTCAAGTTGTTAGCCACGAGTATGAAACCAGAAGTATTACAGAGAATCACTCTATTTTATATCAACCTAAGTTAGGTATAGCCAAACGTAACTTTCTGTATATCTCACCAAAATTATATAACATTCTCCCAATTAAATTAAAAGAATTTAAAGGAAATCATGCAAACCTGAAGATGCAAATAAAACATTTTCTCAGAGAAAACAAAATTAAAATTGAAAATATAATTAGTTGAGCCTACAAGTTTATAAAACACAAATTCAATTTTCCTTCTTATTCATTTTTTCTTTTTGTGTATACACCATTTACATAGAACGTGTTATTCGGCTAAGTCATTATACAATTTTTAGAAATAGTAATCAACGATATGCATGCCACACACAAGGTTGCACCTTTTAGTGGCATATGTGATATCTCTTCCTGCTCTGTATGAATTTGATATCATATTTCGACCTGTCTTTATCATATTGTAACAATATAATTTCATAATTGTAAATTTACAGATTAAATAATTAGTAGGAAGTGCAAGAAAATTCATAAAATGTGAACAGATATTATGAATTTTGTAAAATGTGTGTATTTGTAACGATTTAATAAATAATAATAATAATAATAAGGTTTGCCTCGGTTCATGCCGGGAATGAACAAGGGTTTGCATATGGTCTTGAGTTGTTTCTGTGCCAAAAGAACAAGGCAGACGCCCACGACGAAATGATCGGTGAAGTGTATGAAAAGTGGTTCGCCGAGCAACTGTTGCCCAATGTTCCCGAAGGATCTGTCTTACTAATAGATAATGCGGGCTATCACAGTCGGAAAACTGAACCTACAACGTCATGGAGAAAAGATATGTTGAAACGGGAGTTTCTTTTATTGTGTCACAAAACAGAGACAGATCATTGACGAGATTGCCAATGCAGCAGGAGTTCTTCGCTTGCCACCATACCACTGAGAACTTAATCCCATCGAAATGGTATGGGCGCAAGTGAAGAACTATATAAAATTCAACGTCTCATTCAAAGAACAAGAAATGAAGAATTTAATTTTGGCTGCATACCGCTACGTGAACGACTCAAAGAAAATCGAAAGTGAACTCTGGAAACCAGATGAGATTCTAGATGACGAGGAACAATTGAGTGGTCTTATGCCAGAATGAAGTGACATTTTTTAAAATATTGAGCTATTCATAGTTTTAAAATGTTGAGATTTCATTTTGTCTTAGCCTGTGCCAAAACGAGCTGACAACTCGGTTCGTATCGTTGCTGTAGCAAGGGATTTCTTTGTCAAAATGTTGGTGCTATTCGTAATCGTGTGACAACACAGGATGGCGACATAGGTCGCGTGCGTGCTCCCGTGTGGTGGCAGTGGAAGTGAAGACGATGAGTATGAACCCAGTGATGACCCCTCTCAATCATCAGCTGTTAAGTGGATTTAATTAACTAGTGATACTTTCGTTTGGAGAACCTCATTTATATGAGGTTACGTTGTTTTTCTCACATGCCAGAATGAACGATAAATACCTCAAGTTGATGCAATCTTATAACTTGAGTCCTTTATTTCTCAAAACTAACTGAACGTCGCTTAGTTCATTCTGACATAAGACCACTCAATTTTTCATACGCTTGTTATCTTCATCGTCTTCTTCCAGTTTCGATGGATTGCCAACTGGTTCCGATTCGGCTTAAACTAGACCATCCAGAGACACGGAGGAATTTATGGAAGGATTTACTATTCCTCCTAAATGAATATATAAAAAATAATTATCCATCCTCAGCTTCCAATCCACTCTGATGTACCTGTACTTTGAAAAAGCCGATTAAAATCAAGACGGCCATCCATAATACTGGCGGAATTGTTGCAAGCAATGAATTTCAACATGAAGAGGAAATGGTCAGGAATGTGGACTAGTGGTGCACATGAGGACTACCAGGCTCTCGTTACACCAGATACACTGCCAGTTGGCATGCAACCACCGCGACGTGTTTGGAAGACACTTAACAGGCTCCGTACAGGCCATGGCATCTGTGCAGAGAACCTCCACCGGTGGGGATTGGTGACATCATCCCAATGTGACTGTGGCAGTGAACACCAGACTATCAAACACATTGTAACGTGCTGTAGCAGACGAGCTTATTCTGGGAGTCCAGAAGATTTCTTTGAAGTGACGGCTTCAACCCTTCAATAGATTGAAAACTTAGACATTAACTTGTAGATTTAGTATTTATAATTTGATACAATTTGCTCTTCAGTTGCCATAGACGCTAAATAAATAAATAAATAAATAAATAAATAAATAAATATATTCGTGAAAAATGTCATATTATAAATTATAATACCATAATAGAGAACATGTAATACGGTGTTATCATATTTCTGATAAACTATTATAATGTGTGCATTAAAATCGCGCTCTGAGCTTTTGTGTATCATATCCAAATATTGTACCGTCGTTCACTGCAGGGCACGAGGTACAATTATATACAACAAACAAATATGTTTAAAAATGCCAGAGTATTGCCTAAAAGCACGTCGCATCATGTGCCTGGCCTTGTGTAGAGCTGGCATCAGCGCTCTATCTTATAAGATCTGGCTGTGATGTTTACTTATCGGGCTGCATTGATCTGATGAGCAGACCAGATGAGCGGCTGATATCACAGCACAAGAATGCCAATCATTTAGTGTATGGGTGACGTCATTCAATATAGCCTACTGTCAGTCGTGAAACCTGCTCTTTGTTGCGTGTCTTCACCTTTCTCAACTTCACTCCTATGTCCTGCCCTTCTCCACCCCCGCGTAATCTTACAGAGAATTGTCCGCCCTTTCTCAGGATGTAAAATTAAGTCTCTAATTTTTACTATCACGTTGTTTTTGCGCGAATCTACTCTATATTTCCGCATATAAAAACCTTGTCACACGATTTATAAAGCAACAAACAAATATATCGAATATTCGATGTTTTTCCTTAAAATCACGCCTGTAGAGTATTTTCACAGCACGTAGATCTGGCAACAGCGCACTCTATTTAACGTGTACACTATGAAGAAGGAGCTATGCACATAAATATGTCGACCTTCATAACGCTAATATTTGTTGAAACTGGTAACGTATGGTTGCACCAACACATAGTGAAGAAAGTACTCCAAGAAACGAAGGGAGACCTCACAAGCAGTGGTAGTATCTTAAGCATGTTTTATTGTGTTGGAGTTTAGCTAACCTGAGGCACTGTATACTGGCCACACGACCCAGATTACAACTGTATGTATATTTCCAGAGGGAACTATAACTCTTACAAACCATTCAGAAGAATCTGAATTCTATCGGCCGTAGTGTTCTGACTAGGAGTACCACACCAACTGATGGATGGTTCACTGGGGCAACCCTCTGGCACAGATCATTGGTTCTTCTGAACGAATACGATTTTAAAATCAATCATTTGTACGCTTCTCTGGTTGTTTAACGAAATGCGTGCACGTGCTCAATGAAACCATTATTTATCGTCATTTATAAGCCGATGAAAAGAATATTTCTCTCATTACGTTACGGTCTTTAATTCCTTACGTCGACTCTGTTTATACTTGCGTAATTACTGTGGTCGCCTGGTCACAATAATTGTTTAGTTAGTTATTGTTGCTTTACGTTTGATTTGGCGTCGTGGCATAATTATAAAATAACAACCAAATACAGAGCAATCTACAAAACAGATCTAAAATGTTTAAAGAACAAGTCGTACGCAGGTTGAGGTAGCGTGCTCAATAGACACGTTGCGTGACCTGTCGTGTCTGATTGTATGTTATTATCGCTGTTACAAGTATGCACACAAACATTAGCCAATACGTGCCACAAATACCATCCTTGGAGCACAATAATGAGTAGTCATTCAAGTAATAATTAGTTTATTAATTAAGGACCAATTACCTTATTCTTCCCGGCAAGAGAGCTTTTCGCGAAATTTATCTTTGGCTTTAAGAATAGTAGCTTATACCAAACGAATTCAATGTCATCTCGAATCTTCAGTTTTTCTCAACTCCATAGAGCAGTGCTTTCTAAACAGGGTGTCACGTGCTACCATCAAGGGTGTAGTCAGATATTTTCCAATACTAATAAATGTAAACCAATATGACTGGATAAGAAATCCTTCCTTTTACAACCTCCAGCTCTTGTGAACTTCAACGAATCGAAGAGGAGGAACTGGAGGAACTTGAAAACAATCTGATTTTAATACTTAAGTACCAAGAGTCAGAATTAGACAGCTTCTGGGTTTCTATTTAACAAGATTTTCCTCACCTGAGTAAAAGAGCCCTCATCGTTTTGTTGCAGTTTTCTACGAAATATTCGTGTGAAAGTGCGTTTTCTGTTATGGCTAATACAGAAACAGTTAAACGTGGAAGTTTCAGAATGTTAGATGAGGAAATGCGTGTGAATTTGTCCAGCATCCGACCCGATATAAAGCATATTTGCAATGATCGCCAAGCCTATAGCAGTCATTGAATTGGAACATCAAGGTGCACGTTAAGGTGTTTAATATAGCATATTATATTTGGAAAATCATATTAGTACATTATGCAACGAGCCTATAATGGCTATAATTAAGACACGAGTATTTTTATAAAACGAGCGTATGCGAGTTTTATAATTTCCATACGAGTGTCTTAATTACCATTATAGGCGAGTTGCATACGACTGTTTATGTTCGACGATAATTATAACTTTATTATATGTTTTAACATAAATATTCATAAATACCTGTTGAGAGTCAGCCACTTGAATTTTGTGATCGCAGTGCGAGCGCTGGGTATATCTCTGTCTTTCAAGATCTCTGAACGACCGACGCATGCGCTCTGTGTGCTTGCAATGCCATATGCAGGCCATATGTTTACATCTGCCGTCCCTCAGTAATATTGTCACCGGAATCGTTTGAAGGCAATGCGCTGTGTAGAAATTAGTGTTGGTGATATTAAGGTACAGTGCTATTTCTTGTCTCATATTCGCCAGTTTATTTACTTGAACCTATGGACGGTGCGTATTCCATGTCGGTAATTTATTATAGTTCGATGTTGTGTTTATGTCCGACATGTTGGATTTTGAGCGCATGCGTGAAGGTATCGTTACCTAATTGGTCAATGAACGAGCTCTGATTGGCTGGAGAAACTGTATCATAATGAAAAACAGTGTTATAATGACCATCATTATGATACAGTTTTCTGACACATAATAGTGAGGGTCGAACATAAAATATACTATATACATTTCTTTAAGGTAAGACGGTAGACCCTACACCGACGATGTTAAATTAAGCAAATTCATGCCCCGTTTTCACATAAACTATTGACTATTTTCACTGTAAACTAAAAGATCTTTGTGAATCTTACTGATTCTAAATGGCTGTGGCATTGGCATTCAAAATGTATTTATAAATTAATTTCCATGTATTCCAATTTTCTTTGTGAAAAACATTAATACATATTTTTACTATGGCAGAATTTCTAGTGCAATCAGCATAACTCAGGATCTACAGTTGCAGTATAGTGGTGTTAAAAACAGTGAAATTATCATTAAAATTTCTCGTATAGTTTCTGAGAAACGGGACAAATGTTTCATAATTTATGGTTTTAAGAAAATGACACATACAATTTTACAATATGTATATGCTAGGAAAAACAACGTTTGTTTAAAACTTTGCGCACCTGCTAACATTCGACTATCGAAATGCGTTGTAGCAGGTTCACCAACATATGAACCTCTACAAAATACACGAGAAAAACTAACATTCTAACTGTAAACGAGTCGGAGGTATAAGACTTTTACAAAAAAAAAAAAAAAAAAAAGGCGGAAAATTATTACAGAGTGATAGATGCCATAAACATTTAAACAAATATACTAATGCAGTTATAACCGGAGGACAGTAGGCTAATAAATAATACATTTGAATGTTCAGAAATGAACGTAGTATCAAATTACGCAAAAAACTAAAAGTTGATTTTTTGAAAAAATTCAGCCTACCGTCTTACCTTGAAGTGAATCTCCTGTTTTAAAATAGGGCTAGTCTATGTTTATAATTCATGGGTGTCATGTAGAATAATATGTGCTAACAGAGTGTTGCCATGAGAGAATAGCCTACGTACATCAATAACCGCCACAATGTTTTTTTTGTCAGTTCTTTTTAATCATTTCACTCGCAGTCTTAATTTCTATCCTCCTGAACCGTAAAAGTTCTTTCCAACTATAGGCTACTCCTTTCTGTAAACTCTCTCATTAGACCATCGCTAATTTCTTCTTGGTTTAATGAATGTGCGATGTAGTATTTGGTGCAGTGACATAATGACGATGTGATAACAGAGCTATAGGTGTACACTTATTGTTGGTCAACTGGATCAACGAGTCTATCCGAAGTCTCACTGTGATGGTCCCAATTTGTGACCAGAATGAAATAATTTTGTATATTTTATTATTATTATTATTACTATCAATATTTTTTTAATTTTACATTTTACCTTTTATTAGTTATTATGTTAACTAATATGTTTATATCTATTATTATGCGGTAATGTAGAATATTATGGCAATTGAAAGGACTTGGAGCGATACACATTATATTTGAAATAAGTTAGACGCTTGACTGAATATTATTTCTGAAGAAAATACGAACAAGAGATGAAGAGGGTTGTTCGCAGAAGGGCGGCTTATCCACGGCTTCTTGGAAATGACATAAATAGACACTTATGTCTTTCACATCAAGTATTCTACCAGTATACAAGGGGTGGGCGCGTGCCCGGGAACGTTATATATATGACGGCCGCCCAAATGGATTATTTTTATTGAATTGCTGGAGGAGAGGGAATGGTGCTGAGTGGAGCAGAGGAACTTGTAGCGAGATTGAGTCTATAACGCAGTTCTAAACTAGACAGTTGACTATTAAGTATGTGAATTTGATAAGACATTCTGTCTCATCAAACTGTGACATGGTTGTGTACGAGGCTATTGTCACAGGGATGATTTTTGGAATTTATTCCGTCATCCACATATAAATTTATTACTTTGAGGAAGATCAGGGCCATCTGGAACTCTCTACGCAACAATCCAACTACAAAGATCTTCAATGCGGTGAGCGATGTAAACAGCTATACTCCAGTCAAATCAGAAGGCTCTCATGCTTATTAAATTCAATCTATATTTTATTCAATTAACTCAGTATACTCCAAGACCCATAATACAAGTAAATTCAGTAGATTCTTTAATTTAATTTATTATTATTATTATTATCTTTAGTATTTTATTCTTTTTGCACTTGTTGTTTTTATATATTAAATTCATTTTTAAATTCAAATGTTTGACTGGTTTCCTTTAGTAGCTAGAAATTACTATAAGGCAACACCATACTCCTGAATTAATTATCGTAAGGTTAGATTACGTAAGTTTCACTACGACTGGAGATAGGAATTTCGATGCTCTCCCTCTGTTTAACCGAGGTTTAATATATTATTTTGATCATGATATATAAATGGTCTGGCGCCCGTGGCTACATATAATACTACACATTATGTACTTTTTTTAGTGAAGCTGACAACAATACAGATACACTATTAGATTAATACACAATTAAATGTTTCATTTTGATCACCCAAAAGTGGGCGACTATTTAATTATTTAAATGTTTCATATTAACAAGATTCAGTTCTTTCACAAAACCATTACAAATAACGCCCAACTAGTGAGGCAAGTTTAAGATCTCCCTAAACACATTACAAATGGCTGCCTCAACGAGGGACATTAAGTACACAAAACTATTACATCACGAGTCGAACCGAAGTTGAACGTCTGCAGAAGCTTATCTCAGCTTCCTTCGACCTAGTTACATAATACATGTATATCAAGATGATCTGACAGTGTGAGAATGGGAAACTTGCCCTTGAATTAACTGGGTCCCTTCTGGGGGTGATGTGTCTTGTTATTATTTGTGATTAACGATAGTTACTTAGTTCCGCCCCTTAAAACAATGATAACTAACTATAACGATGGTTACCATGGCAACAAGTGTACATTCTAGTTCAGAGGCTGAATTGTCCAGAATCATTCGAGGGGCGATATAAATTGCTAAATAACTTCTTTGAGCAGATCATGGCTGCTCTGTAGTTAAGTTACTATCTTCTTCTTTGACTCAAGATGTCATGGAGTAGCGAATTATATTTCGGTATGGCCTCCTACTACAGTACAGCTGGAATGGCTTTGTTCCAAAAACCGTGCTATGGTTGGCTTTTTGTAAATCGTTAGAAAAGCACAAAAAAGCTTAACTGTACATTTCGGAGTAATTTCTGGTATCATGTCGTCGGAAAACTAAAAAAAATAATGAAAAGCGTTTTTCTCTGAACCTACGTATTTTAAAGAAAAGTTTTTTAAACAAAAAAAGTAGAGGACATTGTCACCTACAATTTGTCTCATTGAGGTCATGTCATACGTTTTGAAATGCAGAAGCTAGGTGGCGCAAACGTTTCCAAAAAGTGTTTTTTCACTTTTTGTCCTAGAAAAATGTTTTTTTTTTTCACAAAAGAGTGAATCAGAAATTTGTTCCTCTAAAAATTGTCTGCAACATTTATTTAAACGTTTGTTTCCTCCGACTTATCGTTCCAAAATTATAGCGCAGCAAATGCAACGCTGCGTAGTCAAGGCTACTATTGTTACTGCGGAGAGAGCGGTGGGCATAATTTAGACAGGGACCGGTGTCGGACAATTTTCACATTCGGCAGACGAATGGAACGATAAGTCGGAGGAGAAAAATGTTTCAATAAATGTTGTAGACAATTTTGAGAGGAACAAATTTCTGATTCGCTCTTTAGTGAACAAAACTTTTTTCTAGGACAAAAAGTGAAAAAACACTTTTTTGGAAACTTTGGCGCCACCTAGCTTCTGCATTTCAAAACGTATGACATGACCTCAATGGGACAAATTGTAGGTGACAATGTGCTCTACATTTTTTGTTCAAAAAACTTTCCTTTAAAATACGTCGATTCAGAGAAAAACGCTTTTCATCTTTTTTTTTTAGTTTTCCGACAAAATGATCGTGCAAATTATTCTGAAATTTAGAGTTAAGCTGTTCTTGTGCTTTTCTAACGATTTACTAAAAGCCAACCATAGCACGGTTTTTGGAACAAAAGGGGTTTCTTCTGTGCAGCTGTACTGTACTAATATCATTTTATCCATGGAGGCGACACGCCATTGTTAACTCATTCCTTCTAAGCTTGATAACGGGGCAAATTGTTACATCTCCACCTAAATGTGAATAAGGTGTAGCCTGCTGCAGGAACACAATCATGTTACTTCACACTCAGGAATCCCAATGGACCACTTCCTACGATACGAGGTCAGGGGACTGGTTCTTCACAAGGACCGATTCTTAGCAGAAAAGTCTGGGAAACGAGGTTATGAAGACAGGGTTATATCATTAACACGTTTTCAAACGAAAACCAACAATTCAGTTACAGTTTGCAAGTCGAGGTACTGAGTTTCTTTTCATAAAGCGCCTGCAATATTTTCCTTGTTTGGGTTTCATTTCCCATCAACTCCATATACAGGGCTATTCAAAAGAAGGAACAGATTCCAACCATTTATTTCTTCCAAATTACAAAAGGTAGAAACACAATTCCAACGTTCCTTGAAAAAGAAAGGTTCAATTTTTTACTTTTTTATGCATTTAATGTAATCAGAATGTGTTACGCAACAGATATCAAAACGGTGACTCATTGACAGCTTCAACAATTTCGATGTCGAAGACTTTCAAGAGTGTCAGGCTTAGGCGGGTTAAAACATGGCCTATTAGGTAACCCCACAGATAAAAATCACACGGAGTGAGGTCTGGAGACCTGGGAGGCCACCGATGATGAAGTTCATCTTCTGGTTCTCCTCTTCCAAACGAACGACCTGGAATGGTGCCATTCAGGTAACGTTGGACGTGAAATAACCAGTTTCGAAGCATGTCTTCTCCATGAAGAAGAAAGGTCCATAAACTTAGTTTACAGATATGACACAGAAAACTTTAATCTTCGGTGAATCTCGTTCATGTTCAATAACTGCCCTAGGATTTTCACTTGCCCAAATTCTAACGTTATGGCGATTAAACAGAACCGGAAAGATGAAAAGTGGATTTGCTCGGAAATAAATGTTCGTTCACATTTTACACTTTTGTTTGTCCAGGTTCGTTTGGTGCTTTACCAGGACGAAGCTTAGAACAGGGTGTACTACTCACTTCCTAAAGGAAATGTACTAGGAATGTAAATATTTGAACCTACGAATAGTTCGACTGTTCGAAGTAATCGAAAGTTGGAATATTTCAACTATTCCTATTTCCAAACACAGTCAATAGTCGAATCATTCAAATGTTCGAATAATTGTAATAAACATAGAAAGAAAGCAAGGAAGAGATAACAAGTACTGGCGTAGTGGGTAGCAAGATGCCCAAGGTCGCGGGTTCAAACCCGGCCGAAGACGTCAGATTTTTAAGAGCGTTAAAAAACCTCAGAATGCCTTCCTTCGGAGACAGCCGGCAGACCCATATAATAGATTTATGGCATGTAAAAGAAACTTCCACTAACTACAATTGTGTGAGGCTATTTTTTTTAGGTTCGATTTGATTAATTCTCTATTAGTTCCAACGTTCGTCGCCAGGTGCTGGTTGCGGTGGCATCTAGTAGCCAAGTTGACAGCTAGATGTCGTTGACGGTAGCAAACGTAGGAACTACTTGAAATTACTGTCAGAAATCCTTACTTGAATTACAGGTAACACACACTAATACAGCCATCACAATTAACACCGGTTATCAGACAAAGTACACGGGGCTACATGACCGCGTTGTCGCAGCCCCTAAACTGAGGAACCCACCAACATTAAATTGTCGTTTACTGCTTTTCAGTTGGTCAACACGACTGTGCCCATGAATGGACGGGGAGCAAGATTAATTTAAACACACTCCTGGAAATAATTAGTTGCGCCATTTAATTGTGATAATTAACTTGTTGGTTGGTTCCCGAGTTTAGGAGCTGCGACAACGCGGTCATGTAGCCCCGAGTACTTTGGGTGATAACTGGTGTTAACTATGATGACTGTATCTGTGATTCAGGTAAGGACTGCAGACGATCAATTTTCAAGTAGGCTAGTTCCAACTTTTGCTACCAAACGCCACCGTGAACGACAACTAGTTCTGAACATGGTTACTAGATGCCACCGCAGTCTGCTCCTGGCGACGAACGTTGGAACCTAAAAGCGTCAGTCAACTCTAACCTATAATTTATCTTCACACAAGTATAGTTAGTGGAAGGTTCTTTTTCATGCCATAAATCTATGACATGGGACCGCCAGCTTTATTCCCCTCCGAAGGAAGGCATACTGATGGATTTTTAACGCTCTTAAAAAATCCGACGACTTCGGCCGGGTTTGAACCCGTTACCTTGGGCATAGAAGCTCAGCATGCTACCCACTACGCCACCGATGCCGCTGATAATTAACTAATACAGGTAATTCTATTGAAAAGGGGGGCGAGGTCCCTCTCGAAACGAATAGGAAATGTATTTTTTTATTTTATTTTCAGACGGCGTAATCCCAAACAATGAAAGCCTTGATCTACAGATTATATTTGTTATTTCTCCCAATTCTCCGTGTGAAAGGCGGCAGGGCGTGCACACGGCTGGTGTTTTAGCTAAATTCAATTAAGAGCAGAGCCCGAGGCTGTTTGAACACAGGCGGCAGGTCAAAGCATTGGCATGACTCTGATTTATCTCGTGGATGTTAATAACGTGGGTAGGAATGCGGAACTTGGCTTCATGTCACGACCATGTTGGAAGGAAGCACCCGTGGCCTAGAAGAAGGGAATCAGGGAAGTGTCACTACCTCGGTCCGAAATATTCCGGCGCTAATGTAAGCCCCAGCGATAAGATTCTCCAAATTGATAGTTTTGGGAGAACATAACTGTCCAGCACACACGATGCGAAAATGCATTCTTGCAATTGGGGTGTCTTGTATCAATACAAGACACATCACTTCAACAAAAATTTTCAGGAGACACAAAAAGGAAAAAAATAAGAATATGTCCTTTGTTTACTGACAAATAAATGAGCCTCTTTGTTGAAAGTTGCGAGTGATATAGACAAATAAATGAGCCTCTTTGTTGAAAGTTGCGAGTGATATAGACAAATATTTCCCAAAAGTTTCATAACTCAAGCTGTTTTATTTTCCTTTTTATAGGAGTTTTAATATTGATACCCGTAAAACATGTCGGTCATTGGGAAAATATTTACTGAAGGATTCCCTTATACAGTATGCATTTTTTGAACGATTACTATTTGACACTGTTGTAACTTTAAGGCCGTCGAAAGATCAACTCCGCAACATATAACAGGTCGTGACCGAAACCTTGATGAGGCAAATAGAGACCTACACGTTCCAGAGATTCCCCTTGAGCTTTATTGATTGTGATAAAGTACGCCAAGGGGATAGCAAATTGGAAAATTGAAGTGTTTTATCGGAAGATGTTAAATCAAGTCGAAGGCTTACAGCTCTCTTTACCTTCACATATACTTACTCTAAAAGTTTGAGCCATAGAGCCATAACAATATTTCCCCCCTTTTTAATTCTGATATACAAAGATCTCAGTAAGACGCGGCGCGATCCGCCATTTCTCTGGTGGAATAGAGCCATTGCGCGTAAGCACGGGAGCGACAAACATTAAAGACACGTTGGCATCTCTAAAAGCCATAGTAGTTAAAAGAGACGTAAAACCAATAAAATTATTATTATTATTATTATTTAAAGACACTCTGCAAATCTACATGCCAAGAGCTCTCGTTAGAATGCATTACGAAATCAATCGGTTAAGACGTTATCTCAATCTCGCGGCAACAGAAATCACCTTAGTGTTAGATGTGTCTTATTTTGTTTTAAAACTTGCTGATGTATCTTGTGTTGCAAATCAGTAATCGGATGTATCTTATTTTGAAAATAAAATAATCACTCTTCACAAGTATAAAGTCTATTTAACATACCAATACAAATGTAAACAAACCGGCGCTAACAGAACAGGAAACAATTGCATAAGTAGCACACAGAGAGTTGTTGCGCAATAGGCCCTGCCCAGATGTGTCATGTTTTGAAACTTGAGCATTTAAATACAGCATGATGATTTGAATTACTTACTCTTCACACAAGTAACGGGGGAATTTAGGACTCGTTGGTGGTCATTTATATTGTCAAAGATGCTGATGGTAGAATCTTTCCGCCATATTCTAAAACTCAGATATTCTAAATGCATCTCCTTGACCTAAGGTGCAGGATTTTTTAAAATAATGTACGTATAAATAAAAATAAAAAGATTAAAGTGTAAAAATAAAACAAAATTAAAATATAGAGATTAAAATTATTAAAATATACATTAAATAAAAAAAAGTTATAAAAATATTATTACGATTACAAAAAAGATATAAACATCGAAATAATGAAACTAGTCTAACTATAGAAATACATCATCAACTGTAAATAAAGAAATAATTTAATTAATCATAAATATTAAAATTAAATCTATAAAAAACATAAGTTATATAATTTAAAAAAATCAAAATTGAAATGTAAATAGCTTACGCATGAAAACAGAAAATAAAAACAAGTAGTTCCGTGAAGAACTATGCAGCCTATTTTCATATATCCTACTTGTGTTAATTGCCACTATCAACATACAAAATTTCAGTTTAATTGCTGTAATAGATTCGTAGATATTGAGAACCGAATAAATATTTCGGATGGTCGCCATGTTGGATTTTATATATGTAGGTCCTAGAGTTTTGTGCTGTAACATGAAGATTATTGTGTACGTGTAGTATTCAAAGTTCAATCCCATGATTAGGACACAAGAAGTAGCAAGGAGATTTTAAAATTTCGCACAGCTGCCATCTTATGGTTATGGAAACAATTGAAATAAATTAGATGCCAGTGGATTAACATTCGTATAAGGATTTACTGTACCAACTTTCACTGCACTCGGGTGGTTAAATTGCGAGAAACGTCCATGTGAATATTTATACTTCGCGTCGCCGCCATGTTGGATTTGTGATCACCAGGTTATTTAAAGTCCTATAGGTGAACTTAAGTTCATAGCCCCTATGAACATTTAAAAAATCAGTTTGATTGCTATAATAGATTCGTAGATATGCAGAGCCTTCTAAATATTTCAGATGGTCGCCATGTTGGATTGTTAAATGTATAGGCCATAGAGTCATGTACCATTAAAGGAAAATTATTGCGTAGGTTCATTATTCAAACTTTCACATCGATCGCATGATTACGACACAAGAAATAAAAACTTAATTTTAATATTCGCAAAGCCGCCATCTTGAGGTTATGTAAACTAACAAATTAGATACCAGTGTATTAAAATGTGTATAAACATTTCCTCTACCAGATTTCATTGCGGTTGGAACATTAAATCGCGAGAAATGTCTATTTAAAATTTTCAAATTCGCTTGGCCGCCATGTTCGTTTTGTAGTTAACCGGTTTTTGAAAGTCTTATAAATGAACTTTCAGTAGTGCCCTTTATCTCCGTACAAAATTTCAGGGTGATACCGTTAATAGTTTCAGAGATATAGAATGCCGGTGAAATATTTCGCACATCCGCCATCTTGTGGTTATGTAAACAATTGAACCAAGTTAGATGTCGGTGAAATACAATGTATATAAACATATACTGTACCAGTACTGTACCAAGTTTTATTGCGTTTCGTTGGTTAAATCGCGAGAAACGTCTATATAAAAGTCGCAAATTCGCGTGGCCGCCATGTTGGTTTTGTGGTTACAAGTTTTTTAAAAGTCACATAGGTGAACTTCTAGTAGTTCCCTTTATCACCGTAAAAAAATCCAGGGTGATATCGGGAATAGTTTCGGAGATATTGAATGCTGGTGAAATATTTCGCACAGCCGCCATGTTGGATTGGTGAGACGTATCAAAATTTGAAGGGCTCGGTCGGGGTCTTCCGGAATAGTGCTGTGAACCTACCGAGTTTCATTGAAATAGCTCCAGCCGTTTAGAAGTTATTAGGGGGGCGCATACACACACGGACAAAAGGTGATCTCATAAGCCTATTTTTATTCAAAATTGAAAATAGGCCAATAAATAATTTTGACCTATAAAGTGTTCAACGAACCGTAATCTCAAAATCGCTAAAATAGTGATGTATCTTGGTTTGATACCAGATGACTCCACTCCCTTTCAATGTTCGTCCATTCTCTATTCCATTGGAACATTCAGCCCTATGTACTTGTGTGTGTTTCAGCCTGTGTTATTGTGATGGCTGTAGTGTATTTGTGCCGGTCCCGTGGTGTTGGGGTAGCGCTCCTGTATCGCACCCGGAGGCCTCGGGTTCGATTCCCGGTTCCATCAGGGATTTTAGAAACTGACGTAAAGGCTGGTACGGGGTGTACTCAGCCTCGTGAGGACAATTGAGTAGCGTCTGACAGTGAGGCAGCCAAGATTAACGGCCGAGGGGACCCGATGCGCTGACTATGCGTCACCGCCCCACATCCCAACAACTGTTACCCGCATTCGCACGTTTGTTATCCGAATCTACTGGCATTACGATAATAGTTTTATTTAGATAAAGCATAAATAACTAAAGCACCATCTGAGGAGAAAGTCGTTCCCCTAGGCTATGTGTGTCATGTGCTATGTTTAAAATGAATGTTTCACAGCCAGAATTGCCACCCTTTCCTCTTCGGAGTGTTAATTATGTTTAATGACATAATTTCAATGAGATTAGCTTAAATCGTTATCTTACATTTGTCATTAAAAAAATCACGGAAAAATATGATAGGCCTATGTCTTAAACATCAGGGTCCTAATAAAGATATTAAACAACTTCGGAATATATTCTAAAAACTATCCGCAAATTTACTCCAAACATTGTCCTCAGCTTATCCTGTATCCGCCCAGCATTGCAAACTATATCCGCATGGCGAAAAATGTTGCGGATGTCCGCTTCCACGCAGGCTTTAACTGTGGTTATTATTCATACTACGCACGGACCGAGACCCTCTCACACATCAATCCTCATCGTCCGCTATCCACATTCCTCTCAGCTTGGACTCGAGCAGTACGCGAAGAATGCTATCTGATATTGTTTTAAAAACTATTTCAGACATTAATGAACATTTCTTCTCGCTTAGTGACCAATATAAAGTCAACAGCAAAAAACGTTTCTCGCTACCTAACTTTTCGGTGATACCTGCACCAGGAGGGCTGGGTTTGGTACCCCGAGGCCAAAGTGGCCTGAAGACAATTAACCTAGTACTATTCTATGCTCTCAATTAAACATGGACTCGAACAGCAGTGGTTAAAAAATAAATATATATTCTCAAGGGAAAAGAATACAAGGCCGAATGGCTATGGGAGGGAACACCAATCTGCACTCCTATATATATCTAAAATGGAGGCCAAGCTATACCCCAAATTATATGGCAACGCTGTATAATTAAAACAAGTTACATTTACGTGATTTAGAAATCACCACATATTAAACCTTTTCTAATTCTTATCCGAAAACAACAACAGTCTCATTTCGTTTCTTTTCAATTGGTTACTCATTACATTCTTTCAAATAGCCTTCCGAAAATGTTTTGCAACCAGCATGAATGCTGTGCTTATGCGTCCATAATAGACCAAAAGATGCCATCACAGACAAACGAAAAGCAAGGGGCCGTTTGTCATTATTAAAACTATCAAGTTCCCCACACCAAAATCCTGACAATTACATTCTTGAAATCATTTAATTTCACATTAGCAGCATGGAAAGATTAAAAATGAAACTAACCACATCTCGAAAGATGAAGTAAAACAAACTCGTTTTCGCTGCTTAAAGAAACGGAGGCGTGTTATGAATATAAAATAATCTTAGGCCACATTATAATAGACCCATAAAAATATAAATTGAACAAATTAGACAATCTAAGAAAACGCCTTGATAAAGGAAGAATAGCGTCCTTTTGGAATCGAAAGTTATTTCAATGCATCCGGCCAGACGACACTTGGCCTCTTAAAAATCCACAAACTTAGTTCCCATTTTCATGAAATGTCATAAATATTTTGTCCGACGGTTCTAGAGTTCCAATTAATATCATCTAACAGTTTTTACCTTGTTCTCGGACCAAGATTTAGGTAGTGGTCCGAGGCTACCACAAACCGCGTCCTTTCACCACAAGCTCACATTATGTTCTCTTTTAGCTTGGCTTCATTTCGACACTGGGACGCCATTTTGCGCATGTGCAGAAGTTCATTTTAAAACCGATGACAAATGAAGAACGCCTGGCACTAGTTTTAATGCCAACTTTATAATTAATTTTCCTTCACCTCTTAAATGATCAAAACGTCCCTTTTTAACCAAATTTAATTTGGCAATAGAATTTTCATCGATGTGTCCGTCAATGATTGGCTATCAGACTTTAGATTATTTGAACAAATACCGCCAAATCCAGTACAGTCCCATCATACATATTATTCACTAGACAGTCAACAATGGCTATATTCAATCAATGGCCGGAGTAATTAATTAATATATTCTCCATTAAAAGACAATGGTTATTTAAATTGTTTATGTCTTCTTCTTGTATCCTGAAATGATTCACAATAAATGCCAGGAACGTCGGCAGAAGAATGGGGGGGGGGTCACATGGGGGCGGCGACCGGGGGCGGGGCACATGGGGGCGGCGGCGGCGGCGAAGTATTGTGAGTCGAAACCAATCGGCTCAATACCGTCCTAGATTTTTCATGTGGCATTTAAGAAAAAACATCATAACTTTCTTATTATGAAAATAATTACTGCCCTGAGAAATAGAGTATCTTCTACCAGCAACAGGCAATATAAAAATAAATTCTTCTGTTGTGATTATTAGTTCATTATCTATGGCGTGATAAGTTTTATATGTGCATAAATATTGATTCGCGCTAAAATATCGTAATTGTGAAAATAGGACCATGTATTATTATTTATGGCTTTTAGTATTACGTCATCATAAAGAGTGGAATATTCTCTATAAGACCACGCAAACATTTCCTTAGAATTATTACTTTGCTTTATTGGCAAATGGTAACATCGCTCGGGTAGAAGAGCACGAAGCTAATTGCAGAACATATGAGTGCGAGTGAGAGGCAAATACTACATTTAATTCCAAAGTAGAAACGCTCTTTTTTTCTTTATAGAACCTTCGATGTACGGTCAGTTGTTATGTCTAGAAGGTGTTGGATTTCTCGACGGGGTCGGCTGCGTTCGCGCGGTGGCACATTGGCAGCTTTATAACGAGCTTCTGCTTTCTCCACCGCCCCATCGTAAAGTGTGCTTCATGTCGGGCATTAGCACACAGAACGAGCTTCGAGTCCCGGCGCTGTTTGATGTAGCGACACTGCTTGGCTTGAAGCTCACTAATGGTTAATGAATGAGTGTGACACACAACTTAGAGCTGTACGGAATTAACAAGCGAAGAAACTATTCTCCAATCCATTAATAGCCTAGACCACTCTATCAAATTCACTAAGGAATCCGAATCATATCGAAAAATAAATTATATCGACATAACTATTGAATGTAAAGACAACGAGCTCTCATATTCCATATTCCGAAAAGCCACAAAAACCTCGCATGCAATCGACAATCAGACTAATCACCCCAGTACGCATAAATTAGCGGGGTTCAACTCAATGGTGCACAGGGCTTTAAACATACCCGTGTCAAAAGACAATTATAATAAGGAAATAAGAACCATTAAGTAAATAGCAAAGGAAAACAATTTCCCGCCAAGCTAAATAGACCAAATTGCAGCCAAACATAAAAATAAAGATAAAACGATTCCAAAACCAGACATTAATGAGAAAAAATTCCCGCTTCAACTATGTGAATGCGAACAGATATAAAATCACTAATCTATTCAAAAAGCAAGGCATAAAAATAGCATTCACAACCAACAACACAACCGGTAGGCACCTGCAAAATAGTAATCTAAATAAACAAGACCCGTATTCAAAGTCAGGGGTATATTCTATTACATGCCAAGACACTGGTTGCCAAGCTAATTACATCGGACAGAGCGAAAGACGAGTAGATACACGTTACAATGAACATAGGAACGCGATAAAATATGGAACACATTCAGCCATATGTGCGACGCGGGGACAGTTTCACTAACATTGAAACTAACCTAAAAATAATTCATCACGAATCGAAAGGCAGAGCTCTTGACATAAAGGAAGCAATCGAGATACACCTAGCCAAAAGAAATAACCCCAACAATCTAAACGAACAAACTTTCATGGAGAGCTCACCCCTCTTCACTCTACTAAAAAACACACCCTGTCGGAAACAAGACACATCTTAGCGATAGAGCCAAGCTAGTTTAAAAAGGGGGGAAATAGGGGATTTTAATAGGTAAATGTTATCTGGATCAGGAGTACGATGTACTTTTTTTCTTCTTCAATAAACCAAGGCCGGCATTCGCGGCAGTATTAAAGGTGCCGTGACGTCCTCAAAGACCGGACAGCGCTTAGTATGAATGGCTAATAGTCTACGCGTGGCGAGGACTGATCCACGGTCTTTCAATAGTTGAAGACCTTGACTAGACTTGGCAACATCCCACAGATACACATGCACTGACCTCAGACAGCACATAGGAATACGGGGCGGGAGGACCAGATCAGGAGATAACATTCCAATTCAGTCGATCGCAACTGGTGTAAGAGTGAAGTTCAAACTGCTCGTAGCTCTAGCGAGGAAGACATCCATCCAGATAAGTAGTAGCCTTTACTATACTGTGCAACCATAGTTGACATTTTACAACCATATAGTCACTCCAAACAGACAAACTCCTGATTTCTATCACCCTTTTAGCATTTCACCTAACATCAGATATACTACAATTAGCATACACTGACAAGTTTCATTACCAATACAGCAACTAAATAATTGTAAATATCTCCTCCTGTTATAGCATAAGTGTAATGGATCTGATGATGATCGCTTGACGATCGAAACTGGCCATCCTAGTGCATTTATTAATCTCATGTTTTTATTTCAGGATTAGGGCATAACCCAACTCTTTTAGGGTACATTCGTGTTGGACGACTGAAAAGCTATTGCCTTATACACATTCAGCTACACAATTTGTCTAGGTCATAACCCTATCAGGCTGAATGGGGAAGAGGATGACCCCCATTCGTCTCCTAGGATTCATCTCTGCTCCTAATAACTCGTCCATTCGACATATTGCATCTCTTTACATAAATTGCATTCATTTCTTCATGTCTTCTTTATTTTAATCATCAACTATTCGAAACACTCGAGAACTTCGAATGATCCGAACAACAGAAGTATTCGGACATCCTGTTGGAATATTCCAACTTGGAATTGACTTCTTCTTCATGTGCCATATCCTCAGTGGACGTTGGCGATATTAGCAACTTGGAATAGTGAGTCCATACCATTGACGTAGGTTCCTTATCCTCCTCCTTCCTCTGCCTCTCTTACCTTCAATTCTTCCTTTAATACTGATCTGAAGGAGAGTATATTTATCATTACGAATGATATGACCAAAGTATTCAAGCTTGGTCTCTTTGAAGGTATGTAAGGCCTAATTGCATTAATTGAATATTAGAAATGCTATGCACGGCGCTAATTGTTGTGGCCCAGGTGCCTCGGTACATGGAATAAGGTAGGATTCAAACCCTGGACAGCCAACTTGCTGGTCCTTGGCCGTGACCGAGCTCGATTAGACTCGTGCCAAGGGAACTCCCATGTTAAAAATGGGCCCGTCACCAGCAACTTATATCAAGAGCTTAACTGCCTGTGACAAATCTCCATTTGGCAGAACATTCGTCTTGACATTCGCGCCGCCAAGTATCGTAGCCAGTGGTAGCCTGTCCGCTTTTCGTGGGTTCCATTGTCGGCAAGAAGAAACGGAATTTTGAAGTTCCGGGTTTGTCGATAGATGGCAGTGGAAGCCTAATGCCGAAATTGAGCAAAAGATCGGGAATTAATGACACAAAAGCACTGAATATTCTTTATCAATTACTAAGCTTATGCCGTATTGGTCCGAAAATATGTTGCACTTTCCATCCTAATTTCGGTAATGAAAAATTTAGGTGCGGTCTTACAAAAATGTGCCTGACGGTAACTAAAGCCCTGCGTGGATAAAATCCGCGAATATCCAAAATATTTTTCGCCATGTGGATATAGTTTGCTTGGCTGTGCGGGATAAGCTGCGAATAATGTTTGGAGTTAATTCGCGGATAGATTTTTGGAATACAATCCGAGCTTGTTGAATATCATTACTAGGACCCGGATGTTTATAACATATATTTTTTCCGTTGTGTTTTTTCATGACAAATGTAAGATGATTATTTAAGCTAATCTCACTCCGAACTGAAAACGGTTGCAATTCTGACTGTTCATTTTAAACATAGCACTTGACATACAAAGCCTAAGATAACGACTTTCTGCTCAAATGTGTAAATGTGTTGCTTAAATCGTTATGCTTTATCTAATTAAAAATATTATAGTAATGCCAGTAGATTCGGATAATAAACGTGCGGATGTGGGGCGGATGTGTATAACAGTCGTGCGGATGTGGGGCGTATGTGGATAACAGTCGTACGGATGCGGGGCGGATGTGGATAACAGTCGTGCGGATGTGGGGCGGATGTGTATAACAGTCGTGCGGATGTGTATAACAGTCGTGCGGATGTGGGGCGGATGTGGATAACAGTCGTGCGGATGTGGGGCGGATGTGTATAACAGTCGTGCGGATGTGTATAACAGTCGTGCGGATGTGGGGCGTATGTGGATAACAGTCGCACGGACGCGGGGCGGATGTGGATAACAGTCGTGCGGATGTGGGGCGGATGTGTATAACAGTCGTGCGGATGTGTATAACAGTCGTGCGGATGTGGGGCGTATGTGGATAACAGTCGTGCGGATGTGTATAACAGTCGTGCGGATGTGGATAACAGTCGTGCGGATGTGGGGCGGATGTGGATAACAGTCGCACGGACGCGGGGCGGATGTGGATAACAGTCGTGCGGATGTGGGGCGGATGTGTATAACAGTCGTGCGGATGTGTATAACAGTCGTGCGGATGTGGGGCGGATGTGGATAACAGTCGTGCGGATGTGGGGCGGATGTGTATAACAGTCGTGCGGATGTGTATAACAGTCGTGCGGATGTGGGGCGTATGTGGATAACAGTCGCACGGACGCGGGGCGGATGTGGATAACAGTCGTGCGGATGTGGGGCGGATGTGTATAACAGTCGTGCGGATGTGTATAACAGTCGTGCGGATGTGGGGCGTATGTGGATAACAGTCGTGCGGATGTGTATAACAGTCGTGCGGATGTGGATAACAGTCGTGCGGATGTGGGGCGGATGTGGATAACAGTCGCACGGACGCGGGGCGGATGTGGATAACAGTCGTGCGGATGTGTATAACAGTCGTGCGGATGTGGATAACAGTCGTGCGGATGTGGATAACAGTCGTGCGGATGTGGATAACAGTCGTGCGGATGTGGGGCGGATGTGTATAACAGTCGCACGGACGCGGGGCGGATGTGGATAACAGTCGTGCGGATGTGTATAACAGTCGTGCGGATGTGGATAACAGTCGTGCGGATGTGGGGCGGATGTGGATAACAGTCGTGCGGATGTGGGGCGGATGTGGATAACAGTCGTGCGGATGTGTATAACAGTCGTGCGGATGTGGGGCGGATGTGTATAACAGTCGCACGGACGCGGGGCGGATGTGTATAACAGTCGTGCGGATGTGTATAACAGTCGTGCGGATGTGGGGCGGATGTGTATAACAGTCGCACGGACGCGGGGCGGATGTGTATAACAGTCGTGCGGATGTGTATAACAGTCGTGCGGATGTGGGGCGGATGTGTATAACAGTCGCACGGACGCGGGGCGGATGTGTATAACAGTCGTGCGGATGTGTATAACAGTCGTGCGGATGTGGGGCGGATGTGTATAACAGTCGTGCGGATGTGGATAACAGTCGCACGGACGCGGGGCGGATGTGGATAACAGTCGTGCGGATGTGGGGCGGATGTGTATAACAGTCGTGCGGATGTGGATACCAGTCGCACGGACGCGGGGTGGATGCGGATAAGGTTTCGTTTACCGCGCAGCGCTCTAACGATAACACATCGTAACGTTGCCGTGTTCAGTACAATTCAAACATGGCGCCTGTTTCTAATTTGGAAATACGGCAACATTGTCGCTGGTGACAGCAAGCGTGAAGAAGTGAAAGGTTATATTATTGCGTAAGAATGCAATGTTTGAACTCTGCATTATTGTGACCATTATTATTATTATTATTATTATTATTATTAATCTTGTGAGCAGTACTGTGCTATTCTAGTACAGTAATAAAGTTAATCTTTGGCTTCTATGAACGATTACCAGTATTGTGGAGCTCAAGGCATCAACGAGCTAAAGAATTCGGCGTGGTTACGATACAAATTTCAAACTAGCAGTTGTGCTGAAAGCAAGTTGCGTAAAATAAAATAATGTATTGTTGCCTCTCCATGATCTCTCTTCGTTCTCCTTTCTTTCTATCTTTTTTGGTATTTTCCTTTTTTCCCTCGAATTTTAAAGGTGCGGCTTATATTCGAGTGCGGCTTATATTCGGATCAATACGGTAATTTTGTGTGGTTAGACATGGGGGTCCCATAGATCGGAACTCAGAGGCCCAAAATAATGTTTGTGGTATTCAGATTGATGTTTCAAATGTAGAAGCAGAGGCCACAGTGCTAACTGCTAATAGGGGATCATTAAGGCGACGCTGAAAGATAAAACAGTCTCTGGACACTGAGGGATTCAGACAGAAAGGTACTCACGTAGAAGAACAGCTCCACACGGTCGGTGTATCGTGGCACGCACGTGTGTGTCTCCATCTTGCAGCAGCCGGTGTCTTCTCCGCACTGATGAAGAATGGTGCAATGAGGGAGGTAGATCTTGGAGGGGTGTGGATACTGATTCTTCACTTGGATCAGCTTTGGTCTGGGCGTCTTGCATTCCCCTTCCTTGCCAATGCGGACCATGTGAGCGATCGCCTCCCGGTATTCTGTAAGCAACACACAACACGCCAGCGTTATTAGGGAAGTAGATCTTGGAGGGGTGAGGATACTCTTTACCAGAGTGAAGAGTGAGATCTTTTTCGGCAGTTTTTGAACAAAACACAATATGTTAGGTACAAGATCCAGGCACCAGTATTGCCAACTTATAGCCTAATATGTCACACAAAAGTTACTAAATTATTAATCAATCTCTACTTAGTATAAATCGAAGTCCCCGATTCTTGGATGTCACGAGTAATCTCGAGAACCTCTGGATGGATATTGATTCGGTTTTCACCATTCTGTAAAGGATATCTCGAGGGAGGTTTCTGTACAAAATAATTTATTTATGATCAAAGCAAGCCGAGCAGTAACGATTTCAGTGAAAAAGTCGAAAAAACCTGGCGTTCGAGCGGTTTTTAAGATTACGCTGGGAAAACCGTTGAAATATCTATATACGAGTGTAAGAATTGTTCAGCATGAAAAGTTCTACAAAACAGTACGCGAGAGCATATCTCTCTCTTCAATACATCGCCTACTATAAGTGTTTTTACGTTTTCATTTCTTCCAACAATATCCATTCAATTAATGGGACGACAGTTTACGAGCTAGCTAGGGGCAAGCCTATCACCCCAGTTACAGCCTAGCTTGTGGGCGAGCCTATTATCCCAGATACAGCCAGCAGCAAACTGTCGAGTCCTGTTGAATTAAGGCTTCAGAAAAGAGTGGTTGTGTTTGGAGTTCCCTGGAAGCGCAACTCGGATTTTCTTCATTTCGCCTGTGAACCTTTCGTTCCGCGAGATACACAGTCAAGCTTGTATTGGACGGAAGGAGGATTTGTGTTTCATGCACCTCACCACTCTTAAATTACGTCTGACAAGAATCTTTGCACATGCATCTCCATGATAATACACACATCAAAAAAAGTTTTGCATCACCTCGGTTCCAAGAGTTCCGGAACCTTTAAATACAAAGGGAATAGAGATCAACACAAACAACATTTCAGCTCGTTTTATTGCTCATGAGACCCACACATTGCATGTTGTACCATCATACAGCTAGACTTTCAGCATTTGTGGTCCAGATTGCAGTACACACCACTACCTCTAATACCCAGTAGCACGTCCTCTTGCATTGATGCATGCCTGTATTCGTCGTGGCATACTATCCACAAGTTCATCAAGACACTGTTGGTCCAAATTGTCCCACTCCTCAACGACAATTCGGCGTAAATCTCTCAGAGTGGTTGGTGGGTCAAGACGTCCATAAACAGCCCTTTTCAACATATCCCAGGCATGTTCGATAGGGTTCATGTCTGGCGAACATGCTGGCCACTGTAGTCGAGCGATGTCGTTATCTTGAAGGAACGCATTCACAAGATGTGCACGATGAGGTCGAGAATTGTCGTCCATGAAGACAAATGCCTCTCCAATATTCTGCCGATATGGTTGCACTATGGGTCGGAGGATGTCATTCAGGTATCGTAAAGCCGTTTCGGAGCCTTCCATGACCACCAGTGGCGTACGTCGGCCCCACATAATGCCACCCCAAAACATCAGGGAACCACCACCTTGCTGCACTCGCTGGACAGTGTGTCTAAGACGTTCAGCCTGACCAGGGTGCCTCCAAACACGTCTCCGACGATTGTCTGGTTGAAGGCATATGCGACACTCATCGGTGAAGAGAACGTGATGCCAATTCCGTGGGGTCCATTCAGCATGTTGTTGGGCCCATCTGTACCGCGCTGCATGGTGTCGGGGTTGCAAAGCTGGACCTCGCCATGGACGTCGGGAGTGAAGTTGCGCATCATGCAGCCTATTGCGCACAGTTTGAGTTGAAACACGACGTCCTGTGGCTGAACGAAACGCATTATTCAACATGGTGGCATTGCTGTCAGGGTTCCTCCGAGCGGCAAGCCGTAAGTAGCGGTCATCCACTACAGTAGTAGCCCTTGGGCGGCCTGAGCGAGGCCTGTCATCGACAGTTCCTGTATCTCTGTATCTCCTCCATGTCCGAACAACATCGCTTTGGTTCACTCTGAGACGCCTGGAAACTTCCCTTGTTGAGAGCCCTTCTTGACACAAAGTAACAATGCGGACGCGATCGAACTGCGGTATTGACCTTCTAGGCATGGTAGAACTACAGACAACATGAGCAGCGTACCTTCGTCCTGGTGGAATGACTGGAACTGATCGGCTGTCGTACCCCCTCCGTCTAATAGGCCCTGCTCATGCATGGTTGTTTACATCTTTGAGAAGTTTTAGTGACATCTATGAACAGTCAAAGGGACTGTATCTTGGATACAATATACACAGTCAACGTCTATATGCCGGAGATCTGGGAACCGAGGTGATGCAAAACTTTTTTTGATGTGTGTATAATTAATAGTCCAATCAGTGATTTTAACCCATCATGCCGAGACGTAAAACGGATATTGGTCGTATTTCATTGAAATCGAAGAAAAAAAAGCGCTTATAACGTAATTCATTTATAACTTCCCGGGCGAAGCCGGGGCGGGTAAATAAAATGCATACTATTCTGTTGCTAAATAGGCATTACGTAAGTATCACTAATCCTAGCGACTGGTCACCAAATTTGGCAGCACTGTCAGTCACATACACAACACGGCGAGGAGGCATCCCCCGGATGTTGTGGGTTGGTATCGAACCTACTGAAGCGAGTGGCATTGAAGATGGTCGAAGGCACCCCTAAAATAAGACTAGGCCACACAAAAGGGTGAGTAAGACTCAAACCCCGCAATGTCGGGAGTGGTAATTACTCAGAATATCGCTAGGTGGCAGCCCCTGGCTTTGATGGGACGGGTTCATGTCAGCATAGGGTGATATAACAGGGGTGCCCACAACGAGGCTCGCAAGCCAAATGCGGCTCCTTGAAAATATAGTTCAGATTATAAAGAGTTAAACAAACATATCATGTATATAAATGCACTGGCGTTTTGGAAGAAAGTTCCAGAACAGAAATAGCCTACTTACCAACAAAAGAGTGTGCTTATCTCAATATTTGGGACTAGTTTTGTGAATCACTGTACTCTGTGCTCGAGTTAATTATCGAACTGAACTAACTGATGAACCTTGAAGTAATCTAGTGCGAACTGTGCTTACCAATTATAGGGTCTATCAGTCAGATTCCAAACAACTAACAGCAAAAATAAGCACTCAAAAAAGTGTTTTTCAAAAATAAAATCCTTTATATTGTTTTATAATAAATTGTACAGTAATGTTATGTGTAAAGTAAACTATATAAATGTTTCTCCATTTTATATGAAATAAAAAAAACGTGTCTTTATTTTATGAATCATAATTTTTTACAATGTGGCTCTCTTGGAAACAACTTCTTAGATTTGCGATGCCTTAAGTTATTGGCCACCCCTGTGATATAACATGTATCCCAAACACGCATGTTGCTTCTTCCTCCAGCGCGGTAAAGAGATGGTCTTGAAACAACTTCAGTTCGGCTGCCGGTTCGAATCCGGCCACAGGCAAGGATCTGTATCTGTTATCTTTAATTGTAAGCGTTTTCAATTTCTATGATACATTACAATCATCTTTTCTCATCATACCAAGACTCGTAATGCGTAAAAAGGCCGAAAGTCTAAAAATATTTCTAAAAAACTTGTACGTTTTAGACTTTCTGTGCGGGTTGATTGCTTATTTCCCTTATCAGCTGAATATAGTTTATTGTTCCCTTCAGTAGAACAATGTACTGGGTAAATTGGGAAATTTTACAAGGTCTGAACATGTCTCCCGAACACTATTTTATTACCTTTAAAGAGGAAACCCGTCAGCGAAGAGCAATAAATCATTGAAGCTATCACTCTTCCTACCGTGGCACGAGCGAAGAACTCAGAAATTATTTAAGTTATTTCTTCAGAAAGTGTGTGGTACAGTGGTCTAGTTGCTAGCCTTTCCCTCAGACGGCCGAGATTGAATACAGGGTGTCGAAAAATTACGTCGACAAACTGAACCAGAGCACACGAACCGTTAAAAATCTGTCCGACGTTATATTTTTAATGAGGCAAATTGGCGCTGAGAAAGTGCGACTTTTTCCGTTCCATACCAGCCGCGGAAGAATACCGCCACTTCCCGTCCGGCGAACAAGCTTAGTGGTATCCTGATCGACGGGCCGTGTTCCTTGAAACGAATCATTTGGTAGCGGTCGAATCAGAGCCAGCACAAGTTTTTTCTTATCATAATTGTTCACTTTTTTGTCGTTCTGATTTCCTTTCTTATGACTTAAGGGGTATTTCCTTTTTATTTGTGTGTTATTTCTTTGATTATTAAAAGGTTAATTACAATATTTAATTAATTACTATTCTACAATCTTTTCAAATCCCCCATTTCTCGTTGTTAAGTGAGTCTACGTTGAACTAATGGCAAAAAATGGGGGATACGGAACGGTAACATTAGAAAAGTCGCACTCTGTCGGCGCGCTGTTGCCGATTTGCCTCGTTAAAAGTTAAACGCCGCACAGATTTTTAACAGTTCGTTTCCGGCCATAAGTGTCCTATCTCAAGTTGCTTCAGATCGGAAGCAGATCAGTTTGTTGACGAATTTTGCGACACCCTGTATATGATCCCCAGAGAAAGACTACCAACAAGTAGCTGAAAAGGTTGTTAACATGATATATCAAAAGTGACTCGTGAACGACGGGCACAAAGAACAGAGGATCCACATTAGGACCTCGAAGCGAGGTGGGTTTACGAGCAGCGGAGGATGTCGGAAGTGTTATCTCCAATTGCATGTCATTGGTAATTGTATGTAAAACAGAATTAATTTGCATTCAAATATAAAACCTATCATGTCATTACGAAACGAGTGAATAATTCAACAGTTGCGTGGGAAGCACAGTGGGTAGCCATGGTAACGCTGACACACATTGCTTTCTGTGGTATAATTGGGGGAATTTGCTTGTCAGAAGGTGTTGAACGCTCTCGGCTATTCTGGGCGCAGGTCACACTTCCGCACGAGAGGTGAACTGCAATGAATGATTTTATGGTCCTTCATTTATTGGCACGCGTGTCACGTCAATTACCCGCCATTCAGCGAGCAAAAATAGCCACATGCTAGCGACCGGATCAGTTCATTGTTCCTGCCGTATCGGCAACCCCTGTCGCACTAATGATGTCTAGTCGGGCTTGACAGGGGCATTTAATGAATGTAGTTGTTAAGAACATTTGCTCTCGACTAACGAATGTTTCATTCTACAGTAGATCTAGACCGACAATATCACTGCATGAGTTTGATGGTGGCGTAGTTGGTAGCATGCTGAGCTTCTAGGCACAAGATCGCGGGTTCAAACCCGGCCGAAGTCGTCGGATTTTTTACACCTTGTAGTAGATGTGACGTCTGTGATAAATTAACTTTCTTTTAGTCGCATCGAAGACTGATTACAATTTTGTAACAAATCATTTCCAAATTGTATTGGTATTGGGTTAAAAAGCAATAAACTGTGTTGTAAATAAAATACAACACAAAAATACATTGTGTTGTAATAAACTGTGTTGTAAAATAACATTTTATTTCATGGAAATGCTCTGCGAAAACCACTAAGACAAGCGTAAAATAACAAGTTCTGAAACAGAAATCGTTCAAACTTATTGTGAAGCCTGTGTAAATATATTTTGAAAGAGCAAAATGCTTTACAATGCTGCATAAGAAGGCGGCAATCCAACTCCGCCCCGTCACTAGCGGTTGGGTAGGCAACCCATTTTACAGTTCCGTGTTCAATCGGAACACGCTGTACATGAGAGTACATTACTCAGGAATTGAACGAGGAAGAACGCACCTCGGCTACAATTCGAAGACCCGACTGACAGCGGCCATCCTGAGTCACTTGGTTGTGTGATCTACATAATAGAGGCAATCAACAACTCGTACATCATTCCCGGGGCGGCGGCTGGAATTGCTCATTAACACTGTGAACGTAATTAATCATGGTTAACACCAATCAGAACAAGTCTCACGGGACGAGACATCACGTGACCTGGGCAACAAACGACTAGCGCGTCAATTTTGACAGATTAGTGACGTAAGCTCTGGTAATTGGCTACTGACTCGACCGATCAGCGAGCGACTTGAGTGAATGCTATTAGTTGAGGTTTCTTTCTGGACATAGTTCCCAAAGTTTTGAAACTTGACAATATTGTTGGGGAGGGTCTACTAATGAACATACTAAAAGTCCTCAAGGATGGGTGGGGGGTAAAAGAAGGTACGATGCACCCGCATTCAAAATCGAAGATAATTGACCAAAGTCACATCAGTGCCAGAGAGCGGCTCAACTGCACTCACATTGTAGCTAATTAACTTAAACTTAAACAAGAGAGCGCAGGATATTAAGAACAATCCTAGGTAAAGATGGATTGTTGAACAGTGGCGAATGAGGACTTTTAGAACAAAATAGACCTTATCACAGAATCAATTAAGAAGAGACGGCTACTATTTTACTTTCACCTCTTGAGGATGAATCATGATCGATTAACGAAAAGAATATGGACTTTCATTAAGTCTAAGGCAACAAGGCCGAGATGGTTCGAGGAATGTGAAAAACATCTCAGGCAAATTGGTATTCCAGACCGAGAAATTCCTGGCAGGAACACATTTAGAAGATTGGTGAACAACTACCAAGGTTTTAAAATTGTATCAACTTCCGGAAGACGGAGAACATCGCTGGGGTCAGAAGATACTGGCAGGAACTCAAAGCCGGAACAAGAACAAGACCTAGACACTGAAGTGAAGTTGGTTGTTACCACGCAGTCCATGGGGCTCAACTCGATGTACAACTATAAAAAATAAAAATAAAAAATGTTGTAGTCAGGTGAATTAAATAATGAACAATAACTTCAAGAAATGCCAATTTTATTAAATAAAACCATACAAAAATTAAAAATGCGTAAAATAAAATATTACCGTATTTGAATGGACAATAAGCCAGGACACTAGTCCTGAGGAGAAAAGGGCAAATGGAAAAATTGGTAATCAAAGACGAAAATGTTGAGGAAGATCGTAGGTCCTAAATTTCAAAATAACAAACAAGTTTTCTATAGAAACGACACCCAGTATGTCAAGTCGGAGAGACTTTCAGATATCATCAGGAAAAGGATTGATTTCTATGGACAGATATACCGAATGAATCCTTCCCGAATAACCCAGCAAACTTTGACTTCTTTTCCAAAAAGAAGACAAAACCTAAAAGCATTACGGAAGTGGAAGAGGACTTGCGAGAACTGCAGATCATGCGAATGATTGGTTCAGCCAAAGACAAGACTAACAAGTTCCAAGCCGGACTCGAGGAAACCAATGCACATATCAGAAGAGGAGATCCGAGAGTACAACCATCTGACGTACCCCAAAGTGTGTGATTCGAAAGAAAGTAGAAGAAAAGAATGGACAATATACTCAAGTCCGCATTTTTTTGAATAATTCAGCTTCAATGAGAAATTTCAAAATATGTCGATTGTTATTTCATCATCCATTAGGGCATCCTATGGTGTACACCCATGGGCTCACATCTAGTGCTACGTGTGTTGGCGACCACGGGACCTCAGCTGAGTCCAACATTTCTTCCACTTACTTGTTCCGGGCTCCTCCACGTCTTCTTCCCTGTCGACCTCTCTTGGTCAACTCGTATTGTTTTCCGACCCCGATGGTATTAGGGTATCCGAGGCCTAAGGAGTCTTTCACTTCCCCGCCTTAATTGGCCCTTGTCTCATCTTTCCTGATCCCTCCTTCTGCGAGGGATCAGCCTTCTTTTTTCCTTTCTGCACAAGGCCCTCACGGAGGCAGGGTGTATGTAGCCCCACCACTTCCGGTGCACCCTCAAGTGCTCACGGCTGGTGAGTTTTGGGAATTGGCGACCCCGTGGGATTCCTGAGCTGGGTCCATTTTGCACCCCTTTTTCCTCTGACCTTGGGGCGGGCCCTCTCCTCTTTCCCTTTCCTATCTGCCTTTCATGGCTCTCCTTCCTTCCAAGTCCCTCAATCCCCATTCTTCGAGGGTTGAGGGCATTTCTTTTCTTCCTGTCCTTTATTTGCCTTATCCTTTATTTGTTTACCATTTCTTCTTCTAGTTTGTAAGTCTGTAAGTTAGTTAGTATTAGTTATAGTTTTCATTCCCATCTCATCTTTCACTATCACCCAGACCATTAGGGGCCGATAACCTAGATGTTAGGCCCCTTAAAACAACAATTATCAACATCATCACATATTCAAGAACACCTCTGCCACCTGGTGATTTTGGGTCACAAAACACTGAATTTACACAATCTAATGACTTACGTCGTATCAACATTTTGCAGATTGGAACTCTCATTATTAGTACAAGAGATTAATAAACACACTCGGATGCCCAGTTTCGTCAGGATCATCATCAGATCCATTGCACTATGTCTAAAGGTTTGGGTCAAAGTATTTAGTTGCAACTATACACGGTGTAAGAAAATGTACGGCACAACATGTTATATGAACATGGGTCCAGAAACGCTTTGTTTCCTTGTTACACCTCGTTGTCTCCAACAAGAACAGAACGTTAGGACCATAGGGAACATGCACTCTTGGTTACGTTGCCATTAACGTAGGTGCACCGCCCTGTTGCCATGCGAGTTAGCGGATGTGCCTTTAGCTGTGCGACAAAAACATGAACTTCACGCACGATGGAGCACCTCCTCATTTTAGTGTTAATGTCCGTCGGCTTCTAAATAACAGATGGATAGGTAGAGGTGGTCAAATTGCCTGGCCTCCACGCTCTCCGGACCTAAACCCACTGGACTTTTATTTGTGGGTACATTTGAAAGCTCTTGTGTATCGAACCCCTGTACCAGATGTTCAGAGTCTGCGTGCCCGTATTATGGAAGGCTGCGAAACCATACGGAATACTCCAGGGATACATGAGCGCATCCGAGGGCACATTGAACATCTCCTGTGAGAAAGCGCTGGTATGTTCTGAGTTGCAGACAATGAGGTATAACATGGAAACGAAGCGTTTCCGGACTCAAGTTCATATAACAACATTTCTTCGTCTACGTGTGAGGAATGTGTCCTGAATCTTGTGCGGTACCTTTTTGTTACACCCTGTATAAGTGTATTGTGCGGCTTCGGTGGCGTAGTGGGTAGCATGCTGAGCTTCTATACCCAAGATCGCGGATTCAAATCCGGCCGAAGCCGTCGGATTTTTTAAGAGCGTTAAAAATCCCTCAGTATGCCTTCCTTCGGAGGGGAAGTAAAGCCGGCGGTCCCATGTCATAGATTTATGGCATGTTAAAGAACCTTCCACTAATTGCACCTGTGTGAAGCTAAATTGTATAGGTTAGGAATGTAAACAACGCTCTTAGGTCCCTACGTTCGTTGCCAAGAGCCGACTGCGGTGACGTCTGGTAGCTAAGTTCTGAACTAGTAGTCGTTGATGGTGGCGTTTGGCGGCAAAAATTGGAACTACTTGAAAATTGATCGTCTGCAGTCCTTACTTGAATTAAAGCAGATACACACGCTAATACAGTCATCACAATTAACACAGGTTCTACACACACCCATGACCGCGTTGTCGCAGCCCCTAAACTGAGGAACCAACCAACCATCCATTAGACGGGGACACTCATCTCGACAGAATAGCCAACTGATGGTTTCCTTTCAAATATAACCCAAACCACAGCCTTCTAGACCAAATAGTTTGGGAGATGTGCTGTTTATAAAACCTTGCAAGATTTTATCAAGAAAAATTAGGACAGAAATATAATAAAAAGAAATTAAAAACAGTAAATATTATTATAATGAATCTTATGTCATTCAAGTGTAAAAAGTGAAAATGTCAAAATTACTGATTTGGGCCGTTTCGACTCCACTTATTGTGTTGGTCTTTTGATTGAGGTCTCTTCATCCTAATACCGTTTTTATTGACTGCCCCATAAATAATAATAATAATAATAATAATAATTTGTTAAAGGTAAATTAAAACAGTGTTTCTAAGGCTTGAAAGGTCTCAAGTTTGGATGTTTTCAGGGACTATGTAAAGACAAAGGTCATGGAGCAGTGGAAGGTGACATCGGCACTTCAGTCCGCCTCGGTGCGTAGTGGCCGTCACCGCGGAGATCCGGGTTTGATTCTGTCACGAAATTGATTAGTGGTGTGAGGGCTGGAGCGTGGTACACTCAGCCTCGTGAGGAAAAACTGACAAGATCCCCACGTCAGTGGTTTAACGTAAGGCCACGGCCGCTTCCTACCCGAGTCCCAGCTCAATTACTAATGCAGATATCACAGTGACAACGGTCGTGACGCAGACGATAGCGTGGCTGTGCGTGTAACAAGGGCACATAGACCGTGCCTAATTCCCAAACGAGTAAAAGTGACTTCACGATCATTTTTAGTAAAATACATTGATTATCTTTTCGCATTTATCCATATCCAGTTCCCTCGTTAGGCGCACTATGATCCGATATCGTGAAGTGTTCTAGGAATACCCACTAATGAGCACAAGACGCCAACAGGCATTAGATAACGCAATATTTCCTGCCTTTAATTTTACATTAAATTCTCTGAGGGCGTCACGACTGAGGTCAAAGTCCTGCTCCGTTTACCCCCAAGATAATCATAATAATAATAATAATAATTACAATTATAATAAAACAACATTCCTGGTAGATGTGGCTATTTCTATTGCTCGGAATATCGATATGAAACAGAGAGAAGATCGAGAAGTAAGATCATTGGAGAGACCCCACGCAAGATAGACGAAGAAACTGTTTCTCGAACTACAGAAGACAACGATATTGGGAACGAGCCCGTTACTATGTAACATTTGCCACTATGGACTCTTAGTAATGATAATAATAATAATAATAATAATAATAATAATAATAATAATAATAATAAAAATGGTATAAGTAAAGTTCCTCCGCCAAACATTCAATCAAGGATAGGTCTTGTAGGCGTAGATGACGAACAGTGTTCAAACTCTTCATTAGATATGACATTTGACGCCGTATGTTAAGGGGTGTGTACCTTGAATGGTACCGTACTGGCATTTGTCTAAGAGTAGAAAATGTAAAACCATTCCAAAGACACTGATAACACGTCTCTCTACTTTGTGGCATAGCAAATCATCATATATATTATTTCAGTAGAATAGATCCTCCTGCGGCCCTCACAAGCGACCAATCGTGAAAATGAGCATTCAAATCAAAGAGAATAGACATTAGCAGTGACGAATTGCACTCTAATTCCATAAATATCAATAATTTCTTAAAAAATGACTTAAAATATGTACGAAGTGTGCGATTTTCAAATACTGTTGCTGTAGGAAAATACGCTCCATAATTGCTGTCCACTTCATATTTTGGCCGCTGTGACGCCTGTTTAATGTCATTTTATTTATTTATTTATTTACATACATGATAAATAAATAAATAAATAAATAAATAAATAAATAAAAATGTCATTTTAACATTCTGATGTATTTCCTTTATCATTTTGCATGGATTTCAGAAACAGTAAATCATAGGAATGAGTACGATACTCTAATCGTATAATTTCTGAGTAAGGCCCGGATAGTTATGTATCTGAATATTTTCTATTTTGCTGTTTTTATAAATACATATTCTGGCGTATTTACTCATAAGTACATATTTCCTAAATTTGGTGGTATGTTGTACTCCTTGGATGATGCTGCCCTTCGCAACTCCAGTAATTTGCTTCTCTATTTCGTGAACGCATTGCATATCAAGACAGGATTTGCCCGTAGTAGTCAACAGACTCATTAAAGCCTCCAATAGTCCTCACCTTGACAGGAAATGTTACTTGCAATTACAGTGGCCTGAGCAACTTGTCAGTATTGACAGAGTGCTATGGAAGTTTTAGAAGTGACCATTTCTTTAGAATGAAATTCAAAAACAGCACATACATGATTTCGTATCGCGCATGCGCAGTAAGTAGGGGACAGTAGACAGGATTATGGATTATTATTTTAACTATATTTCGAGTAACTAGGATATATATAAGGTGCGTTCAAAAAGTAACGAGCCGGAGGCTGGATGCGCAAACCGGTGACGACATCGGCTAATCGTGGCGTGTGTAACGAGGTGTGGTACCGACCAGAGCGTGGAAGGTCACAGCCCGTTGCTAGAGGGCACGCGTGCACGTCATGTGACGATACAAAGCGAGCAGCAGCATGCATCAATCGTCCAACGCTGCCAGTCACATTGCAAACCGTGACATGGATGCGTCAACCGAAGAGCAAAGAGGTGTTGTTCGGTTTCTGACAGCGGAAGGAGTAGGGGGAACGGACATTCATCGCCGAATGTCACAAGTGTACGGCGAACACTGCATGTCCCTTGGAAGGGTCAAGGCGTGGCACAAGCCGATGATGCCCGGTCTGGGGCACCCCCTGCATTACGGATGATAACGTCCAGCTGGTTGATGCACTCATTACCCAGTACCGCCGAGTGACAATGAACGCCATAGCCGCCATGGTCGCTCCACGATAATGCACGACCTCATACGGCCAACACAGGCGCGGCACTCCTGCAGAAATTAAAATGGGAGGTTCTCGGCCACCCTCCATACAGTCCAGACCTCTCTCCCTGTGATTACGCCATGTTTAGTCCCCTGAAAAGGGCTCTGCGGGGCCAACGATTCACCTCGGAACTGGTTCACATCGCAGCCCAGGGAATTTTATGAGACAGCCATTCACCGCCTCGTGTCACAGTGGGACAAGTGCCTCAACAGCCAGGGCCAATACTTCTAACATACAGGTACTGGTTTCTGTAATTATGCCCCCGGCTCGTTACTTTTTGAACGCACCTTATAGTACAGGGTGTTTCAGGAGGAATAGTAAGTATTTTAGGAGGTGGTAGTATAGATGAATTGCTATATAGCATGTGTCCCATTTGTACTGCGTACCCAGATACTGCTGGTAGTATTTAAGCCAAACAAATGTAAAGCCAAAGCAAATGAAGACGTTTAAAGTTGATTTTCAAAAATTTCACCACCAATGCATTTTGCATTTCTCACCCCGTGTAGCTCTTCGGATGGCGTCTTGGCTTTCTTTGATGAGGGCTGCACTATGCATAATCCGAACGACCAAATCTGCTCCTGTGTTAAGTTTTTCTTTTAGACTTCCCTTTTCAACCCTCCCCACAGCAAAAGTCCAAAAGGGTAAGGTCCGGGGACCTTGGTGGCCAAGAAACGTGTTCATATCTCCTGATCCATCTTCCGTGGAATGTTAGGTTTAGATGTTGTATCACCAGACGACTAGAATGTGCAGGAGCTCTGTCGTGCTGGAAGAACATACGCATCCTAATAGCCAAAGGAATCTCTTCCAATAATGCTGGAAGTTCATTTTAAAGAAATTGTAGATAGTGGGGTCCTGTTAGATGATCCGGTAACACAACAGGCCCAATCAACCCACACCACACATTTACAGAGAAGCGTTCCTGAAAATGTTTGTCCACAATGACATGTGGGTTTTCTTCTGACCACTGATGTTCATTACGAGTGTTATTGGTGCAGTCACGAGTGCACGTGACTTCATCAGTGAAGATTACAAATGGGATTACTTGGCGATTTGCACGTATCCAACAACAAAATTCCAATCGTCTCCTGCTCGAAGGTGTTGAACGGGCTGGTAATGACACGGATGTAACCCGTGCATACGTAATGTCCGCCATACTCTTATACATGGAACACCGATACGTGCAGACATTCTACGTGTACCAACACACGAGACGACAACTACTCTGCTTACATACCAACGTCTGTATCTCCGTACGCATTAAAAATGGGACACATGTTACATGGAATGTTTTATTGCAGTTCATCCTAAAATATTTACTATTCCTCCTCCAACATCCTGTATAATACAAAGTTAAGACCAGATTTTGGAAACTTAATCACATATGTGGTCAGGAGAACTCCTAAACATACGCAGTTCTCCTGGTAAGCACGCAATTTGCCTAACAGTGGTGGCGAAACTGTAGAATATCTTACAGGGGAGTCTTTACTCTCGTTTACGGTCGACGGCAAACTTCTATGAAGAAGGTATCCAAAAACTTGTGCCACGCTATGACAAATGCCTGCAAAAGTTCGGCAGTTATGTGGAAAAGTAGTTTAAGAGGTGTAGAATGTTGTGCAATAAATAATGTTTCTGTATATGTACACAATTTAATTTTTTTACCAAACGGAACTTTCTGAACGTGCCTCGTATTTCTGCACCACTGGTGAAGAATTGAAATATTATAATAGTTCCATCGTTACTCTGGATTCCAACAACATGTGTCATTGCTATTGCTACCGATACCTTTTATGTTTCATTAACATCGGATGAGGCGGCTTCGGTGACGTAGTTGGTAACATGCTGAGCTTCAATGCCCAAGATCTTGGGTTGAAACCCGGACGAAGTCGTCGGATTTTTTAAGAGTGTTGAAAATCCCTCAGTATGCCTTCCTTCGGAGGGGAAGTAAAGCCGGCGGTCCCATGTCATATAGATTTATGGCATGTTAAAGAGCCTTCCACAAAATACACTTGTGAGAAGCTAAATTATAGGGTAGATTTGACTAAAGCTCTTAGGTTCCGACGTTTGTTGCCAGGAGGCGACTACGGTGGCATCTAGTAACAAAGTTCATAACTAGTTGTCGTTTGGTAGCAAAAGTAGGAACTACTTGAAAGATAGAATATCTGCAGTCCTTACTTGAATTAAAAACAGATAACACACACTAATACAGCCATCACAATTAACACCGGTTATCAGACAGATTCTACACACCCCCAAAGTACACGGGGCTACATGACAGCGTTGTCGCAGCCCCTAAACTGAGGAACCAACGACCAACCAACATCTGACGATCACAGTGAAGCGTGTGTTTGTTTTCATAAACTGTCTCGTCATGAGCACTTCTCAAGATTTGGACTACGCTGTTTATAAGACTTTATACTCACTGATCTGCAAGAAAATTACGCATTTTTTAGAGTTTTAATATGTGTTTGAAATTTGTTACTAATTATTATTTTATTTCTATTCTGTGTTGATTTAAACGTTCAATTTTCCATCTTTCTTTATGGAGCACCATATAAGGCATGATGACAAGGGACTTTTTAGTGTTACGCTACACATTTATCTTGTGTCTTTGATATTTATTGATTCATTCGTATTAAGGGGCCAGAAATATAATTAGAGCTCGAAACATGTCCCACCAATGATCACACAGTGATCATATTTAATAAAAAAGTATTGATTAGGCGGAACTTTTAACCTGTTTATTACTCCTCCAATTTTACCGTAATTTCTACCCTGGTTTCATTTTTGGGATGCCAGTCGTCTTGACACCAATATAAGCTTTAGGCAGAAATTCCATCAAGCACCTTGTATCAATGTAACTAAGAACGACTTGTCATCAAATGATCGCGAGAAATAAGGAACTGGTCTGTCTAATTCCCAGGCAGAACGTGTCGACATGGCGGGTCCTTTGTGAGCAGTGAACGTGCCCTTAATACATAACACTGCTGCCCTACTTCATGGAGCTTTGTTGTCCTCACGTCTACGACACAATGGGGCTGTCACTACTCTTAAAGATGATGACTGATAATACACGCAAAGTCGGCCATCCTTTTATCCTAACTCCAGGCAAATGCTGCGATGGCAACGCCTGCTTCCTTCCAACTGTTGTCCAATTTCATTCATTACATATCTCATTACAACCTGAAGTTGACGAAAAAGTTCGTGTAAAATAACACCATCACATATGTTCTCCAACCCCGTTAATAATATGGAGTAGATTAAAATTGTGGGGTTCATTTCCAAAACCAGACAAGTCCAAATTGACTTTTTGAGATAAATACATCTTCAAGGTCCATTCTACGTGTAGATATTATTGCTGTCTCTAAAAAGCAGACAGACAATATTGCGGATTCTACAAAAATAAGGCAAGTCCAATGCTTTTTCGAGATAATTATTTATGTTTGACATTCAATAATAATTTGCACGTAGAACTGTTAATGAGACAATTCATTGCCTACGCCTTTTTCATGGAATGAGTATTTCTGACAATATTTCTCAAATTAGGAGATGATAATTGCTGTTTTAAGGGGCCTAACATCTGGGTTACCGGCCCCTAACAAATTAGGAGACAAAAACCAACTATTTTTATTTTTATGAAGAAATATTCAATCTTTGAAGAATTTGTATCTCGGGATACAGTATTCGAATAGGTCTCAAATTGTAGTACATTTAATCTAAGTTACTTAAAAACGATAGGCATGGTATTTTCAGACACATGCATGTTTAAAAAAACATTGAGAAAAAAAAAACGAAAAACGTGCAAAACGTTAGCTGTTCTTTGGGTATTACACAACTAGCACAGGCCTTTCGAAGTCCAGTCTTGAGAGTCCTATTGGCCAGCGAGGCTTCTTCATTTCCATGTCTCCGTGTGGCTGCCCAACATACAGTGCCACTGGTCTAATGCTGGTTTATACATTTTAGATTTCAGATGCATTGGCACACTGTAACTTAGCGCCATTTCTCAGGGCAGCGTTGATTCTGCTTCGAACATCTGGGAGCGTGTCGCCATCCGATTGGAGAAGTGAGCCCATGTTTTAGGAATCGCAACGTTGTCACTCTAGGTATTCAGTCTTCCACTGGGACGTGGGTTGGCGACCACGGGACCTCAGCTGAGTCCTGCATTGCTTCCACTTACTGGTGCCGGGCACCTCCCCGTCTTCTTTCCTGTCGACCTCTCTTGGTCAACTCTTGTTCTTTTCCGACCCCGACGGTAATAGTGTATCCGAGGCCTAGGGAGTCTCTTCCTTTCCCGCCTTAATTGGCCCTTCTCTCAACTTTGCTGATCCCTCCTTCTTCTAGGGTTCGGCCTTCTTCACCTTTTCATTATATTTCCGTTTCTCTTTAAGATTCCCGCACTGTTTTTATTAATTGGCTCCCCGTGTCTCTAAATTACATTTTGTGTGTATTTTGAATCTCACCCACATTTTGTAAGTATTTTCGATCTAAACTCCATTTTGTTGTTGTTTGAGTCTTCAGTCTTTTGACTGGTTTGATGCAGCTCTCCATGCCTCCCTGTCCTGAGCTAATCGTTTCATCTCTACATCCGAGGCAATCTGTTTAACATATTCTAACCTTGGTCTACCCCTACAGTTCTTCCTTCCCTAACTAAGCTTGCTATTCCTGGGTGTCTTAGTAGGTGTCCTACCAACCTATCTCTTCTCTTCATTAGCAGTCGCCAGAAACATCTCTCCTCTCTCACTCGTCTTAATACCTCTTTGTTTGTAACCCTATCTACCCATCTGATCTTCATCATTCTCCTGTAACACCACATTTCAAATGCTTCAATTCTCCTCTTTTCTGCTGCACCAATAGTCCAAGTTTCACTTCCATAGAGCGCCACGCTCCATTTTGTAAGCATTTTCAATTTCAATTGCACTTTGTGAGTAGGCCTATTTCGAATCTACGTTGCATTTTGTAAGTATTTTGAACCTAAACTACATTTTGTGCGTATTTTTCAATCTAAATTCCTTTCGTGAGTATTTCCACTCTACATTTTGTGAGTCATTTCAATCTGAGTTCCATTTAGTATTTTCAATCCAGGTTAATTTTCGTTCTGGTGTCCATTTCATTGTCATTTTCGCTATCAGCCAGACCATTAGGGGCCGATAACCTAGATGTTAGGCCCCTTAAAACAACAATTATCATCACCATCTATATTCTATTTAATGGTGGTCGGGTATGGAGAGAGGGCAGAGTTCCGAGTGCAGCCACCGCTTGCTATTGTTGATCTCCTCTCAGCAATAAACCACGAGGCTCCTTTCAGTTTTAATAATCTACCGACGTAACCCACACAAAAAATGAATTGAGGTATTCGAGTTTACGAGGCATCTCAGGTATCGATATGTTAAGTCCTGGACGAGATAAAGTATGTAAATGACTCCGTTGTTTGAGCAGCTCACCAAATTATGTAAATCATCTTTAAGATAAGCGATCCGCTTCTGGAGATTACCAACATACATTTATCAAGCTTTTATTACCATGTTTGAAATATGAGCTAAAGAACAGCTTAACAAATATATCGGCTGCGATGGAACGTTCAATTCCGCGCCAAATTCACAGATGCACTGGCTTTAAAACGACGGCAGTATGAGTTATAGCTAAATTCCCTGGGAATAGCTGTCTCTTGAGATGTTCTAAGAGCTGTAGGCACCTCAGTTGTACCAACTTACTACTAATACACTATCATTATACAAACTTTCACTTCGATCACAAGATTAGGACACAAGAAATAAGATCTTCATTTTTAAATTTCGCACAGTCGCCATCTTGAGTTTATGTAAACAATTGAACTAAATTAGATGTCAGTGCATTCAAATGCACTTAATTTCCTAACAGACTGTGTTATTTGAAGCTATTCTCCAAAGGCCATTAACTTTATATTGTTTAATTGTCCATCTTTCTGTTTTAAGTATTTTATCTATTTCAGCTGTATTCAGTAACATTTTAACTACCGGTATTTTGTAATGTCTTAATTTTTCTTCAATCAACAAGTTCTTTTTTGTTGTATTTAGTTTTAGTAATATAATTTGTTTAGTTTAATATAATACCATTGCGCTATCGGCGCTTAACATTAAGTGAGTTGGCGTACCTACCCACAATGCCCGCTGGCCGGGGAGAATAGTCCTTCATTTCATTAACAAAACAAAAGAATCAATGTTGCACATGTACATACTGTTATTGAATGGGCGCGTTCCAATGCCAACAGTCAAACATTTATGCACACAGCGAAAGTATTAATCTTGAAAATAAATGAATTCCCGTTGAGATTTCAACAAATGCACGATTTTTCCTGAACTATTGAGACTATTTGGACGATTGTGGTACAAACAGCACCTTCTAATTCCCTCTGGTTTAAGAGCTCGAGTTTCATATGTGTGAGGGTAAGACCTCAGCCACATCTTGGAGCCATTGAGTTGATTTCATTTTACTCCACAATTTCCACGTTCTGTAGTGAAGACTGCGGCTCAGATGTAATTACCTTCATCACCAAGCGTGATACGACAGATCTTTCACATTATACGACTGTAAAGGCCATTTAGTAGGGGTTCTTTGGATCACTGATCCGCCGAGGAATCGTATTGGATAGTGGTGTGTATATTAACCTACTGTTTGTAGGCTGTTATCAAAGGTGCTAACAGTCTAATTACAACAACATTTCTTGTAGGTGTAATATTTCTAATAAGCAAATATTATATCTGACTAGTTTTATGGCGCTGGATAACGTTTCAACTGGTAAATATAATCAGAAATATTAAAATTAAATAATAAAATAAAACATAAAAACACACTAACAATAAAACACACTAACAATAAAATTTAAATTATAAAATTAAAAAGTTAAAATTATGAAATTAAAAATTATAAATAAATAGATAATTTTTTAAATTTATTTAAAAAAATAATATTGAATATTTAAAATAAAAATAAAAATTAGAGCGGAAATGAAAATAAAATTCGAAAAGATTAGTCTGCTCTATGAAGGGTTAAACGAAACTGAGCGAGGAATTGGAAGGAGACGGCTGTGGCCTAATGGAAGGCATTTGGTTGGAGTTGAACATACAAGGTGCGAGAGATAGTGTGATGTAAGGTGTAGGCTGAGCGCCGCCCACACATGTCCCTCACGTGCAGGAACGTATGTAGGACCTCCCGCTGTTTGGACACGTGGAGACGACTTTGTGTTGCGCCCCAAGATGTTGCCAATATGCCAACAATGCTCTTTCTTATGTTGTAAAATCTTAAAGTAACACAGGGTATAATTTCAACAATTTCTTTATTTTTGTCTGAATCTATATTTTTGCAGATAAAAACTTCACGCGATGGATAAAAGAAAGAATGAAGAATTGTGTTTTTGGATCGCCTAGCAGAAACGCTGTTTCCCTGGGCAATAATTTTTACACAAGAAGAAATATACATTTTCTTTTCTTTTATGAAATACCGCTGGGACGGTAACAATCACTAAGTTAGGTGGCGATGGAGTGTTTTGTTATTGACTGTACGTTGTACCAGAGCTCGATATCGGAAAACATTTGGCGCACTGCTTCCTCGCCTATTTAAACTGTTGCTTTTCTAATATTATATTCGTGAAAAGCGTGCACGCTGTCTGATGCGGCATGCACAACAGCGCATGCTGTTCTTATTGATATCACAAAAAGTAACAGTCCGAAAGGGAAGATGACCTCGTAGTTCCACCCCTCAAAGCAACACTGACTAACTGTCCGATTTTCAAAATACTTACATATTTGAACTTGTACGCGGTTGGACTTTTAGCCCAGCTGTATGAATGTGTGCCGTTACATTTAAAATATGGAGTCAGTATCAATATATCGGTTATTACTCTCGCCATGAGCATAACAAGCACATATTTTACAATCCCCTGGGTATCATTTAGGAATATGGAAACAGAATACCGATATCTTTAATGGTTTAGACGTTATTTCCTTGTAACATTTTAGGTGAATAACTCGGTACCGGTATATTGTTATATTCCGGGAGATTTAAAAATTCAATTTATTACAAGGTGTGCATTTAAATGGTGCTCAAAACTTTATGGAACAAACAAATATTAGGGAAATTTCCAAAAGCACAATATTAATTAGCCCCAAGGGTTTCTGGATGAATTCCCAGTCGCGTCACGACGATCTTAATATTCAAGGAATAATTCCTCCAGTTCGGAGACTCGGTGTCTGTAATATCTTCATCAAGACACACATGTCGCGAGCAAGATGTGCACCAGTCCTCTTTGGAGGCCACACATACTGGATACGGGCCAGTAGGATCCTCACTGCTCGTGCAAGAAGCGCCCATCCCATTGCACAACCCGTGGCTTGACCTGCGACCCCAGATGGAACCGGTTACCTCGCCTGAACAAGTGTTCCATTACCGGTGTTTAGCTCCGTCTGGGCCGGTAGCAAGTGCTAACACACTTGCTTTGGCTCAAGGTAAATGGAGGGAAATGGCTTTGCAGATTCACACATCCTGTCATTGTACTTGGGGAAAGTTAGTTCCGTTTGTAAACGCTACAATCGCAGTTTGGCGCATGCACGGTAATTGCTTTGATGGCGCCAATTTGAGATTGTGTCTATTACCGTTTACGCTTGGTTACAATGGCGAATTTGACTCATTGAGTCACTAGCACACCTTACAAATCTGTCGATTGTTTGGTATTCCTCGCATTCAGAAGACGAATGACAGATTTAATCTCATAAGCGACGAGATTGAAAGAAAGTTAATAATAATATAATAATAAAGATTGTTTATCTGTACTCGTTTTGTTTTGATTGCCGATCGGAACTTACTCTCTGGACGTACAGCGTATTTGTAAGATTGTCTGATGTACTGGAACCAATCGCTGTGCCATTGAGATGTCTGAGCAGCTGGGAAATCAATCAGACAGTTTTATTGGTGTAGATAATGGGAGCTCATTAACTGAGCGATAATGTGCTTCACAACATTCCAGACTAAGCAGCGCAATTCTACGTATAATAACGTGCGTATGGTTCTCGGCTTCTGGTGAACGACACTTGAACTGTGAACTGACAGATTAGCGTCTGGCCAAGTGCTAGCAATATCCATAGCTCGGAGTTTGTGACGCCTTCATTCGCCTAACGGCATCAGGGCACCAGGGCTCTCCGCAGAACACACGCCATTATTATTAGTAGTAGTGTATTATACCCTTGGAAAATAGCATGTAGACAAGATTCAAAATTTCGGGGTCGTAATGGATTCTTGTGAATGTGATTTAGAGGTTTTGCTATCAACATAACTTCCAGGGTTCATAAGGTTAACTTATTATATTTACAAAGCCAAGAAAAACAACAGGATCTACTAACAAATGAAATTTATTAACTGAATCAAACATTTAAAAAAAAACTATAACCACCCTTTTATTGTTCACTCGCGTGAACAGATCTGACACTGACCAGCCTGACGTACCGTGACGACACGGCATGACAGCTGTCAACAAGCATTGTGACTGCAATGTCACTTAAATCAAAGTAACAAAGAAAACGGATCACAAGATCCAAAAATAACAAACAAATAAAATAGTACAAGAATTTAATATTTATGAGCGACACGGGTTTTAAGACTAGTTCAAGTAATGAGCATTTTGACGGGCGCTCGTCTCCGACCAAAACAGTTGGTTCGGGAACGGACTCCGTACTGCGAAGGACGAATTACGGAAATGTGGGAACAACAATTTATATTTATATACACTACTGACATGCTCTAACCTTAGATTACCACAACCAAATACACGTGTGTATTATTTAAAATAAGGGCTGCGGAATTACCGACTTATACCTTAAACACTAGGAAAGCATAACATGACATGAACAAGTTTGGCCGGTTGCCAAATTATATTTATAATGAATACAATGGCCTTGAAAATAAGAGCCAACAACAACAAAATACAATTTTAAATTTTCACGCCAGAAAGTTTGGCGTTTTAAAACAATGAACAAATAAGTCGTAGTAATGATAAAAGAAACTTGGATCGACACATGGCAACTCCCCAAATTAAACCAAATAAAATAACCTTAACTCATTAGGCTTTAAAGCAAACATAACGTGTCATAACGGAGCTGGAGACAGCCGGGCCTGTTATGACATCTCCGAGTGAGTGGCTGATTTCTTTCCCCCACGTAGTAATTAGTGCCACACTAAATATAGATTCTGGCCCATAGCCAGCGTACAGCACCTTTGCTAATCGCCACCTGTTAAACGCGTACAAATAAATAACACATTATCTCAAAACATCCTCTCAGGGATTTTTAAGAATACATTTCCAGGTCAAACTTATCCCCACGGATAACTAGTTTGCTGGAATGATGTCGCAGTCATGGACAGGCTTTACCTCTCCTCATCATCACTTACACCCAAAAACACGTGGCACTTTCTCGAAGATCTCGTCGTAGCATGAATCAGCACACCCCTCAGATAAATGACACACAACATGTCCAAATGACAGTAAAGAATAATAACTGGAATCAAACTTATCTCAAGTTATCAAAGCAACAAAATACTAATTTCCCCCCCCCCCCCCACGTAGTAATTAGTTTAACATATCATTAATTCAGTCCATTCATCATTGTCGTTCCTAGGTTCTCATTCATGGCTACACTTTTTATAGATACGTTAATCGATGCGGCCGTTTCGCTATAAGAATTACGTATACATAAGGACAACATTTAAGTCACAAAATTTACTGTACAACATAATTGTCACGCAATGCCAAAAATTACTACACGCATGTCAGTTAAGAAATCAAACCCTAAAATTTAAATTAAACCACACAAATAAAATCTATACAAAGTTCCACACATCTCTCGCGATTCCCCTCGTCCAAAATCAATAAATCAATTTTTTAATACTCATCACTTAAACTGCTTTCCAGAGGCCTCCCGCCTCGTCATTTCCCATCATTAGGCCGTTAGCCCATAACACTGATGATGGTAATGGAGGATGAAGCTTGCTGTCTTCTCTCCATGGTCGACATCTTGCTGCTGTTAAAACACAATTAAATCAAAGTTTTTAAACTGTTCTATCTGCGTTCTAAGTATTTTATTTCCTCAGATCGTCCTATGCAGAATCGTCGACTTTCCCTATTCTATGGCTAATTGCCATCTCACAATTTTATGAAAATTTATAAAACTCGTTGTCGACACACAACTTATAATTTTAAAACCATATCGTCTTAAGGACGTCTTAAAAATGACTGTCGAAGAATAATTAGGAGTGCCCCGGTTCATCTCAGACATTTGTATATATACAGAAAGCCTAAAGTTTCAATGGAGGGAGAAAATAGCTCCTCAATATTTTAAGTAATGGGCCTATAATTATGTGTGACCTCTCAAAAATCTTGTATTTTCTCATAGGTCGCGAATCTGCCGTCGAACATGCAAACCGATCGCTAGATCTTTTTATAACCGATTGCCGCGCAAAACACACTGACGCTATGTTCTGGCGTCATGTTTTCTTATTGGTCAGATAAGTTGGCGTCGGAGTTCTGACCTTACAAATCCCGCCCTTATTTTCACGTCACGACACTTGTCCTCTCTCTCACTCCTTGCCTTGTACGCAGCATTTTGGCCTGTCGATGGTCACGTACGCCACAGCGTCATATCTGATTTTCTCAGAAATATAAGAATAGCATTGGTTGTGAAACTGTTGGTCATTTCCAGCCAGCACGTAGCATGTCTTACCAAGTCCAGATTTCTTGCTACATCAATTTTACTCAAATATCCAGCATATCATGTATTTAGTATTTCCATCTATTTTAATAATATGAAACATTATTATTGGACACAATGATAAGGGTTCATCTGACCCCTAGTTGAAGAAATTCGAACTCAAATGAAGTCGAATTTCACATCCCCTACTTTTCTGGCTCAAATTTGAAGTTGCTGGTCACCCTCAAAATATAATGACTGTCCGCCTCTGTCTGTCTCAGTAGCCGTCTCGCACCAAACTCATTAGGAAATTCCTGTACGCTTATGCCCTCCGGCCTCTTTCCTCGCTACTCGTCTCCCCTCTCACTCTTTCAAAACATCAACATATTCATTAACGACTTCCGCCTGAACTTGTAAACACGTCAGAGCTGTCTTTTGAGCGCGTTCACCACTAGAGTACCCCCGTATCTTTTGTTGTATGTTATCACGCGAATGTTTAATTTGCTGCAGTAACATTATTTCTCGGTTCGTATGGCTCTCTCTGATGATACAATTTTAAATTTGAGATATTATACACTGCCATGTTTCCTGTGCTCACCTCTCGGACTCTGTAGGCGTTGTTACCTAAGTTCGTAACCCCTAGTTGAACTTCCTTAAGCCGCTCCTGTCTTTTCTCCATTTTACCGTGATGTCATCTCCTTCTTCTCCCCCGCGTTGCCATCTTCTTCCTTCTCCCTTCTTCTTCTCCTATTCCCGTACAATAACTTTTTTTTACCATACTTCGAGACCCTTGCCTGACACGGCCTGCGAATCTCTCCTGCTATTCTTCTGTTTCCTATTGTCGGCTGCTCTATTTTCGTCTTCTCCATGCAGCTCCTCCAAATATCTCTGGGTTTCTACATGCATGGCCTCCAACATTTGATGTGTTCCGTTTTCCTCCTCGTGGTTGTCGGGATTCTTCCGCCGATCTATCGCTCTTTCCCATTTATCCTTATTATTTCCTTCCATGTTACGTGGCTCCTCCAGGTACTGTTGCGGGTCAGCGTGTCTCTCGTTCCAATTTCTCTGATCATCCCTTGGATCCGATTGCTCGTTAAACCGCTGGTTATTTTGTGCGTTATATTGTTGATTGTAACGCCTATTGTCCCTGGGCCTATATTGTTGATTATAGTGTCCTCCACGCCATCCCCGATTATAAGGTGCGTTATTATTATTATTCCTATTGTATGACGTTTGGTATCTCCTATTATCTCGCCACTGCTGATTGTTTGTGTTCCGGTAGCGGTTAGTTTCTTCCTGATGGTTATGGTTTCTGTCCCTATTTTCATATCTCGGTTGAGATCTCGGCTCATATTCTTCGGTGTTCTGCCGTCTTTGATTATCCCCAGTGTTTGTACCTTGCGACCTCGTGTTTTTGTTCGGTGTCTTGACTACTTCGACTGCATTAACTAACTCTATCTGTCTCTTCTCTCTCGGGTTGATGTAATTAGTGGTTTCATCTATCTTCCTTAATACCTCTTCTGCCTGGACCATGGTCGTAATATTTGCCGCCACCAAGAATTGCTGAACGCTAATAGGCATCTGTTATTAGCTCCATTTCGCTTGGGGGATTATCAAGATCTTGCAATTTGACATGTTGCATGGCGAAAAAATCTGCATATTTCGTCTGATGCGTGGAATGGTATTTGCGCGAGTATAAGTCCATTCGCAAGCTTTGTTGATACGACCCACTCCAGTATTTGCTTAGGAAGGCCTTGTGGAAACCTTCCATTGATTTAAATGTGTTCTTAAATCCAAGATACCAGGTAAGTGCTGAGCCCGCCAAAAATTTTTCAACCATTCTTAATTGTCGCGTTGAGCTAACATTTTGGTCCGAAAAATATTCTGTCAGTTCCCTTAAGAAAGCTTTAGGTGTCCCTCCGCTCTCTGGTAAAAACTTATTCGGTTTAAATTCGTTTCCACGGATGACTTGTATAACTTGCGTGGGAAGTTGTGTGTTTTGAGGTGTCGAGCTACGACCCTCATAATTCTGGAATGCTTGCGTGTCTACCGTTCTTGGACTTTGCCCAAGCTCGTGGCTGTCTATTGTGTGCTCTCTTTCCGCATTCTCCCCTTTCCCCTTTTCCATTAGTGTCGCAAACATCGTATTATGTCCAAGTGACTGCAACTCCGATTTTATCATGCGGTCCTCTTGAATTTGAAATCTTAACTTCATATTTTCTTCTAACGCCTGTATTTTCGCGTTATTTTCCCCTAGCTTCTTGCTCACTGCGAGCCGTTCATCTTTCGAATCAGCGCTCATCTTGGTCCAATCTTTCCTAATAGTATCCTTCAATTTAACAAAGCGTTTTTCGACTTCCTGTTGATTAGCCTCCTGATTATCTTCAAGTTTATCTATCCTTTCTCCCAGAGAAATGTTGTTCTGTTCTAATGTTTGTTTAATTTCTTCCTGGTCAATTTCTAACCTTTTCCATTTCTTAACTGATTGTATTTCTAATTTGTTGAGTTCCGTCACTAAGCCCGTGATATTGTTATCTACTGTAATTATCTGATCTTGCATACCCTGTGTCCCTCGTTCGATCATCTCAAACCTTTTTTCTAAGTTTGTGTGTGCTTCTTTAATCTCAGATGAGTTGGTCAAACACGCTTGCTCGATTTGTGCTAGTTTTGCCATAACAGTCTCATCCATTCCTTTTATTTCCTTTTTAAACGAATCTTCGATACCTTTTATTATTCCTAATTGTTTGGTATTGTTAGTGCTAACGTCCTTTGCTAATTGGATTAGCTGTTCTTTTGTGTGCTCTTTGATTTCTACCGTTAGCGCAGCTAGATTTTGAGTGTTCCTTTCGTCTTGTGCGTTTAATATTTCATTGTTTTTCTCAGACTGCCTATGTAATTGCTCACTAACCAGAATGTTTTGTGTAGCGATTTTCTGATTTATATTCTCGTTAACTTCGGATAGTTTTGTGTTTAACTGTGTCTGCATTTCTACACTATTTGCCGCTAACTGTTTCTGCATTTCTACATTATTTGCCGCCAACTGTGTCTGCGTTTCTGCCGATTGTTTATTTATAGCCGCTAACTGTGTCTGCGTTTCTACACTATTTGCCGCTAACTGTGTCTGCGTTTCTTCACTATTCGCCGCTAACTGTGTCTGTATTTCATTGGTTATGTCCTTTCTCATCTCACTAAGCTGTTCTCGCGTACGAGCGGATGCTAATTCAATCACTTCGCGGATTTCTCCCAGAGTTGCCATCACAACAATAATATATTTGAGACATAGGGAAATGACATAAGGGCGGAGCCCTGGATACGCGCGCTCACATATATTAAATATACACACATTAACCCTTTACATACTCAGTTCATTTACTTTAAATTACTCCCACAAACTATAGCATCACTGAGTATAATTTACTTATTATTCCATTTAATTTTAACCCTTTGATTCAGTTATAATCTTCCTGACCATATTTCACTTACAAATTTTAACCAATTAATAGAGTATTAATTAGTTTTTAAGGTCTAACCTTCCTGTCAAATAATTCTTTGAGTTTGGCTTTTCTACACAAAGCTAATTTAATTTTATTGGGCGCCTGGAACAGTTTGTTCTAATTTTAATCAAAGTTCAAACACTTAACTTGTTCCACATTTACTTTATTGCAAACTCCATGACTTTATATTTTCAAACATTTGGCGGTACTATCTTCGCCTAACTAACGTTAATAAACTTATCACATGCCGGTGATCTATTTTTTTTTACTCTAAAACACAAATGCCACACGTTCGGAAGCCAAAGTAACTCTTATATACCCTTGGAAAATAGCATGTAGACAAGATTCAAAATTTCGGGGTCGTAATGGATTCTTGTGAATGTGATTTAGAGGTTTTGCTATCAACATAACTTCCAGGGTTCATAAGGTTAACTTATTATATTTACAAAGCCAAGAAAAACAACAGGATCTACTAACAAATGAAATTTATTAACTGAATCAAACATTAAAAAAAAACTATAACCACCCTTTTATTGTTCACTCGCGTGAACAGATCTGACACTGACCAGCCTGACGTACCGTGACGACACGGCATGACAGCTGTCAACAAGCATTGTGACTGCAATGTCACTTAAATCAAAGTAACAAAGAAAACGGATCACAAGATCCAAAAATAACAAACAAATAAAATAGTACAAGAATTTAATATTTATGAGCGACACGGGTTTTAAGACTAGTTCAAGTAATGAGCATTTTGACGGGCGCTCGTCTCCGACCAAAATAGTTGGTTCGGGAACGGACTCCGTACTGCGAAGGACGAATTACGGAAATGTGGGAACAACAATTTATATTTATATACACTACTGACATGCTCTAACCTTAGATTACCACAACCAAATACACGTGTGTATTATTTAAAATAAGGGCTGCGGAATTACCGACTTATACCTTAAACACTAGGAAAGCATAACATGACATGAACAAGTTTGGCCGGTTGCCAAATTATATTTATAATGAATACAATGGCCTTGAAAATAAGAGCCAACAACAACAAAATACAATTTTAAATTTTCACGCCAGAAAGTTTGGCGTTTTAAAACAATGAACAAATAAGTCGTAGTAATGATAAAAGAAACTTGGATCGACACATGGCAACTCCCCAAATTAAACCAAATAAAATAACCTTAACTCATTAGGCTTTAAAGCAAACATAACGTGTCATAACGGAGCTGGAGACAGCCGGGCCTGTTATGACATCTCCGAGTGAGTGGCTGATTTCTTTCCCCCACGTAGTAATTAGTGCCACACTAAATATAGATTCTGGCCCATAGCCAGCGTACAGCACCTTTGCTAATCGCCACCTGTTAAACGCGTACAAATAAATAACACATTATCTCAAAACATCCTCTCAGGGATTTTTAAGAATACATTTCCAGGTCAAACTTATCCCCACGGATAACTAGTTTGCCGGAATGATGTCGCAGTCATGGACAGGCTTTACCTCTCCTCATCATCACTTACACCCAAAAACACGTGGCACTTTCTCGAAGATCTCGTCGTAGCATGAATCAGCACACCCCTCAGATAAATGACACACAACATGTCCAAATGACAGTAAAGAATAATAACTGGAATCAAACTTATCCCAAGTTATCAAAGCAACAAAACACTAATTTCCCCCCCACGTAGTAATTAGTTTAACATATCATTAATTCAGTCCATTTATCATTGTCGTTCCTAGGTTCTCATTCATGGCTACACTTTTTATAGATACGTTAATCGATGCGGCCGTTTCGCTATAAGAATTACGTATACATAAGGACAACATTTAAGTCACAAAATTTACTGTACAACATAATTGTCACGCAATGCCAAAAATTACTACACGCATGTCAGTTAAGAAATCAAACCCTAAAATTTAAATTAAACCACACAAATAAAATCTATACAAAGTTCCACACATCTCTCGCGATTCCCCTCGTCCAAAATCAATAAATCAATTTTTAATACTCATCACTTAAACTGCTTTCCAGAGGCCTTCCGCCTCGTCATTTCCCATCATTAGGCCGTTAGCCCATAACACTGATGGTAATGGAGGATGAAGCTTGCTGTCTTCTCTCCATGGTCGACATCTTGCTGCTGTTAAAACACAATTAAATCAAAGTTTTTAAACTGTTCTATCTGCGTTCTAAGTATTTTATTTCCTCAGATCGTCCTATGCAGAATCGTCGACTTTCCCTATTCTATGGCTAATTGCCATCTCACAATTTTATGAAAATTTATAAAACTCGTTGTCGACACACAACTTATAATTTTAAAACCATATCGTCTTAAGGACGTCTTAAAAATGACTGTCGAAGAATAATTAGGAGTGCCCCGGTTCATCTCAGACATTTGTATATATACAGAAAGCCTAAAGTTTCAATGGAGGGAGAAAATAGCTCCTCAATATTTTAAGTAATGGGCCTATAATTATGTGTGACCTCTCAAAAATCTTGTATTTTCTCATAGGTCGCGAATCTGCCGTCGAACATGCAAACCGATCGCTAGATCTTTTTATAACCGATTGCCGCGCAAAACACACTGACGCTATGTTCTGGCGTCATGTTTTCTTATTGGTCAGATAAGTTGGCGTCGGAGTTCTGACCTTACAAATCCCGCCCTTATTTTCACGTCACGACACTTGTCCTCTCTCTCACTCCTTGCCTTGTACGCAGCATTTTGGCCTGTCGATGGTCACGTACGCCACAGCGTCATATCTGATTTTCTCAGAAATATAAGAATAGCATTGGTTGTGAAACTGTTGGTCATTTCCAGCCAGCACGTAGCATGTCTTACCAAGTCCAGATTTCTTGCTACATCAATTTTACTCAAATATCCAGCATATCATGTATTTAGTATTTCCATCTATTTTAATAATATGAAACATTATTATTGGACACAATGATAAGGGTTCAGTATATTGCGACATAACACGTAAGAGCTCTTAGATCGTTTCCTACTTTGTAAACAATATAACCAAGGGACCGAGGTCGAAAAAGACTTTTTAGGAGTGGATCAAGAGTTCCTGTCCACAAGAAATATGGAGCATATCAACGATTCCAAGAAAACCGAAGGCAAGAAGCGAACTGACGAAAGAACGGAGGTTCACAGCGAATGTGGGTCTAGGGGAGATGAATTAAAGCTCAAGGTTCACAGCAGGCTAAGCCTAACACTACTAATAACATACAAAGCCATTTAGAATTTCACGGGTTTTAAGATCACGGATCCAGGCACCATGGAGTGAAGCAAGGAGGGGAATGCGGAGCGACAGAATGAAGGAGTATTGAGTCAAGACCCAGAAGCAGCCGACATGGTCCGCAGTCCACCTTAACGACAGAAAGGTTTAAGATAAGCGAACACTGGTATAAAAATCAATGTATCTTTAAACTTCTAAAACGAATTTCAGAAAAGGTTTCAATAGCAAACTATTAGTTTAAAAACGTTTATTTATTTATTTATTTATTTTTAATTAATTATACGCTTTATGAACCGTGGTCAGGGTTGGAGTCCGAACGCTCCCTGGCGATAGTTCTTTGACCTGTTCTGTCGGTAATAATAATAATAATATCGTATGGCCTCGGGTGCCTGGTGCAAGCTTTGTTAATTGACACCCAGAGGGTAGCTTGCATGTCAAATTTCGTCGTTCCTTTGAACGCTATGAAAGTCAAGGACATTAGTCCTTGACACTACAGCGCTTTCAAGTAGAGAATGGAGGAACTTTGTGTTGGCGGAAACTCCCGAGATTAATTTTGCCATTGAACACGGCCTACTGAATTCAAATGGGTTCTTTGACATGCCAACAACGTATGGCATGAGTGTCGTGATTTTTGTCGCCTTCAAAAATCACTTACCATGGTCAGGGGCGAACCTGCAATCTTGGGGTTGGTAGTCCGACACTATAACCACTCACCCACCGTGGCAAGCTCTGTCGGTGAATTGTCCTAACAATGCTCCCGTTAGGTTTGAAATGTCTAGTGAAGTCCCGACAGGCAGACGCGCTACCCCTACACTACGGGACTGGCCAATAATAATAATAATAATATCGAAGTCGCTGATGGCCGACCTCGATAAACTGGGGCTGTATGCAGACCTCAACTCCACTCCATCTTGCAACAAATGCCGATGAAATGGTGAGCATATGAATCATAATAATAATAATAATAACAATAATAATAAACCGAAACCCCGTGGCATCACAACCCTTGGCCTAACAAGCAACCACTCGGCCTTGCCTCGGCCTTTAATCTTGATCTCCGTGACCGGAGTTACTCAATTGTCCTCATTAGGCTGAGTTCACACCATTCAGTCGTAAAATCCATGACAGAGTCGGGAATTTAGCCCGGGGCCTCCGGGTGAGAGGCAGGCGCACTACGGGGTCGGGCGACAATAGACTATACCATACCTGCCAACTTTCAAAAATAGAAATCCAGAAGATCCCAAAGCGCGAAAATTTAACGTGTACGGTGCATGCGTCGCAAGGTCTTAAAAATAGCGAGGAAAGACTACAGGGAAAGAGATTACAAACTCTTGGTGATGTGAGACTATCTAAAAATTCTGAAAAATATGCCTCCCTGAAAGACAGATGATATCGTTTCTTACTTGAATTCATCACGAAAACACTAAATCGCACAAATATGTGTCACACAATTGCACGAACTACAGCAAGCACCTGGATAAACAGTCCGCATGTAAGATTAATATATGTACAATTGAATAACACCATGCGCATGATAACAGGAACAATTATGTCAACTCCTACACAATGGCTTCCTATTCTCAGCCACATCCCACCTCCTCATTTGCGGCGATGCAACATTTTGATAAGAGAATATAGAAAGATCCAGACCAACAAACAACTACCAATCCATGGAGACATTGGTGATCTACATGTGAAACGATTACGTTCAAGACATCCACCTATCTGCACAGCGGAGAATCTTGCAACTAACAAATTCAACCTGATTGAGAGATGGTCTTCTGATTGGAATTCGTTTGCCCCTCCAGAGAGTACAGTAATGCCATGCATAACTGAGCAGGTGCCAGGGTTCACTCAGCCCAGAAAGACCTGGTCAAAATTAAATAGAATCCGGACCAATCACGGTGTATGCGGCGATCTCCTGTACAAGTGGAGGAAAAAGTCTTCGTCATGTTGCGAGTGCGGTGCTGAAAGACAGACTGTTCGGCACCTAGTTCAGGAATGCCCACAAACATCATACGGTGGTGACTTCAGCGACTTCTTCCTAGGGACACCACAGGCACTTCATTACGTTTCGGAACTTGATGTTAAATTGTAAATAATTTTCATGTATGCCATACGATAAATAAATAAACAGCAAGCACCGCTTAATACCAAGCTATCCCGCTTACAATCAGTCGAAGCACCAAGAGTAATATAAATGCAGCGATAATCTGCGAGATGTGATTATCGATAGACAGTTCTATCGACTTTCAGCGTAATGTCAAACGCAAGGAATTAATGACAAAAGCGCAGCGATAATATCTGAGACGGGATTATCGATAAACTTTACAGGGTGTCGACTGTAAAGATGAAGTAAAAATTAGTTACTTTTTAGCTACCTTTTAGTTAATTTTAGTTACCTTTTTCGGTCGGCAACCATAGAAGCACATCGCGCGGTGAAGGAAAACAACAATGAACTGTGTTTAAAGCCGTGAATAAGATTCACTTATGGTGTCATAAAAATTTAGTTAAAAATAAATAATGGATATTTAATATCAAATGAGTTGATTCAGCAAATATGCCATCTTGTGTACAAGAAGTTATGATTACCAAGAAGTTGCTCTGATCTTGGCCGTTTGAGGAGATTTTCTTTGTCCCCGCGGTAGACCACGAAGAAATATACGCGACGTTACGTGATCGTCACCGAATTTTGTCTTCGCAGTCAGGTACGGAGAAATATCGAAACGTTACACGATCGGCGCTGGTCTCAGCCGTTTGACGCGATTCGTAGTTATTTAGATAGAACACGGAGAAAAATCGCGATTACATAATCGGTGTCACTTTTAGTCGTTCGACGAGATTTCTATTGTCCTTGAGGTCGGGCACGAAAAAATATGGTAAGTTATTACTACGCAATCATTTTAAATGCTACAAATGCTGATAAATGCTAGAAAGGCTGAAGGCTTCTCGCTTTGCTCGAAGCCAAAGACTCTTGACATGTTAGAAAATTATCTGCATACTACTTATCTTGCTTTATAATACTTTACCTTGTTTCAAATTACCCGCGAACGGCAAGTGCAAACCAAGGGCAAAGCAAGGTCAAGCGCGCGGGATGCCGTCACGCTCACTAGAGCGCCTTCTATCCAGTCTAAAAACACTTATAGTGGGCGATATATTGAAGATAGAGATTTGCTCTCGCGGACATTTTTTGTAGAACTTTTCATACTGGCCAATTCTTACGCTCATAGTATATTGATATTTTTAACGGTTTGCCCAGCGTAAGCTTCAGAAGCGCAGGGACGCCAAGTTTGTTTTCGACTTTTCCACTGAAATCGTTACTGCTTGGCTTACTTTGATCATGAAATGAAAATCCACAGCCTGCTTCCAGTCTCCGACCGGGTCAGGAATGGAATGAATGAAGCCCAATCTAGCGGCGAGGATATGAACTGTGCCGGCTGCCGAGGCCTGACGCACTCCTCTGGGGCAATGATTAAATGAATGACTGATGAAATGAAATGATAGTGGAGAGTGTTGCTGGAATGAAATCTTGACAGGGAAAACCGGAGTACCCGGAGAAAAACCTGTCTGCCTCCGTTCTGTCCAGCACAGATCTCACATGGAGTGACCGGGATTTGAACCACGGACCCAGCGGTGAGAGGCCGGCGTGCTGCCGCCTAAGCCACGGAAATTTCTACATAATCTTTCCTCGAGATATCCTTTACAGAATGATGAAAACCGCATCAAAATCCATCCAGTGGTTCTCGAGATTACCCGTGACATCCAAGAATCGGGGAGTTTTGTGTTATACTAACGAAGTAGAGGTTATCGGGGTACACATGCACCAAGCGGTACTATGACGTCACACACCTCAGTGCATCTGGGTACATTTCGTCCTGTCACCCTAACGTAACGCCAGACCGTCACCGTAACGTAACGCCAGACCCCAGCGTAACGACGAAGTCGACAAGATCATTAAAATGATAATAAGAAGAGACAGTCAGTCTGAAAGACTGGACTTTATATCAGTTTAAATCCTACAAATGCTGAAAAATGCTACAAATGCTGAAAAATGCTAGAAAGGCTGGAGGCTTCTCGCTTCGCTCGAAGCCAAAGACTCTTGACATGTTAGAAAGTTACAAGTCATGAGGGAGCTGGAGCGCGCGGTGAAAGGAGGGAGCTGGCTGGATGACGTCACGCTCGCCATGTCGTTGCCGTCTCGTAACGCCAGAGCTCACCAGTGAACTCAGTACACATGCACCAAGCGGTACTATGACGTCACCGTAACGTAACGACGATGTCGACTAGATCATTTAGAATGATAAATATATTTCGGTTGACTTTTCCAGAAATGTAAGATTCTCCCTGAACTATTTGGTACAAACCACACCTTCTAACTCCCCCTGGTTTAGGAGCTTGGCGCCTTAGCGTATCTCTCTCTACATACAGGGTGTCCCACCCAACTTTGCGACCTCAAATATTATCGAAATGAAACAAGATGTGAAAAATCTACTTGCACAGCAATGTAGCCACGTCAGGGGGTCACACAATGGGCACAATCCAGGAAATTATAACAATACCACTTTCAACGCGAAGTTACCTCTTTTTTAATGGAACATACATGTTTTTTTCTAGCAAAATCAATAGTAAACATACAATTAATGATAACAGAATTGGTTTCACTTCTCTAAACCCCGTAACTTCTGAAATAACTAACGTTGTAGAGGATGGCAATGGAGACACTGTTTTTCAAGTTTAACAAATGTGTAGAACTGTACACATAGTTCAAAATGTACAATTACCGATTTCCTAAACAAACTTGTGGCCTATAGCTTAAAGAAACGCCATGTTTTTAAATTACATCCAGCACGGAAGAGACATTCACAAGTAAGCAGTAACATCTCAACTGATGACTGTGTCAATTCAGCGGATGTTCAATGTGACCACCGTTTGCATCAATGCACTTCTGTAGAGCGTTGTACTGATCCCAGTGTTTCCACAGATATTTCCGCACACGCCGAAGTTGCATATTCGCTATTGTAGTTGGGACTTCCTGATAGACTCTATCTTTCAATGCGCCCCATAGAAAGTAGTCTATTGGCGTCAAATCGACGGACCGTGCTGGCCATCTCACAGAACCACCACGTCCTATACACCAATTTGGAAACTTTTCATCCATTACATCTCTGGCAACACGTGCGAAATGTGCGGGAACCACATTGATACACGAGTTTCCAATCCCACGTCCTCCATGAGAAGGGGTAACGTGTCTTGAAGAAATGATGCATATCGCTGTTCGTTTAGTGTTCCCTGATTAAAATAGGGACCTACAATACGGTTGCCAGTGCAACATTGATACTCCACTGTCGTTGGTTAGTAACCTACAACTTTAGTTATTTCAGAAGGTACGAAGTTTAGAGAAGTGAAACCAATTCTGTTATCAATAATTGTATGTTTACTATTGCTTTTGCTAGAAAAAACATGTATGTTCCTTTAAAAAAAAAAAGGTAACTTTGCGTTAAAAGTGGTATTGTTATAATTTCCTGGATTGTGCCCATTGTGTGACCCCCTGACGTGGCTACATTCCTCTGCAAGTAGATTTTTCACATCTTGTTTCATTTCGATAATATTTGAGGTCGCAGGGTTAGGTGGGACACCCTGTATGGATTGTAATAATAAAAGGAGAACCTCGCCGAAGGGGACGCCTGTACAGAATGAAACACCACAGGCTGTCTTATAAGATCAAGGTAGCCAATGAGGTTAAAGCCTTGTGGGCCAAACAAGTTGAGAAGGATCTTGCTGAACTATTCAGCAAGACACAATAAATGACAGCTCACCACAACCCGTCCAGCAAATGGTCTGAGGAACGTAACATAAGAGTTCAGCAAGGAAATGAAAGTTTACTGGCCCACATCCCACAAAAACCACCACAAGTGGCAGTCAACAAGCACCGTGGCCCAAATGACCCAAGAAAGAAAAGGAACCTAATGCGCTATTACCTGATAATGTGTGGGCTATGAGATGGATGAGCGGGGTAGTGTTGTTGTCGAGACGTGAGGGACGCTCCCTGCGAGCGGAAGACAGTATTGAGCCATGTCCCAAGTTTATGGGCTCAGCCCAACCCAGACATGGCCACACCTTGGCCACTTAATTGGGAGCCTCCTACAAGTGTACAATGTTAATTACATCCCTCAACACTAAGGTTCTAAAAGCCATTAAGTTGGTCAGATTGAGCGACTGCTGACCTATCGTGATTCTTTTATGTTAGTGTTGTGACCGACAACACAGCCTCGTGATTTATCCTAAACATTGCACCATTATAATAGTGATCATAACAAACACTTCTAACTTTCTCCAGGAGTGTGGTAATCTCGAGAAACACTGGATGGATTTTGATGCGGTTTTCACCATTCTCTAAAGGATTCCTCAAAGAAGGTTTCTGTCGAAAAGCATTTATTTATGTCCAAAGGAAGCCGAGCAGTAACGATTTCAGTGAATCAATCGGAGAAAAACCAACAGTCCGTGCGCCTTTTAAGCTCACGCTGAGTAAATCGTTAAAAAATCTATATACTATGAGTTTAAGAATTGTCCACCATGAAAAGTTTTACAAAAAAGTCCGCGACGCATATCTTAATACATCGCCCACTATACGTGTTGTACGTTTTAATTTCTTCCAACAATCATCATTCAGTGGAAATGTAAATTACTAGCTTCGGAGCTAGTTTGGGAGCTAGCGAGCGAGCCTACCACCCGAGCTACGGCCAGCATCAAACTGCCGAGTCGTGTCAAGTTAAGACTTCAGAGAAGAGTTTGGGTTTCGCTGTTCACCTCGGCTTTTCTGAATTGCGCCTTTTAAGCTTACGCTTGGTAAGTCGTTAAAGATACCAGACCCCCCAGGGGTCACATCTAGTGGACGTGGGTTGGCGACCACGGGACCCGAGCTGAGTCCGTCATTGTTTCCACTTACTTGTGCCCGGCTCGTCTCCGTCTTCTTTCCTGTCGACCTCCCATGGTCGACTCTTGTTCTCTTCCAAACCCGACGGTATTAGGGTATCCGAGGCCTAGGGAGTCTCTTCCTTCCCGCCTTAATTGGCCCTTGTCTAATCTTTCCTTCTTCGAGGCATCAGCCTTCTTTTTCTTTCAATTATATTTCCTTTTCTCTTTACGATTCCCGCACTGTTTTGTGAATTGGCTCCCGGTGTATCTAAATTACATTTTGTAAGTCTTTTTCCCTCCAAATTCCCTTTTGTGAGTATTTTGAATCTATATTGCATGTTGTAAGTATTTTCGATCTCAATGACATTTGTATTTTCAATTTCATTTGCATTTTGTAAGTATTTTGAATTTCAATTGCATTTTGTGAGTATTTCGGATCTACATTGTAATTTGTAAGTATTTTGAACCTAAACTACATTTTGTGCGTATTTTTCCTTCTAAATTCCTTTCGTAAGTATTTCCACTCTACATTTTGTGAGTCATTTCAATCCGATTTCCACTTTGTCAGTATTTTCAGTCCGAATTAAATTTCGTTCTGGTTTCCATTTCATTGTCATTTTCGCTATCACCCAGACCATTAGGGGCCGATAACCTAGATGTTAGGCCCCTTAAAACAACAATTATCATCGTCATGAAAGATACCGGGTTGCTAGTTATTCATACCCCGCCCCGCCCAGTCTTGACCGACTGAAGGGTTACAACTGACAGTCCGAACAAACTCCCGAGGCTACAGTTTACAGGTGCACTTATTTCCTCTTGAAGTCCGATTTCTATAACTCGAAAGTTTCGATATCCCTGGCATTTAAACTTGTTTCTTCTCCGATTACTGCAGTTGAGTCAAAATCTCACATTGACCCGAGGCGCTGGTAAACTTACCGGTTTTCGTAAATTTCATGAATAGTTTATAAATAGATGGTTGGTTGGTTGGTTCTTAAGTTTAGGGGCTGCGACAACGCGGTCATGTAGCCCCGTGTACTTTGGGTGTGTGTAAAATCTGTCTGATAATCGGTGTTAATTGTGATGACTGTATTAGTGTGTGTTATCTGTTAGGTAGATTTCATTAGAAAGCTAACTATTGCAATGGGTACCATGTTTCGACTTCCGGAAAATTTTAACATATCTTCGCGTTTCACATCCCCTAGACCCCAAAACCACCGTCAGTTCAAAAGTTTATATATAATTTATGTATATATATATGTATATCACTTTCTTGTGGACACGATAAATACCGCAATTTTGCACCAATAACTTTGAAATTTTTACATAATATGTATCCCTATAAAATCTCGGTCGAGTTCGTTAATGGGCACAATCGGTCGACGGGGGTGAAAATGGGGGGCTTTTTTTTTTTGAAAAAGTGAAATATCGCTATAACTCTCTTAATATTTAAAATATCGAATCCATGCAGTTCATACTATGTGTCGGATAAGGCTCAAAAATCTATGTTTGAAAAGTTTTTTGGTAGCACCAACCATTGACCAAAGGGTCGGAAAAAGTGGGTTTTTCGGGAAACATTAATCATATCTCTCTTAATAGGCACAATATCAAACCGTACAAAATGGACAATATTCCCCTAATAATTACCTAAAACTTTTGTCTGAAAGAATTTTTGATATGACCCACCATTACGCCAAGGGATGAGAAAAATGATTTCGGAATTATAAGAAAATGCCAAGAGCCATCAGAGGTTGCCATGACAACACTACTAAATTGATGAGGGATGAGCCATCAGACGTTGCCATGACAACGCACTTGCACGAGTTCAGATTCAGTATTTCCGTCTGACTAAGTGGGAAGCGGCTTCGGTGACGTAACTGGTAGCATGCTGAACTTCTATGCCCAAGGTCGCGGGTTCAAAGCCGGCCGAAGTCGTCGGATTTTCTAAGAGCGCTAAAAATCCCTCAGTATGCTTTCCTTTGCAGGGGAAGTTACAACGTTCGTTGCGAGTTGTTGGTTGCGGTGGCATCTAGTAGCCAAGTTCACAGCTAGGTGTCGTTGACGGTAGTATTTGTTAGCAACATTAGGAACTACTGCTTGAAATTGACCGTCTGCAGTCCTTACCTCAATTATAGACTAATACAGCCATTACAATTCACACCGTTTATCAGACAGATTCTACACTCACCCAAAATACACGGGGTTACATGACCGCGTTGTCGCAGCCCCTAAACTAAGGAACCAAACAAAATCTCGGCGGGAGATAAAATTTTGCGTGAACAAGTAACAGACCGTTAGATAGTTACACATCAGTGTCGAAACCTTGCATAAGGACAGTGTGACCACAAGTATAAAATTGGACCCCAAATGACAAGAATGTTACCGTCCCCTTAAGACAATAAAATGTTTAATATATGCATAAAATGAGGAAAAACAAAGTTAATTAAGCTCCGATTATAAAATACTTTCTCGCAATAAATGAGGTCTGATCCTTCTACGAAAATCTGCATATTCTGCCTATTTTCGCCTATCCCCAGGCTTGCCCGGTGAAATCTACCTCCGCCTTCCGGCGTGCCGAGAGGACTTTTATTTTTTAATTCAAGTAAGGACTGCAGACTTATGCATTTTACTTTTGCCACCAAACGCCACCGTCGACGACTACTAGTTCAGAACTTAGCTACCAGACGCCACCGCAGTCGGGTCTTGGCAGCGAGCGTAGGAACCTAAGAGCGTTGTTTACATTCTTAGCTTCACACAGGTGTAATTAGTGGAAGGTTCTTTAACATGCCATAAATCTATGGCATGGGACTGCCGGTTTTACTTCCCCTCCGAAGGAAGGCATACTGAGGGATTTTTAACGCTCTTAAAAAATCCGACGACTTCGGCCGGATTTGAACCCGCGATCTTGGGTTTTATAAATAGAATTTTACTGCTCTTTTCATTAGATAATATACTTTCTTTTCCACTTTTTACTGTAAGCTATTGTAGTTTCTCTTTTACTTCTTTCGTGTGGCAGAAATGTCAGTTATGTTCCCCTAAGTTCAGCGTGGAGCATCCGCCACAGCACGTTGTCGCGTTTAAAGGTCGCGACAATTTAGATACAGACAGCACATCGTCTGTACTTGTATGTTGGCGGAGCAGCGAATGGAACCCGGGACATGATGGATGGTAGCAAGGACATACATATGGTTGTTGACCTGGGCGGAGTACGAACCATATAACAAGTGAGATCAAGGGTACCGCCGTCTGCCCCAATTTGAGTAATTGAACGATAAATCCTAATTTCACGCCTCGGCCCTCCTTACTTATCGGGGCGGTCCTGCCACTGGCTTGTGTCCTCACCACCGCCGCGCTGCAATACGCTGCCGAAGTCGACGTCACTTCCGCTCCGTTGCTAAGCAACTGGAGCAATACAACATGGCTCCCTCGCAGCTTGCTTCGTCTTTGAGCCGTCATTATTTCCTATTTGTATCGCATGGATGTACAGAGGCAAGAAAGCATAGAAAAGTTTATTTTCCACAGTAAATTACATAGTTGTTCAATAAAGTTGTAAAATATTGCGTACGGGATGCACATTACGTCTTAGAGATGTGGCCTACAATATTTAACTAAATTACGTGAAAACATGAAAATATAACATTTCTGGATCTTGTGAATCACATCCCGTATGAATAATCAATACTAGGGAAAATAAAGGAAAGGAAGGAAGCTTGTAGTTTAACGTGACCGTTAATCTCGCGATCATGAGCCACGGGACCTCCTTTTTACGTGGAATCCGAACCACAGGACATGGCATTTCTCTTCGAAAATCTCACATGCATTGACCGGGAATCGAACCTGGACCGCCTTGGTGAGAGGCATACAGCTAGACCGCTGAGCCACCACGCCCCGAAAATAAAGTACCGTTGGCCCTACCATAAGTGACGAATTAAATGAACTTTAAAAGAAGGTCTATCAATGCATAAGGGAACAGTTTAAAATATTTTGCACGAGAGTTTAAGCCAAATCTCATCAACGGCTTTAGGAGAAACAAAGACTGCATCTCAATACAATTTGTGTGTTTACCACAACGCCGCGTTTGTTTGAAAACGAATCAAATTAACAAAGCCTAACCTGTGTGCTCAATAACAGGATAGAGAAGTCTACAATTAAGGCCTATCGTCCTACCTCATTTTAAATAATGGGGCAACCACCAACACCACCTACCTGCCATTTGGTACCGTATTACATAATTCACCACAACCTGTGATAAAATGACCTGTTACAACTCTAATTAAACTCAGTTGCTCAATAACAAAAAGGCCTGTGGTGAGAGATGAAAAACACATCCATACTTCTGCAGGAGCTTGTAAGTTGAATCGCAGGGGAGTAGCCTACTTCCCAATTATATACCAGCACTTCCTGATATCCATTAAAGATGTTTGATATAAACATTGCTGTTAAGTATTAAGCCTCGATATTTTGAATAGCAATATAGTTTTATTATAACTCATAATAAATGTACAATACTGTAGCATGCCATAACTTCATTGAACTAGCCTAATTTTACTGTCCAATGTTTGAAAAATTGTCCAGATAAGTAAGTTAGTGCACAAGAAACGAAGTACCCACATTTCCACTTTTATTCATAACTTGATAGCACCACTGACGTTTTCACTAATACTTCATGCTGAAACGATTAAAACATTTTCTAACAACCTTGACTTAATGCCATGGTAGCCTGGTTCGCCACTATCCTCATCACCTCATTTCTTGACACCACTGACTTTTTCACTGAAACTTCCCTGACAATCACGACAAGACTTGTCACTCCATCACTTCATAAATAAGCAGTATTCATTGGCTTGAATAATGTCACTGTATGGTACTGGAACTTTGTTGCAGGGTGTAGGCTTACATGATAATTGTTTTCTGAAAGTGCAAAAAATTAAATATTTAGGCAGAAATTTTCAGTATGGGACAGGCCTAATTGTTATTTGGAAACACGATTCACTGCTTAAATAAATTAAGTGAAAAATCACCACTCAGAAAAGTTGTAGGAGAAAATTTAATGCTGTTAGTGAATCAGCTGTAATGTTATGAAGGTTGTCGTTTATAATACTTATAGTACAAACCATATTTAATTACAACTACACCCCCCACATGAACCGAAAACCCCTTTATGTGACATATATGTCCTAAATATCTCTCTATATTAGATATACTGTAAATACATATTTATAATTTGTAGTACCCACCATGCAATTCTTGCCTCAGGAGTGAGGTCAACTTTATTCATACTATCTCGCAAAATTCTCGTACTTTATTCATAAAATTTTACTTCTATTTTGTAGATCCAACACTGTAGATGATCTTCACGGGAGGCGTTTGCCTTATTTCACACATATTATACCTTTTCATCCACAAAATTCAAGACACTGCGCAGCATTAATGCAGCTTCCTATGTATAAAAAACCTAGCAACCAGTTGTTTGGGTCCAATGTGGCTGCGCCCATGCGGTTGCTAGGAGCGTCACTTCGGCAGCGTATAGGAGCAGGGGCGTATGTACAAGGAGGGGGCTGACTATCCTGGGAAATTGTGAGAATTCTTAGGGGACTGTCACCGCAAAATACCCAGAACTATCAACCAATATCTTAGAGCATATAACTTTGTGTAATTATTTTAGATAAGAGTTAATTGTAAAATTCTAAGTTTATGTAGCCTACAATAATTAGTGGCAATGCTAAAAAGTTGTAACTTAAAATACAACACGACTCACAAAAATAAATTATACTTGATGAATGACCTGTGGAGTATGAATGGCAAATCATTTGTCAATTTATTAAACAAATAGGTAAACATATATTTCTTCTTCCACAAATTGATAATTTATTTCTCAAAAGTACCCTACTGTGGAATTCTCAGTTTTGCCTCACAAGGCTGAGTGTACCCCGTTCCAGCCCTCAGACCAGAATTAAAATTTATTTGCAAACCGGGAATCGATTCAGACCTCCGGGGCGGGAGCCAAGAATGCTAGCCACTACACCACGAGAGGGTCTAATATCAATCTTAATATTGTTTATAACTTAGCCAATAAGATAAGATAAGGGTACAACCAAATTTACAATTATTTTATCCTTTTACCAAAACACGGTGGGGGAGTGGTTATCGTGTCGGTCTACCAACCCCAAGCTTGCAGGTTCGCTCCTGGCCGTGGTAAGTGATTTTTGAAAGGCGGCAAAGTTACGATACCATGTCATACGATGTTGGCATGTTAAATAACCCATTTGAATTCAGTAGGCCGTGTTCATAATCGCAAAATTAATCTCGGGAGTTTCCGCCAACACAAAGTTTTTCATTTCTCTACTAGAAAGCGCTCTAGTGTTCAAGGAGGCTAGATGTCTAACCTCCTTGACTTTCATAGTACTTCAAGGAACAACGAAATTCAACATGCAAGGTACCCTTTGGGTGTCAAATAACAAAGCTTGCACCCGGCACCCAAGGCCATATTATTATTATTATTATTATTATTATTATTATTATTATTATTATTATTATTATTATTATTATTATTATTATTATTATTATTATTATTATTACTATTACCAAGCCTCCGTGGCTTAGGCGGCAGCACGCCGGCCTCTCACCGCTGGGTCCGTGGTTGAAATCCCGGTCACTCCATGTGAGATCTGTGCTGGACAAAACGGAGGCAGACAGGTTTTTCTCCGGGTACTCCGGTTTTACCTGTCGAAATTTCATTCCAGCAACACTCTCCACTATCATTTCATTTCATCTGTCATTCATTTAATCATTGCCCCAGAGGAGTGCGTCAGGCCTCGGCAGCCGGCACAGTTCATATCCTCGCCGCTAGATGGGGGCTTCATTCATTCCATTCCTGACCCGGTCGGAGACTGGAAGCAGGCTGTGGATTTTCATTTCATTATTATTATTATTATTACCAAAACAACACTTTCTTAATTTTTATTGTTTTTTTTTGGGGGGGGGGAGAGGATGGAGCCCCCACAGCTACCCCCTTATACTGTATATGCCCCTGTCTAGGAGAGACCAAATGAAGTGTGATTGGTTTGAGCCGAGATGTGATGTTACACGCAGTATTGCTCTTCACTCTTGGTGCTAACTGCTAATAGGGGACTTGTTGCAGACTAGACAGGGCAAAAGGCTAAAATTAAAATCAACAAATGTGTTTGGAATCTAAAGAGGAAGGGAGCTAGCTGGTCACCAAGAGATATGGCGGCTATTTTGAACCTCATCTCTCAACACTGAAGCACTTGAAGGCCCGACACTAAACAGGAAGCTCTTCTCAATATTTAGACTTGGTTCCGTCGTGTGTGGCGCCTCAAGTGATTTCACACCTGGACACGAAATCCATTTCACTCTGTGGGTTAGGGAGAGTTCGAAGCTTCTCATTACCTTGTAAAGGTCATTTTTGTTGTACTTGGAGAATCACCTTGTTCGAAGAATACTTGTAACCAGATCATAAAGAGGTTCTTCAAAAATATTTTGGATGAAAAAATAAAGCAGGACTTTTGTGAATTGTTCGTACATTTCTTGTGCTTTTTATGCCACCGAAGCTTTCCAGGAAACTGCAACGTGCAGTACCCTAGATAAATCGCTTTAAAACCTTAGAAAGATAACGTGATTAAAATGTGCTTGCACTGATTAAGAGGATCCATATTTCATTCGTGAAGTGAGCATCGTGAGATCTTTGTAAAGGAACAAATCTACAAGACACGAAACACTTCCAAAGCCCACAATGTCAACCATGAACGGACGCGGCAAAGTGCGGCTAGTAATGAAGAGTTACGGTCCTTTAAAAATGAACGCCTGAGGTCGTGGTGGTGCAGTGGTCAAACTGCTTGCCTCTCACCAAGGCGGACCGGGTTCGATTCCCGGTCCATACATGGACGATTTTCGAAGTGAAATATCACGTCCTGTGGTTCAGATTCCACGTATAAATGGACGTCCCATGGCTCGTGATCGCGAGTCTTTAGGAACAGGCAGATGTCCTTGCTTTACTCTATGAACTCGTCATGAAAGCTGGTTGGTTGGTCATGTAGCTCCGTGAACTTGGGTGTGTATAGAATCTGTATGTCTGTCTGTATTTCAGGTAAGGACTGCAGACGATCAATTTCAAGTAGTTCCTACTTCTGCTACCAAATACCACCGTCAACGACAACTAGCCGCGAACTTGACTACTAGATGTCACCATGACCAGTACCTGGTGGCGAACGTTGAAACTTAATATAGGGTTAATCAAATCCAACCAACAAATTTTAGCTTCACACAAGTGTAGTTAGTGGATGGTTCTTTTACACGCCATAAATCTATGACATGGGACCGCCGGCTTTACTTCACCTCCGTAGGAAAGCAGGTACTGGGGGATTATTAACGCTCTTAAATAATCCGACGTTTTCGGCCGGGTTTGAACCCGGTCATGAAAGCTAGTGTTTTATAAGTTCTAGGTTGTAGGTTGTTGTTGCTTCGTGTGGTCACGTATCCCCCTGTATGTATGTGGGTGTTTGATAACCTGCGCCATTGAGATGGTTGTACTACGGCATAGGAGGCGGCCATGGCCATGTGCCTAGGATGGCTTCGCAATGTTAGTGATGTGGGCAAAAAGCTCAGACGGTGCGGTATGAATCCTTGAAGACAGGAAGTGTTGATGTAATGCGGCAATCAAGTGTGTAATGTATTAGAAGCGACCCACGCCACACAACACCTTGAACACAGAGGAAGCGACTTGACATTCAACCAAATGACCAATGAGTTTCGTAACATCCTGCCCCAGTCTGCGCGCCACGCTAAAAGTTTATGTCATTATTATATTATACATGCTCTTTGGTTAATTGCCCATCCTTTCCTTGGAACGTTGCCATAGCAACGTCAACAGTTCCTATTCTGTTCGCTGTCATCAAGAAAATGTTTTATTCCTTTCTTATACCCCATTTAGACGTCTCGGTCACGATCCCGATTATCTCTGATCTGGATAATGTCCAATCGCGATCAACGACATTTGCCATTGGTACGTGTTTAGACGTCCCATCATGAAACAACAGGATAATCGAGTAAAACAGCATGACTTCGCTAAGGTCTGCCAACTTTTGAATTCCAAGTGTTATAGCAGAAATTTACAGTAGTTTGTTTCCTTCCGTTTTGAAGTATTTCAGTTATTCTTTATACATAATTCAACCTGCTAATGCATATTCTTAAATATATACAAATCCTGAGGAGACGTGTAGGCAAGGCCTACCCTTGGAGTGGAAATAAAAATATTTTGAAACAATTATAAACAGGTCTAGGCTATTTATTGCATGAATACTTCTTGTTCGTCCAGAGTTATTTGGCCCTATCGGAATCCCTTCTATGTCAATGACAATAAATTTATGTCTTTATTAATCGTCTTCATCGACTTGCCCCAACGCTAATATTTTTTTTCAGCGTTTAAACACTGGTATGTTTGTCTCCATCCATCATTTCGTTTCTCTCAATCTCCATATATCTCTATCAACCAACATAAATACAACCATCATGGCCAACATTACGTACATCTCGCTTTCAAAACACAAGATAATACAAAATGGCCATCATTTCCACTGCCTACTTCACTCGCACAGCAGGAGGATAGAACACACCGATGATCGCAATGGCCGTGAACGCGATTATCTCGTTGTGGGAACGGGATCGGGATGATCTTGTTGGAGGGAAAGTTGATCGCGATAATGTTATCCTGTTGCGTTTAGACGTCCCAACTTAATCTGGATCGGCGCCTGATCGCGATCGCAACCGGGACGTCTAAACGGGGTATAACGTAAGCTTATTGTTCCATTAAGGATGGAATTCCCATTGGGATCGGAAAGTAGTGAAGCACTGTCGAGTTCCTTGAATCAGACCGGATGAATTAGTGTTTGGTTGTTTAAGCCGAGCACGTGAAAAGAATTCAATACCATCCAGACGTAGCAATTAAGCGGTAGATCTAAGCAAATAATGTAAGTGACCGAAGGATCTAGGAGGGTTTGCCGATTAGCCAACTAAGTTTTGTATTTAACAACAATACGATATATTACTGAATTTTAGGAGGCAATACGCCTAAATAAATTCAAATACTTATTATTACGGCTCGGATCGATATGCTCGATAAAATCTCCAGATATGCTTGAAAACCATGTGTTTTATGCTCGATAGATATGCTCGAAAATCCCATTTTATGCTCGATAGATAAGCTAGAAAAAAACATTATGGGAAGGTGGGCCACAGTGAGACATGGGCCATAGTGAGACAAGCTCATTAAATCCTTTCTTTTGAAAGAGGGACATTTTTTAATATTTCTTAGAGGTTGGCTCTCCTGGTAGCAGACATTTTGATCCTGTTTACTCTTTGAAAGAAGCATGTTACGTAGGAGTTAACAACATCTTCGTTTTTGAGGTAAGAAAAGTAAAATTTTCTTCCTTTGTTTCTTTTATATAGTTATGTGTATCATTGTACATTAATGAATATAATATGGTCGAAATACATACATATTACTAAATAATTATTGGAATTGTCAGCTTGTTCAGTATTGTAGGTGAGATAGTAGACATAATTGTTTTTACATGTCGCAAGTGGGCTACAGTGAGACAGTGAGAAAGATATACGGAGTTACCCCAAAGCTGAGGAGAGGGCAGAGTCAACTTCTAGGAGAGAAAAGGGGAGATCTTTCATTCCAACTCACACCCCAGAAAGAAATAAAAACTTGATTTTAAGTCCACAAATAGAAATTTAAAAATCTAAAGAACTGCAAGAAGAATTTGTTCAGCCAAAGGCAGCCCTAGCTACAGGCATTTCCATGGATGATGATGTTGATGGTTCTTCTAATTCAGTCAGCTCATCAGATAATGAAGAAATCGAGCTCCTAACATTTCATCAACTTGCTCGCAAACCTAAGGAAGGTGACTTCGTTCTGGTTGAGTTTTCAGGGAAACACTCAAGATTTTGCATCGGGGAAGTGAAATGAGATTTAGATGATGAAAATTATTAAGTAAAATTCTTAAGAAAAAGAGCAAAAATGATAGGCAGTTCTTTTTTTTTTACCCATAGGGTGCAGATATTGCTTCAGTCCCCGCGAAAGGCAACAGATCACTGTGGCCGGTTTCCTGTGCATATGGCAAAACAAATAGGCAAAAGTCATATCTCAAATTTTCTGTAAATTTTGGGAATCTGAATGTGCTGTAGTGTTTTCTGGCATTAATTATTTGTTTTAGTGTTTATCTATGTATTTAGCCAGTCAAAATAAATTCTTTTCATTGAGTCTCAGTGTGGACCATCATTTGTCTCAGTGTGGCCCACGGGTGAGCTACAGTGAGACGGCTGCAACATGTTCACAATTTATTATTTTTACAGAAACGTGTGGATGTTTTGGAAATTCTAAGGGTATGAAATTGATGAGCAACAATCAACTTATATTTCAGTATATAAAGACATTCTCATATATCAAAAAATAAGACAGTATACTAAAATATATTTTTTCTGTCTCACTGTGGCCCACCTTCCCCTATATGCGGTTAAATATGCAGAATATGCTCGAAAAGCACCGTTAAAAACTATAGAAAAGAAAGTGAAACGAAAAAACCAATAACATACCTTTATATACGAGCTTTATTTCGTAATTGTATGTATCATACACTGCGATATACTCTCATTCAAGTTTTTCAAGTAGGCTATATATAAGAGAAGTTTTCTTATAAAAGTTAAATTTTAAAAGTTCATTTACAAAATGTTCAGAATTAGGCGAGTCAATGAAGTATCTGCATGGTCTGTACAACAAGAATTTTTTCTATGTTTTCGGTTTTGAATGATTTTCTTAATTCAGTCAATAAAAGTTTCAATGACGAGAACGACCTCACTAAATGTTATAATACTGCGGTTCTATTATTAGCACCAGATAAGCTTTTCAATCATTATTTCTGTTTTCGAACCTTAAGGATGGTCAGGGCCCGAATTCGGGGGAGGGGGGGGGGGGGAATTCGAAGGAAAACAAACTATTTAGACGAAAACCACAAGATTATGCTGTTATATGCTTCTATTCTGGAAACCGCGGTTTTATGCATTTATATGCTCGATAAATTTCAATTCTGTTGGTCCCAGAGAGATGAAAATACCACCGAAAGGCTTCTTTCAATGTGTACTATTCAGAAATAAAATATGCAAATATGCTCGAATCCGAGCCCTACTTATTATATTTGCTCTCCAATGATTTCTAATTTAGGTGGACGAGTCGCGGTTTAATTTGTCCATTTTAAGTTATAGTGTGTGGAAGAATGTTCCGACCACTGTGAACTGTTTATAACATTGTGGTAACATAACCTCCTAAAGCTCATATCCCCAGCACAGTTCGCCAGTTGGGCGATTTGGGGGCTGTGCGACATTGTGGTCATGTGGAATGTGTGTGAACCCGTGTTATTGTGATGGCTGTATTGGTGTGTGTATTTGTAATTCAGATGAGGATTGCGAAGGAGGCGACCGTGGCCTTAAGTTAGGAACCATCCAGACTTCCTTTGTCAGTTGGTCATCAGTCATACGGAAGTTGTGCCCGTATAACAGCAATCTTTTCTTTTTATGGACCATATTAATGGTTCTATCTTTGTGTATAGTTCTTCATTGGCTGCCATCAACCCATCTTCCTTCTTTCTCGTTTTAATAATGTATCGACCTGTCCTTGTCTACACAAAATCAAAGTCTCCGAAGCATACAGCTCTTCCGGTTTATTAGTTCCTATTATTATTATTATTATTATTATTATTATTAATTCGATACAGCCATTTATGGGCTACAAATACACAAGTGTTCAGGTCTTCGTCTTCAAGGTGTTTTTCCCTTGCCGTTTAGCTTCCTGCCAGAGATTTTTCAATCTTTGACTCCAACTCAATCTTTCTTCCACTGGAAGTGTGAGTCCTCTTTTGGCGGGATCCTTCACACTTCTTCCTTTCTTTCTTTCTTTCTTTCTTTCTTTCTTTCTTTCTTTCTTTCTTTATTTCTTTCTTTCTCAGGCACTAGAGCCCTGTGTGAGCTTTGGCTTCCCCAACCACAGATTTCCATCGATCTCGATCTTGGACAACTGTTCGTACGTTCATTGTTTGCAAGTACACTTCCACTTCATCTTTCTATCGATTCCTTGGTCTAGCAGGCTGTCGTCTTCTTTCCATTCTGGATTTATATATATAATTGTTAGAGTCTTTTGTCTTCCATCTTTTCAATGTGGCCCAGCCATCGTAGTCTTTGTGATTTTATATATCGAACAATGTCTTCGCTTTTGAGGACTTCATCCATTTCTCTATTAGTTCGTATCCTCCATTCTCCTCTGTCCAAAAGCACCATAAATTCTCCGTATTATTTTCCTCTGTTTATTGCAATCCTGAACCGACATATTCCATGTTTCTGAGCCACAAGTTGACACTGGTCTGATCAAGGTCTTGCACATTTTGAGTTTTGTTTTATGCGACAACATCCTTCACACACCAACCAGTTCAATATTTTCCCTTTTTAAGTCTTTATATACCTCCTGAAGCCATGGAGGTTGTATCTTCCACTTCTCTCGAAGGTTAAGAATTTTATTAGCTAACCTCTCAGTTCCGAATCGTTTAATATGCCCATAGAACATCAATCTTCTTTTTCTAATTATGACAGAAGTCCCTTCACACTTGTCATACAGCTCTAGATTTGACCGCATTTGAAATTTATATCCACCGTCGGGTAATTTCTGGGGACCTAGAATTTTTCTAAAGAATTTCCTTTCTTTTTTCTCCTTTGAGTAATTTAGATGCTTGCTAAGGTTTCTACCGCAAAGAGGCTTAACAAGTGTGTTATATTGCCTATACTTGGTCTGATGAGAGACAGATTCTACGTGTTGATGGAAAGTCTGAACGCCAGATCCATTTTCCTAGCTCTTGTTTCAATGGCTAATTTCTCATTTGCCCCCAGGGGCTCACATCTAGTGGGACGTGGGTTGGCGACCACGGGACCCCAGCTGAGTCCGGCATTGCTTCCACTTACTTGTGCCGGGCTCCTATCTGTCTTCTTTCATGTCGACCTCTCTTGGTCAACTCTTGTTCTCTTCTGACCCTGACGGTATTAGGGTATCCGAGGCCTAGGGAGTCTCTTCCTTTCCCGCCTTAATTGGCCCTTCTTTCATCTTTCCTGATCCTCATTCTTCGAGGGGTCAGCCTTCTTTTTATTTTCATTGTAGTACTTTTTCTCTCTAAGATTCCCTCCGCTCCCCGTGTCTCTAAATTACATTTTGTGAGTATTTTGATTCTCAACCACATTTTGTATTTTCAATCTAAATTGCATTTTGTAAGTACAGTATTTTGAATCGCGGGCTTGCACATATTGTGAGCATTTTCAATTTCAATTGCATTTTGTAAGTATTTTGAATATCAAAACGGTAAACGGATATAAGCCTTTGTTTGTGTTGCCGCTCGGATCTCTATTAGAACGAGAAAAGCAATCCGATTGGTTGTTGTATTCAAACTTCCATGCAATTTGCCCAAAAAATGGCACTGTTCAATTTTGTGAGTTGTATGGAAGTTATAATGGAAGGCAGAACCTAGCTAGACGCGTCTATACCAGCGTGTATACCAGTACTGGTAGACGCTTCCATGCCAACGAGTGTCGTGTAATACGGGCCTTACTGTAAGCGATTGCTTTTCTTGGATCATCCAACCGACGCGACGTTATAAAATTGATGCTGTGCACAATTTGTGAGTATGTGCTCCATTGTGCATGTCTGGCAGCTCGTCAAAGACGCTCCAAGGTCTGCAGGATGCTCGCAATACAATGGACCGCATGTTAAACATCAATAAAACACAGTGGCGTATATTCTGTTCCAGCAGTTAGTAGTTCCCCTAACTGTTGGTGCTCGTGTTTGTGATCGAGCTATAAAGAAAGTAAATTCGAGACAGGACCTTGTTTGGCCAGCTCCACCGAGCATAGAATTATTGGGAACATTGACAGTTGTTAAGAGATACCGTTATAGGAAAATGAAATTCTACAAAAGAGTTTTTTTATATTGTTCTTTTTGTGCCATGCAGCCAGCTCCGAATTAATTTATTTTTACTCGAATTATGTGTCTTGTTATAAGGATAGATGGTGATGACAATCGTTGTTTTAAGTGGCTTAACATCTACTGTCGACCATAGTATTATGTGCACTCGAGTTTGAAGGTTGTTTGTGAAGTAACCAATAGACCTACATAAAATCCAATACCATCAACATTTTCGTCGTTCTATTTTACGTTTGTTCATGTAGGTTTGGATTTTAAATGTATATTTTAATATTTGTTATCGCAGTTGGAACACAAAAAGTGCCCGTTTTTAAGCGTGTTTCAACCATGCGTCACATTTAAGAATTATTATCTCAAAAGCCCGTCATCAGATCGAATCCAAATTTTAACATAATATACATTGGAATGTTGTATAACGGGTTTATTAATTTCACAATTTTGTGTGTCCAAGAAACAAAGTTGTTATCATTGTCGTAAGGTAACTTTTTCTCGGTTCAGGGTGGTTGGAAAATGTAGTTGTAATCATTATACATCAAAAAGTTATGCTGTATGACTGTGAAATACGTAAATTAATTCACTTATTTTATATCGGTTTGTATTTGTACGAGGAAATGACACATGGTTCTCCAGCTAGCCGCTCCAGGAAAAGCTGTAGAGCGTTGCTGAGATGGAGCCCATCACTTCCGAGCGAGACGCGCCATGATGCGTGTGGGCACCATTTCGGCAACGCTGTACAGCTGTTCCAGGAGCGGCTAGCTGGTGAAACATGTGTTATTTCCCTGTAGAAATATAAACCGATATAAAATAAGTGAATTAATTTACGCATTTCACAGTCATACAGCATAACGTTTCGATGTATAAGGATTACAATGCAACCAAGAACTAAATTTTCCAACCACCCCGAGCCGAGAAAAAGTTACCTTACAAAAGTGATAACAACTTTGTTACTTGGGCACACACAATTTTGAAATTAATAAAACAGTTATACAGCATTCCAATGTATATTGTGTTAAAATTTGGATTCGATGTGATGACGGGTTTTTGAGATAATAATTCTTAAATGTGACGCATGGTTGAAAAACTCTTAAAAACGTTCACTTTTTGTGTTCCAACTGCGATAAAAAATATTAAAATATATATTAAAAATTCCAAACCTACATGAACTAACGTAAAATAGAACGACGAAAATGATGATGTTATTGGATTTTATGTAGGTCTATTGGTTACTTAACAAACTCGAGTGCACATAATACTTGGGTCAACAGTAGGTTATCGGCCCCCTAATGGTTTGGGTGACAGTATAATGCACCTACAGTACAACTAAAACTAACCTGAGCCTACGTGAACCCCGTTCCAGCGCTCAGACCAGAAGTAAGTTTCTGTGGCGACAGCCAAGAACGGTAGTCGCTACACCAGAGGACTTGGAATGAAGTGAAGCCAGGGAAGAGGAGAGCGCCTGCTCCAAAGACGAGGGGAGAACTGACCCAGCTCAAGAACCCCTTGGGGTCACTAACCATAAGCCCTTGAGTGTGTAACACTATCCACTACCCTGCCTCCTATATTTAAGGGTCTCTTACAGCAGGCAGGCGTGAGTTAGTTATTGTTGTTTTAAGGGGAGGAACTACGAGGTCATCTGCCCTTCATAACACAGAAAATTACGGAAAAACAAAAATTCATCATTCAAAAACAAACAAGTCGTTGAGTCAACGTACACCGGAAAATTTAGATTGCAGGCAGGAGAGACAGAGAGAAAAAAAAAGATCTCTGACCCTTCAAGAATGAGGGCCTCGGGGAAGATGAGACAAGGGCCAATGGAGGGCACGCTAGTTATGGGATACCCCAAGTCCATCGGGGCCGGAAGAGAACGAGAGAGGTCGTCAACCAAGGTTCCCTTAGGACACAGGTCCTCAAAGTCAGACTGTAACAAATATTGCTACGACCATTCAAGACCAATAAACTCGTGCTTTATTATAATTATTAGTTTTATTATATTTCAGTCCTTTGAAATTTAGGTGTCCACCTCAAAATTTTAAATTCCTTTCCAAAAATGTATACTTTAATCTGTGTGCTTTTTCGGAGCCTCCGTGGCTTAGGCGGCAGCACGCCGGCCTCTCACCGCTGGGTCCGTGGTTCAAATCCCGGTCACTCCATGTGAGGAGATCTGTGCTGGACAAAACGGAGGCAGACAGGTTTTTCTCCGGGTACTCCGGTTTTCCCTGTCCACATTTCATTCCAACAACACTCTCCACTATCATTTCATTTCATCTGTCATTCATTTAATCATTGCCCCAGAGGAGTGCGACAGGCTTCGGCAGCCAGCACAGTCCATATCCTCGCCACTAGATGGGGGCTTCATTCATTCCATTCCTGACCCGGTCGGAGACTGGAAGCAGGCTGTGGATTTTCATTTCAATCTGTGTGCTTTTGCTGTCTTATTTCACAAGAACTGTGTAGAGTAACATTTCCCACACAGCACCGGAGCGATATCTCCTTACCAAACACTTAGAGCTCGGGTCAGCTCTCCGGGAACTGCGCATAGAGAGACCACTGTTGCAACAGGCCCACCAGGTCCGAGTCCCCACGCCGCAAGCTGCTGCCGTTAGTTCCTGCGATGTGGCAACACCGCCGCTTAGCTCATCGAGACCGTCTCTTGCATGCTGCTTTACACTTGTTAGTAGTCGAACACCTGGTTAACTATTTCTCGGTCTTGCCTATGCACAACCTGTCGCTTACTTTTCTCTGCTTTCATAGCACACAATCGCTTCCAGTGGATCTTTAAATATTCCGATATAATCACTGACAACACACTAGCTCAGATTCTCAAGACAGACTGACTGTGATTGGTGGGATGGAAGTGAGGCATGACGTAATGGTAGCGTTGTGTTCTACGCACCGCCTTCCCGGCAGACTCGAGCTCTAAAGACCACTAATGACAATAAGCCGCTTGACAATGTCACTGCCACTTCCTTAGAAGAATAGATTCTTCTATTTCTGCCATTGTCGACTCGAATTCAGCCAGGCCTTTGCAGTCAGTTCAAAGACAGCGAGTGAACAGGTGAATTGTAGTGCATGTTCCGTGGAAAAGGTTAGCCCGATCTACAATAAACTGATACCTGTAACTCCATTAGCATGGCTTATTAGCAGTAGTAAAAATAGACCCCTGATAGTGCTTGCCCACTTTCGGAAAGAAGAATAGGGTGGGAGGTAAAACCCCTTTAGGGAACCAGCCCTCTGGTGTCGGGGTAGCACACCTGCCGCTCACACGGAGGCCCCGGGTTCGATTCACGGCTTCGTCACGGGGCTTTAGAAACTGACCTGAAGGCTGGAACGGGGTGCACGTAGCCTCGTGAGGACAATTGAGTTGCTGTCTGAGAGTGAGGCAGCACCAGACCAAGATTAACGGTCCAGGGGCCTAGGCCCTTTATGGCCTGTAGCGCCAGGAGTTATTATGTTGTTATTTCTATAAACCGTCTGCTCATTTACATTCTGCCCACCGCTGGTAATTAGCGTTATGTCACACCATCTTGACCTGGATACACGGGAAGACCTTGCCTGACAGTTTCGCTAAGAGCTCTTTGCATGCGAGGCACGTATGTAGTACTCGGTGTTCAACAAGTCCCTGTACATGTGCACGTGCGCACACTCCCCGCCATGTTGCCAACAATGCAAAGTTCGTTCTTTCCCGCGCTATAGAATTAACAGTCATTTTGGCGCGAATCTGTATTTTTGCAGTTAAAAGAAACTTATCACACAATATAGGCCTATAAAAACAACTGGTTGGTTGTTTGGTCCCTTAGTTTAGAGGGTGCGACAACGTGACCATGTAGCCCCGTGTACTTTGGGTGTGTGTAGAATCAGTCTGATAACCGGTGTTAATTGTGATGACTGTATTAGTGTGTGATATCTGTTTTTAATTGAAGTAAGGACTGGCGACGATTTCAAGTAGTTCCTACTTTCGCTACCAAATGCTACCGACCACGACACCTAGCCTGAACTTGCCTACTACTAGATGCCATCGGAACCAGCGCCTGGTGACGAACGTTGGAACTTAAGAGCATTTATCAAATTAATCAAAACTACAAATTTTGTCTCACACAAGTTTAGTTAGTGGGAGGTTCTTTATATTGCCCCGACTTTACTTCCCCTCCGAAGAAAGGCAAAATGAGGGATTTTTGACGCTCTTAAAAATCCAACGACTTTGGCTGGGTTTGAACGCGCCACCTTGGGTATAGCTCAGCATGCTACCAACTAGGCCACCGAAGCAACAAAAAAAAAGAGCAACAACAACAACTAATGATCAAAACAAAGAATGTACTGTAATTTTGGGATTGCCTGATGAAGAAACAGTTTCTCCCTCGACAATATCTTTTTCATTACAAGGAAGCTTTATATTTTTCAAAATTAAAAATTACTTGAAAATTCTCGGATGGAAACAAAGAAAAGTCAGGTAGCGACAACAGTTTTGTTGTTGTTGTTGTTGATTCTTTAGGGGCTTACCGACATCGTGGTCATGGTCATCGTGTACTTGGGTTTGTGTAGGATTCGTCTGATAACCTGTGTCACTGTGATGTCTGCACTAGTGTGTGTATTTGTAATTGAGGTCAAGTTTGGGTAGGAAGCGGTCGAGGCCTTAAGTTGGGCACCATCCAGACATTTGCCTAGAGTAGAAGTGGGAAACCACATCCAGCATGGCTGACGTAGGAATCACCCCCCACCCCCTCTTCTCAGTTTTGCCTCTCGAGGCTGAGTGTACCCCGTTCCAGCCCTCAGAACCAAATTGCATTTCTTTGCAGAGTCGGGAATCTAACCCTGGCATCCGACAACTTTTTATTTTACTGACTGTACGATGGTGTCAAATGGACAAGAAATGCTTATTAATGTGTTAAATAGTTTGTAATGTGACACTTGAGATTGGTGCTCTATGAAGCCCAACAGTTGGCAATACAAGTCAGTTTGTTTTATGGTGCCAAAGCAGACGACTGTAGTGTCAGCCAAACATAATCACCTCAAGTCGTGAAGGATCTGTCGGTCTGTTTAACGGAGCCTTGAGGATTGTGAGCCCGTGTCAGTTGTGGTATATTCTCCCAGGACAGCAAAGTACCATATATTTGCACTCAAGGAGGACAAAATTATATTTTCGGAACCTGAGCAATTATCTTTGGTTGTTGGTATTTTTTTGTAAAATTAAACAGATATTGCGGTGATTTCATACCTGTTTGTGGTCGCAGTCGATTGAACTCCCTTACATTAGCTCTGAATGAAAAGAAAGACGTAGAGTTCGGATATTTAATAGTACAAAATATGTAAGCAAATTTGCCCTAAAAATAGCTGAATATGTCCTATGCATTTTAGAGTCTTCATCATCATCATTTATTGCATTAAACAGGCCATTGAGGCCTACAGCAGAATAACAAAAGGAAGAGATAAATATTACAAATATTACAAAAACCAAAAAAAAAAAAATATTACAAAGGGAAAATTATTACAAAACACAAAAAGGATCCAATAAAAGGAAAGTCAGTTAATCATGAGAGGAGGTATTTGCTGCAGATGGCACTCCATCTTTTCCGGTCTCAAGCATCACCCTCCACAGCTGTTGCTTCCACTTCTTGAAGGATCGTCGTCACTCGATCCTTCCATCGTGTTCTTGGGCGTCTTCTCGGGCGTTTTCCCGTGGGTTGAGATTGGAGGACTCTCTTAGGAAGGGATCCGTCCGCTCGTAAGATGTGTCCAAACCATTGTAGTCGCCTCTGTCCCATTATCCGTCCAATGAGTGGCTTTCCAAACCTCTGGTACAGGTCTTCTTTCTTTCTTTCTTCTCTCCCATTTACCTTCCATGTTATTATAGACGGGCCCATATATCTTTCGAAGTACCTTTCTTTCAAAAGCACATATTGAATCTTCTGTCGTTGCTGATGTCGCCCAAGTTTCACAACCGTATAAAAGTGCTGGTCTCACCAGTGTCGTGTACAGATGGACTTTGTTCTTCTGAGATATCAGACGAGATTTGAAGATATTGTTCAGACTAAAGAACACGCGATTAGCACTTGTTATGCGTTGGTGTACTTTCGTCACTTCACGTTTGTTGGTTAATATTGAGCCCAGGTACTTGAACTCTTCAATTCGTTCGAAGGTATGTTCGTCTACAACAATGTAAGGAGGGAGAACGCGACGACGTGATACTCCCAAGATATTTTGTCTTGTCCACGTTCACCTCCAGCCCAATTTTCTTTGCATTTTGGAGGAATCGGGAAGTATCAGCACACATTTCCTCTAGAGTGTCACCAAGGATCACAACATCGTCAGCAAATGCTAGAATTGTATCTGCTTCCACCATCTCCATTTCTCTGGTTCGGCAAGTGTCACGGCTTACTTTTTCCAAGGCGAAGTTGAATAATATTGGCGCCAATGGATCTCCTTGTCTCAATCCATTTTGGATAGTGAAAGGTGGTGATAGTTGATTGCCAAACCGTACTTTAGAAGTCGACTGGGAGTAGCAGGCTGCGATTAGACGGATGTATTTCGATGGGATGCCAAGTTCCTCTAACGTTTCCCATAGTGCGACGCGGTCAATGCTGTCATAAGCTTGCCGAAAATCGATGAAGATGAGGTGTAGTTCCCGATCAAACTCATAGAATTTTTCTATCAGCTGCCTCAAAGTAAATATGTGGTCGATGGAAGACCGTCCAGGGACGAACCCACATTGATATGTGCCTACAATTCCTTCAGCCAGTGGTTTCATTCGATTTAACAGCAGAGTTGTAAAGACTTTGTATCCAATTTCAAGAAGTGAAATTCCTCGGTAGTTTGATACTTTGGTAGCATTACCCTTCTTGAAGATTGGACATACAATTGCTCCCTTCCATTCTTCAGGAATTACATCTGCTCCCCAGATGGTGGATATCAATCGTCTCAATGCATCCGTCAGTGCTTGTCCTCCCAGGCGAAGCATCTCAGCTGTGATACCACTAACTCCTGGGGCCTTGTTGTTCTTGAGTAATTTTAGGGCAACACTGATTTCTTCCACTGATGGTTCAAGGACTTCTACTGTATCAAAAAAGGCTCCCGCCTGAGATGTCACCGTCAATGGAAAGTCCCGATTCAATAGGTTCTCAAAATGATTTTTAAATAGGTTTGCCTGCTCTTCTGGCGGTACCACTTCACCTGTCCCATTCGTTAGAACCAAAGTACGTTGACGGTATACACCTCTGGCAAACCTTGAGGCTTGGAAAAAAGAGCGTGATGACTTTGCTTCTTCTACTGCTTTCAACAGTCCTTTATGGTGTTCCCGTTTCTTGTCCGTGTTACGCCTCGCTTCACAGTAGGCTACCCTTGCTTCTTCCGTGAGTTTTTCTAACCACTGTATTCTCTTCGCTGATCTCATCACAACAGATCCTCGACATTCTCCATCGAACCAAGGTTTACTTCTGTCTTTTGGATGGCAAGCAAGTTCTTCTTTTGCACTCTGTGACACTGCATTCCTCAATACCAACCATGTGTCTTCCACGTTGGTAGGGTTCTCCGATATTGTGAGGTTTTTAGCAATTTTATCTTGATAGCGTTGTCTCACTTCTGCATCTTCCAATCTATCCTTGTTAAAGCGGGCATTCTTTTCAGGATTTCTTCGCCACTTGGTAGACAGTTTCAGACGTAGTTTGATTATCACCAAAAAATGATCGGAATTCATATCTGCCCCGCGAAAAGATCGCACATGTTCGACACTACCATGATGTCCTCGGTCAACAAGCACATGGTCGATCTGATTCGTCGTATTTCCATCTGGGGATATCCAGGTGACTTTATGTACTACTTTGCGGGGAAAGTATGTGCTTCTGATGGTCATTCTCCTTGTCTCGGCGAAGTTTATTAGTTTAATACCGTTCCCATTGCTTGTTTCGTGGATACTGTCAGGACCAATCGTTGAACGAGACTGTTCTTCTCTTCCCACCTGGGCGTTGAAATCTCCCATTACCAAGTGAATTGAATGTCTTGGTAGTTAGTCTACTACATTCTCTAGTTCCAGGTAAAATCGTTATTTACTTCTTCGTCAGCATCCTCTGATGGAGCATGACAGTTCACTAGGCAGATCGTATATGGTTTAGCGTTTAAAATCATCCAACAGATGCGGTCATTTACTGGAGCCCATTTGTTGACAGCGGATATCATTCTATTGTGAACAGCAAATCCAACCCCCGAAGTCCAGGCCTGACTTTGCTCATTGCTGTTAAAGAGCGTGTGAGTATCTCCAATCTTCATAACACCCTCAGGAAGTCTCGTTTCTTGAACTGCTGTTACTGGGAATTGATATTTACCCAGTTCTTCTCCAAGTTGTTTCATTCCCCCTGTCATGATTGACCTTACATTCCATGTTCCAATTCTAAATCCAGAGAGTCCATTTACGTATCCATTTTTGTCAACATTTTGATCCGTCCGGCTTTTCCTTTTTCTTTTTTCTTTAACCAAGTTCTTTTTTACGGAGTAGGGGGGTTGGCCCATCCTCTAACCCTCCTCCTTTCTCATCCGGGCTTGGGACCTCTCAGCACGCCGAAAGATTGTGAAATTGTTGTGTCCCTACAAGAGTTCCACATGTTTAGCGTCACGGTGGGTGAGTGGTTATCGTGTCTGACTACCAACCCCCAAGCTTGCAGGTTCGCTCCTGGCCTTGGTAAGTGATTTTTGAAAGGCGACAAAAATCACGACACACATGTCGTACGTTGTTGGCATGTTAAAGAACCCTTTTGAATTCAGTAGGCCGTGTTCATAATGGCAAAATTAATCTCGGGATTTTCCGCCAACACAAACTAGTTCCTGCTTTTTCTACTAGAAGGCGCTGTAGTGTCAAGGAGCTTAGATATCTAACCTCCTTGACTTTCATAGCGCTTTAAGGAACAAAATAATTTGACATGCAAGCTGCCCTCTGAGCGTCAAATAACAAAACTTGCACCCGGCACCCGAGGCCATACGATATTATTACTATTATTATTATTATTAGCGTACGAGAAGCCTCATCTTTATCACAAGAGTAAGTTTTGCTCATGCCTTGGCGTGACGGTGGTTCATATCAAAAAAAGTCCTCTCGGCACGCCGGAAGGCGGAGGTAGATTTCACCGGACAAACTTGGGGATAGGCGAAAATAGGCAGAATATGCAGGTTTTCGTAGAAGGATCAGACCTCATTTATTGCGAGAAAGTATTTTATAATTGGAGATTAATTAACGTTGTTTTTCGTCATTTTATGCATACTTTAAACATTTTATTGTCTTATGATGACGGTAACCTTCTTATCATTTGGAGTCCAATTTTATACTTGTGGTCACACTGTCCTTATGCAAGGTTTCGACACTAATGTGTAACTATCTAACGGTCTGTTACTTCTTCACGCAAAATTATATCTCCCGCAGAGATTTTGGTTGGTTCCTCAGTTTAGGGGCAGCGACAACGCGGTCATGTAACCCCGTGTACTTTGGGTGAGTGCAGAATCTGTCTGATAAACGGTGTGAATTGTGATGGCTGTATTAGTCTGTAATTCAGGTAAGGAATGCAGACGGTCAATTTCAAGCAGTAGTTCCTAATGTTACTACCAGATACTACCGTCAACGACACCTAGCTGTGAACTTGGCTACTAGATGCCACCGCAATCAGCAACTCGCAACGAACGTTGGAACTTACCCTCCAAAAGGAAAGCATACTGAGGGATTTTTAGCGTTCTTAGAAAATCCGACGACTTTGGCCGGCTTTGAACCCGCGACCTTGGGCATAGAAGTTCAGCATGCTACCAGTTACGTCACCGAAGCCGCTTCACACTTAGTAAGATGGAAATCTGAATCTGATCTGGTGCAAGTGCGTTGTCATGGCAACGTCTGATGGCTCATCCCTCATCAATTTAGTAGTGTTGCCATGGCAACCACTGATAGCTCTTGGCATTTTCTTATAATTCCGAAATCATTTTTCTCATCCCTTGGCGTAATGGTGGGTAATATCAAAAATTCTTTCAGACAAAAGTTTTAGGTAAATATTGGGGCAATATTGTCCATTTTGTACGGTTTTGATATTGTGCCTATTAAGAGAGATATGATTAATGTTTCCCGAAAAACCCACTTTTTCCCACCTCTTTGGTCAATGGTTGGTGCTATAAAAATCTCTTCAAACATAAATATTTGAGCTTTATCCGACACATAGTATGAACTTTGAACGGATTCGATATTTCACATATTAAGAGAGTTATAGCAATATTTCACTTTTTCGAAAAAGACCCCCATTTTCACCCCCTTCGAGCGATTTAGCCCAGTAACGAACTCGACCGAGATTTTATAGGTATACATATTCGGTAAAAAATTCAAAGTGATTGGTGCAAAATTACGGCAGTTATCGTGTCCACAAGAAACTGATATACATATATTATATATATATATATATATATATATATATACATAAATTATGTATAAACTTTTGAACTGACGGTGGTTTTGGGGTCAGGGGGATGTGAAATGCGAAGATATGTCGACATTTTCCGGAAGTCGAAACATGGTACCCATTGCAATAGTTAGCTTTCTAATGAAATCTACCTAATTCGCCCAGACAAAAGTTTTAGGTAATTTTTAGAGGGATGTTTACCATTTTGAACGGTTTTGTTATCGTGCCTAGTAAGGGAGTTTTTTTTTCTCAAAAAACTCATCTCTTCCAATGGTCAACGGTTGGTGCTATCTACTAAGATAAGGTTTTGGCCCTTATCGGAGGAATAGTATGAACTTTTGAGTCCCACTAATCCGAACAGGGTTCGGTGCCAATTAGGTGGATTTTCATCAAATTCTGCAATATATTGACTTGAAGGCTCGAAAACCAATACTGTACTACTGTATAATGTTTGCTGCGACACACACGCTTCCACAAATGGAAATCGGCAATACCACGGTGTTTCAAAAACATGAACATGAACTCACTCCCTGCTTTTATACAAAAATCTCAGACTTTACTCCTTCCTAAGTGATGATTTGCTTTTCCGTTTGTTTTGTCATTAACGTAAAGAAATTTCCATTCAGACATTGTTATGCACATTGTTAGTAACTGTATTTTGGTTTTTTAAAGTTATAAGATAGCCGACAGATTCCACGGGAAGAAGGGGAAAATCGAGGTATCAGCGCGATCTGGTGGCCGCTTTGCGACGTATTGAAGACATTATTGTGTCTGGCTAAGAACAACGAGGGTGGTAAAAAAATGACGTTTCAAGTTGACGCGTACATTTAAGTACAGATAAGTAATGAAACTTTAAAACTACTTTCCTGAACATTTTACATCATTATTTCCCGTGGGGGGGGGGGGGGGCGATAACCTAGATGTTTGGCTCCTTAAAACAACAATTATCATCATCATCATCATCATCACCATCTTCCCGTGGACCCTTCATTTATTTCAAGTTTTTCTGTGTTAATAAATTTACGTTTTAACTTGATAAATCTAGTTTAATCTTAATCTTTATTTGTTTCTTGTTTTAAAATTCAAATCAAGTTTGGTAGATATTTTTCCCTAGCACTGTTCGGATTAGGAGGATTTTCGGATTAGCGGAACTTTACCATACTAAGAAAGTTATAGCGATATTTCACTTTTTCGAAGAAGAAAAAAGCCCATTCCTACTTCCTTTTGTAAGTATGCAAGGGAAATTAAGTGAATTCAAAATATTTTGGTAAGGGGTTGTAACGCGACCCGTCAAGGTCGCACTGGGCGAGAGATAAAACTGACTTCTTTATTGTAATTGCTCTGAGGTACATTTATCTGCCTGTTCCGGTGATACATTTACAGAGGTGTGCACATTATTAGACTTGACGGCAGTTCTCCAAAATTCCATTTATACTTTTCACGGCCTAATACACTAAAATATGTTGGATTTACCTCAAATGTTTAACCAAGAGCCTTATTTACAGTATATTTTCTTTTAAGAAACTCACAGTAAAATTATTTTTTTAGAATTCCCACTAACACAGGAATATTGCCACACGTTTTGTTTTGATTACTTCGCTCCATTTTTCGTGTGAATTTAGAGCAGATATATTGGGAGTCTTTTTTTTACTGATGATCCGTTCTTGAACTATTCAAAGATTTATGAACCATGGATTGAAATCACCTGACTTGGAGGGAACATTCCAAAATCAATCAAAAATAGAAAACGAACCAAGTTCAGGTATCCCTCAGAATCCCCTATTCTAAAAGTTGTCAGACGCAATTCCTTATGGGAAAAGGTATAAGTCCACGGGGGAATGAAATAATTGTGGCCGGTTTAAATTCTTTATTTCATTGTAATAATTTACACAGCTCCCAGTCGAACTCCTGCAGAACAGTTGCTGCCCTGACTTTGCTCGCTGCAATTCCCATCTCCTGAACATCTTATTGAAGCCTACAATGGCTTATGGACATACTGTAGCTCTGTTAAGCTGTCACCTCTTGAAGGCACCTCTCAATCTACGACTTGAAAATGTTCCTCTCTACAGCTCCCGTGGTTTAAAACTCCACCCAGATCATATGTGCCTTGCCAAAGTTTAAGCGAACATTATCAAAATACGCGATCCATCCTGAAATTAGGTTTCCCAATTTTTTAAATAATAAGAAAGCATAGTTACATGAAAAACTTCGTCACCAGATGCAACAATATTTGAGCTATTTCTCTAAATAATCCCCACCAGAATGGAGACACATGCCATCAACTTTTGTATTCCTGTGTTGTAGAATAACATTGGTCACCGGAGGTCACCAATTTCTTGAGATGAAAGAAAAGGTGGAAGTGGCTGGGAGCCAGATCAGGACTGTATGGTGGATGATTAAAAAATAGCTCCCAGCCGAACTCCTGAAGAACAGTAGCTGCCCTTAGTTGGCTCGCTGCGATTCCCATCTCCTGTTATCCAGGCGATCACGTTCCGACAGCGGAACATTTTCAAGTCGTAGATTGAGAGGCGCCTTCACTCAAGAGGTGACAGCTCTCTTTGTCCTTAAGCCATTGTAGGTTTCAACAAATTTTCAGTTAAGAACATACAGCCTACTTTCTCCTAAATGTATGGGTATAGTTAAAACTCTCTGTCCTTATCACCTCCTTCCTATTCTTCCTATTCGAAGTGCAAATAAGCAGCAGGATTTGAGCAGCGGCGTTCAAACCATACTTTATAATTTACTCCAATCAACGTAGGAATTCAGTTTATTAACACCAACTACTTTCAAAAATTGAAACTTCGTCTAATCTAAACGTATCACTGGGAGAAACACATTTATTATACCTACTGCACAACTAATTTTTAATCGCGCTTATCCTTGTAGGCGAGTACGCTCTATCGGCAACAAGACACATTTTTCAATTACACCGTAGGCATGGGTTCACTAAGTGGCCGGTATATAGCGCAGCTCGCATCTAGTAGGCCGTGGTTAGCTCCCGCATAGTTCAACTGGTTGCTAGTAGATGTCACTTGTGCAGATCCATTGGAGAATGTTGTTTTAATTAAATATATATTTTCCATTGCTAAATGCACAATATAATGAGTACTGAAAAAATCAATAAATATAAGAAAATCAAGCAAAAAAAGTACAACGCTGATAGGTTCTGATTATTTAGTGACTCATTCATGAATAATAGATGATGGGTCTTTGTTATTTTTAAAAAAACAATGGCCCAATTTTAGAGAAAGTTGGTAGAACTTACCAGGGTTGTTTTGGGGTAGCTTGTAGCCACTGGCGATTCCCAGGCGCTGGGTTCGCATCTCGTCCACTCCCTTACGAGTACCCAGGGTCTGCCATTTATTCCTACTGACAGGAGACATGGGCTGGTACTGGGGCTCATTTTGGGGCACATCCTGTAACAAGAAACATGACCAGAATGTGAAAATGGAATTTGAATGACCAAGAGAGCACAGAAAGTGTAGCTAATCAGAAAATTGTTATTAACAAATAAACTAGAACTATAACAAACAAACAAACACCAATAACAGTATTATTTAAGAACTAAACGAGTAGATACAGTGAGGGAGAATAAAGAACCCCTGTACGACTCGACAGTAAGATTTGTTGATAACGTCCTCGCTGACCCCAAGTACACGTTGGGTGTGTCCCCAGCACCACCCACGCGATAGCACTAGATGTTAGCGGTTCTGGACGCGCGAAACATCACCTTTACACGACCAGCGGTCACTTTGAGGCGAAACTTGAAACCAACATCTCACTGCATCATTTCACTAACTCGACAAGACTACATGACGCAGCCAGACTCTGGAAGCTATTGTAGGTCGCTGTGGTGGTGATGAACCCTATCTTCTACTGTCTGTAGAAGTACAGAGTTTGTCCTGAAAGTAGTGAGACCGAGTAAAAAAATTGACACAAATGATACATATGCTCAATATTCTTCAAAGTAGGGTCCTTCTGCATCCACACACCGCTGTCAGGGGGATTTCCTACCCTTGCACGCTTTCTGGAAGGCGGCAACTGGAATGCTGTCGAGCTCCCTCGTCACGGTCTGTTGCGACGCTTCCAAGGAGCCAAGACGATGTCCTTTTAGGGTGGTTTTGAGGTGGGGGAAGAGGATAAAGTCGTCTGCTGGGGCAATGTCGGGACTGTAGGGTGGCTGAGGCAGAGTTGCGATGTTGCGTTGGGCCAGGCACGCCAGCACGCCGAAGGCTGTGTGGCACTGCGCATTGTCGTATGGAGCCGCCAGGATTTGGCGATCGCTGGGCGGACACGGACTATGCGTTTTCTCAGCCGTTTAAGAACTTCCACGTAAAAAACTTACTCTGCGGTCATTGTCCAAACTATTCTTCACTCTTGTCAAATTTTCATCCTTTTTGGTGCTCGAAGGTCGTCCTAAACGTGCGTCGTCTTGAAATTCCTCTCTCCCCTCCCGAAACAGCTTGTGTCAGTCAATAACACTCGATCTGCCCATGGCGCTATCACCGTACGCCGTCTTGATCATATCGTGAGTCTCTTTCCCGGTTTTGCCGAGCGTAACACAAAATGTGATGGCGTAGCGCACTGTTTCAACAGACGAACCATGACGCAGCGTGACGAGTGTACTTGCAGAGGTTATGGAGACGAGCGATTTACACTCCACAACAGCTGGGAACCAACTGTGCGGCTGGCTCCCAGCCTTCCTTACACCCCTCCTCCACCAACCCAAGGCGGAGAATCTGCGGGCAGTCTATCCGTCTGCGCGGGAAATATCCGGTCCGACTACTTTCAGGACAGACTCTGTATGTGTAGGGGGTTCGAAAAAAAATCCAGCAGTTGACTGAGGAGAGAATAGCCAGGCCAATGAAGGGAGGGGTCCTTGGTGTATTCTTTGAATACACGGTACGAGAGATATAATGTCTATTGCTCTTTGCATGTTCATTTCTTCCTTCCTCTTTGCCAAACACCAACAGTGATCATCTGTTTTCTCCTTGTTGGGCATGTTTCTTATGTCTTCATAAGTATGTTTCAGATATATAACTTCTGTGGTCCACCTAGCGTCATCTAGTAGCGAACCTCTGAAGCTACTCAATTCCTCATCGTGCAAGATGACTTACTCATCTATTTGGCTACCAGATCTCGTTACCATCGTCAGCTACTTTCTCCTTGAGCAAGAGGACCACGTTTACTTCTTTACTCACCACGCTGCGCTAGTATCATCTATCAACTCCTTGAAGACCAGCTCACCAAGAAATCAATTATGTTTTGCTAAGTTGGCAATGCTTATATGTTCTCCTTTTGTCTCCTACCCCCCTCTCTTTCCCCCTTTTTTTGGACCCTCCGTGCTCCGCTGAGCTGCTCCCACTTCTCCGTCTGCAGTTGACTCGATCAGTCAAAGCTCCTCTCGAGCTAGCCTCGAACTAAGAGGCACACACTCTCCTACGCCATGTTGGCTAGATAGTCTTCCTAAGGAACTCCGACTTCAACATGAAATCGAGATAAGTACCATTTTTAAAAAGTTTTAACCTCATCCTCATGGTTTTAACTTCCAAGTGATTTTAATTATAATTTATAGGCAGTGTGAAACTATTTACTTTGGGGCAATAATCACTCTTCGTGGGATTTGCAATGTTGAGCTTTTTCTTGTATAAGCCAACCTTACTAAAAAGGGCTTTTCTTAAGCTTTAAACGAGAAACCCTCTCGCTACGTGGGATATTATCTAATACCCGCTGTCTATAATTACAAAGTTATTTCCGCCGTTGGATTTTCTCAACCCCATTTTTCTGCTAAGATTGTTCTGGAACTTTCCAGATTCGGTACTCAATCTACGAGTCCTGCCGTCATGTATTTTTCATGTACTGGGGAGAATTCTGTTCAAAACTAAATTACTACAATAGTGAATTTTCGTCCACCGCTGGAACATTTTATGGCGCATTTAATTGTAAATCACAACTTTTTCGAGAAATAGACTTTCACCTAACTAGTGCAATCAGTTATCTCCATAATTGCAATAACTTTTTTTCTCATAAACTTCAGTGTTTCTCTAGTGAACTTTGCATCCATCTTTACAGACTATAGTGATAATCAGTGCTTGCTCCACTTTTCTACCGCGTCGCGATCGTCCGGTTATATTAAATACGGCCATGAACATTGATCCTATATCCCAATGATCTTTCCTTAACCTTCTACTAACAACCATTATTTATAAAATTGTAACTTTCTATAAGGTGTTACTCACAAAGTGCCCTTCCAACTTTGCTAGTTTAACATTAATTAAATTCTGCATAATTTCTTGTGTGATACAAGTTTTAAATTTACATTGTTCCTCCCTTCAAAAGCAGGGAAAACAATTCTCTCAACTCTTGAGTGAGTTATTTTTTGGTCTCGCTAAATGAAAACTGCCTCATTTGACTGGCGAGTCTTATTCAAAGTATAAGAGGTCTAGAACCTTCCTTCTGATTAACTTTTCAGGTTCACAGTAAGTGACCTGCTCACCTTGTATAAATTTCACAAAGTAATTCTGTATAAATATAAGAAGTTGTAGGAACTTCCTTTTTATTCTTTATGTTTTCCATTTTGTTATCTTCGAAGTTGTTATTCTCGTTAGAATGTTCTTTCAGAGGTTGCATATAGTACACTGCTTGTACTCCTGTAAATGTTAAAACTTTAATTATTCCATTTTGCCTATTTATGAAATCTTACCAAGATTTTAATACACGGTTTAAAAAACCTTAAAAATTGTCAATTGCCTGGAGCAACTGTTTAATGTGGAGAGGTCTGCGACCCTATTTGTTAAAAAGTTCAAACGAACTATGTTTATTAAAATTATATTGTATAATTGTTAATTTCATCAAATTTTTTCTAATTGTAAAATAAACAAATCTTTTCCCTTCTCTTTTTCATTTGCGAATATAAAGTTTAGGCAAAATCCTGTCTTCCTTGACTCTCCTCACTCAATGATATTAAAATCATTAATAGAGTTTTCACCATTTGTTGCATTTGAGCAAGAACTCTTAATTTTCACCTTACTAAAGTTCTTCTTAGCGACAATAGCTAATTCTAATTGGCCAGTAAGGCAAGTAAAGTTCGCTAAGCCAACTACCTGCTTGTGGAGACCCTCTCCGAAAACTTATGGTCAGTTTTCTAAAAAATAAGTGTTTCTTTTTGTCTAAACTTTTAGCCGGCTCCTCGCTGAGTAAAAGCTTAGCCATTGTCCAATGCAACCATTGGTTCATTTACCAAAATTACCCAATAAGGCATAATCTTTTATCATATTCCTTCTTAGAGACACTTGGTCGCCCTTACAGGAACTCCATAATTTTGGAAATTGAAAATACCAAACCGGAGTTAAATCATTGGCATTCTTCGAATCACTTTGTAAAACCTAATTTCATAGAGAAAACATACAGTAAATTTGTTCCTCTCAGTCTTGCCAGACCATCACCCTTTCCCATAGTACTTTTATACATGCTCGGGAGGAAATGTACTAAAGCCTCTCTCTTGCAAACCGCCCAAGTCTTAACTGCGGTTCCCGTTAGCCTCGACCAAGCTCGTTCCTATTTTAGGTATCAAGGTGTTAACTTGCGGTGGCAACCACCTTTAAGTGTGTTTAACACTAAACTTATTACTTTTGTGGGACTCTCCTCCTATTCTTCTATCCTTCTTTTCAAATCCCAAATCTACTTCCTTCTCTTAATCATCTTCCCTTGGTGGGTGGGTTATTCCCTAACCTATAATCTACCCAAAATTTGGTCCCAGAAACCCGGGAGAGCCCATTTTTTCTTCTCTCTTTTTAAAATAGTGTCATTTGACAATATTTTGCATATTTCTAATATCTGTGTTGAATATTTCAGCTATAACCACATCGTGCAAAGCCTGTGAACGGGAAAGAGGCCGCTCCTGTCTCCTATGGTGTGTCCCATTCTTTCTACTCATTCGCTGCTGCCAGCTTGACAGCATTTCCAAGGTTCCACAGTTTCGTGAGTTACATTTTTATTTATCTTCCTTAATATGGCTCCCACTGATAAGGATAAGGATGAAAAACTTACTTGTAAACGAGCATCCTATAAAGGGCAAATTACCCGATTTAGAAGGTACATAAAAGAATTAGATCCCTCAGATGCGCAATTAGATTTGTTGAAACATCGTGTAAAGGATTTTGAACGTTCTTATGAAAACTACTGTAACATTCAAACTGAAATTGAAACTTGCATGCTTAATCAAACAGAAGATCGTGTCGAAGTAGAGAACTTATATTACGAAGGCATAGGTTCTGCTTTCAAAATAATACGCCAACTCGAAGAGGAGCAGAAAAAGGACGCTTCTGTTCTTGGTTCCCTTCACGAACCCCAAACTTCCTTCCGTGAGGGCACTCACAAGCCCAAACCTACTTTACCGAAAATTGATTTACCCCATTTTTCTGGAGATGAATCCACTTGGGATTCTTTCTATGAATTATTTTGCTCCCTTGTTCATGACAATGAAGACATTCAAGTCATTTACAAGTTTCATTACTTGAGATCTATCCTTCGAGGTCAAGCTTTGCAGTTAGTTGAAGCACTTCCTCTGCGTGCCGAAAATTACCCCATTGCCTTTAACTTATTAAAAGAAAGATATGGAAATTCACGTTTACGTATTCAACGCCATATTAAGGCTCTATTTAACCTACCTGCGTCACAGCACAATGACGTCACTAGTTTGCGTACTTTAATTGACACTACCCAACTCCACGTTAAAGCTTTGTCCCAATTAGAGCAGCCTACTGAACATTGGGATACTTTCCTAATACATTTAGTAGTTTCTAAAGTTGATGCTGCTACCCTCAAAGCTTGGGAAATTGAACTTTCTAAGGAAGACGACTACTCTTACGAGCATTTAGTCACTTTCATAAACGCTAGATGCCAACTTTTAACTGCGCTAGCTAATCAGAGCGAACCTTCATCTCCTAGTTCCAAATTCGAATTAATGTCCATCAAACCCAAAAGCGAACGCTCAGCGTCTAATACCCAAAAACCAGGGTCCAGCTCATCGAAATTCAAATCAAACACTACTGGTTACCCAACTAGGTCTAGTGAACGTCGTGTTGCTAGCTCCATTGTTTTAAACACGCAAGGTGAACCTCGCAAAAGTTTAAACGAACCGGTAAAGTGCATACTTTGTAAAGATCCCCATGCCCTATACCTCTGCAAATCCTTTAAAGAAATGTCAGTCGATGACAGACGAAAATTAGTCGCCCAAAACAAACATTGTTTCAACTGCCTAGCGCCTACGCATTCTGCTTCTAACTGTAAGTCTACAAGACTTTGCTACCATTGTGAAAAGGCTCATCATACTCTGCTACATCGTCATGATCAGGCAAGGTCATCGACAGCATCTACTTCGCCGAAAAATGATAGTGTCAACAGTTCTAATGCTTCATCATACATTCAAAATGCTAAGTCTATTCGCAGTGCTCAAGTATTGTTGTCTACTGTCCAAATTGACGTTCAGGATAATTTTGGCAACTGGGTCCGTGCACGCGGTCTTCTAGACTCAGCGGCAACTCATGATTTTGTATCTAATTCTCTGATTAGAAAACTAGGCCTACCCGTAAACCCCACTTCTATCAATGTGTCGGGCATTAACAGCTCAAAATCGCAAGCTTTACAATTTTCAAAACTAACCATAAGAGATACTTGTCATAGAAACAACTTTCTTAAACTTAATTGTCTAATTCTCAATAGCATTGGAGAAGACACTCCTAGTCACTCGGTTGATATTTCGGGGTTAAACATTCCCTCGCATTTAAGGTTAGCCGATCCTTCGTTTAACATACAAAATCCCATTGACATACTCTTTAGTGCCAATGTCTTTTGGAACTGCCTTCGGAAACAGGTTCGCAAGCTATCCTCAAACGTGGTCGCTAGAGACACTAATTTTGGATGGATTGTCACAGGGCAACTTCCCCATTATTCACCCCAACCTGCATCGCAATGTTACTTCTCCAATACTGATCTGGAACAGTTTTGGAGGCTTGAAAATGTTGATTCTCCTAATGTAACTTCTTCAGAAAATGAATTCTGTGAGCAACTTTTTTTGAACACGACCACTCGTTCTTCTGATGGCCGGTTCGTTGTTCAAATGCCAAGATTAAATAATCCTCCTAAACTTATCAACTCTCAGCCCAAAGCTCGAAAAGCTCTCTTTGCTATCGAGAGCAAATTCAAAAAGGAACCCCTCGTCAAAAAGCAGTACACTGAGTTCATGGATGAGTATGAAAGCTTAGATCATATGGAGGTTGTTAACAAATCCGATGATGAATTGCACCCCCCAATCGAAACGGTTTATTTAAATCACCATCCCGTGTGGAAAAACCCTCTTGTAAAAGATAAAATCCGAGTTGTTTTCAATGGTTCATCACCCGACGTTAATGGCAACAGCCTTAACGATACTCTGTATTCTGGTCCTGCTATTCAATCAGATTTACCTGCTATACTCTTAAATTTTCGATTATTTCCCATAGCTGTCATAGCCGACATAAAACAGATGTACCGTCAAGTGTTAATTCGACCAGAACAACGAGATCTTCAAAGAATCTTGTGGCGTGATGAAACCAGTAAGCCCATTAAGGTATTTCGCTTGAAAACGGTTACTTATGGCTTAAAACCCTCTGCTTTCCTTGCTATCCGATCCCTACACTTGCTAGCCTCTCAAGATGGTCATTTATTTAACCCCAAAGCCTCTGAAGCACTAACTACGTCATTCTATGTTGACGATTATTTGCAATCCTTTCCCTCTTTGGAGGAAGCTTCTTTTGTATCTTTAGAACTTCAAGCATTACTAAGGAATGGAGGTTTCCCACTTCATAAGTGGAACTCCAACTCCCCTGAGTTTCTCGCTCAGTTTCCCATTGAAGACGTAGATCCTTCTTCTGTCGAAATTTGTGGAAACTCCGAATCTATAAAAACTCTAGGAGTTCACTGGTGCACTAGCACTGACACTCTTATCTATAAAGTTACGCTCGCAGAAGAGCTTCCTAATACAAAAAGACAAATCCTCTCTGAAATTGCAAAAATTTTTGATCCGCTTCAATTTCTTGCCCCAGTTATCGTTATAGCCAAACTCTTCATGCAAGAGCTGTGGTCGCTTAAATGTGAATGGGATGACGCTGTCCCTCTTTCTTTTCTGAATCGTTGGCTCTCGTTTCGCAGCAATTTGTTGGACCTTTCCCTTATTGAAATTCCCAGGAATTTAATCAGCTCGCATTCTAATGCATCTTTTTTCCTTCACGTGTTCGCGGACAGTTCCGAAAAAGCTTATGGTTGCTGTGCATATTTAGTTTATCACGATTCACTCTATGGATCTCCAGTTTCTAACCTTGTTTGTGCCAAATCGAAGGTCGCTCCTCTTAAAACTATCACTTTACCTAGGCTTGAACTGTGCGCTGCACTAATGGCTGCAGAACTTGTCAAGAAATTACGGGAAGTATTAAAGGTCGAATTTTCGCAAATCTATCTCTGGAGCGATTCTATGATCGCCCTTTCTTGGATCGCCAAAAACCCCTCTCACTGGCAAACTTTTGTCGCAAACAGGGTTTCCAAAATTCAAACTCTTTCTTCTGGATGTCAATGTAGGCATGTTCCCAGTGCGGATAATCCAGCTGATATCATCTCTCGTGGTTGTTTACCCTCTCAATTGGCAGCTTCCCAATTGTACTGGCATGGGCCCTCGTGGCTAATCGACGAATCTTCCTCATGGCCTTCTAAACCCCCTGCTACAAACTCCAACTTGCCTGATGCTAAAGTACCTTTACCCATTGCTTCGTGTCTTATTTCCAACGCATCTCATCCTTTGTTGTCACGCTATTCTTCCTTCCATAAATTACTACGGATTGTTGCCTATCTCCTTAGATGGAAATATCTTGTGGTTGACCAACCTCTTCTCCCTAAACCACACCGTACCAATCATGAATTGAATCTCGCTATCATTAAGATTTTACAACTGACACAGCAAGAAGCCTTTTCTTCTGAGTTGTCTTTGCTTTCTTCTAAAAGAGATCTTCCCAAATCCAGTCGTCTTCGTGCTTTAGCCCCGTTTCTTGATGACCATGGGTTACTTAGGGTAGGTGGAAGGCTCTCGCAATCTTTACTCTCTGAGGACAAAAAGCATCCCGTCATTTTGCCTTCTAAACATCACGTTACTTCTTTAATTATACGTGACTTTCATTACCGTAATCTTCATGTTGGTACACGTACTCTGCTCTGCCTCTTAAGAGAAAAGTACTGGATTATAAATGGAATTCATGAAGTTTCTTCTGTAATTCATAAGTGCATTCCTTGTTTCAAAGCGAAACCTAAAATCAATACTCAATTAATGAGCGATCTGCCCTCTTTTCGTTCTTCTCCTATACGCCCATTTGCTTTAACTGGCGTGGACTATATGGGTCCGTTCCAATATCAACGAAACTCTCCTGAAGCTAAGCGCAAATTGTTTGGTAAGCTTTATGTTTCTCTCTTTGTTTGCATGGTTACTGGCGCAATCCACTTGGAACTAGTAACGAATGCTTCTACCTCTTATTTTTTATCAGCTGTCTCTCGTTTCACCGCTAGGCGTGGTGTTCCTTCTGAGATGTTCTCTGATAACGCTTCCACCTTTCAGGGCGCAGCCTCCCTGTGGAAGAAAGCTCTCACTTCCTCTCCTGCCATGGAACAAATCTCTAATTTTTCTTATTCAAAAGGTTTCAAATGGCGCTTCATACCTCCTTACGCTCCGCATCATGGTGGTAGGTGGGAATCCTGCGTAAAGCTCACTAAACGTCATTTGAGAAAAGTCTTAGGTAATCGAATTCTGACTTACGAAGAATTCAATTCTCTGTCTGTTCTGATTGAAGGTGTTGTTAACTCTCGCCCTTTAACTCCACTTTCCAATGACCCTGATGACCTACTTCCACTCACCCCTGGTCACTTCCTTATCGGCACTTCTCTTTCTGCCCCTCCTCCTCTTCCTAATTCTTACAGGGATTCTAATCTACCTATCGCTTGGCGGAAACTTGAAGCCCTCCGTAATTCTTTTTGGAAAAGGTGGAACTTGGAATATTTAACTTCCTTGCAACGGAGGCAAAAGTGGTTTCTTTCCAGTCCCGACATTAAAGTAGGGGACTTGGTCTTGGTTAGGGATATTTCACCCCCCCTAGTATGGATTTCTGGTAGGGTGACCGATTGCTACCCTGGAAGAGATGGGAGAGTCAGGGTGGCCAGAATCTTGACTACAAATGGACCGATCACAAGACCACTGTCTTTGATCGCTCCGCTTCCAATAAATGTGAAACTGCTTATTTGCTCTCTGTTGGTGTTTGTCCCCCCAGTATGGTGTATTCTTTGAATACACGGTACAAGAGATATAATGTCTATTGCTCTTTGCATGTTCATTTCTTCCTTCCTCTTTGCCAAACACCAACAGTGATCATCTGTTTTCTCCTTGTTGGGCATGTTTCTTATGTCTTCATAAGTATGTTTCAGATATATAACTTCTGTGGTCCACCTAGCGTCATCTAGTAGCGAACCTCTGAAGCTACTCAATTCCTCATCGTGCAAGATGACTTACTCATCTATTTGGCTACCAGATCTCGTTACCATCGTCAGCTACTTTCTCCTTGAGCAAGAGGACCACGTTTACTTCTTTACTCACCACGCTGCGCTAGTATCATCTATCAACTCCTTGAAGACCAGCTCACCAAGAAATCAATTATGTTTTGCTAAGTTGGCAATGCTTATATGTTCTCCTTTTGTCTCCTACCCCCCTCTCTTTCCCCCTTTTTTTGGACCCTCCGTGCTCCGCTGAGCTGCTCCCACTTCTCCGTCTGCAGTTGACTCGATCAGTCGAAGCTCCTCTCGAGCTAGCCTCGAACTAAGAGGCACACACTCTCCTACGCCATGTTGGCTAGATAGTCTTCCTAAGGAACTCCGACTTCAACATGAAATCGAGATAAGTACCATTTTTAAAAAGTTTTAACCTCATCCTCATGGTTTTAACTTCCAAGTGATTTTAATTATAATTTATAGGCAGTGTGAAACTATTTACTTTGGGGCAATAATCACTCTTCGTGGGATTTGCAATGTTGAGCTTTTTCTTGTATAAGCCAACCTTACTAAAAAGGGCTTTTCTTAAGCTTTAAACGAGAAACCCTCTCGCTACGTGGGATATTATCTAATACCCGCTGTCTATAATTACAAAGTTATTTCCGCCGTTGGATTTTCTCAACCCCATTTTTCTGCTAAGATTGTTCTGGAACTTTCCAGATTCGGTACTCAATCTACGAGTCCTGCCGTCATGTATTTTTCATGTACTGGGGAGAATTCTGTTCAAAACTAAATTACTACAATAGTGAATTTTCGTCCACCGCTGGAACATTTTATGGCGCATTTAATTGTAAATCACAACTTTTTCGAGAAATAGACTTTCACCTAACTAGTGCAATCAGTTATCTCCATAATTGCAATAACTTTTTTTCTCATAAACTTCAGTGTTTCTCTAGTGAACTTTGCATCCATCTTTACAGACTATAGTGATAATCAGTGCTTGCTCCACTTTTCTACCGCGTCGCGATCGTCCGGTTATATTAAATACGGCCATGAACATTGATCCTATATCCCAATGATCTTTCCTTAACCTTCTACTAACAACCATTATTTATAAAATTGTAACTTTCTATAAGGTGTTACTCACAAAGTGCCCTTCCAACTTTGCTAGTTTAACATTAATTAAATTCTGCATAATTTCTTGTGTGATACAAGTTTTAAATTTACATTGTTCCTCCCTTCAAAAGCAGGGAAAACAATTCTCTCAACTCTTGAGTGAGTTATTTTTTGGTCTCGCTAAATGAAAACTGCCTCATTTGACTGGCGAGTCTTATTCAAAGTATAAGAGGTCTAGAACCTTCCTTCTGATTAACTTTTCAGGTTCACAGTAAGTGACCTGCTCACCTTGTATAAATTTCACAAAGTAATTCTGTATAAATATAAGAAGTTGTAGGAACTTCCTTTTTATTCTTTATGTTTTCCATTTTGTTATCTTCGAAGTTGTTATTCTCGTTAGAATGTTCTTTCAGAGGTTGCATATAGTACACTGCTTGTACTCCTGTAAATGTTAAAACTTTAATTATTCCATTTTGCCTATTTATGAAATCTTACCAAGATTTTAATACACGGTTTAAAAAACCTTAAAAATTGTCAATTGCCTGGAGCAACTGTTTAATGTGGAGAGGTCTGCGACCCTATTTGTTAAAAAGTTCAAACGAACTATGTTTATTAAAATTATATTGGCGGCTTCGGTGGCGTAGTTGGTAGCATGCTGAGCTTCTATGCCCAAGATAGCGGGTTCAAACCCGGCCGAAGCCGTCGGATTTTTTAAGAGCGTTAAAAATCCCTCAGTATGCCTTCCTTCGGAGGGGAAGTAAAGCCGGCGGTCCCATGTCATAGATTTATGGCATGTTAAAGATCTTTCCACTAATTACACCTGTGTGAAACTAAATTGGATAGGTTAAGGATGTAAACAACGCTCTTAGGTTGCTACGTTCGTTGCCAAGAGCCGACTGCGGTGGCGTCTAGTAGCTAGTTCTGAACTAGGCCTAGTAGTCGTTGACGGTGGCGTTTGGCGGCAAAAGTAGGAACTATTTGAAAATTCAAAGTTGCAGTCTCTACTTGAATTAAAAAACAGATACACACACTAATACAGTCATCACAATTAACACCGGTTATCAGACAGATTCTACACACACCCAAAGTACACGGGGCTACATGACCGCGTTGTCGCAGCCCCTAAACTAAGGAACCAACCAACCAACCAAAATTATATTGTATAATTGTTAATTTCATCAAATTTTTTCTAATTGTAAAATAAACAAATCTTTTCCCTTCTCTTTTTCATTTGCGAATATAAAGTTTAGGCAAAATCCTGTCTTCCTTGACTCTCCTCAATCAATGATATTAAAATCATTAATAGAGTTTTCACCATTTGTTGCATTTGAGCAAGAACTCTTAATTTTCACCTTACTAAAGTTCTTCTTAGCGACAATAGCTAATTCTAATTGGCCAGTAAGGCAAGTAAAGTTCGCTAAGCCAACTACCTGCTTGTGGAGACCCTCTCCGAAAACTTATGGTCAGTTTTCTAAAAAATAAGTGTTTCTTTTTGTCTAAACTTTTAGCCGGCTCCTCGCTGAGTAAAAGCTTAGCCATTGTCCAATGCAACCATTGGTTCATTTACCAAAATTACCCAATAAGGCATAATCTTTTATCATATTCCTTCTTAGAGACACTTGGTCGCCCTTACAGGAACTCCATAATTTTGGAAATTGAAAATACCAAACCGGAGTTAAATCATTGGCATTCTTCGAATCACTTTGTAAAACCTAATTTCATAGAGAAAACATACAGTAAATTTGTTCCTCTCAGTCTTGCCAGACCATCACCCTTTCCCATAGTACTTTTATACATGCTCGGGAGGAAATGTACTAAAGCCTCTCTCTTGCAAACCGCCCAAGTCTTAACTGCGGTTCCCGTTAGCCTCGACCAAGCTCGTTCCTATTTTAGGTATCAAGGTGTTAACTTGCGGTGGCAACCACCTTTAAGTGTGTTTAACACTAAACTTATTACTTTTGTGGGACTCTCCTCCTATTCTTCTATCCTTTTTTCAAATCCCAAATCTACTTCCTTCTCTTAATCATCTTCCCTTGGTGGGTGGGTTATTCCCTAACCTATAATCTACCCAGTCCTGCCACATGAGGAATGGCTTAACTTATCCCGCTCACTGATCTTAGCACAGGGTTGCCACCTACAACTATAACATTAAATACTAGCGAGTGGCTTCGGTGGCGTAGTCGGTAGCATGCTGAACTTCTATGCCCAAGGTCGCGGGTTCAAACCCGGCCAAAGTCGTCGGATTTTTTAAGAGCGTTAAAAATCCCTCAGTAAGCCTTCCGTCGGAGGGGAAGTAATAATAATATGATGATAATTGTTGTTTTAAGGGGCCTAACATCGAGATTATCGGCCCAGGAGGGGAAGTAAAGCCGGCGGGCCCATGTCATATATTTATTGCATGAAAAAGAACCTTCCACTAACTACACATGTTTGAAGCCAAAATTTGTAGGTTAGGTTTGATTAATGCTCCAACAGTCGTCACCTGGCGCTGGTTGCGATGGCATTTAGTAGTAGCAAAGCTCACAGCTAGCTGTCGTGGACGGTAGCATTTGGTGGCAAAAGTAGGAACTACCTGAATTATCGTCTGCAGTCCTTACTTGAATTAAAAATAGATAACACACACTAATACTGCCATCACAATTAACACCGGTTATCAGACAGATTCTACACACACCCAAAGTACACGGGGCTACAATGACTACGTAGTCGCAGCCCCTGAATTGAGGAATCAACCAACCAAATAGTAGCGAGTCCGTGCACTTTACCGTAAGGGGAATGAACACTTAGTCGCACCCCTGAACTGAGGAACCAACCAACCAAATAGTAGCGAGTCCATGCACTTTACCGTAAGGGGAATGAACACGTAGTCGCAGCCCCTGAACTGAGGAACCAACCAACCAAATACTGTAGTAGCGAGTCCATGCACTTTACCGTAAGGGGAATGAACACGTAGTCGCAGCCCCTGAACTGAGGAACCAACCAACCAAATAGTAGCGAGTCCATGCACTTTACCGTAAGGGGAATGAACACGTAGTCGCAGCCCCTGAACTGAGGAACCAACCAACCAAATAGTAGCGAGTCCATGCACTTTACCGTAAGGGGAATGAACACGTAGTCGCAGCCCCTGAACTGAGGAACCAACCAACCAAATAGTAGCGAGTCCATGCACTTTACCGTAAGGGGAATGAACACGTAGTCGCAGCCCCTGAACTGAGGAACCAACCAACCAAATAGTAGCGAGTCCATGCACTTTACCGTAAGGGGAATGAACACGTAGTCGCAGCCCCTGAACTGAGGAAACAACCAACCAACCAAATAGTAGCGAGTCCATGCCTTTACCGTAAGGGGAATGAACACGTAGTCGCAGCCCCTGAACTGAGGAACCAACCAACCAAATAGTAGCGAGTCCATGCACTTTACCGTAAGGGGAATGAACACGTAGTCGCAGCCCCTGAACTGAGGAACCAACCAACCAAATAGTAGCGAGTCCATGCACTTTACCGTAAGGGGAATGAACACGTAGTCGCAGCCCCTGAACTGAGGAACCAACCAACCAAATAGTAGCGAGTCCATGCACTTTACCGTAAGGGGAATGAACACGTAGTCGCAGCCCCTGAACTGAGGAACCAACCAACCAACCAAATAGTAGCGAGTCCATGCACTTTACCGTAAGGGGAATGAACACGTAGTCGCAGCCCCTGAACTGAGGAACCAACCAACCAAATAGTAGCGAGTCCATGCACTTTACCGTAAGGGGAATGAACACGTAGTCGCAGCCCCTGAACTGAGGAACCAACCAACCAAATAGTAGCGAGTCCATGCACTTTACCGTAAGGGGAATGAACACGTAGTCGCAGCCCCTGAACTGAGGAACCAACCAGCCAAATAGTAGCGAGTCCATGCACTTTACCGTAAGGGGAATGAACACGTAGTTGCAGCCCCTGAACTGAGGAACCAACCAACCAAATAGTAGCGAGTCCATGCACTTTACCGTAAGGGCAATGAACACGTAGTCGCAGCCCCTGAACTGAGGAACCAACCAACCAACCAAATAGTAGCGAGTCCATGCACTTTACCGTAAGGGGAATGAACACGTAGTCGCAGCCCCTGAACTGAGGAACCAACCAACCAAATAGTAGCGAGTCCATGCACTTTACCGTAAGGGGAATGAACACGTAGCCGCAGCCCCTGAACTGAGGAACCAACCAACCAAATAGTAGCGAGTCCATGCACTTTACCGTAAGGGCAATGAACACGTAGCCGCAGCCCCTGAACTGAGGAACCAACCAACCAAATAGTAGCGAGTCCATGCACTTTACCGTAAGGGCAATGAACACGTAGTCGCAGCCCCTGAACTGAGGAGTTCTGGAGACCCCTGCCCTAGAGCTGGGGAGTTCTGGAGACCCCTGCCCTAGAGCTGAGGAGTTCTGGAGACCCCTGCCCTAGAGCTGAGGAGTTCTGGAAACCCCTGCCCTAGAGCTGAGGAGTTCTGGGGACCCCTGCCCTAGAGCTGAGGAGTTCTGGAGACCCCTGCCCTAGAGCTGAGGAGTTCTGGGGACCCCTGCCCTAGAGCTGAGGAGTTCTGGAGACCCCTGCCCTAGAGCTGAGGAGTTCTGGGGACCCCTGCCCTAGAGCTGGGGAGTTCTGGAGACCCCTGCCCTAGAGCTGAGGAGTTCTGGAGACTCCTGCCCTAGAGCTGAGGAGTTCTGGAGACCCCTGCCCTAGAGCTGAGGAGTTCTGGAGACCCCTGCCCTAGAGCTGAGGAGCTCTGGAGGCCCCTGCCCTAGAGCTGAGGAGTTCTGGAGACCCCTGCCCTAGAGCTGAGGAGTTCTGGAGACCCCTGCCCTAGAGCTGGGGAGTTCTGGAGACCCCTGCCCTAGAGCTGAGGAGTTCTGGAGACCCCTGCCCTAGAGCTGAGGAGTTCTGGGGACCCCTGCCCTAGAGCTGAGGAGTTCTGGGGACCCCTGCCCTAGAGCTGAGGAGTTCTGGAGACCCCTGCCCTAGAGCTGAGGAGTTCTGGGGACCCCTGCCCTAGAGCTGAGGAGTTCTGGAGACCCCTGCCCTAGAGCTGAGGAGTTCTGGAGACCCCTGCCCTAGAGCTGAGGAGTTCTGGAGACCCCTGCCCTAGAGCTGAGGAGTTCTGGAGACCCCTGCCCTAGAGCTGGGGAGTTCTCGAGACCCCTGCCCTAGAGCTGAGGAGTTCTGGAGACCCCTGCCCTAGAGCTGGGGAATTCTGGAGCCCCTGCCCTAGAGCTGAGGAGTTCTGGAGACCCCTGCCCTAGAGCTGAGGAGTTCTGGGAACCCCTGCCCTAGAGCTGAGGAGTTCTGGAGACCCCTGCCCTAGAGCTGAGGAGTTCTGGAGACCCCTGCCCTAGAGCTGAGGAGTTCTGGAGACCCCTGCCCTAGAGCTGAGGAGTTCTGGGGACCCCTGCCCTAGAGCTGAGGAGTTCTGGAGACCCCTGCCCTAGAGCTGAGGAGTTCTGGAGACTCCTGCCCTAGAGCTGAGGAGTTCTGGAGACCCCTGCCCTAGAGCTGGGGAGTTCTGGAGACCCCTGCCCTAGAGCTGAGGAGTTCTGGGGACCCCTGCCCTAGAGCTGAGGAGTTCTGGAGACCCCTGCCCTAGAGCTGAGGATTTCTGGAGACTCCTGCCCTAGAGCTGAGGAGTTCTGGAGACCCCTGCCCTAGAGCTGAGGAGTTCTGGAGACCCCTGCCCTAGAGCTGGGGAGTTCTGGAGACCCCTGCCCTAGTGCTGAGGATTTCTGGAGACTCCTGCCCTAGAGCTGAGGAGTTCTGGAGATCCCTGCCCTAGAGCTGAGGAGTTCTGGAGACCCCTGCCCTAGAGCTGAGGAGTTCTGGAGGCCCCTGCCCTAGAGCTGAGGAGTTCTGGAGACCCCTGCCCTAGAGCTGAGGAGTTCTGGGGACCCCTGCCCTAGAGCTGAGGAGTTCTGGAGACCCCTGCCCTAGAGCTGAGGAGTTCTGGAGACCCCTGCCCTAGAGCTGAGGAGTTCTGGAGGCCCCTGCCCTAGAGCTGAGGAGTTCTGGAGACCCCTGCCCTAGAGCTGAGGAGTTCTGGGGACCCCTGCCCTAGAGCTGAGGAGTTCTGGAGACCCCTGCCATAGAGCTGAGGAGTTCTGGGGACCCCTGCCCTAGAGCTGAGGAGTTCTGGGGACCCCTGCCCTAGAGCTGAGGAGTTCTGGAGACCCCTGCCCTAGAGCTGAGGAGTTCTGGAGACCCCTGCCCTAGAGCTGGGGAGTTCTGGAGACCCCTGCCCTAGATCTGAGGAGTTCTGGAGACCCCTGCCCTAGAGCTGAGGAGTTCTGGAGACCCCTGCCCTAGAGCTGAGGAGTTCTGGAGACCCCTGCCCTAGAGCTGAGGAGTTCTGGAGACCCCTGCCCTAGAGCTGAGGAGTTCTGGAGCCCCTGCCCTAGAGCTGAGGAGTTCTGGAGACCCCTGCCCTGGAGCTGAGGAGTTCTGGAGACCCCTGCCCTGGAGCTGAGGAGTTCTGGAGGCCCCTGCCCTAGAGCTGAGGAGTTCTGGAGATCCCTGCCCTAGAGCTGAGGAGTTCTGGGGACCCCTGCCCTAGAGCTGAGGAGTTCTGGAGACCCCTGCCCTAGAGCGGAGGAGTTCTGGAGACCCCTGCCCTAGAGCTGAGGAGTTCTGGGGACCCCTGCCCTGGAGCTGAGGAGTTCTGGAGACCCCTGCCCTAGAGCTGAGGAGTTCTGGAGAACCCTGCCCTAGAGCTGGGGAGTTCTGGAGATTCCTGCCCTAGAACTGGGGAGTTCTGGAGACCCCTGCCCTAGAGCTGAGGAGTTCTGGAGACCCCTGCCCTAGAGCTGAGGAGTTCTGGAGACCCCTGCCCTAGAGCTGAGGAGTTCTGGAGACCCCTGCCCTAGAGCTGAGGAGTTCTGGGGACCCCTGCCCTAGAGCTGAGGAGTTCTGGGGACCCCTGCCCTAGAGCTGAGGAGTTCTGGGGACCCCTGCCCTGGAGCTGAGGAGTTCTGGAGACCCCTGCCCTAGAGCTGGGGAGTTCTGGAGACCCCTGCCCTAGAGCTGGGGAGTTCTGGAGACCCCTGCCCTAGAGCTGAGGAGTTCTGGAGACCCCTGCCCTAGAGCTGGGGAGTTTTGGAGACCCCTGCCCTGGAGCTGAGGAGTTCTGGGGACCCCTGCCCTAGAGCTGGGGAGTTCTGGAGGCCCCTGCCCTAGAGCTGAGGAGTTCTGGAGACCCCTGCCCTAGAGCTGAGGAGTTCTGGAGACCCCTGCCCTAGAGCTGAGGAGTTCTGGAGACCCCTGCCCTAGAGCTGGGGAGTTTTGGAGACCCCTGCCCTAGAGCTGAGGAGTTCTGGAGACCCCTGCCCTAGAGCTGGGGAGTTCTGGAGACCCCTGCCCTAGAGCTGGGGAGTTCTGGAGACCCCTGCGCTAGAGCTGAGGAGTTCAGAGACTTCCACGGCCTGCTATATTAAATGCCACTGCTCGACTGCTGCAGTGTGATAGCGGGGTGTCGAGGAGGCCTTGGTCTGCCGCGCAACTACAGTAGTGGAGACGGTTACGCCATAGCGTGAGAGGGCCATGGCAGAAACCTGTGCAATGTTCTATTATTTTGCATGAAATGGCCTTCTCTACGAACTGCTGGTGTTATCTCCTTCTCTGTTCTTGATAAAGTAGAAGAGCAAACCCCCCACAAGTATTAATTAAACACGTTCAACAGAGAGTCCTTGCTTCATTTGAGAAAATGTAACGTGTTCTTGTTGCTTTATACGGAATAATAATAATAATAATATCGTATGGCGTCGGGTGCCGGGTGCAAGCTTTGTTAATTGACACCCAGAGGGCAGCTTGCATGTCGAATTTCATCGTTCCTTTGAACTCTATGAAAGTCAAGGAGGTTAGATATCTAAGCTCCTTGACACTACAGCGCTTTCTAGTAGAGAATGGAGGTACTTTGTGTTGGCGGAAAATCCCGAGATTAATTTTGCCATTAAACATGGCCTACTGAATTCAAATGGGCTCTTAAACATGCCAACAACGTATGACATGAGTATCGTGATTTTTGTCGCTTTTCAAAAATCACTTACCACGGCCAGGGGCGAACCTGCAAGCTTGCACTTCAACCACTCACCTACCGTGGCAAGCGCTTTATACATTAATGTTCCTACCATTGGTACAATTTCCTATTAGTGACACACCTTTAAGATAAAACCAATATTTGCAATGACGTAATACACAAGTTCAAACTTCGTTTTGTCCAGTGGCAAATAACTACACATAATTATATCGACATAGGTAATATTTGTAAGCCAGAACATACTGCTTGATACGGTATGTTCTTTCACATTTGTTATTTAACCAAGATGGTATATGGATGCGAAGATCCTCGGAAGAACTACATGCAATAACTGAACGATTCTCTTCGGTCGCACGCAAACGGCGCGGCGTATGGAGTTTTATGGAAATTTCACACGAATGGATGACTGACGTCTGGGAACCGACAAACCAAAATTCGCTGGCTAGTGGATACACAAATGGACCTTACTGATGTCGACATTGATCCAACAACAACAAGGACTACATACAGATCTTGGTTGAATAACAAATGTGAAAGAACATAAAGATCAACACCCACAAATTTGCACCCAAGAATCCATCCGAGAAAAGCTTGAAAGAATGAAGAAATTTTGGGCGAATAAGAAGTTCGAAAAGATGAATTCCAGTGTTATTTAATGGACAGTTCCACGTGCCCCTTATGGGGCTGAACGAATATTATAATAATAATAATAATAATAATAATAATAATATTGTTGAGTCTTCAGTCTTTTGACTGGTTCGATGCAGTTCTCACTGCCTCCCTGTCCTGAGCTAATCGTTTCATCTCTACATAGCTACCACACCCTACATCCGAGGCAATCAAAAAAAGAAAGCCAACCCCTGGCACTATACAGCCCATGACGGGCTAAGGCCGACCAAGCGACCGCTGCCCAGCCATTCGGCCTGCAGATATTGGGGTGATGCGTGATCAGCGCGTCAGGTCCCCTCGACCGTTAATCTTGGTTTTCGTGATCGGGGCGCTGTCTCACTGTGAGACAGCTACTCAATTGTCCTCACGAGGCTGAGTGCACCCCGTTCCAACCCTCACGTCAGTTTTAAAATCCCTGACGGAGCTGGGGATCCAACCCGGGACCTCCAGATGAGAGGCAGGCGCGCTACCCCAACACCACGGGGCCGGATCCGAGGCAATCTGTTTAACATATTCTAACCTTGGTCTACCCCTACAGTTCTTGTCCTAGACCCTTCCTTCCATAACTAAGCTTGCTATTCCTGGGTGTTCCACCAACCTACAGTATCTCTTCTCTTCATTAGCAGTCGCCAGAAACATCTCTCCTCTCCCACTCGTCTTAATACCTCTTCATTTGTTACCCTATCTACCCATCTGATCTTCATCATTCTCCTGTAACACCACATTTCAAATGCATCAATTCTCTTCTTTTCTGCTGCACCAATAGTCCAAGTTTCACTTCAATAGAGCGCCACGCTCCAGACAAAGGTTTTCAAAAAATGACTTTCTAATACCTAAATCTATATTCGATGTCAACAGATTCCTTTTCTGTAGAAATGCATTTTATATCCTCTTTGATTCGTCCATCACCGGTTATTTTGCTTCCTAAGTAAGAGAAGCTCCCTAATAATACATATATTTAATTATCATATGCTCACAGAAAGAGAATTATTTGTTTTTATGGCCACGATTATTATTACAGTATTGTGTAAGCTGTAGGCTGTTTACATCATATTACTAGAAACCCAACCCGCCCCTGCTTCGCCCGGTATCTTTAACGGTTTACCCAGCGTAGCTTAAAAGGCGCACGGACGGCTGGTCCCAGACACAATTCAGAAAAGCCGAGATGAGCAGTGGAACTCCAATCACTCTCTTCTCTGAAATCTTCACTCGATACGACTCGACAGTTTGATGCTGGCCGGAGATGGGGTGATAGGCTCGCTTCCTCGTAAACTCGCTCCGAAGATAGTAATTTAAATTTACACTGAATGGAGATTGTTGGAAGAAATGAAAACGTAAAAACACTTATAGTGGGCGATATATTTAAGATAGCGACATGCTGTCGTGGACTTTTTTTAGATTTTTTTCATGTTGAACAATTTTTACACACATCTCTACTTAGTATAAAACAAAGTCCCCGATTCTTGGATGTAACGGGTCAACTCGAGAACCACTGGATGGATTTTGATGCGGTTTTCACCACTCTATAAAGGATATCTCGAGGATGATTTCTGTAGAAAATGATTTATTTATGATCAAAGGAAGCCGAGCAGTGACGATTTCAGTGGAAAAGTCGGGGAAAAAAACTGGCGTCCGAGGGCTTTGTATGCTTACGCTGGGCAAACCGTTAAAAAAATATCTAAATACTATAGTGTAAGAATTGTTCAGTATAAAAAGTTGTACAAAAAAGTCCTGAAGAGCATATGTCTATCTTCAATACATCGCCCACTATAGGTGTTTTAACGTTTTAATTTCTTCCAACCATGTCCATTCAACTACTGAGGCGACAGTTTACGAGCTAGCTAAGGGCGAGTCTATCACCCCAGTTACTGCTTAGCTAGCGGACGAGCTTATTGCCCCAGATACAGCCAGCTGCAAACTGTCGAGTCGTCTTGAGTTAAAAACTTTAGAGAAGAGTGGTTGTGTTAGGAGTTTCCCTGGAAGTGCAACTCGGGTTTACTTCATTTCGCCTGTGAACTTTTCGTTCCGCAAAATTCACAACCAAGTTAAGATTGGACGGAAGGGGGATTTGTGTTTCATGCACCTCGCCATTCTTAAATTACGTCTGACAAGAATTTGTTGCACATGCATCTTCATGATAATATAATTAATAGTCCAGTCAGTGATTTTAACCCATCATGCCGAGACTAAAACGAATATTGGTCGTTGTTCATTGACATAAAAAGCGCTTATCACGTAATGCATTCATAACTGTTCCCGGGCGAAGCCGAGTCAGGTTGCTAGTAGTATATAAACTACTGTATACTGTAGATAGTTTTAGCGGTTTACCCAGCGTAAGCTTAAATGGCGCACGGACGTCAGGTTTTTCTTCGACTCGATTCACTGAAGTCGTTACTGCTCGGCTTCCTTTGGTCATAAATGAATGTTTGTCTACAGAAACCTTCCTCGAGAAATCCTTTACAGTATGGTGCAACCCGCATCAAAATCCATCCAGTGGTTCTCGAGATTATTCGTTAGACTACGTCCTAGAAACGGGGACTTGGTTTTATACTAACCTGCTTGATTCTGTTTTGATACGATCTTTTTATTCCTGATCCTATCGAACGTAGGGCGCTACTGAAAAGGAGCTCTGTGTAGCCGTGGAAATAAAACCAATCTGACACCTCTTTGTACTGGCAGAACAAGTAGGTCATCATCCCACTACCACCCACGCGATAGCAGTAGAAGTTATCTGTCCCGGACGCGCGAAACAACACCTTTACAAGACGAGCGGTCACTTTGAGACGAAACTTGATGCCGACATTTTACTGCCTCATTTCACTAACTCGACAAGATTACTGTCGGCCTCGCGCGGCTGCCAGAGTGAAGAGACGTCACCAAAACTGACTTGACCTCGATGTGACATTGCGTTCCTCAGGCCGGGAAATGTGGTATTGTTAGTTATTGCTATCGGTAGCGAAGACAGAATGCAGCTCTCACGATGGAGAGAGAAATAGTCGAGATGCAGTCGCGATTTACACAATCCGCAAGAAAGAGGTGACCGTAGCGATGAAACTTCGCTCAGTAGTTAGACCGACCTTGCTGAATGGAAGTGACGACTGATACATAACTTAAGGGTAACTGATATGGCGGTAGTTGGGACAAATAGATGGGAGCTACGGCAGGAGATAAAGTAGGAAATGAAGAGAAAAATACTATAAAGGTTTGGTTTCCTCCAGTAGCGGTACCGCTTCCTAGCGGCCGTAATGTGACGGCGAATGACGTATAGAAACTGGGGACCGTCTTGACGGTGAACAATGGTGTAAAGCTAGAGCTAATTATCAGTGTGACGAAGCGACCCGAATAGCCACGACCGCTGCCGATCATCCATCCTCAGTCAGCTGTTCCTCGTTGAGGCAGACTAGCGCAGCGGGGCAATAACAACGTTGAATAAGAAATGGATGATCTTGACATTGCACTCGTAATAATTTTGGAAGAAGAAGAGTCATCCGAAGATGATAGGGAACGTTCGGGTGCGAGTGATATTTTTAAAAGGCGTCCTACAGAAGGTGCATATGAAATGTTAGTGCGTCGTCATTTGCACAGCAATGAAGATAAATTCAGAGAATATTTTCGGTTGACACCTGTGTTATTTGACTATGTTCTGAATTACATAAAAGATGCCATCACCTCAGTACCATACAACAGAAACAAAAGACCAATATCTCCTGAACAGAAACTCTGTGTATTTTTAAGGTTAGTTTAGTATATTAATTAACAACAATATATTATAATATTTCGTTTTTTCATATACCGTATCTATAAACTGACTATTGTTATTTTAAATCACATCGGTTATATCATTTAACAACAATATCGAGTGTGTTAGTTCGCTTGGCTCATTTTCTGTAAATGTCAACTGTCCGGTTGGTGCAGGAGACATTACATCTCCTATACTTTCACTGTGACTGCTGCTAGGCCTAGATGTTCTTGATGTTGGGTCGTTTGATAAATGCCGTAATTCAACATTACCAACCAGCGTGGAAATTTGCATCCTCAGTTGTACTTGTACATGTCGAGGAAGTTCTTTTACACTTTTCGCCATAGACATGAAAAAATGATCTGTTTCGTCTAATTGTGCGGTGGAATTTACGTTCCGCTCGGCTATTTGTTTCAGCAGCTGCAGTCGTTCCTCAGAATGCGCTGATCTTTTCCTCTTTTTTGGTGGTTCCATCTCTTTACGAACGTTCTCCGCCTCATCTTCCTCCAAGTTTATCAAGTCACTTCCTTCTTTGTAGACCTGATTATCCTCCTCTACAGCAGGAGTTCCGTTGATATTTACGTCTTCACAGCCCTTATCTCCAACAACATTGGTAATCGTGCTGAAATACGGAATAATATGATCATTAGGAAAATAAACACTAAAGCCCACGAATAGTGATCCAATAAGTATCTGTTCTACTGAAAATGTATTAGCCCTATTTAGTTTTGTGACAGTATATAATTTACGATTAAACGTTCCTTTTCTTTACCTTCTTTTCAATGAACTGAAGTCATCTAAGAATGACAGAAGCACAGTTCTCTTCTTTGCTGCGTCACCAGCGGAGCCAGTTATTGGTTTTCCTCTGCGTCTAACATAATAATCTCTTATGTAGGCCCACCTCTTGCTGCAGTCAACATCTGTAGAAGACATGAGCAGGGAGAAACAATTACATTTAAATTTCAAAAATATATCATGTTTTTGTTTCTTTCTTTCTTTCTTTTAGGTACTTGGCTACAGGAGAGTCATTTAGATCACTAGCTTTCCAATTTCGAATATCCCATTCTTGGATAAGTGTCATAATAAAGGAAGTTGCTCGCAGCATCACCACAACTATGTTCGGTTTAGAACTGCCATCACCAACAGAAGAACAACTACGAAGAACTGCTAACGCATATTTATCAAGATGGAATTTCCCGAACTGTGTGGGGGCGATTGACGGGAAACACATAAGGATAAGGGCTCCCAAAAATAGTGGATCGGCATTCTTTAACTATAAGGAGTTTTATTCAATCGTTATGCTAGCGGTTGTCGATGCTGATTGCAAATTCATTGCAATAGATGTCGGATCTTATGGCAGAGAAGGAGACGCAGGTGTCTACTTAAAAAGCAAACTAGGACAGAACATTCAAGGCAATCAGTTTAATATACCCCCACCGAAAACATTGCCCGGAACAGATAATGCTGTACCTCATGTGATAGTTGGAGATGAAGCTTTTGCTTTACACGAACATTTGATGAAACCCTACCCCAGACAGCAATCTTTGAGTGATCCGTCGAAAGCTGTATATAACTATCGACTATCGCGAGCTAGGAGAACGACTGAAAATACTTTTGGAATTTTATGCGCCTATTTTCGAATTTTTTTCAGCCAATCGCTACTGCCCCTGAAACTGCTGATAAGTTGATTGCATGTGCCTGTATTTTACATAACATTTTACGAGAAGCAAAATTACCCCCTCCAGCTAACGTGCATATTGATGATGCACTTCCACTTCCTGCAGAAAATTTGTTCCCACTAGCAGCAAATAACGTTCGCATACGAAATTCACCCATGCAAATCCGAGAAATATTTAAAAACTATTTCAATGGTCCTGGTGCTGTTGAATGGCAGAATAATTATGCAGCACATTACTGAAATCTTAATTGTTACTAGTAGTGGAGTGATGCCGATTCTAACGAGTGTCATGGCCGCCGCGTTAGTCCAAGCCAATATCTCGCGAACCCATGGTCGGATGTTGACATATGAGGTGTCGTTGAACTCGAGCTGACGTCCTCTTTTCTATTGACCATGTATTATATTTTTCAAAAATTCTTTGTTTTTTTTTGTTTTCGAAAATAGGCGATAGTTTGAAAACCAAACAGGATAGAACGTTCTGCCATGGCTCAAACGAATGGTCTTTATGACCTTTATTTTTTATAATAAAACTTTTTTATTTTTTATATTTTTTTGAAAAAACTCGAATTTTGAAAATCCTATATTTTGGAAACTAGGAACTCTACAAAAAAAATTGTTTAACGTAAATCAATGGTCCCTACCCCCTCTACCCCTAAAATAAATGTCAAGTCTCTAGAGAAAAAAATTGTGTGTAGTAGTGTGGTAGTGGGAAAGCTGCTTCCAAAAGCAAGTGGTGAGCCCCTGCGACCTTGGAATGGAACGAGTCATGCTAGGAGGGCGTGCTTGGATTCGTTTTTTTCGTCTCGTCGTGCTCTTTACGGGAATGTCGGTGTCGAAAAGATGAAAATTTGGAAACATGTTTTTTTGGGGAAAAAACGTGATTTTGAACTTTTTGCTATATCTCACGAAGCAATAACGCTAGAGGCATGTACGACGGGTCCAAGGATTCGGGCAGACGTCCTCTTTGCTATGAACTACTCGTTGTAATTTTAAAAAAATTTGGAAACGCGATTTTGGGGGTAAACATGTGTTTTTCGTGATTTTTGTCGATATCTCACGAACCAATAACGCTAGAGACGTGTACGAGGTGTCCTAGGACTCGGGCTAACGCCCCCTTTCAAATGTGGTAGATATTTTTTTCCAAAAAGATAATTCACAAAGGGCCTAACGCCATACATGTTGAAATAACGTTTTCTTTTTCTTTGCCTGTTTATAATGTCCATGAAGCGTGGCGGTTGAGAGAGAGACGATACGGCTGGGTGTGTGTGTGTGTGTGTGTGTGTGTGTGTTTCAATGAACCTGTCGCTGACCACAGTGGCTGTGTTCAATAGATCAATCGCTATTTCGGCGGATCGGTGTATGACAGAGCGAGCGTGCGTTTTTCCTGATATTTTACCTTTAACGTGTAAACGGTGATGAGAACTTGATTCTATGTTGGTCGAAGCGAGTATCGAAAACAAACGAGCAGGAGGTAAAGGTCATTTGAGCTTATTGGAAGGCTCCGATCTGACTTGACAACAGGTGCAATGGAAAAAATGACCAAGACGCTTGAAGGTGAAATAATCTGACCATCGTGGTGGCAGGGGAGTGTGAAAGGCATGCACACACATGTGTGAAACCAGATGTAGGCTAAACCAGTAACATCCTGTTTTGCTTCGTACGTGACAAAATGCAAGTTGACGTGAAATTTGATCTACCGCAGGTGTTCGCTTGGGACGTTATCTATTTACATGCGCGATAACTGTTAACAAGTTACATCCTGTCTTGCTTCGTACGTGACAAAATGCAAGTTGACGTGAAATTTGATCCGGCACAGGTGTTCGCTTGGGTGTTAGCTGTCCACGTGCACGATAAGAGAATCTTCAAAGCATGGGAAAAAAAAGATTATACATGCAACGTAGCATATATAAAGACATGTCGTTATCATTTCCACGCTCACTTAGGTGACTACCTTTGAACACACTGCGTTGCATGAAACCCCTGATCTTGTTTATCAGTTTTGGTGTTGGTGGAAAATACTTAACTTTGTTGTGGGGTAGGTATATATTTATATATTTATTGATTTTTATATAAATACATGCAATTATTTATTGATTAGGTAATTAATGATTTTATTTATTTATTTGTTTGCAGATAACGTGTATAGCCTACCTGTCGTGTGTCTGTGGGAAATATATTAAAGAAAGAGAAAGACAGACCGATAGAAGAGGAAACCATTTCCACACTAGCCCACGAGACGGGAATATAGCAAAGCATTACACGTCAAGGTGAGATTTGTTTTTTATATATATATATAACCTGTTTGATTTTGTTTTGTTTATGAAAGGCATAAACTATATGGAATGGATATACTTATGGTGGTTTATTTTATTTCTTTTTAGATATTTGGAAAACAAAAGGTTCACTGCTATTGCAAATACAGTTGAAAACCAAGTGGCTTTAGAGTGGAACCCTTGTCAAGCAGTCTACAGCTGAAAACTCAGGTGAGAGTGTTCTTTCAAAATAATGTCATTTGCTACTGCTACAGATAGCCTAACTTGGGAACGCCTAAATAGTTGTTTCAAATCGCGTGTGTGCTCTGGCCGCGTGGTCAATGTTAGAAAAAGTTTGATTCCCAAAGAATTTTTAGAATCTTGTTTTGAAATTTTTAAAATTGAAATTTGTACAGCGCAAAGGTTGCATATGGCTTTAAAGGTGAATGCAGAACTGGTTTGCGATTTCATATATAAAAAGAAGGACGTAGAGCATAAAGAGACATTTTATATTTGCAGTAAAATGCAAGAGCTATTCATAGCCCATAATTTGGAACAGTGGTATGAAACCCACGTGGTGAATGCCTTGCTATCAAAATTTGATAAACTGCAACAAGGACCGAGTGGCCTTGCCTTAGACAAAATTCATCATTTGCAAATCAACATTTGTCAATTCAACCCGCTGAATGCTGGGTCTAGCTACATTAAAACACCACCAGCAATAGCTTTGAAAAAGGCTGTGGTGAATATTAAGAATCGTGACAATGATTGCTTTCTGTGGGCTGTGGCTGCGTATTTGCAGCCGGTACAACATGATGGTTGTTGGCCGGGAAAGTACAAGGCCAAGTTTGATGAATTGAAACATACTTTAAATCTAACTCGAGTATCGTTCCCTATGGACTTAACCGAGATCCATAGGTTTGAACAAGATAACCAGGACTTTTCGTTCATGGTCTATGGCCTTAATGGTAATGTGATTGTGGGTCCTCTTTATGCCACAAAAGAACCGAAACGACATCACATTCATCTTTTATATTTATCTGTAGGAGAGGTGAATCACTATTGCCTGATTAAAAGCTTAAGTAGATTGCTAAGCAGTCAAACGTCTAAGCATGGACATAAAACACATATTTGTGATCGTTGCTTGCAATATTTTACAACCCCCATGCTCTTAGAACGTCATAGGGTAGATTGTGTTTCTCAGGAAGCGGTGAGACTGATATTGCCACAAGGGGACAAGGCTGTGTTAAAGTTTAAGGACATTCACAAGCGTGACACTGTCCCCTATGTGGTATATGCAGATTTTGAAGCTCTCACTACACCCATGGCGGGATGTGAACCAGATCCCACCATAAGCTCAACCACACCCATTCAAAAACATGAACCCTTTGCCATTGGATTTAATGTGGTGTGTGCCTATGACCCCACACAATCCGTTTACAAATACCGCGAGGGGCCAGATTGTGCCAGATGGTTCTTGGATGAACTTGTCAAGTTGGCTCATGATGTACAGGAATTACTGGACCACCCAGTACCCATGAGCCTATCTCCAGAACAGCAGCAGCAGTATGAGCATGCCACGACATGCCATATCTGCGAAAAGCCTATTTTAAGTGGAGAGGAAAAAGTCAGAGACCACTCGCATTTTACAGGGGAGTTTCGTGGAGCTGCGCATAGTAAATGCAACTTAAACTTTCCAGCTCCTCGTTTCATCGCTGTCTTTTTCCACAATCTGGCGAATTATGACATTCAGTTTTTGATTCGTGAATTGGGCCATGTCAACAAGGGCTCGTTTACCATTATCCCCCAAAACCATGAGCGTTTTACGGCCCTGGCATGGTGGTTGGGCGACTTTAGCATTCGATTTTTGGATTCCTTTAAGTTTATGGCATCCTCGCTAGACAGCCTTGTGAATGGCTTGAATGAGGAGGAATTAAAAAATACTAGAATGCATTTTAATGATCCTGAGCAATTTCAGTTGTGCATTCGGAAAGGTATATTCCCGTATGATTTTTGCAACAGCTGGGACGTGTTAAAGCAAAGAAAACTTCCACCACAAGAGAAATTTTACTCGAAACTAACACGCAGTACCGTTTCCGATGAAGACTATGCACATGCATGTCAAGTTTGGCGAGTGTTTGGCATGAAGACGCTAAGTGAATATGCTTTGCATTACCTAAAACTGGATGTATTGCTGCTCACTGATGTGTTTGAAAAATTCCGTAACTTGTGTCAACACATTTACGGTCTTGACCCGGCTCACTATTACACGAGTCCTGGGCTCTCGTTCGATGCCGCTTTGAAATACACTCAAGTGGAATTGGATTTACTCACTGACGTAGACATGGTTCTATTTTTTGAAAAGGGCATTCGTGGCGGCTTTGTGTCACTTAACCAGCGCCATGCTGAAGCGAACAATGTCTACATGCCTGATTATTCACCGGAAAAACAAGAATCGTACTTAATGTACTATGACGTGAATAATTTGTACGGTTACGCCATGAGTCAGCCTTTGCCCTATGGGAAGTTTGCTTGGCTGACAGACAAACAAGTGTCAGAATTTAATGTGAACATGGCTAGCCAAGAAACAGGCCGTGGATATGTGCTAGAAGTGGATATTGAATATCCCTCATCCTTGTATGATGAACATGCCGATTTCCCATTCTGCCTTGAGCAAATGGTTCCCCCTGACAGTAAAGTGAAAATTGAAAAACTCATGGGCACACTTTACAACAAAAATCGGTATGTGCTACATATCCAAATGTTGGTGCAATGCCTCGCCCAAGGCTTGGTGTTGAAGAAAATCCACAGGGGTATTTCTTTTGCTCAAAAAGCATGGCTTGAGCCATACATGCGACTCAACACAGAGCACCGACAAATGGCAACACAGCAGTTTGAAATTATTTTTTTTAAATTAATGAACAACTGCATCTATGGCAAGTCTATGGAGAATGTCCGCAAATACCGTGACATTAAATTGGTGAATGTCTGGGAGGGGCAGTGGGGTGCCCGGCGGTACATTGCCAAGCCAAATTTCAAATCGATCAAAATTATCGATGAGGATTTGGCTACTATTGAAATGAGTAAGACCAGCGTGACCATGGATAAACCCATTTACTTGGGTCAAGTCATTTTAGACTTTTCTAAATCGGTCATGTATCGATTCCACTATGAGTTTGCCAAACGCCATTTTGAGGACGTCTCTCTTTTGTATATGGACACGGACTCATTCATTTACCACATTCGCCACTGCAACCCCTATGACGTCATGAGGCAACATAGTGACTGGTTCGACACCTCTTGCTATAGCGCTGACAACGTGTTTCAGCTGCCCCTAAAAAACAAGAAGAAAATGGGCGTTTTAAAAGATGAATGCGGTGATTCCATTATGACGGAATTCGTAGGTTTGGCTTCGAAAATGTATGCTTATCGCACACTCGACTCTAAGGAAGCCAAAAGAGCAAAAGGTGTAGGTAGAGCAGTGGTAAAATCGCTACGTGTAGACGATTACTTAGCGGTTTTACGCACTGGCAAAGCTATGTCTCATACACAGTGCAGGATACAATCCAGCAACCATCATTTGTATCTTGTGGAACAGAGAAAACGCACCCTCGCCTCCATGGATAACAAGCGTGTGTGGGCTGATGACCTGCTCACTAGCCTGCCCTGGGGTTATGATCGCAACGAGGAGGAGGTGTGATTTCACTGTTTAATCGTTTATGGGACATGGCTTTTTGTAACTTGTAGATTTAGAATTTTGTAAATATTGGTTTCTGTCATTGTAAATAGTAGATTTTGTAAATAGTGACAACCCACTTGGACCTTTTGCTCTTTAAAAAGTTCTATGCAACCTTATTTTTTAAATTTTTTGATTGGTAAATAGTTTGATTCTTTTAACGCTGTACAAAGTTGAGTTTTTTTGTAAATATGAAATAAGTAAGATTTTTAGTAACTTTAATAACTAGTATTTAATTATTTTTCGTAATGTAAATGATAAACTAAAAAGTTCTTTTGGGATGAGTGTGCATGTCGAGAATGTGCTTTTGGGAATAAATAAAGTGGTTGTGTTTGTTCCCAAAGACAGGTGTGAATGTATGAGTGGAGAGAGAAAACTGGTGTGTATGATTGACCAGAGCAAACACGATGAGGTAGGGTGGGTGGGTGGGGAGGGGGTAAATGGTCACTTATATACTCATTTTGTTTTAAATAGTTTCGTTTTTTCATTGAAATGTGGCAGACAATAGACATTATTTTTGTAAAAACAGTCTTACCTGCAGTAGTCGTAGACCTCGACGTTTCTCCAAACACGCATCAGCACATTGCAGTATTATCAAGGTCAAGCACTCGCATCAACATCATTGTCAAATCTAAACTTTCGACATACACTAAATGGAAAAATGTGAAAACAGCAAAATGGAAAATCCATGTTTCCATATCACCAAAAACGCAAAACTTAAAACGGACATTTTAAAAAAATGGAAATGGCCATATGTGAAATATGAAAATTCAAAAACTTCAAACGGTCATTGTTTAAAAAATGTCATCAGCAAAATGGAAAAATCCATATCATCAAAAACGAACGTTTTCAAAAACTGTAAATTGCAAATTAGCAAAATGGCAATGTGTGAAATGTGTAAAATGAGAAATCAGCCATCAACATCACGATTTCTTAAAAATAAAATAACAAAACATCGTGCTCTGGTAAACCTTTGTTTTTTATTTCATAGTCATAGTGAATTGACAAAAGAAAAATAGAACACAAACAAATCCCAATTCCTCACTCCTCAATGTTTATGTCCATGCATCATCAACTTTCCTTTCATAGCACTCATGACAATTAGGGCTGCCATCCTTTCACCCACTGAGGCATCACTGGATGTGAAACGTTGTTTAGCTTTCTTCAATAACAATTTATCGGCCACATGTCTTAAACCAGGATGACTATGGCGATAAGAAAGGTCATGTTCCTTGCATGCTTGATCCAAAAGATTAATGGGTACATCACCACGTTGTAAACGTTTTTCGAGACGAGTTCCAGGGCCGCAAAAACGATAACCTGGAAGATGGATTTCGAAAGGTAGGTATTGAATCACTTTGTCAATGACGCCATTGCCAGTACAGGTCTGGCATATCCTTTTCCATCGATGGTAAAAAGGTTTGGTCTTCCTCCTCCTCTGTGGACGATGTTTGTGTTTGTTGTTGTTGCTTTTTCTCGCCATGACACTCGTGGAATGATTCAACAAAGTCTTTACACGGACTTTTATGACCGTGATACAGTTTCACTAGCTGGCAAGTCGCACACTGACGCATAGACGGTATTTTTGCCATGGCCACTTGCTTATGGTGATCGTAATCCGTACAGGGTTGCAATTCACTCAACACAGGGTCTTGAGTCCATGATTTTGGTACATGTTGCCAGATTTCTTTCACTGCGTTGGCGGCCACATAATAAATGAACGACTTGGGCAGCGCCAAGAGTTCCTCTTTGGTAAAACTGTCTAGTTTCTTTTTGCACACAAAGAACTTGCCGATGGCTTTGTCCGTAGCATTGCCTTTCTCCATGGTATCACGTGCTGTAGATGTTTACACGTCGCTTGTAGAAATCTCACTGACGTCATTCACAGGTAAATCTTGAGTTATAATTTTGTTCAATAACTCCCAGCAGGCATGGGTGGTTAACCAATGAAAGAGATGCCACGCATGCGATAGGGCTGTATGGGTAATGTTGCCACAGGAACAAGTATCCATGAGCGTTTGCAGGGAGGGGCAGCCCAACTCCATGAGGTCGATACATTGGCAGTAAGACGCCAAAAATGGTTGCAACCATTGACGTTTTTCATTACCTTTCACAAATACCACATTGGCCGAGGACAAGTGTGCTTTCATAACCACATCCAAATATTTATAGGAAATGGTTCCCTGACTCCAGTCTAGTTGCCTATGATTTTCAATCCACTGGGTTTGTTTACGGTCTTTTTCACACAACAAATCAAAAGCATGGGGTGGTTTAAATAGCAAATGCGTAGCTTGTGATATCCAAAACGTGGTACAATCGATCATGGCCACTTGTTTAAATATAAATTTGTTGTCACCAATTTTAAACCCTTGGCAATCCACAATGAGTGTGCGCAACATGTTGACGCTTGCCTGGACCAAGTTCAACTGACGACTGACGGACGATCAGGTGTGATCATGCCATGGACTTACCTGCCATGCTAGTTCCAAAAAATAAGGTTAGGGTAGGACAGGGGGACATGCAAAAATTAGAATTTAAGAATTACATCATTTTATTATCATAACACGTCTTACAGGCTTTTCTCATTTTAGAATAAGGACGATAGCAACTGATACAACAATATAGTCTCTTGTGTTTGTAACGTCCATAACACCGATGATGTCCCAATGTCTCTAAACTAGGCGTTTTTGATGGTGAGCTGCTCACCGAAGCACCATGGATACCATACGGCCCACACGTATCGTAACTTGTTTTTTTTTTCATCACCCAGAGACACAAGTGAGGGATAGCTTGAATGACAGGGTATATTTCCCACTTTCATTCTGCACAGGTAGGGGCAGGTGGGTGACCAGCGCTGATGTTCCTGCATGGGTTCATCGCCCTCCTGCCATTGGTCTATGATGATGGGACAAAAGGCACATTTCACTTCATCTCTTGTTTTTAAATAGTAGAATCCAGCGGCCGCCAAGGCTTGAGGGTTTATGAAAGGCACTGGCCATGTGGCAAAAGTCTTGAAACGTTGTTCCTCAGAGTTTAAATTCATGGAGGTAACGTCTCTTGAGGCTTTAAAGCAAGACATGACTGAGCGGCTTGACGTGGGATGACCTGTTATTTATACACTCGTCACTTGGTTGGATAGTGGATAATAGTTGACTTGTTTGTGATGAATAATCAAACAGTAGGCCGTCGTATTGGCTGGTACATTGTCATGCGTTTCAAAATCTAGTCGAATGTCGATATTGGATGGTTTGACAGACTCTTCCAGGTAAGAACAGTCAAAGACAATCAGTGGCGCTCTTGCCTTAAACGCTTGGGGTAGGAGCATGGGGCCGTTCTCTTTTTGATAATAAGACCATCGAAATTTAGAAAACAAGTCGTACAGGGGGCCAAACTTATTTTTTGAAAAATCCAAATCCAGTCCTTCATAGGGAAACACAGCTCCGTTGAGGAAAAGACGTGCATTTCTCAATTGCAGATGATCAAATTGCGTGGCATCTTTGGTTTGTTGATACTTGCGATTCGTTTGAAAACCCACGATCAGGTAGAGAGGTCTCTCTGTATAGCGAGCTGTTTTTACAGACCAACTGTGTGTGTTGGTGGTGGGCAATAGCGGATACTCATGGAGTGCCCAGCTTCTAAATTCCATGGGTAGAGGCATATCTCTCTTTACCATTTTGAGTATGTCCAGTTTTTTGCTATCTTCAAGGGTCACATGGGGAACTTTCCATAGCAAGCGTTGTAGTTGAATTTTTGAATCGATGGGGGCATTGTCGGCTCTCTTGAGTGCATTATTATCACTCCTGTCTCTCACTAGGTAAAGCACTTGCCTTGCGTTGACCACAATGCGTTGGTGATCTTCAGCAAAGCCTAGAATCAGTTTAAGAGGTAAATATCCAGTAAAGGTCCCATCAGTGTGTACCATCCAGTCATTGGTCGAGTCAGGACACCAACCTGCCATGCAAAGTGTTTTACCTTCTTCCTCACTATAAGAGGGGTATAGTTTCATGACACTGGAAATGCCCACATTTCGAGTGCTATCCACCACGATATCGTTAATGACATACCGCACTTCAGAAAACAGAAAGGCCAAACCATGGTTGGCCAACTTGGATGTGGTGGGTGTAGAGCCATCGGCTTTGGTGAGCCGACCTTCAATCTGAATGACACTTTCATGCGGTAGGGTGTAAATATCTTGGTTGTTGATAGCAAATTGAATTTCATCATTGTTATTGAGTCCAGGTGTTTGAGCTTGATAGGAATGGAGATCAATTCTTACCACTCCTGGTTGCTCCTCGATGTGGTTCGCTATCTCTAGGATAGAATTCATTATGAGGGTTGACGCGGTAACCCAAATGCTGTAAAATCTGCTTGCCTTGAGATGTTAACGTGTATTCACGTGGCAAACAACTAACACCATTCCTAGACGGTGTTGTTGCTTTATACACAAACTTCATAGTGGCTTTAGCACCAACTTGTAAGTCACTGGTGTGGTAGAATCTAGATCAATGAGTTGTTGATCTCTATTGATCAGTCTTAATGTTATATTACTAATACTATCGACAGCCACAGCATGAAAAAGCACCACTGGAGGGTTTTCACGAATAATATAGCCATTGGGCGATGTCACAATAAAGTCATAAAGCGAATGCGATGGTTCTTGATTGGTGTACACTTGGCTAATAATATTACACGTCACCGACACATGATGGTCCTCAATGAATTTCACTTCATGGTCCGAATCATGTTTTTTGTTGGGCTCCAACACACGTGGTTTAAATCCTAGTAATGGACCAATGGAATCGGGGTGTGTTTTAAAGTCAATGTTGAAGGTTGAGAAAATACTGCAGCGATGAGTGTTGGTATTGCCTACAAGTTCAAACTTGTGCGTTCCGTCGAGAAATGACTTTAAACCATACTGATTGATCAACACCACATAAATGTGTTCATAAATGTCATCGATCGTGTATCCACCAGAGTTCAAGGTGAGCACAGAATCATCATAGTAAAACTTGTTGTTCACATTTTCACGTATGTTGTATATTCGATTGTACGTTTCAAGAGAAACAAGTCCTAAACCATAGGGTTTTTCACTCAATTCGATAGGCGGGTAAAAGTCTAGGCTGACTTCAGGTCCACGTCCATGCAGTGTAAACGTTTTACTTTCTGCCGACATACTGGTGGCGTTTTTGCTTATGCTGCGTCTTATATAAAAAAATTAAACACAAACGTCCACACTGTTGGCTATTAAACGTTTGCTCTCGTTTCACATTATAATATATCTTGATCCTGTTTCCAAAATAGGTCACTAGCTCCATGGGCGGGGGCAAATTTCCAAAACTGTCAAAGTACCATACCATGGATCCCTCTTTGACATAAGCTACATAATGCGTTCCTGGTCCTCGGTGATCATCCAAATTGACAACAGCACATTCCTGTTTCCAGGGTCGTGGGGGTAATTGGTTTCGCATAAACACACCTCGAAAATGAGAAAGCTTTAGTTGTTTAGCATAGCTTTCCACTTGTTGATGCGTCAGGGCATGTCTTGCTATGGCTGAGGTAATTTTTTTTTTTTTTTAATACTTCGAAATGGTGAAATCCCAAATCCTTGTTGATAAAAGGCTGGCTTTAAATTGGCATTTCTAGCCCCCATGGCAATCGCTTCCATCGTTTCATTGTGTCGCTGACTTTCTTTGAGTTGTTGCTTGCCCTGCTGCGCGGCTTTAATGGTTTTCGCCACTGCACTGGCACCGCCCAAAAGTGAACCCAGAGCAGCCAAACCGGCAAATAATGCAGGTAAAAATCCAGCTCGTTTTGGGACGGGAATCACTCGCCCTTGGTTTGAAACCTGTCGCCGACGTTTTGGAATAACCTGTCTCTGTGCTGCTCGAAGGGCTTTCCTTATGGTCAATACATTATTTTTTCTTTTTTTCTTTCGCAAGGGCTTGGCCACGAATGTTGAAAACCCTGGCTTTGCCAAGGACAAAGTCCTTTTTTTAGTCTTTCTCACTGCATACCTTTGTTTCACCATGATGATAATGACCCACAACCTTTCACAAGAAAGTTTAAATCACAACTAACGTCAGATGGTTATTTCATGGCTGTATATTCCAATTCCACATAAAGTGGGAAATCGTTTATGGTTTTTCCCGCTTGCTTTTCATCCCATGTCAACATGAGGTGAAAGGATAATTCGTCCCCTGCATTGACCATTTCATGGTTATGGATCAACATCCTATGACCATTTATCTTTATTTGTAAATGGTTCTCATCAGGTATGGCATATTTGATGTGAATGATTCCATCATAGTGTAATCGATAGTGGCTTAAACCCGAAGCAAGCACATAGGTCGAGTGCTGATCATGGACTAGCGGTAAATGGTTTCTGTCATTCACAGGTTTTTCATTTGTCAGATACACTAAAAATACAGATGGGATAAATTTATAAAGCCTTTTCATTTCATGGGTCACGTAACGCTTGGTACAAACATCGTCTTCGTCTTGTGGGTCTTCCACGTGAATAATCCGATGGTGATTAGCGCTATAGCCATTCACCATAAGCTGGGGCACTTTGTCATAAAACTCATACACTTTGTTATCCACATACTTTTTCGTAGTAACGTCTGTAGACACTTGAGGATGTTTTACATGGGTTAACCGCTTTCCCTTAAAGTCATAATCTCCCTGTTTTGTGCGTGGCACTACTGACCTATCCACATAGTGTTTATTAGCAGGATCTGTTTCCTGTTTTGGATCATGTATGGGGACAGACCTATCTTTGGCCATCAACGCACGTCCAAAGACATCCATCGTCAACCTGTAGTACCAGTCTACTGTTTCTATGACAAGGCTCGGTGTCCTGTATATAGACAGCCTGCTAGCCTTTCTAAGCCTTAGTTGAAATGAAGATTATTAAGCAGCAAGAGTCATTCCCCGTGGGGGACATGGTTTCCCATCTCTGTCCCACATCACGTGAACAACGCCATGGTTCACTGTTTCCATCTTCCATTCGCTGCATCATTGTGGGGCCTTCCGGCTGTGGAAAGACTAATCTTTTGCTAACGCTCATTACAGCGCCCAATGGTCTGCGTTTTCAAAATATTTATATTTTTGCAAAATCTCTCTACCAACCCCTCTACGTGTTTCTGGATCAAGTCATGTCTGGATTACAAAAAGAGAATATGGGTTATTTTACATTTTCCATGCAAGAAAATGTGATTTCACCGGATGAGGTAAAGCCTGATTCACTCATGATTTTCGATGATGTATCCACTGAACGTCAAGGCATTATTCAAAGCTATTTCAGCATGGGTCGCCACAAACATATCGATTGCTTCTATCTTGGGCAAACGTATTCTAAAATGTCCAAACAGTTGATTCGTGACAATGCCAATGTCATTGTTTTATTTCGTCAGGACGAGAGGAACAGTCGTCACATTTATAATGAACATGTGAATCCGGATATGACCTTTCAAATGTTTACAGAATTGTGTGCCAAGTGCTGGAACACTCAACGTCATGCCTGTTTAGTGATTGACAAACAAAGTGAACTCAACCAAGGACGGTATCGCTTAGGGTTTGATCATTTTATTGCTATTTAAGGCCCTGTCTCATTCCCCATCAAGTCATTTGCCAAGACACCATGGCGTTAGCAGAGAGTCAATTGAAAAAGCATATTATTAGAGCAAAAAATACTATTCGCCAAAAGTTTCGTCAATTGAAACAATCACGTGCCAATCATGCTTTGTTTATTCAACAACATTTAGCACCTCCGCTAAAAGCCATGTTGAAACCCTCTTTCAAGCCATCTGAAACTCTACCCACCGTTTCACAAGCCACGCAGACGCTGCACGAGGACCCTGAGGAAGAGGAAGTGGAACAGGAAGATTTGACTAGTGTTAGTGAAGTTGAGGATGAGGAGGAACAAGTGTTTACGCCTCAAAAAAAGGCCGCACCCCTTGCAGAGTTTTTGAGAAAAAAGAAATCCTTGGCCATGGTCGAAACACCTTGCCCTTCCAGAGCGTCTCCGTTTTCACAACTCTTGGCCACCCCTCAACATAAAGCTCAACTGAAAACCATTTTAATAAAATATTATGGATCAACATTGGAACCCTATTTCACCGATCTATTTATTGGAAACACAGATACCACGTATGGTGTTCGCTATGAGGATGATAGTTTTAAAATTGGCGATTCATCCATTAAATTTGCTCGTACTAAAGCTGTCATTAAAAACATCAACTATAAATTAACGCCAGGACTGTTAAAGCTGCTCTTTTCTCGGACCCCCTCTTCCCATGATTATACGTCAGAGGATCTTGACAAATATAAATCCATTTTATTGGATACCCATGCCCATAAGAGACAGTATGATCCCACGCAACAAGTGAATGCCAATATATCTCAAAAATATAAAACCATCATTGCAAAAATGTTTCCCACCAGTCAAAGTACTCGTCGTAAAGCGTCCGCTTCGGGAGTGACATTTAAACCATTAAAACCTCTTGTGGATGTTACCTACTGGCACAATCCCAATAAGCTCGTCCAGCGGCTACAGTTGTTGCATGCCTCACGTCAAGCTGGCCATACCGGTCACGATTGGGAAATTCAAGAAATTGAACAAGAACTTCGAAATGCCAAAATTATTGTTTAAGCCCTCACCCATTAAAATGGGTATTGCTCACGAGTTGCATCGCCCAGCTAGGCGTCATTATCCACGACTCAAGGTGATTTCACGAGGTGTGGATGAACTTTGGCAGGCTGACTTGGTTGAAATGATACCCTATGCTGGCGTTAACGACGGTGTACGCTATATGTTGACCGTCATTGATGTCTATTCCAAAATGGCCTTTGTTGAACCTGTGCGTCGCAAGTCTGGCCCACTAGTTACCAAGGCCTTTCAACATATTATTCAACACTCCCAACGTCAACCTCAGCTGCTACAAACCGACCAGGGGAAAGAATTTTTCAACAAGGATTTCTCCAGTTTTCTCAAATCTAAGGATATTCACCATTACACCACGTACAGCAATCTGAAAGCCAGTGTGGTCGAGCGGTTCAACCGAACATTGAAAACCCATATGTGGAAAGCGTTTACCGCTCAGGGCAGTTATCGCTGGTTGGACATGTTACCTGAGCTAGTATCACGTTACAATGACACCAAACATAGAACGATTGGGACCAAGCCACGTCTCGTAACTAAAAATATTCAGCGATTGGATAAACTGTTTAACCCCATAAAAACAGCTGATCCTAAACGTCACCGACTGAACATTGGGGATTTTGTTCGTGTGAGCAAATTTAAGTCTGCCTTCAATAAGGGCTACACGCCTCAGTGGGGGACTGAACTATTTCGAATTCGTCGAGTCTACTTGGACACTCCAGTCACCTATTTACTCGAGGACCTCAATCATCAACCCATAAAAGGTAGATTTTATCTACATGAACTTCAGAAAACAGCATTTCCTCAGCACTATCTTGTGGAAAAAGTGTTGAAACAAAAAGGAAATAAACTCTACGTCAAATGGTTAGGGTTTAACTCTACGTTTAATTCCTGGATAAATAAATTACATGTTGTGTGAACCTGTGTACTTTTTATTTATTCACACATGTTGTACACCACCTATAGCTCTATGTATACAGCGCTCCGCGCTTCATGCATGTTCATACATGTTTGTCTTTCCCTTTCCTCCTGTGTTCTCTCATACATCACCCCCTCCCCTCTCCCTCCCTTCACCTCCCACCACTGCTGTTTGCAGCTCTTGCCTCTCTATTGGTTGTGACATCATTCCGACAAGTTGCATCATACTTTTTACTGATTCAGCGATTCCCACGCTTTGAACATTCTGTTATCAGACACGTGGACAGATAACACCCAAGCGAACACCTGTGACGGATCAAATTTCACCTGAACTTGCATTTTGTCACGTACGAAGCAAAACAGGATGTGACTTGTTAACAGTTATCATGCACGTGGACAGATGACGTCTAAGATGAACACCTGCGGTAGATCAAATTTCACCTGAACTTGCATTTTGTCACGTACGAAGCAAGACAGGATGTCACTGGTTTAGCGTACATGCCATCTCACACGTGTGTGCATGCCTTTCGCACTCCCCTGCCACCACGATGGTCAGATTATTTCACCTTCAAGCGTCTTGGTCATTTTTTCCATTGCACCTGTTGTCAAGTCAGATCGGAGCCTTCCAATAAGCTCAAATGACCTTCACCTCCTGCTCGTTTGTTTTCGGTACTCGCTTCGACCAACATAGAACCAAGTTTTCATCACCGTTTACACGTCAAAGGTAAAATATCAGGAAAACGCACGCTCGACCCGTCGAAATCGCGATTGATCTATTGAACACGGCCACCGTGGTCAGCGACAGGTTCGTTGAAACACACACACCCAGCCGTATCGTCTCTCTCAACCACCACGCTTTATAAACATTATAAACAGGTAACAGTAATGATTTTTTTTTCAACATGTATGGCGTTAGGCCCTTTGTGAATTATTTTTTTGGAAAAAAAAATCTACCACATTTGAAAGGGGGCGAAAGCCTGAGTCCTAGGACACCTCGTACATGTCTCTAGCGTTATTGGTTCGTGAGATATCGGCAAAAATCACAAAAAACACGTGTTTACCCCAAAATCGCGTTTCCAAAATTTTTTAAAATTACAACGAGTGGTCCATAGCAAAGAGGACGTCTTCCCGAATCCTTGGACCCATCGTACATGCCTCTAGCGTTATTGCTTCGTGAAATATCGGCAAAATCACAAAAAACACATGTTTACCCCAAAATCGAGTTTCCAATTTTATTAAAAATTATAACGAGTAGTCCATAGCAGAGAGGACGTTACCCCGAGTCCTTGGACCTGTCGAACACGCCTCTAGCGTTATTGGTTCGTGAGATATAGCAAAAAGTCTAAAATCACGTTTTTACCCCAAAAAGACTGTGTTTCCAAATTTTCACATTTTCGACACCGACATTCCCGTAAAGAGCACGACGAGACGAAAAAAACGAATCCAAGCACGCCCTCCTAGCATGGCTCGTTCCATTCCAAGGTCGCAGGGGCTCACCACTTGCTTTTGGAAGCAGCTTTCCCACTACCACACTACTACACACAATTTTTTTCTCTAGAGACTTGACATTTATTTTAGGGGTAGAGGGGGTAGGGACCATTGATTTACGTTAAACAATTTTTTTTGTAGAGTTCCTAGTTTCCAAAATATAGGATTTTCAAAATTCGAGTTTTTTCAAAAAAATATAAAAAATAAAAAAGTTTTATTATAAAAAATAAAGGTCATAAAGACCATTCGTTTGAGCCATGGCACAACGTTCTATCCTGTTTGGTTTTCAAACTATCGCCTATTTTCGAAAACAAAAAAAAACAAAGAATTTTTGAAAAATATAATACATGGTCAATAGGAAAGAGGACGTCAGCTCGAGTTCAACGACACCTCATATGTCAACATCCGACCATGGGTTCGCGAGATATTGGCTTGGACTAACGCGGCGGCCATGACACTCGTTAGAATCGGCATCACTCCACTACTGTTACTCACTGCACACGATTTAACCTGGTGATATTGAGTGACAGAAGTGTATTTTATTCTGTTAAAACATTACTAAACATCCTATAATCCAATTAATTAATTAATGTTTAACATGGTATACAATGCAGGCCAGTCATTTTGTTGGACGATGTAATTATACGATAAATAAGGTATATGTTGTGATTTTTAGAAGATGCCAGTTATAATTACAATGTATCAACATAACCATAAAAATGAAATATACTGTATATCATACCTGTTTTCTTAAGTATACCGCCAATTTCACGCCAAAGATGTTGCTTCATTTGGGCTTGTCTGTAATCTTTACTCTTCACATTATACAATGCCTCATGATTCTTTACGAAATCTATTAATATTTCCTCTTCTTCCATACTCCAATATATCATTTTATTAGTCATGACTACTTTCAGCACGCACCGTACACCGTACAAAAACGTTGACGAACTGTTTGCTACCGCACTCACGACCGTCATATGAATGACGCTACACCGCAACTTTATGTGACGGTGGTAGTCAACGCTTCCTAGAAAACCACTCGCCTTTGTTTCTATGCGGAACGTTTTCGTGACGTCATTCGCCGTCACATTACGGCCGCTAGAAAGCGGTACCGCTACTGGAGGAAACCAAGCCTTAAGTTAAAAATGAAGCGAGATCTGTGGTTTCCAACTGGCGGCTTGCGGCCCAAGAGGCAATTTCTTCTCTCCGGGGAAAAAAAAAATATATATATATATTTCATTGCTCGTTTTAAAGTTGGTTGGTTCCTTAGTTTAGGGGCTGCGACAACGTGGTCATGTAGCCCCGTGTACTTTGGGTGTGTGTCTGATAACCGGTGTTAATAGTGATGTGTGCTGTTTTTAATTCAAGTAAGGACTGCAGACAATAATTTCAAGTAGTTCCTACTTTTGCTACCAAATGCTACCGTCCACGACACCTAGCTTGCGGACTTGGCTACTAGATGGCATCGCAGTCAGCACCTGCCGGCGAACGTCGGAACTAATAGCGCGTTATCTATTCTAACCTACAAATTTTAGCTTCACACAAGTGTAGTTAGTGGAAGGTTCTTTTACATGCCATAAATCTATGACCTGGGACCGCCGGGTGTACTTCCCCTCCAAAGGAAGGCATACTGTGGGATTTTTAACGCTCTTAAAAATCCGACGACTTCGCCCGGGTTTGAGCCCGTGACCTTGCGCAGAGAAGCTCAGCATGCTACCCACTACGCCACCGAAGCCGACTATATAAAGCGTGAAATCATTCAACGAAGTCAAAGTTGCTATTGAAGAAAATCAATTAACAGCAGGTTCCATTCTATTGAATACACAATGTCGGGAGTCTCAATCTATATCTGCTTTGTAGTCCAGTCAAATTAGACCAACAAAGTTGGGTTTGCTGCATTAAATCATGTAGTAGCAAACGCTTCAGCAAAGTGTAGCGGGTGGTGCCCTGAACAACGCCTAATAAAGTCACCTCGCCTTAAAATGCCGCTGGGGGGCTCAAGGTGCGTCTGCAAATGTTCCATGTTCACCGGCTCAAATCTCGGAGACGGCAACACACAGAGATTAATAATATACAGTATTATTTTGTAGGACATTTAATTGCTTTCAAGTTTGAAAAGTCTAATAATATCTGTCCGACGCACCGTTATAAAGTAATGTGCCAAAAACTAAAAAGGGGGCCTTTCAACCCCCCGCCGTGGCACCTGAAATTAACGGGACATAATTGGACGTTGCTCAGGGGCCATACGCTAATTTGAGCGGACTATTGTGCTCCGTTTCATTGACTTTACGGTCAAGTGGGAACGCTTCGCACTGTTTATTCTCTCCAAGTGTGTGGAACGGTCGAGGGTTTAGGAGGCGGTGACTCGACACGTCACAATTTGACAAACGACGATCACTTTAGTTTGAATTGCGGTGTGCTACAAGTTACTTTGTGTCGGTGAAAATATCGATTGAGCAGTGTTGTGTGTGTACTACAAAGATATCCTGTCAACTTGAAGGTAAGTCTACAATTACATATCACTTTCATAGTCCTTGACGAAAATACTCTTTAATAGTGACTGTAAACTGGCTTTCCGTCCCGAGTTTGAGAGAAGATTTTACACTGTAATTGTTCAGAAGAAGTACTTTTCCGTTTTCACAACTTTTACAAGGCAGATTATTGGAAATGTATTATTTATGACTCACAAATCTTTCTGTGAGTCATTGAATTGTCACTGCTGCACCGGAAATACTTCTTTTATTACGTAAATAAATCATTTTCCTTCTTGTTCATTTGACGGCCGCTGCCATGACACATTCACGTCGTACACTACGTCATACCTGTTGTCAACATGTCCGATACAAAATACACCACACGACACGTGAATAATGTAATAAAAGCAAAGCCATTGGCCTGGATAAAGATTATTGATGCGTGACTACTCCACTGTGCGTGACAAAAGCCAGAGGTGATATTAGCTAACGCGGCGCTACCTAACAATTTATTATTGGTCTAGGCGAAAACCATTGGTCTGCCCGATGGGATATAGTACTGAGCGCGTGGGGTTGGCAATACGGTACATGATGCTAAAAATGGCTGAATCGGCTGGAATTTTGCCTATACAAGTCGTGTTCACGGGAGGCGGGTCACAGACAGCGGAGGAGTCAACATCTATTAGTACTTCACTTCCAGATATTTTCCAGACTAATAATTCAGGTAATTTGGCAGTACTTTAAGAATTTTGTACCGAAAAGTACCGTACCTCTCCTGAATTCTTACAACATGGCAGATTATTGAAAATATATGACTCGTGATTCACATAATTTTCTGTGAGTCATTTGAAATTGAAATTGTCACTGCTGCACCGGAAATATGAGTTTCATTACGTAAATAATTGTTTTTATTTCTTGCTCATTCTCCCCCTGGGGCTCACATCTAGTGGGACGTGGGTTGGCGACCACGGGACCCCAGCTGAGTCCAGCATTGCTTCCACTTACTTGTGCCAGGCTCCTCTCTGTCTTCTTTCCTGTCGACCTCTCTTGGTCAACTCTTGTTCTCTTCTGACCCCGACGGTATTAGGGTATCCGAGGCCTAGGGAGTCTCTTCCTTTCCCGCCTTAATTGGCCCTTGTCTCATCGTCCCTGATCCTCATTCTTCTAGGGATCAGCCTTTTTTACCTTTTCATTATAGTTCCTTTTCTCTTTAAGATTCCCGCACTGTTTTTATGATTTGGCTCCCCGTGTCTCTAAATTACATTTTCTGAGGTTTTTTTCTCAACCACATTTTGGAAGTTTTTTTTTCACTCTACATTGCATTTTGTAAGTTTTTTCGATCTAAACTCAATTTTGTAAGCATTTTCAAATTCAATTGCATTTTGTAAGTATTTCCAAATTCAATTGCATTTTGTAAATATTTTGAATTTCAATAATTACATTTTGAAAGTATTTCGAATCTACGTTGCATTTTGTAAGTAATTTGAACCTAAACTTCATTTTGTGAGCCATTTTAATCTGAGTTCCATTTTGTAAGTATTTTCAGTCCAGCTTAATTTTCGTTCTGGTTTCCATTTCACTGTCATTTTCGCTATCACCCAGATCATTAGGGGCCGATAACCTAGATGTTAGGCCTCTTAAAACAACAATTATCATCATCTTCTTGTTCATTCAACGACGGCAGCCATGTTTGATGCGCACACATTGACGTCATATCACGTCCTATCACTGTTGCCAACATGTTCGATACAAAATACACCAGAACTAAAATGGGTGTCTACACGAAACCAATGGTCACTACTTGGTTAGACTACTGTCTGGATGAAACCAGTGGTTAGATGGCTTCCTGGACGAACATTTCATATTGCACTACAAGCAAGGGGGTCTGGGGTATGTTGTTGTTGTTGTTGTTTGAGTCTTCAGTCTTTTGGCTGGTTTGACGCCAGCACTCCATGCCTCCCTGTCCTGAGCTAATCGTTTCATCTCTACATAGCTACCACGTGTACCCTACATCCGTGGTAATCTGTTTAATATATTCTAACCTTGGTCTACCCCTACAGTTCTTGTCCTCGACCCTTCCTTCCATAACTAAGCTTGCTATTTCTGGGTGTCTTAGTGTGTCCTACCAACCTATCTCTTCTCTTCATTAGCAGTCGCCAGTCTCCCACTCGTCTTAATACCTCTTCGTTTGTAACCCTATCTACCCATCTGATCATCATTCTCCTGTAACACCACATTTAAAACGCTTCAACTTTCCTCTTTTCTGCTGCACCAATAGTCCAGGTTTCACTTCCATAGAGCGCCACGCTCCAGACAAAGGCCTTCAAAAATGACTTCCTAATACCTAAATCTATATCCGATGTCAACAGATTCCTTTTCTGTAGAAATGCTTTCCTTGCCTGAGCCAACCTACTTTTTATATCCTCTTTGCTTCGTCCATCACTGGCTATTTTTCATTCCAAGTCTCTTACTTCCTTTAGTTTTTCACCTGCCAATTTGATGTCCATAGAGGTTACTGATTTATTTCGGCTGCATTCCAATATTTTTGTTTTACATTTATTGATTTTCATCATAAATTGTTTCCTCTAGACGGAGTCCACACCATTCAGAAACTCATTCAAATCCTCAGGCGTGTCGGCCAAGATGACCATGTCATCGGCAAATCTCAGAGTTTAAATTATTTCTCCTTGAATCTTCACTCTCACTTTAAATTTCTCTCTAATTTCCTTCATTGTTTGTTCAATGTAAAGATTGTCGAGTATGGGCGATAAGTTGCAGCCTTGCCTTACACCTTTCTGAACACCAGCTCTGGGGTAGGCTATATAGAATAGTATTCACCATTGCAATGAAACTTGCCGCAATTTCACATTAACTTGATGGCGCTCTTTTGCTTTACGATACCGGATAAGAGATAGTACCGAATGCGTGGGGTTGGCAATACTGTGCATGTTGCTAAAAATGACTCAAGTCAGCTGGAATTTCATATATATAAGTCGTGATCATATTTGGGACAGTGGAGGAATCATCATATATATTATTTCAGTAGTATGCATCCCTCCTGCGGCTCTCACAAGAGACCGATCGTGAAAAATGAGCATTCAAATGAAAGAGAATATACATTACCAGTGACTCATTGCACTCTAATTTCATATATATCTATAATTTCTTTTAAAATGACGTTTAAATAACTGTACGAAGTGTGCGATTTGCAGTTACTATTGCTGCAGGAAGAAACGCTCCATAATTGGTGTCCACTTCACATTTTTGCCACTGTGACGTCTTTTTTTATTTCATTTTAACATTCTGAGGTCTTTCCTTTATCATTTTGCATCGATTTCAGAAACAGTAAATCAAAGGAATGTGCACGTTTTCAGAATCAGTAGGCTAAATCAATGGATTGGGTACTCAAATCGTATAACCGGCGAGTGTTACTGCTAAGCTTTCAATCAATGGACGCAGCCCAAACATGATTTAAGCTCAGCCGTCTAAACAATGGATTTATTATATTCCAGGTGTGTTAATATGCCGCGATTCAGGATTTTCTTCTGCATTCTAATTCCATAAATATCGATTTTTGTAAGAATTGTGTTGTTTGCAAATACTGTTGCTCTAACATGCTGCAATTCTGAGTTGTCGTCTAAAATCTTAAAACATTGAGCGTTAATTCTCTAACAGTTTTTCTTCTATCTGATTTTCAGAAACAGCAAATCAAAGGATTGGTTACAGGTTTTTCTTCTGCATTCTAATTCCATAAATATCGATTATTGTAAGAAGTGAGCTCTTTGCAAATACTGTTGCAGTATCATGCTAGAGTTGTCGTCGACAACCTTAAAACAATCATCATCATCATCATCATCATCATCATCATCATCATCATCATACAGGTCTGATAAATTAGCAGTGAAGAATTGCATTCTAATTTCATATTTTTGAAAGAAGTGTGCGATTTGCAAATACTGGTGCTCTAACATGCTGCAATTACGAGTTGTCGCCTAAACCCTTAAAACTATTAAACGTTAATTATTTTACAGGTTTTTCTTCTGCATTCTAATTTCATAAATATCGATCATTTCGCATGGTTTTCAGAAACAGTAAATCAATGGATTGAGTACTCAAAATCGTATAACCGGCGTGTGTTTCGGCGTCTAAAACCTTAGAACTATTAAACATTAATTCTTTTACAGGTTTTTCTTCTATCATTTCCTATGGTTTTCAGAATTACTAAATCAATGGATTGTGTACTCAAATCTTATAATTTCATAAATATCGAATAACTGGTGTGTGTTATGATGATCCAATTTTCAGTGATTGCCTTCTTAAGTTAGAGAACGTAGAACTTGGAATTCAAACTGAAATGTAAATAGTGTTCTATAATCATTTGGATGAAATTAAAACATAATAACCTTTCTCCTTAAGTCTCTCATTATAAACCTATTGGGAAATGTGTGGTTTATGAATAAGCCAGATTTTCTAATTTCATAAATATCTATAATTTATACGAAGGGTGCGATTTTCAGGTACTGTTGCTGTAAGAAAATACGCTCCATATTTGCTGTCCACTTCACATCTTAGCCGCTGTGACGCCTATTTAGTGTCATTTTAACATTCTGAGATCTTTCCTATATCATTCTGCATGGATTTCAGAAACAGTAAATCAAAGGAATGTGTACTCAAATCGTATAATTTCATAAATTAGCGGTGACGAATTGCATAAATATCAATTTTTGTAAGAAGAGTGCGATTTGCAAATACTGATGCTCTAACATGCTGCAATTATGAGTTGTCGTCTAAACACTTAAAACTATTAAACGTTAATTTATTTTACAGGTTTTTCTTCTGCATTCTAATTTCATAAATATCGATCATTTCGCATGGTTTTCAGAAACAGTAAATCAATGGATTGAGTACTCAAAATCGTATAACCGGCGTGTGTTACGGACTCGAAAACCTTAGAACTATTAAACATTAATTCTTTTACAGATTTTTCTTCTATCATTTCCCATGGTTTTCAAAACTACTAAATCAATGGATTGGGTTAATGTCATAAATATCGAATAACCGATGAGTGTTATGATGATCCAATTTTCAGAGATTGCCTTCTTAAGTTAGGGAACGTACAATTTGCAATTCTGACTGAAATGTATCGAATAACCGGTGAGTGTTACGGCTAAGCTCTCAATCAATGGACTCAGCACAGAAATTGAATCAACAGTGACGAATTGCATTTTAATTTCATAAAATGTTAAAGAAAGAAACCAGCCACAGCACGCTCTCATGCTGACGCTCCACTCGGGAAAGCGAAAGCACCCCTGTAGGTAACGTGCAAAGGAGTTTAGCGTTGAGCGCTACACATAGGGCAAGAAAAACACCCCTGTAGGTAATGTGCACAGGAGTTTAGCGCTGATCGTTGCACTTAGGAACAAGGAAGCCTCACTCTAAGCGGGGGCGTGGAGGCTGTCCTGATAAGGGAGAAGAAGGCTTCTCAGCCAACAAGATAAAGCAGGAAATCTTGACCAAGATGCTTTCATAAATATCGAATAACTGGTGGGTGTTATGTTGATAGAATTTTCAGTATTTGCCTTCTTAAGTTAGAGAACGTACAGCTTGGAATTCTAACTGAAATAAAAATGGTGTTATATAATCATTTGGTTGAAATAATAACATAACAACCTTTATGCTTAAGTCTCTCATTATAAACTCATTGGGGAAGTATGACTTATAAACATGCGAGATTTCTCGCACGAGTCCGCTAGTAAACATAATATTACTACATCATCTCCATATTCCCCCCCCCCGACTATTAGTCTAATTTATTTTGGCTAATAATAATTGCTTTTTGTTGAGTATTTCGAATCTAGATTGCATTTTGTAAGTAATTTGAACCTAAACTACGAAGGTTTTCCCATAAGCAGCTGTTGTCAGGTTCTACCCAAGTTGCTATTAGGAGAATGAATTACCAGCAGTTTCTATTCTAACGACCAATATTGAATACACAGAGATTCTGGGGCATTGCCTTTACGGTCAAGTGGGAACGCTTCGCACTGGTACTGTTAATACTCGCAGCTGAAGTTTCGAACCAAGTGTGTGGAACGGTCGAGGATTTAGGAGGCTATGGCTTACTCGTCACAACTTGACAAAAGACGATCGCTTAGTTCGGATTGCGGTGTCCTACAAGTAGCATCTTTGTGCATTGATTGTGCAGTGTTTTGTCTGTTGTTTAACGGTTTTTTTGTGTTGACTTCAAAAAATATCCGGTCAACATGAAGGTAAGTGTACATACCCATATCACTTGCATAGTCCTTGACCAAATACTCTTTAATCGTGACTGACTATAAACTGGCTTCCCGTTCCAAGTTTGAGAGAATATTTTACAATATTGAGAGCGTTTATTAAGTACAAATTCAACTCTTTCGGTTGAAAGAGTGTGTCTTTTGAGTGTCTAACCACAGTGTGTCCAATTAACCTCGCAATTAGAGTACACGTCGCACCCGCGGTGCAAGACTGGCACAAGTCGAGAAACATGAATTTTGAAGTAAATTATGTGGTACTTATAAATGCCTAGGATCAAGTCCGTGTCGTGTGAAACTGCCACAACTCAGGTCCTATAAATAGCAATTCTACGCCACTCAATAGAAAACTGCCATAACTAAAGATTATAATTATTTTTTATTAAAACACATAATTATAATCCATGGAAGAATTCTGTATGTTATTACATAGTACTGGACAATGTTAGAAGTTAGTAATACGATACTTTCACTTTAATTATGTAATAATTGATATCTTTCCTATTAGCTCAATATCTTAAATGCTTGTCCTGTAAACTGTCCTTTTTGACTTGTGGCAGTCTTGCACCGGAGGTGCACCGTGTCCGGCGACAAACGCAACCCCTTCTTGATTACACAACCAGTGCGTGGCGCAGTGGATAGCATTCTTAGCTAGTCGGGGTTCGAAGTCCGGCTTTGCTAAGATAACTCACTCAGCCTCGTGGGGTAAAACTGAGAAGAGTTGAGTTCGATTCCCATCTCAGTCTGTAGAAGTGTTTTTTGTGTGGTTCCCAACTTCTACTGTAGCCAAATGCCAGGATGATGTTGTTTAGTTGCTGTGACATATTAGTCATTTAGCCCTGTGTACGTGGGTGTGTGTGGAATATGTGTATTTGTATATTAGGGATGGGATCGGGAAGGAGGCGGCCGTGGCCTTCGGTTAAGGATCATAAGTAGAAGTGGGGAGACCACTTTCAGGATGGCTAAGGTGGGAATCGAACTCTGTTCCTCTCAGTGTTGCCAGTCCTCATGATGTCACAACAACAAACATTTTAATGCAAAGATGATCAGTGAATTTGGATAATAATAATAATAATAATATCAAGTCTGTCAAATGTGGCAGAAAATAGCTCCATAGCTATTTAATTCGAATTTAAAATGGTGTTTTACTGTAGTATTCATTGTATTTCTTTTTTCAACCTTGAGCTGCATTCAAAATGTCAAGTTTCTCAATGGAAGTAGCTCCAGGGGCTCACATCTAGTGGGACGTGGGTTGGCTACCACGGGACCCCAGCTGTGTCCGCCATTGCTTCCACTTGTGCTGGGCTCCTCCTTTCCTGTCGACCTCCCTTGTTCAACTCTTGTTTTCTTCTGACCCCGATGGTATTAGGGTATCGGCCTAGGCAGACTCTTCGTTTCCCGCCTTCATTGGCCTTTCTCTCATCTTTCCTGATCCCTCATTCTTTTAGGGATCAGCCTCCTTTTCCTTTTAGTTCCTTTTCTTTTTAAGATTCCCGCCCTGTTTTTCTGAATTGGCTCCCCGTGTCTCTAAATTACATTTTGTAAGTATTTTCAATCTCAATTGCATTTTGTATTTTTTATCTAAACTCCATTTTGTACGTTTTTTAATCTCAATTGCATTTTGTCAGTACAGTATTTTGAATCGCGGGCTTCCTCATATTGTGAGTATTTTGAATCTACACTGCATTTTGTAACCTAAACTACATTTTGTGAGTATTTTTCAATCTAAATTCCCTTCGTGAGTATTTTCCTTCTAATTTGTAAGTATTTCCAGTATCCACTCTACATGTTGAGTCATTTCAATCAGAGTTCCATTTTGTAAGTATTTTCAGACCAGCTTAATTTTCATTATGGTTTCCATATCATTGTCATTTTTGCTATAACCCAGACCATTAGGGGCCGATAACCTAGATGTTAGGCCCCTTAAGATAACAATTATCATCATCATGTCTATGTGTTGGCCCTGCACTTCGAGCATACAATAGGATAGAGAGGGCGCCAGCTATGCTTCTACCGGCCGACCGTGGGACCAAAATAAGATCAGCTGATGTTGGGCAAAACAAAGATGTCTCCCATAAGAATAGCATTATGAAGTGACTTAAAATCCCGATTCAAGCGTATTCCTTGTGATTAACAGACTATTTATGTTGAAGGTGGCGATAACTACAATTCCTTCTGAATATTTATGTTCTTTTTTTGTATGAAAAGTGTGAAGTATAATCGCTATATGCGATATTTTGGTGTGTTGATATCAGTGTTGGAATGCATAGGTGACGTGTGTAGGGCCTACATGGTTAGGAAATTATAAAATGGTGAATAAAATACGTTTACGTATAATTTTTATCCGTAATAATTGTCTGACTTGGTTATTTTGTAATATTTTTACTTATCTAAAATAATAAACTCTACAAAGCATACTAGTACTAGCTTACGTTTTTAGTAACATGTAGGCCCTATTATGCTGGTTTCCCTTTATAAATCAAGAAAGTTTGCCGATAATCATCCGATCGTATCCATTAACCTGATTATAACTATCATCAATTAAAATTCATATTTATGGTCCATAGCTTAAACAATTCAGGGTCTGAAGGGAAGCTGAAATAAGCGAATACATTTAATTATGCTTACAAAGTGACATCCAGCAATGATATCCCCACTCCAAAAATTTATCACCTACAGCAATAAATCTTACAAATATCCCAATGTTATCCCCTTCCCCTCCATATTTAGTAAATTCATTTTTGGTGGCTAGGGACTTCCGGGGCATCAGCCCTGTGTACTTGAGTAGGCCTATGTGTTGAACTTGTCTGATAACTTAAATTTCTGTGATGACTGCAGTAGTGTGTATAGCTGCATTGGTGGTTGTTAATTCATTTAAGGGGCTTGTGACATCTTGGTCATGAGCACCGTGTAGTTGGGTGTGGCTTAAACTTGTCTGATAACCTGTATTGATGTGATGATTGTACTAGTGTGTAACTTTATTAGGGACAGGGATGAGGTAGGTGCCACGGGACTTGAACTAAGGTGCTATCCCGGCATTTGCCTGGAGGGAGTGTGGAAAATCCTGGGGGATAAACAACACTCGGGGTAGCCGCAGTCAGCGCCGGGATTCGACCTGCGATATCCGAGCTTGCTGCTTGATTTAACGAGCACGGCTACGCCACTGGGTGCCAGCTGTATTTGGGAAATGTATGTAATCAAGCCTGTGTATTTTCGGTCATATATTTTAATTCTTACCCGTGAAAAGGTAGCCTGTTTCCTTTTTCAAACCTCTGACTGCAATTGTAAGCAGCGCAAGATATAACCATTTTCGCTATATAACTTCACATTCAGCCTCTTACATAAAGAAAAATGCGTGTTTTACATATTTGTAATAATTATACTGCAAAAATGGGCTCGTATATCGATATTTATTAAGTATAATCTTTACGCTCACGCTGACAACTTGGGCATAGGTGCCATTTTATACCAACATCAGCTGATCTTATTCTGGCCCCATGTTCCGCTGGTCAAGGCCTCTCTATCCTATTGTATGCTCGAAGGCCCTGCACAAAAACAAATGACTAGCGGCTTGTTCGACCATCAACTTGTAAGGTGTCATGGTTCTGATCCCAATAACATTATTGTTATTATTATTATTATTAATATTATTATTCAAATAAGGTATAATTGCGTTTGTTTGTGTGGCTACAGATTCTGTATTTCTACGTAGTAATACACAAATCGGTTGTTTAATACAATCAATAACTCTCGTTCACTTTCATTGCATAGGTTGGCACTTACAGTCGCAAAATCCTCCTAGATCATTCGGTCAGTTATATTCTTTGCTTTCATTACAGTCAGTTCTTGCATCATCATCTTGTATCTAAGAATCTCAGCGTTCGCTGTGAGCAAGCCCACCCGCACTCGTATCTCAATCACGTAATAATGACCGCAGACCAATGGAGTAACACTGAAATCCACCACCCGGGAACTGTTCTTATGCAGCCGGTAAGATGTTTACTTGTGTAACCTTGAACATTGTGGTCAGCCAGAAGCTAGCGAGACGAATGGTATTTCACGCGCCCAACAGCTGTGTGCTTGGCCCGAACTGTATTAACATACAATAAGAGCACAGCTGATATCAGAGCTTTGATCAAGGTCAATATCTCCAATTCACGACTCGGGGAGTGTGGGTCGAACACGTATAAACAAAGTTTCAAGATAACTTATAAAACTGTGGTATTCAAACATAATCTTTGGAGGCTTATATATCGGAAAGAGTGGAGTTTACCTGAACCGAAGTAAAACCTTCTTGAACTACTGAAATCAACCAAAATGTCTGTAGTATTGGTATCTGGAGATGTTATAGTAATAGATGTTTACTCCTCCGCTCTGTAACCCACCCAGCCATCCCAAATAGGATCACGACTTATATAGATGAAATTCCAGCTGACTGCAATTTTTAGCATCATGTACAATTGCCAACCCCACGCATTCGGTACTGTATCGCATCCGGCAGACCAGTGCACAGTGGGTCAAAATCTAAATCTAGGAGGACAAAATTATTATTTTCATAATTAAAAAATTAAAATGTATTACTTCTTCAGCATTCTCATATAATTGCCGCTCACTATTCTGGGATGTAAACGCATCTTAGTGTAAATCTGTCACCACTGTTCGAGCAGTCTGAATTGGAGGGTGAATGTAAGTGACTGTGGTTTGGATGTCTTTGTGGTTAGTGTGACGCTTTAAGATGGATCATGCAGCTGAAGGTATGATCTTTGTAACGTGTTGCAGTTGTTAATGGGCGTAATTGTTGCGTAATTTTAGCTATATTTGCATTACAGTATATAATATTTTACTATTATTTATAAAATATATAATAATACTAGCAGGTACCCGCGGCTTTGCTCGCGTCATAGTCGTGTCATATTGTTATTCCATGAAATGCAGGTTTAAACCCGTTAACACCCCTTTAGAACCTGAATATCCAAAAATCCCTCCTTAGTAGACGTTTTCGACACACAACAAACATATCCCCAAAATATCATTCTTCTAACTTTAATAGCTTTGGTTGGTCGATGAGAGGGAATATCCAAAAATCCTTCCTTAGTGGACATTTTTCTTCCGGAATTTCACCCTTCCCCATGGGCCCCTTAAATTGGATTTATCAAAAAACGGTCGAACAGCTATTTATTTAATTATTTATTTATTTATTTATTTATTTATTATTAAGCTGATTGTTTTCCTTTGAGTTACAAACTCCTCGCCTATGTCGTTTAAGAGATGCACGCTCCGTTAGGAATCCTTCAACCCCCACTTTTCACCCCTTTCACTCATAATATACACCACATCGAAAAACCATTAGACATGTGTCAGCTTATTTTTAATGATTAGTTTATATGGAAGTATCACATCCCCAAATGAAACCACCCGTGATATTATTCAATGAAATGCACGTTTACCCCCTTAACACCCCTTTAGAACCTGAATATCCAAAAATCTTTCCTTAGTGGACGTTCTCGACATACAACGAACATATCCCCAAAATTTAATGCTTCTAACTTCAATAATTTTGGCTGGGCGATGATGAGTAAGTGAGTCAGTCAGGACATTTTCTTTCATTTATTTTTGAGAATTTCACCCCTGCCCATGAACCCCTTAAATGGGATTTATGATAAAAACGGTCGAACACCTATTTACTTATTTTTTAAGCTGATTTTTACCCGCTAAATTTCAAACTTCTCGCTAATGTCGTTTAAGAGATGCATTCTTCGTTAAGAATCCTTCAACCCCCAATTTTCACCCCTTTCACCTCATAATATACACCATATCGATAATCCCTTAGACATATGTCTGCTTATTTTTATTGATTAATTTATATGCCGAATATCACATCCCCAAATGAAACAACTCATGAGATATTGTTAATCAATGAAATGCAAGTTTAACCCCCTTAACACCTCTTCAGAACATGAATATTCAAAAATCCCTCCTTAGTGGACGTTTTCGACTTACAACGAACACATCCCCAAAATTTCAAGTTTATAACTGCAATCGGTTTGGCTGGGGGATGATGAATGAATATCAAAAATCCTTCCTTAGTGGACTTCTTTCCCTAGAATTTCACCCCTCCCCATTGGCCCCTTAAATTGGATTTATGAATAAATGGTCGAATACCTATTTACTTATTTTTCAAGCTGATTTTTCCCCCTGAGTTTCATACTTTATGCCTCTGTCTTTTAAGAGATACTTGCTCCGTTAGGAATCCTTCAACCCCCACTTTTCACACATACACCACATAATATACACTACATCGAAAAACCCTCAGACATGTGTCTTCGTATTCTTAATGATGAGTTTATATGGCGAGTATCGCATCCCCCAAGGAAACCAATCGGGGGATATTGTTATTCAATTAAATTCAGGTCTACTCCCTTAACACCCCTTTAGAACCTGAATATCCAAAAATCCTTCCTTAGTGGACGTTTTCGACATACAACGAACATAACCCCAAAATTTCATGTTTCTAACTTCAATAATTTTGGCTGGGCGATGATGAGTGAGTGAGTAAGTCAGGACATTTTCTTTCATTTATTTTTCAGAATTTCACCCCTCTCATGAACCTCTTAATTTGGATTTATGAAAAAAAAAACTGTTGAACACCTATTTACTTATTTTTAAGCTGTTCTTCCCCCCTGAGTTTGTTGAGTGAGTTAATCAGTTAGAACACTTTCTTTCCTCCCCCCCCCCCCCAGAATTTCACCCCTCTCCAAGGGCCCCTTAAATTGGATTTATGAAAAAACCGTCGAACACCTATTTACTTATATTTTAAGCTGTTTTTTCCTGATTGAATTTCAAACTTCTCGCCTATGTCGTTTAAGAGATACACGCTCCGTTAAGAATCCTTCAACCCCCAATTTTCACCCCTTTCGCTTAATAATATACACCACATCGATAAACCCTTAATGTCTGATTATTTTTATTGATTATTTTATATGCCGAATATCACATCCCCAAAGAAACTACTCATGAGATATCGTTATTCAATGAAATGCACGTTTACCTTCTCAACCCTCTTCAGAACCCGAATAAACAAAATTCCTTCCTTAGTTGACGTTTTCGACATACAGCGAACATATTTCCAACTTCAATAGTTTTCGCTGGGCGATGATGAGTGAGTGAGTCAGTCAGGTCATTTTCTTTCAATTATTTTTACCAGAATTTTACCCCTCCCCATGGGCCCCTTAAATTGGATTTATGAAGAAACGCTCGAACACCTATTAACTTATATTTTAAGCTGTCTTTTCCCTCTTGAGTTTGATGAGTGAGTGAGATAGTCAGTCAGTTAGGACACTTTCATTCAATTATTTTTACCAGAATTTCACCCCTCCCCATGAGCCCCTTAAATTGGATTGATGAAAAACGCTTGAACACCGATTTACTTATTTATTTAAGCTGAGTTTCAAACTTCTCGCCAGGGCGGGCGTGGTGGCTCAGCGGTCTAGCTGTATGCCTCTCACCAAGGCGGTCCGGGTTCGATTCCCGGTCAATGCATGTGAGATTTTCGAAGTGAAATGCCATGTCCTGTGGTTCGGATTCCACGTAAAAAGGAGGTCCCGTGGCTCATAATCACCAGATTCACGGTCACGTAAAACTACAATCTTCCTTTTTTTTTTAACTTCTCGCCTATGTCGTTTAAGAGATACACGCTCCGTTAGGAATCCTTCAACCCCCACTTTTCACCCCTTTCACCTTATAATATACACCACATCGAAAAAAACTTAGACACATGTCTGCTTATGTTTAATTATTAGTTTATATGCTGAGTGTCACATCCACAAATGAAACCACTCGTGAGATATTGTTATTCAATAAAATGCAGGTTTAACCCCCTTAAGACCCCTTTAGAACCTGAATATCCGAAAATCCTCCCTTAGTGGACGGTTTTGACATACAACGAACATAATTATCCCCAAAATGTCATGTTCCTAACTTCAATAATTTTGGCTGGGCGATGATGAGTCAGAAATTTTTCTTCAATTTTGTTTTTTCAGAATTTCAACCCTACCCATGAACCCCTTAAATTTGATTTATGAAAACAAAACTGTCGAACACTTATTTACTTATTTTTAAGCAGTTTTCTCTCCCTGAGTTTGAAGAGTGAGTGAGTCAGTCAATCAATTAGGACACTTTCTTTCCTGTTCCCCCCTCCCACAGAATATCACCCCTACCCATGGGCCCCTTAAATTGGATTTCTGAAAGAAGAAAAAAAAACAGTCGAACACCTATTTACTTATCTCTTAAGCTGATTTTTTCCGCTAAGTTTCAAACTCCTCGCCTATGTCGTTTAAGAGATACATGCTCCGTTAGGATTCCTTCAACCCTACTTTTCACCCCTTTCACCTCATAATATACACCACATCAAAAAACCCTCAGACACATGTCTTCTTATTTTCAATGATGAGTTTATATGCCGAGTATCACATCCCTCAATTAAACCAAGCCGGAGGTATTACTATTCAATGCAATGCAGGTGTACCCCCTTAACACCCCTTTAGAACCTGAATATCCAAAAACCCTTCCTTAGTGGGCGTTTTCGACTTACAACGAACATATCCCCAAAATTTCATGTTTCTAACTTGAATAGTTTTGGCTGTGCGATGATGAGTCAGTCAGGACACTTTGTTTTATATAATAGATAATATCGTATGGCCTCGGATGCCGGGTGCAAGCATTGTAATTTGACACCCAGAGGGTAGCTTGCATGTCGAATTTTGTTGTTCCTTGAATCACTCTGAAAGTCAAGGAGGTTAGATATCTAAGCTCCTTGAACACTATAGCGCTTTCTAGTAGAGAAATGAGGAACTGGTTTGTTGGCGGAAACTCCAGAGGTTAATTATGCCATTATGAACACGGCCTACTGAATTCAAATGGGTTCTTTGACATGCCAACATCGTATGACATGCGTGTCGTATTTTTGCCGCCTTTCAAAAAAAAAAAACACTTACCACGGCCAGGAGCGAACCTGCAATCTTGGGGTTAGTAGACCGACACGCTATCCACTCATCCACCGTGGCAAGCTATTTTTAAAATTATATTTTCACTTAGATTTTTAGTATGTCGCGTCACTCTGCGCCACTTTCTACTTAATATTAAAATGTAGATTAAGTCTTGTAGTTTACGTCTGTTATAAGATTTTTTTACATCTTTTTGCAACTTACTTAGTGATTTTACGTTTTAAAAGATGCCGCGCAGCCAGTTCTCACACGTTAACAACTGTTTGAAGCACTGGGTTCGACGATTACGTCAAAAGTGGAACTTTGTGACTTTGTTAAAAATAAATTTGGGGCAGAAAATTGTTCTGAAGAGATAACTGAATGCTCTATCCAACTCCTAGTCATAGACAATATCTTGCATGTGTAGACGTAGCTTAAAAAGGTCTTAACTGATGTTTATTAAGAAGTAAACAAATTATATACGTTGCTTTCGCTCTAAATTCATGATTAAAACGTAAAAATAATGTTGTCCCCCTAGATTTCGATTTTCATCCACTGTGCAGTGGTTTTCGTCTAGACCCTGCGGGCCGCGTCACGCACAGTGGGGGAAGTCACGCATCAATAATCTTTATCCAGGCCAATGGTTTTGCCAATTATTTCCGTTTCACATAATTACCAAGTTACGTGTGTCGTGTGGTGTATTTTTGTATCGGACATGTTGGCAACGCAATACGACGTCAATGTGCCGGCCACAAGCATCTGCCGTCGTTTACAAGCTAAAAATAAAAACCTTCATTTAAGCAATATTGGTGATATTGACAGTATATTAAGTTGATAGTATGTTCTACTCCTAATGACTCCCAGAAAGGTATGTTCAATAATCTACCACGTTCTGGTTTGGTTCCGGTGCTGGTCATCATCATCTTCATCTTGCACAGTTTCCAGCCACTGGCCGGGTCTGTTTGGAACACAAGCCTCTCCAACGTCTTCTGTCTTCCCACCATCTCTCAGCCTCCACCCTTGTCCAGTCTTCTCCTCTCTTCTTCCACCCCCTTTAGCCACCTGTCTCTTGGTCTCTTTCCTTCCCACTTCGTCTCGTGTACTCTCCTGGGTATCCTCTTCTCCTCCATTCGTTTAACATGTCCATACCATCTAAGCCTAGATTTCTCTATACCATCCTGTAATGGTTCCTCCTTCATTAATTCTCTGGTCCTCTCATTTCTTATTCTGTCCGTCTTTGTAGCTTCAATACTGTATTTTGCTCTTCTCCCTTCCTTTCATAACCCAGGTCTCCGAGGCATACGTCAGGATAGGAACATAGTACGCCCGATATATGATCTTTTTGCTGTTCTGAGGGACATCCTTGCTCCATAACATGCTTCTCACACTCCTCCGGAATGCTTCTGCTTGTCTCCCCAGCTCATTTATTTCTCTATCGTTTCTTCCATTACCTTGTATCAGGCTTCCCAGATACTTGAAACTCTCCACTTTCCTCAGCTGTTCTCCATCAATTGTTATTCCCGTTGTGGTTCTTTCCTTCTTCCTTGTTGTGATCACCATCTCACTCTTATTTATGCTAAATTTCATCCCATATCCTTGTATTATTCCTTCCCACACGTCCAACTCCTCCTTGTTTCCCCAAATCATCTGCAAACACCATTGCTTTCATCTTTCCTTCCCCAATTACTTGTGCCACTCGGGTCATTATGTCATCCATCACCACAATGACAAGTAACGGTGACAGTGCACTTCCATGTTTCAGGCCGTTTCTCTGTTCCAACCAGTCCGATCTCTCTCCTCCCACATTCACACAGCTCACGCTTCCCTTGTACATCTCCTTTATCCTCCTTATAGTCCATTTTTCGACTCCTCTATCCTCCAGGGACTTCCATACTTTGTTTCTGCATACACTGTCATATGCTTTCTCAATATCCAGGAAGGCCATCAGTAGATCTGTTCCATACTCATAGTGCTGTTCTTGTAACTGCCTTACAGCAAAAATCAAATCCACTGTGGACCTTCCTGCTCTGAAGCCATGTTGTTCTTCCCTCACCCCTCCTTCTATCCTTGTCCTAATTCTCCTTTCCAAAACTTTCTCAGACATCTTTGCACAATGACTCATCAGTGTTATTCCCCGATAGTTTCTGCATTCTGTTCTACTACCTTTCTTGAAAATCGGGACAATTATTCCCTTTTTCCAGTCCTCTGGGGTCTTCCTTTCCTTCCATGCTGTCCTCATCACTCGGTACAACCATTGTATCCCCACCTCTCCTGCTGCTCTCACCATCTCCACACTCAACTCATCCACACCCGGTGCCTTCCCTCCTTTCATCTTCCTCACTGCATCTTCCACTTCTTTCCATGTTAAGTCCTTTTCTGTTTGCAGTTCAACTTCCTCGTCCCCGATTTCTTCCTCCTCGCCGTGGTTTCCATTTGGATTCGGGAGTTCTTCAAAATATTGTTGCTTGCCACCCGCTAGTGGCACTTTTGTTAACTGGATTACGGTGGGTTGAAGCACAACACAGATTGTTCCTTTAAAGAAATATAATTAGCTTTATTGCGGCCAGAAAGATACACCACTCAACAGCAAATACAAGCAATTAGAACCTTACTCCAGTTTCCTCAGGGAGAGAACACTTCCCCTTTCACTTGTCAATAAGCCGCAGAAGTTAATCCCTCGTAATGAGGTGGCCCCGTGCGCTGGCTGTAAATAGCTGCACTAAGTCTGTCACTCACTGTTTCGCAATTCACCACCGCGCTGGAGAACACACACTCTTCAATACACAGTCTCTCCGTATGATTCACGCTCCTTCACTGTCAAGAGAATCAGCTTCACAAGTCACGTCGCCAACAACTGTCGCTCAAGGTAAACGCTCGCACTAGCTCGAAAAACACGCGCCCCGCTTGACAGGTCGCTCTTATATAGCAGGCCGGTGACTCAATAAATGCTTCTAGACCCATCCAGGTCGCTCTTATATAGCAGGCCGGTGACTCAATAAATGCTTCTAGACCCATCCAGTTCACGGCTTCGCGAGGTTTCCATCACTGGCTGGGTCACGAATATTCTGGACCAACCCTTTGTCCTAGTAGTCCTGTTGCGTAAGGCGCACGTAATACACTGAGGCAGAGCACAGCCCAGCCCGGGGGCAGTTGTGACTCATGCGGCGAGCGACGAAACAAACTCACAGCCGTAACAATATTATTTCCACATTTTCTTCAGTTCTTCTCTATTTTCTATTTCTTGTCCCCTTTTGTTCACCATTCTAACATAATCCGTAGGATCCTTCCGCCTCTTATTTTTTACCATCCCATACAGGACCTTTTTTATACCTTCACTATCTTCCATCATCTTTGTCCACTCTTCCATCCACTTTCTTCTCTCCTCAGCCACTACTCTCTGTGCCTCCTTCTTTCTTTCCTGGTACTCTTCCCTTGTCTCTACCGTCCTATTTTGATACCACCTCCTAAAGGCTCTATTCTTTTCCCTTACTATATCTCTTGTCTTCACATTCCACCTCTTCCTACTTCTTGTCCTCCCACATACTGCTTCTGCTTCACCTACTAGTGCTGGTAAACTCCACAATTGATTTTATATCTTACGTCATCGTAATCAGTGTTGAGATTGGTTTGTGGTGGCGCAAGCAGCGAGTGTATTGCAAACATCACAAATTACGTTCCACAAACTCGGATTCGCCAATTCTGAACTCTGCGTTGAGCCGCTTCATTTTGTCACGTTGTAAATCTAACAACCTCCGATAGCTGCACATTTCAAAGCCAGTAATCCTTTCCTTCTCAGCTTGTGCAGGTTTCACTGCCATACAGCAACACACACTGCTGTCCGAGACTGTCAAGAAGTATGAGAGCCTTCATTTCCCATTTCATAGGTCATCTGCCCGAAACTGACGAGAAATGGGGGGCAGCCTCGACCTCTAAGTCGCTAAACTACACTTGTGAAGGTAGTAGGCTAATTTAAATGTCCACTGAATTGAGATTGTTGGTAGAAATGAAAGCGTAAAAACACTTATAGTGGGCGATAGACATTTGCTGTCACGGGACGTTTTTGTAGAACAATTCTTATCAATTCTTATAATACCGCATAGCGGCTTCGGTGGGGTAGTTGGTAGCATGCTGAACTGCTGTGCCCAAGATAGGCCTACCGAGTTCAAACCCGGCCGAAGTCGTCGGATTTTTTAAGAGCGTTAAAAATCCTTCAGTATGCCTTCCTTCGGAGGGGAAGTAAAGCGGGCGGTCCCATGTCATAGATTCATGGCATGTAAAAGATCCTTTCACAGACTAAACTTGTGTAAAGCTAAATTGTTAGGTTAGATTTCTTCGGAACGCTCTATCAAAGTTCCAACGTTCACCACTAGGTATCATTGACATCTGGTAGCGAAAGCTGTAACTACTTGAAATTCAACGGAACTTGTAGCTCACCCTAATAAGGGTGTCTGACACTGGAAGCAGCCGAACATGTCCTCGGACACTCCCGGCACTAAAAGCCACACGATAAATAATAATAAATAAATAATACTGTATATAGGGCCTAGATATTCACCCAGCGTAAGCTTAAACGACGCACAGACGGCAGTTTTTTCTTCGACTCTTTCACTGAAATCGTTACTGCTCGGCTTCCTTTGGTCATAAATCAAAGTTATTCTACAGAAACTTTCCTTGAGAAATCCTTTACAGAATGGTGTAAACCGCATAAAAATCCACCCAGTGGTTCTCGAGATTACCCGTGACATCCGAGAATAGGGGACTTCGTTTTATACCATGCACAGATGTTAAAGTACCGTATTTCAAGATGAGCAACGTTGAAACTGAGGAAGCCACGGTACTAATTGCTAATAGGGTATCATGGAAACGTCTCGCTCACAAACAGAGGCTTGCAGACTTGACTGGACGATGAAAGGCAAAACAAAAAGGATTTAATTTCAACTGATAGTTCGTAGTTTTTGAGTTCTCTGACTTTCGCGCATTTACCATAAAATTGCATAACGTTAAGATACTCATACTCTCGGATCCCTGCAACTTGGTAAACTTGCTAACAGCTATAATGGAACGTTGCTAAACTAAAAAATTCTAGAAACCTTCCAGGAACTGGCCTACAAAATTACAGCACCTCAGACTATATAAGGCTGCAAACCACAGTCCGGAGATGATGCGAGTTGAAGGATAAATCAGAATGGTTGCAAGGAATATGAGTCAATTCTAAACTCCCTCACGAATGAAATAAGCCTTGTCTACAAGCAGATGCGAGGGAGTATCAGAAGCTGCAAGGTGCTCATGGAATACCAATCAGCCGTGTTACACAATTCCCAATCCAAGCACGAACATGTGATAAATAATGAAACACTTGTGACTCTTATTCCATTCAGTTCAACATCTTCACACAGCGGCCTTCAGTCCACTGCCTCAATGAATTGGTTCTCCCGCGATGGGAAACTGCAGCAAGTTTCCATGGCAACAAGTCCAAGCGGGCTTAGTTTCCACTCCTTGAAGCGTGTTGTAGCGACTAATTCCCGACACCTAGTTGCCAAAGCAACAAGTCCAAGCGGGCTTAGTTCCCACTCCTTGAAGCGTGTTGTAGCGACTAATTCCCGACACCTAGTTGCCATAGCAACAAGTCCAAGCGGGCTTAGTTCCCACTCCTTGAAGCGTGTTGTAGCGACTAATTCCCGACACCTAGTTGCCATAGCAACAAGTCCAAGCGGACTTAGTTTCCACTCCTTGAAGCGTGTTGTAGCGACTAATTCCCGACACCTAGTTACCATAGCAACAAGTCCAAGCGGACGTAGTTTCCACTCCTTGAAGCGTGTTGTAGCGACTAATTCCCGACACCTAGTTGCCATGGCAACAAGTCCAAGCGGGCTTAGTTCCCACTCCTTGAAGCGTGTTGTAGCGACTAATTCCCGACACCTAGTTACCATGGCAACAAGTCCAAGCGGGCTGTTCCCACTCTTTGAAGCGTGTTGTAGCGACTAATTCCCGACACCTAGTTGCCATAGCAACAAGTCCAAGCGGGCTTAGTTCCCACTCCTTGAAGCGTGTTGTAGCGACTAATTCCCGACATCTAAGTTGCCATAGCAACAAGTCCAAGCGGGCTTAGTTACCACTCCTTGAAGCGTGTTGTAGCGACTAATTCCCGACACCTAGTTGCCATGGCAACAAGTCCAAGCGGGCTGTTCCCACTCCTTGAAGCGTGTTGTAGCGACTAATTCCCGACACCTAGTTGCCATAGCAACAAGTCCAAGCGGGCGTAGTTACCACTCCTTGAAGCGTGTTGTAGCGACTAATTCCCGACACATAGTTGCCATAGCAACAAGTCCAAGCGGGCTGTTCCCACTCCTTGAAGCGTGTTGTAGCGACTAATTCCCGACACCTAGTTACCATAGCAACAAGTCCAAGCGGGCGTAGTTTCCACTCCTTGAAGCGTGTTGTAGGGACTAATTCCCGACACCTAGTTGCCAAGGCAACAAGTCCAAGCGGGCTTAGTTCCCACTCCTTGAAGCGTGTTGTAGCGACTAATTCCCGACACCTAGTTACCATGGCAACAAGTCCAAGCGGGCTGTTCCCACTCTTTGAAGCGTGTTGTAGCGACTAATTCCCGACACCTAGTTGCCATAGCAACAAGTCCAAGCGGGCTTAGTTCCCACTCCTTGAAGCGTGTTGTAGCGACTAATTCCCGACATCTAAGTTGCCATAGCAACAAGTCCAAGTGGGCTTAGTTACCACTCCTTGAAGCGTGTTGTAGCGACTAATTCCCGACACCTAGTTGCCATGGCAACAAGTCCAAGCGGGCTGTTCCCACTCCTTGAAGCGTGTTGTAGCGACTAATTCCCGACACCTAGTTGCCATAGCAACAAGTCCAAGCGGGCGTAGTTACCACTCCTTGAAGCGTGTTGTAGCGACTAATTCCCGACACCTAGTTGCCATAGCAACAAGTCCAAGCGGGCTGTTCCCACTCCTTGAAGCGTGTTGTAGCGACTAATTCCCGACACCTAGTTGCCATAGCAACAAGTCCAAGCGGGCTGTTCCCACTCCTTGAAGCGTGTTGTAGCGACTAATTCCCGACACCTAGTTGCCATAGCAACAAGTCCAAGCGGGCTTAGTTACCACTCCTTGAAGCGTGTTGTAGCGACTAATTCCCGACACCTAGTTGCCATAGCAACAAGTCCAAGCGGGCGTAGTTACCACTCCTTGAAGCGTGTTGTAGCGACTAATTCCCGACACCTAGTTGCCATAGCAACAAGTCCAAGCGGGCTGTTCCCACTCCTTGAAGCGTGTTGTAGCGACTAATTCCCGACACCTAGTTGCCATAGCAACAAGTCCAAGCGGGCTGTTCCCACTCCTTGAAGCGTGTTGTAGCGACTAATTCCCGACACCTAGTTGTCATAGCAACAAGTCCAAGCGGGCTTAGTTCCCACTCCTTGAAGCGTGTTGTAGCGACTAATTCCCGACACCTAGTTACCATAGCAACAAGTCCAAGCGGGCTTAGTTCCCACTCCTTGAAGCGTGTTGTAGCGACTAATTCCCGACACCTAGTTGCCATAGCAACAAGTCCAAGCGGGCTGTTCCCACTCCTTGAAGCGTGTTGTAGCGACTAATTCCCGACACCTAGTTGCCGTAGCAACAAGTCCAAGCGGGCTTAGTTCCCACTCCTTGAAGCGTGTTGTAGCGACTAATTCCCGACACCTAGTTGCCGTAGCAACAAGTCCAAGCGGGCTGTTCCCACTCCTTGAAGCGTGTTGTAGCGACTAATTCCCGACACCTAGTTGTCATAGCAACAAGTCCAAGCGGGCTGTTCCCACTCCTTGAAGCGTGTTGTAGCGACTAATTCCCGACACCTAGTTACCATAGCAACAAGTCCAAGCGGGCTTAGTTCCCACTCCTTGAAGCGTGTTGTAGCGACTAATTCCCGACACCTAGTTGCCATAGCAACAAGTCCAAGCGGGCTGTTCCCACTCCTTGAAGCGTGTTGTAGCGACTAATTCCCGACACCTAGTTGCCGTAGCAACAAGTCCAAGCGGGCTTAGTTCCCACTCCTTGAAGCGTGTTGTAGCGACTAATTCCCGACACCTAGTTGCCATAGCAACAAGTCCAAGCGGGCGTAGTTCCCACTCCTTGAAGCGTGTTGTAGCGACTAATTCCCGACACCTAGTTGCCATAGCAACAAGTCCAAGCGGACTACTCCTTACAGGTGCATGTACACTGGCGAGTGATTTTCATAGAGCAAATCTAGCTAGACTGCTCTAGCTAAACTGAGTGCGTGTAGGCTACACTGTAGAGTAATTTCCCCTAGGTAGAGAATTCGTAGAGCGGAGATAGACAAATCTACCTAGAGCACTCTATGAACCTGTGTACACTGTAAATGCACTCGGTAGAGCAGCGCTAAACATTTTTGAGAGCAGTGTGAGTCTAGGTTTTATTGGGCAGTGTCGTGAAGTTAAAATGTCTTCGAGAGAGCGTTTAGCATCTGTGTGGTTGTGTGTGTCTTGTTAAAAAAGAAAGCTATGCAAAGGAGAAAAGGTTGTGGGTGAGGAATTGGAAATCAAAAAGGGAGTACGAGGGAATGCACGCTAAATTATTGCAAGAGTTATGTTCAGAAGATTCTGAAGCGTACAAGAACTTTTTAAGAATGAGCAAAAATGACTGATTATATTTTTAACCAAAATTACTCCCCAGGATCAGCATAGTGCTTCCCATGGCTTCCGGTGCTTTCAAATGTCTGTCTCTGTATTCTTTCAGAGTACAATTCCAAGTTTCTGGATGGGCTTCAATATGTTCAATTAATGTTATTGTTTTTTCGCGACTCCACACAAAGTCAGTCATAATACTAAACAAATAACCACAACAATCCACCACTGTCTCTACGTATAGCACTTTCCAATATTCAACCGGACGAATGGAGCTAGGGCACCCAAATACAGCGTAGAGTCGGCCATCTTGAGCTAGAGCTTAGAGCGTTCTCCGCTAGGGTTCTGTGTACACTGGCGAGGAGCTTAGAGCGCCCTAGCTAGAGCTACCTTTAGAGAGCTTGGCAGGTATTCATCATCTAGATGCTTGCCACGGTGCAGGTTCGCTCCTGGCCGTGGCAAGTGATTTTTGAAAGGCGACAAAAGTCACGACACGCATGTGATACGTTGTTGGCATGTTAATGAGCCCATTTGAATTCAGTAGGCCGTGTTCATAATGGCAAAATTAATCTCGGGATTTTCCGCCAACACAAAGTTCCTAATTTCTCTACTAGAAACCTTTATAGTGTCAAGGAGCCTAGGTACCTAACCTACTTGACTTTCATAGCGCTCCAAGGAACAACAAAATTCGACATGCAAACTGCCCTCTGGGTGTCAAATAGCAAAGCTCGCACCCGACACCTGAGGCCATACGATATTATTGTTATTGGCATCTAGATCTGTAAGGATGTTGATCGGTGTAGCGGAGTATCTTTCTTTCATTTAATTCTTGGAGTGATTGAAATTCTGCTTATCAACAGAACAATCGCGAAATGTTGTTGATAAAGATCGTGTTGATGTGGGATGCATTAGCATGAATAGTCCGCGTTAAAACCACTCAAGTCCTAAGCAGAAGTGACTTTGAAAGGAACTGAATATTTTAAAACTGCTTTGTGATGATAAGACTAGAGTTATTTTAATTGGAAATAATGCGTTTATCCCTAGAGCATGTTATAGTCCACCACCACTGCCTTTGACACTTACAACTTGGTTAATACGGATAATTTGTGAACGTTGTTCATGATTGGTCCGTATTGGCGAGTGATAGTTTAAAAATATTGAAATATACTATGTTTCGTCTAGTCTAGTGTTTATTTAACCACTAGTACATGTTTCGAGGCGTAGTATTGTAACGGATCGTGTTTTGAATGTAATATAAATAAGAATCCCCACGTTGAGGAATCATAATGTAACGGTGCGGTAAACAAGATGGGGAATAAATTAACATAAAATGATGAATGAAATGAAAATGAGACAAAATTAAAATATGCACTTTTGTTCTGTACTTACCTTTGGAGTACACTAAAAATGATATGATTTGGGCGCCAGACTAATTAAATAGTCAAAAGAAAGGGGATTGCACAGCTACTCATTGGCAGAGAACAAGATATCTTACCCCCGGTCGAAGTGAAACCGTAGTACTCAAACCGATTCAGCATTATGAAGGATAGTTGGGTTTGCCTTATATAATATTACTAACTACTATAAATGAGGGTCCTGACATTGACTTAAATGAATTTAATGCATCTAGGTAACAAATATAAAAAGAAAAACACAATAAGAATAGTTACAAATTTGAATTTAAAGAAAATTTACTGCGGCTCAACAGATAAAGGATAATGAATGGATTTAACTAAAAATGAACACAAGCTTGATTTTACATGGCCTGAGAGACGTGAGATAAATCATGATCTTCGCTCACCTCTTGAAGTATTGTCATATATATAGATAATGACTGATGTCCTCGTTGATCCGTCCCGTAGTTGACATGTTGTAGTACCTTATTGGAGATAGGTTAGCACACCTATTTCCATTACCGACTGTTGATTAACTGTAGCTTTGCTCCATACTATTGTACTGATCTACCACTGTAGGAACTAACTTCCTGCATGATGCCTTGCTAATATTTTCCTCTGAATGTATAATGTTGGATGATCGATGCTCAGGGAACGACGGCTTGGTGCAGACTCCCAGTTCACGTTAAACTGACTCCCAGTACGTAGGACTACTGGAGTGACTGAATGTATAATAATAAGTGTTCTTCCTCTTGCTTGAGCTACCGTATTTATAACATCTTCAAGTTTTTGTCGATAATATGGTTCTTAAAGTCCACCCTTTCAATTAGACACAGTCTATAAGTCACTGCTCCTTCACGAACAATACTCATCAGGAATACTGACATTTCCATTATAGAATATGTCATTTCTTAAGTTATTTATCCACAGCAGCAAGGGTTTCTTACATTCATTTGGGGTTGAGAATAGATTTACCACTACCGGCACTAATAGTGACCGGAAACCGTACCGCCTTTGTCATGCGCTATGACCTTCTTCAGGAAATAACATCTATTGTAGAAATGCGAGCTAACCTGTCACTTCCCACGTCTCTCTGACAACTAAATTTACAACCATTCGTAAATTAAAATCTGTTCAGAATGATTTGAGCTGCTTACAGACAGATAAAATCTTGTAGCATGGAATACTACTTAATAAAAAATTAATATATATAAATATAACGAAAAAGATTAATTATTATAAATATAAACGCTTGGGGATCGAATCGTTACAGTATTAAAATCCGCCCCGTCATCAGCTGGTGACATTAATGGCCAGTCATTGACATTAAAATTAATGAAAAATTGATGATGTGGATGAAATGTGATGGAGGCATGCTGTATATGGTTGTTGCACTTGCACGTTATAAAAATATAATAATATCAAGAATAGCCAAAACATTGAAGGTAAACTATTGTGGGTACACAAAATTTTCAGTAGTAAAACTGAAAGTCTGCTCTGGTCCGAGAAAATTGAGTGTACCCACAAAAGTGTTTTAACTATTCTCTATTATTAATATATTTTTTCTCAACGTGCAAGTGCAACAACCATATTTGCTCAAACATCACCAAGCTTCACACACCAAGGTGTAAATTTCGCAAGCGACAACTAAAGGTTCCAATGAGAATATTAATTAGGGGAATTTTCTCGGACCAGAGCAGTCTTTCAGTTTAACTACTGAAAATTGAGTGTACCCACAATAGTTTACATTCAATGTTTTGGCTATTCTTGTTATTATTATATTTTTATAACTTGTAAGTGCAACAACCATATGCAGATGCCTCCATCACTTTTCATCCACATCATTTATTTTTCATTAATTTTAATGTCAATGACTGGCCATTAATGTCACAATGTCTTCATGTGTACTAGTTGATGACGGGACAGATTTTAATTAATACTACGCCTCGAAACATGTACAGATAAACAATCATAAAATGTAGCATCTCTAGAGGCATGAAAAATGCTAAGGATCACTTCGGCTGCTGTCGGCTGCGTACAGTTCGGTGGATATGTACTGCAACATGGTCAGTCCGTAATTCTCTCGCTCGCCCCGCTCCAACAGGCACCGTGTCGTGGTAAGACAAGATACTCACAATGACGCTGTAGCGTAGTAGGTTAGCTGTCAACTTGTGAAGTCGTTCATCGCCGAGCAACCACAGTTCGAGTCACGCCGTGAATATTATTTTTGTGAAGTAACACACCATGATGTCATGCTACGAAAACAACCGCGTTTGGCCGAGCTAACGTTGATGATAATGCGTCATTACATTCTGCCAGGCTCAATATACACACACATCCAGAGAGCACGTTCTGGCTCTTGTCTAACACGGCAATTACAGTTTGCGTGAGCCAGCAATCCGATGTCGTGTTCCACCGAGATCTGCTCAATGATGGATACAGCAGGGAGGATTGGTCGTCTACCGGGCACTGGTTTACAGCGGGTTTCTACTGTAGAAGAAGACCGCCATTTAGTTACAACTTCTCAGGAAAATCCGTTCTTAAACTCGGTAGCGCTTAAGCAGACGACCAATTTTACTGGATGTCCATACACGGCCCGTAAACGATTACGAGAAGCAGGAATTGCTTGCAGAAAACCTGCAAACAAAGAATGTCTCTCCGACCAACAAATAGTCGACCGGTGTGCCTTTGCCGAGCTGGAATTAAATCTGATGAGACATGTTTCAGTTCGGCAGAGGTCAGACTGGTTCGTGTTTACAGACCACGTGCAACTCGATACGATAAACGGTATGTGGCTGAGCGCTCAGGTAGTGGCCGCATATCTGTGTCGTTCTGGGGGTGTATGTCGTCTGATGGGGCTGGAGTGCTTCATCGGATCGATGGACATCTCACATCGGACCAATATTTGCACATTTTACAGAATATTACGATTCCGAGTGTGAGAGCGCGCTATCCATATGCAGTACTTCAGTTCGTGCAAGACAACTCTCCAATCCACATGAGCAGGGGTGTTCAGGGCTGGTTTACTGAGCAGGACTCCATTGAACTGGTCAACTGGGTCCCTCGAACTCCAGACTTGAACCCCATTGAGCATGTGTGGGCAAAGGGGAAACGCCATATCACGGAAAACCGGCCTCACCCTCCCTCTCGTTCGTAGGATGCATTGTGGGAGATTATATTGGAAGCATGGGAAGAGATTGCCCTTGATGAACAGTACTTCAGAAATCTAGTTCAGTCAATGCCACGTCGGCTACAGCAAGTTGTTGAAGCCGGTGGGTACTGAACGAGATGAAAAAGTCATATTCTCACTGTGCGTCACAAAAACCGGGGTAATTCTTGATCTAGGCAAATGTAATTCTCACCAAAAAAAAAAAAATATATATACATATATCTCTACTTAGTATAAAACAAACTCCCCGGTTCTTGGATGTTACGGGTAAACTCGAGAACCACTGGATGGATTTTGATGCAGTTTTCACCATCCTGTAAAGGATATCTCGAGGATCATCTCTGTAGAAAATAATTTATTTATGATCAAAGAAAGCCAAGCAGTTACGATTTCAGAGAAAAAGTCGAAAAATAATCCTGGCGTACGAGCAGCTTTTTAAGCTTACGCTGGGCAAACGGTTAAAAATATCAATATACAGTGAGTGTAAGAATTGTTCTGCATGAAAAGTTCTACAAAAACGTACGCGAGAGCACATCTCTATTCGTCCACTATAAGTGTTTTTAGATTGGACCGAAGGGGGATTTGTGTTCCATGCACCTCGCCATTCATAAATTACGTCTGACAAGAATTTCTTGGACATGCAACTCCATGATAATTTAGTTCATAGTCCAGTCAGTGATTTTAACCCATCACGCCGAGACGTAAAACGAATATAGATCGTAGTTCATTGAGAAGCGCTTATCACGTAATGCATTCACAACTGTCCCCGGGCGAAGCCGATCCGGGTTGCTAGTATATATATATAAATATATACAGGGCACAAAAATGCCACTTGGCTCTTTATAACGTCAAAATCGGCGCTCCTTTGGGTTACAATACCGCCTACACAATTAGTACCGTATGCGTGGGGTTGGTAATGCCGTATTTGTCTATAATTCTCGGGCATAATGGCGAACACAGCTGGACTAGTTAACTAGTCGTAATTCCAGATTTGATTTACATAGTTACAGAAGGTATTTTGGGCAATTTCAGTAGTTTAGTAAATGTTATCTCGTGTAGTAGATAGAATTGGTTGCAACTATCGATTGGCTCGATGCGGAAAGTCCAGGATGTAAATTACTCGAAGGTTGCATTACGTGCTACATAATTCATGGTCCGTGTTTAAATAAGGACTGAACAAATACATGTGTTGTGCAATCCTATTTGAATAATACATATAAAATGAGCCCTTCTCCTAATATGTCATTAATTACTCGCGGAGAGCAATATGGCATCATGCTAACTGTATACCGGTGTTCACTGAGAAGAGGAAGTGGTTTCCCGCTTCTACTCCAGGCGAATGCAGAGATAGTTCCTAATTTAAGGCCACGGACGCCTCCTACCCAATCCTCATCTGAATTATAACTACACACACTAATACATCCATTACACGAATCATGTAGTTATGAACCCATGGGGGAAGGGAGGAGATGTTGATGCTTAATTATTAATTAATTAATTTATTTATTTATTTATTTTGCGGCCTCGGTGGCGTAGTTGGTAGCATGCTGAACTGCTATCCACAAGATCGCGGGTTCAAACCCAGCCGAAGTCGTAGGATTTTTAAGAGCGTTAAAATCCCGCATTATGCCTTCCTTCGGAGGGGAAGTAAAGCCGCCGGGCCCATGTCATAGATTTATGGCATGTAGAAGAACCTATCACTACAATTGGATGTGTGTATCCAAATTTGTGGGTTATTTGGTGAGAAACGCTCTATAAGTTCCAACGTTCGCCGCTGGGAGTCAGTGGCGTCTGGTAGCCAACGTTGGAACTTCTTGAAAATGAACTTTCATTCATCTTCATTTCTATCATCTCTCATTCTCGTGAGTTTGGCGTCAGGAAGGGCATCCGGCCGTAGAAACCATCAGTTAAGTGGAATTTCATCGCATCTCATTCGCGACCCCGTTGGGAACGGGAAAAAGGGGGTAGACATAGATAGTTATCAGGGGTGGCCAATCCAAGATGCCATATAAGATGTAGATAAGCCACTTTACTCGCCCCTTCCATAGTCGCCGGAATGGATAAGGAAATTACGTTCTTATCTTAGGTTTAGGTATTAATAAGTTATTTTAGAAAGCCTTTATCTGGAACGTGGTGCTGTATGGAAGTGAAACTTGGACTGTTGGTTCAGCAGTAAAGAGGAGAATTGAAGCGTTTGAAATGTGGTGTTACAGGAGAATGATGGTCAGATGGGTTGATAGGGTTACGAATGAAGACGTATTAAGACGAGTGGAAGAGGAGAGATGTTTGTGGTGACTGCTAATGAAGAGAAGAGATAGGTTGGTGGGACACATACTAAAACGCACAGTTATGGAAAGAAGGGTTCAGGACAAGAACTGTAGAGGTAGATCAAGGTTAGATTATGTTAAACCGATTGCCACGGATGTAGGGTGTGGTCCTATGTAGAGAAGAAACGATTAGCTCAGGACAGGGAGGTATAGACAGTTGCATCAAACCAGTCAAAAGACTGAAGACACAAGCAATATCGCCGGGCAGAGAACTGAGATGGGGAAGATATTCCTGTTCTCACATTATTGTTCGAGCTTGAACTTAAGGCTTAAGTGAATAACCTCCTTGATTCTGTTTTAATAAACAATTAAAATTGCATAACTTCTTCGTGTGTGCGATGGATTGGCACCCCTGTTTGTTTATCCCTAACTTACTCTGAATAAATACGTGAGTCATTGAGCAACGTAACGAGCAGTGGTCTAATAACAGTCATTATAGTCTCATCTCACATTACCTGAGACTCAGCGGAAATGAAACCAATTCCCTGCATGACGGATACCCCAGCAGTGTTGCCAACCACAGTTTCTCTATAAGCATTTCATTTCTTATTGTATATAAGGTTATTTCAACGTGCTTTATTTAATATTTTATTATTATTATTATTACATTATTATTATTATTATTATTATTATTATGATTGTTTATTTTTGTATTGGTCTTGTATGAACCACGCTTTACATTATTCTCTGCCAGTGTCATCTCATCCTTTCTCTTCTGTTCTTCTGTGTAGGTTCTTTACTTTGTCAGTGGTTCCTCCCCCGTCTCCTGGAAAACTCTCCACTCTTTAATTAGTCGTCTAATTCCCCCCCCCCCCCCCCCCCCCCCCATCTGCTATGTCGTCTTCTTGTACCCCTCGGTCTGTTCTCACTTCTCGAAACGATTAGAGCTCTGTCTTTGTCTTCCTGGAAAAAAAAAAACGAAAATTCCTTTCGTCAGTCTTTTGCTATCCATTGTCAGGACAACTCCACACCTTCAGTTTTCTGGTACAATTCTTTGCTTGATCTCAGTCTTCTCTCTTCATCTTTTATCTTTGGACCCAGGATTTTCCTAAGCATTTTCTATCGGTTTTTTTTCTGACATCTTTCCCAATCATGTCCAACGTTTCTGCTGAATACAGACATTGACAAGTGTCTTCGTTTAGCCCCTGTAGGATAGCACTTTCCTTCGTCAATTGGTAAGCCATTTCAATGTTTCTCATCCGGTCTTTGATAGCTTTATTTTTCTCATCCATTCTTCTAAATTATTATTATTATTATTATTGTTTCACAAAACTCAAGCTCCTAAACCAGAGGGAGTTAGAAGGTGTGGTTTGTACCAAAATCTTACAAATCGTCTCAATAGTACAGGAAAAATCTTGCATTTCTTGCATTTCTTGAAAAGTCAATGGAAATATATTTATTTGTTTGTAAAGTGATTTTAAACAAATAAACAAGGTGGTAGCATCTGCCTGAAGTGTGTCGCACCCAGCCCGCATAGCACTAGAGGCTGGCGGGTAGTCGGTACACATGGGGCTCACACAACCCACATTTTTTAGCCTACTTTCGATTTTTGCAAAAAATGAAAGTAGACTTATGAGATCACTACAGGGCGAAAAAAAGTGTGTCTGTCTGTGTGTGTGTGTGTATATGTGTGTGAGTCTGTGTGTGTGTGTGTGAGTGTGTGTACTCCGAATGTCTGTCCCCCCCCCCTATCAATTCGAACACGGTGAGCGCAAATTGAACGAAATTTGGTACAAAGGTAGCACTAGCAAAGGACCTCAGTGTCATGTTTTATATCGCCGCCATCTTGACGGAAACGTAATGGCGGCCACACAAATGTTCAAAGCTTAAATCAAATTACGACTAACCTAATCATCCGATCTCTACCAAATTTTGCAACAACATACCTTTATGGGGGCAGCATCCTTTGACCAAACTAATAGGTCATCAGCCTAATAGTTCGCGGATGGCGGCCATCTTTGTGTGAAAATAGATTGCCCCTATTAATTCGAACACGGTGAAACCGAATGGAACGAAATTTGGTACAGAGGTAGTACTAGCAAAGGGCACCCCAGTGTCATGTTATATATCGCCGCCATCTTGACGGAAACGTAATGGCGGCCACACAAATGTTCAAAGCTTAAATCAAATTACGACTAACCTCATCATCCGATCTCTACCAAATTTTGCAACAACATACCTTTATGGAGGGAGCATCCTGTGACAAATCTAATAGGTCATTAGCCTAATAGTTTGCGGATGGCGGCCATCTTTGTGTCAAAATCGATTACCCCTATTAATTCGAACACGGTGAAACCGAATGATATGACATTTGGTACAGAGGTAGCACTATCAAAGGGCACCCCAGTGTCATGTTTTATATCGCCGCCATCTTGACGGAAACGTAATGGCGGCCACCCAAATGTTCAAAGCTTAAATCAAATTACGACTAACCTAATCATCCGATCTCTACCAAATTTTGCAACAACATACCTTTATGTGAGAAGCATTCTTTGACCAAGCTACAAGGTCGTCAGTCCAATAGTTTGCATATGGCGGCCATGTATGTGTGCAAATCGATTCCCCCTATCAATTCAAACAAGGTAAAACCTAATTGAACGAAATTTGGTACAGAGGTAGCACTAGCAAGGGACACCTCAGTGTCATGTTTTATATCGCCGCCATCTTGACGGAAACGTAATCGCGGCCACCCAAATGTTAAAGGCTAAAATGTAATTACGACCAACCTAATAATCTAGTCTCTACCAAATTTTGCAACAACAAATCTTTATGTGGGAAGCATATTCTGACCAAACTGCTAGATCATCAGCCCAATAGTTTGCAGATGGTGGCCAAGTATGTGTGCAAATCGATTCCCCCTATCAATTCAAACACGGTGAAACCGAATTGAACGAAATTTGGTACAGAGGTAGCACTAGCAAAAGGCACCTCAGTGTCATGTTTTATATCGCCGCAATCTTGACGGAAACGGAATGACGGCCACCCAAATGTTAAAAGCTTAAATCAAATTTCGACCATCCTAATAATTTGATCTCTACCGGATTTTGCAACAACATGCCTTTTTGTGGAAAGCATCTTATGACTGACTACAAGGTCATTAGCCCAATAGTTTGCAAATAGCGGCCATGTATGTGTGCAAATCCATTCCCCAGATCAATTCAAACACAGTGAAACCGAATTGAATGATTTTTTTTTTACAGAGGTAGCACTAGCAAAGGGCACCTCATATTCATGTTTAATATCCCTATAGCACGTTGTATTTCAACAAGCTACTACAACCAACATTCAATTATACTCCTTGAAAAGGACAAAGAGTTATAACAATACCCATGCATTTAGGAGAAAGTATGCTATATGTTCTTTACTGAACATCTTGTTTTGATTGCGCTTAAACAAATAAACATATTTATAGAAGCGCGCATAACAGTAAAGCCAGGCGGGTGGTTTATACACAAAGCCCGCATAACAGTAAAGCCAGGAGGGTGGTTTATACACAAAGCCCGCATAACAGTAAAGCCAGGAGGGTGGTTTATACACATGCGCACGGGACCACGAGTTATTTTGTGAGATCATATTAACTTGGTTGTTTCTTTGGGGCAGAAGGCCTCGCTGTTTCGTACCTTAAACAACAACTTGTCATAAATTTCTACCAATCACCGCCATTGAGTTATCGTGCTAATAATTATTTTCTCAATTGATAAACAGTCGATTATGTGAGTTATAGTTAGGCCTTCCGTCTTTCTAACAGCACAGTATTATCCCCAGGGGCTCACAACTTGTGGATTGGCGACCACGGGGTCCTCAGCTGAGTCCGGCATAGTTTCAAATTACTTGTGCCGGGCTCCTCTCCGTCTTCTTTTCTGTCGACCTCTCTTGGTCAACTGTTGTTCTCTTCCGACCCCGACGGTATAAGGGTATCCGATGCCTACGGAGTCTCTTCCTTTCCCGCCTTAATTGGCCCTTGTCTCGTCTTTCCTGATCTCTCATTCTTCTAGGAGTGAGACCTGTTGTTTTCTTTTCATGTAATCTCCTTCCTTCTGCTCAAGGAGGCAGAGTGTGTGCAGCTCCACCACTTCTGGTAATAATAATAATATCGTATGGCCTCGGGTGCCGGGCGCAAGCGTTGATAATTGACACCCAGAGGGCAGCTTGCATCTCGAATTTCGACGTTCCTTTGAACGCTATGAAAGTCAAGGAGGTTAGATATCTAAGCTCCTTGATACTACAGTGCTTTCTAGTAGAGAATGGAGGAACGTTGTGTTGGCGGAAAATCCCGAGATTAATTTTGCCATTGAACACGGCCTACTGAATTCAAATGGGTTATTTAACATGCCAACAACGTATAACATTCATGTCGTGATTTTTGTCGCCTTTCAAAAATCACTTACCACGGCCAGGGGCGAACCTGAAAGCTTGGGGTTGGTAGTCCGACACGTTAACCACTCACCCACCGTGGCAATCGAACCACTTCTGGTGCACCCTGGATACTGCTTCACCCTCAAGGGCTCACGGCTGGTGAGTTTGGTAGTTGGCGATCCCGAGAGATTCCTGAGCTGGGTCCGCTTTGTCCCCTTTTTCCTCTGACTTTGGGGCAGGCGCTCTCCTCTTTCCCCTTTCCTATCTGCCTTTCATGGCTTTCCTTCTTTCCAAGTTCCTCAATCCCCATTCTTCGAGGGTTGAGGGCATTTCTTTTCTTCCTGTCCTTTATTTGCCTTATCCTTTATTTGTTTACCATTTCTTCTTCTAGTTTGTAAGTCTGTAAGTTAGTTAGTATTAGTTATAGTTTTCATTCCCATCTCATCTTTCACTATCACCCAGACCATTAGGGGCCGATAACCTAGATGTTAGGCCCCTTAAAACAATTATCATCAATTAGTATTTCCACATACGCGCTCCTGTCCAATAACCAATTACAATGTTGATGATTGAGGTAATGTAGTACGACACTCAGAATCCATTATTCAAGGGTGGCTCGAAAAGTCTTTGCCCCTAGTTTTTTATAAATACACTATTTTTCCACATAGTCTCCACATATGATCAGTCATTTGTCCCATTTGAGAGCCCCTGTGGTAGAATTCAGCCGGCTAGCTGTGTAACCATCGTCGGACTGCTGTCTTGGCGTCATCGTTGCACGTGAATCGCTGTCCTGCCAGGAACTTCTTCAGCTGACCATAACAATGTGCGACTACATGTGGAAACCAGAACCGCGAACAAGCTCCGGTCATTTCACTGGGAGAGTCTGGACTACCAGCCATCCAGTCCGGAACTCGCCTTTAGTGATTTCCATGTTTTCGGTCCGCTGAAGAAGTTCCTGGTAGAACAGCGATTGACGTGCAACGATAGCGGCTTCAGTGGCGTAGTGGGTAGCATGCTGAGCTTCTATCCGAATTCGTCGGACTTTTAAAGCGCATTCCTTCAGTTGCCTTCCTTCGGAGGGGAAGAAAAGCTGACTGGCCCATGTCATAGAAGAATCTATTTGATCAACGCTCTATTAAGTTCCAACGCTCATCGCCAGGCGGCAGTTGCGATGGCATCTAGTAGCAAAGTTCACAGACAGGTGTCGTTGACGGTAATATTTGGTAGCATAAGTAGTAATTACATGAAATTGATCGTCTGCAGCCCTTACCTGAATTACAGATAACACACACTAATACAGCCATCACAATTAACACTGGTTATCAGACAGATTCTACACGGGGCTACATGACCGCGTTGTCACATCCCCTAAACTGAGGTAACAACCTACCATGTGCAACGATGACACCAAGACAGTAGCCCGACGATGGTTCCACAGCCGGCTGAAATTTAGTGGTGCGATGGGACAGACACAAGTGGAGACGATGTGGAAGAATAGTGTAAGGTACTGATCGAGTCCAAGCTCTCTGAACATGAGAGGAATGTGGATCGCGGACGATGAGGATAGTAACAGAACCACTCACTCATTCGCAACACCACACTGGTTTGTGCAACGGCCCTATGTTAGCAGCATTGGAATAGACAGGAATTCCAGATAATATTGTTGACGGGCCCTTCTCTTCACCTCACCTCGCAAGTTCACGGAGCTTGAACCCTAGCAGTAGCCTACGTATATATGTAATTATAAACAACCCCTGGCACTACAGCCCATGAGGGCCTGGGCCTACCAAGCGACCGCTGCCCAGCCATTTGGTCTGCATATATTGGGATGACGCGTGGGCAGCGCGTCGGGTCCCCTCGGCCGTTAATCTTGCCTCACTGTCAGACAGCTACTCAATTGTCCTCACGAGGCTGAGTGCCCTCACATCAGTTTCCAAAATCCCTGACGGAGCCGGAAATCGAACCCTGGGCCTCCGGGTGAGAGGCAGGCACGCTACCCCAACACCACGGGGCCGGCCTATATTTGTAATTACCTGTATATATTTCCTTTTTGGCTAAAAAAGAATAGAGGCAAAGACTTTCTGATCCGCCTTCGTATTTTTAAAGTATGCACTTCGGAGATGTAGGACCCTAGTGACTTTTGACTGCAGTACTTGGTTGGTAACACTGAGGATAACGAGACCCGCCAACAAGAACTGGACATAATGAGGTCCAGGTCCCAACAAGGTTATTATACCACCGACTCATCTTATTCTGATATAGGTAGAGATAAGCAAAGCGTTATCCGCATCCGCTGACATTACGATAGTATTTTTATGTTCGACGATGTCGAAATGTAAATAGCCTATTATATGTCACAAAACTGTACTCTAACGAGGCTCATTATAGGGCAAGTTTTCTTTATGGGACAGTATCTCCCACCAATCAGAGCTCAAGAAACAGTTGTGTGACCAAGAATAGCATCGCATCTGCACTGAGTTCCAAGGCCTTCTAATTTAAATTTCATTGCGTGGCCTAGTGTCATAGTAGGGTAATCGAGGAGGCCATGGTCAAATACAAGGCATTCTCTGCGTCTCATGCGCTCTGTTCAGTACATAAAACTGGTGAAATCTCGATAGATATTTATGAATATTTATGTCGAACATAAAATAGTTATAATAATTATCGTCGAACATAAACAGTCGTATGCAACTCGCCTATAATGGTAATTAAGACACGAGTATGTTTATAAAACGAGCGTATGCGAGTTTATAATTTTATAATTACGGTATTGCCATTATAGGCTCTTTGCAATATGTAGGCCTACTAATAATTTATTAGATAAAGCATTAAGTATTAAATCAACACATTCAGACGCTTGCCACGGTGGGAGAGTGGTTATCGTGTCAAACTATCAATTCCAAGCTTGCCACGGTGGGAGAGTGGTTATCGTGTCAAACTATCAATTCCAAGCTTGCAGGTTCGCTCCTGGCCGTGGTAAGTGATTTTGGAAAGGCGGCAAAAATCACGATACGGATGTCATACGTTGTTGGCATGTTAAAGAACCCATTTGAATTCAGTAGGCCGTGTTCATAGTGGCAAAATTAATCTCAGGCTTTTCCGTCATCACAGAGTTCCTCATTTCTCTTCCAGAAAGCGCTGTAGTGTCAAGGAGCTTAGATATCTAACCTCCTTGACTTTCATAGTGCTTCAAGGAACAACAAAATTCGACATGCAAGCTGCCCTCTGGGTGTCAAATAACAGAGCTTGCACCCGGCACCCGTGGCTATACGATATTATTATTATTAGTAGTAGTAGTAGTAGTAGTAGTAACACATTTAGACATTTGAGGAGAAAGTTAGTTATTGAGGTTTCAAGGGGTGAAACTAAGAGTTCATCTGCCCCTTTTGAGGAGAAATTCGTTCCCTTTATTTTTACAGAAGTCAACACTAATTGAGGGTATTTGCTTCTCTCCTTTCTCTGTTATTCTCATACAATCCAAGTGAAAGCAAACAGGGAAATAGCAAGAAATGTGAGAGACGCAGATCTTATCAAAAGCTAAAAGTATTTTATAAAAATCCGGTTCAACTTTCTATTCTAAAATATATCCGCAAATTTACTCTAAACATTATCCGCTGCGTATCCGCACAGTGCTTTATCTATAGGGATAGCTGTCCTTAAATAAAGGAAACCAGCCTACCCAATGAGAGATATAATAATTTTAATAATAATAATCCTAGGTCGGAAATAGTAAAAGAATTCAAATACCTCGGAGAATAGATTAGTTGCCGAGCAAAGCAATGGAATCCAGGATAAATAAACTTGAACTGGCCTTCCAACTATAACAACAAGACATCCCTTTAAGTTGGGTCCAAGCTTAAACATTATAAGGCAGTGATTAAGCCAAAAGCACTGTGCGCAGCAGAAACCCTAAACGTGAATTTCAGAGGCCAGATGGAGAAACTCGAATTAAAGTAAAGGAATAGTTTAAGCAAAATCATAGGACCAAAATTTCAGGCTAATAAGATAATACACATCTCTAGAAAAAAATTAAAAACGTTGATACCATGCGAAAAAGGAGAATACATTTTTATGGTCATCTTCTCAACGTGAACACTAAGAGATTCACATCTTTGATTTCTTCCGTAAAAGCAAAGCAGAACCCACATGTTTTAAAGAAACTGAAAAAGACTTAGTGACAAAAATATAAGGTTCCAAGACAAATCTTCACTAAAATCCAAACCCATCATCTCGGAAGAAGAGATGAAAAGATGATCAGAAAGAATGAAGCGACACTAAGTTTAGGCAGTAGGCACGAAGGAAAGAATAACGCACAACGTACCCCAAGGAGGGAATCGAAAGAAGAAAGAATCCTACGTCGAGTTGAAATTTAATATAGCCTACCAATGTTTCAAATAAAACTGCGTCTCCCTTTGTCAATGTTAGAATAAATTAACAATGGCAAGCAGTCTCCATAGATAAAACAAGGTATAAGACATGAAGCCACGTCGAAACATAAATTGCACTCCATGACGACCTGAAACCAAGAAGATGTAACGAAACTATAGAGGGCAACCATGATCTAACCGCCACCTCTATTAATTAACAATGGCAAGCAGTCTCCATAGATAAAACAAGGTATAAGACATGAAGCCACGTCGAAACATAAATTGCACTCCATGACGACCTGAAACCAAGAAGATGTAACGAAACTATAGAGGGCAACCATGATCTAACCGCCACCTCTATTAATTAACAATGGCAAGCAATCTCCATAGATAAAACAAGGTATAAGACATGAAGCCACGTCGAAACACTCCGTGACCACCTGAAACCAAGAAGATGTAACGTAACTATAGAGGGCAACCATGATCTAACCGCCACCTCTATTAATTTCTATCCCTTGAGTACATCAAGCCTAACCAATCTTAATATTCCAAATGGTGGTTAATGGAAATGTTCAAAATGGTGACCTTCAGCGTAGAAACATTTGTGAGTAAGGTTCACGATAGTTTTCGTAGCCCCCCAGGGGCTCACATATAGTAGGACGTGGGATGGCGACCACGGGACCCCAGCTGAGTCGGCATTGCTTCCACTGACTTGTACCGCTCTTCTCTGTTATCTTTCCTGTCGGCCCCCCTTGGTCAACTCTTGTTCTCTTTCTGCTCCGACGGTATTAGGGTATCCGAGGCCTAGGGAGTCTCTTCCTTTCCCGCCTTAATTGCCCTTCTCTCATCTTTCCAGATCCCTGAAACTTCGAGGGTTCCGCCTTCTTTTTCTTTTACATTTTGTACGTCTTTTCACTTCCAATTACATTTTATACGTCATTACAATCCAAATTCCGTTTTGTGAGTTTTTTTCCATCTAAATTTCATTTTGCACGTACTTTCGATCTAAATTGCATTTTGTGAGCATTTTGATTTTCCCCTGCATTTTGTGAGTGTTTTGAATTTCCATTGCATTTTGTAAGCATTTTCAACCCCAATTGTATTTTGCCGGCATTTTCAATCTTAACTGCATTTTTGCAAGTATTTTGAATCTAAATTGCATTTCGTGGGTATTTTGACTCAACATTGCATTTCGTGGGTATTTTGACTCAACAGTGCATTTTGTGAGTATTTTGAATCTAACTTGTCTTTTTGTGAGTATTTTGAATCTAAATCCCATTTTGTGCATCCTTTCATCTAAATTCCACTTTGTCAGTCCTTTTCCTTTAACTTGCCTTTTGTGAGTGCTTTCAGTCTTAAGTTACATTTAGTTTCAGTCGACCTTGATGTTCGTCATGGTTTCGATTTCATTGTCATTTTCGCTATCACCCAGACCATTAGGCCCCTTACAACAACAACAACAACAACAACAACAACAACAACAACAATCATCATCATCATCAACTAGATCGACAATCCTGCTATCTTATATTTAGGGGCATAAAAATAATATCTACTTAGTATAAAACTAAGTCCCCGATTCTGGATGTTACGGGTAATCTCGAGAACCACTGGATGTATTTTGATGCCGTTTTTCACCATTCTGTACAGGATTTCTTGAGAAAGGTTTCTGTAGAAAATAATTTTATGATCAAAGGAAGCCGAGCAGTAACGATTTCAGTGAATCAAGTCGAAAAAAAATCCTACCGTCCGTGCGCCATTTTAGCCTACGCTGGGTAAACTGTTAAACATATCTATATACTATGAGTGTAAGAATAATTGTTCTGCATGAAAAGTTCTACAAAAAGTCCCAGACAGCAAATCTCTTATCTTCAATACCTCGCCCACTATAGTTTTTACGTTTTTATTTCTTCCAACAATTTCCATTTAATTACTAGCTTTGGAGACAGTTTACGAGCTAGCTAGCGAGCAAGCCTATCACCCCAATTTCAGCCCTCGTTGCGCACAATACAGTCAAGCCCAGCTTGGTGTCCTAGGCGAAACCCCACACAAGACGCGGCACAAACCTAAAAACCTGCTGAGTTTTAATTAAATGTTCAGTTTATAAATCTGGTATGGTTTGTTTACTATGTTTCAGGAAGTTGTTATTCATAATATATAGAGAATATATAAGTTAGTTTGACTGTTAGAATCTGGAAACTTTTCCAGTGGATGTCAATGTCCTGCCTGCTTCATGACAGCTAATATATCAGTTTCGTGTTCAAGACGCCTGTCGTCTTGTAGTCATCAATTCTCGTCAAAGCTACTTCCTTTCCGCATTCGTCAGTCTCCGGTTTTATTGAGGAATTGCTTGTCACGACTTGGCCTATCCCCGTCACCTTAGTTATAGGAGTTTTAAGGGGCGTAACAGCTAGGTCATCTGCCCCTCCCGCGTCACCTTAAATAAGTTACTAGCGATGTATCATTACCATTCATTCCCCATCACTATAAAAATAGTGATGATGTAGTCAGTGTCGCCCATCACTACAAATATGATGATTTATTTCCGTTGGGTTGAATCAGGATTATATACTAGCACTTAGGATATAAGTTAGCTGTCTACCGTAGTGTGACACCAATAAACTCATTGTTGCCCAGATGGCCATGGCATCACATAACCTATAATGCACCGTCTCTTGAAGAATATTGATACATTTCACCTCATACAGACTGCATATGACCTCGTAGTTCCGCCCCTTAAAACAACAATAACTAACTAACAAGACTGCATATGATACGCCATCTATAGTCTACTGTTCAGTTATTGCAGCGTCACCTTACGAAAGTAAAAGTCTCGGTCAAGAAATTTCCTTCAAAGCATAAACAACTTCTGTTTGGCGGTTCAAGTAAGGTGACTCCATTGATTTGCACCACTACTACTAGATGTCGCATATTGATATACACCACTACTACTAGATGTCGCACTGTGTGTTGCGAAAGGGAGGTGCATTTTACTGCAGTACCAGGCGAAGGTGATCGAGCTAATCCACTAATTCCAAGATCAAGTGGCGTTGATTTATACTATAATACTAATGTTGCAATGCCAATCAAAGAAAGTGTTGCCGTTGTGATTTTTTTTGTCGAAGTGCGTTTGGGCACACAATATTTTGTTTTTGTTTTTCCGTAAACTGTGAAATACTGTACACTCATTTGTTAAAACGACTCGCGCGCCACGTTGAGTGAAATGAATTTAATAATTCAAAACCTTTCGATAGCGTGCACACAACTAACCAAAGTTTATTTGTACAGTATAAACGATTCGCGCGCCATGTCTCATTTGTTGAAATGATACGCGCGCCCTCTATTGCAAAATGGATTTACTGATTCAGAAAAATTCGGGGGAGCGTGCACAACAACTCGCCAAAGTTGCAATCACATACGGGACAAGCAAATAAACTACCGGTACTAGTATCAAGATGACTATCAAATAAATAGAAATAAAGAAACAAAGTGATTATGTTGTGATCTTGTTTATTGAAGTACTTTTAGATACACTGTTTGTTGGTTTTTGTTTTTCCGTCTGGTGCCTACATGATTAAAACAAGGCTTTCCGATATGTGAGCAGGCCACAAACAATCTGTCCATGTAAGAATTTCGAAATTTTCCAAATTGTATTCACACACGACTACGGATTGCCCCGTGCTTTGTTGATGGTCATCGCAAATGCGAGTCGCACCGGAAACTGTAAACGATTGGAAACACACAAACTGCCGCTGAACTGTGTATTATGACTTACGAGCCACCTATAGTAAAATGGATTTGCTAATTCAAAAACCTTCGCGAGCTGGCCAAAGTGCATTTGTTGACACAACTCGCGCACCACCTATTGTTGACTTATTAAGAATCTTTCGCAGGCGTGCAAACGATAACTAACCAAACTTCATTTGTCGAAACAATTCACGCGCCATCAAACAATTCACACGCCATCTATTGTAAATTTGATTTACTGATTCAGAAACCTTCGCGGGAGTGTGCACAACAACTCACCAAAGTGCAATGTTAAAGCGATTAGCGCGCCAATACTAATTAGTTGAAAGGACTCACACGCCACCTATTGTGAAATGAATTTACTAAGTTAGAAACTTTCGCGGGCATGCACACGATAACTAAGGAATGTTCATTTGTTGAAACTACTCGTGCGCTACTTATTGTAAAATTGATTCACTATTTTAGAAACCTTCACTGAAGTGTGATCAATAACTCACCAAAGTTTCATCACAATTGGATGAATGGTATATGAACGCATATGGGGCTTTGTTGAAACCTTTGAGCATAAATACATGTTTAATTGTGTTCCTTTTATGTTTCGGAGTTTAGAGTAAACGTAAAAAAATGCAGGTAGTTAAGTAAAAAAATTAAGGTTACTTTACAATGAATTAACTACCTATGGAAAGAAATGCCCGATCCTTTTTTAAACGTCTCCTTACATCCATAATAGCATACGTGACACAGTAATACATCATTCTGGCTTAGTCTCTACTTAGTATAAAACAATGTCCCCGATTCTTGGATGTTACGGGTAAATTCGAGAACCACTGGATGGATTTTGATGCGGTTTTCACCATTCTGTAAAGGATATCTCGAGGATGGTTTCTGTAGAAAATAATTTATTTATGATCAAAGGAAGCCGAGCAGTAACGATTTCAGTGGAAAAGTCGAAAAAGAAACCTGGCGTCCGAGCGCTTTGTAAGCTTACGCTGGTTAAACCGTTAAAAATATCTAAATACTATGAGTGTAAGAATTTTTCAGCATGAAAAGTTCTACAAAAAAAAGTCCGCGAGAGCATATCTCTATCTTCAATACATCGCCCACTATAAAAGTGTTTTTGCGTTTTAATTTCTTCCAACCATGTCCATTCAACTACTGAGGCGACAGTTTACGAGCTAGCTAGGGGCGAGTCTATCACCTCAGTTACTGTTAGCTAGCGGACGAGCTTATTGCCCCAGATACAGCCAGCAGCAAACTGTCGAGTCGTGTTGAGTTAAAAACTTTAGAGAAGAGTGGTTGTGTTTGCAGTTTCCCTGGAAGTGCAACTCGGCTTTTCTTCATTTCGCCTGTGAACTTTTCGTTCCGCAAGATTCACAGTAAGTTAAGATTGGACGGAAGGGGGATTTGTGTTTCATGCACCTCGCCATTCTTAAATTACGTCTGACAAGAATTTGTTGCACATGCATCTCCATGATAATATAATTAATAGTCAGTCAGTGATTTTAACCCATCATGCCGAGACTAAAACGGATATTGGACGTTGTTCATTGACATCGAAAAAAAAAAAACGCTTATCACGTAATGCATTCATAACTGTTCCCGGGCGAAGCCTGGTCGGGTTGCTAGTAAAGAATAAAACTCACTTTAAAAAGCGCAATTCAATCATCACGTGTCAAACTACCGTAGTTCACCACAGTCGAGATGTTGTTGTCAACAATGTGACGTCATCAGCCATCTATAGGATTTATGATCGGAGGTTGATACGATTCGCGCGTCGTCACTCATTTGTTGAAACTACTCATGCGCTACCTATTGTAAAATTGACTTACTAATCCAGAAAACATCAACGTCGTGTCCAAAACATCTCACCAAAATGTCATCGCAATCGGATGAATTTATATGAGCGCTTACGGGACAGGCATATAAACTACTACGTAACATTCATTTTTATGTAGAGAGATTATGGACATACACACATCTCTGGGTAGCGGTTTGATAGCTTTTGCCAGCATTACCTGGAGAAACTGCGCCAAATGTAATAACCCTAAAATACTAACATTAGGCTAATGGATGCCTAATACTGTACTAATAATTTACGTACATTACGAACTTCGTGCGAAGGTACCAATTAGTTAAATGGTTGAAGTTAATATATATTTCGTATGTAACACTATATAGGCTACACTGAATCCTCTGTGGTCTTTGTAGTTTAATACGCTAAGTTCCATCTTAAATACAACAAATACAGAAGTCGTTTACTTTGACGTAAATAGCAGTACGTAATCTCTCCAGCCTGTTATACTGTCTCTGGTTTTTATGAGGTGGTTTTTATAATCCGTCCCCTCTGAAATGATGTGACATATCTACATCAAATCCCCCACCTCTTTTTATTGCCATGGAGAAACCAATATGTTGTTAAATTCAAGGATAGTTTCCAACAATTCTTTGCCCCATTATTATGCCTCTAGAAGTGATTGGCATTAATAACAAAAGCATTTGCATCACCACCATAGACCAGTAGAAGAGCTGAAGGGTGGGGACAGATATAGAGGGAGTTCTAAGCAGTACATTTTATGTATGTTAGTATTGTAGGGTTAAAATAAGCAACTATGTCAGACTACCATGTCTGTAATAGACTGGGTATAACTAGCCGCCATTTTGTTTCTTCCGTGCCTTCCGTTAGGGCTTTCCTTTCGTGCTGAAGAATCGATTACGAAACTAATGCTGGCGTTTGAGTCTGTTTGTGTACGAATAACATGTATCGATTAGACTTGTCGAAAGTCTTCTCCAACATTTGGGGAACTAATACAGACACGCGCTATCTTTCCGAGGAGCGGTACGATCTTGAACGAGCGGTAATGTGCGTCCCTGGACTGGGTAAGCGTGTCGACTCAAATACTCAGTTTGTATGGCGTATTAAAGAGATTCCCACACTCGGTAAAGAAGGAATGTGCGCGCCCTCAACGCTCAAATGAGGGGTGAAATAGCTGCTTCATGGAGAACAGGCGAGCATTGTACCACATTCCTGAGGGAATCGGTCGAATGCGGAAAGATCTGACCAGAGTTGTAAATCGCCGCGTTAATTCCCTGTCACGTGCCAGTGTGCTCTGAACTGGTCCAGGAGGATTAGACTTGTCAAGCACTGTCGAAAGTCATCTTCTTTAGTGAACAGAGGAGCACACGAGCTTGAATGGACTTACTTGCCAAGAGAAATGCGAGCACTTTCTTACGCGTCAAGATAATGAGCCAGTCACACACACCAGCATGTGCTGAGCTTTTGCAAGTACGTCATAGAACTAAAAGTGCAAATCTCAAGGGGGCCGTCCAGAGAAAAACTATATGGACATTTTACGAAAATGTGGAAATGTCATCTAAATCTAGTAAAACCATCAACAAAACAGATTTGATTAAAAAAATAGATAAAAGATAAATCAGATCCTCTTTTGTGAAGTATATGCCGCTTTTGAAAATTTGCAAGAAAAAATACTGTGTCAATTTTTCTTCAAATAATTTATATTGTTCAATACTTCATATTTAAATGAAAATCCACAGCCTGCTTCCAGTCTCCGAACGGGTCAGGATATGAACTGTGCCGGCTGCCGAAGCCTGTCGCACTCCTCTGGAGCAATGATTAAATGAATGACAGATGAAATGAGATGATAGTGGAGAGTGTTGCTGGAATGAATTTTTTGACAGGGAAAACCGGAGTACCCGGAGAAAACCCTGTCTGCCTCCGTTTTGTCCAGCACAGATCTCGCATGGAGTGACCGGGATTTGAACCACGGACCCAGCGGTGAGAGGCCGGCGTGCTGCCGCCTAAGCCACGGAGCCCGGTCGGAGACTAGAAGCAGGCTGTGGATTTTCACTTCGTATTTAAATGTAATTTGTATATAAAAATTCCTACCGCCTGAAAAATCCTCCAATCGAAAATTCCGTACACACGTTTTCTAATATAATTATGATAGACATGTAATGTTTCATTTGGCACATCATTACAGGAGAAAATGGGAGTCAATGCGTAAAATTGGATTTCTTGGAAAAATGAAAACAAGGGTTCAAATTAGTCTAAGTTGTCTCCTGAACTATTACCTAAAAGCCCCCAGAATCCTGTGTTCCTTCCTTTTTTCTTTAGCATTTTCTACACACTAATTTGCGTCTCTGGAGGCAAAGGAGAAGTTCTTGTCCTTCTCCAATTGTTGAAAAAAAGTGTGTGGTGTGCGGATTGACTCTAAGGAAATAAAGTTAGTTATTTATTGTTGTTTTAAGGGGCAGAACTACGAGGTCATCTGCCCCTTAAGGAAATAAACAATATGGGTAAACCTAATAAACTTTATCCAAGCAACGGAAGGCGAAACGTTTGACAGTAATGCGATGGAATTCATATTCGATTACCGTAGAAGATTCTCCATTGAAGAAGCATTGGATCCAAGTTTAAATTTGAGGCAGGCAGAAGAGCGCAATTCACTATAAAGTAATATTTCGGGAGACCTCTAAGCCCGCCTCCTGGCTACAGCATTGATTATGTGGACGAGTGAAAACTTTGGATGACCTAACCAAATACAGTGAGTCCAGGAACGTTCTCCGCAGTGCCTAGCGAGAGCTAGCTACAGCAGTTACGTTGGCATCATAACAAACAAAGTTTGTTCTCACCACAGCCATTCATAAGAGATGCCGGAAGTGTTGTACTTGTGTTCGAGGACAGACATCAACACCTAGCTGAGTCCAGCATTGCTTCCACTTACTTGTGCCGAGCTCCTCTCCGTATTCTTTCCTGTCGACCTCCCTTGGTCAACTCTTGTTCTCTTCCGACCCCGACGGTATAAGGTTATCCGAGGCCTAGGGAGTCTTTCACTTTCTCGCCTTAATTGGCCGTTGTCTCATCTTTCCTGATACCCTCCTTCTGTGAGGGGTCAGCCTTCTTTTTCTTTTCCTTTTACCTCCTGCCTTGTGCTCAAGGCCCTTAAGGAGGCAGGGTGTATGTAGCCCCACCACTTCTGGTGCACCCTAGATAATGCTACAACCTCAGGGGCTCACGGCTGGTGAGTTCGGGAGTTGGCGACCCCGAGGAATTCCTGAGCTGGGTCCGTTTTCCCCTTTTGTCCCTTACCTTTGGGGCGGACCCTCTCCTCTCCTCTCCTCTCCTCTTTTCCTTATAATTACTTTTCTCTTTAAGATTCCCGCACTGTTTTTGTTACTTGGTTCACCGTGTATCTAAATTCCCTTCTAGCGATTTGTTTTAAGGCATTTTTAATCTACGTTGCTTTTTGTATGTTCTTTTGATCTAAATTACATCTCGCGATTGTTTTTCAACCTCAATTGCATTTTGTAAAGATTGACAATCTAAATTGCTTTTTAGTAAGTCTTTCAATATGGCGGAGCGACCTTTGTGAGTATTTTGAATTTCAATTGCATTTTGTAAGTATTTTCAACCAAAACCGCATTTCGCACGAATTTTGAATCTAAATTGCATTTTTTTGGCGGGCATTTTACACATATTTCGATTCTCAATTGCATTTTGTGGGTATTTTGAATCTAAATTACATTTTGTCAAGTGTTTTCAATCTAAATTGCTTTTTGTAAGTATTGTCAATCCACATGAGTCGTTTAAATCTACCGTACATTTTGTAAGCATTTTCAATTTCAATTGCATTTTGTAAGTATTTTGAATTTCAGTTGCATTTTTGTAAGTATTTCGACGCTACATTGCATTTTGTACGTATTTTGAATCTAGTCTACGTTTTGTGGGTCTTTTTCAATCCATTCTTTTTGTGCATCTTTTCGTTCTTAATTCCCTTTTGTAAGACCATATTGGGAGTTGTTTCCATCTGAGTTCCTTTTTGTTCGTATTTTCCGTCTCAGATAATTTTGTACTGGTTTCAATTTCAGTATCATTTTCGCTATCACCCAGATCATTAGGGGCCGATAACCTTGATGTTAGGCCCCTTAAAACAACAATTATCATCATCATCATCATCATCAGACATCAACACGTCTGCACACATTGTCAAAGTCTTTCAACAAAGTTTCTCGCGGAATGGACTGCATATAATAAATGATATTCACTTGAAGTTCCTGAATCGTTTTTGGATTAGTTTTATAACTTATACATCAGATGTCGTGTTGATTTACTTGGACTACGGAGCACTATATCGGGGATGTCATAAAGTTTTTCGTCTGTTAAAAGCGTAGGCCTGCCTGTTCCCGGTACAACGTGAACTGAGCCAGTCACACGAAATTTACTTACCAAATCCCGAACGGTATCACGGTTTGGACACTTTGAATTAGGAAACCGCGCCTGAAATCTTAGTTTTACATTTTCTGTAAACCGATAGCCTTTGCGAAAAACATATTCCTGCAAAGAAACTCTCTTCAGTAGTAAACATTACGCCTGAATACTGTTGCACTCTTCCAATTATCTATCTGAACGTTCGCTTATCGCAATACACACTGAAGACATACACGCTCGCTCGCTCGCTTATCGCAATACACACTGACGATTTCGACAGGCTACAGCCCACACGCAACACGCACGGGAGTCCCCCTTTCAAGGACACAGTGCTGCCAACAAAAGTGATGACGCAACCACTCGCAGCTGCACGTAGCCCCTGCGGGGAACATTCCCGGCCCCCCTGTACTAGCTACAGTAATTGCTGGACATATGTAATATCGAACACTCAACGTCTGTGTTAATATAGCCACGGAATTTTCTTGGACCTTCTTATTTTTTATTTTTTTTTCATAAGACTAGATCACTTTATATGCAATTTCCCTTCTTAAAGAGAGAGAGAGAGAGAGAAAGAAAACCAATTGCCCCACTAGGTGGGATTTAAAATTATTTGACGCTAGGCTCAGCTTGAAATATGCTACGAATATACACACATCAAAAAAAGTTTTGCATCACCTCGGTTCCCAGATCTCCGGCATATAGACGTTGACTGTGTATATTGTATCAAAGATACAGTCCCTTTGACTGTTCATAGATGTCACTAAAACTGCTCAAAGATGTAAACAACCATGCATGAGCAGGGCCTATTAGACGGAGGGGGTACGACAGCCGATCAGTTCCAGTCATTCCACCAGGACGAAGGTACGCTGCTCATGTTGTCTGTAGTTCTACCATGCCTAGAAGGTCAATACCGCAGTTCGATCGCGTCCGCATTGTTACTTTGTGTCAAGAAGGGCTCTCAACAAGGGAAGTTTCCAGGCGTCTCAGAGTGAACCAAAGCGATGTTGTTCGGACATGGAGGAGGTACAGAGATACAGGAACTGTCGATGACAGGCCTCGCTCAGGCCGCCCAAGGGCTACTACTGTAGTGGATGACCGCTACTTACGGATTGCCGCTCGGAGGAACACTGACAGCAATGCCACCATGTTGAATAATGCGTTTCGTTCAGCCACAGGACGTCGTGTTTCAACTCAAACTGTGCGCAATAGGCTGCATGATGCGCAACTTCACTCCCGACGTCCATGGCGAGGTCCAGCTTTGCAACCCCGACACCATGCAGCGCGGTACAGATGGGCCCAACAACATGCTGAATGGACCCCACAGAATTGGCATCACGTTCTCTTCACCGATGAGTGTCGCATATGCCTTCAACCAGACAATCGTCGGAGACGTGTTTGGAGGCACCCTGGTCAGGCTGAACGTCTTAGACACACTGTCCAGCGAGTGCAGCAAGGTGGTGGTTCCCTGATGTTTTGGGGTGGCATTATGTGGGGCCGACGTACGCCACTGGTGGTCATGGAAGGCTCCGAAACGGCTTTACGATACCTGAATGACATCCTCCGACCCATAGTGCACCCATATCGGCAGAATATTGGAGAGGCATTTGTCTTCATGGACGACAATTCTCGACCTCATCGTGCACATCTTGTGAATGCGTTCCTTCAAGATAACGACATCGCTCGACTACAGTGGCCAGCATGTTCGCCAGACATGAACCCTATCGAACATGCCTGGGATATGTTGAAAAGGGCTGTTTATGGACGTCTTGACCCACCAACCACTCTGAGAGATTTACGCCGAATTGTCGTTGAGGAGTGGGACAATTTGGACCAACAGTGTCTTGATGAACTTGTGGATAGTATGCCACGACGAATACAGGCATGCATCAATGCAAGAGGACGTGCTACTGGGTATTAGAGGTAGTGGTGTGTACTGCAATCTGGACCACAAATGCTGAAAGTCTAGCTGTATGATGGTACAACATGCAATGTGTGGGTCTCATGAGCAATAAAACGAGCTGAAATGTTGTTTGTGTTGATCTCTATTCCCTTTGTATTTAAAGGTTCCGGAACTCTTGGAACCGAGGTGATGCAAAACTTTTTTTGATGTGTGTATTTAGCGGGGGTTGCAGACATGGTATGAAGGTCATGCTTAGATAGTGCTAGTTGCGGACAAGGATCGGGAAGCCAGGCGCTTGGGAATTCCTAATAAGATGGACTTGTGACTCGAAATATGACGACGAAGCTTTAGCGGATTTTTCCCGCATATAAAATGTACAAAAAGAAAATTAAAAACTAGATTAATTTATATGCAAATTAAAAATATCAAATGTACAACTAAATTAGAAAATATTAAAAAAAAAACTTTAAACCGCCAATGTTGCGGCACTCCGGGGGTCCATGGTTCAGTCCCAATTGGACCTTAGCCTCCAATAATATAAGCTTGGACTTGCATAGTCCCGTGTTGTGATTGGATCAAGTTTATATTGTCTCCGACCCGGAGAAAGAGGGATACTCGTTGCTCTGAGTTCTTTTATATTTTATTCTGGCAACGGTATGTGTTTCCTGGCGCGTGGGCTACTTACAATTATTGTTAAACCAGACTTTTTATTTTTAGTCACTGATTTGATGTTTGAGTTGTGCAGTTTCATTTCTAAAATGAAGGAATGGTAGACCTCGCCTTGTAACGGACTTAGTGAGTGTGGACCGCTAATTACGCCCTTGAGGTCAACAACTGAAGATAATTGCTGCGATCAGACTGAACAAGGTTCTGTGAGTCATGGATCAAAACCACAGGATTGTTGCTCGAGGTGCAGCGTCTAAGCCGTCTCCCCCCCCCCCCCCCCTCTATGTGAGAATTAGTAATATTAACATCGATACCCAGCTGTTATTTGTCTGTCTATGCTTCAAGTAAGAATATACAATCTAAGACCGGTATTACATTATCGAAGAAATTGACAAATACATTTTATAATAGTACATTATGCAACGAGCCTATAATGTTAATTAAGACACGAGTAGGCTATATTTCTTAATTAACATTATAGGCGAGTTGAATATAACTGTTCACGTTCGGCGATAACTATAATTATTTTATGTTCGAACATAAATATTCATTAATATCTGTCGAGGTTCCGCCAGTTTTATGTACTGTACTGAACAGAGCGCATGAGACGCAGAGAATACCTTGTATTTGACCATGGCCTCCTCGAATACCCCACTATGACACAAGCCGCGCAGTGAAATTTAAAATAGGAGGCCGTGGAAGTCAGCGCAGCTGCGATGCTATCCTTACCTAATTCGGCACTCAACTGTTTCTTGAGCTCTGATTGGTGGGAGAAAGTGTATTGTAATGCAAACTTGTACTATAATGAGCCTCATCATAGGGCGATTTTCTGAAATATAATATTTACAATTCGCCATGGTCGAACATAAGATATTTTATAAACCAGAACTTTTATAACATTTATACAAAGCATTACACTACATCAAATATTTTATCATAGGTCAGCAAAATGGATGAAGGACAATTCCTTGTTCACTTTACTGTATTTCGGTAGTTGAAATTCTGCAGTGGTAATGCCGGTATGTAAAAGAAACGGAAAGATAAACTACGAGTTTAACCATGGTCGCCAACGTGACAAGAAAGATATTTACCCGAGCAAAATCTCGGTGAACGAGCTGCAGTACGAGGACTCCAAAAATGTAATTAATATTTAATTATTAATAATTATGATGAATTGAATGATGGTGACGTTCTAAACAACCACTGCCCGAGCAAAGAAAATTGAAACATACGAAGAAAAAAAGTACGCATTAAGTGGGATCCTCTCGTACTGCAGTCGAACGTTCCTCCAACTAGACACTTGCTTCTTGCGGTTGGTTACATGTAAAGATTTACCCACTCTTGTAAGTGAAATTGACGAATTATAATACAAATATTATAACATAAAGTACACTACTATTCACGGCTTTCCCCCAGGGGCTCACAACTTGTGGGACGTGGGTTGGCGACCACGGGACCCCAGCTGAGGCCGGCATTGCTTCCACTTACTTGTGCCGGGATTCTCTCTGTTAACTTTCACTCGACCTCCCTTGGTCAACTCGAAGGCTTCGAATCTCCTACGGCTTGCAGCATTTATGGTCCAGGTCTCAGAGTCATCTGGTCTGTCGTAAATTTCCCTCTAATTCCATACATCAGGTTCATCCTCTTCTATTACTTTGCGAGCTCTTGTCTCGTGCCTGCATATTCTCACAATGACCAAGTGCCATAATGTAGAATAATGGAGGGAATGCTGTGCAGCTAAACATAGCTGTCAGCTATCAAATTGATGCTATTTAAGTTACATGAAATCGCTCACACTACTTCCCAGGGTCATAACATGGACACAGTCAAATAAGAGTTACGAGACCCTTGTCTCTGTTCCGCATGATAACGCTCACAGATGCGGTCCAAGGTAGGCTCATGGAGGGGTTTGATTTTACATAATCGGAAGTGCAATCCATGCCCTGAGAAACGAGTAACCACATGACTGAATATCATTTTATACGGGAAATGCAGGGTGTTTGAAAAAGAACTCCGTAGTTTTAATGTGTCCCAAGATTCTGTATAAAGAGACATACACTATTCTAGTTTGTGGTGTGTGATTAATCAACTCTCCAAGTTTTGATTTGATCAGCAGGTTTTATTTCATGTAAACACGGATCTGTTCAACAACATTTTCAGAAGTTGTCGGTCTACCTGGTGATTTTGCTTTTAAAACAGTACCGGTTTCCTTGAAAGACTTTAGCCAATTACGGATAGTTTTTGCTGTAGGCGTTCACCACCATTCTGACGTCTAAAATTACGTTGCACTGTTATAACAGACTCAGTTTTCACAAGCCAAATAACACACTGCGCTTTCTGTTGCGGGGTACATATTGCACGCACGCCTGGACTGAACTGAGGGAACAGAGGAAGCAAACAGCACTGGGGCCGTCTCAAGGTCAAGCAGACCTGCTAACTGCAGGGGAGCCAAACTTGAAGAGTTGATGAATCACACACCACAAACTAGAATAGTGTATGCCACTTTGCACAGATTCTAGGACACATTAAAACTAGGGAGTTCTTTTTCAAACACCCTGTATAAGGCAGGGAAAGGAAACGTCTTCAACTGTTTCAGAATGAGAACTGAGAAAGTCGAGCCATGAAACGAAACTGAAAGAGGTTTCAGAGGCCAGAACGTCCATGGAAAAAAGTGACCCATCTCAGGAATCCCGCGGGGTCCCTAACGTCTGAGCTCACCAACAGGGTGCAGGGTGTACCCTTTCGCGCCTTGTGCAGGAGATACCATGAAAATACAACACCTCGAAGATGAGACGAGGGTCAATTTAGGCGGGAAATTGAAAGACATTGTAACCCTAACATGGTAGGGACGGAATAGAACATCTGACCAAGGAAGATGGTGACAACAATGGATGGAACCCTATGGTAGCCACTACCTGAGTGTCCCTAGGAGTCAACAACAAAGGAAACACATAGTAAATTAGGGATGATAAACTGGACAAATGTAAAAGTGGCCACGTGCCAAGCTGAGAAGCTTACGAATTATCCTTTATGCTCAGCTGCTAACAATACACTCGTGTTTGAAGGATTGACGACCTTAAAGGGGACAACATTCCTGGCCATATCCTAGCAGCACGTGCTCGTAATGGCTCGGGATTCCGAATTGAGCCACCATTAATGTCGTACTTATCTCATTTATATTCTCCCCATTTTCGACTTCTAAGGACCACGTTTCTTTATTACCGCTACCTCTCTTCTTTTTCTAGATCTTCGTTGTTTGCTTTAACCTCCTTTTCTTTGCCCCTTGCATCGACCTCATAATTGTATTCTGTTATGTACAATGTTGCCTCCAATGCTCTGACTAACATCTTCACTCCATTTTACAGTGTTGCACTATTGTAACTTTCAGTCGGTCAACACTTCCAATGAGCATGCGAAAATATCTCCTGAGTAGCATCTTTCGCTCGTGAAGCGACCATCTTCAGATCTCAATATAAAAGACAAAATAGCTCTGCAAAACACTTACTTATCTATATTTAGCGTATGGCTTTTAGTGCCGGGAGTGTCCGAGGACATATTCGGCTCGCCAGAGGTTGTAGCTGCTTAAAGCGGACACCCATAGGGTGAGCTACAAGTTCCGTTCAATTAACAAGTAGATCCTATGTTCGCTACCAGATGTCACTCACACCTAGTTGTGAACGTTGATAGAGCATTCTAACCTACAATAATAAACTCCAAAACCAAAGCACGTCAATAACTTAGAAAGTGAGGCAACTATAACTGCCCCCCAGGGGATCGCAACTTGTAAAACGTGGGTTGGCGACCACGGGACCCCAGCTGAGTCCGGCATTCCTTCGACTTACTCAGTCTTCTTTCCTACCGACCTCCCTTGATGAACTCTTGTTCTCTTCCGACCCCGACAGTATTAGGGTATCCGAGGCCTAGGGAGTCTTTCACTTTCCGCCTTAATTGGCTCTTGTCTCATCTTCTCTGATCCCTCACTCTTCTAGGGATCAGACCTCTTGTTATCTTTTCATGTTATCTCCTACCTTCTGCTCAAGGCCCTCAAGGAGGCAGCCCCACCACTTCTGGTGCACCCTGGATAGTGCTACACCCTCAAGGGCTCACGGCTGGTTTCCTGAGCTGGGTCCAGTTTTTCTCCTTCTTCCATTGCCTATGGGGAGGCCCTTTCCTCTCTGCCTTTCATGGCTCTCCTGCCTTCCTAGTCCCTCAATTCTCATTCTTCGAGGGTTGAGGACATTTCCTTTCCTCCTGTATTTTATTTACATTCTTCCCTTTGTGTTCCCCATTTCCTCTTCTACTTTGTAAGAGAGTACCTACTGTCGACCAAAGTATTATGTGTACTCGAGTTTGAAGGTTGTTTGTGAAGTAACCAATAGATCTACATAAAATCCAATAACATCATCATTTTCGTCGTTCTATTTTACGTTAGTTCATGTAGGGTGGAGTTTTTAATTTATATTTTAATATTTTTATCGCAGTTGGAACACAAAAAGTGCCCGTTTTTAAGCGTGTTTCAACCATGCGTCACATTTAAGAATTATTATCTCACAAACTCGTCATCAGATCGCATCCAAATTTTAACACAATATACATTGGAATGTTGTATAACTGGTTTATTAATTTCAAAATTTTGTGTGTTCAAGAACGAAAGTTGTTATCATTTTTGTAAGGTAACTTTTTCTCGGCTCGGGGTGGTTGGATTCCATCTGATGACGGGTTTGTGAGATAATTCTTAAATGTGACGCATGGTCGAAACACGCTTGAAAACGGGCACTTTTTGTGTTTCAACAGCGATAAAAAATACTAAAATATAAATTAAAAATTCCAAACCTACATGAACTAACGTAAAATAGAACGACGAAAATGGTGATGTTGTATTTTATGAAGGTCTATTGGTTACTTCACAAACAACCTTCAAACTCGAGTACACATAATACTTTGGTCGACAATAGGTGGTTAGTTTTAGTTGTAGATTTCATTTGATCGTCTACCATTTTCACGATCGGGGCCGATAACCTAGATGTTAGGCCCCTTAAAACAACAATTATCTACAACTATTACTGATAAATACTAAAACACGAGTGTGTCCTACTTGTTCACTTATTAACCCAGTACTCTAACAAATGGGGGAATTGAATATGTTTCGGTCGTTCAGCGAGCATCATCGGATCCAAATTTACAATACAACATTGATCTACAGAACAGTGCCAAAACGCCCAAAGCCGAACGGTCGCTAAAGGCACAGCACAATTGTGCTCATAAAACACTGAAGCTTTAAGCACTCGGTAAAGAAAGGGTTATTCAACAAGAAGGAACAGTTTTCAAACATTTATTTCGTCCAAACTACAAAAGGTAGAACCATAATTCCTACGATCCTGGACAGACAAAAGTGTACCGGTATAATGTGATTTCTTTTTCTGATGAATCCACTTTTCATCTCTCCGGTACAGTTAATCGCCATAACGTTAGAATTTGGGCAAGTGTAAATCCTAGGGCAATTATTGAACATGAACGAAATTCACCGAAGATTAATGTCTCCTGTGCCATATCTGTAAACAAAGTTTATGGAGCTTTCTTCTTTACGGTGAAATTTGTGACAGGACTAACATATCTAGACATGCTTCGAAACTGGTTATTCCACGTCCGTCGTTACCTGAATGACACCATTCCATCGCTGGTGGCCTCCCATGTCTCCAGACCGCACTCCGTGTGATATTTATCTGAGAGGTTACGTAAAAGACCCCCTATGCCTGACACTGTTGAAAGTCTGCGACATCGAATTGTTGAAGCTGTGAATTCGATAACTTGAGACCGGCTGATTCGTGAAATGAGCCACCGTAACACAAGGTGCTCGTATTGAATGCATAAAAAAGTGAAAATTGAAGTATTTTCTTTTCTATCTTTAGTAGTTTGGAAGAAATAATTGTTTGAAATGTGTTCCTTCTTTTTGAATAACCCTGTATTGTAATGTCCAAACTAGAATTGTAAACAAATGGTGGTCGTCCAAGCGAGGCGAGGATAACAGCGCCAAGTGAACGAGGTGTGATTTAAGGAACACTCGAGGTCTCTATTAGAAACTGCAGACCGGTAATCATGCTGGACCCAACTCTGAGCCCTGAGGGATGCACAGACCACCTACGTGGCGCGGGGATATGATGTCATGTCACACAGGTTTATTGCCTGCCAACAGACAGCACTTCCACCTGGTGGGCAAGGCTTGCCAACCTTTACTAGCTACATTCCATTGCTACCAACAGAGAAAAATTCAAAGTCTGCAGTCCTTACTTGAATTAAAAAAACGGATAACACACACTAATACAGTCATCACCGGTTATCAGACAGATTCTACACAGACCCAAAGTACACGGGGCTACATGATGTTTTTCGGCTGCATTCCAATATTTTTGTTTTACATTCATTAATTTTCATCATGAATTCTTCTCCACTTAACACAGCGTCCGGGATAAATAGAAAGCTTGAGCCGACAGTTGGGAATGCTAAGGCTTACATGGCTTAGTATGGTCTAAATTGTGGTTTGTGTGTGTTATAGATTTCATGAGAAAGCTAATGGGGACCATTTTGCGACTTCGCGTTCCACATTCCCGACAAGCACCGTCAGTTTAAAAGTCGATATATATATAGGCTATGTCACGATAACTATCGGCATTTTGCACAAATCACTTTCAAATTTATACATTAACCATGCACATACCCTCAAGAATTTTCTCTCTTTGTTATGGCGAAAAACGATCGGAGTGAATTACTAGGCTGCATGACCAGGGTTGGATGACTCAAGAAACACCATTATCGCTCCTCAAAACACCTGCGATGTTACCAACTGCAAGTTGAGTAAATAAAGATGATAATAATAAACTGTATATTCAGGCGCGGATTCAAAGGGGGGGGGGGGGCGGGCGTCACGGGGGTCATAACCCCCCGCCTCCCCAACGGAGACAATTTTTTTTTGCATACTCAAAAAACGAAAACACAATAACCAGACAAATAATACCATTTTTCTTAACAATTTCGATTCTCTGACCCCCCCCCGCGCAAAGCCAAACTCGAGATCCGCGCCTGTGTATATTCAACAAAAGAACGACGAAATGCGTTTCCAAGCCAACATATGAAATCAATAAAACAGAGTAGTTGAGTAATCTATACGTGGGCTGGGCTGACGTAACAGATGCACCGTTCGTGAAGTTATCTAACAAGACGATCTCTCAGGTCAGCGTACTCGGCGTTGTTTTGTTTTGCTTAGGGAGGAGTATCAAAGCAATTGTTTGTCGGCCGGGCTAGTTTAATGCTGGCCGCTATATATAAACACACCGCTTCATTGAACCAACCGCCTTCCCTGCGGCGACACCTTCAGTGTTCCCAACTTGGGCGACAAATGCACACATGTGCGCACCTGAAGTCAAAATAGTTGTTTCCGGTTTTTCATGCAGAAAACAACATGTTCACTATAATGTATGGGTACAGGGGCGGCTCCTCATTAAAATACTAGGGTGGGCCAGATGATACTATTGATGTTACATATTAAATATTGTTTTATATTTGGCATTTATTGTTGCCAATATTGCCATTGTCATAATTCCACACAACACAAAATTTGTAACAAGTTTTAATAAATAGTCGTTGCATTAAAAACTGTACCCACATGGCTCTTTCCACTCCCGTGCTTGGATGAAGCAAATTTATCCATCAGCTTGGTTGATGAGGTCATAATTCTTTAATTTCTAACTTTGTGTTTAGAGCTTTAGAAGAAAACGGATTTGTTTAAAAATTCCAATTTCATTTTCCTATTTCGGCATACAATCGACATATTAAATAACTACGTACCGTGCCACAAATTTAAAAAAAAAAACATTTATACAGGAAAAATTTCAGCTTCATCGACATAACTCACTAACACATTGTACTGTACTTGGAATATCAGACAACTGAAAATATACAATTATATGTTTGTCTTATGTCAGCAATCTGCGAATAATAGATGAATACCTGTTTAAGAGCGTGGGGTGAGGTGAACCCTTCTCCCGTAATCCTGTTTGACAGAGACAGAAGGAGGAAGCTTCAAAGCAACGCTATGGGCCCAATCTGCTGGCCCTTGGAGAGAGAGAAAATTCCCTTCATAGCACTGAAGAATTCGCGTGCAAGTCAGTGTTTCCTCACCCGGCTCATGAAGCCATCTGGGACTTGCTGTGGAGCGGCCCTCGCTATGACGATACACCGTACGAGACTGTCAGGATCTTAAGCTAGGGATCAGTCATTTATAATGAATTCTCTCTAGAGATTCTAGAAGGGTAAAACACTTATTTGAGTTGAGTATCTGCAATATAAAATAGTTTTAAAATACATTAATTAAACAAATTATTTGCAATGCTGCCTAACGGCCTTGGGTGGGCAGGGCCCATTCGGCCCTTAATGACGCACCATCCCTGTTGAGTATAATTATTAATCTTTTTTTTTTTTTTTTTAGTGACAACGTCAAACAAATTGTTGGAAATAGCGACGTTCGTGAAAAAGTGTTACAGTGAAAGGTGATGATATCGTTTATCTCTCTTCTGCCGCTGCGCTCGAGTGTCGCTACTGTCGTTATTGGATGAATAGATTTTGATGCGGTTTTCACCATTCAGTAAAGGATATCTCGAGGAAGGTTTCTGTAGAAAATAATTTATTTATGTTCAAAGGAGGCCGAGCAGTAACGATTTCAGTGAAAACTTGGAGAAAGACACCTGGCGTCCAAGCGCTGGGCAAACTCTGTGTAAGTGTAAAAACTGTTCAGCATGAAATGTTCTACAAAGAAGTCCGCGAGAGCATATGTCTATCTTCCAACAATCTCCATTCGGTTACTGAGGCAACAGTTGACAAGCTAGCTAGGGGCGAGGCTATCACCCAAGTTACTGCCTAGCTAACGGGCGAGCCTATTACCCCAGATACAGCCAGCAGCAAACTGTCGAGTCGTGTTGAGTTAAGACTTCAGAGAAGAGTGGTTATGTTTGGAGTTTCCCTGGAAGTGCTTTACTTCATTTCGCCGGTGAACTTTCCATTCCACAAAATACATACCGTACTTAAAAAAATATACGAAGCTGAAATTTCGCAAGAGCGACAGTTTAAACAATTCAGTCCGAGAAGACGTTGCCACGCTCAAATATCGTCGCGCAACGTAGTTGCACACACCCAATATATTTTAATTTTTTCTCCGGTGTACGAACACGAGGCCCAATATAATGTATGTGCGTCATTGGGGTGGTTTTATTTGTCCTTTTTTTTAGTTTTGTGGCTTATTTTTAGGGGTTGGGTTCTTTTTCTTTTTTTGCAACTTCACCTATTGTCGACTACATTTTTACTACTCATTTTCAATTGATCTCCTCTTAAAGATCTTTTCTGTCCATTGCGGGTTCGCTAAATTCATTCTAGGTGGAAAAAGATTTAATTGTGAATTCACCGGGTACTTTTTTAAATAAGTTACACGGAATTCCTTTGCCAAATTATGTTAAGAGAAGTGGTGTTCCATTCATGTTACATCACGGCAATGTTGTATTTTTTAAACATTATATAAATGCTTCGGTGGCGTAGTCGGTAGCATGCTGAACTGCTGTGCCCAAGATAGCGGATTCAAACCCGGCTGAAGTCGTATTTTTTAAGAGCGTTAAATCCTTCAGTATGGCTTCCTTCGGAGGGGAAGTAAAGCCGATGGTCCCATGGCATAGTGTTATGGCACGTAAAAGAACCTTCCACTAACTACACTTGTGTGAAGCTAAATTTCTAGGTTAGATTTCGTTGGAACGCTCTATCAAAGTTCCAACGTTCACCACTAGGTATTAGTGACATCTGGTAGCAAAGGTTGGAACTACTTGAATTTGAACGGAACGTGTAGCTCACCCTATGGGTGTCCGCTTGAAGCAGCTACAGCCTCTGGCGAGCCGAACATGTCCTCGGACACTCCCGGCACTAAAAGCCATACGATAAATAAAATAAAATAAAATATTAAATATGTAATTAAAACAAAATAGTTAATTAATTATAATTGGAATTATTAACATTTTTACGTTTCTATTTTTTGTTTTTATGTCCTTTTTTAGGCAATTTATAGGTCTTTAACTTCCAAGCGCTGCTGTATAAAGCTTATCTACACCTTTCGCTTTAATAATAATAATAATAATAATAATAATAATACCGTATGGCCTCTGGTGACGGATGCAAGCTTTGTTATTTGACACCCAGAGGGTAGCTTGCATGTCGAATTTCGTTGTTCCTTGAAACACCATGAAAATCAAGGATGTTAGATATCTAAGCTCCATGAACACTATAGCGCTTTCTAGTAGAGAAATGAGGAACTTTGTATTGGCGGGTACTCCTGAGATTAATTTTGCCATTATGAACACGGCCTACTGTATTCGAATGGGTTCTTTAGCATGCCAACATCGTATGACATGCGTGCCGTATTTTTGCCGCCTTTCAAAAATCACTCACCACGGCCAAGAGCGAACCTGCAAGCTTGGGGTTGGTAGACCGACACGTTGACCACTCACCCACCGTGGCAAGCTGCCTTTCGCTTTTCATTCAACTGAGTTTGTTTCACTTCATTAGTGACGGTGATGGACTGTTTCTTGTCGGATTTGTTTGGTCTTTTTCTTTCGTAAAATATTCATTCAATTCATCAGGTGCATGTAACTGCTCCTTTTCCAACGCTCTACCCCTGAAAATCATAGCGTGATATTAATACATTCAATGGGATAACCAGTTTCGATCGTCAAGTGATCATCAGATCCCTTTTTTCTTTTCTACTGTGGGTTAAGATATTTACAATTCATTGTATACTTGCGTATATTCTCAACAGTTTTGTTATGATGATGGCCTATTTGTTTAGTGTGGTAGCGGTTTGTAAATGGTCAAGGATTGTATTTGTAACTTAGAGATGGATTGGGCGATCTCAGATCACTTGAAAAAGTCAAAGAGCGATACTTAAAGGCTGCCCTATGAGTATCAAAATACACGCGCTCCAGACTTGTTTATGAACTTGCCACGGAAACTTTTCTTATGGAAGACTTAAGATTTCGATTGCAATTGCCTTCTACAAGACACGAACAGCAATTCCCAAGGATGAGACAAAAAAAAAGCGAGCGGAAATCGACCTGGAATTCTATGGAGACTGATGCCATGTCTCAGAGAAATTGGACTGAACCTAACAATGAAATGAGGAGTGCTCTGAATAGACTTGCTGTACTCGGCTTCCATCATAAGCTGTGCGTGCGGCGTGGCTTTCATGAACCTTCTGAGAAGTGTGTGTGCATATTATGTGCGAAACAGTGTGGTCGATACCATTTTAGTGAATGCTCTAACTAAGAGAACACTGTCCTTATTGGATTACTCGAAAATGTATTGCACATTATGTGCGCAGTTCCTTTATTATTAATGAGCTTAGCTGGTTATTGGAGCGTCCATCTTTGTGCAGCTGCTATCACTACACGCTCTCAAAGGTTGCTAGGATACGAGAGGCACATCGTTCAAATTCAGCTCCGTTGGTAGCATGCTGAGCTTGTATGCCCAAGATAGTGGGTTCAAACCCGGCCGAAGCCGTCGGATATTTAAGAGCGTTAAAAATCCCTTATTATGCCTTCCTTTGGAGGGGAAGTAAAGCCGGCGGTCCCATGTCATAGATTTATGGCATGTTAAAGAACCTTCCACTAATTACACCTGTGTGAAGCTAAATTGGATAGGTTAAGAATGTACTGTAAACAACGCTCTTAGGTTTCTACGTTCGTTGCCAAGAGCCGACTGTGGTGGCGTCTAGTAGCAAAGTTCTGTACTTGGCCTAGTAGTCGTTGACGGTGGCGCTTGGCGGCAAAAGTAGGAACTATTTGAAAAATTCTAAGTTGCAGTCTGTACTTAAATTAAAAAACAGAGACACACACTCATACAGCCATCACAATTAACACCGGTTATCAGACAGATTCTACACACACCCAAAGTACACGGGGCTATATGACCACGTTGTCGCATTCCCCAAACTGAGGAACCAACCAAGTTAGCTAGTTATTGTTGTTTTAAGGGGCGGAACTACGAGGTCATCTGCCCCTGAACCAACCAAACTACTACGACACAGGTTATTTTGTTTACTTTCTTAGTTTTCAACTAAACACATGTTACCGTTTACAAACAAGAGGCTAACAGCAGCGTCTCGAAGGATTCAGTAGCTGTGGACACGCGGAGGGGAATGCGAACTGCTCATCAGCAAGCGAGTGTGGCCGTGCTTAGTTCTTCACGAGTCGGGTTTAACATCATCTTGAAGTTCCTTTAGCAGAAACACGATAAGCTTATTGACTGTTCTATATTTTGTGCAATATACGTTGGCACCACTGGGAAACGAACGGTCGAATAGTTGAAATTACGTGTTGTATATTAGTCATAATAGTTAGGATTATTCAGTTCGGGGATGAGAGGCAGATCACCTCGCTGTTCCGCCCCAACAATAATAACTATAACTATAGAGCTATGAGTCCCAAACGCATCGAAATTTGCAAACGATTTATGTAGTTATTAATTAGTTTAATTTTCATTTACATTAGGCCTTCATGTATTTTGGCATTTTCCAGTAACAACAATTTTTTGAAGAACAACTAATGGTGACCCCAATGTCCCAACAATGAGAACCACCAGCCCAGAGTGCGGTCTGCTTTTTAATTGTCACTCTACTGTGCAGACTGTTGCTAGGAGACGGTCTACTGTACTGGCGGGCGCTAAGAGCTCAATGAGTGCAGTGTGTGATTCACGATCCACTCCACGCACTTCACTAGTTACATTTACATTTCATTCCAATTGAACATTTTCTATATCTGATTTCATTTATTAGTACACCTCGCAGTGTAGCGTCTAGCATTCTTGCCTCAAGCCACGAAAGTTCGGGTTGGAATCACAGTTCTGCCAAAAATTAATTTTAGTTCTAGGGTTGAACGGGGTTCATTCCTCACTTCTGCTCCAGGCGAACAGCTTAAGGCCACAGCCACCTCCTACCACAAAGTTCTAGCCTTAATCGCACACTACAGAAATATTAGAAGCTAGTTTTCAGTTGCCTGAATATTTTACAGTGTTCTACAGAACGAAACTTCGTATGCGCCGTTTGAAGGCCGTCTGCCGAGCAGCAGCGTAGCGCCCAACTAGTTCAACCCATTTAACGTATTTAATAATTAGTCATTAGTGTAAGAAGATGGAGTAGGAATTATCCTTGGTCAATGCCAAATTTACTCAATGCGATATAAATGCGAAATTTACTCAATGCGATATAAATGCGAAATTTACTCAATCGATATAAATGCGAAATTTACTCAATCGATATAAATGCGAAATTTACTCAATGCGGTATAAATGCGAAATTTACTCATTGCTATATAAATGCGAAATGTACTCGATGCGATAACGTCCCTATGAAGGCTTCCAAAATGATGGTATATTGTGTTTCACGGCCAATGAATTAAAACTCATAAATTTTTCTAGGTTTGTGCCGTGTGTTGTGTGGGGTTTCGCCTAGGACACCAAGCCCAGGAAAAATGCTGAGTTTTAATTCACTGGCCGTGAAACACAATAGCACCAATTAATATTGAGTTTATAAGCTAAATCCGTCACTATTTTCTGCAAGTAATCCATGACTCACGCTGGCCTCTGGGGTCACTAATTCCACAGCTGCAGTGCGTCTCTCATCGGCGAATAAATTGCGAGAGTCGTCCGTCGACACAGGAACTAATCGATCCTCACTCGCTCTTGTCATCATTAGCCTGGACAACATCACCATCGCCGATATAGAGCCCTCCGTGGATATACAAAACATTATCCGCATCCGCACGACTTTTAACCGCATCCGCACGTTTGTTATCCCAATCCACTGACATTAAAATAATATTTGAATCTCTACTTAGTATAAAACAAAGTCCCCGATTCTTGGATGTCACGGGTAATCTCGAGAACCACTGGATGGATTTTGATGCTGTTTGCACCATTCTGTAAAGGATATCTCGAGGACGGTTTCTGTAGAAAATAATTTATTTATGATCAAATGATGCCAAGCAGTCACGATTTCAGTGAAAAAGTCGAAAAAATAACCTGGCGTCCGTGTGCTTTTTAAGTTTACGCTGGGCAAACCGTTAAAAGTATCAAGGTACATTGAGTAACAGAATTGTTCAGCATGAAAAGTTTTACAAAAAAGCCCGGGAGAGCATATCTCTATCTTCAGTACATCGCCCACTATAAGTGCTTTTTACGTTTTCATTTCTTCCAACAATCTACATTCAATTACTGAGGCGACAGTTTACGAGCTAGCTAGGGGCAAATCTATCACCCCAGTTACAGCTTAGCTAGCGGACGAGCTTATTACCCCAGATACAGCCAGCAGCAAACTGTCGAGTCGTGTTGAGTTAAAAACTTTAGAGAAGAGTGGTTGTGTTTGGAGTTTCCCTGGAAGTGCAACTCGGCTTTTCTTCATTTCACCTGTGAACTTTTCGTTCCGCAAAATATACAGTCAAGTCAAGATTGGACGGAAGGGGGATTTGTGTTTCATGCACCTCGCCATACTTAAATTACGTCTGACAAGAATTTGTTGCACATGCATCTCCATGATAATATAATTAATAGTCCAGTCAGTGATTTTAACCCATCATGCCGAGACTAAAACGGATATTGGTCGTAGTTCATTGGCATCGAAAATAAGTGCTTATCACGTAATGGATTCATTGTTCCCGGGCGAAGCCGGGTCGGGTTGCTATTATATAAAACATTAAGTACTAAAGCAACACATTTAGACATGGGGAGAAAGGCTTTGTATGTCAAGTGCTATGTTTAAAATGAATGTTACTCAGCCACAATTGCAACCCTTTCCAGTTCGGAGCGTTAATTGTGCTTAATGACATAATTTGAATGAGGTTAGCGAAAATCATCTCACATTTTGTCAAGAAAATAACATAACGGAAATATACAAGAGGCGTTCAAATGGAAAGGTTCGAAACGATCCTGTGGGTACAATTTATTCGTTATTAAAAAGTAATCCCCACAGGTCTGTGCACAGATGTCCCATTGCTTCACTAGCCACAATATTCCCTGTTCCCAGAAGTCTTGTGGTTGTGACAGGAGCCAATGCTGTACGGTGTCCTTTAGTTCGTCGTCCGATTGGAAACGTTTTCCCTTGAGATGTGTTTTTAACGGACCAAACACACGGAAGTCGCTGGGTGACAAGTCCGGACTGTAGGGCTGATGCTCAAGTTGCTCCCACTTGAACGTGGCCAATACACCTTGTGTGACGTTAGAGACGCGTGGGCGAGCGTTATCATGGAGCAGAATCACTCCCTTCGTGAGCAGTCCAGGCTGTTTGTTCTTGATGGACTTGCGTAGGCTACGGAGTGTCACACAATACACGTCACTGTTATTGGTTCGTTTCAGGGGAAAACGTTTCCAATCGGACGACGTACTAAAGGACACCGTACAGGATTGGCTCTTGTAACAACCACAAGGAATCCTGCGGTTAGTGAAGCAATGGGACATCTGTGCACAGGCCTGTGGGGATTACTTTTTAATAACGAATAAATTATACCCACAGTATCGTTTCGTACCTTTCCATTTGAACGCCCCTCATATGATATGTCGTAACATCTGAGTCCAAGTAATGATATTCAATAAGTTCGGATTGTATTTTAAAAACTATCCGCAAATTTACTCCAAACAATGCAAACTGTATCCACATAGGGTAGTGCTATACCCAGAGTAAACAGGGCTGGGAATATTGACCGCGCTGATTGCAGATGGATCCTGAGCTCAGGAACATACCCATATCACATTCTGTCCTGAGAGCAGTATCCAGCCCACGCAACAAGAGATTACCACGCGGAAGGGAATGACTCATGTAAACACAGCCCACACAGTGTCTACCAAAATAAAGACATTCCTATTAACATCTCTTGATTTGAATTTTACGCTTAGTTTGAGCGGGCGAGCCGAGAATAACATTAAACACGACAGGTTCACTTGGCATTAACTCCACTGGAGATTGTCTTTGAGTACTGAACAAAGCTTCTCCTTTTACTGACCCATTGGTAACTACTATTATTAAGTTATTGCGTCACATATTTGCTTTAAGGAGACATAAATCAAGAAATAAGCATATAAATAAACTAACAAACATAAAATCAGCGCCCAGGGAACTGCAAGTCAGACTAGGAAAAGTTCAGAAGGCAGAAACGTTTTCATACTTCGGTGAATGGATAGAGAAAGAAGCCTTCGTGTCACGCATTAATAAAATGAAAATGGCGTACAACCTGACTAAAGATATCTACAATAAGAGATCGATATCCTTAAACGCCAAAATTAGACATTACTGCACTGTTATTCGACCAGAGGCTCTGTATGCGGCAGAGACTCTAATAATGAACAAGAAAGGTCTAATGGAAAAACTAGAGGCTAAAGAAAGGAAGATTTTGAGGAAAAGCCTGGGTCCCATCAAAGAAAACAGCGAGTACAGAGGCGTCACAACCACGAATTATACAAGCACGTGGAGAAGATCAGTCTTTTATAGCCACGGGACACGAATGAGCCCAGGCAGGATATCAAAATGGATATTGACGTACTTTCAAGATAAGAAAACCAAAGGGGCATAGTTCACAGAAGTTGAGAAAGAATTACGTGAAATGGAAATTTCCCCTAAAGATATCCAGGAGCGTGTTCCACTTCAGGAAAATCTACGTACGCACAAAGGTTTCTAGGAAAAGCCAAAAGCGTGGTCCCAAGAGAGAAAAGAACAACACCGGAGATGAATGCGGGAACACTTGGCGGTAGTTAGAGCTCAGAAGAAGATACAGTTGAACTGACGTGGTCCCTAGTTGGCCGAATCGAAGAAAGAAGAAAAATAAAGTAACAGCCACACCGGCTTCGCCCGGTATCTTTTACGGTTTACCCAGCGTAAGCTTAAATGCGAATTTATTTCGATGTAAATGAACTACGACCTTGATTCGTTTTAGTCTCGGCATGATGGGTTAAAATCACTGACTGGACTATTAATTATATAATCATAGGGATGCATGTGCAACAAATTCTTGTTCACAGGCGAAATGAAGAAAAGCCGAGTTGCACTTCCAGGGAAACTCCAAACACATCAACTCTTCTGTGAAATATGTGGTCGACATGATTTGACAGTGGCTGTAACTGGAGTGATAGGCTCGCTCGCTAGCTGGCGCGGAAGCTAGTAATTGAATGGAGATAGTTGGATGAAATGAAAGTGTAAAAGCACTTATAGTGGGCGATGTACTGAAGATAGAGATATGCTCTCCCGGATTTTTTTGTAGAACTATTCATGCTGAACGATTCTTACACTCATAATATATTGATATGTTTAACGGGTTACCCAGCGTAAGCTTAAAAGGCCCACGGACGGTAGGTTTTCTTCCACTTTTCCACTGAAATCGTTACTGCTCGGCTTCCTTTGATCATAAATAAATTATTTTGTACGGAAACCTTCCTTGATAAATCCTTTACAGAATGGTGAAACCCGCTTTAAATCCATCCAGTGGTTATCGGGATTACCCGGAACACCCAAGAAACTGGCACTTTGTTTTATTTTCTAAGAGCGTTAAAATCCCTCAGTATTCGGAGGGGAAGTAAAGCCGGCGGTCCCATGTCATGGATTTATGGCATGCAATAGAATTCGTAATGTGTAGCTAAATGTGTGGGCTATTTGGTTAGAAACGCTCTATCAAGTTCCAACGTTCACCGCTAGGTGTCAGTGACAGTGGCATCTCTGGTGGCCAAAGTTGAAACTACTTGAAATTGAACTTGTTGGGAGACTACGTGCCCTGCTATGGCCATTGGCAGCAATTGACGCAATTCAAACATTGAAAGGTTTCCGACATTATATTTGGTGAACATGGCAAATTGTTCATTCATTTCCGGGGCTAGAGCATCCCGTGTATTTGGGTGTGTATTGAACCTGTGTTTTCTACCTAAACCGCTTTTGGCAAGTATGTGCAATCTAAATTGCATTTTTTAAGTATTGTGAATCCAAGTAAGCATTTTCAATTGCAATTGCATTTTGCAAGCATTTTGAATTTCAATTGCACTTTGTGAGTATTTTGGATCTGAAATGTGCGTTTTTCAACCTGAATTGCATTGTGTATTTTCAATTTCAATTGCATTTTGTACGTATTTTGAACTTAAACCATTTTGTGCGTATTTTTCAATCTATTCCTCTTGTGAGTATTTTCGTTCTAAATTCCCTTTTGTAAGTATTACCGCTCTCCATTTTGTTTGTAGTTTCAATCTGAGTTCCTTTTTGTAAGTATTTTCCATCTCACTTAATTTTCCTTCTGGTTTCCATTTCATTGTCATTTACGCTATCACCCAGACTATTAGAGGCCGATAATCTGGATGTTAGGCCCCTTAAAACAACAATTATCATCATCATCATCATCATCATCATGAACCTATAGCTGTATAAAGGAATGACTTAAATATGCCTGGGGAGGGAGGGAGTGTGGATGAACCGCGCTCAGAATGGCCTTGAGGCTACTAAACCATCCTGGTGGAATAAATCTATCTTATCCCAGTCTTGGACAGGCGAAATGGCTTGCCATTTATAAAATACGAGACTTGAGAGTGTTTTATTTTTAAGCGTTTAAGAGCCCTGCTCTGGCACAGTAAATGTTGGAAACCTGTTTTTGCTCGCAAAAGCACGGCCGCTGCAACAAGGTCGCGGGATCTAATCTAGGCACACCGTTCACAGAAGGGCCCAGCTCTGTTGGACAAGAAGCATGCTCGCCGAAATTGACGAGGATAGGCTATCTCTGATCTGGGTTCGAACGCCGCCTTGTAAATGGATTCCCCACTGCAGAGAAGGGCTGAGATGGTACCCTCTATTTAGCCACGGGCGCTTCCTACCAAGTACGTCCGGTAGTTTGGATTCCTCGTAGCTTAAGATTGCAAGCTTTTATTCATTTCGTATAATCTCACATAAAATCCTTTCATGCAATTTGGAGTCAAGAGGGACATCCGGCTGTACAAATCCCTCAGCCCGTATTAAGTGCTGCCATCTGTAAAATACAATCGTAGCTCGTGGGCCAAGGTTTTAGTAATCTTTGTGTGTGAATGCGACAGCCTCGTGTTAGCACATTGCCACAGTGGGTGAGTGGTTATCGTGTCGGACTACCAACCCCAAGCTTGCAGGTTCGCTCCTGACCGTGGTAAGTGATTTTTGAAAGGCAACAAAAATCACGGCACGCATGGCATACGTTGTTGGCATGTTAAAGAACCCATTTGAATTCAGTAGGCCGTCTTCATAATGGCAAATTGAACCGCGGGATATTCCGCCAACACACAATAGTTCCTCCATTCTCTACTAGAAAGCGCTACAGTGTCAAGGAGCTTAGATATCCAGCCTTCTTGACGTTCATAGCGCTCCAACGTATAACAAAGCTTGCACCCGGCACCCGAGGCCATACGATGTTATTATTATAGCACATTTACTAGCAAAACATTATTATTATTATTATTGTGTGTTTGCCTATAGTCTTCAGACTGGTTTAATGCAGCGCTCCATGCCTCCCTGTCCTGAGTTAATCGTTTCATCTCTACATAGCGACCACCGAGGCAATCTATTTAACATAACATATTCTAACCTTGGTCTACCCCTACAGTTCTTGTCCTCAACCCTTCCTTCCATAACTAAGCTTGCTATTCCTGGGTGTCTTAGTATGTGTCCTACCAACCTATCTCATCACCAGAGACAGCTGTCCTCTCCCACACTCTTCATTTGTAACCCCATCCGCCCATCTGATCTTCATCATGCCGACAGCAGTGGCAAGCTCTCTGCTGACTCGGTAGACGCGTGGGTTCGAGCCCCACCTCAGCCGTCCTTGAAATGGTTTTCCGTGGTTTCCATTTTCAACACCAGGCAAATGCTGGGACGGTACCTTCTGATAGGCCACGGTCGCTTCCTTCCACATCCTTGCCCAGTTCCATTCATCTTCAACATTCCATCTCTCATCCCGACGCGCAGGTCGCCCACGGGAGTCGACTAGAAAGACCTGCACTCGGCCTCTCAGGAGGCCACACGACAAAAAAAAACGCTTCTGTTCTCCTCCTTTTTGCGGAGCCAGCAGTCGTAAGTTTCACTTCCATAGAGCACCACGCTCCAGACTCACGAGACTGACTGTGCCCCTTTCCAACCCTCAGACCAGGATTAAATTTCTTGGCAGAGCCGGGAATCGAACCCGGGCCTCCGATATAACAGTCAATCACGCTAGCGTGCAGAATATTTTACTTACAGAGTTTTTGGTGCCACAAGTTGATGCTAAATTTCAACCATAAATGTATTATTTTTTTATATTCGTTTCGGTCTTCTATGGATCACGTTATTTCAACTGCCTTTTCCCTCGTTCTTTCACATTGGCCCAGTGATCGCGCATTCTTCTTCGGTGAGCTTCTCTTCGTTCTTCGGTCCACTTCTTGCCGGTTTGGCTGAAAACTCCGTATTTCGCCAAGTTTGTTCTTCAAAGAGTCACGTTCCAAGATGTCCTCATGTGATATCCCCAGTTCTTGTAGGTTTTCTCCACCTCTTTGGTTTTCTTTCCCACAAACTAGGACAATCTTCCGGAGCTCATTCGTGTTAAATAGCCATAAAAGGAGAGTGTTCTTTTGCGTGGGGAGTCCATTATTTTCTCCACATGTAGATAACGTTCATCGTTGTGTCGTCTTCTATACTCTCCTCGTTCCTTGACCGGGCCCGAGATATTTCTCAAAATCTTCATCTCTTTGGCTTCGAGATGTTCTGCCAGGCCTTTCTTATTCATCACCTCCGGGCGAATAACGGTAACATTTGGCCTCAGTTTGGCCTTGAAGGACATTGTGAACCCATATGCTATTGGTTCAAGAGTCGAATCCATAATTTTATTTGCAAAAGAAGAGAGGGAAAAATACAGTCTTTAAAATGACTTAGAAAGATGTAAGGAGTGGGCTGTTATAACGTGGCGCAAGAATAGGTGACCACTAGTCATGCGGACGTGATATCATGCTTGACGTATCGATAAGGAGCCGACTCATGATTATTAATAGAACGATAAAAACTTTCCACTACGTGTAAGAGAGAAGAGGTTTCGGAAATAGACCTTACTCAGCTATAAAATGACAACCTCGCAATTGCGCAAGAAGAGAAATAATTAGAATTAAGCCATTTGCGAGCATTTAATTAATGTAAGAAACACATCATTGTGGATCATTCTGGAATAGAGTTTTTTGTGTGGGGAAAAAGTTTATAATATTTGCACAGGAAAGAATTGCAAACGCAGCATGACGTAATTAGTAATTCCCCGAGACCAGAGTTGGTAGGGATGGAAAAATAAATCGCAACACCCACGTATCTAAAGAGCAAAATTATTTAATATCTTGGAATTGTGCGATCGATTTTCAGGATCAAAGAAACCAGTTGACGTTTAGAACAAGAGCGTTCCAGAGAGATATTTTTCAAAATTATACGACTATTACTTCAAAAGTTAGTGCTGGAGAAGACTCGGATTTTATTTTTGCCGCCAATTTGTATAAGAACTCTGGACATGCCAGGAGGAGCATTCAGTCTTCGAGGTGTGCGCAGGGGCGCTACACGCTGGATCACCATCATATGCAGTTTACAACAGACCTCGTACGGAGGTGCTGCATCACAGCAAATTCAGTTTACCAGAGACGCCGGAGAGCGTGGTACTGTTTCGACAACAATCCAGTTCCGTGAGCGCAGAGGCGCTGCACGATGAAGCATCGACTACAAGATAAGCTATAAGTAAACTCCTAGTACAGGAGAGCTGCATCAAAGTATATTCAGTTATAAAAGACGCCCGAGAGCGTAATACTGTGTCGCAAAGTATAACAAGTTATTTTAGTGAGCGCGTAGACGCTGCACGCAGAAACAAGTATCGTCAAAGTTCACCAGTATAGTCAAAGTTAGGCTGTGGATTTGAAGAAATAACAGGCGATAGGTACTCGAATAATAGTTCAGTTAAAGAAACAACGCATCATAAGGTTTCGAAGTACCCAAGGAAGTGAAATAGACAGTTATATCGACGTTAAGGAACCCGATCAGGGTAGAACAAAATAAATAACGCCTAGTGTTCCGGAAAGGTAGGGACTAGAGCGCAGGACGATAAGAATTAGGAATTGTAGTTCCAGGCTTTGTCTAAGTAGACAAATGAACAGTAAACATTGGGGAGGACTCCAATAAGCTACGAATTAAAGTAATAGCAAGTAATGCAAGGAAATTACTAGGTCATCGATAAACTATTCGAGCGGCCGTAATAGTAATACATTAAGGACAGACTTTTATCCAGACGAACCAGTTAGCGTCTAGTAAGGAACGACATCGTGCAGTAAAGTATAGAAGCCGATAGTCAAAAACCCCGGATTTGAAGATCAGCCGTTCCAGTGAGGTGTAGTTCGATCGAGACTTTCCATCATCTCGTCAGATTAGGAAGCCGACGTTCTATAAGTGCCACCCTTGGAAACGGGAAAGAAAAGAAATCACGTGTGTAAGGCGAATAATTAACGCCCAGGTGATAAAAATGGTTATGTAATGTAAATATAGTGAAAATTTTTGAGTGTAATATTTTTAGTGAATTTGTATTGTGCTAAGTGAAACAAATACGAAATGGTATTCATTATATTCCAAGTGATTAAGGTAAATATTTTATGTGTTGTTAAAGAAGTGTCATTGAATGTAAGTGTAACTATGGAAATGGCTTAAAAAAGCATTGAGTGGGCAAACATGTTCCATCGCTGGAGGATTCGGTCGCTGACCGTACAGTCATGTGAGTAACTATTTCATTTTGATATGTGTGTTGGGAAGATTTGCGTATAATCCTCATGAGAGAGAGAGAGAGTAGGGATGTTGAATAACAGGTAAAAGAATAATAGCGCGATCTGAACAATTAATTTGAGAAAAATATAATAAATATGTGAAATGTAAATGAATCCCTTGGGGAATGTATTCAGTAAAATGTCAGTGTAATTGATAAATGATATAAATATGCGAAAGCAAGCGTAATAATAATAATTATTATTATTATATAAATGAATGAATATTATGATGAATTTTATATGAAAAGTAGTAGCTTCCGAGCTCCTTTAGATGAATTAATACATGTTATAAATACATGTTCTTTATGGTAAAAATGATTGTCAAGGGAGAAGAGTAATATATATTTTGATATGTAGATCAAACGTTGATTTTGAATTTATTAGTTCTTTGAAGGCAACTTGGCTAATTAAAGTATAAGCGCCATGTAGCGCATTAAAGTAATTTGTCACGCTAGGAATGCGTTGAAATGCTCGGTAAAACTAATTATGAGGGACAGTTGGTCGTGGTAATTTAACTATGGTAAGTCCTCAAGAAAAGTTGTGATAGTGATCACGAGGCACTGTATGTTGTGTAAAAAGGGTGCTATTATGTTGTATTATGAGCGCTGGTATAAGGCAAGGCCTGCCCTAAGTCGCAAATGTATAAGTCCTCCAATTTGGGATACTGCTCCCGAGGCATTTGAAAGGATCGAACTCAGAGTCGTCCGTGTTGAAGCCCCTTAATATTGGTTGTATTATTAAATTATTCTTACCCGCCAATGAGGACACTTCATAATTATTATATACCGAAGCCAAGAGAATAGGTCTGTTGAGCCTAAATATGTTGTTTAAGAATCAATATTAGAAGCCTTGTCAGTCAGAGAATTACATTTGAAACATCTGTATGAAAGCTGATGGTAACCAGTCTCGTGTAGAAGCGAGACTGACAACTCTCTGTCTCCCTGCAATAAATCACGCTAAGTAGTTAAGGCTAGACTCTCACCCTCGATGTATTGCGGTAGGTCGGGGAACGGTCTGTTTGAGTTATAATACACAGGAGTGTTTAGAGATTGTTTTAACGACCCGGTTTTGGAACCGAGGTCCCTTTATGTAAATGATTATCGCTTGCAGAGTTCAGATCGTTGCTTTCTTATAATATAATTGTCTTTTAAAACAAATAATGATAAATCCCTAACTTTATGATTATATGATTCAGTGATTCACGAGTTCTATGAAGACATTAGATTCCGGGAGTGATCTTAATTTTGACTTGTTCAGTAGTCTTCTGTAGCTCGGGAGTACACAAATTTTTCCCAATCACAGTAGTGAGTAGTTGACTTGAGAGAGAGGGATGGTAACATATGAGCATTGTGAAAGCCCAAAATTAAGTGATGATTAACCAGACTTTGGTAATTTTGATATTTATGATTAAAGGATATACTCATGTGAATAGTAATGGATGTGTATTAAATTGATAACACAGTGTAGGTATACATTACCGAGCCGTTTGGAGCTCTTATTTTAAAGAATTTGAAGTGATACCATATGGAAGTGAAACTTAGTAGAAGTTTGTTGGTTTTTGGAAAACCAGTCATTATGATCTTATAATTGTTTAATATGAATTCCTTGTTCAACTTTGAACAAGTGTGAAGTGGAGTGTCAGTATTTTATTTGTTTGATTTTTGTGGCGCCATATTTTTGGATAATTAAATGTTTTAATAGTAGGAGTTGATATTTGTTTATTTTTGGAAGTGTATCCTCTGTTTAATCCAAAGTGTGTAAGTCACAGAGTGGGAGAACAAACCATGAACCCCGATACTCCCGATTGAGCATTGCTGGCAAACTATGATTTACATATTTCATTGTTGAATGGGCACAATTGATCGTGTTTTGTATTATTATTATTATTATTATTATTATTATTATTATTGAGGGTAATGGAATAGACTGTCCATACACTGAAGCATAAGGGTCCATACTTGAGCTGATCGATGTATTAAGGTGGTTTGTAACCTAGAAAATTAATGCGCTAGGAAAATGAACTTAATTACCTCTGACTTTAGCTCTGTCAGAACAATACGAATATGATGTTGGTGAGTTTCATTCAGTCAACACTGATTGCAATAAGGGGCAGGGGAAACTTGTTTCGTTCGAGAAGCGAGCATCATCAGATCTTGATCAACAAATAGAGGGTGGCAATGCTAGATTTTCCCCCGTATTTGGTTGCGAAATATGATTGATTCTATTGACCATGATGATGCCATCCTTGTGATCTGTTCATTCTTTAGATAGAATCACATAACTGGGCTTCGGTGCCGTAGTTGGTAGCTATGACCAAGATCGCGGGTTCAAACCTGGCCGAAGTCGTCGGATTTTTAAGAGCGTTAAAATCCTTCGAAGAGGAAGTAAAGCCGGAGGGCCCATGTCATCGATTTATGGCATGTAAAAGAACCTACCACTACAGAAAAAATTGTAGGTTATATTTTGCTATTTACAAACGCTCTATCAAGTTCCAACGTTCGCTGCTAGGTGTCAGTGACAGTAGCATCTGGAGCTACTTGAACTTGTTGGGAACCCTCGGGCGTTCAATCTAAAATGCCCAGCTATGGCCATTGGCTGCAATTCATATTATTTGCGTTGACCAACTGCAAGCTATTAAGATGGTGAATAGGATGGTAAAACCACGAAGACATATATTCGTTGTTTAAACGGAGAGTCTGTTCCATTGAGGACACGGTACTGCTGGCTACAGGCCAGAGCTCCCCCACTAGCCACCTGCTCTTGCACGTCCTGGGTTCCAGTCTAGGAAGTACACTCAACGTCGTGACGAAACAGCTGCCTTACGAGTGGGTTCCTAACGTCCACCTCTCCCTTCAAATCATCAACTTAATTAAAAATGCACACATTACTATAAGCCATCACAGTGACGTAACGAATCTGATTTAAACTCACACCCAAGTACATGAGGCTACACGATCATGACGTCGCAAAACCCCTAAATGAATCAATATACCCCCCAGAGGCTCACATCTAGAGGGACGTGGGTTGGCGACCACGGGACCCCAGCTGAATCCGGTATTGCTTCCACTTACTTGTGCCGGGCTCCTCTCTGTTAACTTTCCTGTCGACCTCCCTTGGTCAACTCTTATTCTCTTCCGACCCCGACGGTATTAGTGTACCCGAGGCCTAGGGAGTCTCTTCCTTTCCCGCCTTAATTGTCCCGTCTCTCATCTTTCCTGATCCCTTATTCTTCAAGGGATCAGCCTTCTTTTTCTTTTCATTATAGTTCCTTTTCTCTTTAAGATTCCCGCACTGTTTTTCTGAATTGGCTCCCCGTGTCTCTAAATTGCATTTTGTCAGGACAGTATTTTGAATCGCGGGCTTCCACATTTTGTGAGTATTTTGAATCTACCATACATTTTGTAAGCATTTTGAATTCCAATTGCATTTTGTAAGTATTTTGAATTCCAATTACACTTCGTGAGTATTTATTTTGAATTCCAATTGCACTTTGAGAATATTTTGAATTCCAATTGCACTTTGTGAGTATTTTGAACCTCAAATGCATTTTGTTCGTATTTTCAATCACAGTTGCATTTTGTAGGTATTTTGAATTTCAGTTGCATTTTGTGTGTATTTCGAATCACAGCTGCATTTTGTGAGTATTTTGAATTTCAATTGCATTTTGTTGTGTATTTCGAATCTCCATTGCATTTTGTAAGTAATTTGAACCTAAACTACATTTTTTGCTTATTTTTCAATCTCTTGCTTTTGTGAGTATTTTTCAATCTAAATTACCTTTCGTGAGTATTACCACTCTACATTTTGTGCGTATTATTCAATCTGAGTTCCATTTTGTAAGTATTTTCAGTCCAGGTTAATTTTCGTTATGGTTTACTTTTTATTCTCATTTTCGCTATCACCCAGACCATTAGGGGCCGATAACCTCGATGTTCGGCCCCTTAAAACAACAATTATCATCATAGGGCCAGGCTCTCAGGCGAGCAGGCTGGCAGTGAGGTTTGACTATCTCTCAGGAGGAGGCTCCGGGACAGATTTAGCTTGAAAGTGCAGCTGTTAGAAAGGAAAGTGAATGCTAAGTGGGTCGGACCGAACGTTTGTAAACACGGACCCAGGAAGATGAGTAAGTGCGTACTGGAGACGGTCCAAGACCTCGTCACCAGCTAAACATATTCTGCACGCTCAAAATACAAGTTGACAGCCGGTGACTTTTATGACCACCACTGTCTGGGCAGACACAAGTCCCCAATATATTAAGTTTTACTTACGGATTTAACGTTAACGACGGGTTTACCTTACCTTCAGGTGGAAAAAATCAATTTCCTCTTTTTTGGTGCTTTGGGTTCACAACATATTGAAATATCATAGGACCTTTATTTGAAGGAAAACGAGTAGTTCCATGAAGAACTATAAAACCCATTTTCATATGTCCTACTTATATTAATTGCCTCTATCACCATACAAATTTTCAGTTTGTTTGTTGTAGTAGATTCGTAGATATTGAGAACCGTCTAAATATTTCGGATGGTCGCCATGTTGGATTGTTATATGTATAAGCCATAGAGTTAAATTAAAGTTATTAACTTCGATCGCATGATTACGGCACAAGAAATAAAATCTAAATTTTATAATTTCGCACAGCCGCCATCTTGAGGTTATGTAAACAATTGAACTAAATTAGATACCAGTGCATTACAATCTGTATATACATTTACTGGACCATATTTCACTGCACTCAGATGGTTAAATCGCGAGAAAAGTCTATTTAGAATGTTTCAACGTCGCTTGGCCGCCATGTTCGTTTTGTACTTTACAGGTTTTCGAAGATTACATAGATAAACTTGTGGCAGTGCCCTTCATCACCGTACAAAATGTCACTGTGATACCTGTAATAGTTTCGGAGATAGAGAATGCCGGTGAAATAATTCGCACGGCCGCGATGTTGGATTGGTGAGATGTAATAAAATTTTAAGTGCACGGTTGGGGTTGGCCGAAATGGTGCTATAACCTTACCAAGTTTCATTGAAGTCGCTCCAGCCGTTTAGAAGTTATTAGAGGGGGACACACTCACACACACACACACACACACACACACACACACGGACAAAAGGTGATCTCATAAGCCTATTTTTCATAAATGAAAATAGGCTAAAAAGGGAGTAGTTTGTGCGTGAAGGCTCTGTGATTTATTGTCGTCTCGCTTGCGTCATCGCAGGTGGATTGAGGAGCTGCTGCTTGCTGTTCCCTCCCATTTACCTTGCAATAGGAAGTGTAAACAATCGAGACGCTTGTTCCGTAAACCGACGCTCTCCAGGGTTCCATGGAATGGGGGGGTGAATCCCCCGTATTTTATAAGTTCACCCAACAAAATTTGAAATGTATTTTTAAATAATATTTATGACTCGTGGCTCAAAATGTTGAATCAATATAATTTGTCGTCTGTTTTCATAACTGCCAAATTATGTGTTTAGGACATTCTCTAGTGGTCCAGGCTGGATTTAATCTACTAATCGGAATCTCGCAGAAGCCGCCTGTCGAGCAAGGCACTGTACGTAGCAGCAGCGTAGCGCCCAACTAGTTGAACACAATTTAATATTGATAACGTAATTAAATCACTGTGTGAATAGTAACACGGGCCGTGAAAGTCTAAATGACAGAATCAGAGAAGTTTCACCAAGATCGGGGAATTGACGTTGGCGATGGTACTGCTCACATTTACAAGTGTGTTGACCTTCTTGTTGCCTCAAGAGCTCTTCCTTTGAGAGCTCTTGCACCGTGTGTCTGCCAAGTAGTGTTACATCAACGACACAATGCTAGTTGTCTCCTCAACACCCGGAAACTAGTGGGATAGCACTGTTGTGTAGTTTTCATTCGTGCCACATTCCTCCAACGCGCCTGGCTTCAAACTTTGGATACTACTAAACTAGGGGGGGGGGGGGGGGGGACCACCGGTATTAATATTTTAAAATACTCTCTCTGAAACTTAATTAAATAAAGGGTAATGATCATGTTTGAGGAGGTTGTACATTGTGGTAATTTAACCCCGTTCATTTGTGTGCGTGTGTAATTTAGAATGATATCCTGTGTTATTGTGATGTATTTGTAATTTAGGTGAGTAATGGGAAGGAGTCGGCCGAAGCCACCGTGGCTTAGGCGGCAGCACGCCGGCCTCTCACCGCTGGGTCCATGGTTGAAATCCCGGTCACTCCATGTGAGATTTGTTCTGGGTAAAGCGGAGGCAGGCAGGTTTTTCTGCGGGTACTCTGGTTTTCCCTGTCAAAATTGCATTCCAGCAACACTCTCCACTACTCTGGCATTCATTTAATCATTGCCTCAGAGGAGTGCGACAGGCTTCGGCAGTCAGCACAATTCATATCCACGCCGCTAGATTGCGGCTTCATTCATTCCATTCCTGACCGGGTCGGTCGACTGGAAACAGGCTGTGGATTTTCAATGGGAAGGAGTCGGCCGTACCCGGCATTTGTCTAGCCTCACGAGGCCGGTCTACCCTGTTCCAACCCTCAGAGTGAGCCACTACACCAGTTACATACATCAAACTGAGCATCTCTCCTATCACCATTCTTCGACATGTCAATGACCTAATGGCAGTGTTGTTAGAGCGGTAAAGGATTCAGCTCACTTTCTTGCACAAACATAGGAGCGGGGCAATCGGAGCTTCTCTTGCGTCGTGCGCGTTGAGTCAACGCCAGTTGACTAGCGTCTACCGCGTCGGCACAATCCGCGTACTCGTTAGGCTCTCGAGAACGAAATTACCGCACTGATACGAAATAACAGTGAGGATGAATTATTACAGCGAGTGTACCAAAACTTCCTACGTTGTGTTTAGGAAATGAAGGACAGCAACTACTCTGTAAGTATTGAAGATTTTAGGGCCCGGATGTTGATGACATGTCATCTTTTTACTGAGCTGTCTAAAACAATGCTGAAGTACATAGAAACTCCGGAGGGCCGACCCGTCTTCAAATATGTCATTTTTATTTTGCATCTTTTTGCATTTTGTGCTATTTTTCCATTTTAAGAGCATTTTTTTTAGTTTGGAAGATTTTTTGGTCATATTTTAGAGAAAAAATTAAAAAAATGAACTTACAATTTTCAAAAATTACTAATAAATGACCTAAAAATCGAAAAATCACTATAAAATGGAGAAAATGATCTTATAATAATAAACTCACCAATATTTCAAAAATGGCATCTGAAGCTCAAACTGAAAAGTCAATCACAAGGTTTATGTTCTTAACTCTGAGACACCTAACTCCAAGCTGTGACATGACTAAATTTAAAAAAAATGACCTTAAAAGGCTGATTTCTCTAAAATATGACCAAAAAATCTTCCAAACTAAAAAAAATGCTCTTAAAATGGAAAAATAGCACAAAATGCAAAAAGATGCAAAATAAAAATGACATATTTGAAGACGGGTCGGCCCTCCGGAGTTTCTATGTACTTCAGCATTGTTTTAGACAGCTCAGTAAAAAGATGACATGTCATCAACATCCGGGCCCTAAAATCTTCAATACTTACAGAGTAGTTGCTGTCCTTCATTTCCTAAACACAACGTAGGAAGTTTTGGTACACTCGCTGTAATAATTCATCCTCACTGTTATTTCGTATCAGTGCGGTAATTTCGTTCTCGAGAGCCTAACGAGTACGCGGATTGTGCCGACGCGGTAGATGCTAGTCAACTGGCGTTGACTCAACGCGCACGACGCAAGCGAAGCTCCGATTGCCCCGCTCCTATGTTTGTGCAAGAAAGTGAGCTGAATCCTTTACCGCTCTAACAACACTGCCATTAGGTCATTGACATGTCGAAGAATGGTGATAGGAGAGATGCTCAGTTTGATGTATGTAACTGGTGTAGTGGCTCACTCTGAGGGTTGGAACAGGGTAGACCGGCCTCGTGAGGCTAGACAAATGCCGGGTACGGCCGACTCCTTCCCATTGAAAATCCACAGCCTGTTTCCAGTCGACCGACCCGGTCAGGAATGGAATGAATGAAGCCGCAATCTAGCGGCGTGGATATGAATTGTGCTGACTGCCGAAGCCTGTCGCACTCCTCTGAGGCAATGATTAAATGATTGCCAGAGTAGTGGAGAGTGTTGCTGGAATGCAATTTTGACAGGGAAAACCAGAGTACCCGCAGAAAAACCTGCCTGCCTCCGCTTTACCCAGAACAAATCTCACATGGAGTGACCGGGATTTCAACCATGGACCCAGCGGTGAGAGGCCGGCGTGCTGCCTCCTAAGCCACGGTGGCTTCGGCCGACTCCTTCCCATTACTCACCTAAATTGCAAACACATCACAATAACACAGGATATCATTCTAAATTACACACGCAGACAAATGAACGGGGTTAAATTACCACAATGTACAACCTCCTCAAACATGATCATTACCCTTTATTTAATTAAGTTTCAGAGAGAGTATTTTAAAATATTAATACCGGTGGTCCCCCCCCCCCCCCCCTAGTTTAGTAGTATCCAAAGTTTGAAGCCAGGCGCGTTGGAGGAATGTGGCACGAATGAAAACTACACAACAGTGCTATCCCACTAGTTTCCGGGTGTTGAGGAGACAACTAGCATTGTGTCGTTGATGTAACACTACTTGGCAGACACACGGTGCAAAGAGCTCTCAAAGGAAGAGCTCTTGAGGCAACAAGAAGGTCAACACACTTGTAAATGTGAGCAGTACCATCGCCAACGTCAATTCCCCGATCTTGGTGAAACTTCTCTGATTCTGTCATATTCATAATGTTGAATTTTGGGCTTATGCCGTGTTTTATTATACTAAAATTCGACGCGTTTCGAAAGAAACCATGTCTTTCATCGTCAGGAATAATCTGGAATACGACAATGTTGCTGATTTTATTTCACGTTTTAATACCGTATTATCATCGTGGAGGTTCGAATTCGAATCTTGCTTTCGCCAAGAAATTTAATTCTGGTCTGCGGTACACTGAGATGGTGTGGTTTCGGCCATCCTAGAAGTGGGATCGGCCATCCTACTTTTACTCCAGGTAAATGCCTAAGTTAGGACCTCGGGGTCCTCTTACGCAAATCATAACCACAATGAACAAAATACTCACTAGAACAGCACAGGTTATCACTCTGATTCCACACACACAGCCACGATATCGCTCAGCCAACTATATTTGAATCGCAGCCAGCGGGGTGTTTTAATTGGACGCCCGGAGGCGAAGATAAAGTTCAATTAAAAGTACTTTGGCTACCTAGCGGTGAACGTTGGAACTTGTTAAGAGCGTCTCGAACAAAATAACCTACAAATTTACCTACTTTTAGGTATGACATAGGCTAGTCTGCTTTACTTCCCCTACGAAGGAAGGCATACTGAAGGATTTTAACGCTCTTAAAAATCTGATAACTTCGGCCGGGTTTGAACCCGTGATCTTAGGCATATCAGTTCAGCCGTGGTCCTTGCACCTGGCTGTAAACCACATTTCCTAAAAGTCTGTACGAGTAGAAAAGATAAAAATATTAGTGCCTTTACAGTGACTATAAAAAAGATGAAACATCACCAGATCTAGTGATTCGGCACCGCGTTCACGAATGGTCTAACAACACATGATTGATTTGTAATGTGGGTAATAAAACTGTCGTCACAAGACGCCTGAAGGGTACGCAGCCCAGCTCACCCTGCGGCATAGCGGTGCAGCCTGGAGGTGATTGCTCTGAACCACGTGGCGTCCCAGGGGCTCACATTAGTCACTGTTGAACAAGGACCAGCTCTCTCTCTTTCCCTAGTCGAGAGGGATTCGCGGCCCACCTAAGATTACATTGCGTGAGCTTCAACAAGTTTGCTTGCATATCTTGCCATAACTAGGTGTTAAACGTTTAAAATAATACGCCAAATCAATTTGCATTAAAGCGGAAAATACATAACCTAACACTGTTTGGCAAATTTAAAGAACAACATCTGATACCTTAATTCCATTTCAAGAATCCCGTTTTTTTCATTATCTTCTAAACGTTTTGGATAAATATTAGAATTTCCATATATCCACATTGGGCATTTCAACTCAAATTCTTATACGAATTTCCGAATTTCTCCATCCCATACATCAAGGCTAATTCATGTCATCGTAATACTGGTTGGCACCTTTTCAAAATTGTTAATAAACTCCGTATTGAAGAGGATTCAACTTATTTAATCAAGCGCCTAATTGAATTATTTTATTGATTTTAGAACTTGATTTGTGTAAATTATTTTGTTTGTATATTTTGATAAAACATTTTAAAGCTTAACATTTTTTATGTTCGACCCCCACTATTATGTGTCAGGAAACTGTATCATAATGATGATCATTATAACACTCTTTTTCATTATGATACAGTTTCTCCAGCCAATCAGAGCTCGTTCATTGACCAATTAGGTAACGATACCTTCTCGCGTGCGCTCAAAATCCAACATGTCTATATAAATTACCGAAAGTGCACCGTCCATAATGTTCTCGTAAAATGGGGCGTGGTGGCTCAGCGGTCTAGCTGTATGCCTCTCACCAAGGCGGTCCGGGTTCGATTCCCGGTCAATGCATGTGAGATTTTCGATGTGAAATGCCATGTCCTGTGGTTCGGATTCCACGTAAAAAGGAGGTCCCGTGGCTCATAATCACAAGATTCACGGTCACGTAAAACTACAATCTTCCTTCCTTCCTTCCTTGTTCTCGTAAATAAACTGGTGAATATGAGACACTGTATCTTAATATCCTTAAATCCAATTTCTACACAGCGGGTTGTTTTCAAACGATTTCGGTGACATTTTTACTGAATACTGATGCTCAATCTGCACATACGGCATTGAAGCTCACAGAGCGCATGCGTCGGTCGGTCAGTGAGCTTGGACATCAGAGATATCCTACCCTGCGCAGCACCCGATCACAAAATTCTAGTGACAATCTCAACAGATATTTATGAATATTTATGTTAAAACATATAATAAAGTTGTAATTATCGTCGAACATAAACAGTCGTATGCAACTCGCCTATAATGGTAATTAAGACACTCGTATGGAAATTATAAAACTCGCATACGCTCGTTTTATAAAAAATACTCGTGTCTTAATTATAGCCATTATAGGCTCGTTGCATAATGTACTATTGACGTCCGAAACGAGGGAGGAGCTTACGGCCAGCTGTTTGCAATATGGCGGCGAGATAGTGACGAGAAGTAAGCAAGACAGTGATAGGGTGTGCGTTTGTTATGGCTTCTAATTTATGATGGCAAAATACTACATATTTTCTTTCATTGATAGAAATATTTTTATAATCAATTTAAATGCAGTGCTTAATTACTACCAGTTAAAAATATTACCCACCTGTAGATAGTTAATTTACTGTCTGCTGTTACATAGGCCTATATGAAGCCTGTACTTGGGAGCCTAGGGGTATCGATGTTTTTTATTAATTTCACAATATATATATATATATATATCTCACATAACACAAAGGACGACTCCCTGATAATAAATTGAATCCAGCAACCCTGAATTTGCATGAATGTTTTGGGTTCAAAGAAGCGTTACTTGGGATGCTCAAATCATACTTCAATATTGCTAATATTGGCCTATATACTTGCTGTTCAAAGGCAAGAATTTAAATTTATTAATCTCTTGCCACAGGCAAGTTAAAATGGAGGCATCCTCTTTATCAATATATTTAATTAAATATTTAAAATACAGATATTTAACAAAGCTGGAGTCTCCATTTGAACTTGTCATAAGCAAACGGAACAGATCAAAAACTACACTTTAAGCCAAATCAAATTCACACCTCAGCTCGACATAAACCATAATACCAATTAAAACCTATACAAAACATACTCTCCTTACTGTTGTACAACTTTCAAACCAACTATTCGCACTCAAAACTGAAAAACCCTGAAATGGGAACTAATTAAAGTTAGAATAGCCTAGGCCGATCAGGTCTCCTGCTACATTACCGCATTTGTATATTTAACATCACTATAACTTCTAAATTACGGCTAAGTGACCTATCTGCCTGAGTAGTATAGGTGTTACCGGCCTGCCTGGGATGATGGGTCACCAAACCGGTGCTTAAAACTAAGATTTTACACATTAATTAACTAAATTCAACAGTAAGGAGATCATAGACAAAAACACTATTTAAGCCAAATCATACTTCAATATTACAAGTATTGAACTACATACTTGCTGTTCAAAGGCAAGAATATAAATTCTCTGGCAAATTAAGGCTAGGAACAGCATTTTTCTTAAGTTTTCTAACCATTCGACTATTGTCAATCGGAAGAACCCCTAAAATAAGTTTACGAAGAGCGGATTACATTCGATTCTATGTACGGCACAGAAGTATTAGGCTACAAGTTTATCAGTATTTTTGATGTAGCTAAATTCTTGTGAATACAAATTAGAGACAATAACTATCAATAATCAACAGTACCGGTGCTTACGCTGTGGAAAGAAGTCGTCTCCACAAAAATGCAGACTGCCTATCATGTAACGTGTAAGACGTTTTCCAATTGACAGCGCCGAAGCCCATCTTTCTCTCTGAACTTTTTGTACAGGAAAGTAGTGAAGAGATTTCGTACCCATTTTATACGATTTGCAACCGTATACAGAGCAGTACCTCCTCGAATTTGACAAATTCCTTTCTGTTTCCATCACGACATCAATGCTTCACCATGAAAATAAACCTCACCAGTCACAATGTTACAGCTTCAACATTCTACCGTGTGGCTGCGCCATCCAACTTTTCTGACGTCAATACACTCACCGTTAATAGTTCTTATTTTCTAACTACTTTTTCTAAAATTATTGTAAAAAGACCAATCTTGTATTTATTTCATTAATACTGCATTTGTAAGGAAATCCACTTAATTTATTACAATTATTATCATTAATTTTTCATTTCCAATTTAGATTTAAGTCAAATATGCTATTTAGTTTTCAATTCTTAATTGTCTTCTTAAGCTGAATATGACCTCATTGAAGGTCGAAACATGTCCGATTATATAAAAAAATATTTGTTTATGTATTGATTTGGCGTATAATTTTAAACGTTTAATCATGACGAATCTATTCGTCATGGTTTAATTCTAACATCAATACGGATATTTAAAAAACATTTGTTTTCAATGGCAAATGTGTTTGCATTCTGTAACTAGGTGTTGGAAATATGTCGACGCTAAACTGCCCACATACCTAAAAACATATCCATCCTCCGTTATTCTGAACCATGGATATGCTATTATTATTATTATTATTATTATTCTTTCTTCCAATGAGCAAACTATGGACTACGTAGGTTAACCAAAATGGTTTTCAGCTTGATGAGTTGGGATTGGTTTCACGTTCTTACGAGTCTTCTTCCTAGCCCATATTTTGCAGTTGTTTAGCTGCTTCTGACCTCTTTGGTCTCTGCCCTTTCTTAAGTTTAATCTTTTAACATTCTCCGGAAAGCTTGTATGACGGATTCAGAGATGTTAAAGGTTTGCAGATCTTGTTTAACTTGCTGGTACCAGTGATGTTGTTTTCTTGCAGGAGCTGGCTCTGTGGATTACACTGGTCAATCTTGACTCGTTCATTATTATTATTATTATTAATATATCTTCGTGTCGGTCTGCTGTAACTTCAATCGTTTGCACCCTCGAGTGTTCTCGCCTTCTGGAGCCACCCTTTACCAGTCCACTTCTTGCCGGTTTTCAAATTTGACTTTTCTTGGAAGTCTTCTCAGGAGAGGTGCGCGTCTTCAAGTGTGATTACTACTGCTCGAAGATCTTGTTCACCTTCGATGAACCAAGGTTTTTGGTTTTCTTGTTAACAAAGTAGCAAAAGATCTTGTTGGTCTGTCTCTGCGAGCTCATGCGTAAAATTGAATCCTCCTTTTCCGAATGGTGTCTTTATCTTCTCAATGTGCAAGTAGAGTTCGTTGTTATGCCGTCTGTGATTGGTCCAAGGATCTTCCTCAGGATTTTCCTTTGTTTGGCTTCTAGCTTTTCAATCAAACCTTTTCTATTCATTGCGAGGCTTTCTGCTGCTTACAGGGCTTAGTGACTGAACAATAATGCTTAAGCTTGGTTTGATCCTAGCTATAATTGCTTCTTTTCCACAATTGTTTATTATTAGCCTTCTAAAGGACATTTTTTAAAATCAATGTTACGCTCAGTATTGAGAACCTATGCTAATATTCGAGGTTTGGTGAAATGTGTTCATATTTTCCTACATAATTATCTCTTCCAAATTAGTACAGGGCTGCGACAACGCGGTCATGTAGCCCCATGTACTTTGGGTGGGTGTAGAATCTATCTGATAACAGGTGTTAGTAGTGATGGCTGTATTAGTGTGTGTGTGTGTGTGTATCTGTTTTCAATTCAAGTAAGGACTGTAGACATTGCATTTCAAGTAGTTCCTACTTTTGCCGCCAAACGGCACCGTCAGCGACTACTAGTTCAGAACCTGGTTACCAGACACCTCTGCCGTTGGCTCCCGACGGCGAACGTCGAAACCTTAGAGCGTTTGTCAAATGTTTAACCTAACCTAATTTAGCTTCACACAGGTGTAATTATTGGAAGGTTCTTTAACATGCCATAAATCTATGACATGGGACTGCCGGCTTTACTTCCCCTCCGAAGGGAGAAGTACTGAGGGATTTTTAACGCTCTTAAAAAAATCCGACGTCTTCGGCCGGGTTGAACCCGCGATCTTGGGCATAGAAGCTCAGCATGCTACCAACTACGCCACTGAAGCGGCCTCAGTAACTTTAGGGAATTTCAGTCACGAGATCACACTGCGTCGCGATTAGACGACGAACACTTGTTGCCATGGTAACCTCGCCAATCGCAAGAACTAGTAAATATCTCCAGGTTTGTGAGACCAGGGTATTCAACAGGGGGGACGGAATACTAGTCTGCAAAGTTCGGCAATGCTACAAGGTCAGTGCTACCAACGTAATGTAATTTATCATTGCCTGAGGGCTCCATCTCAAGTGTTTCGAAATGAAATGTCTCGCTTGAACGCGAACTCATTAAACTTGCTCTGTGAAATGAAGAAATTAGATCCGCTAATCTTGTGCAGCTCCTGTAGTGTCTTAACTTGGTTGGCGGCGTTGCCAACATTGTCGCTGACAATGTGTGATTGTATGTGACCGCGGCCTTACTGTAGATACTATATCAGCATTTGCCTGGTGTAGAAGAGGAAAATCACGAAAATCACTTCTAGAATGGCTGAGTGTACCTCGTTCGTGCCCTCAGACCTGAACGCCTGGAATCGAACCCCGAGCTCCGCGGTGACAGCCAAGGATGCTAGTCACTACGTCACCGGGTGGACTAGCACTGTTAGGCGATCCAAGTTCCGTTTCGCACTGCCATTTGGCAGACCTGAGGTAGATCGGCATTTTTGAGGCAAAACTGAGAAGAGGTGAGTTCGATTCCCACCTCAACCATTCTAGAAGTGGTTTTCCGTGATTTCCCACTTCTACTCCAAGCAAATGCCGGGATGGTACTTAAATTAAGACCACCGCCGCTTCCTACACAAATCCTACCTCAATTACAAATACACACATAGTACAGACATCACAGTGACACAGGTTATCAGACAAATTCTATACACACTCAAGTACACGGGGTTACATGATGTCGCAAAGCCCCTAAACAAACAAACAACAACAACGTTCTACTGGAGTGCCATGGCGAAGGGGACACGCGACCACTGAGAAGCCTGTAGAACGTTTGACTAATCTCAAGTGATTTTCAGGAAAACCAAGTTGGTGACACTGGTCTCGATAGGGGCAATAATTAACTAACTAAGGTCTCGGTGTCTCTGTCACTTAATCGGCCCAGAAGTTGATTGGATCTGCAAAGGCACTTCCGTAGGTTAAAATTCTATATGGGTAGAATCTGAGGACGTTGCTATAATGAGGTAGTTTGCCACAACTTTCCTCACTGACGCTATGATTAGCTTCTGAGATATCGCTGTCTAGCCTGTGCCAAATGTACTGGTGGCAATGGGCCAAGGAGATAATCGCTAGACTTGCCATGTGTCACCAGCGAAGCACACATCAAAGACTTGTGAATGGCTGTTTTAACAAGGCCCCATTATTGTCGTGTGCTGCAGGCGCATGTGCGCTATTATACACAGCACACGCGGTCTTCGATGGTAAGTCAATCACGGGTGGCACTTCCGGCCCAAGAAGTCAGATTTTATGAGGGATTATCTGGAATTAGCGTGGACTGTTTTATGTCTACCAACTTCGGGCAATTAACTCCCATGGCAACAACTTCACGCGCACTTACTGTAGTTGCCAAGAGGAATAAAACACTTTGTCAGAAGGGTCAAAAACGTCCATGATACTGCAAGTTTACTATGTCTATTCGTTAAAGACCTCTCGTATCACATTTGCTCACAACCACGAAATGATTCGTGCCACATTATTTTGAAAAGTTGTTTTATACAAGGGAAATGGGCTACGTCAGAGATGGGGATGCTCTCAAACCTCGAAGAATGCTGTTTTTAGGCGCCAGGGACATCTTGATCATCATCTCCGTGTTGGTGGGTGTGTCTGACAATCGATGTTTCTGTGGTGACTGCAGTAGTGTCTATAATTGGATCGGGAATGGTACTACCCTAGCATTTGCCTGCCAATGCTAGTGCTGGAATTCGAACCTCCGATCTCCGGACTTAATGCAGCCGCCGTGGTGAGCCTTCAAAGAATGATGATTGTTTGAAGTAGAGACATAAAAGGGAAAGACGAGAGACCCAACTCGAGGTGCCCATGTTGAGAAGGAGGTCTGCCCCCTCGAAGAATTAGGGTACCGTATCAGGAATGATGAGTCAAGGCGGGGAAATGTAAGGCATCATAGTGACCTGGGACACGCGGGACCAGAAGAGAACAATGAGGTGACCAGGAGAGGCTGCCACAAGTGGTCGTCAACCCACGTCCGCTAGTTGTCAACCCCTGGGGAGAGGCGCTCGAGTAACTCCGGAGATCAGAGGTTCAAAACCTAACAGCGGTCATGCTGAGTGTGGTTTTCTTCCGAACTCTCTCCAGGCAAATGCCGGGATGGTACCTTATGTTAATAGTCCCGTGGCACTTGCCCAAATAATTAAACTTAATCGGATACAGTCATCAAACAGTTAAAAGACACACCCAAGTGATTGTGCCAGATCGCACAATAGAGCTCCTGTTTGATACTAGGTGCAAAATTCGTGAAGTAGATTGCCTGAATAGCTTCAACTCAAGATCATCTATTACATTCTGTCCAGTGTTTTAGCGTTTAGCGTCTCAGTGGCTGAATTTATGGCGGCTAGACTTGCCAAGCGAAGCATGTCCTAACAAACATTAAAGGATTACAAAGATTATCTTGGATGGCTTCTGGGCTCACAGACACAATTAATCTCCAGTTGATCTCAGTTAGCTATTTACAACATGCGGGCTGTCTTGTTAGTCGCCACACTTCCGCATATAAACACAATCACAGCCCAGCTTGAATAAAACACGTTTCAAGGTTATAAACAAAGTGAACGAATGAGTTAACAATGGCGAGTTGTCCCCATAGATAAAATGCTATTAGATAGGAGGCAATGTTCAGTACTCCATGGCCTCTCTAATCAAAGATGATGATTGAAAGTGAAGTAATGAGTTAACAATGGCATGCCGCCGCCATAGATAAAATACTAGGAGGCAATGTCGAAACATAATTCAGTACTCCATGGCCTCCCGAGTCGAAGAAGATAGTCATGATGTGCTAATCACCGCTATTGTGATCCTTATGTTGTTTAGCTATTTCTATCACCTCTCGAATGATCCTAGATCCTCCGCTACACATAAGGTGCCTGTACACTGGAGAGTGATTTTCATAGAGCAAGTCTTGCTAGACTGCTCTAGCTAAACTGAGTGCGTGTACACTGTAAAGTAATTTTCCCTAGGTAGAGCATTCGTAGAGCGGAGATAGACAAATCTACCTAGAGCACTCTCTGAACCTGTGTACACTGTCAAACGTAAATGCACTAGGTAGAGCAGTGCTAACAATTTCTGAGAGCAGTGTGAATCTAGGTTTTTTGCTCTGTGTTGTGAAGCTAAAATATCTCCAAGAGAGCGTTTAGCATCTGTGGTGGTTGTGTGTGCCTTGTTAAAAAAGAAAATTATTGCTTATATTCATAAATTTAAATATAGGTGTTTTACGAAAATTTTGTTTGCTAAATATATGGCAAATTTAAAAACAGTTTTTGTTTTGAATATATTCATATTGTACATAATTAATTGTTTGATGAGAAAATCACTGCATATTTAAATATAATACATTTCCTATGTTTCTCCACTTCCCTAAATAAAAGCCGCGTTTTTACTTCCCTCTGCATTTCCTTAAAGTGGTGTACTTGAGATGGTCCTCACACAATCTGAGTTTCCAATCATAAACTATAATGCATCAAAATACTCCCAAGTACTCTTCTTAATGCCACCTTCATCGCCAGTTTTTTTTTCTTGTTAATTTTCCGCTACAGCATTGAATTGGCAGCGGAGGTTGTGAAACTTTCTGCAAATTTCTTCCATAGTGCTTCCCATGGCTTCTGCTATCACCGGAAAGAACTGTGCTTTCAAAATTCTGACTCTGTATTCTTTCACAGTACAATTCCAATTAATGTTATTGTTTCTTCGCGACTCCACACAAATTCAGTCACATCAAACACTATAATAATAAAGAAATAACCACCACGGACTCCACGTAGAGCACTTTCCAATATTCAACCGGACGAATAGAGCTAGACTGGTACCCAAATACTGTTTACACCGTCGAGTCAGCCGGCCCTAGCTAGAGCTTAGAGCGGTCTCCGCTAGGGTTCTCTATCACCTGTGTACACTGGAGAGGAGCTTAGAGTGCCCTAGCTAGAGCTACTCTACGCTCTAGCTAGGACAAAAGCTCTCCAGTGTACATGCACCTTGAGAAGCGTAAGGTTGCCATGGTAACCATGCCTAAAACATAAAAGCATGAGGTTGCAATTCTCCTACATATCGACCAATTTCTAACAGGAACATGGGTTGTAATCCCAGCTGAATGTTTCACCTGTCCCAAAGTTTTGCCTACGGTGACATTAGTTTTGAATGTTGCTAATTTTATCCGTGACACAGAGGTTAGTTCTTCTCACAGATATAACTGGTCAAGAAGGCATACGTAACAGAATAGCAGTGAGAATGAGGAAGTCAGTGTACAATAAACAGAGAGCCCGTACAAATGTTTTGCCAGGACACGCGCCGTGTTGGAGACATGAGGGCGCTAGTAAAATAATTCTCACTTCAGGCGAGTTGATAGAACACAAACAGGAAGCGAATGGGTCACATCCATCGCCCAGCCATCATCATCAGCAGGCAGATCCAAACAATTACATTACTTCATATGTGAAGCCAATTATAAGTGTTGCGTGTACACTCTGCAGTCGGTCAACGCGCGTTTGATTATGCGAGGTACACTATTGCTGAAAATACTATTACTATTCGATTCGGCCAACTATGGACCTCGTTACTTCAACCGCTCAAGAAACAGAACTTTAGTTCTATCCCAATATTCCCGCATGAATTTTCTCATTGCGACTTGGCACCGTCTGCAAAGTTGAGTTTCCTCGTAGGCTCCACCCACATTATTGCATTTATTAATATGGCTACATGCTCACAATTAAATTATTTTGCGTCTATAATGTTCTTCTACCTAAATTTCCCGGCACCAATATCCTTAAGAAAATGGCGGCTTCGGTGGCGTAGTTGGTAGCATGCTGAGCTTCTATGCCCAAGGCCGCGGGTTCAAACCCGGCCGAGGTCATCGGATTTTTTTAGAGTGTTGAAAATCCCTCAGTATTGTCTTCCTTCGGAGGGGAAGTAACGCCGGCGGTCCCATGTCATATATATATATATATATATATATATATATATATTTATTTATTTATTTATTTATTTATTTATGGCATGTAAAAGAACCTGCCACTAATTACACTTGTGTGAAGCTAAATTATAGGTTATTATTATTATTATTATTATTAGCGTATGGTGCAACACAAAACAAGCAACATAAACAATATACATGTACATACATAGTCAACCATAGGTAACAAACACATTACAACTGTAACAATCATGCAAGGCAAAGGGTGTTCCGATATTAATGTCTAAATTTTCTAGCCATCTTATGGCTTCAGTAGAGGCTATTACAAACTCCTGTGTTGATCCAGTGAATGCCCTACTAATACACTGTGTCTAACTGCACCACAATCACAGGTTGGGGAAGATCGCATACCCCATTTAAACATCATTGATCCCAATCTCCCGTGGTTAGTGCAGGTCTTGCGGGGCAAATCAAAGCCAGCTGGCAGATTTTGAATGTTGAACAATGCCTGCCATTGCATTGGAGCAATGCTTGTTGCCAATCAGCTTTTGGATCATAAACCCCACTAACCAACTCCTGTGCTGTTTGAATATGTGGAGATCTTGACTTGAGACGGCTATATCTGGTGCTAGCATCTTCATGAATGGGGAGTTCAAGATTGGTTAGATTTAACTAACACTCTAAGCTTCCAACGTTCGTCGTCAGGAGCTGACTGCGGAGGCATCTAGTAACCAAGTTCAGAACTAGTTGTTGACGGTGGCGTTTGGAAGCAAAAGTAGGAACTACTTGAAAATTCAATGTCTGCAGTCCTTACTTGAATTATAAAGAACAGATAACACACTAATACAGCCATCACAATTAACACCGATTATCAGACAGATTCTATACAACATGGGGCTGTATGACCGCGTTGTCGCAGCCCCTAAACTGAGGAACCAACCATCCTTAAGAAAATGAATGTGTAAACATCGGTCAAGCTGACCATTTCGATAAAAATAGGTGCGGTAGTTGCTCGGTAAACCTAGTGTTAATCTATTGGATATCACATTGAAGCACCTTTCTATGCCAACCGGCTGTCAGAATTCGATCCCGCAACTTTGGGCACAGCAGACCTGAGCAAACACCGCGACATGTGTCTGATGAATCTGGCTAAACTTTCACCGGTGTTTACTGACCAGAAGTTCAACACGTGTAACATTTTAATTCTACGAGACACTTGATCGTAGCTCAACATTCACATGTCCCTGCTAGTTATAGTTACTGTTGCGAAACAGCTAGGTTATCTGCCCCTTTGCTACAGGTGTCCGACAGACCTAATAAGGAGCACAGCTCAGGATGGTGAAAGTGCAAAAGAATAACACTTGACACAAAAACAGGCTACATCTGGCTGTGAATTCCCGTCATGGAAACCAGCAGTGCTACCAATACACTCATTAATATTGAAAAACTAATACCATATACCAAGCGTCAACCCCTCATCCCCCCCAGGGGCTCACATCTAGTGGGACGTGTGTTGGCGACCACGGGACCCCAGCTGAGTCCGGCATTGCTTCCACTTACTTGTGCCGGGGTTCTCTCTGTTATCTAACCGGTCGACCTCCCTTGGTCAACTCTTGTTCTCTTCCGACCCCGACGGTATCAGAGGCATCGGGAGTCTCTTCCTTTCCCGCCTTCTCTTATTTCCTCATCCCTCATTCTTCTAGGGATCATCTTTTCATTATAGTTCCTTTTCTCTTTAAGATTCCCGCACTGTTTTTATGAATTGGCTCCCCGTGTCTCTAAATTACATTTCGAGAGTATTTTGAATCTCACCCACTTTCTGTAAGTATTTTCAATCTACATTGCATTTTGTGAGTATTTTCGATCTAAACTCCATTTTGTAAGTATTTTAAATCTAAATTGCATTTTGTCAGTACAGTATTTTGAATCGCGGGCTTCCTCATATTGTGAGTATATTGAATCTACCATACATTTTGTAAGCATTTTCAATTTCAATTGCATTTTGTAAGTATTTTGAATTTCAATTGCATTTTGTAAGTATTTTGAATTTCAATTGCATTTTGCGAGTGTTTTAAATTTATTTCAATTGCATTTGCAAGTATTTTGAACCTAAACTACATTTTGTGAGTATTTTCCTTCTAAATTACCTTTTGTAAGTATTTCAATCAGAGTTCCATTTTGTGAGTATTTACCGTCTCACATACTTTTCGTTCTGGTTTCCAGTTCATTGTCATTTTCACTATCATCCAGACCATTAGGGGCCGATAACCTCGATGTTAGCCCCTTAAAACAACAATTATCATCATCCGGCCTTGTTGAATCCAGGTGTGCCTGAACAAACACCGCGATGACATGTGTCTGATGAATCTGGCTAAACTTTCACCGGTGTTTACTGACCAGAAGTTCAACACGTGTAACATTTTAATTCTACGAGACACTAGATCGTAGCTCAACATTCACATGTCCCTGCTAGTTATAGTTACTGTTGCTTTAAGGGGCGAAACAGGACATCTGCCCGTTTACTACAGGTGTCCGACAGACACATCTCTTGATGGTGAAAGTGCAAAAGAATAACAGTTGGCACAAATACAAACTACATCTGGCTGTGAATTCCCGTCATGGAAACTTCCTACGTAACACGAGCAGTGCTACCACTACACTCATAAATACTGAAAAACTAATACCATACAAAAAGTCAACCCCCTCATAGGCTAAGCAATCCATCCTGGAGCCCAGGCTCGATTTCCGGCTCTGCCATGCCTCAGCTGTTCTACAAACCCCGGTTTATCACTCACCCAAATACACGGGATATCGCAAAGCCCGTCAATGCTTAAACAACAAACGATATCGGCCTTGCAGGCGAGGAGTTGCTGCTTATTGCTCGCGTGCAAAGTTTCTGGCCGTCATTGACCTAAAGGTAGCCTGTTTTAACAATTAGTTTTCCTCATATTATTATACTAGCAGGTACCCGCGGCTTCGCTCGCGATCAATACAATGGGGACGATGCATTATTGCTGATAATTGGTTTATTCTATTACAACATTCGCGGCTACAGGTGGGTAGATTCAAATTCTGAAAATTATGTTACATACAGTATATAGATATGAGCAGCAAAGTGGGAATTTTATAGAGTTGTGAACACATATGAAAATTTTATTTTTGGTTTTGCCATCTTCTGCTGAGACATAACGATTTTGTTGTCCGGATACTCGCCAGCACGCCACATACAGTTGTCCATGGGAAATAATGGTTTTGTCTAAACGTACACCTGGAATGGCAAATCTATCTGAATATGGGGAATTAAAAGTATTTTTCCTTAAGCTATTCTGGGTATAATTTTGCCACACTTATTGATGATTTGAACGTCAACATGTCGCTATTAATAGACCTATAGTAAAATATCTCTCACCTTGGTCGCTGATGTACATTATGCAGTCACGTCCAGTGTTACATCCCAGGGATTGAAATTCTCCAACAACCCTTTTGCCTCACATGCCTCTCTAAGTAATTAAAATTCCCGATTGTTGTTGTTTGAGTCTTCAGTTTTTTGACTGGTTTGATGCAGCCCTCCATGCCTCGCTCTCCTGAGCTAATCGTTTCATCACTACATAGCTACCACACCCTACATCCGAGGCAATCTGTATAACCCTGGTCTACCCCTACAGTTCTTGTCCTTGACCCTCCCATCCATAACTAAGCTTGCTATTCCTGGGTGTCTTTAATATGTGCCGTACCAACCTATCTCTTCTCTTCATTAGCAGTCGCCAGAAACATCTCTCCTCTCCCACTCGTTTTAATAGCTCTTCATTTGATACCCTATCTAACCATCTGATCATCATCATTCTCCCGTAACACCACATTTCAAACGCTTCAATTCTCCTCTTTACTGCAGCACCATTAGTCCAAGTTTCACTTCCTTATAGTGACTCAAAAGCTTTCAAAAATGACATCCTAATACCTAAATGTATATTCGATGTCAAGAGGTTCCTTTTTGTGTAGAAATGCTTTCTTTGCCTGAGCCAACCTGCTTTTATATCCTCTTTGCTTCGTCCATTAATGGTTATTTTGCTTCCTAAGTACCGGTAACAGAAGTCTCCTACTTCCCGTAGCGTTTCACCTGCCAATTTGATGTCCACAGAGGTTTCTCATTTATTTCTGCTGCATTCCAATAATTTTGTTTTACATTTATTGATTTTCATCATGAATTCATTCGTCAAGACGGAGTCCATCCATACCATGCAAAAACTCGTTGAAATCTTCTGGCGTATTGGCCAAGATGACGATGTCATCAGCAAATCTCAGAGATGAAATTATTTCTCCTTGAATCTTCACTCCGACTTTAAATTGTTCTCCAATTTCCTGATTATTGTGTTTTTAGAGATCTTTGAAATGCGTTGCCCTCGCACATGGTGTAGATGCATTGTCAAAGGAAAACATTCCATGTTACGAACATGGTCCGCATAACCTGTACCGAAAGCCTATTCTGGACAGCAGTTCCTTGAACTCAGATTTGCCAACATTTTATTGTATCTTTCCATGTGGTACGTCTCTGTACCTCAATATACAGAAGAGTGCTTTAAAAATCATGTCTTGTGTAAATTTTGGAAAATGTAGTGCGTGTGTTTTTTGCCGGAGTGGATACTCGCTAGTAGAAATTCTTAGTAAAATAGACTGGTTCACAATTTGGTAAGTGCACATTGAGGTATATGACGGCGGGATGCCTTAAGTGTTAAGGAAACGGCAATAGCAGCCTCAGAGCTTCGTTGCTATTGAAATTATGACCAGACCGATATTTGTACTTAACTATACGGGATTTGTGAGCCCAGTGTTTATGAAATTGAACGTAGCTATATCGCTACCTTTATTTAATAGCCGCTACTGTAGTGTTTAAAAATTAAAGGTGGTATTAGAAGGCGCTTCCCCTATTTTTTTTACCCCTGGCACTACAGCCCATGAAGGGCCTAGGCCTATCATGCGACCGCTTCCCAGCCATTTGGCCTGCAGATATTGTGGTGACGCGTGGTCAGTGCATAGTGTCTGTCCCCTCAGCCGTTAATCTTGTTCTTCGTGACCGGCGCGCTGCCTCACAGCTACTCAATTGTCCTCACGAATCTGAGTTCAGCCCGTTGCAACCCTCACGTCAGTGTCTAAAATCTCTGACGGAGCCGGGAATCGAACCCGGGGCCTCCGGACGGGAGGCAGGCGCGCTACACTGTTCTTATTGTGTTTATATATATCTTGAAAAAGATAATAAATGAACTGGCATTGCCTCCTAGAGGGATATATAGAAAATCGGATGTCATACCTTGAGGTAGTGTTGCCATGGAAACGGACTTGCGATTAGTTCATCAATCAGAGCGAAGATAGTTTTCTGCGAATATCTTTGAAACTGTTGGTTTTAGAGCCTTAAAATGTAGTTTTCGGTGTCCCGTAGGGACACACCGAGAATTGTTTCTTGCATCGAGGGGAGTAAAATGAGCTTTGTCCGGTCTTTATGCGACAACTTCGATATTTTGTCCTGGTTGAGTATTTTTGGTGACTTTTCAGTTATGTTGCCCCTTCCACGGGAACAGTTATTTATTTCCGGACGAAAGGCAGCCTATATGTTATCCCATGGTATAAGCTGTCTCCATTTCAAATTTCATCCAAATCCGTCCAGCCGTTTTAGTGTCAAGAGGTAACAAACTAACACACACTCACACACACACACACACACACACACACACACACACACACACACACACACACGGACACACAGATTTTCACAATTATAATATATATAGGGATTCGTGAAAAATGTAAAATTATAACATTAATTTTGCTGGAGACCAAATCCTGGCTTTTACAATTCTACTATAATAAGAATAATAAGAAGTTCTGTAGAGAAAAACAAATTAATGACAATCATAAAAATGCTCCAGAAATCCTAGTAACAGAAATTGGTCAAAAAAAAAGGGGGGGGGGGGAGGAATTTCGAATATTTGGGGGAAATTATTCAAAAAAATGGTTAGGAAAAATCTGCTGTAGAAAGACGGAAAGAGCGTAGGCCTATGCCATAACTAGGAATAACCCCCCCCCCCTGCTACTACAGCCCATGAAAGGCCTTGGCCAACCAAGCGACCGCTGCCCAGCCATTTGGCCTTCCGATATTGGGGTGACACGTGATCAGCGCATCGGGTCCCCTCGGCCGTTAATCTTGGTTTTCGTGATCGGGGCACTGCCTCACTGTCAGACAGCTACTCAATTGTCCTCACGAGGCTGAGTGCACCCCGTTCCAGCCCTCACGTCAGTATCTAAAATTCCTGACGGAGCCGGGAATCGAACCCAGGGCCTCCTGGTGAGAGCAGGCGCGCTACCCCAACACCAACCTACAACAAAAAGTGTGTGTCTAAAGATCTTAAAATACAGCTTGTTCGTCTCGTACTGAACTACAATTTGGATAAATTACAAGTAGTAGAAAATACTCGGTCCTTTAAAAACTGCAGAATTCCGGAAATTAAGAAGTAATGACGAAATATATATGGAAAAATTGAAAACATCAGAAACAATGCGGAAGAGGAGATTGCTACAGGATGGATGACAGTAGGTTAACCAAGCTTGCCCCGGTGGGTGAGTGGTTATCGTGTAGGTCTACTAACCCCAAGATTGCAAGTTCGCTCCTGGCCGTGGTAAGTTATTTTTGAAAGGCGGAAAAAATACGATACCGGTACGCATGTCATACGATGTTGGCATGTCAAAGAACCCATTTGAATTCAGTAGGCCGTGTTCATAATGGCAAAATTAATCTCGTGAGTTTCCGACAACACAAAGTTCCTCATTTCTCTACTAGAAAGCGCTATAGTGTTCAACGAGGTTAGATCTAACATCTAACCTCCTTGACTGTCATAGTCAAGGAACAACGAAATTCGAGATGCAAGCTACCCTCTGGGTGTCAAGTAACAAAGCTTGCACCCGGCATCCGAGGCCATACGATATTATTATTATTATTATAACCATGCAGATCTTCACATTCCTGTGGTAAAAGAAGTCAACATAAACCTGGGTACAAGAAGTCAAACAGGATTTGGAAAGAAATAATATCAGAGAAGAAGATACACCACAGAGATACATATTTAGGCAGAAAATGCTAAAAATGGAAGGACTCCAAGGGAGGAAGGGAAATAAAACCTACTCGAAATGGTCCGAGGAAAGGAAGAGGAAACATAGTGAGATGATGAAGGAAGAGGAAGGAACAGCAAAGGACAAAGCACTGGAATTACCTCGTGGTCGCTGGACGACCGAAACGATAATAATAATAATAATAATAATAATAATAATAGAGCCAAGGGGGTTACACCAAGCAGATGAAGGAAGAACTCCGGAGGCTAGGAATTACAGATGACGACTGTCGAGGCAAATTCTTTCCAACATAAAGGTTCTTATGGGAGAAAAGAAGGTTCGCAGGGGAGGAAGGTGGACAGCAGAGAGAAAGGCGCAACACTCCGAAAGAATGAAGGAAGTGTGGAGGAAGAGAAAGGAAGAAAGAACTATGAGGAGGAAATGAAATGATATTTGCGTGGTCCTTACTTTTGGCCGGTTCGCATAATGTAATAATAGTGTTGTTGGATATTACGTCCCTTTAACTACTGCGGCTTTTAGAGACTCCGGAGTGCTGGAATTTTGCCCCCGAAGGGGATCTTTAACGTGACAGTAAATCTACTGACACAGCTCCCTCAAATACCAACTGACAGCGCCGGGATTCAATCTTGGGCTCAGCAGGCTGAGCCTCGTACTTCTACTTGACTGGGAGTCGTTAGCAATTACAATTATCACAAGATATAATTACGTAAATATGTGTTTTTATTCCTTGCTCATTCAACGACGGCAGCCATGTTTGTTAGGTCCCTTCAACTGTTACTTGACGTCATATTAATGTTGCCAACATGCGGGATACAAAACATACCAAATGTAATAATTATATAAAAAGAAAGCATTAATTATTGACGAGACCATTGACCTGGATAAAGATTATTGGTGCGGTTTTCAGTCTTAGCGGATGGGAGGATAGAGAAACTTGGCGCTGTTTTGTTTTACAATACCGGTAGTGTGGGGTTGGCAATGCTGTATTTGTCCACAATTCAGCTGCCTTTATCTATATCAGTCGTTTGGCTATTTTGAGTAGTTGAAGATTTTTTCTCCCCAGGATTTGGTCTCCTATGGTTTTACCATCTGGACATATAGCCTATTACTTAAAGATGATAATTGTTGTTTTAAGGGGCCTAATATCTAGGTTATCGGCCCCTATTAATTAAAGAGTAAAATTATAGTGTAAAAGTCCATTATCGATCGATCTGTAGAGCATGAGGTGCAATATTGTATGCAACATATGGGAAATGTCAAGGTTTTTGCGGTAGACCTGGCATCTGCCTGCGTACTATAGAAGAAGATGGCTCCCGAGCAGAACTGGTGTCACTGATTTATGGCGAGTAACAAACATTTGCATCGCAAGGAGAGGCGAGCCGTTGAACTGTGTGCTGATAACACATTCCAGCAGTAGCTGCAAGACCTGTTCGCTTGTACCACAATGCAGTGGTGATACTGGCGTGTGCGACCGACATCGAGCCACGGGACTTGGCCTCACACCCAACACCAATCTGCTCTCCGTTCAGTCAAGTTGTGACCATCCCCCATTCATGTTCCTCGGGAATTGTGAATGCTAATATTGTATTCATAGGCTACCCTTCAACAAAACAAAGCCTTCCTGGAGGTGGTTTTCCGTAGCTTTCCACTTCTATTCCAGGCAAATGTTGGAATAGTTCCTAACTGATCGCCACGGCCGCTTCCCACGTGAATTCCCACGTGAATTGAATTAGTCATTTGAGAAACACCTCATCTCCACAAAAGTAAACTTTAGGAAAACTAAAAAAAAAAAAACTCGTCGTGACCATATTTCACATTGTATCAATGTTAACATTTTTAATGTAAATGTACAGGGGTAAGCGAATTATATGATAAGAAAAGTATTTTTTGTACATTTTGATGTGTATAAAAATTCTCAAAGTTGTTGGAGATGAGTTGTTACTCAAATGACTGACATAATGTGGAGTCATCAGGCATGAAATAACTGTTAAAATGTATACATAATGAAAGAAAGGCACTTTTTATTTTAAGATCAATCTAGCACTGTATATTATACATTTTCAAGGCATTGTTTTTTTTACATACATTGTTTCTTTACATCAGGTCAACTTCATCCCTATCAATAGTTGGCCAGTCATAAATTTTTGAATGAAATGCATCAACAATGTCTGTAGGAATATAGCCTTTGAGCTTCTGGAGATCATTAATTTTGTTAATGATTATAGGAACACATCTTTGTGGGTAAGCACTAATTGTTGGAAGTTCTGTTGAACAGCCTCCCTGTTTTTTTTTTTTTTTTTTTTTTTTTTCAAGTCAAAAGTATGCTCGATGAGGCCAGCAATGAAGGTTTTTATTCCAGGAAGAGTTTCAAATAGAACTTGTAATCAACACTCAATTCTGGATGTTTCACTTTGAAAAATTGCCACATAATTCTTACGTTCAGGTTTGAGTTTAAGCATTGGTATGACCTACTGGTGTAATGGGCTTCTTTCTGGAGAAAAGAGGAAATGAGTTGTTTCTCAAATGAACGAATATTTGAACGTCTCGTATCACTGCGCTTTCTTATCGGAGATGTGGTGTTTTATATGTATTGGATGTGCCTTGCCTTCACCTACAATTTTGTATGTCTAACTCAATTTCGGTAAAACAAAATGGAGATGAGGTGTTTCTCAAATGACTGATTCAATTACAAATACACATAGTGCCAAGCCCCTTAAATGAAACAATAGACTACTAACAGGAACTGCAGATTCTCTTGGAATATCGAGTTAGTTTAATTTAATCCACTGTTAGTGGTTTGACAGGCTGCGTGGCTCAGCGGTAACGTTCTCGTCAGCTGGGCCCAAGGATGCAGGATCAAATCCTGGCGCAGTCAGCTGGCATTTGAGGGTGCGTAAAGGTGAAGGAGCCGTGTCAGTACTGGCACGTTAAAGATCCCCTTTGGGGCAAAATTCCGTTACCCCGGCGTCTCTTAGAGCCACAGTAGTTAAAAGGGACGTAAAAGCAATAACATTATTATGATGATGTTAGTGGTTTAGAGGAAGTGACACCTACGGTGGGTGTTACCCATTCAACATTCGATTGCCGCTGAGCGTGGCTGCACCAGAGTTTCTTGTTTATTGTAGCTTGAGCCCCGCGGGGCGAAGCGGAGGACCCAACTATGACAGAGTGCAGTCCGCACATAAGTCAAGCAGCATTGCCTCAGATAAGCGTCATAGGAGCTCATGTCACCACGGAATGTGCTGTTGGCCTACTGCTCGGGTCCCAGCTCCGTGAATCTGAGAGGAATGTGGATCGCATGGATGGCGATATAGCCTATGCTGACAGATGTGTGGGGTTTCCGATCCTTGCGTAGTAACAGACCAAGTACACTCATTCACACCACCACAGTGGTTTAGGCAACGGCCCATGTTAGCAGTATTGGAATAGACAGAAATACCAGATAACTCGGCGGGCTGGTGACAGGCCCTTCACTTGTCGCCTGACCACGCAAGTTCACCGAGCTTGGACTCGAGCACATTATGTAGATGTAACTGGAAAAATATTGAATGCCTCAAACATTGAGATACACCCAAATCAATACAGCGGTCATCTGGTCCGGTTAGAGGCATAGATGGATAATTATTAAGTAACGAATTAAGCAAACGAACTGAAATGCCTGACGCAAAAATGTATGAAACACTCATGTGTTGAAGCAACTCAACAAAATCAATGTACTCAGAAACCTATGCAGGCGTGCACAAATGTTCTCCGAAGTTCATTTGTTGAAACGACTCGCAAGCAATTTATTTTAAAATGGATTTTCTAATTCGGAAAACTTCGCGGGCGTGCGCACAACAGCTTATCAAAGTTAATTTCTTGAAACGATTCGCACTCATCACTCATTTGTTGAAACTTACTCGTGCGCCATCTAATGTAAAATGGATTTACTTATCAGAAACATTTGTGGGAGTGTGTACAACAACTCACCAAAGTTTCATCGCAATCGGATGAATGGCATATGAACTGGACTTCATTGAAACGAGTCACGCGCTGTCCCTCATTTGTTGAATCTACTCGTGCGCTACGTACTGTGAAATGATATACTAAGCCAGAAACCTTCCTTGGAGTGCACACAACAACTCACCCAAGTTTCATCGCAATCGGTGATGGTATATGAACGCATAGGAGACATACATACAGACAAACTATCCCCTAACATTGATTTTTCCTATCTGTTATGTGTATATTGACGATCATGGAATGACGTTACAGTGAGAGACGGCGATCAGCACATGGGTGCCAACTTTCAAGTTACATTATAAATGCCAGTTCCAGTATATGCAAAAAAGGTGACTTGTAAACATGCGTGACAACAATGAATACAACTCAACAGTACGAAATTGCACTATACTTGGCCTTGCGGGTCAAATGTTGATGTTACATCGTTAGTAAAAGGTGACGCGTACTATACCGCTTTGCAATTCGTCTAAATCATCGCTGTACTGATAACCGTGAATCAATCTCAGCTACGACAGTGCGTCTTGCGACGGCATATTAAACTGTGAACCATAACTTACTCCGCGCGGACATTACAATGGAGACATTCAAGACAGATGTATCATTTCACAAGGCTCAGCGGATAAGCAATCGTCAAGTGAGCTACGACCGATGTTTTACGAGCCGATGAAGCCGACACGCGATGGCGAACCTATTAGTTCTCCGTTCCAACACTTAGTCCAGAATTAACCCTGAACGGTCCCTCAGACCCTGGCGATTTTTGTTTTAACAAATGTAAATTAAGTTGGTAGTGCTGTGGAGCTAACGTCTAACTGACGGGTCCATTGTTTCACTGCTCTTCAGTCGGTAGTGAAGTTTAATTAAATGCGGGGTTAGCCAGACCTCGGCGCGATTCTACTTGAGGTCTCTTCCGTTAGCAATCCCCTGAGTCACTAGCTCGTGCTCGTTCTGTCCCCGGGTAAAGGGTGTTCTTGTCAGCGATGACACCGGGTAGTTCTATGCTTATTATGAGTGATTTAAGCTCAGTAAGGAGCGCTTATGACTAGTTCTTCTGCGATGCTTCCTTTGTTCTCCAATATCTCCTCAGGCCAGCCATTACCTCTTCTGTGTGAGGGGTGGTCGGGTCTTAATCACTTTGGGTGGTTGTGACCAAAGAGTTAACACTATCACAAATTTTGGAACGGTCAAGAATATCACAGTCTAAAATGCCAGCGTTATTTAAGTCTTGTTTCCCTTCATTAAGCCACAAGCTGCCAGTCTTGTAGCCACTAATCAAGTTGAAGATCTTCTTGGTGATTCTATCGTTCCCCATCCTGAAGAGGTGCCCGTAGAATTTCAGTCGTCTCCGACGCATCTTAGTGGTGGCTGGTTCCAACTGACGGTATAGATTAGCGTTTGCTTTAAGTCGATAAGAGCTATCTGGTTCATGAATTTTTCGAAGGATACGTCTCTGGACTTTCTCGACTTGCATTTCTTGTTCATCAAGAGGGTTCATATAAAAACTGTGGTCTAATAACTGTTTTATAATGACAGATCTTTGCAGTGTTTGAAATACACCTCGTGTTGTAGCGGTCGCGTGAAAGATAATGGCTGCATTGAGTTTAGTGCACTTCTCCGAGATTGAAGTGCCATCTCGGCCATTCGGGTGAACCCATGCGCCGAGCTTGCAGGTTCGCTCCTGGCCGTGGTAAGTGCTTTTTGAAAGGCGACAAAATCACGATACGCATGTCATACGATGTTGGCATGTTAAAGAACCCATTTGAATTCAGTAGGCCATGTTCATAATGGCAAAATTAATCTCGGGATTTTACGCCAACACAAAGTTCCTCATTTCTCTACTAGAAAGCGCTATAGTGTCAAGGAGCTCAGATATCTAACCTCTTTGACTTTCATAGCGCATCAAGAAGCGATAAAATTCGACATGCAAGTTGCCCTCTGGGCGTCAATTAACAAAGCTTACACCCAGCAACCCAGGCCATACGATATTATTATTACTATTATTATAGGGACTTGAAGTACGATTTTCCTGGACTAAATGTCGAAAACACGGCGATAAACCACACCCCTGCTAGCATGGGATTCAAACCTGCGATCACCGGCCTCTGAGCCTTATTTAACGCGCACGGCATTTTGTGTAGATATGAAGTGGTTCTTGTCAATGCATTTTGATGTAATTGTGTAGTTTTATTTTCCACAGCAAGCTGAAAGGTGGCAACACTGCCTGAGATTTAATAAAAAATAGAAAGCATCCTCACCCAGTTGCTTATTATCCAATGAGTATCTTAGTTTAACCTCGTACACACAAAGATCGAAGATTTCCCCAGGGGCTCACATCTAGTGGGACGTGGGTTGGCGACCACGGGGCACCAGCTGAGTCCAGCATTGCTTCCACTTACTTGTGCTGGGCACCTCTTCGTCTTCTTTCCTGTCGACCTCTCTTGGTCAACTCTTGTCCCTTCCGACCCCGCCGGTATTAGGGTATCCGAGGCCTAGGGATTCTTCCACTTCCCCGCCTTAATTGGCCCTTGTCTCATCTTTCCGGATACCCACATTCTTCGAGGGGTCAGCATTCTTTTCCTTTTCATGTTATCTCCTACCTTCTGCTCAAGGCCCTCAAGGAGGCAGGGTGTGTGTAGCCCCACCACTTCTGGTGCACCCTGGATAGTGCTACACCCTCAAGGGCTCACGTCTGGTGAGTTCGGAAGTTGGCGACCCCGAGGGATTCCTGAGCTGGGTCCATTTTCCCCCTTTTTTCTCTGACTTTGGGGCGGGCCCTCTCCTCTTACCCCTTTCCTATCTGCCTTTCATGGCTCTCCTTCCTTCCAAGTCCCTCAATTCTTATTCTTCGAGGGTTGAGGTCATTTCTTTTCTTCCTGTCCTTTATTTGCCTTATCCTTTATTTGTTTCCTTCTTCTAGTCTGTAAGTCTGTAGTTAGTATTAGTTATAGTTTTCATTCTCATCTCGTCTTTCACTATCACCCCAATCCATTAGGGGCCGATAACCTAGATGTTAGGCCACTTAAAACAACAATTATCATCATCATTAGATCGAAGATCCTCTTAGAATCGCTTTAGTCTGTGAATTCATGAATTTACTTCACACTAGGAAATTATTATCCGTCCACTATTGTTGACCAACTGAAGAGCGATTAGGTTACTTAGGCAACACTTCCAGTAGGCTAGTTCGTAGATCCTTTCAGACTGACAACACAGCGATTGGTAAGGAATTGTCGCAACAGCTTTTATCTGCACGGAATGCTGCTGTCTGACCCACGCGAGAGGTCGCACGCAGTTGTCGATCTTTATGGGTACACTTGTGAGTTCCACTCCAGAGACGGAGGAGAATTTAAACCACGACGTGTCATTAATAACTCCGGGTGTGTGACAAGTACTCAGACACAAAGTGGTGCCAATCACTGGAATATGCGAGCATCATCACAAACACTCACAGACGGTCTCTTCTGCCCTTCTAAAACTAAAAACACGGCTAAATCGTAGAAAGTGAGGCAACTAACCGTTGAGAACTGGCGTGAAAAAATGTAACATGAGGACTGGTTCCGGGTCATTTTGGCCCGTAGTGTGTCACTCCCTTTTTGTGGCAGTCCGTACGTATTTTAATAAAAATATATTTCCGCCGAAAGGCCATATTTCAAGTTACAAATTTTCACAAATATGAATTAAGTCTGTCTACTTATATTAGCAAAAGCTTATTTATTCTTTACTGTACTCGTGCAACGTTTTCACTCTTTTGGAGCATCTCGTGAAGTGATATCTATCTCATGAGGCATTGCACTGGTTCATGAAATCCGAACCGCGAACACAATAAGTGGAAACCAGGCACCGCTAGTCTAGTTATTGCACAGTTGGGACCCATCCAATGTCTGTAGCGTACAAGTCACTTTCTAGTTCCTTTCCCCCAGGGGCTCACATCTAGTGGGACGTGGGTTGGCGACCACGGGACCCCAGCTGAGTCCGGCATTGCTTCCACTTACTTGTGCCGGGCTCCTCTCCGTCTTCTTTCCTGTCGACCTCCATTGGTCAACTCTTGTTATTTTCCGACCCCGAAGGTATTAGGGTGTCCGAGGCCTAGGGAGTCTTTCACTTTCCCGCATTAACTGGCCCTTGTCTCATCTTTTCTGATCCCTCCTTCTTCGAGGGGTCAGACCTCTTGTTTTCTTTATATTTCCTTTTCTCTTTAAGATTCCCGCACTGTTTTTGTTAATTGGCTCTCCGTGTATCAAAATTCCCTTTAGCAATATTTTTTGCATCTACACTCCATTTTGTAGGTATTTTCAATCTACGTTGCATTTTGTAAGTCTTTTCAATCTACGTTGCATTTTGCGAGTGTTTTCAGCCTCAATTGCATTTTGTAATGATTGACAAACTAAATTGCTTTTTTAGTAGGTCTTTCAATATCCGGGCCGGGACTTTTGTACCTTTTTGTAAGTATTTTACGTCTCGTTTAATTTTCGTTCTGGTTTCCACTTCATTGTCATTTTCGCTGTCACCCACACCATTAGGGGTCGATAACCTTGATGTTAGGCCCCTTAAAACAACAACTATCACCATCATAATCTATTTCCTTAGTTTTTCCCTTTCTTATTCTCAGATGCTCTTGCTCTGGTCTAGCGGATGGTAGTTGTGCTGTTATTCTTAATTCCTCAATTAAAAAAGGTTCCTGTGCAAGCAAGCTCATAGGTCAGACTTGAGCGGGACGATTTTGATATGGCCAGCATTCTTTTAAGATATCTTGCCTTTACTCCTTTTACAGGTTTCAAATCTGTTATTGTGAGTTATCCCATAGGAGGCACATTCCATACTCGTACCACTTGGGCGTGGAATAAGCGCATAGCTGTTTCTGTGGATAATTTTGTAGGTTCCGTGGTGTCATACATGACTCTAATTGCTGTACTAGTCCTATGTTAATGAAGTCCTATGAACAATTGCCAATATCAAATGAGGTTTATTTATATTTTTCAGATTTAAAGTGCAGGAAAACTACAATAATTATCGTAACAGTGCAATGGGCCTTGATAATGGCGAAAACAGCATTCATCTTATTTTTTTGAACAAAGGAGCTGATGACCAAGCTGTCCCTAGACACCAAACATAGAACAACAAGAACGTGAGCTATGTGATTGTGCTGCAACAAAATAGTTGGATTTCCCCCCTAATTGTTTACAGATTGTCCCGAGTAACTTACCGTGCGCGGAAAATTGCCACGCGAGGACTGGCGCCACGGGTAAATCTGACCCGACCGTAAATAATATAGAAATTACTTGAGTGTTCAAAAAGCAGTGGACATGTTTCTTTTGCAGGGTGAAGTTCAAGGCTAGGAAGAAAGGTCCAGTAAGCGACAGGAAATGAGGGCTGACCAAAACGAAAATTATTTAGGCCTCGGGTCAAAAATACCCATGCGCCAGTGTTGGCGGATTTAGGAGCCAGAAAATGCTATTTGATTCCTTACTACAAGGTTGCAAGACCGAGGAATGGCGATCCCATCCACCAACTACTATTGCCCTCCTACTGCATAATTGTAAACTATTATGCAGAAATTACCTCCCCCAGGGGCTCGCATCTAGTGGGCCGTGGGTTGGCAACCACGGGGCCCCAGCTGAGTTCGGCATTGCTTCCACTTATACTTGTGCCGGGCTCCTCTCTGTTATCTTTCCTGTCGTCCTCTGTTGGTCAACTCTTGTTCTTTTCCGACCCCGACGGCATTAGGGCATCCGAGGCCTAGGGGAGTCTCTTCCTTTCCCGCCTTAATTGTCCCTTCTTTCATCTTTCCTAATCCCTCATTCTTGGAGGGGTCAGCCTTCTTTTTCTTTTCATTATAGTTCCTTTTCTCTTTAAGATTCCCGCTCTCTTTTCATGAATTGGCTCCCCGTGTATCTAAATTACATTTTATGAGTATTTTGAATGTAAATTACATTTTGTAAGTATTTTCAATTACATTTTGTAAGTATTTTGAATGCCAATTGCATTTTGTGAGTATTTTGAAACTGGTAAGGCATTTTCAATCTAAATTCCATTGTGTATTTAGAATTTCATTTGCATTTGGTAAGTATTTTCAATTTCAATTGCATTTTGTAAGTATTTTGAATTCCAATTGCATTTTGTGAGTATTTTGAATCTGGTAAAGCATTTTCAATCTAAATTCCATTGTGTATTTAGAATTTCATTTGCATTTGGTAAGTATTTTCAATTTCAATTACATTTTGTAAGTATTTTGAATTTCAATTGCATTTTGTAAGTATTTTGAACCTAAACTACATTCTGTGAGTCATTTCAATCTGAGTTCCATTTTGTAAGTATTTTCAGTCCAGCTTAATTTTAGTTCTGGTTTCCATTTCATGTCATTTTTGCTTTCACCCAGACCATTAGGGGCCGATAACCTCAAAATAATAATAATAATAATAATAATAATAATCAGTAATGACCTATACTTTGCTGAAATGATGGTAAAAAGCTAGAACAGTGTCTGTCCCACTAGTAATGTGTTGATATGGAGACAACTGAATTGTGCTGCTCTGGCATCCACTGGAACCTTTCGGAAATCACCACTATAAAGATTGTATGTCTACCCCTTATTAATCCCGTTTCCAACGAGGTCGGCGATGAGATGCGAAAGTTCAATTTCAACTTAGAGCATAAATACAATAGAGGGCGCATTGCCACACTGCGCCTGTACTGTGACGTGAAACCAACATCTCGATCAGCTGACTGAAGGGTAATGGCTCAAGACCGACTACAATTGGCTAATGGCGAATGCTCAGCAACGTCAAGGAATACAAAAGGAGCTCCATATTGGATAATTATATTATCACTATCCGCAGTTCCCTTCAGTCAGCTGATCGAGATGTTGGTTTCAACAATGTGACGTCATCAGCCATCTATTGAATTTATGGTCTAAGAATTTCAAGTACAATGTGAGCCCCGATAAGCACGGCAAGCTGGCGCACATCGCGGGCGCGCTACGCTGACTCATATCGTTAGTCCACACGTGTTCATATGGACGTATATCTGCAAAGCTTAGACATTAGTGTTGCACGTTTAGTGAGTTGTGATTACTGTGCCTAGACACCAATTCACATTGCGCGAACGTGTGTATATCCATAATTCGTATATGAATAGCAGAAAGTGTTGTTTTGAAACGAGACGATAATTTCGAATCAAGTTTCCAGGAAGACCTGTGCCTAATGCCAGTACAATTAGGAGGCTCGCTAAACGATTCAAGAAAACAGGCTCCGTAAATAATAAAAATGTTAACAGACATCGTTGCGTTCTTAGAGAACAAAAATTAGATGAGATTATTGTCCATTCTTTCATCAGAAGATGTCAAGTATGTGTTACAAGAGAGGGAGGACATTTTCAGTATCGACTATGAGCACTGTAAGTACACATGTATGGTAAAAGTGTAAAAGTGCGCGCCGACCGGGTACGCGCGCTCGCGATTTGCGCCAGTCAAAGCCGGCTTAGCTTGCTGTGTTTATCGGGGCGCACATAGATAGTTCCAACTTTGGCTACCAGACGCCACTTTCACGGACTCTGTCACCCAGTGGCGAACGTTGGAACTTGATAGAGCGTTTCTAACCACATTTAGTTACCCTCTACCTATTGTAGTGCTAGATTCTTTATCATGCCATAATTCTATGACTTGGGCGCGCCGGCTTTACTTCCCCTCCGAAGGAAGGCATACTGCAAGATGTTAACGCTTTTAAAAATCCGACGACTTCGGCCGGGTTTGAACCCGCGATCATGGGCCTAGTAGTTCAGCATGCTACCGAAGCGACGAATATAAAGATTAATTTTTGTAATGTGAAGAGCTTATAAAAGCAGTAGTCCATAACAGATATACTGAGAATTTTATGGGAAATTTCTTTCATGTTGACCGACTGAAAATGACTTCAAAGCTCTCTATCAGTTCAATAATAATAATAATAACTCGTGCATTCTCCGCTACACTAAAAATGTTGGTTTCTCTGATATATTTTTGTTTGTTTGTTTGTTATGAACGGTTTGTATTTTTCTGCATCGGTAGTAGTTGAGGAGAATGGCATGTCATCTCATTCTCTATTTTCTCCGCACAGATAATTTTTCACACGTCAGCGGTCAATATTATACGAAAGGGCAGATGACCTCGCTGTTCCGCCCCTCAATAACTAAGTGACATTATACGAAAGTTGTATTCGTAACGCAAGCAGCAATACGGGCTGGCGGGTTTGTTTAGCAACGCATAAATGGCGCAGCTGACCTACGGTGGGTATGAACCTTCGAGCATTAATATAATGATCGAAGGTATGAACAAACATTCAACTGTTTTTATAGTAACGCATAGATGACGCTACTGACCTACTGCCATTCAACTGTTCTTATAGTAACGTATAGATGACGCCTCTAGAATCTCGGAGAAAAAGCGCGAGTCTGTCTCTGTCCCTCAGTTCAGAGTTCACACTCGCTTTCATCCGAGTAATGTCACCTGTGCTGGGGGCCATGTTATTTCTGGCTGTGACGTCACGTGGCTAGTGACCCCGCAAACCCATCAGTCCTCATGAACGAGACAGCACATTAACCCACACAATGAACCGCGACCCAACAAGATTCATTCAACGCCGACCAATCAACAGTGGAATATCCAGGGAATTGCATACAACACAACTAGAATATTTGGAGTCGGCTATCACGTAGGCATTCAGAATGTCTAGCGACGCGCAGTGCCGGATTTAAATGGAAGATTTCTACGGGCACTGCGTGTATAAAACATTTCTAGTTAAGTATCCAAGGCTTAAAACGTATCAATCGGTAGGCCTATCGGTGGGCGTAAGAGATTGAGATGAGGAACCTTGGTTATGATTTCGCGACGTTTTAACATGGTTATGTGTGGCTTGGACAAAAAACCTACACGGATATCCGGTGGTTACCATGGTAACAAGTGTTAACGTCATCTAGGTCTATGCATTCTGGCTCAGTAGGGGCATCGGCACGTTGCTATAAGAACATTTTGGTTACTGTTATTGAAAGTTAGTAGGCCTACGCCTATCGGTCGCGAGACAGTACGAACTACGGAGTCTTGAACTATGTTTTAAAGAACGGTTTCAAACTGCGCCTCGAGCAAGGCCTTCTTATTACTTGCAGAAACTCGGTCTGCCTCATATGTTTATAAATGTGGCAACACAGTAAAACAATCACACGGGATACGATCGTGAGCTGTTTTGCCTGTGCTCTGTATCCTAAATAAGTCGTTGTTAGGTTAGAACACGTCGAGATTTGGTGTTTGCCAGGAGAAGCCGGATATATTCACAAAAAGACCCTGTGGACTTGAAACTGAGTTGATTAATACCCTTACATGCTATGCATTGATGTATGTCACTCGGTGATTTGTGAACTGTTTATTTAATACGGTATCGCATCGTAGTAATTGAAGTAGCCTACGGTTGGCTAGTTGTCGCTCAATAATTCAACATGATCTAGCATGTTGTTTACCTTGTTCTTAGAGGAATTTTGTCATAATTATTCCAGTTTTATTGCATGGAATCTAATTATATCACGTCAGTCTCCTTGTAATCAGATGTGATGTGTATTAGATCCATTGAATGGGTATCCGAATGAAAGGAATGAATGTTAATAAGGAAAATAATTGCATAAGCGTATGTCAGTTTTTACAACATAAATGTGTCTGTGACTGAGTAATTAAGACAGCCGATGTGATTCTAAGTCGTTCCTTAGTCGAGGTACTTTATCTTCTGCGGAATAAGGCGGTTTATAATGCGATGATAACCTTAAAAAATCCCAGTCATCAGACGTAACATTTCACCGCTAATATCTCAAAAGAATCGAACCCGGTCCACCTTAGTGTGAGACAAGCAGCTTGATCGCTGCGCCGCCACGCCCCTTTCTGAGAAATGCATTCGAGACGTAGTGGTCAAGTGAACATCGTTCAAACTGCACAAATGGCTTGTTAATGACCTTAATTTTGTAGCTGCTTAACCATTAGTGCCTCCTTGGGATAGTGTGGTCATCAGACCCATGTACTTAATACGTGGCTGACTTCTGTCAGATAACTAGAGCCCTGCGCGGATAAACAAAACGTTATCCGCCCCGCATCCGCACGACTATTATCCGCATCCGCCCCGCATCCGCATGACTATTATCCGCATCCGCCCCGCATCCGCATGACTGTTATCCGCATCCGCATGACTATTATCCGCATCCGCCCCGCATCCGCACGACTATTATCCGCATCCGCCCCGCATCCGCATGACTATTATCCGCATCCGCCCCGCATCCGCATGACTATTATCCGCATCCGCATGACTGTTATCCGCATCCGCATGATTTGTATCCAAATCCGCTGATATTTCAATATTATTTTTAAATTAGCCTATTAGATAAAGCATACCGGTAACGTGTTAAACCAACACATTTAGGCAATTGAGGAGAAAGTCGTTCCTCTGTGCTATGTTTAAAATGAATGTTTTACAGCCAGAATCGCAACCCTTTTCATTTCGGAGTGTTAATTATGCTTAATTACTTAATTTGAATGATATTAGCTTAAATCATCATCTTACATTTGTTATGGAAGAAACATAACGGAAAAATATGATATGCCATAAATATCCGGGTCCTATTCTAATAGTAATGATATTCAACAAGTTCGGATGCTAAAACTACTTTTTATTTACACATAAAATAAAAAACATACATATCGCACATTAATAACTAAAACTTTTCTTTTTGTTGGCTATATACGATTTGGTGCTGCATCTTCTAGTTAATTATTTTCCAGGAATTAACATCCATATGTACAATATTTACAAGAGTCATTTTAGTTTCATTTTTAGATTTCTTGAACTCGGTTTAGTAGACTACATGCATCCAGAATGTCGCGATACCATTATCACTAAAGAAGAAATTATAACATGAATTAAATATTTCAACTAGTTTGAAGAATGAATACGAAGAGAAAAGAAAAAAACGTATCATACCTGACTATTTCGAAGATTGCTGTTTAGAAATATGATGTCATCAACTGCGCTGGGTTTGAGAGATGTAGGTCGATCTTGCATTACTCGTCCTGCGGTGGAGAAACTCCTCTCTGATGGAGCACTGGTTGCTGGAATCGGGATGGTCGAACTCCGCTGTTTAGGTTAAACCCAAACAGTCCTGTCAGCTCACGCTAATGGGTTTGGGAAGAGAGTGGGGGTAGGCAACCTCTCCTGAAATGTTTGTAAGTCATGAGTTGACTGACAGCTACATACACCTGGACCCCCTGGGGTTTCTGTAGATATAATCAGTGCAGCGAACATGTTATCCATGTACAGTCAAAGAGTTGGAGAATTGTGAATTATAGGAAACTATAAATTTCATAAGTGTGAGTTGTCAAAACGGGGCCAACAGTGGAGGTGTCAAGGAATGTTCTGCCCATTTATTTACAAATGGTGGTAACTTTCTGTTATGTGGGTCTCACAATCACGAACCATGCACGACGATTAATCAAGAATGTATTTCGAACAGTGTAAAAAGAAATGTACGTGATAATATATGTATATATCACCCGCTGGAATGGAATGTATGAAGTACGCCAGTTTGGAAAGATAAGGATACTCGTCTTCATGATCATGCCACCAAGTTATTAAATCGCACACGGTATATTTTACCTTCTCGCTACTGTACTTAGAAATTTCATCCTTTTCAGCATCATTGGTTGAATTTTCATCATCTGACATATCTTCAAATTCACTGAATAGTCTCTCAATTTTTTTCTTTTTTTGTGGAGGTTCTGTATTGGTCTCTTCTTTATCTTGGAGTAGCATTTTTCTGGAAGTAATGAACTTTCTAGCTTCAGACTGTACTTCATGCCTATCGGCTTCACCCAGAAATTTTAAGTTTTTATATTGAGGGTGTAAATAAGTAGCAAGCTTATGTGTTGCTGTTATCTCCCATTTGCTGGTCAGTAGCGGCTTTGCCTTTTCCTTTAAATACCCAATGAAGTCTGAATCGCCCTTTTTCTTTTCCAAAGATGACAATAACTTTTGTTTCCACAATGTGCTCATGTGAAGGGTCGGCACTTTAGAAGCATCCAGTTGGTCGGTTGCATTTTTGAAAGGTATTAAGAACTGAATGATATCTTCCAGCATTTTCTTGTCAATACAATCGATTAACTTCTCTTTTTTTTCTGTTAAAACTTCAAGAATTTTATCCCACTGAGAATTAATACTGTCAAACATTTTAAGTTTACTGTTCCAACGTGTGTCCACATCACCCTTCAATGACTTTCCTAAACGATTTTGCAAACCCGACCGTTTAAAATATGTCGTGAGTGCTCGACATGAACTTATTAATCCCTGTACTTCACTGATTTGTCCTTGATCCACTTCATTGCTCCGCGTAGTATGATCCAGCACTGTATTTAGGATATGCGCCGAGCACGAAATTCTCTTATACTGACGAAGAGCTGCAACAACATTCGAACCCCTGTCTGTCACAAACACGACATTGTCAATGGAATCGAATAAATCAAATGATCGTAAAATCTTTACGAGCACAAGTTTAATATGTTCTCCAGTTTTCTTAATATCCGGTTCCAACTCTCTTGTGCACAGTACACGTTCTTCAAGCTTCCCATTAACAACGTAATGCACAGTCACACCCATGTAATTAATTTTGCGATATGAATCACTCCACAAATCTAAAGTTATTCCACCTCCAATATCACTAAAAACACCCCTGATCTTCTCTGACACGCTTCCTCGAAGGCTGTTGGCTGTTTCACTCACGTGCCTTGATACAGTAGTGGGGTGAGGCAATAATTCTTTAGCACTCACTGTCCCATACTTCGCTCCCACGTCGATGAGGAACTGAGCAAGTTCGGTGAAACTCTGTGCAGATGTAGCTTGAAACGGCACCACGTCCTTGGTCACGAACCTGACAATTTGCGTCATTGCAAGGGACTTCAAGTTGGAAAACACTTCTGGCTTCTTGACCTCCGCTTTAGACAAAAAACTGGCTATACTCTTTTGGCTACTATCGCACTTGTGCCGCAGTAAGTTTGATGTGCCTGATTTGTGTCCTGAGTATGAATACACTTTTTTACAGGTAAAGCATCCTACAATATCGTTCACCTTTTCGTTTCCATTGAAAACGTAACCAAATGTCTGCCATATCGATGACTTGAGCTTTGTTTCACGCACTTTTGAATATCCACCTTGTTTAATTTTAATACATATTTTATCCATGTTGGTGAAATGATGTGCTTACTCCCGGTCGCAGTAACATTCACTAAGTGAACTTCTCTTTACGCTTGGAGGAAGGGATTGACATTTGGCCGGAAGTTCCACGTCAGTCATCACCCCTCTGCCTGTTGACCCATCCATGTTCGCATAGTTGATGTCATCTCATAACTCCCTCCGTTGCAATATCACAGACCACGTGTTTCATTGCCAAGTTGGTAGCTGACTTGAGGAATGTTAATGATGTCACCACGATTAACTAACACGCTTATTGACAGCATTATCTCGTACGTATAGTAATAATGGCAGTGAGAATTGATGAGATTGATGAGACCATTTACTAGGAAAGAAAAACCTACAAAGATACGGTACTTTAAAATGTAGTTGAAAGCATGTGAGTAAAATAATCTTCTCGTGTATAAGTGCAAATCGTGTCTGAATATTTCGTACGCAATAGGCTATAGGAGTATTCCTCTTTTAAGCATGCAGTTGTAGATTGGCATATCAAATATGTAATATTATCGTAAGTTCCACATTGTATTCTAAAAACTATCCGCAAATTTACCCCAAACATTATCCGCAGCGTATCCGCTATCCGCGCAGCCATGCAAACTATATCCGCGCAGGGCTTTACAGATAACTTGTCTTGAGTGATATTTGAGTTTGAGGTGTTGATTTTTTTTTTTGGGGGGGGGGGGGGGGGGCTGGGATTGGAAATGGGGCATCCCAACGCAACCTTCATAACAGGAGTTGAAATGAGCAATGATGGGATTCGAACCGACCCATATTTCGACTCCAGGATATTTGGTCGCATTGATCATCTTCTCAGTGCACTGGTGTTTTGGAATAATGCTTAAATTACTGATATAATTCCTACTTACCGTACTTGAAGGTGGCTCCTCTAGGCCAAGGCCTATTGACTTCAAGAGGGGCGTGGTGGCTCAGCGGTCTAGCTGTATGCCTCTCACCAAGGCGGTCCGAGTTCGATTCCCGGTCAATGCATGTGAGATTTTCGAAGTGAAATGCCATGTCCTGTTCGGATTCCACGTAAAAAGGAGGTCCCGTGGCTCATGATCTACAGATTAACGGTCACGTTAAACTACAAGCTTCCTTTTTATTGATTTCAAGCAATATTTCTAAGATTTTAGTGTAGCCTATTCTAGTAAAGCAATAGTGAATTTATAAGGTGATTGGTACACTGGACGCGACAGCTAATCCCCTTTCTAGTGCGTCACCGAAAAGGTGTGCGCAGCCAGCACGCATTTGTTTATACTGTGAAGACGAGCATATGCAAGAGAGAGGCTGGACACAATCGCAGACTCATGTCGGTCATCAGCCACGTTCCAAATGAAGATGTACTGTAGTTTCTCATACCGTAATAACTGGTATCTACGAGTCTTAAAAACACTACAATTATAGGAAATGCCCCTAAAATGGAGCAACTAATCACCAAATGTCATTAACGTATTGGAGTTACGAGTTTGATTTTAAGTGCAGATATCAAATTACCATTCCAATCTTGTGTTTGTTTCATTTGAAAAAAAAAAGGAAGATTGTAGTTTTACGTGACAGTGAATCTTAAGATTATGAGCCACGGGACCTCCTTTTTACGTGGAATCCGAACCACAGGACATGGCATTTCACTTCGAAAATCTCACATGCATTGACCGGGAATCGAACCCGGACCGCCTTGGTGAGAGGCATACAGCTAGACCGCTGAGCCACCACGCCCCCTGTTTCATTTGAGGGACTTGGACTAAGTAGTGGTGTGTGTAGAGAGATATATCCGGTGGAGAGGTGGAATATATCGTGATAATAAGATGAAAATATCGTGACGATATGGTGGTTAAACGTGGGCCGACAAAGACAGGTTCTGGTTGGTAAATTGTATTGTTTTTCTGTCTCAACCCAGGATTTCACATCACAACTAGATTAACGGACCGATATGCATTTGAAGTTCATCTCTTTTGTTCGGTAAATCGGTAACTCCTCCAAATTATCCCTCAAAATATAGTTTGATTATGGTTTCACTATCCATGGAAAAGCAGATGAGGTTTTAAACCTGTCTCTGACCAGGTCTGTATTTTGAGCCGTAAATCAAGTGTATTACAGGGCCGATGCTCCTTGTCTTACAATTCAAGGGGACAGAAAGTCGGCGCCGAAGCCGTTTAACGTACACAAGATTGGAGCTACTGTTTATTGAATTGTCATTGGATGCGAAAGACAAATCAGTGATCGCCCTTGACTCACGTGCCCTAGGAATTACACCAATTGACTGGAGCAGACAGACCACACACGATGATCCAGACTGCGAAATAACGACAATATGGTTATCCTTCCCTCGCCCTACATGTGACGTGATAGGCGGATGCTCTCCACCTACCGCCGCGGTAGTCTGGTTGGTTGGTTCCTCAGTTTAGGGGCTGCGACAACGCGGTCATGTAACCCCGTGTACTTTAGATGCATGTAGAATCTATCTGATAACCGGTGTTAATTGTGATGACTCTATTAGTGTGTGTTAACTGTTTTTTAATTCAAGTAAGGACTGCAGACTTAGAATTTTTCAAATAGTTCCTACTTTTGCCGCCAAACGCCACCGTCAACGACTGCTAGTTCAGAACTTAGCTACTAGACGCCATCGTAGTCGGCTCTTGGCAACGAACGTAGGAACCTAAGAGCATTGTTTACATTCTTAACCTATATAATTTAGCTTCACACAGGTGTAATTAGTGGAAGGTTCTTTAACATGCCATAAATCTATGACATGGGACCGCCGGCTTTACTTCCCCTCCGAAGGAAAGCATAATGAGGAATTTTAACGCTCTTAAAAAATCCGACGACTTCGGCCGGGTTTCACCCCACGATCTTGGGCATAGAAGCTCAACATGCTACCCACTACGCCACCGAAGCCGCATGCGGTAGTCTTGACCGCCCTAACAGGAAGAGCAGTGCCAGGAGGATACTTGTAGAGATAAAGCTATGTTAGAAATGAACTCGTTAGATGAGCCGACTCAATGGTGGGGTCATGTGAATAGGAGACGTTAATGAGTTCGGCTGTGGAGGGTAAGACGCAGAGGTAGAACTAAAAGGCGATGGTTCGATTCAGTGTTCAACCATTTCAGAATGAGCAGAGGAGGCCGCAGTGCTAACTGCTATAGGGGATCATTGAGGAGACCTGTTGTAAACAGACGCTTGCAGACTAGACTGAATGCTGAAAGGCATGAAATGAAACTGTATGTAGAAATGCGATGAACCGGCTAAAAGCAGCGCATATTATCCCAAAAGGGGCCAGCGAATCACAAAAAGAAATATAGATGAGTGTGTTTGAAGACTAGTTTGGTACAATAGAACAATCGGCTCGGACAAGCACAAGACACAATGTCTCGAAGGCGTGAAGGTTAAGAAAAATAAAATAATCTAACTAGTTTTCGTTAAAAGAACACAATCTTGGTGAAGCCTTACATTTACCAAAGAATACAACAAGAAAACAGAGAAATAACACATATCGGATGGGATAAGATAAAAGAACGAAAAGGAAATGTATTGCAAGTCAAAATCAAATAAATCCTACCTCCGATACTGACGGTATTACAAAGTTAAGTTATGGTGCAATTGTTCATGTTCAAATAAACCAGTCAGTTCGTGCTTACACTTGTTTCACACGACCAAAAAATATTAATTCAAACCACCCTCCACGTGGCACGAGTCGTGGTCGTCCAACAGAGCAAGTACTTGAGCCAAACCACCCAGGCTTGCCGAGTTGTAATTTCCAAAGTTGCTCCGAGAGGCCGGAACCACTCTCCGATACACTTGCATAAGAAAGACCTGTCTATCTCGCCCATGTTAAATCTTCACATTTTGGCACACTTTACTCAAAATCTGTTTGGGTTAGCCAATTGAAACTTTCAGGGATTACTGTTTGGTTCATTATCTACAATAATATGGTTTATTGACAAAAACTAAATACTTTTGCCAATATGATTTTTTTAAAGTACGATGTTTTAATCCAAAATGATCTCGAAAAATATTTATATTTCACTTTTTATATTATTTAAAAGGATATCCCTTCTTATTACTGGTCATTAGGAGGATGATGATGATGATGATGATGTTGATGATACATGAAGAAATATGGACCTATCTTTACAAATGGTATTAAAGTAGTGAAAAATGTTCAACTGAGAAAAATGAGGTTGAAGTTTTTCATTAAATTTTGTTACCTCTGACAATTCTTAGAGTAGGGGCAGATGACCTCGTAGTCCCTCCCCTTAAAACAACTAAAACTAATAATTCTTAAAACATTCCAGGCCCATAACTTGCTTCATTTCGTCCATAACTCGTTATTTTGCTTCTCCTACTTCCTTCAGCTGTATAAATAAATGAACAAATATATAAATCAGTAAATAAAATACGATATAAATAAATATCTGTTTGCAAATACGTGAACTTGTTTCCCTCTTCAAATCAACGATTCAATTATTAATAATTGAGGCGGATGACCTCGCTGTTACGCCCCTTAAACAATATATTCTTCAATAGGTGAGTGCAAAATCACAGCGATTATAATATTATGGCGATGTTCAGTAACATAAACAATGCAAGAAGTTGTCATTGTTACCAACACAAAGTCTGCGCTCAACAGAGCAGACAAGAAGTGAGTTCAGAAATCTACAGTATCTACAATATAATAGTTCAGAAATTATACGCACAAATATACGTAAATCTCTGTAAAGGTGGGCGTTGTAATTCATGGTGCAGCATAGTCACTTATATCTTGAACTAGCAACCCGACCCGGCTTCGTCCGGGAACAGTTATGAATGCATTACGTGATAAGCGCTTTTTTTTTTCAAATGTCAATGAACAACGACGTCTCGGCATGATGGGTTAAAATCACTGACTGGACTATTAATTATATTATCATGGAGATGCATGTGCAACAAATTCTTGTCAGACGTAATTTAAGAATGGTGAGGTGCATGAAACACAAATCCCCCTTCCGTCCAATCTTAACTTGACTGTGAATTTTGGGGAACGAAAAGTTCACAGGCGAAATGAAGAAAAGCCGAGTTGCACTTCCAGGGAAACTCCAAACACAACCACTCTTCTCTCAAGTTCTTAACTCAACACGACTCGACAGTTTGCTGCTGGCTGTATCTGGGGCAATAAGCTCGTCCGCTAGCTAAGCTGTAACTGGGGCGATAGGCTCACCCATAGCTAGCTCGTAAACTGTCGCCTCAGTAACTGAATGGAGATTGTTGGAAGAAATTAAAACGTAACAACACTTATAGTGGGCGACGTATTGAAGATAGACGTGCTCTCGCGGACGTTTTTGTAGAACTTTTCATACTGAACAATTCTTACACTCATGGTATTTATATATTTTTAACGGTTTGCCCAGCGTAAGCTTACAAAGCGCTCGGACGCCAGTTTTTTTTTCGAATTGTTACTGTTCGGCTTCCTTTGATCATAAATAAATTATTTTCCACAGAGATCATCGTCGAGATATCCTTTACAGAATTGTGAAAACCGCATCAAAATCCATCCAGTGGTTCTTGAGTTTACCCGTAACATCCAAGAATAGGGGACTTAGTTTTATACTAAGTAGACATGAACTTACGGAACTATGTGTAACATAAGGATTTCTTAAACCTAATTAACACTGCATGTAGATGCTTTTAGTGAGAATCTGAGCTGACTCGCTTCCACACTCAGAGTTAATGTTCGGTGGCAGCAACATATCTAATTTACTAAGAGGATTTATTAATTAAAATGTCACAAGAAGAGACAGACTTAAGATCATAGGTAACGGGGACACTTTGTTATGCCAGATTTCGTAAGTTCAACATCGAGCTAGGAGAGTGTTGTGAGAAGAAGTTCTCCGAGGAAAGAAAGAAACAAAGCGCTCAATAATTGGCGTAATGTTAATTTTAAACATTTTAGTGCACAACTGAGCGCATTGCATGAAGCTCGAGATGGCCTCGACTCGTCCATATTTCAACAAGGTTTGTTTCTCACAATAGAAGTGTTGTCATTGTTCCCGACCACACCTGACAGGATTACACTCCACCAATTTCAATGGGAGCTTTATGATAAACCTTACAATGACTTTTATGGTTGAGAGTGAATGAACTGAACAATTCGTATGGAAGTTGAAGGCACCTCTGAAATAAAACTAGGCTACAAATTATTTCTGAAACATTAAGGGTTGAGGGCTTTAAGAGGATGTCCCAAATCCTGACAGTAATAAAGAGCCCCATGCACGATAAAAAACTTTTCCGCAAACCATTTGAAGCTGTAACCAGTGATGGACAAAGCAAAGAGGATATAATACAATTGGGTGTGTGCAACTACGATGCGCGACGATATTTGAGTGTGACTACGTCTTCTCGGACTGATTTCTTTATAAACTGTCGCTCTTGCGAAATTGCAGCTTCGTAGGCCTATATTTTACAATGAAAACAATTATTTTTCATTTTGTATCAATAGTATATCTGCTACAGCACTATTTATAATTTCATACAAAATGATTAATTTATAATTTTGACTGGTTTTTTTCATCCTCAGAGGGATTGGTGTCAGGCATTACATCGGTAGAAGCATCATCTGGAGAAAATAAAAATGTTATTATATGTTTTATTTGCATCTTGGTCAGTAGATGATCTGTAAATATTCATACTTATTTCCTGTCAGTGGCTGTAATCCTGTTCAGTATCGGACGATATGAAAAGTAAGATATGAACGGAATTTTCTCTGCTGTGATGTGCCTTGTGAATGTCAAATCAATCGGGTGTTCCTCTCAGATTAACAGACTTGCGAACATCGGAAGCGCATGACAGACCAAACGTGTTTTTCATAATTTGATAAAGGTGTCATCAGCCTTCACGTTGGTGTTGAAGTCACCACAAAGAAGAATCGGAATGTTGGTATCTGCTTGCAGATGCGGCGACAAGTTCTGGGCGTTGTGAGCATACGGCAAGAGTGCTTGGGCTAGCAACATTCCTATGCGCTGTTTCCAGGATGAATTGTAACTCACAGCAGCGGTGGTAAGCGCAATTTCTGCCAAGCATATGTCACCTACTTTGGTACTGTGCGCGATGGATTTGATAAGGCGATGTCGACCACTCTCGTGGTAGACGGTGGCGATATTTTGCGGTAGATTGCTACTCCATAGGCTGCGTTGCTAACGGAATTGGTGCACGTGGAAATGCACTCGAAATTCTCCAGCTGTACCGGATCATGGTCGTCGCGCATCGGGCCGCTGTACTACTGCATCCGTTGAATCATACATTTTTGTTAATTATTGTTAATAATTGACAACAATTAACAATAATTAACACAAAGGCCCCAAGAAATGAGAATTTCTAGGGCCCCATGATTTCATAATCCGTTATCATAACCTCACTCAGTGGTAGAACGCATGCCTCCCGTATTCTCTAAAGTTTTAACTCAACACGACTCGACAGTTTGCTGCTAGCTGTATCTGAGGTAGTATGTTCGCCGGCTAGCTAGGCTGTAACTGGGGTGATAGACTCGCCCGTAGCCAGCTCGTAAACTGTCGCGTCAGTATTTGAATGGAGATTGATGGAAGGAATGAACACGTAAAAACACTTATAATGGGCGATGTATTGATGATAGAGATATGCTCTCGCGGACTTTGGTAGAACTTTTCATGCTGAACAATTCATACTCGCATATTTTTAACGGTTTGTCCAGCGTAAGCTTAATAAAAAGCGCACGGACGCAAATGTGTTTTTTTTTCGACTTTGCACTGAAATCGTTACTGCTCGGCTTCCTTTGATCACAAATAAATTATTTTCTACAGAAATCTTCCTCGAGTTATCCTTTACAGAATGGTGAAAACCGCATCAAAATCCATTCAGAGGTTCACCCGTGACATCCAAAAACGACATTAGCGACACTCGGGTGCAGCAACAGAAGAGAGATAAAACGATATCACCTTTCACTGTAACACTTTTTCACGAACTTCACTGTATTACAACAATTTGTTTGACATTGCGACGTCAAAAGTAGGTTGGCTCAAGCAAGGAAAGCATTTCTACAGAAAAGAAATCTGTTGACATCGACTATATATTTAGGTTTTACAGAGTCATTTTTGAAAGCCTTTGTCTGGGATGTGGCGCTGTATGGAAGTGAAACTTGAACTGTTGGTGCAGCAGAAAAGGGGAGAATAGATGCGTTTGAAATGTTGTGTTATAGGAGAATGATGATCAGATGAGTAGATAGAGGAACAAATTAAGATTGGTGAAGGAAGAGAGATGTTTCTGGCGACTACTAGGTTGGTATGTCACACACTAAGTCACCCGGGAATACCAAACTTTGTTATGGAAGGAAGAGTAGAGGACAAGAACTGTAGGGGTAGACGTTACCGGTAATCAGATTGTCTCGGATGGAGGCTGTGGTAGCTACGAAACGATTAGCTCAGGACAGAGAGGCAAACATGGTGTATGGCATGGATTGAGTTGTTGCTCCGCGATTTGAAAGAAACCGCTACTTGACAAGCGTTTGAACGTGTTGGACACTCTTCGACCGAGTGATGATCTCAACGTGTTTTAATTGCAATTCAATTCCATCTCCAATGTTACATTATTATTGCTTATTCATATGGGGACGTCTAAAAGTGTTAGAGAAAAGGGATTTTGGTGGGAATTTACAGCAGTATATCGTCAATTGCCTGGCGTCCCTGAAATCCACATAAGTTAAAACTGGTGTAAAACCAATATTATTATTATTATTATTCTCAACACCCCTATTAATCATCAAATTATCCCTCTTATTTCTCTTTTCGTTAAAACTTCTGGCCTTATTCTTTAAATCCTGCTGACCGACTGAATAGCGGCGTTGCCCCTTAAGGGGGCATGATGAGTCTGTTATGGCAGCAATCACAGTAAAATCTGTTAATGTATTCCGATCTCTCCGGGACTAATTGTAACGACCTGATTTATGTCAGAGCTCACTTGTTGAAGACCATGAAGCCTCAGGAATGTATCTTACCGCCAGCTGCTTTAACAGGTGCGACAACTGAACAAATACCGCTATATATCTCTTAGGGACGTGTACATCTTAGTCATCAGCCCCCGTGTAGTAGTGTGTCTTTTAGACCACTATTACGCTATCAAAGAAATTTGTCAGAGAAGTTTTATAAAATAGTACTTTCATAAAAGTTATACAAAGCATATAAAAGTTATACAAAGCATTACACTACATCAAATATTTTATCATAGTTCAGCGAAATGGATGAAGGACAATTCCTTGTTCACTTTACTGTATTTCGTTAGTTGAAATTCTTCACTGGCAATTCCGGTACGTAAAAGATAAACTAAAACGTCTATGGGTTAAACCATGAGTCGCCCACGTGACGAGAAAGATATTTATACGAGTGGAATCGTTGTGAACGAGCTGCAGTACAAGGACGTGAAATTTTTAATTAATTATGATGAAATGAATGACGGTGACGATCAAAACCACCACTGCCCGAGCAACGTAAATTGAAACATACGAAGTAAAAAAGTACGCATTAAGTGGGATCCTCTCGTAGTGCAGTCGAGCGTTCCGCCAGCTAGACACTTGCTTCTTGCGATTCATTACATGTAAAGGTAAAGTGCTTATTTACACTCGCTTAGAGGTGAAATTGGCGAATTATAATACAAATATTACAACATAAATACACTACTATTCACGGCTTATTTCAGCCTATTTAACTATTTAATTCCTCTTTACTTCCTTAAATACGCGTCCTTTATGTGCAGCGTTTATAGCTTCGGCTTTCTATCTGTTGTTTAAGTTTTACATTGTGACATTTCATGCACTTGACACTCTTGATAATTATGAACATTTTTGTTGTGGTATAATTCCAGCTGTTATGATCCGCCATTTTGGTTTGAATCTTTTATCAAAGACAAGCTGTACCTGTCATGCGTTGCAATGCCAATCAAAGAAAGTGTTGGCGTTGAAATTTTGTTTCTTGAAGTGCTTTTGGATACACAACATGATTTTCAATTTCCGTTAACTGCCTCTAAGCTATCGTAAAATGGATTTTCTAATTTAGAACCATTCGTGGGAGCGTGCACAACAACTTTCAAAAGTTTCATCGCAATCGGATGAATGGCATATGAACGTATACGGGATTTTGTTTGAACGATTCGTGCACCGTCACTCATTTGTTGATTCTACTCCTACGCTACCTATTGAGAAATGGATTTACTAAGTCGAAACCCTACCCTGGCGTGTACACAATAACTCATCAAGGTTTCATCACAATCGAAGAAGGTTATAGGAACGCATAGGGGATTTTGTTGAAACGCTTCGCGCGTCGTCACCCAATTGTTGCATATACTCGTGCGCTACCTATTGTGAAATGGATTTACTAAGTCGAAACCCTTCCCTGGCGTGTACACAATAACTCATCAATGTTTCATCGCAATCGGATGTTTGGTATATGCACATATACGAGGTTTTGTTTAAACGATTCGTGCGCTGTCACTCATTTGTTGAATCTACTCGTGCGCTACCTATTGAGAAATGCATTACTAAGTCGAAGCCCTTCCCTGGCGTGTACACAATAACTCATCAAGGTTTCATCGCTATCGAAGAAGGTTAGATGAACGCAATAGGGGATTTTGTTGAAATGCTTCGCGCGTCGTCACCCATTTGTTGCATCTACTCTTGCGCTACTTATTGTGAAATGGATTTACTAAGTCGAAACCCTTCCCTGGCGGGTACACAATAACTGATCATGTTTCTTCGCAATCGGATGAATAGTATATGAACGCATACCGGATTTTGTTTAAACGATTCGCGCCCCGTCACTCATTTGTTGAATCTACTCGTGCGCTACCTGCTGTAAAATGTATTTACTATGTTAGAAACCGTCACGTAAGTGTCCACAACATCTCACCCAAGTTTCATCGCTATCGGACTAATGGGATATGAAGACATAGGGGACTGTATTGAAAGGCTCCGCGTGTCGTCGTTCATTTGTCGAATCTACTCGTGTGCTACCTACTGTGAAATGTATTTACTAAGCCAGAAACCTTCCTTGGAGTGTCCACCATATTTCACCCAAGTTTCACCGCTAACGGCAGAATGGTATATGACCTTATACGGGACTTTGTTGAAACGCTTCGCGCGTTGTCCCTCATTTGTTGAATCTACTTGTGCGCTGCATATTGTATAGTGGATTTACTAAGCCAGAAACCTTCCATGACGTGTACACAACATCTCACCCAAGTTTCATAGCTATCGGACGAATGGTATATGAATGCATACGGGACTTGGTTGAAACGCTTTGCGTGTCGTCGCTCATTTGTTGATTCTACTCTTGCGCTACGTATTGTAATATGGATGTACTCAGCCAGAAACCTTCCTTGGAGTGTACTGAACATCTCACCCAAGTTTCATCGCAATCGGATGAATGGTATATGAACGCATACGAGACATACACACCCACAGACAGACAGACAGACAGACAGACAGACAAACTATCACGTCAAATTGATTTTTATATATATAGATAGCATGATGTTCATACATTTTATAAAATAAATTTTATAAAACCACCTTTTATTAAAGATTTCCCCATTACACTGTCATATCTTTTATCAAAGATATTTGACAAATTTCTTTGATAGTGTAATACCGGCCTAAGGGACAGGTGGCCCACGTCTTGAACTATTCCAGCATTTGACTGCAAGGGGTGTGGAAAATAATCCGGGGAAACCCACACTCATGATAGCCGCTGGATTCGAACCTGCGATCTCCTCTTGGCCGTGGGACAATTTTAGAGCAAGACCAGGCAATAATTACGTGGACGTAACACATGAGTATACTTACAGATCCGTCATTTGTCTCTTTCGTAATAGTTCATTTTATTGCAGCACTTTTCGCAAGAAACTTAGTTTCTTTGTATTATGTTCTGTTCTCTTGCTCATCTTACACCGTTAACAGAAAACAACTTGTATGAAAAACCTCCAAGCTTTAATTAGCTTGTAAACAACAAATCATAATCATAAGGGATTAATTTTATTTTCCAGGATGGTCGCTGCCGATGACAGCCTCGAGAAATCGGTGAGTACAATATCCGTGCTATCTATTTTGCCGACTGATATGTCATTTTCATGTCTGTTGCTTGTTGTGTGTGTATAGTGTTTGTGTTATGCTTTTCATGCGATTCAGAACATTTTATATGACGTACAGCAGGTCACCAACAAGCTTGATCTCTCCACAATGTGAACCAACACATCTACTCGCCCCTTAAAACAACTTACTAACACATCTACTCAAGTCGTAAGTTTTCTCTGGTCTTGGCCGCGGCCACCTGATTCTGGGAAAGGCTCGCTAACTCGCAAATATTTATAACTGACACAGGATATTACGCTATATCAACTAGTCACCTCAAGGCCTTTAATGTTTTGGTCTGTGAAGAGGCTAACGCGTCACGAAATACTTACCATTTTTTCTGCTTGTTTTTGGTGGACAAGATTTTCCAGTGCACGCTGCTATGTTTTCATAAGCTGGCTATGGATTACTTTTCAGAATTTCCCTTGTAAACATCTATGGATGAATTTTTCATTGTCTCGTTAATAATGAGGTTCACCAACTTGGCTCTTCATGTGATGAATTGTGTTTGTGCATGTAGTTTTTAGTGGTATTTTTTACGATAGGCTGCGTAATTCAGCACGAATTTGATATTATATTACATTTTGTTGTATATAATAATCCTTGTTTGAGCGGCAAAAGAGCAACCGAGTAATCGGCGAATCAGGCTCAAAGGTTGGAAACACTGTTACGATTGCACAAAGTCAAGTAGACAACGTGTTCAAACTGCAGATAGCTTGGATCACCAATACATTACTTCAAAGGTAATAAAAGTGGAGAGAAGTTGAGAAAAGATGCAGACAAATGATTTTAAATGTAGGTTGAGGGATGACAAGCTATACTAGAGTTGGAAACACAAGAAGGGACCGAGGAAGGAGATGCGAGGACTTGGCCTGAGAAATCTCGCATGTTCATTAACCATTAGGCTACTGTTACTTCTTGTGTATTTGTTTACAAGCACTTTTTAAACAAATTGTCGATATTTATGGAATCAGTCACTGCTGCCGGTAATAATTCTGTTTGAATATTATTTTCTATGCGCCCCATGCGTACAGACTACCCGCCCGGCTCTAGTGTTATGCGGGCTGAACGCGACACAGTTCTGACAGGGGCTATCGTCTTGTTTATTTGTTTAAATACACTTTTAAACGATTGAGACGATTTGGAAGATTTTGGCACAAAACGCACCTTCTAACTCCCTCCGGTTCAGGAGCTTGAGATTTTTGTCGGATGATGATGATGATGATGATGATGATAATTGTTGTTTAAAGGGGCCTAACATCTAGGTTATCTGCCCCTAGCCTTTGTCGGATGAATTATATAAGAGATACTATTGTTCGGCATACATATATCATCAATACGCAGTCTTAAAGTGTTTTATGTTGCAACACCACAATTAAAATAATTGCTGTCTTCAGGTTGTTTTTTTTCGTATGGCTTTTTTTTAGTACCGGGAGTGTCCGAGGACAAGTTCGGCTCGCCAGTTTTGTAGCTGCTTCGAGACGGACACCCAATGGGTGAGCTACAAGTACCGTTTGGGAGGAAAGTGGGAATGTAAGGACGAGGAGTTGGAAGGTAGCGGCTGTGGCCTACAGTTAGGGACCAACCCCGGCATTTGCCTGGAAGGAAGATGGGAAACCACGGAAGACCATCTTCAAGGTTGCCGGCGGGGGGATTCGAACCTCCTCGCCTCCCGGATGTGAGCGACTGCCAGCAGTCATGCCGTAACGACCACGGCTAACTCACCCGGTGCTGGCTTCAGTGTTTTATGCTCAATGATACTTTACCCAGTGTAAGTTGAAAGGCGCACGAACGTTGGTTTTTGCTTCGACTTGCTTTACTTATCGCTCGGCTTCTTTTGCTGATAGATTTGTTCCTACATACGAGAATCTTTCTTGAAAAATGCCTTATGGATAGGTGAAATCCGTCCAGTAGTTGTCGAGCGAGATTGGGCTGGTAAAAAGCCGCAGGGACGTAATAGTACATTATGCAACGAGCCTATAATGGCAATAATTAAGACACGAGCGCAGCGAGTTTTATAATTTACATACGAATGTCTTAATTACCATTATAGGCGAGTTGCATACGACTGTTTATGTTCAACGATAATTAATTATAACTTTATTATATGTTTTAACATAAATATTCATTAATATCTGTGGGATTCATTCACTTCAGTTAGTGAACAGGGTGCGCTGGCTTTGCTGACTGAACAAAGCGCATGCGTGGGTCAAAGCACTTCGAAAGCGAAACCATTTACTTTGCTTGGCAATGCTATTGTTTACAGCCTGCATGATGACTAGTGCCGTCCAGCTCTAGCATTCACTAATATTGTCACCGAAGTCGTTTGAAAGCAATGCGCTGTGTAGAAATTGGTGTTGGGGATATTAAGGTACAGTGCTATTTCTTGTCTCATATTCGCTAGTTTATTTACGCGCACATATGGGTGGTGCACTTCCCATGTCGGTAATTTATATAGAAGGATCCTGTGTTGCTAACTTCTGGACGTAGATTCATAAATTTATTGCATATGTCATAGCATTATCTTGTTACCGCAAAGGTTCGTGCTGATTTTGTCTTTCTGTTTGGAGGGGGGCGTGGTGGCGCAGAGGTCAAGCTGTATGCCTCTCACCAAGGCGGACCGGGTTGGATTCGCGGTCAATGCATGTGAGATTTTCGATGTGAAATGCCATGTCCTGTGGTTCGGATTCCACGTAAAAAGGAGGTCCGGTGGCTCATGATCGCGAGATTAACGGTCACGTTAAACTACAAGCTTCCTTTTTCTTTGTGTTTGGGATTGTAACTACAATCGTTGATCCGATATCCAATTTGAACTTTCAAATCATGTAATTCATGTCCGACATGTTGGATTTTGAGCGCATGCGTGAATGTATCCTTACCTAATTGGTCAATGAATGAGCTCTGATTGGCTGGAGAAACTGACTCATAATGAAAAACAGTACTATAATGACCATCATTATGATACAGTTTTCTGACGTATAATATTTACATTTCGACATCGTCGAACATAAAACCAATACCTAACATTATTATTATTATTAAAACAGCAATGTTTCGAGGTTTATGCCGTGTCTCTTTTTGGGGTTTCGCCTAGGAACAGCTTGGTGTTCCTACCCACACAAGTCACAGACAAATTGTTGAGTTTTAATTCACGAGCCGTGAAAGCCAATCTGTGATATTCTTCTTACACGATTGGCACAAGAATATGCTGTCTACTGCGGCGTAGTTTTAGGAACGTGGCTAACACACTTTCCTCAAGAAATGAATATCTTACGTTGTCGTGGCGGGACACCTGTTGCTACACTCGGGCTAATGGACACGATTGACGTAATTAAATCCTGTATCAAGGAAACACTCTGACAACTTTATGTGCGCTCGTACCCGATAAAACAGTGGGACTGTTGTGGTCTAACAGTAACACGAGCTACATTACTGTAAGCTGTTTCCGATTCAGGGCTGCCACCTTACATTTCGACAAACGGCCCGAAGACTGAGGCAGTATCGTCAAAATGAGCTCACATGTACTTGGTAACCCCAGAAACATATTAAATGGTTTCCGTGACTATTTAAGACAAATGTGGCGAGAATCTTCCGAACGTTATTATTATTCTACAGGAATTGCTAATGAAGCGCCCTCCACACACTGAACTACAGTACGGAGCTAGAGACCAAAGGGCCAGGCTATTTCCGATCTGAAAAGACTAGTGGGTTTCAACCCTGCCGTTCAAATTATTTTTCCGATATTTCCCATGTGTAATTTCAGGCAAATGCCGTGACGGTACCTTCTAAGAGTCCTTTCAATTCCATGACCAGTTTCATACATCGTCATTGATGTCATCTCTAATTGGCGTCATGAAGAGCATCCATGCGTAAAAACCATCCGGCAAAGAGAAGACTCCGTCTTACCTAATCCTGACCCCCGTATGAACTGGAATAAGAAGGGTAGATGTATATTATTATTATTATTATTATTATTATTATTATTATTATTATTATTATTATGTCAAGAGTGTTTCCTTGGATCAAGTGGAATAACAAGAAAGACGATGTGAACCTTGAGAACTTTCTCTGCATCAGGAAAGAAACTTGTAAAATTTTAAAATTGGCAAAAAGAAATTTCCACAAATCACAAATTATTCAAATTGAAGATGATTTTCAAAGACACAAAACAAGGGATTTCTATCAAACTTTTGAGCACCAACTGTCCAAATACGTCGCCCCTACTCTTCACATCCGAGGATCTGATGGTAAACTTAATCTCAATAATAAAGACTGTGCTAAAGCCTTTGGAGAATATTTTGAAACCCTTTTGAACACGGACATACCTACTGAACAACTTGCTTTCTATCCTAGCGTTGCATACCACGACAGTTCACCACCCTCCGTCGAAGAAATAACACAAATCATCAAGGGGCTAAAAAATAATAAGGCCTCTGGGGAGGATAGTATTGTGGCTGAATTATGGAAATATGCAGATAATGACTCCATCATTTGTCTCCAGAAAACCATTGAAGAAATATGGCACAGTGAAAAATTGCCGGAGGATTGGACTTCCGCCATCATTCATCCTATACATAAGAAAGGGGATAAATCCGACCCAAATAATTATAGAGGTATTTCACTGGTATCGGTAACGTACAAAATATTTGCAAGGGCTCTTCTGAACAGAGCAGAACCTATATTAGACCGTCAGTTAGGGGAATATCAAGCTGGTTTCAGGAAATCAAGATCCTGTCCTGAACAAATTCATAACATTAAGACCATAATTTCCTACTGTACGGTACGATCAAAACCTTATGTTGTGATTTTTGTGGACTTTCAAAAGGCTTATGATTGCATTCATAGAGACACAATTATTAACACCTTACGTGAGTTTGGCCTAGACAATAAATCAATTAATTTGTTCAAAGCAAGCTTAGAAAACACCATTTCTAAGGTCAAATTTCGTGGTGAATTGTCCGAAGCCTTTGCAATCAAGACTGGCTGTAGACAAGGTGATCTGGGATCACCGATGCTGTTCAACTGTGTCTTGGAAAAAATTATAAGAGAATGGTTGACAATCTTACCAAATAATTATGGTATTCGAATTGGTTATAAAAAAGAAGACCTGAATATAAACTGTCTCGCTTTTGCAGATGACATTGCTTTGTTCGCTAATTCAGTGGAAGAGGCCACTGACCAACTTAATAAACTACAAACCATAGCTGCTAAAACTGGACTTAAAGTGGCCTTCCATAAAACTAATTTTATCACAAATGTCAAAGATGCCTCAAAATTCATCACGATTGGTCTGCAAAAAATCAAAAAGTCCGAAAATTTAAATACCTAGGGGAATGGATTACCCCTAATAATTCAGAAATAGCTGCCATTGAGAGAAGATGTAACAAATTGGAAGGTGCCTTTCAAACCTGCAAAAACATTTACAAAAGTAAAAGCTTATCCCGGAATGTCAAACTTTGTCATTATGACACAGTAATTAGGCCGTCAGCACTGTATGCCGCAGAATGCTTACAGATGACAAACAAAGGTCCATTGAGAAAATTAGAACTTAAGGATCGGAAAATTATAAGGACCTGTTAATGATAATGGTACTTACAGAAGAAGACATAACAATGAATTATTTGAACATATAGAAGATTTGGTGGGTGTGATGAGAAAAAGGAGAATGTCTTTCTTTGGACATTTGGAGCGGATGGAGCATCATCGACTTTCATATCGAATCCACTCATCAATATCTAAAAAAAAATCCTATTGTAAATGGTCGATGCAAGTTAAAAAGGACCTAACAGAAGCTCGAATCAATCAAGCTCTGGTTTGGGATAGGAACCTGTTCAGAAAGCCGGTTAAATCAACCAGTAATCTACACCTTTTAACATCTGTGATGCCTCGCCCTCATTGCAAGTGGACGGAAGAAAGGAGAGCAGAACATTCGTCAAGAATGAAGATCTACTGGCAGACAAGAAAACAAGCATTACAGTGAAGAAGAACATCGTGGTCCATTGATAGCCGAAACGTCTCAAAATAAAAAAAATAAAAAAAAAAAAAATATTACCAAGCCCCGGATTTTTAGGTTAAAATTAAGTTATATCAGTATATTAGAATGTTAGAGGATCTTATATGTTCACTTTAGGAATTTTTGGAATATATATATGTTTATGTTCGACCCTGGTGAAATGTAAATATTATATGTCAGAAAACTGTAGTATAATAATGAGGCTCATTATAGTACAAGTTTTCATTATGATACAGTTTCTCCAATCAATCAGAGCTCAAGAAACAGTTGTGTGACCAATTAGGTGAGGATAGCATCGCACCTGCGCTCACTTCCATGGCCCCCTATTTTAAATTTCACTGCGTGGCGAGTGTCATAGTGAGGTATTTGAGGAGACCATGATCAAATACAAGGCATTCATTCTCTGCGTCTCATGCGCTCTGTTCAGTACATAAAACTGGTGAAATCTCGACAGATATTTATGAATATTTATGGTCGGTTGGTTCTTAAATTTAGGGGCTGCGACAATGCGGTCATGTAGCCCCGTGTAATTGTGTTAATTGTGATGACAGTATTAGTGTGTGTATCTGTTTTTTTAAATTCAAGTAAGGACTGCGACTTTGATTTTTTCAAATAGTTCCTACTTTTGCCGCCAAACCCCACCGCCAACGACTACTAGGCCTAGTTCAGAACTTAGCTACTAGACGCCACCGCAGTCGCTCTTGGCAACGAACGTAGAAACCTAAGAGCGTTGTTTACATTCCTAACCTATACAATTTAGCTTCACACAGGTGTAATTAGTGGAAGGTTCTTTAACATGCCATAAATCTATGACATGGGACCGCCGGCTTAACTTCCCCTCCGAAGGAAGGCATACTGAGGGATTTTTAACGCTCTTAAAAAATCCGACGGCTTCGGCCGGGTTTGAACCCGCTATCTTGGGCATAGAATTGGCGGTTTCAAGTTTAATATTACGGTACAACAAAAATAGATTGAAAATAACGTTTCCAAGAGGTAGCGGAGGAAAACAGATATTGTGCGTGACTCCAAACCACCTTAGCCCTTTATAGGGCAGACTATTTGTTTCTAATTTTTACTTCAATATTTTTAAATTTAAATTTTCATTTCAACTCTAATTTTGATTTTAAGTATTAAATATTATTATTTTTTAAATAAATTTCAAAAGTTATCTCTTTATTTATTATTTTTAATGTTCTAATTTTAACTTTTGAACTTTATAATAATTTTATTTCAATTTTTAGTGTTTTTATTTTAATTTCTATAATGATGTTTTTATCTTAGTGTTAATTTTAATTAGGCTGAAAGTTTCAACTATTAGCTCCTCCAGGGGCTCACATCTAGTGGGACGTGGGTTGGAGACCACGGGACCCCAGCTGAGTCCGGCATTGCTTCCACTTACTTGTGCCGGGCTCCTCTCCGTCTCCTTTCCTGTTTGGTCAACTCTTGTTCTTTTCCGACCCCGACGGTATTAGGATATCCGAGGCCTAGGGAGTCTCTTCCTTTCCCTTGTCTCATCTTTCCTGATTCCTTCCTTCTTGGAGGGGTCAGCCTTCTTTTCCTTTTCCCGTTATCTCCTGCCTTCTGCTCAAGGCCCTCAAGGAGGCAGGGTGTATGTAGCCCCACCACTTCTGGTGCACCCTAGAAAGTGCTACACCCTCAGGGGCTCACGGCTGGTGAGTTCGGGAGTTCGCGACCCCGTGGGATTCCTGAGCTGGGTCTGGTTTCCCCCTTTTGTCCCTTACCTGAGGGACGGACCCTCTCCTCTTTCACTTTCCTGTTGTTTTTCTTTTCATTATATTTCCTTTTCCCTTTAAGATTCCCGCACTGTTATTTTTGCATCTCCACTCCATTTTGTGGGTGTTTTCAATTTCCGTTGCATTTTGTTAGTCTTTTCGATCTACGTTGCATTTTGTGAGTGTTTTTCAACCTCGATTGCATTTTGTAAGGATTGACAATCTAAATTGCTTTTTAGTAAGTCTTTCAATATCGGGGGAGGGGGTCCTTTTGTGAGTATTTTGAATTTCAATTGCATTTTGTATTTTCAACCTACACCGCTTTCTTTGCACGTAGTTAAGTCTCAATTGCCTTTTTGTGGGTATTTTGAATCTAAATTACATTTTGTAAGTATTTTCAATCTAAATTGCATTTTGCAAGTATTGTCAATCCAAATGAGAAGTTTGAATATACCATACGTTTTGTAAGCAATTTCAATTGCATTTTGTATTTCACGAATCAGCTGGTCTCTGTTATCGAATTCACAGCTTCAACAATTCGATGTCGCAGACTTTCAACAGTGTCAGGCATAAAGGGTCTTTTACGTTGCCCCACAGATAAATATCACACGGAGTGCGGTCTGGAGACATGGGAGGCCACCGGCGATCAAGTTGATCTTCTGCTGCTCCTCTTACAATCCAAAGTACTGGAATGGTGTCATTCAGGTAACGTCGGACGTGCAATAACCAGTTTCGAAGAATGTCTAGATAGGTTAGCCCTGTCACAATTTTCTCCGTGAAGAAGAAGGGTCCATAAACTTTGTTTACAGATATGACACAGAAAACTTTAATCTTCGGTGAATCTCGTTCATGTTAAATAATTGACCTAGGATGTTCACTTGCCCAAATTCTAACGTTATGGCGATTAACTGTATCGGAAAGATGAAAAGTGGATTCATCAGGAAAAAAAATCACATTTTACACTTCCGTCTGTCCAGGAACATTGGAATTATGGTTCTACCTTTTGTAGTTTGGACGAAATGAATATTTGAAATCTGTTCCTTCTATCTTAAGAACCCTGTATATTGATAACCATAAATTATGTACATATCTATGGACGAGCTTTCCCTTCATAGAATGTTGCCGCTAGTGAGTTGGCGTTGTTATTCTAGAACCTCTGCCCTCCAAGGCACCTTTTCAGGACGTCGCTCGGCGCTATGTTCCAAAACTTCCCATAGACATTGCTGAAGAACCTGTTGGGTTACAGCAGCACTCTTGAGGACGGGCGTTGTCATGGAATCTGTGTGAGAAGCGCACAGCGAATAAAGCGCACATACAGGTATTTGCGAAGAAAGCGCACAAGGGCCAATGTGACAGTTTAAGGTAGGGGTTACGTTACCATGAAATGAATACTTGGAGCTGGTTGGAGGTGAGTCATCACGCAATACAATAGCTCAGGTTCATTCCTCCCGAGCAGCCGCCCCACCTCACCGACCCCTTCTTTGTCATTCCTGTTCTGATGGTCCTTCAAGTCACTTCGTAAGCAGCAATAATCTGTTTTAGTGTTTTAAACTTACTTGTGTTAAAGTTATTTTACTAGTATACCTAGTGTTTTGAACGTTTTCTTTCTTTTTAGTATTTATACATGGTTTAGTTATATTATGGAAGTCTTAACTACTAACAAGGGTAAGCCTGCAGCACATTATAACGGATACGCATATAGGGAGTTTAGGAAGAATATAGATGGGTTAATAGTTTGGCGATGTCAGAAGGAAAGGTCAAGTAGGTGCCGTGGAATGTTAAAAAGTAAAAATGGCGAAGTTTTAGAAGTTACTGATCACTCATGTGCAGCACCGGACACAGCCAGATTGGAAGTTATGAAGAGCATCAACGTTGCAAAGAAGAGAGCCCTTGAAGAAGACACGTCCATTTCAAAGATCTACAGAGAAGAACTGGGAGAACTCCACAACAAGAGCTACAATTTTGTAACAGAAATGCCGCAACAACTCACCACAAAAAGAAGTATGTACATACAGAGAAACAGTGCGCGTGGAACCCAAAAGGAGCCTAAGACTAGAGAAGAAGTAATTTTAGACGAAGAATTGCTTCAGATGAACGACGGATCAAAATTTATGTTAGTGGACGAAGGCTCAGAGGAACGGATGATCATTTTTTGTTCAGAAAAAGGAAAAGAGTGCTTGAGGAACCTACAAGGCTTTTTCATGGACGGAACGTTTAAAAGTTGTAGTAAACAGTTCGGTCAAATTTACACCATCCATGCTGATTATGGAAGCTCCGACAAAGAAACTAACGTTTATCCAGTTGTGTTTGGCCTACTTCCAAACAAGAAGAAAACTACATACGTTCGTTTTTTTCGTCATGTACTGCAAGCAGTCCCAGAATGGAATCCAAGACACATCCACGTTGATTTCGAGGCGAGTGCAATAGCTGCAATTAGAGAAGTTCTGCCATCAGTTGAAATCCATGGGTGCTACTTTCATTTGAAAAAATGTCTGTGGAGAAAAATACAAGAAATTGGACTGACATGTGAATATAGAGAAAATGAAGAAATCCGACTGTCCACTCAAATGTGTGCTGCATTAGCCTTCTTGAAAACTGAAGATGTCCAAGATGGCTGGGTCGAAATTCCCTCACAGGCTCTTGAAAACCCGAAATTAACTCGCTTCTTCGACTACTTCGTCGAACAGTGGCTGCATAATGACGAAATTCCTATTGAATTGTGGAATTGCTATGCTAGGCGACACAGGACTACGAACGCGGTGGAAGGTTGGCACAACAAAATCAACAATCTTCTTGGACGACCCAACCCCAAAATCAGAGATGTCATACTTTGTTTCAAGAGTGAAGCGGAGGAATCTTCTTGTATGTACATGAGGATAGAACTGAATTTAGCTGGGAAAAAGAGGAAGAAAACCTACATCGAGTTGGATAAGAAACTGGAAAGAACTGTGAAGAAGTATGAAGAAAATGGTGACATCACAGCGTGTTTAAAGACAGTTTCATATCTACAAAAACTTGGCTAGACCTTCTTTCTAGAAGAAAAGCAAGACCCGAAAAGAATGTAAATAGTAAACAGTTAATATTGACGAAGCTACATTCATGCTGATTTAAAGCAAGTCTAAGTATACTTTAAAACTGTAAATATATTTAAAAAGTTAACATTGACGAAGCTATACTCAAGCTGATTTTAAACACGCCTAAATGATTAAAAATATTTAGTAATTAATCATTTAGCCAGTCCACAGCCTGGATAAAGTGTGATGGGAATCAGAAACTAATTAATTCAACTTTTATTTTCTGTGTAACACTCCTTATTTCTAAGAAGATAGGGGCGGGATTCCTTCTGTAACTCCAAAAGGGTTGACTGTGCGCTTTCTTCGCAGTGCGCTTTTCTCGCAGTGCGCTTTTTTCGCGACACCGTTGTCATGAATCTGAAGAACTCATTCTTTGATTAATTTTCGCTACACCATTCCCTTCTGCTTGAAGCAATAGGCAACTTGCACCTGGTGGGAGAACCAATCACTTGTAACTCAGCTCAAAATGGCGTAATGACGTTGGAAGTAGCAGTGGGGAAATGCGCCTGCTTACCGCCAGGATTGAAGGTTCAAACAAAACTATGCATGATGTGCAAAAAATATTCGAATTTCCTATTTCATTACGAGTGTTGAATTTGTCTGATAACCTGTGTTCATGTGGCGGCTGTAGTTATGTGTTCAGAACTGAGACTTGAAACGAGATTAAATTCCCCAGGTGGGACGTGGGTTGGCGACCACGGGACCCAAGCTGAGTCCGCCATTGCTCCCACTTACTTGTGCCGGGCTCCTCTCCGTCTTCTTTTCCTGTCGACCTACCTTGGTCATCTCTTGTTCTCTTGCAACCCCGACGGTATTAGGGTATGCGAGGCCTAGGGAGTCTTTCACTTTCCCGCCTTAATTAGCCCTTGTCCCATCTTTCCTGGTCCCTCATTATTCGAGGGGTCCGACCTCTTGTTTTCTTTTCATTCTATTTCTTTTTCTCATTGATATTCTCGCACTGTTTTTATTAATTGGCTCCCCGTGTATCTAAATTACATTCAGCGATTTTTTTGAATCTACACTACATTTTGTAGGTATTTACGATCTAAGTTGCATTTTGTAAGTATTTTCGATTTAAATTACATTTTGCGAGTATTTTTAACCTCAATTGCATTTTGTAAGTATTGACAATCTAAATTGCTTTTTAGTAAGTCTTTGAATGCGTGGTACCATTTTTGTGAGTTTTCTGAATTTCAATTGCATTTTGTAATTATTTTCAACCTAAACCGCAATTTGCAAGTATTTTCAATCTAAATTGCATTTTGTATGGTGGGCATTTTGAAAGTATTTTGATTCTCAATTGCATTTTGTGAGTATTTTGAATCTAAATTGCATTTTGTGAGTATTATGAATCTAAATTACATTTTGTAAGCATTTTCAATTTCAAATGCATTTTGTAAGTATTTCTCCTCTACATTGCATTTTTTACGTATTTTGAACCTAAACTACATTTTGTGCATATTCCTTTTGTAAGTATTTCCACTCTCCATTTTGTGAGTCGTTTCAATCTGAGTTCCTTTTTATATATTTTTTTTCCGTCTCACTTAATTTTCGTTATGTTTTCCATTTCATTGTCATTTTCGCTATCACCCAGACCATTAGGGGCCGATAACCTAGATGTTAGGTCCCTTAAAACAACAATTATCATCTCATAAGTTCGCTAGGAGGAAGTGTGAACTGTCTCAGCGCTGTGCCATATCCGAACTCCCAAATCGCCTTGCAGCCGCGATGCACGGCTTAACAAATACCGGTACAACATTAGACCGAGGTTCGGAGATCGCGCTGGCCAGAAAACATTTCTACCTGTTATAGAAAGTAGTACTGAGGTTGATATAGTGAGCTTGAACCCCCTAGAACTGAAAGTAGGGACTCATCGCATACATCCAATCAACCTTATATTGAGATGCGCTGAAAGCAGTTGCATTACTGAGCCTTTGGACTCTTTGTAACCCTATAGCAGAGGAAGTAGGAGAGTTCTGCTACTTGGGAAGCAAAATAAGCAGTGACGGACGAAGCAAAGAGGGTACAGAAAGTTTTTTAGCAGAGACATTGAAATATTTTCTACTGAAACGAAATCTGTTGACCTCAAATATTGACTATTATTGGAATTAAACACAATGTATACAGAATTAGGCCTATAACACAAGAGATTCGTCCTTTGCAGAATGAGAGATTGGCATTGTTCTTTGTGTACATTGGTTGCCGCAATGACTGACGGCGTTGTGGTAACTTTTAAAGTTTTAGATTTTATGGTGGAAGCCGTGTATTGCTCCTCGGGTGCAGAGGTGTCGTAGTTCTGATCTCCATTCCTTCTCCTTCATGACTGCGATGCGGTAGAAATCGGGGTCTATTCCTGCTGATTTCTGTTCTCTTTCTTCCAGGAACTTGATGCATGCTTGTGTTTGAATCAGGTTGTGTTTTAATATTAGGTCTTCTACAAATGACGTTGTTCCCATCAGTTGATAAACTAATCTGGTTGGAGCGTACTTCGATACGCACAGGGTTTCCTTGAGTTATCTGGCTTTAACTCTATCCAGGTCTTTGATGTTTTTGTAGTTCAAGTGTGACCAAGTTATTTCAATTGCGTATGATGCTATTGAGGCCATTTTCAGATTGAACAGTGAAATTGCTGTTTCTAGTGAGAGGCTATGAAGTCTTTTGATTTCCAATGTGGCTTTTATTGCGGAGATTGATCTTTCCTCAACATGTCTTGTGAAGGTGAATCCGGTGGCCTGCAGAGTTACCCCTAAATATTTGTACGCCTTCGCTATGCCTAAAGTTGACATCAAATATAGATTTAGGTATTAGAAATTCAGACATCCTTAGGGTGTGATAGCTATGTAGAGATGGAACAATTTGACACACACCGATCTAAAGTCTGACGACTCAAAAATACGCTCCGTTGAAATAACCTCGTCTCTGTCAGTTTCAAGGAAATGAATCCTACCTAGTCAGAGATAAGTTACCAGGTCATAGGGTCACGGAATACAATGTTGTCCGTATTCAAGAAGCCGCTTCGCGCCTCACTTCACTATCTACACGGCATCATGCGTCAGTTGACTGGGAAAATAGCTTTATTATCGCATTGCGTAACATTAAAAATTAATGTTTGAACCATGACCAAAGATACCAACTTAAATGATGAATCACTAGATCTAGTGATTTTACACGCACGCTGCCTGAAAAAAGTTCAGAAAATTGCAAGATCTCCAGCGTTTCTTTATAGCCCTTCAATCGAAAGCTCATCAAAAAATCTGACTTAAACGAACAACACATACTGGGACATTGCTTTGAATTTCTCCTTCCCAGTGCCCCGCTTGTCCACTGCCGTCAGTACCGGTAGTGTTCAAGCACGCAATGCATAGCTTGCTAACAACGCAGTACATGGTCCATAGTGACATGTCAACTAGTAAAGGTTAGAATCAATGTTGCCAACCCATTAAATAACCCCCCCACCCAGGGGCTAACAACCAGTGGGAAGTGGGATGGCGACCACGGCATCCCAGCTGGGTCCAGCATTGCTTCCACTTACTTGTGGCGGGCTTCTCGCCTCCTTGCTTCCTCTGCACATGGGCTAACTAATAGTAGGACGTGCGTTGGCGACCACGGGACCCTAGCTGAGTAGAGCATTGCTTCCACTTACTTGTGCTGGGCTCCTCGCCTTCTTGCTTCCTCTCCACATGGGCTAACTACTAGTAGGGCGTGGGTTGGCGACCACGGGACACTAGCTGAGTCCAGCATTGCTTCCTCTTACTTGTGGCGGGCTCCTCGCCTTCTTGCTTCCTCCCCCAGCGTCTAACTACTAGTGGGGCGTGGGATGGCGACCACGGGACTCTAGCTGAGTTGGGCATTGCTTCCACTTACTTATGGCGGGCTCCTCGCCTTCTTGCTTCCTCCCCCCAGGGGCTAACTACTAGTGGGATTTGGGTTGGCGACCACGGGACCCTAGCAGGCTCCAGCATTGCTTCCACTTACTTGTGGCGGGCTCCTCGCCTTCTTGCTTCCTCCCCCAGCGGCAAACTACTAGTGGGGCGTGGGTTGGCGACCACGGGACTCTAGCTGAGTTGAGCATTGCTTCCACTTACTTGTGCCGGGCTCCTCGACTTCTTGCTTCCTCCCCCAGGGGCTAACTACTAGTGGGGCGTGGGTTGGCAACCACGGGACTCTAGCTGAGTTGGGCATTGCTTCCACTTACTTGTGCTGGGCTCCTCGACTTCTTGCTTCCTCCCCCAGGGGCTAACTACTAGTGGACGTGGGTTGGCGACCACGGGACCCCAGCTGAGTCCAGCATTTCTTCCACTTACTTGTGCTGGGCTCCTCGCCTTCCTGCTTCCTCCCCCAGGAGCTAACTACTAGTGGGACGTGGGTTGGCGACCACGGGACCCCAGTTGAGTCCAGCATTGCTTCCACTTACTTGTGCTGGGCTCCTCGCCTTCCTGCTTCCTCCCCCAGGAGCTAACTACTAGTGGGACGTGGGTTGGCGACCACGGGACCCCAGCTGAGTCCAGCATTGCTTCCACTTACTTGTGCCGGGCTCCTCGCCTTCTTGCTTCCTCCTCCAGGTGCTAACTACTAGTGAGACGTGGGTTAGAGACCACGGGACCCTAGCTGAGTCCGGCATTGCTTCCCCTTACATGTGCCGGGCTCCTCACCTCCTCCAGGGGCTAACTACTAGTGAGACGTGGGTTAGCGACCACGGGACCCTAGGTGAGTCCGGCATTGCTTCCCCTTACATGTGCCGGGCTCCTCGCCTCCTCCAGGGGCTAACTACTAGTGAGACGTGGGTTAGCGACCACGGGACCCTAGCAGAGTCCGGCATTGCTTCCCCTTACATGTGCCGGGCTCCTCGCCTCCTCCATGGGCTAACTACTAGTGAGACGTGGGTTAGCGACCACGGGACCCTAGCTGAGTCCGGCATTGCTTCCCCTTACATGTGCCGGGCTCCTCGCCTCCTCCATGTGCTAACTACTAGTGAGACGTGGGTTGGAGACCACGGGACCCTAGCTGAGTCCAGCATTGCTTCCACTTACTTGTGCCGGGCTCCTTCCTCCCCCATGGTCTAACTACTAGTGAGACGTGGGCTGGCGACCGCGGGACACTAGCTGAGTCCGGCATGGATTCCACTTACTTGTGCCGGGCTCCTCGCCTCCAACACGGGCTAACTAGTGGTGGGACGTGGGTTGGCGACCACGGGACCCTAGCTGAGTCCAGCATTGCTTCCACTTACTTGTGCCGGGCTTCTCGCCTTCCCCATGGGCCAACTACTAGTGAGACGTGGGTTAGGGACCACGGGACCCTAGCTGAGTCCAGCATTGCTTCCACTTACTTGTGCTGGGCTTCTCGCCTCCCCCAGGGGCTAACTACTAGTGGGACGTGGGTTGTCGACCACGGGACCCTAGCTGAGTCCAGCATTGCTTCCACTTACTTGTGCCGAGCTTCTCGCCTTCCCCATCGGCTAACTACTAGTGGGACGTAGGTTGGCGACCACGGGACCCTAGCTGATTCCAGCTATGCTTCCTCTTACTTGTGCCGGGCTCCTCGCCTTCCCCATGAGCTAACTACTAGTGGGACGTAAGTTGGCGACCACGGGGCCCTAGCTGAGTCCAGCATTGCTTCCACTTACATGTGCCGGGCTTCTCGCTTTCCCCATGGGCTAACTACTAGTGGGACGTAAGTTGGCGACCACGGGACCCTAGCTGATTCCAGCTTTGCTTCCTCTTACTTGTGCAGGGCTCCTCGCCTTTCCCATGAGCTAACTACTAGTGGGACGTAAGTTGGCGACCACGGGACACCAGCTGAGTCCAGCATTGCTTCCACTTACATGTGCCGGACTCCTCGCCTCCTCCAGGGGCTAACTACTAGTGGGACGTAGGTTGGCGACCACGAGACCCTAGCTGAGTCCGGCATTGCATTCCCTTACTTATGCCGGGCTCCTCGCCTCCTCCAGGGGCTAACTACTAGTGAGACGTGGGTTAGCGACCACGGGACCCTAGCTGAGTCCGGCATTGCTTCCTCTTACATGTGCCGGGCTCCTCGCCTCCTCCATGGGCTAACTACTAGTGAGACGTGGGTTGGAGACCACGGGACCCTAGCTTAGTCCAGCATTGCTTCCACTTACTTGTGCCGGGCTCCTTCCTCCCCCATGGTCTAACTACTAGTGAGACGTGGGCTGGCGACCGCGGGACCCTAGCTGAGTCCGGAATGGATTCCACTTACTTGTGCCGGGCTCCTCGCCTCCAACACGGGCTAACTAGTGGTGGGACGTGGGTTGGCGAACACGGGACCCTAGCTGAGTCCGGCATTGCTTCCACTTACTTGTGCCGGAATCCTCGAATTCTTGCTTCCTCCCCCCAGGGGCTAACTACTAGTGGGACTTGGGTTGGCGACCACGGGACCCTAGCTGAGTCCAGCATTGCTTCCAGTTACTTGTGCTGGGCTCCTCACCTTCTTGCTTCCTCTCCCCAGGGGCTAAGTACTAGTGGGAGGTGGGTTGGCGACCACGGGATCCCAGCTGAGTCCGGCATTGCTTTCCCGTACTTATGCCGGGCTCCTCGCCTCATCCAGGGGCTAACTACTAGTGGGACGTAGGTTGGCGACCACGGGACCCTAGCTGAGTCCGGCATTGCATTCCCTTACTTATGCCGGGCTCCTCGCCTTCTCCAGGGGCTAACTACTAGTGGGACGTAGGTTGGCGACCACGGGACCGTAGCTGAGTCCGGCATTGCTTCAACTTATTTGTGCCGGGCTCCTCGCCTTCTTGCTTCCTCCCCTCAGGGACTAACTACTAGCGGGACGTGGGTTGGCGACCGCGGGACCCCAGCTGAGTCTAGCATTACTTCCACTTACTAGTGCTGGGCTCCTCGCCTTCTTGCTTCCTTTCCCCAGGGGCTAACTACTAGTAGGACGTGGGTTGGCGACCACGGGACCCTATCTGAGTCCAGCATTGCTTCCACTTACTTGTGCCGGGCTCCTCGTCTTCTTGCTTCCTATCCCTCAGGGGCTAACTACTAGTAGGACGTGGGTTGGCGACCACGGGACCCTAGCTGAGTCCAGCATTGCTTCCACTTACTTGTGCTGGGCTCCTCGCCTTCTTGCTTCCTCTCCCCCAGGGGCTAACTACTAGTAAGACGTGGGTTGGCGACCACGGGACCCTAGCTGAGTCCAGCATTGCTTCCATTTACTAATGCTGTGCTCCTCGCCTTCTTGCTTCCTCTCCCCAGGGGCTAAGTACTAGTGGGAGGAGGGTTGGCGACCACGGGACCCTAGCTGAGTCCAGCATTGCTTCCGCTTACTTTTGCCCGGCTCCTCGCCTTCCCCAGGGGCTAACTAATAGTGGGACGTGTGTTGGCAACCACGGGACCCCAGCTGAGTTGGGCATTGCTTCCACTTACTTGTGCCGGGCTCCTCGCCTCCCCCAGGGGCTAACTACTAGTGGGACGTGTGTTGGCAACCACGGGACTCTAGCTGAGTTGGGCATTGCTTCCACTTACTTGTGCTGGGCTCCTCGACTGCTTGCTTCCTCCCCCAGGGGCTAACTACTAGTGGACGTGGGTTGGCGACCACGGGACCCCAGCTGAGTCCAGCATTTCTTCCACTTACTTGTGCTGGGCTCCTCGCCTTCCTGCTTCCTCCCCCAGGAGCTAACTACTAGTGGGACGTGGGTTGGCGACCACGGGACCCCAGTTGAGTCCAGCATTGCTTCCACTTACTTGTGCTGGACTCCTCGCCTTCCTGCTTCCTCCCCCAGGAGCTAACTACTAGTGGGACGTGGGTTGGCGACCACGGGACCCCAGCTGAGTCCAGCATTGCTTCCACTTACTTGTGCCGGGCTCCTCGCCTTCTTGCCTCCTCCTCCAGGGGCTAACTACTAGTGAGACGTGGGTTAGAGACCACGGGACCCTAGCTGAGTCCGGCATTGCTTCCCCTTACATGTGCCGGGCTCCTCACCTCCTCCAGGGGCTAACTACTAGTGAGACGTGGGTTAGCGACCACGGGACCCTAGGTGAGTCCGGCATTGCTTCCCCTTACATGTGCCGGGCTCCTCGTCTCCTCCAGGGGCTAACTAATAGTGAGACGTGGGTTAGCGACCACGGGACCCTAGCTGAGTCCGGCATTGCTTCCCCTTACATGTGCCGGGCTCCTCGCCTCCTCCATGGGCTAACTACTAGTGAGACGTGGGTTAGCGACCACGGGACCCTAGCTGAGTCCGGCATTGCTTCCCCTTACATGTGCCGGGCTCCTCGCCTCCTCCATGGGCTAACTACTAGTGAGACGTGGGTTGGAGACCACGGGACCCTAGCTGAGTCCAGCATTGCTTCCACTTACTTGTGCCGGGCTCCTTCCTCCCCCATGAACTAACTACTAGTGAGACGTGGCCTGGCGACCGCGGGACCCTAGCTGAGTCCGGCATGGATTCCACTTACTTGTGCCGGGCTCCTCGCCTCCAACACGGGCTAACTAGTGGTGGGACGTGGGTTGGCGACCACGGGACCCTAGCTGAGTCCAGCATTGCTTCCACTTACTTGTGCCGGGCTTCTCGCCTTCCCCATGGGCCAACTACTAGTGAGACGTGGGTTAGCGACCACGGGACCCTAGCTGAGTCCAGCATTGCTTCCACTTACTTGTGCTGGGCTTCTCGCCTCCCCCAGGGACTAACTACTAGTGGGACGTGGGTTGTCGACCACGGGACCCTAGCTGAGTCCAGCATTGCTTCCACTTACTTGTGCCGAGTTTCTCGCCTTCCCCATCGGCTAACTACTAGTGGGACGTAGGTTGGCGACCACGGGACCCTAGCTGATTCCAGCTATGCTTCCTCTTACTTGTGCCGGGCTCCTCGCCTTCCCCATGAGCTAACTACTAGTGGGACGTAAGTTGGCGACCACGGGGCCCTAGCTGAGTCCAGCATTGCTTCCACTTACATGTGCCGGGCTTCTCGCTTTCCCCATGGGCTAACTACTAGTGGGACGTAAGTTGGCGACCACGGGACCCTAGCTGATTCCAGCTTTGCTTCCTCTTACTTGTGCCGGGCTCCTCGCCTTTCCCATGAGCTAACTACTAGTGGGACGTAAGTTGGCGACCACGGGACCCCAGCTGAGTCCAGCATTGCTTCCAATTACATGTGCCGGGCTCCTCGCCTCCTCCAGGGGCTAACTACTAGTGGGACGTAGGTTGGCGACCACGAGACCCTAGCTGAGTCCGGCATTGCATTCCCTTACTTATGCCGGGCTCCTCGCCTCCTCCAGGGGCTAACTACTAGTGAGACGTGGGTTAGCGACCACGGGACCCTAGCTGAGTCCGGCATTGCTTCCTCTTACATGTGCCGGGCTCCTCGCCTCCTCCATGGGCTAACTACTAGTGAGACGTGGGTTGGAGACCACGGGACCCTAGCTGAGTCCAGCATTGCTTCCACTTTCTTGTGCCGGGCTCCTTCCTCCCCCATGGTCTAACTACTAGTGAGACGTGGGCTGGCGAAACGGGACCCTAGCTGAGTCCGGCATGGATTCCACTTACTTGTGCCGGGCTCCTCGCCTCCAACACGGGCTAACTAGTGGTGGGACGTGGGTTGGCGAACACGGGACCCTAGCTGAGTCCGGCATTGCTTCCACTTACTTGTGCCGGAATCCTCGCCTTCTTGCTTCCTCCCCCCAGGGGCTAACTACTAGTGGGACTTGGGTTGGCGACCACGGGACCCTAGCTGAGTCCAGCATTGCTTCCAGTTACTTGTGCTGGGCTCCTCACCTTCTTGCTTCCTCTCCCCAGGGGCTAAGTACTAGTGGGAGGTGGGTTGGCGACCACGGGATCCCAGCTGAGTCCGGCATTGCTTTCCCTTACTTATGCCGGGCTCCTCGCCTCCTCCAGGGGCTAACTACTAGTGGGACGTAGGTTGGCGACCACGGGACCCTAGCTGAGTCCGGCATTGCATTCCCTTACTTATGCCGGGCTCCTCGCCTTCTCCAGGGGCTAACTACTAGTGGGACGTAGGTTGGCGACCACGGGACCCTAGCTGAGTCCTGCATTGCTTCAACTTATTTGTGCCGGGCTCCTCGCCTTCTTGCTTCCTCCCCTCAGGGACTAACTACTAGCGGGACGTGGGTTGGCGACCACGGGACCCCAGCTGAGTCTAGCATTACTTCCACTTACTAGTGCTGGGCTCCTCGCCTTCTTGCTTCCTTTCCCCAGGGGCTAACTACTAGTAGGACGTGGGTTGGCGACCACGGGACCCTAGCTGAGTCCAGCATTGCTTCCACTTACTTGTGCTGGGCTCCTCGCCTTCTTGCTTCCTCTCCCCCAGGGGCTAACTACTAGTAAGACGTGGGTTGGCGACCACGGGACCCTAGCTGAGTCCAGCATTGCTTCCATTTACTAGTGCTGTGCTCCTCGCCTTCTTGCTTCCTCTCCCCAGGGGCTAAGTACTAGTGGGAGGAGGGTTGGCGACCACGGGACCCTAGCTGAGTCCAGCATTGCTTCCGCTTACTTTTGCCCGGCTCCTCGCCTTCCCCAGGGGCTAACTAATAGTGGGACGTGTGTTGGCAACCACGGGACCCCAGCTGAGTTGGGCATTGCTTCCACTTACTTGTGCCGGGCTCCTCGCCTCCCCCAGGGGCTAACTACTAGTGGGACGTGTGTTAGCAACCACGGGACTCTAGCTGAGTTGGGCATTGCTTCCACTTACTTGTGCTGGGCTCCTCGACTTCTTGCTTCCTCCCCCAGGGGCTAACTACTAGTGAACGTGGGTTGGCGACCACGGGACCCCAGCTGAGTCCAGCATTTCTTCCACTTACTTGTGCTGGGCTCCTCGCCTTCCTGCTTCCTCCCCCAGGAGCTAACTACTAGTGGGACGTGTGTTGGCGACCACGGGACCCCAGTTGAGTCCAGCATTGCTTCCACTTACTTGTGCTGGGCTCCTCGCCTTCCTGCTTCCTCCCCCAGGAGCTAACTACTAGTGGGACGTGGGTTGGCGACCACGGGACCCCAGCTGAGTCCAGCATTGCTTCCACTTGTGCCGGGCTCCTCGCCTTCTTGCCTCCTCCTCCAGGGGCTAACTACTAGTGAGACGTGGGTTAGAGACCACGGGACCCTAGCTGAGTCCGGCATTGCTTCCCCTTACATGTGCCGGGCTCCTCACCTCCTCCAGGGGCTAACTACTAGTGAGACGTGGGTTAGCGACCACGGGACCCTAGGTGAGTCCGGCATTGCTTCCCCTTACATGTGCCGGGCTCCTCGTCTCCTCCAGGGGCTAACTACTAGTGAGACGTGGGTTAGCGACCACGGGACCCTAGCTGAGTCCGGCATTGCTTCCCCTTACATGTGCCGGGCTCCTCGCCTCCTCCATGGGCTAACTACTAGTGAGACGTGGGTTAGCGACCACGGGACCCTAGATGAGTCCGGCATTGCTTCCCCTTACATGTGCCGGGCTCCTCGCCTCCTCCATGGGCTAACTACTAGTGAGACGTGGGTTGGAGACCACGGGACCCTAGCTGAGTCCAGCATTGCTTCCACTTACTTGTGCCGGGCTCCTTCCTCCCCCATGAACTAACTACTAGTGAGACGTGGGCTGGCGACCGCGGGACCCTAGCTGAGTCCGGCATGGATTCCACTTACTTGTGCCGGGCTCCTCGCCTCCTACACGGGCTATCTAGTGGTGGGACGTGGGTTGGCGACCACGGGACCCTAGCTGAGTCCAGCTTTGCTTCCACTTACTTGTGCCGGGCTTCTCGCCTTCCCCATGGGCCAACTACTAGTGAGACGTGGGTTAGCGACCACGGGACCCTAGCTGAGTCCAGCATTGCTTCCACTTACTTGTGCTGGGCTTCTCGCCTCCCCCAGGGGCTAACTACTAGTGGGACGTGGGTTGTCGACCACGGGACCCTAGCTGAGTCCAGCATTGCTTCCACTTACTTGTGCCGAGCTTCTCGCCTTCCCCATCGGCTAACTACTAGTGGGACGTAGGTTGGCGACCACGGGACCCTAGCTGATTCCAGCTATGCTTCCTCTTACTTGTGCCGGGCTCCTCGCCTTCCCCATGAGCTAACTACTAGTGGGACGTAAGTTGGCGACCACGGGGCCCTAGCTGAGTCCAGCATTGCTTCCACTTACATGTGCCGGGCTTCTCGCTTTCCCCATGGGCTAACTACTAGTGGGACGTAAGTTGGCGACCACGGGACCCTAGCTGATTCCAGCTTTGCTTCCTCTTACTTGTGCCGGGCTCCTCGCCTTTCCCATGAGCTAACTACTAGTGGGACTTAAGTTGGCGACCACGGGACCCCAGCTGAGTCCAGCATTGCTTCCAATTACATGTGCCGGGCTCCTCGCCTCCTCCAGGGGCTAACTACCAGTGGGACGTAGGTTGGCGACCACGAGACCCTAGCTGAGTCCGGCATTGCATTCCCTTACTTATGCCGGGCTCCTCGCCTCCTCCAGGGGCTAACTACTAGTGAGACGTGGGTTAGCGACCACGGGACCCTAGCTGAGTCCGGCATTGCTTCCTCTTACATGTGCCGGGCTCCTCGCCTCCTCCATGGGCTAACTACTAGTGAGACGTGGGTTGGAGACCACGGGACCCTAGCTGAGTCCAGCATTGCTTCCACTTACTTGTGCCGGGCTCCTTCCTCCCCCATGGTCTAACTACTAGTGAGACGTGGGCTGGCGAAACGGGACCCTAGCTGAGTCCGGCATGGATTCCACTTACTTGTGCCGGGCTCCTCGCCTCCAACACGGGCTAACTAGTGGTGGGACGTGGGTTGGCGAACACGGGACCCTAGCTGAGTCCGGCATTGCTTCCACTTACTTGTGCCGGAATCCTCGCCTTCTTGCTTCCTCCCCCCAGGGGCTAACTACAAGTGGGACTTGGGTTGGCGACCACGGGACCCTAGCTGAGTCCAGCATTGCTTCCAGTTACTTGTGCTGGGCTCCTCACCTTCTTGCTTCCTCTCCCCAGGGGCTAAGTACTAGTGGGAGGTGGGTTGGCGACCACGGGATCCCAGCTGAGTCCGGCATTGCTTTCCCTTACTTATGCCGGGCTCCTCACCTCCTCCAGGGGCTAACTACTAGTGGGACGTAGGTTGGCGACCACGGGACCCTAGCTGAGTCCGGCATTGCATTGCCTTACTTATGCCGGGCTCCTCGCCTTCTCCAGGGGCTAACTACTAGTGGGACGTAGGTTGGCGACCACGGGACCCTAGCTGAGTCCTGCATTGCTTCAACTTATTTGTGCCGGGCTCCTCGCCTTCTTGCTTCCTCCCCTCAGGGACTAACTACTAGCGGGACGTGGGTTGGCGACCACGGGACCCCAGCTGAGTCTAGCATTACTTCCACTTACTAGTGCTGGGCTCCTCGCCTTCTTGCTTCCTTTCCCCAGGGGCTAACTACTAGTAGGACGTGGGTTGGCGACCACGGGACCCTATCTGAGTCCAGCATTGCTTCCACTTACTTGTGCCGGGCTCCTCGCCTTCTTGCTTCCTATCCCTCAGGGGCTAACTACTAGTAGGACGTGGGTTGGCGACCACGGGACCCTAGCTGAGTCCAGCATTGCTTCCACTTACTTGTGCTGGGCTCCTCGCCTTCTTGCTTCCTCTCCCCCAGGGGCTAACTACTAGTAGGACGTGGGTTGGCGACCACGGGACCCTAGCTGAGTCCAGCATTGCTTCCATTTACTAGTGCTGTGCTCCTCGCCTTCTTGCTTCCTCTCCCCAGGGGCTAAGTACTAGTGGGAGGTGGGTTGGCGACCACGGGACCCTAGCTGAGTCCAGCATTGCTTCCGCTTACTTTTGCCCGGCTCCTCGCCTTCCCCAGGGGCTAACTAATAGTGGGACGTGTGTTGGCAACCACGGGACCCCAGCTGAGTTGGGCATTGCTTCCACTTACTTGTGCCGGGCTCCTCGCCTCCCCCAGGGGCTAACTACTAGTGGGACGTGTGTTGGCAACCACGGGACCCTAGCTGAGTTGGGCATTGCTTCCACTTGTGCCGGGCTCCTCGCCTTCTTCCTCTCCCCAGGGGCTAACTACTAGTGGGACGTGGGTTGGCGACAACGGGACACTAGCTGAGTCCAGCATTGCTTCCACTTACTAGTGCTGGGCTCCTCGCCTTCTTCCTTCCTCTCCCCAGGGTCTAACTACAAGTGGGACGAGGGTTGGCGATCACGGGACCCTAGCTGAGTTCGGCATTGCTTCCACTTACTTGTGCCGGGCTCCTCGCCTTCTTGCTTCCTCCCCAGGGGCTAACTACCAGTGGGACGTGGGTTGGCGACCACGGGACCCCAGCTGAGTCCAGCATTGCCTCCACTTACTTGTGGCGGGCTCCTCGCTTCCCCAGGGGCTAACTACTAGTGAGACGTGGGTTGGCGACCACGGGACCCCAGCTGAGTTCATCATTGCTTCCACTTACTTGTGCCGGGCTCCTCGCCTTCTTGCTTCCTCTCCCCAGGGGCTAACTACTGGTGGGACGTGGGTTGGCGACCACGGGACCCTAGCTGAGTCCAGCATTGCTTCCAGTTACTTGTGCCGGGCTCCTCGCCTCCCCAGGGGCTAACTACTAGTGGGACGTGGGTTGGCGACCACGGAATCCTAGCTGAGACCAGCATTGCCTCCACTTACTTGTTGTGGGCTCCCCGCCTCCCCCAGGGGCTAACTACTAGTGGGACGTGGGTTGGCGACCACGGGACCCTAGCTGAGTCCAGCATTGCCTCCACTTACTCGTTGTGGGCTCCTCGCCTCCCCCAGGGGCTAACTACTAGTGGGACGTGGGTTGGCGACCACGGGACCCTAGCTGAGTCCAGCATTGCCTCCACTTACTTGTGCTGGGCTCCTCGCCTCCCCCAGGGGCTAACTACTAGTGGGACGTGGGTTGGCGACCACGGGACACCAGCTGAGTCCAGCATTGCCTCCACTTATTTGTAGTGGGCTCCCCGCCTCCCCCAGGGGCTAACTACTAGTGGGACGTGGTTTGGCGACCACGGGACCCTAGCTGGGTTCGGCATTGCCTCCACTTACTTGTGCCGGGCTCCTCGCCTTCTTGCTTCGTCCCCTCAGGGACTAACTACTGGTGGGACGTGGGGTGGCGACCACGGGACCCCAGCTGAGTCCAGCATTGCCTCCACTTACTTGTGCTGGGCTCCTCGCCTCCCCCAGGGGCTAACTACTAGTGGGACGTGGGTTGGCGACCACGGGACACCAGCTGAGTCCAGCATTGCCTCCACTTATTTGTAGTGGGCTCCCCGCCTCCCCCAGGGGCTAACTACTAGTGGGACGTGGTTTGGCGACCACGGGACCCTAGCTGGGTTCGGCATTGCCTCCACTTACTTGTGCCGGGCTCCTCGCCTTCTTGCTTCGTCCCCTCAGGGACTAACTACTAGTGGGACGTGGGGGGGCGACCACGGGACCCCAGCTGAGTCCAGCATTGCCTCCACTTACTTGTGCTGGGCTCCTCGCCTCCCCCAGGGGCTAACTACTAGTTGGGCGTGGGTTGGCGACCACGGGACCCTAGCTGAGTCCAGCATTGCTTCCACTTACTTGTGCCGGGCTCCTCGCCTTCTTGCTTCCTCCCCCAGGGGCTAACTAATATTGGGGCGTGGGTTGGCGACCACGGGACCCTAGCTGAGTCCAGCATTGCTTCCACTTACTTGTGCCGGGCTCCTCGCCTTCTTGCTTCCTCCCCCAGGGGCTAACTAATAGTGGGGCGTGGGTTGGCGACCACGGGACCTTAGCTGAGTCCAGCATTGCTTCCACTTTTGGCGGGCTCCTCGCCTTCTTGCTTCCTCCCCATGGGCTACTAGTGGGGCGTTGGCTGGCGACCACGTTACCCTAGCTGAGTCCGGCATTGTTTCCACTTACTTGTGCCGGGCTCCTCGCCTCCTCCAGGGGCTAACTACTGGTGGGACGTGGGTTGTCGACCACGGGACCCTAGCTGAGTCCGGCAATGCTTCCACTTACTTGTGCTGGGCTCCTCGCCTTCTTGCTTCCTCCCCCAGGGGCTAACTACTGGTGGGACGTGGGCTGGCGACCACGGTACCCTAGCTGGGTCCGGCATTGCTTCCACTTACTTGTGGCAGACTCCTCGCCTTGTTGCTTCCTCCCCCCAAGGGCTAACTATTAGTGGGACGTGGGTTGGCGACCACGGGACCCTAGCTGAGTCCGGCAATGCTTCCACTTACTTGTGCCGGGCTCCTCTCCTTCTTGCTCCTCTCCTCAGGAGCTAACTACTAGTGGGACGTGGGTTGGCGACCACGGGACCCTAGCTGTGTCCGGCTTTGCTTCCACTTCCGGGCTTCACTTCGTCTTCTTTCCTGGTGTCCTCCCTTGGTCTAATCTTGTTCCCTTTTGATCCCGAGGCCTAGGGAGTCTTTCACTTTCCCGCCTTAATTGGCCCTTCTCTCATCTTTCCTGATACCCTCATTCTTCGAGGGATCAGCTTTCTTTTTCTTTTCATTATATTTTCGTTTCTATTTAAGATTCCTGCGTTGTTTTGTGTATTTAAATTGCAATTTGTAAGTTTTTTTTCTTCCAAATTCCCTTGGTATTTTCAATCTACAGAGCATTTTTAAGTATTTTGAATTATACTCCATTTAAAAAAATCTCAATTGCATTTTGTAAGTATTTTGAACCTAAACTACATTTTGTGTTTCTTCTTTGTAAGTATTTTCAGGCTACCTTGGTTTTCGTTCTGGTTTGCATTTCACTGTCATTTTTGCTATTACCCAGACCATTAGGGGCCGATAACCTAGATGTTAGGCTCCATAAAACAACAATTATCATCATCATCATCATCATTAAAGATCCCTTAAATTTTTGTCAGAAGTTGCAAGATTCCTGCGATACCACTAGAGAAGATATATTTTTGTTTCTTACGGGGGTTTAATAAGTTACCTACCTAAACTAGACTATTTTTTAAATCTGTTTCCAAAGTTGGTATATGTCTAGATGTAGCGACAAAATTGCTAAATTGACAACTCTGGTTCTTTCCCCGAGAATATCGAATGCTAATATTATCGTTTTCACCAATTCAGGTCGTTACGTCACAGGTCATAAGAGAGATGGAGTATTTAGATCCTCTGGGAATTGCCCATAAATTAATATTAACTTATTTTCAGTCACCCTGTATAATTTTGACGACAAATAATATTAATGTAGTAGGCCTATTGTTTAAACTCGGAATGTTTTTTTTTCACTGATAGCCCCGTAATCTAGAAATATTTAGCAAATATCAGTTGGTAACACTGGAGATAGCTTATTGATAAATGATATGACAAGTTTGAAGTCGGTCAAAACAATACATTCCAATTACTGGAACATTGTGATTAAAATATATCGTTATGGACTGCATCGCGAAGTGAGCATCATCAGATCCAAATATACGAGGGCTGCTTTTTATTTCAAGGTCCGATGGGGTGTATCAAAATAACCGATTGACATACCAAAATGATTTTATTACTAAATGTTTGCGTGTTTTGTACTTATGATTCAACATAATCGCCAAAACGATTGAAACATTTGCCTGTAATGAATTCTGCCGCCACTGCGGTGGATACGTCCGGATAGTCTCCTGAAGTGTTTCCTTTGGCGAGGCGTTGCCGCCCAACCACACCTTCAATTCTCGAAAAATGTGAAAATCATTCACGACCGCACTGTGCCAAAGTTACGATAGACTTTTTCAAAGAATTCAAGTGCGAAGTTTTGGACCATCTGCCGTTTAGTCCAAACCAGCACTGAATGATTTTATAACAACGTCCATGTGACGCGCACTGGTTGTCATGGTTACCATGATGTCGCGAAATGTATATTGCTAATTCCAGATAATAATAATAATAATAATAATAATGAATAACTCTCCGGTCATCGACCCCAGGCAGGGTCGGTATCGATCAACAGAGCGCATCAGCCAAGCAGGGCGGTGTTGAAACATCGCTGGAAAAGTGAAACTGAGATGAAGACAGCGGCTGTCAGTGTGGACCAAATGAGACATCCACCCTTCACACCGCTGTCAGCCCAGTGGGGTGTTCACACCTGCACTTGACGGCTGGAGAAAGCGAACGTCTTCATTTACATTCAAATAACCCTTCTCAATAAGCCGCCCTCATCACAGGTTGTGAGGTTCACTGAGCAAGTGTAAATACAGACTCCGTGCATAGCGTTGGTGACCACTGCAAGTAATTCCGTCTCGAGGTGTTAGCATGGAGACCGTGTGGACAGCTTTGTAGGGGATTTGCAACATCGTGGCCATGTAGTCCTGTGTTATTGTGATGGCTATAGTTGTGTGGGTTCGTAGTTTTAATAAGGTGACGATTCTTTTTATCCACTCCTCTGAGGTAGGCGTCACCTCTACCACATGGAGTACGTCACGTTTCTGGTTCGATCACGATTGTCAATATAACCTGGTTTCTTGATATCAAACGGGAACTGCCCGATACTGTGGGGAGAAATTTACCACCAAACCCGGCCGAAGTCGTCAGATTTTTAAGAGCGTTAAAAATCCCTCAGTATGCCTTCTTTCGGAGGGGAAGTAAAGCCGGTGGGCCCATGTCATAGATTTACGGCATGAAAAAGAACCTTCCACAAACTACAGTTGTCTGAAGCCAAAATGTGTACGTTAGAATTGTTAACGCTCTATTAGTTCTAACGTTCGCCGCCAGGTGCTGACTGCGATGCCATATATTAGGCAAGTCCGCAAGCTATGTGTCGTGGGCTGTAGCATTTGGTAGCGAAGTTATCGTCTGCAGTCCTTACTTGAATTATTACAGATACACACACTAATACAGCCAACACAATTTACACCGTTATCAGACAGATTCTACACACACCCAAAGTATACGGGGCTACATGACCGGGTTGTCGCAGCCCCTAAACTAGTTACCACCCTGCCGCACAGTGATTGCGGTTTAGTAATCGCTAGAGATAGCCAACTGTTGTGCAGAAGTTTGGCCGGGAGCTGTTTGATCATCCTCATCTTGCTCCACCATTTCTTGCACCTCAAGAAATGTCTGTTCTCCGGTTAACATTTTCACACTGCAAAGATCTGAAGACTAATAACATGGTTCCAGGCGCAGGCGGGAGACTTCGTTGGTTGGTTCCTTACCTTACTGCAGCGGATGCGACAACGCGGTCATGTAGCCCCGTGTACTTTGGGTGTGTGTAGAATCTGTCTGATAACCGGCGTTAATTGTGATGGCTGTATTAGTGTCTGCAATAATTCAAGTAAGGACTGCAGACGATTAATTTTTTAAAGTAGTTCCTACTTTTGCTACCAAATGTTACCATCCACGACACCTCGCTGCGGACGTGGCTACTAAATCACATCGCAGTCAGCACCTGGTGGCGAACGTTGGAACTAATATAGCGTTATCAAACTAACCTACACATTTTTCATACCATAAATCTATGACATGTGACCGCCGGCTTAATTCCCCTCCCAAGGAAGGCATACTGAGGGATTTTTAATGCATTTTAAAATTAAAAAGTCCGACGACTTCGCCCGGGTTTGAAGCTCAGCTACCAACTACGCGACCGAAGTCGCTCGACAGACAGAGTTGATGACATGTGTCTACATTGCGGTACCTGTCGCATATAAGTGGACTATGTTCTCCTTTTTTTTAAATAGTGAAACTTTCTTTCTGGATGAGCCTCGTATTTACTGTTAGCGATAATCAATCGATGTCGCCTAAATACATTTTCCAAACGGCAACAGTTGTTGTTGTTGTTGTTGTTTGAGTCTTCGGTCTTTTGACTGGTTTGATGCAGCTCTCCATGCCTCCCTGTCCTGAGCCAATCGTTTCATCTCTACATAGCTACCACACCCTACATCCGTGGCTATCTGTTTAACATATTCTAACCTTGGTCTACCCCTACAGTTCTTGTCCTCGACCCTTCCTTCCATAACTAAGCTTGCTATTCCTGGGTGTCTTAGTATGTGTCCTACCAACCTATCTCTTCTCTTCATTAGCAGTCGCCAGAAACATCTCTCCTCTCCCACTCGCCTTAATACCTCTTCGTTTGTAACCCTATCTACCCATCTGATCTTCATCATTCTCCTGTAACACCACATTTCAAATGCTTCTATTCTCCTCTTTTCTGCTGCACCAATAGTCCAAGTTTCACTTCCATAGAATGCCACGCTCCAGACAAAGGCTTTCAAAAATGACTTCCTAATACCTAAATCTATATTCGATGTCAACAGATTCCTTTTTTGTAGAAAGGCTTTCCTTGCCTGAGCCAACCTACTTTTTATATCCTCTTTGCTTCGTCCATCACTGGTTATTCTGCTTCCTAAGTAACAGAAGTCTCCTACTTCCTTCAGCTTTTCACCTGCCAATTTGATCTCCATAGAGGTTTCTGATTTATTTCGGCTGCATTCCAGTATTTTTGTTTTACATTTATTAATTTTCATCATGAATTCCTTCCGTAAGACGGAGTCCATACCATTCAAAAACTCATTTAAATCCTCAGGCTTGTTGGCCAAGATGACGATGTCATCAGCAAATTTCAGAGTTGAAATTATTTCTCCTTGAATCTTCACTCCCACTTTAAATTTTTCTCCAATTTCCTTCATTGCAACAGTTCCCATCTATAAAATCTATGTCTATGAAAAAATTCAGCGTAATCCGATTGAGTAATTTTGGCGCGAAAGGAAAGCAGGACGGGCAGCTTCGGTGGCGTAGTGGGTAGCATGCTGAGCTTCTATGCCCAAGGTCGCAGGTTCAAACCCGGCCGAAGTGGTCGGATATTTTAAGAGCGTTAAAAATCCCTCAGTATGCCTTCCTTCGGAGGGGAAGTCAAGCCGGCGGTTCCATGTCATAGATTTATGGCATGTAAAAGAACCTTGCAGTATTTACACTTGTGCGAAGCTAAATTATTGGTTTGATTTGACTAACGCTCTTAAGTTAGCTGACTGCAGTGACATCTAGTAACCAAGTTCATAACTAGTTGTCGCTGGTGCCGTTTGGTAGCAAAAGTAGGAAATACTTGTAAATTGAATGTGTACAGTCCTTACTTGAATTAAAAACGGATAACACGCACTAATATAGCCATCACAATTAACACAGGTTATCAGACAGATTCTACACACACCCAAAGTACACGTGGCTACATGACCGCGTTGTCGCAGCCCCTAAACTGAGGAACCAACCAACCAAAAACAGGACGACATTCATTTGTTCATGAAATTAGGCGCCTTTCTCTAGCTATGCATTTTTACGTCTTGCAACACTTCGTCACTTGGGCAAACGTCTACTCTACTCCCGGTTCGCAAGTTCACTAAGATTTCCTTCTTACCTTGCGACATTCTGAGATTAGTGCTTCCAAATGAATGGTTGGTTGGTTTCCCAGTCTAGGGACTGCGACAACGCGGTGTACTTTGGGGGGTATGTGGAATTTGTCTGATAACCGGTGTTAATTGTGTTGGCTGTATTAGTGTGTGTTATCTGTGATTCAGGTTAAGACTGCAGACGATCACTTTTGCTCCTGTCCACGACACCTAGCTTGCGAACTTTGCTACTAGATGGCATCGCAGTCAGCACCTAGCGGCGAATGTTGGAACTAATAGAGCGTTATCAATTCTAACCTACAAATTTTGGCTTCACACAAGTGTAGTTAGTGGAAGGCTTTCTTCATGCCATAAATCTACGACATGGGACCGCTGGCTTTACTTGGCCGTCCGAAGGAAGGCATACTGAGCGATTTTTAACGCTCTTAAAAGATCCGACGACTTCTTCCGGGTTTGGACCCGCGACCTTGGGCATAAAAGCTCAGCATGCTACCAACTACGCCACCGAGCCGACTCTTCCAAATGAATCGCCAAGCCCTTCTCTCGCCTCATGTTAATGATACAGCCGGGACTTCGGGCTCTCTTGACATTCAACATTACTGTGCAACCAAAAGGTGTTTCCTCATTGTGAACGGTGTAACGTGAAGTGCACTCGCGGCGAATCAATTGACCGAAGATAATCGCTAATAACTTAAAATAACTCAATCTTACACATCGGCGTTTCTTATTAATTTCCGCGTCTCTATATGACGAGTAGAACCCACGACTATTTGCTACTCTTAGTTCCGTGCAGTGCTGGCAAATTTATTTGTTCAATCTCTACTTAGTATAAAACAAAGCCCTCGATTTTTGGATGTCACGGGTACTAATCTCGAGAACCACTGGATGGATTTTTATGCGGTTCTCGCCATTCTGCAAAGGATATCTCGAGGAAGGTTTCTAGCCCGGTCAAGTTAGACATGCAAGGTTACAAAAATTCGCAGACTAAAATTGTTTGATCTATTTTTATGATAAAACTTACCGTTTGCCTCAAAAACGCAAAAAAAAAACATATTTGCGAACTTTGACCTTCAATATTTTTTTTTTTGCCGTTGTCGGACCGATGGGGACTTTTCACATTTCTTTTATAATGGTGTTTAGACCATTAGTACAAATTTTCAGCTCTATGCGAATTTTTGTAACCTTACCCCTATTTTTTTGGGCTAACTTGACCGGGCTATTCTGTAGAAAATTATGTGTTTATGATCAAAGGAAGCCAAGCAGTAACGATTTCAGTTTAAAAATTCGAAAAAAACAACCTGGCGTCTGAGCGCTTTTTAAGCGTACGTTGAGCAAACCGTTAAAAATATCAATATTCTATGACTTTAAGAATTGATCAGCATGAACAGTTCTACAAAGAGTCCGCGAGAGCTTACATCTATCTTTAATGCATCGCCAACTATGAGTGTGTATAAGTTTTCATTTCTTCCAACAATCTCCGTTCAATTACTGAGGCGACAGTTTACGAGCTGGCTGCGGCGAGCCTAAGACCCCAGTTACAGCCTAGCTAGCGGGTGAGCCTATTACCCCAGATACAGCCAGCAGCAAACTGTCGAGTCGTGTTGAATTAAGACTTCAGAGAATAATGGTTGTGTTAGGAGTTTCCCTGGAAGTGCAACTCGGCTTTTTTTCATTTCGCCTCTGGACTTTCCGTTCCGCAGAATACACAGTCAAGTTAAGATTGGACGGAAGGGGGATTTGTGTTTCATGCACGTCTGACAAAAATTCGTTGCACATGCATCTCCATGTTAATATAATTAATCCAGTCAGTGATTTTAACCCATCATGCCGAGACGTAAAACGGATATAGGTCGTAGTTCATTGACATCGAAAAGAAAGCGCTTTTCACGTAATGCATCCATAACTGTTCCCGGGCGAAGCCGGGGTGCGTTGCTAGTAATACATGCGATCCCGGATTTGATGAATGCAGGAACTGAGTACCTGAGGGCAGCTCATCACTCATGTGGTAGCCTTGGCGATGTTTACCTTGGTTAATGAAGATTGATGTTAAGTAGGCCAGCCCCCCTTTCACTTGCAATTCTAATGTCTGCGCCGCAAACCGCCCGCCCCATGGGCATGTTTACACAGTCTTCATCCATCACAAGGGGGCGTAATATCTAGGGCATCTGTCCACAACGATAATGACTTACATCTCTATAAATAATGTGAGCTTCCTGTCGGGACATTTACAGTTGTCGGTAAAACTTGTATTTATCCCGGATGAAGTGTAATGAGAGTTCGGTACAATACGCGCTAAAAACTTATAATAGGCAGGCAAATAGGCACTAAATGTAATGATAAGCATTGCAGCAGGCAACATTCAAAAACACATTTCAGAGATATCAAATAAGCATCATAGACTAAATTAAATTTATTAAATTCCACTATTATTTAAACGGTGTGTACATTACAAACCTTATTTTATTTACGTGGAGCAATGCAATAAATGTCTATTCCAAATAAAATACAATAACAAAATAAATCAATAGTCTATTATTTGAAAAACAAACTGCAGCAATTTTCCTTAAATTCTGGACAACATCATTCTAATAAATACCCTGTCAAAAATCCTATCCAACGTAGGCTGCCAGAAATGACAAAGTACAATATTCACGAACTCTTAGTAAAACATTCAAAAGCATATTAACTTGACTGTGTTCAACAGTAGCCTACTGGCATACAATAATGGCGTCCGTTGTGAGCGCTCTTCACACCTGAGCAGTAAGAAACAAACTGATGGTTTAAAGTCGCTTTTTAGATCTGTTTTGATTAGCATTGTTGGAACGCAATGGCGCTACTGTGTGAAAGAATGGCGATGTTACAAGCTTCCTCTAGTTTGCTGACCTTCTATGCGGGTTCAAACTCGGCCGAAGTCGGATTTTTAAGAGCATTAAAATCCCTCAGTATGCCTTCCTTCGGAGGGGAAGTAAAGCCGGCGGTCCCATGTCATAGATTTATAGCATGTAAAAGAACCTTCCATTAACTACAATATTGTATGAAGCAAAATTTGTAGGTTAGAATTGATAGCACTATATTAGTTCCAAAGTTCGCGGCCAGATGCTCGCTGCGATAGCATCTAGTAGCCAAGTCCGAAGCTTGGTGTCGTGGACGGTAGCATTTGGTAGCAAAAGTAGGAACTACTTGAAAACTGATCGTCTGCTGTCCTTCGGTGGTATAGTTGGTAGCATACTGAACTGCTGTGCCCAAGATAGCGGGTTCAAACCCGGCCGAAGTCGTCAGATATTTTAAGAGCGTTAAAAATCCCTCAGTATGCCTTCCTTCGAAGGGGAAGAAAAGCCGGCTGACCCATGTCATAGATTTATGGCATGTAAAGGATCCTCCCACAGACTAAACTTGTGTGAAGCTAAATTGTTAGGTTAGATTTCGTCGGAACGCTCTATCAAAGTTCCAACGTTCACCACTAGGTATCATTGATATCTGGTAGCGACAGTTGGAACTACTTGAAATTGAACGGAACTTGTAGCTCACTCTAAGGTATCCGCTGGAAGCAGCTACAGACTCTGGCGAGTCGAACATGTCCTCGGACACTCCCGGCACTAAAAGCCATACGATAAATAAAAATAACCTCACACGGACCGTGGGGTGAGTCCATACACACTTGTCTCCGTTCAAACTCGTGGTATTGCTCGACAAAAGATGTGCTAGTAGATTTGTGATTTGCTGGGGAAGGCTGTTCTATCACAGCAAGGAGATGCCCTTTCTTTATGAAGCCGTCAACGACGAGTTATCTTGCAATGTTTTAGGCTTTATCTCTTTATTCATTTCTTTTTATTTATTTATTTATTTGTTTATTTACGTCCACTTGGAGGACTTAAATAAAACCAAATACATTTAAGTCATCTAAGAATAGAAGTTATCAAATCATCCTCTAAATCTTGTCCTTTCTTCTTCGTCTTCTTTGCAGAGTTTTTAGCTTAATGATTTTTCTTCAGAATCCTCTCTTCTTCTCCCTTTACAATTTGTTAAATTGTTAGTTATTATTGTGTGTGTGAGTGTGTGTGTTAGTTTGTTACCTCTTGACACTAAAACGGCTGGACGGATTTGGATGAAATTTGAAATGGAGACAGCTTATACCATGGGATAACATATAGGCTGCCTTTCGTCCGGAAATAAATAACTGTTCCCGTGGAAGGGGCAACATAACTGAAAAGTCACCAAAAATACTCAACCAGGACAAAATATCGAACTTGTCGCATAAAGACCGGACAAAGCTCATTTTACTCCCCTCGATGCAAGAAACAATACTCGGTGTGTCCCTACGGGACACCGAAAACTACATTTTAAGGCTCTAAAACCAACAGTTTCAAAGATATTCGCAGAAAACTATCTTCGCTCTGATTGATGAACTAATCGCAAGTCCGTTTCCATGGCAACACTACCTCAAGGTATGACATACGATTTTCTATATATCCCTCTAGGAGGCAATGCCAGTTCATTTATTATCTTTTTCAAGATATATATAAACACAATAAGAACAGTGTAGCGCGCCTGCCTCCCGTCCGGAGGCCCCGGGTTCGATTCCCGGCTCCGTCAGAGATTTTAGACACTGACGTGAGGGCTGCAACGGGCTGAACTCAGATTCGTGAGGACATTTGAGTAGCTGTGAGGCAGCGCGCCGGACACGAAGAACAAGATTAACGGCTGAGGGGACACTATGCACTGACCACGCGTCACCACAATATCTGCAGGCCAAATGGCTGGGAAGCGGTCGCATGATAGGCCTAGGCCCTTCATGGGCTGTAGTGCCAGGGGTAAAAAAAAAATAGGGGAAGCGCCTTCTAATACCACCCTTAATTTTTAAACACTACAGTAGCGGCTATTAAATAAAGGTAGCGATATAGCTACGTTCAATTTCATAAACACTGGGCTCACAAATCCCGTATAGTTAAGTACAAATATCGGTCTGGTCATAATTTCAATAGCAATGAAGCTCTGAGGCGGCTATTGCCGTTTCCTTAACACTTAAGGCATCCCGCCGTCATATACCTCAATGTGCACTTACCAAATTGTGAACCAGTCTATTTTACTAAAAAGAATTTCTACTAGCGAGTATCCACTCCGGCAAAAAACACACGCACTACATTTTCCAAAATTTACACAAGACATGATTTTTAAAGCACTCTTCTGTATATTGAGGTACAGAGACATACCACATGGAAAGATACAATAAAATGTTGGCAAATCTGAGTTCAAGGAACTGCTGTCCAGAATAAGCTTTCGGTACAGGTTATGCGGCCCATGTTCGTAACATGAAATGTTTTCCTTTGTCAATGCATCTACACCATGTGCGAGGGCAACGCATTTCAAAGATCTCTAAAAACACAATAATCAGGAAATTGGAGAACAATTTAAAGTCGGAGTGAAGATTCAAGGAGAAATAATTTCATCTCTGAGATTTGCTGATGACATCGTCATCTTGGCCAATACGCCAGAAGATTTGAACGAGTTTTTGCATGGTATGGACTCCGTCTTGACGAATGAATTCATGATGAAAATCAATAAATGTAAAACAAAATTATTGGAATGCAGCAGAAATAAATGAGAAACCTCTATGGACATCAAATTGGCAGGTGAAACGCTACGGGAAGTAGGAGACATCTGTTACCGGTACTTAGGAAGCAAAATAACCAGTAATGGACGAAGCAAAGAGGATATAAAAAGCAGGTTGGCTCAGACAAAGAAAGCATTTCTACACAAAAAGGAACCTCTTGACATCGAATATACATTTAGGTATTAGGATGTCATTTTTGAAAGCTTTTGAGTCACTATAAGGAAGTGAAACTTGGACTAATGGTGCTGCAGTAAAGGGAGAATTGAAGCGTTTGAAATGTGGTGTTACGGGAGAATGATGATGATCAGATGGTTAGATAGGGTATCAAATGAAGAGCTATTAAAACGAGTGGGAGAGGAGAGATGTTTCTGGCGACTGCTAATGAAGAGAAGAGATAGGTTGGTACGACACATATTAAGACACCCAGGAATAGCAAGCTTAGTTATGGATGCGAGGGTCAAGGACAAGAACTGTAGGGGTAGACCAGGGTTATACAGATTGCCTCGGATGTAGGGTGTGGTAGCTATGTAGTGATGAAACGATTAGCTCAGGAGAGCGAGGCATGGAGGGCTGCATCAAACCAGTCAAAAAACTGAAGACTCAAACAACAACAATCGGGAATTTTAATTACTTAGAGAGGCATGTGAGGCAAAAGGGTTGTTGGAGAATTTCAATCCCTGGGATGTAACACTGGAAGTGACTGCATAATGTACATCAGCGACCAAGGTGAGAGATATTTTACTATAGGTCTATTAATAGCGACATGTTGACGTTCAAATCATCAATAAGTGTGGCAAAATTATACCCAGAATAGCTTAAGGAAAAATACTTTTAATTCCCCATATTCAGATAGATTTGCCATTCCAGGTGTACGTTTAGACAAAACCATTTTTTCCCATGGACAACTGTATGTGGCGTGCTGGCGAGTATCCGGACAACAAATTCGTTATGTCTCAGCAGAAGATGGCAAAACCAAAAATAAAATTTTCAAATGTGTTCACAACTCTATAAAATTCCCACTTTGCTGCTCATATCTATATACTGTGTGTAACAGAATTTTCAGAATTTGAATCTACCCACCTGTAGCCGCGATTGTTGTAATAGAATAAACCAATTATCAGCAATAATGCATCGTCCCCATTGTATTGATCGCGAGCGAAGCCGCGGGTACCTGCTAGTTTTATGATATTTACAATTCTATTTGCTATGAGTGAGATATAATGCAAGCAAATTAAATACATTCAATAGCATTTAAGTAGCCTATTTAAAATATACTTCAATATTGATTATTTAATGACACAAGTGTTTGCAGTTACTTACAGACACACTTCTTTGCTCCAGGACTTCAGACATGTCAGTAAGTTGACATGCTCAGACCTAAAGGCTGCCCTTTTCCAGCGTCACTGAGTCACTATGTAGAGAAGAAACGATTAGCTCAGGACAGGGAGGCATCAAACCAGTCAAAAGACTGAAGACTCAAACAACAACACCCGAGTCCAACGACGTCAGTAATACGACAATAATAGCCTGTCCGGTATTTCCTTTCCTATTGTTTGAAAAAGCGGTGGGCAAATCCCTCGCTACTTAATTAAATTAGCCGCTGGGTGCGCGAGCGAAGCGAGTGAGCCAGTGGCGGTTCGACTATGCGCTCCTTTGCCTGGTGTGTAAATTGAATGGGGCGGTTAAATTTTTGTAGTAATATAATTTTGGTTAAATATAGAGGTGCCCACTTCCCTGAAGGTTCCTTACATGGTTTCAAGTTGATATGCTTTAAGCTGACGTAGTCATTGAAGTTCCCTCAGTTTAGAAGAAAGCAATTAAGAAGATTCTCACGGGCCCATGCTAGAACTCTCGCATAATGGGTTGTGTGCGTCCCATGTGTACAGACTAGAGCTATGCGGGCTGTACGCGACACAGTTCTCATAGGGGCTATCGTCTTGTTTATTTGTTTTAAAGCTCTTTATAAACAAATAAATATATTTCCGTTGACTTTTCAAGAACTTCAAGATTTTTCCTGTACTATTGGAAGATTTTGGTACAACGATGTCAATGAACTACGACCAATATCAGTTTTACGTCTCGGCATGCTGGGTTAAAATCACTGACTGGACTATTAATTATATTACCATGGAGATGCATGTGCAACGAATTCTTGTTAGACGTAATTTAAGAATGGCGAGGTGCATGAAACACAAATCTCTCTTCCGTCCAATCTTAACTTGTCTGTGCATTTTGCGGAACGAAAAGTTCACAGGAGAAATTAATAAAAGACGAGTTGTGCTTCCAGAGACACTCCAAACACAACCACTCTTCTCTGAAGTCTCAACTCAACACGAATGTTTTAATCGACTAAAGCACATTGATCGGTTGATCGTATTTTTAGATTAATCTGTTAATCGACTAACTCTAATCGATTATATCGACAGCTCGAATAATAATATTCTATTGTCATTTAATCTTGATAAATGACAGAAAAAGGCAATACTCATTTTTGTCATCGTGTCTATTATTGAATCAATTTCCTGGTGAACTACTGCTAGTTACTTAATTATTATTATTTCTCTGCAAATCGCGCGTCCTGCCAGGAGTCATGTTCGACCAAGCATATTCGAAGAAACGTTTAATAATAATAATAATAATAATAATAATAATAATAAGCTGCAAATCAGTTTTCAGTAAATTGCAAGTGGTGCTCAGACAGCCTTGAGTGAGGCGCCGTGTTACCTGGTGGGTGTCTGAGATCAAATACACAGATTACACGCTCGGTACAATTAATATCCTGGCGACATTCCAGCACTGTGTTGCCAATTTCACATCCTCGTCCTAAGCTGGAACAACGAGTTACAGTGAATAAACAGCGGTTCACAAGTTGGCAGCGACTATTTTCACAATGACCTGTCCATAACCAACGTTCGCTGCCAGATGCCGGTTACGGTGGCATATAGTAGTCAAGTTCGCAGCTTGGCGTCATTGACGGTAGCATTTGGTAGCAAAGGCAGCAACTACTTGAAATTGATCGTCTGCAGTCCTTACCTGAATTACAGATAACACATACCATCACAATTAACACCGGTTATCAGACACACACCCAAAGTACACGGGGCTGCATGACCGCGTTCTCGCAGCCCCTAGACTATGGAACCAACCAACCAGTTAATACACACGAAAAGTAATTAGCTTACTCAATTACTTCCCATCACTTTAGAAAAATCGCTTGGAACTTTCATGTTGGTGGTGAGGAAACACTAAAACTAACTTATATTCTAGAAAACGACAAAAAAAATGTTGGTGGCTCAGCGGTAACGTTCTCGCCTGCTGTTCCCAGAGTTGCAGGATCGAATCCTGGCGCAGTCAGCTGATATTTGAGGGTGCGTAAATGTGAGGGAACCGTGTCAGTAGATTGACTGGCACGTTAAAGATCCCCTTCAGGGCAGAATTCCGTCACCGCGGCGTCTCTAAAAGCTGCACTAGTTAAAAGGGACGTCAAACGTGGAAAATGTGTGACTAAGTTTCCAAAATATGTTCTTACCTCCAGTTACTCGAAATATAGTTGAAACGTCTAGCTGCTTGAATATTCATAATCCTGTCTACAGTACACAATGTTCTCGCTTATTAGGCCGAGGCTTGCAGAAGAAAAGGTCACTTCAAACACTGCTGATTCGAGTCCCCCCTGCTATATTTAATGACCAGGGAAATCCTGTCTTGATATACAATACAGAGACAAGGGTGCATTCATGAAATTCATGAAATATTGCCAAGGGCAATAGTCGCCCAAGGAGTACAACATATCACCAAATATAGGAAATATATACTTGGGAATAAATACGCCAGAATATGTATTTGTTTATAAAAACAGCAAAACTATGTAAATACATAGAAAATATTTAGTTAAATAAAAAGTATTTAAACACATAACTATCCGGGCCTTAATTATTATTTATTAAAAGTAATATCCGGAAATAAAAAACAGGGAACACGAATGCCCTCAACCCTCGAAGAGTGAGGACTGAGGAAGTCTGGTAGGAATAGAGCTAGGAAGTCCATGGAAAAAGGAATAAACAGACCCAGCTCAGGGAGCCCGCAAGGTCGCTTAGCCGTGAGCCATTGAGTCGTAGCACTATCCACTACACACACAGCAGGTCCTATATAGTGCAGAACACTGGTAAACAAGACACTTCTGTCAGGAATACAAAAAAAGCAACTTTGTCGTTTCATTATCCATGGAATACGACGGCTGGTTTTCTTTCAAGTTCCGATGGACTGTATAAAAATAACAGATTGTCATACCAAACTGATTTTACTGCTAAATGTTCGCTTGTTTTATCCTTATATGTCAACATAATGGCCAAGACGATTGAAACATTTGTCGTATTGTTACACCAGCTTTCCAATGCCAACAGCAAAATATTCTACCGCCACTGAGGAGGATACGTCTGGACAGCCTCCTGAAGTGTTTCCTTTTAGGCGAGGCGTTACCGCCCAACCATACCTTCAATTCTCGAAAAAGGTGACAATCATTCATGACCGGACTGTGCCAACGTTACGATAGACTTTTTCAAAGAATTCAAGTGTGAATGTTTGGACTATCTGCCGTTTAGTCCAAACCAACACAGAATTATTGTCATCTTTTACGAGAATTGAAGGTATGGTTGGGCGGCAAAGCCTCGCCAAAAAGGAAACACTTGAGGAGACTGTCCAGAGAATTCTTTGCCGACGGCATTGGAAAGCCGGTGTAACGATACGACAAATGTTTCAATCGTTTCGGCGATTATGTTGAGACATAAGAATAAAACTAGCAAACATTTAGTAGTAAAATCAGTTTGGTATATCAGTAGTAAAATCAGTTTGGTATATCATCAATCTGTTATTTTTATACAGTCCATCGGAACGAAATCTCGCAGACATTAACTAGGAATCCAACTCTGACCCCCTTGGTGAGACGAACAGTTTCACCTCTCAGAAACAAATACAGTACAGGTAATGATATTGACAAATGAAAGTGTTCCGCCCCTTAAAACGACTCACTTTGTGCAATCACTGTCGGCTCGGGTAACTGAAGCCACTCCACGCATGTAAGTGATACATTATGATGGCGGGCACGCGCAATTTGCAGCGCGGAAGTATCCAGTTACTAGCAAAACACACTGTCATGTCATCACCCTCAGCCACAGCGACATGACGTCAGTCGTCCGAGAAATGAACTTCTGGAGTTTCCATTTTTTTAAACTTCAGGCAAATGCGGGGACGGTACCTCCAACCTCAGATGACCACCTCGTGGAATCCGAACCACACTTTGAGAGAGCTACAGTGAAGGAATTAGGTGAGACTTGGACAGGCTTGCTCTCTATGACCGGGCCAGTCCCGGTATTTTGCTCTTGTCCCACCCGGTTTTATCAATGTCCCGGCAAACGGCCGTAAGATGTAAAAAGTAATGAATTGCTATGATTTTTAATGAACGGTCAAGCTTAAGAAAGACATTTTAAAAGAAGTACATTCAAGTCAAAAATATGAGAGATTATCATTGTTAACTCATTAGTTAATTGCTCTTTGAGTTTGACAAAAAAAAGTTTTTTGGTAATGGTTTTTGTAGGTAGACAAAAAGTTTTAGTTTTTCAAAAAATAATAAGACTTAGTAATAGTTCAATTTAAAAAAGCCTCCGTGGCTTAGGCGGCAGCACGCCGGCCTCTCGCCGCTGGGTCCGTGGTTCAAATCCCGGTCACTCCATATGAGATCTGTGCTGGACAAAACGGAGGCAGACAGGTTTTTCTCCGGGTACTCCGGTTTTCCCTGTCAAAATTTCATTCCAGCAACACTCTCCACTATCATTCCATTTCATCTGTCATTCATCTAATCACTGCCCCAGAGGAGTGCGACAGGCTTCGTCAGCCGGCACAGTTCATATCCTCGCCGCTAGATGGGGGCTTAATTCATTCCATTCCTGACCCGGTCGGAGACTCGAAGCAGGCTGTGGATTTTCATTTTTCAATTGTTCAATTAAACAATTCTATAAAGAATTTTAAATTGTATTTTATTACTTCTTTCTAGATGGTAGACCAGAAAAAATTAACTAATTAAATAATTATATATTTTTATGTAGCAAAAATTCCTTGTTCATTTTTAAAAGGTGTGTAGAACTAACAATTTAGGGTGCCAGATTCCCACCTCCCGTCACTTGCGAGGCTTAAAGAAAGGCTTAAAACTCACCAATTTGCTTCTAATTTAAAAAAAAAATCTCCCGTGGGAGGACCCCCGCTACACTGGGGAGGGGTTTAGACCCCTCGGTAAGGCCATCCCATATTAACGTGTCCAAGTTTCACTCAACCGCAAGCCTACCTAGCCTATATACCGCTCAGGTTGTAGATGCTGACGGTGCGTCTCGACCACTTCCTCCCCGGTCCACACAAAGAGAGGCTCTAACCGAGACTGCTACCGCGAATTGCTAACTTCATATGAATGGAGGCGGTGTTGCCTCATTTGGTAAACACGTACAGTTCTCAATTATCCGTGATAGCATGGTGTTCATCATTCAGTCTACTTTCTAATCGTGAAAACTAATGTTTTATGTAATAAAAGTGTTCAAATCGTAAATAGACTATATATTTCTATTACCCCATATTGCCCTATTGAAACATTCCCTATACATTTTTTATAAAAAAAAAATTAAAATATTCCATTAACTTAAACATATTTTAAGTCTTATTAGCCACTATCAGATTCCTCACACCTATCACACATAAAATAGACATTATAGATACCAGACAATACAAAACTGATAATCAATCCATTCGGCTCCATTCTTCCTCGTGGTGTCATCCGCCAGGGGAGCAACTTCACGCACCACAACCATCATCGTCATTGTTCTGGGGTCTGGAATTAGTCCAAGACCGATCTATTGTGTCTATCTTGACACACTATCTTCACTTCAAATTCAGGTGACACAACGAATGGCTTTCCAATTTTTGCAATTGTTGCACTTCCTGGATCGGCTGAATATTTTGTGCAATAATCCTTTAGTGTACTCCACGGGTTATTAAAACGTCTCCTGGCCTTGTATACTGACCATCCTTCTTCATTCATCGAATTAAATGCTTCTTTAAGTGTTTCAGCTGTGTAGGAGCGAGTCTCTTTATTCCGTTTTGGCGCCATTTCAGCGTCCAACCTAAGAAAAACCTACTTATTGCTAAGCTCGCACACCTTGCATGCGTAACACTACATGCATGTAAGTTTTGTATGCGTATGGTCTGCATCTTACCTCTGACTGGTGTTAAAATGAAACTTATATAATGAAACAGCTGTTTATAAGAAATTAAAATCTTCACAACAGATTTCACTGGATGTGGATCACTTGTTGAAATGTCAACTCTATGTTAATATATATTTTTAAACCTCATTGAGTTGGTCAAAGGTAGAATGCAAGGGCCTCCAGGATTCCAATTTTCTACTGCCATCTGTTGGTAAACATTTAGAACTTTCGGAATTGAACCTACGTAGTGAGAGAGGAAATACGCTTTATCACGGTGTTACTTGATATCACGGAGTAACTTAACTTTACCCTATACGGATACAGGAGATGGTTTCCTAAACTATAAAACTTAGTTAAAGTCTAGGATAGCCTCTCTGTATCAATTAGGATAAGATTAGGTTAGTACATAATCAATAGCCATTATTTGTGTTTTGATAATACAATGTAGAGGTAGAAGAATTGGAACGATTAGCAGCAAAGGTTGGGCTGAACATTTCTTTTGAGAAAACAGAAATGATGCCATCTTTTCAAGTAGACACATCACATATTGTACTGCATAATGCCCAGAAGAATTAAATATCTTGGTTAGATCATCACTTGGAATGCCAATGAAAGAGCATCAATAGATAGTAGAACACAAAAATTGCGACGAGCACAACAGATTACCTGGCCAACATATAAAAAACTGTCTCTTTCGATTACTGTTAAACTTCGACATTATTTCTCCGTCGTTAATCCAGAAGCAACATATGCAAGTGAAACTTTATTTAAATTAAACACACGATCAACAACTGATAAACTACAGAAGGTTGATAGACGGATTATTCGGACAATAATCAATAAAAAAAGACCAGATTGAGGGCCAGTGGAGACTTTTGTCAAATTCAATACTCTACAAGGAAAAGGAATCTATCATTTGACACGATTCGAAAACGAAGGGTTGCGTTTTTTGGTCACATATCCCGCTTGCCACATACTAGACTCCTAAAACAACTTTTTGACTTCTTTTGGAACAGTAAAACAAAAATCACATGGTAGAAATACAAATGGATTTAGACGAATTGAAAATTACTAAGCATCAAATTGAACAAAGAGAGGAGAAACGGCTTCTGAATAACAAATACACTCGACTAACATTCAAAATTTCACAGCGTAAGCAATATGTTATATCAGCAGAAGAACGAGCTGCAAGATCTTCCAGAATGAAGTATCGGGAAAGGAAAAAATTATCAAGAATTAAGAACTGAAATTAGTATTTGAAAAAGGTTTGATGTGGGCGTAAACAGTGTAAATAAATAATAAATAAATAATGCAATGTAAATTAGTTGTAGGTTTGTGACTTATGTTTAAATTTATGTTGCGATTTATTAATCTTACGGAGAAGAATTTGTGTATTAGGCTATTGGGGAACCGCTGTAAACACTGTAATGATACCATGTGTCAGGCGATGGTGGTAATAAATAACACTCTCGTCCCAATCTCTGGTTATCCGAGATTTGGAGCAGAGGGTATTCTTCTTCTTCTATTCAATTACACAGGTCTACAAACTAAATTTTTGGAGGCCTGTTTTGGATTCAATAACTGATTTTGTATATTGAAAGTGTATGAATTACGGAAATGTCTTCTATGTTCGTGTATCACATCACGTTTTTAAAAAACTACATATTAAAGAAATCATTACAAGATGCGTGAACTTGAAAATCTGCATTGCATTGTTTCTTTATAGCAGGTAGAGTTAAGCACATGAAAATAATAAACACTTAAACTTAAAGACATACCGTAACAAATGCATATCAAAGAAAAAACAGTTGGTGTGATTAAGTCAATGGAACTGTTGCCGCTTGGATGCAAAGCTTCTGATGCTGCTTTTCCTCTTGATCACTCTAGTAGGATCATCACGTTTTAGCAGCCAACAGTAGAGAGAGAGATATTGTGAAATTTTGCAATATCTTGTTAATCAAAATTACTGCAATTATAAAAAATTGGTATGTGATAGCACAAAAGTAAAGGCACATCTGACCAATAAGAGTCCAAAGCATTAAAGGAACAGTCGTGTAGACCTATGTTATTTATGTTGGCCCTGGCTTGAGCAAAATCATTTTCACTCACTCAAAGGCTCAGTGAGGAGAGTTACGACAAAATACCTCACCCCCAAATTCGCCTAGCATACACTGGGTTGGGTTTCTACAAGATAACATTTGGTGAGGATCCAACCAACCTTTATTAGGCTGATAACCCACGTAACTTCTGCTGGGGCTAGTTAACACCTCACACAGTAACTTCCCGACCCGTGAAACAATCCGTCTAAATCCGTTCTGGCGTTAGGTGTAACTCATCAGTCAGTCACACTAATTTGCCCAATGACCGGGGGAAAATAGAATAATCTCTGCTTGGTGTAAAACAAAGTTCCCGATTCTTGGATGTTCTGCGTAATCTCCAGAACCACTGGATGGATTTTCATGCGGTTTTCACCATTCTGTGCGGATTTCTTGAAGATTTCTTTGCCGTGGTCAAGGTATTTTTATTAAGTTTTAAAATACAACTATGGTGCTTTTCAACAAAATAATTTGCAATAATAAGCTTAGTAATACACAGCTGATAACACCAGAATAGTCTCTTAGCGAGAATGATTTCATTATATCCTTTCACTTCATAACATTAGCCTATTGCCGCATTCCAGCGGGAACACAGACTTTTGTTCCTTATTTTTAAAGTGCATTTCAATTTTCCAGTGTACATTGACAACGACTTGTTCGTTTTTGAATGATATTTTGTTTTGTTTACCTTCATAATTATAATTTTTATTTAATTTTTTGTTTTATTATTTTTAGATCTTTTAAAATGTAGGTGTGTCCACCTCAAAATTTTAAATTCAATTCCAAATTTGTATTCTTTAATCTGTGTTGAGAGGGGCAGATGACCTCGTAGTTCCGCCCCTTAAAACAACAATAACTAACTAAAGTGCATTTCGCTTCACAATTTCCAAAATACTAAAGCCATCTGTTGAGATATGCTCGAACTACTTGCAAATACGTATTCAGAAAACATCGCAGATGATTGTTCGTGAATATCTCAAATCTCTTCCGTCCAGATGTTAACCCACTTCTTCTTTTCCTTCCCCTGGAAACCCTTGAAATTTTTGATCATATTTCTGAAAAGTGATGTCCTGAATAATATCTATTGTTACTTCCATATCCCTTTTTATAGCATTGTGGTGTTTGAAGCCATATTTTCAGTGTTGCCTTAGTAAACAAGTGTTTAGTGCTTTTCAGTCGGTCAACACGAATGTACCCAAAAGAGATGGGTTATGCCCTAATCCTGAAATAAATTACATGAGATTAATAAAACACTAGGATGACCAGTTTCGATCGTCAAGCGATCATCATCAGATCCATTACACTTAGGCTATAAAATCTATGTTTGAAATACAGGTGAAAATATTTACAATATGTACAATTATTTAGTTGCAGTATTGGTACTGCAACTGTCAGTGTATGCTAAATCCAGTATATATGTTAGGTGAAATGCTAAATGGTGATAGCTATCCGGAGATTGTACTTTAAGAGAGATTATATTGAGCTTTTGAATACATGACTGCAAATTTGTTTTGTGAGTCTGGTGTTATTCATCCTCATTACTTGTCCAAAGAAATTAACCCTCCTTTTCCTGATCGTATCGTATCGAACTCACGGCACTTGAAGGAGACCGTGGACCCAGCACCTGATGCACGATGCAGTGAGTTAGGAATGTTTTGAAAGTCATGACAGGTTTATCAGAGAATTATTGGCAGCGGGGGTTATCAGATGACGTCACGTGTCAGAGGCCAGTGGGTTTAGGGCAATGGCTTCCATCTGCTGATAGCATTAGACTACTTCATACCTGTCTTCATCCATAGCACATTTACATCTCGGCAAAGGCCTCACGCCATTATTATTATTATTAATAATGATTACTTTTTTTTAAATTTACGTCTTTAAGCCCGTCAAAGGAGCGCGCTTTCTTGTCCTCCCAAAATCTCTTCATCTTCTCGCCATGGCTCATTGGTTGGTTGGCCAGGGGCGTAGTGACGAGGGCGGGGGGGCTGACTATCCTGGAAAATTGTGCGTATTCGCAGGGGATTGTCACCGCGAAATACCCAGAAATATCATCCAATATCTTAGAGCGTGATTATTTTAGAGTGTAATTAGAGTAATTAGAGTGTAATTATTTTAGATAAGAGTTAATTGCCTACAATTAGTGGCAATGCTAAAAAGTTGTAAAATACAACACAACACACAAATAATATTTTATACTTAATGAATTTTCTATTATGACCTAAGGAGTATGAATGGTGAATATCTATTTGTCAACTTATCAAGTAGGAAGATACAGTTTTTTTTTTTTTATAAATTGATAATGTATTTCTCAAAAGTACACTAGGAATTCTCAGTTTTGCCTCACAAGGCTGAGTGTACCCCGTTCCAGCCCTCAAACCAGAATTAAAATTCCTTGGCAGAGCCGAGAATCGAATTCAGACCTCCGAGTTGGTAGCCACTACACCACGAGGTAGTCTAATTTCAATCTTAATATTGTTTATAACTTAGCCAATAAGTTAAGATTAGGGCACAACCAAATGTACAATTATTATATGCTTTTACAAAGCAACACATTCTTGTATTTTTTCTGGGGGGAGGTGAAGCCCCCACAGCTTCCCCCTTTATATACGCCCCTGGCGTAGTGTGTAACTGACGCAAACACAGATCTTGACTTTGTCTGCTTTTTCAAACACATCGAAAGGAATTTCTGGCGGAAGAACCCGCGATCTTGGGCATAGAAGCTCCGCACGCTCGCGGTCATGTTGCCCCGTGTACTTTGTGTGTGTGTCTGATAACCGGTGTTAACTGTGATGGCTGTATTAGTGTGTAATTCAGGTAAGGACTGCAGACGATAATTACAATTAGTTCCTACTTTTTCTACCAAATGCTACCGTCCACGACACCTAGCTGTGAACTTGGCTACTACTAGATGCCATCGGAATCAGCGCCAGATGACGAACGTTGGAACTTAAGAGCATTAATCAAACCTAACCTACTGTATAATTTAGCCTCACACAAGTGTCTTAGTGGAAGGATCTTTATCATACCAAAACCTATGACATGGGACCACCGGCTTTACTTCCCCTCCGAAGGAAGGCATACTGAGGGATTTTCTTTGAGAGAGTAGGATTTAGGATTATTTTACTCAGCTTGTGATCGTTCATGGTGAGAATAAGCCCATAATTTTAGTGAATGCGTCCGAGATTTTCTCCGAATGCTTCCAACTCCTCTCAGGGCAAACTGGGCGAAAACTCTCCTCGAGATGTTTCTTTCTTGTGTATCTTTCATTAGTGATCTGCCCCCAATAATCAGCGCTTCAGAGGCGAGTTTGATTGCCGTGTTGCTTCCTATTACACCTGTTCCATGTGATTCTGTAGGCTCTTTGCAATTTAAAGATTCTCTCTAAAGTATTATTATTATTATTATTATTGCCGGCTTCGGTGGCGTAGTTGGTAGCATGCAGAACTGCTTCAGTAAGCCTTCCTTCAAAGGAGAAGTAAAGCCGGCGGTCCCATGTCATAGATTTATGGCATGTAAAAGATCCTTCCACTAACTAAACATGCGTGAAGCTAAATTTCTAGGTTAGTTTTCGTTGAAACGCTCTATCAAAGTTCCAACGTTCACCACTAGGTATCAGTCACATCTGCTAGCGAAAGTTGGAACTACTTGAAATTGAACGGAACTTGTAGCTCACCCCATGGGTGTCCAACTGAAGCAGCTACAGCCTCGGTCGAGCAAAACATGTCCTCGGGCACTCCCGGCACTAAAAGCCATACGCTAAATGAATAATTATTATTATTATTATTCCTCTTTAAGGAGAGTGCTAAAAGCTGAAAAATCTAGCTTTTGGTGGTGGCCCTTTTCTTCTTTTATCTTCCCAGAAACCTTTCATCCGTTTCCTGTGCGCCTACTTTCTGTCAGCCGTCCACTTCTTGCCTGTTCTCAGTTTTGGCTTTTCTTGGAATCGCTGGTGTGCTCTAAGTTCTTTCTGGAGAGCAAGACGTTCTTGAATGTCCTCAAGCGAAATCCCTACTTCTATAAGATCTTTTTTTTTATCTCAGAGAACTATGGTGGTTTTCTCGTCTACAAAGTAGGAAAATATGCGGTTGGCCAGTCTCTGCGATCTCATGCGTGTTATGTGGCCGTAGAAACTAATTCTCCTTTTTCGCATCAGGTCTGTCATCCTTTCCACACGTTCGTTGTTATGTCGCCATTTTCTCTGACTGGTCCTAGGATCTTTCTCAGGATTTTTCGTTCTTTGGCATCGAAATTTTCAACTAAACCTTTCATTCATTGCAAGGCATTCAGCTGCGTTCAGAGCTTCTGGACGAATAACTGAACAATAATGCCTAATATTGGCATTGATGGACACTGATCGTAGATTCATCTTCTTCTTCTTATTATTATTATTGGTGGCAGAGCGGGGCATCATACCCTGGACGTAGGAGCGTTTTGGTTTCGCCATTGCAGTTACGGTCTAAATGAGTAGAGTAGATCCTGTTTGCAGTCTGAAGATTGATGAACCCAGTAGCACGAACAGTTTTTATACCGCGGTAATGGCCGTGTTATATAATTACCTCTCGTGTGAGCAGCTTACAAGCAACTCGCACCTATCTTTTTGTAAATAGCAGAGTTTTTGTAAGCTAATGCCATGTTCATATCGCCAAAGTTAAGCAACATTGACTGCGGTCTGAACTGGGGGACCACGTTTACCGTGACTCGGAAAAACTACACCGGAGGTCCAGATCTGCCGTCAAAGCAGAAACCCTCAATATGGATAGCATAAACATTGCCATTTAAGCAGACCGATGTAATTGAGGGGCACACAAAGCCATTACCACATGTCAGGAGGTAGGAACGCTTTTATTTCCACCAATAAGTGGATTTACATTTCCTTTTGTTGTACCGTAGAATATTCCGTCACAATCTCTACAGTCAAGTCAACCCCTGGCACTATACAGCTCATGACGGGCTAAGGCCGACCAAGCGACCGCTGCCCAGCCATTTGGCCTGCAGATATTGGGGTGACGCGTGATCAGCGCGTCGGGTCCCCTCGGCCGTTAATCTTGGTATTCGTGATCGGGGCGCTGTGTCACTGTCAGACAGCTACTCAATTGTCCTCACGAGGCTGAGTGCACCCCGTTCCAACCCTCGCGACAGTTTTAAAATCCCTGACGGAGCCGGGGATCGAACCCGAGGCCTCCGGGTGAGAGGCAGGCGCGCTACCCCAACACCACGGGGCCGGCCACAATCTCTACAGTACTTAGTGTTAAACAGAGTCCCCGATTCTTGGATGTCACGGGTAATCTCGAGAACCACTGGATGAATTTTGATGCGGTTTTCACCATTCTGTAAACGATATCTCAAGGAAGGTTTCTATAGAAAATAATGTATTTATGATCAAAGGAAGCCGAGCAGTACTATCTCAGTGAATCGAATCAAAGAAAAACCTGCCGTCCGTGCGCCTTTTAAGCTTACGCGGAGTAAACAGTTAAAGATACGGGGCGAAGCCGGAGCGAGTTGCTAGTGAATATAATAAACATATAGTTGGTTATTATTTTCATTTACAATCTGACAATTTGTGTTTGCCCAAAGACAGCTCAATAGTTTGTTTGATCTGAACGGAATAGGGTAGAGTAACATGGACAAACAGAATAAATTGGCAATGATTGATCAATCGCCATGAAGATTATGGACAACATGGCTGCCAGCGACCACGGACCTCGAGGTAATTATAAGTAATTACTGTCGCAGCAACAACTTTATAGTCACGATACGAAATAAATACCTATAGCGTGATTTCACATATATAATGCCCATACGAATCTAATTACTAAAATTTATCATTATTTTTGCTGACGAAAAGCAAACAGACCTCACTACTCCATGAAATACAAAAGGAGTTCCATGTATCCAGTCAACCACCCAATCAATGCAGACCGGTCTGGGGCCTTAAAGCGATCTCAACTAAGAAGAACTAAAACATAAGGGGTATATCGGGGGTGGGGAAGTCAGAGCTAACCGCCGGTAACTGTACTTGCGTAAGCACTAGTACGGTCAATATAATGGCGCAGGTTATTCACACACATTCATGTATCCCTAAATGAAGCAACAATAAATCGCTGGGGCTATTTCTTTCACCCAGGATAATCCACAAATTGCTCTACCATGAAAAAGTAACTCTTAAATCGTTACCCCAAAAAGTAACGGTCACTAGTAACGACGGTGATTCTGGCCGCGACTGCGAGACTTCGTGCTGTCACCTCGGAGGTCCGGGTTCCATTACCGCCTCTGTCAAGAAATGCCATTGTAGTCTGAGGGCTGGAACGGAGGACACACAGCTTTGTGAGGGGAAAAAACCCTCACCTCAGCCATCTTAGAAGTGTCTTGCCGTGGTTTCCCACTTCTACTCAGGCAAATGCCGCGATGGTTCACAACAACCACGGCCGCCTCCTTCCAATCCTCATCTGAGTTACAAATACACACACTAATGCAGCGAACACAATATCACAGATTATCATACAAAATTGCATACTCACACCCAAGTCAACTTCAGTGACAAGATTTAGTGACTTTTTGACTGCAGTTGGCAACGCTGAGAAATATCCCATCCGATATCAATAAAAGCCAGCAAGAGCGACGAGTCTAGTTTCCACAGCGGAAATAACATATCATGGGTTCATTTCCATTCGGCTGCTGCACATCTTTTCGCCTACATGAGTAAACTAATTCACGGATTGGGTTTTTAGTAGTGGCTTCTCGATACTAAGAGTTGTGTATCGATACTAAGAGTTGTGTAAGCATATTCAATTGCATTTTGTACGTATTTTAAATCTCATTTGCATTTTGTACGTATTTTAAATCTCATTTGCATTTTGTACGTATTTTAAATCTCATTTGCATTTTGTACGTATTTGAATCTACGTTACAGTTTGTACGTATTTTGAACCCAAACTACATTTTGTGGATATTTTTTAATCTATTGCGTTTGTGAGCATTTTCGTTCTATATTACCTTTTGTAAGTATTTCCAATCTACGTTTTGTGAGTCATTTCAATCTGAGTTCAATTTTGTAAGTATTTTCAGTCCAGGTTAATTTTTGTTACTAGCGGAGACCGCGTAGAGTATCTACGCAATAACAGTGCAATAAAAACGGCCCGAGCTATTAGTAACATTACATTTATTTACGAAATAAAACTTCACAAACTTAAGATGTTGATACCAGTGCAGGAAGGAAGGATCCAACTGGGCTGTGGAATGATAACTTCACAGAGGACATTTGGGATACAACCAGGACTTCTTCCACATATACAGTAGTCCTCGAGTGAAGTGAACAGAGTTGCATCTTCCAAGATAGTGCATTTTGTTAAGGTACTTTTTGAATTTATCTATCAAAAAGTTCCCTAAACACACAGTTGGTTATTTAGTTGCTTGGTGACACAACCGATAGCGAGCTAAACGATCTTACCCGTGAAAGGGCTACGTAAAGCTGTCCATATTTAAAGACGGGATTTGTCAAGTAAAGGAAGATTTTATCGAAAGTCGGACCCTGAGATTTATTTATTGTCATTGAGAAAGCCAAACGTACTGGGAAATGTCTTCCTTTAAATTTAAAAGGCATGTTCGTATCATAGGGGATAAGGGATAACCTGGGTATGAAAACGATTTCTTTCTTATCAGAATCTATAATAGTTGCCTCTATTATATTAAGTAGTAACTCGTTAACTATTAGCATCGTCCCACTGCAGACCCCATTTGTGGGTAGAATATTTCGTAATGACATAATGATAGCACCTTTCTTAAGTCTAAGTTTGTGTGGAGGCATGCCAGTTGGTGTCAGACTGTTCAAAAATTCTGCAGGGTAAGCAAAGTGATCTTGTGCATGCTCACGCACAATACAGTCTACACTCTCGTAGACTATCTCATCTCTAGGTAAACGCTGAAGTACTCGATTGTGCAGTTCAAGCGATGCTTCATTGGCGACCGTAAGAATAGATCTTCATTTAAGCTCCTGTGGGATGACAGCAGTAAAATCAAAATCACCATATAGTTGTTCGACTGGATCTTGTACCTAGGTATTTGTGGATAGCATGTAGATGGTACCGTAACTTCCGCTCCAGTCTTGCCTTCTCCTATTTCTAAAAGCTATGTTGAAAATTCTGTTTCAGAATTTAAAGCGCGCATGTTCTGGGGGAGTTTAAGTACATGGAATTTATTCCAGAGGGTATGCCGCTTCAAAAAGCTAGCAACTGTCAGAGAATGTGATCATCTCATTATACTCGTAACAGGAAGGTCTTGCCGAAAAGTAAGATAACTTTACCACTGAATGATTCAGTACAGTTGGTCATATTCAGGTTTGCTCAGTGTGTTGTGAAGAGCAGGTAACTCCAAAATGATGTTTCCAAATGTGTGTATGAAAAATTGTTGTATGCCAAAATGTCAGGGACATTTGAAGACAGTTTTTGCCATTTTGTTTGTCTAAATGCACCCATGGGATTAGAAGCAGATTGACTGGTTGTTTTCTACCAATTAATGACTAATGAAGGTATCTGTTAACATCTGTACGAAATTACTGACTGTCGAGTATTTCAAAGTCCTGTTTAATTTTATTTTGAATTGGTTTTACGTCCCTGTTAACTACTGCGGCTTTTAGAGGCGCTGGGGTACCGTAATTCTGCCCTGAAGGGGATCTTTTACGTGCCAGTAAATCTGCGACACGGGCGACACGGCTCCCTCACATTTGCACACCCTCGAATGCCAACTGGCTGCGCCAGGATTCGATCCTGCATCCTTGGGCAATGCTGACGAGAACGTTACCGTTGAGCCACGCAGCCAGCCTAAGGCATATTTATGTGAATAGAACGAATGATTCATCAGTGAAAAATCTTCCACTAAAAATATCAAGCTCAATAAGATATTACACGTGTGATTTGCTTATGAAGATATCTGTAGGCGAGTCAAACTGTTATCATAAAATGACGATCAAATGTGTTAATGTCAATAGACATGTATTTCATTCATATTACTGCCCCTTTCGGATCAACATCCATCTCCCTTCCTTATAATATGCTACAATAAGTACCGGTACGCGAAAGACATAATATCTGTATTTCTTTGCGTTTTAGAAGTCGAATTGTGTTATAGGCTACTTCAATAGTTCGTTCCAGTAGCTGTCCATTAGAGCCGCTAGATGGCAGCACTATGGTCTGACGCCGCTTGCTCTGCGCGCGCAGATCATAATGGATGTTTTTCGATGTTTCATGGCACGTTCTAAGCCTCCGTGGCTTAGGCGGCAGCACGCCGGCCTCTCACCGCTGGGTCCGTGGTTCAAATCCCGGTCACTCCATGTGAGATCTGTGCTGGACAAAACGGAGGCAGACAGGTTTTTCTCCGGGTACTCCGGTTTTCCCTGTCAACACTCTCCACTATCATTTCATTTCATCTGTCATTCATTTAATCATTGCCCCAGAGGAGTGCGTCAGGCCTCGGCAGCCGGCACAGTTCATATCCTTGCCGCTAGATGGGGGCTTCATTCATTCCATTCCTGACCCGGTCGGAGACTGGAAACAGGCTGTGGATTTTCATTTTCATGGCACGTTCTATGGAAGAAATACTGTAACTCCTGCATAACTCGCTTACAAAATGTAAAACGTTAATAATATTCTTTCATGAAACAATATTTCAGTGGTAAAAAAAAAGGCGCCAAAAGGTAGGAACGATCCAGAGATCTTGCGATCCGGAGGAATTTGCCTTATCCATTGCGCTTCTGCTTCTCTCAATACATACAAGCTGACGCACCAAGTCACTATCTCAATAACTGGCTGTCTGGAGAAAACAGTCCTTCCTTCATTTAAGTTGCGCACTCGTATACGTTCATAATCTTACTATATTTTATTTTCAGGACATGGTTAATATCCGTCTTCAAATACATGCGGCCATATTTGAATGGCAACAGCTACAGATTCATGAGCGCAAGGAAAATATTTAATCTTGAAAAATAATATATTTTCGTTGACTTTTCAAGAAATGCAAGATTTTCCTGTACTATTGAGACAATTTGGAAGATTTTGGTACAAACCACAACTTCTAACTCCCTCTGGTTTAGGAACTTGAGTTTTGTGATACATACACCTTAGCGTATCTCTATATATATAAGAATGAAAGTTTGTCTGTTTTTTCTGAATTTCTACGGCAATTTGCGTTATTTATGCGTTTCAGAGTGTTTTATGACGGATGCGCGCGAAAATAAAATTGTTGTCTGTCTGTATGTGTGTATGTATGTATGTCTGTCTGTCTGTCTGTCTGTCTGTGGACAAAGTTGTTCCCTTATAACTCGAGAACGGCTGGGTGGATCAACGTAAGATTTGGTACAGATATCCTTCAGAGACACGACACTAATCATTGATGTAACTCTTCTCTGTACCTCTCATAAAAGGGGGCCTACCCCTTAAAATAATTGCTGAAATAGGCGTAGAAGGGCGAGACAAAGCTCATTTTCAGCCCCTCAATGTGAGAAACTAAACTCGGCCTCGAAAACTACATTTTAAGGCCCTAAAACCAACAGTTTTTGAGATATTTCCAGAAAACTAATTTAATTTAATACAATAACGAAAGAATGCAAGGCAGTAACCATGACAACGGAATCTCACAGGTCCATCTATTGCTGTAAGACGCAATACAATTCCATTTATTGCATTACTGAGATAGTTTGCAAACGGCTATAAGGTTATAATGGAACCAAATTAAGCTGTAAAATACATCAATGTCATATAATGCTCGGGGGCCAAGGGGTACTCTAGATTTTTTTCAAGCGATTTACACGTGCGGGTGTGGTACGGAAGGTATATTATATCCCTATCCCTATATTGTTATATTATTATTATAATTATTATTATTATCATACTACGGCCTCCAACGACGAGACAAAGCTTATTTTCAGCCCCTTGGTGTCAGAAACAAAACTCGGTGTCCCTAAATAGCCGTAAAGGGTCCCCGAAAATTACATTTTAAGCCTCTAAAACCAACAGTTTCTGAGATATTCCCAAAAAACTAATTTCATTTAATAAACTAATGAAGAAATGCAAGCCAGTAACCATGACAACAGTATCACAAAAGGTGACATCCAACTTTCCATCTATTTCTGCAAGAAGTAAAGCCACTCCATTTATTAAATTTCTGTGAATGTTTGCAAATGTCTATAAGGTTATTACGGAATCAACTAAAACTGTAAAATTCATCTATGCGCTTAAGGGGGTCAAGGGGTACCCTCTATTTTTTCACACGACTTAAATGTGCGTTATGTCGTACAGAAGGTCTATTATATCTCCAAACAGCAACATTATTTTCAAAAATTCCTGAATTGAAATAGTTTTTTTTTTTGCTTTTAGGAATTTGGGCCATTGGAGGCTAAAAAGCCTGAATTTTCATGCACCACAAGCCTTTATAATTTATTAAAGGGGTCTTCCTCTGGATGGGGACTTGACACAACAGTGAAGGTCAGTTTTATTTGACGTGTATTGCGTTTCGTCTACGAGGTTTTCAATTTTATTTTCACGTCAGGAAGTACACGTTAGGTAAATTTAGTTTCAGAGCATATTTTAACTAATCATTTTTCTTATTCGACAAACAGGTTCCAAGTCTCTAACCATCCAGCAGTAGCTCAATTGATTACGTCTGGTTATTAATACCGAAGACCGTTCGAAGAATGGGTACTTCTGCTAGTTATATAATATATAGATGGTTTCCAATTCACTGTCATTTTCGCTATCTCCCAGATTATTAGGGGCCGATAAGATGTTAGGCCCCTTAAAACAACAATTGTCATAATCATCGTAAGTGGTCCTGGATAGCAGTTACAATCGAATGGGAGTGCGTAGGCGGCTAGGACTACCCAACTCACTTGTTTGTTCCCTGAGGTGAGGGGCCCTGTGTAAGTAAGGCTAGCACCCTGCTTCACTTGTACTTCTTAAGCTAAAAGTATATAGAGCGAGCCTCGGACAAATCACGAACAGGATATTCAGTAATGTTGTTGGAGTCTTCAGGAAGGACTGGTTTGATACAGCTCTCCCTGTCCTGAGCTAATCCTTTCATCTCTACATCTTACATCCGAGGCAATCTGTTACACTTATTCGAACATATACTAACCTTGGTCTAACCCTAGAGTTCTTATCATCGACCCTTCCTTCCATAACTAAGCTTGCTCTTCCTGGGTGTCTTAGTATGTCTCCTACCAACCTATCTCTTCTCCTCATCAGCAGTCGCCATAAACATCACTCCTCTCTCAGTCGTCTTAATACCTCTTCATTCGTAACTCCATCTTCCCGTCTGATCTTAATCAAACCACAATTCAAATGATTCTACTCTTCTCTAAAGTGTTGCTCCAACAGTCTAAGTTTCACTTCCATAGAGCACCTCGCTCCAGACAAAGGCTTTCAAAAATGACTTTCTAATTCCTAAATCTATATTCGATGTCAACAGATTCCTTTTCTGTAGAAATGCTTTCCTCGCCTGAGCTAACCTACAGTACTTTTTATATCCCCTTTGCGTCGTCCAATCACTGGTTGTTTTGCTTTCTAAGTCCTTTAGCTTTTGTCTGCCACTCTGATGTCTATACCCCAGTAGAATAATTCTTCCCGTAAGATCGACCATCTCTTCTGTTGCCGGTTTAGAGGGCAAGCCTCCTCCTGAAGGTTGGTATTCACACATCAAAAACAGTTTTGAATATTGCTGACGAAGAGTCAAACCGACCCGTCGTTGTTGTGTGCGGCTGTGTCAGAGGATAGAGCTGTGAGAGTGTGCAGACTATACCAACAGGGAGGAGGTGGTGGTACATCCCAGGGCGTATCACAGGGATACTACCTGTAGTGAAAGGCTATGCTGACAATTTCGGCCCAAATTTCACCTTCATGGACGATAACGCTCGGCCCCACAGAGCTGGCATTGTCAATGCCTTTCTTCAGGATCCCCCAGGGGCTCACATCTAGTGGGACGTGGGTTGGAGACTACGGCATTGCTTCCACTTACTTCCTGTCGACCTCCCTTGGTCAACTCGTTCTCTTCCGACCCCGACGGTATTATGGTATCCAAGACCTAGGGAGTCTCTTCCTTTCCCGCCTTTATTGGCCCTTCTCTGATCTCTCCTGATCCCTCATTCTTCTAGAGATCAGCCATCTATTTCTTTTAATTATAGTTCCTTTTCTCTTCAAGATTCCCGCCCTGTTTTTATCAATTGGCTACCGGTGTCTCTAATTACATTTTGTGATTTTTAAAAAATCTCAACCACATTTCTTTAAGTATTTACAATCAAAATTGCATTTTGTAAGTACAGTATTTTGAATGGTGGCAGGGCCGGATTTAGGAGTATGCCGCCTATAGGCTAAAGTCCATTTGCCGCCCCCTCAATAGTTTATATTTGCATAATATTTTGTTTTATACAACAAAAGGATAGAGTTCATTGGCGTTTTCATCTTTTTTAAACATAAAGTTCATTTAGTTTAAGATAGACCTAAAACTACAAATTTAATGGCTTACATAATAAATGTTATAATGAAATTAGTTATCTATTGTTTTCTTACTTACTTCTTTTAAGATTCGTAAAAAAATGAAATGGGTTTCGAACTTAATTAATTTGGTCTTAGAGATCAGTGACCACTATTTTACACATTTTTTTTATAATAATGCTAATGCCTAATTGAATAATTGTCTTCAATTTGAATTAAGTTGTCCTACATGGTGAAATGAAATAACACAAAATGTAGTTAATTACTGGTTTATTTGTTGAAATATATACAAACTTCTCTAAAACAACTCACCCCACGTAATCTTGATGTTCGAATTTACATAGCTTTCTTACGGGATTTCTTAATGGCAAACTCGTTAATATTGTCCTCATATGAAAGTGTTTTTGTTGTATTTGCCTCAATACAAAGTAATGAAAGTGAGTTTAACCGTATTTCAGAAATACTAGTTCTTAACTCTTCGAAGGCAGGAAGAACTGGATAAGGACTAAAACATATTTGTATTCTTAAATTCGGACGGAAAATATTATTAACGTCTGAAATACTTCATTTTAGCTTTTGAATGAATTGCCCCCCGCTCTAGGCTGCAGCCTACTTAGCCTATTTAGAAATAAGGCCCTGAATGGTAGGCTTCCACATTTTGTGAGTATTTTCAATCTAAATTCCTTTTGTGAGTATTTTCAATCTAAATTCCTTTTGTGAGTATTTTCAATCTAAATTCCATTTGTGAGTATTTTCCTTCTAAATTACCGGTCTGAATTCCATTCTGTATTTACCGTCCAGCTCCTCAAAACAACAATTATCTTCAGGAGAATGGTGTTCACAGAATGGAATGGCCTGCCTATGATCCCGAGTAGGCGTGGACACTGCTTAATAAATCAGTCCGTCTCACTGTGTTCCATGGCGATATGCAAAACTCTTTATAGGTGTTTTCTCCAGTAACCTCAGGACGTGAACTCAGCAAATGGGTTATTTACTAAACCAGGAAGCGAACCTACACCGCCTTGGTCTTGAAGACAGCGATGCAATGTGGGGCAGTGAAGTGTTTATCAGCCACCGAGATATCAGCGAATAGACACGTTTTTAAATTGAAGAGCGCATAAAGTTTAATGTTAAGGCCAAGTGAAAGTGTTTCCTGGGTCATCTAAATATAGCTCAAAGTGCTTGAGTAATATGGATCTGTTCTATGCTGTGGCGTTATAAGGCCCAATCATTATGTGAATAGGGTTGGCTAACGCGCTACCTCGTCCCTCGCTGGCACCGGGAGAGTGTGGGTTCGAATCCCACCTCAGCCGTCTTGGAAATGGTTTTCGTGGTTTCCCATTTATACCTCTATTAGAGTATCCGAGGCCTAGGGAGTCTCTTCCTTTCCCGCCTTAATTGTCCCTTGCCTCATCTTTCCTGATCCCTCATTCTTCTAGGGATCAGCCTTCTGTTTCTTTTCATTATAGTTCCTTTCCTCTTTAAGATTCCCGCCCTGTTTTATGAATTGGCTCCCCGTGTCTCTAAATTACATTTTGTGTGTATTTTCAATCTCAATTGCATTTTGTAAGTACAGTATTTTGTATCGCGGGCTTCCATATATTGTGAGTATTTTGAATCTAAATTAAGTTACATTTTGTAAGTATTTTGAATTGCAATTTCATTTTGTATTTTGAATTTCAATTGCATGTTTTTGAATATTTCGTATCTACTTTGCGTTTTGTAAGTATTTTGAAACTAAACTACATTTTGTGCGTATTTTTCAATCTAAATTCCTTTTGTGAGTATCTTCCTTCTAAATTACCGGTTCCTTTTGTAAGTATTTCCACTCTACGTTCTGTGAGCCATTTCAATCTGCCTTCCATTTTGTAAGTATTTTCAGCTCAGCTTAATTTTCGTATGGTTTCCATTTTATTGTCATTTTCGTTATCACCCAGACTTAATTAGGAGTCGATAACCTAGATTTTAGGCCCCTTAAAACAACAATTATCATCATCATTCTCACCACCAGGCACAAGGCGGGACGACCACAGCCGATTTTCTTGCAATATCGCTTCCCTGAACCGTCCTGAAAAGACATGGCCATTGGCTGCATCAATAAAAAAAAACATTTTCTAGATACATTGAGCGGTACTAACTGAAGACAGTCACAATGTGACGTGGGAATTTCGGTATGTTATCAAGGAAGTTCCTGGCTTCTAAACCCGCCCAATAGGGCCTCTCTAATTCTGGAGACTTGCACCAGACCAGTAGGCCACACGAGATAATTTTAGTGATAGGTGCGAGCTCAAGACTCTGTGAGGTGAGAAGATCCAAATTTAATACTCGCGACACTTCCTCTCGTAGTATTGGGGACATGTTTATCTTGGAGCTGTGTTCAACTGGAGCCTTGGCACAATGACCAACTCATTAGCATTGGAAATGTGTGAAATAGCTCTACCTTACTCCATCGCCTGTTGTCTGGTGAGGGGACACTTGCACAAGTTGGCACAACTGGGCTGCAGTTGGCCATGCTTGCTACTAATTTGGAATCCGTTCGTCAGGATTGTAATGTGCTATTCCAGAAAGTGGTCATTGGGCCCTTAAAAATCAGGAGTGGGCGCGCTGCGCTGCGCCTTTTGGTTTCAAGTACTTGTTTCTTCCGCCACAGGTATCCAAATCACTGAACGTGACTTCTAGTTTAGAAAATCTTACCAACGAGAAGTGGAACTTGGTTGGCAAGTGGCTACACCACACTGGGAACTGTCCTTCACAATGCTGCCCATATCACTGGATATTACGTTAAACAGTGCTGCATTCAAAGGATTCATGCGTATCGTGAAAACCATTGTATATAACAGTGATTCATAGCAAAGCACGTTAGTTTACAATCATGTTGTGATGCCAGAGAGAAGCAATAAATATCTGAACGTTACACAGGGAACGACTTATTAATATATTGGAACTGCTGCATGACATGTCACAAGACAGCACAAAGGCGCTCTTGGTGAGATAGTAGCTTCTATAAAGTGAAAACACATTCAACTGATGATGATGATAATAATAATAATAATAATAATAATAATCATGTTGTTATTTGAGAACAAGCCTCCGTGGCTTAGGCGGCAGCACGCCGGCCTCTCACCGCTGGGTCCGTGGTTCAAATCCCGGTCACTCCATGTGAGATCTGTGCTGGACAAAACGGAGGCAGACAGGTTTTTCTCCGGGTACTCCGGTTTTCCCTGTCAACATTTCATTCCAGCAACACTCTCCACTAGAATTTCATTTCATCTGTCATTCATTTAATCATTGCCCCAGAGGAGTGCGTCAGGCCTCGGCAGCCAGCACAGTCCATATCCTCGCCGCTAGATGGGGGCTTCATTCATTCCATTCCTGACCCGGTCGGAGACTGGAAGCAGGCTGTGGATTTTCATTTCATGTTGTTATTTGAGTATTAAGAAAAGACTGGTTTGATGTAGCGCTCCCTGTCATGAGCTAATTGTTTCATCTCAACCTAGCCACCACATCCTACACCTGAGGCAATCTGTTTAACATTGGCCTACCACGACAGTTCTCATCCTGGGTGTCTTAGTAGACTATGTGTCCTACCAACCTATCTCTTCTCTTCATTAGCAGACGCCAGAAACATCTCTCCTCTCTACCTCTTCATTTGTTACACTATCTGATCTTCATCATTCTCCTGCAACAAATGCTGCACCAATAGTCCAAGTTTCACTTCCATAGAGCGCCACGGTGCAGACAAAGGCTTTCAAAAATGACTTTCTAAGACCTAAATCTATATTCAATGTCGACAGATTCCTTTTCTGTAGAAATGCTTTCCTTGCCTGAGCCGACCTACTTTTATAACCTCTTTGCTTCGTCCATCACTGGTTATTTTGTTTCCTTAGTAACGGAAGTTTCCTACTTCCTTTAGCCTTTCACCCGCAAATTTGATGTCCATGGGGGTTTCTGATTTCTTTCGGCTGCATTCCAATATTTTTGTTTTGCATTGTCATCATGAATTCCTTCGAGACGGAGTCCACGTCATTTAAAAACTTATTCAAATCATCTGGCGAATCGGCTGAGATGACGATGTCATCAGCAAAACTGAGTTGAGATTATTTCTCGAATCTTTACTCCTACTTAATGTGTTTCTCTAATTTCCTTCATTGCTTGTTCAATGTATGGATTGATAAATATGTGTGATAATTTGCAGCCTTGCGTTACACCTGTCTGAATACCAGATTGTCTCTCAATAATAATGATAATAATGATAATAATGATAATAATGATAATAATAATAATAATAATAATATAATTACGACAACCTGGAAAAAAGTGGACGGATGAGAGGAAGAGGGAACATTCCGTGAGAATGAAGAGATTTTGGGAGGAGCGGAGGAGACACACCTCCAAATGACATCATGTGATCCAAGTTTAATCGCTCTCCTGTAGGGGAATTTTCGCTTAAATAAATGATAATAATAACATATACCTAAACGCCGTAAGGGGTGATGGTTATCGAGCAGTTCATGGTTGCCCTCTTTAGTCAATTTATAATCTTAGTCTTTGTTTTAGAAGGTCATGGAGTAGAGAATCATGTCTCAACATGGCCTCCTATCTAATTTCTATGGAGGCGTCACACCATTGTTAACTCATTACTTGGTACCAGGACAAACTAAGAGTCTCAAAGCTAGTAAATGGGGCACCCCTGAGAAGGGAATGCACCTAGTGTCTATCAAAGGGCCCACGTGTCAGCTACACTAAACAGACTGGGTGGCCGGATGACAACCAACTGCTAACCACGCGTGTAGTGACAACCAGTCCTCCCACTGCAACACCAACCCAATTATCATTGATTTGTGTTCACTCAAATAACAAACATGGATATTGTTTGAGCTGTCAGGGATTGGAGTGGATATTACGTCGACGAATTTTCACTCGTTGAAGCTTGCGATCACCGTAACAAAGTCAAACACAATCATCATAAGTAGTATAGATCCATCCTACGGCGCTCACAAGCGACCGATCGTGACAAATGAACATTCAAATGAAAGAGAATATACATTACCAGTGACGAATTGCACTCTAATTTCATAAATATCTATAATTTCTGTTAAAAATCACTTTAAAAATGTAATACGTGTGAGATTTGCATATACTGCTGCTGTAGGAAAATACGCTTCATAATTGCTGTCAACTTCACATTTTGGCCGCTGTGACGCCTGTTTCATGTCATTTTAACATTCTGAGGTCTTTCCTTTATCATTCTGCATGGATTTCAGAAACAGTAAATCATAGGAATGAGTACGGTACTCAAATCGTATAATTTCATAAATATCGAATAACTGGTGAGTGTTATGATTATCCAATTTCCAGAGATTGCCTTCTTAAGTTAGGGAACGTAGAAATAGGAATTGTAACTGAGATGTAAATAGTGTTCTATAATCATTTGGTTGAAATGAAAACATAACCTTTCTCCTTATTATAAACCTATTGGGGAAAGTGTGTTTTATGAACATGTGAGATTTCTCGCACGGATCTGCTAGTTATTATTTATTGAAGATAATATGAAATATGACGAGGTTGTTACAGGAGTGAGGCACGGCTGTTTATTTTATACATGGACCCTTTGCTGAAGGGCATAAACTGACTGGGTGGTCTGACTGGTCTATGTTGATGACCTGGTTATAATGCTCACAAGCCAACATGTTAGAACTTAATAGAAATGTAGGGAGTATGGTGTGAATATCAGTATTTCAAATACGAAGAACCTGGCCGAAGTCGTCGGATTTTTAAGAGCGTTAAAAATCCCTCAGTATGCCTTCCTCGGAGGGTAAGTCAAGCCGGCGGGCCCATGTCATAGATTTATGGCATGTAAAAGAACCTTCCACTAACTACAATTGTGTGAAGCTAAATTTGTACGTTAGATTTGATAACGCTATTTTAGTTGCAACTTTCTCCGCCGGGTGCCGGTTGCGGTGGCATCAAGTATCCAAGTTCGCGGCTAGGTGTCGTTGACGGTAGCATTTGGTAGCAAAAGTAGGAACTACTTGAAAAAATTAATCGTCTGCGGTCCTTCTACCTGAATTACAGATAACACACACTAATACAGTCATCACAATTAACACCAGCTATCAGACAGATTCTACACACACCCAAAGTACACGGGGCTACAAGACCGCGTTGTCGCAGCCCTAAAACCAATCAAATACGAAGCCAGGAAAGAATCACAAAAAACAGAATGCCAGATTGGAGCAGGTGGATCTGTGTATTCTCGGTCGAGGTGTAGAGAAGTTGCGATCTACAGTATTCTGTGAGAGCTGGGTAGAGGTAGCTGACAGGAGGTTAGGGAACTCGTAATGAGGAGAGAAAGGCTTGGAACACGCTACATGAAACAGCCGACTCAGATGGTGGGGTATGTGAAGAGAATGGGTGGGGAGAAGAGATTAGTTAGTTATTGGAGTTTTAAGGAGCGAAATAGCGAGGTCATCAGCCCCGAGAAGTGATTACCTAAGAGGTTATTGAGTACGGTTGTAGAGGGTAAGATCTTGGAAGCGATGGTTAGATTCAATGTCGAACGATTTCATAGTGAAAGGTGTAGATGCAGAGAATCTATTATAGTAATCAAACTCGAATGCTGTACATTACGTTGACCTATCGGACTTTCAAAAACCGATATGGTGGCACCGCGGAAAGTTTTATATTAAAATGGAATTTTCTCACGATTTAATCATCCGAGCGCTGACGGAGACTCGGGAGCATAGACCGACCGACAGACAGTTGGGTTATTTCAGAACATTCGGCTAGACGATGTCGGGATGTTTACTGCCCCCATTTCAGTACTCAACCAAAACAAAAGGAGCCGTTAAAAGCCACTCGGGTGTTCTCGCTGGCGAGAAGAAAATTACAAGTTACACTGAGGTGTGATTACCATTTCAGATTTACAACCATCATAATGACCAGTTGAAGCTGACAGGGCTAACGATGAGATTACTGCGGTAGCGGTCGGGATGCCAACCCGAGTCTCCAGGTGTCTGGTCAGGTGCGTTTAGCCAGGCTCCTAAGGCCATACTTTATACAGATCAGGAGGCGTGCCCCCTCTGTCCCAAGGGGGGTTACAACATTTCAACACGTCTATACGATCACGGTGTTGAGCAGAATCAATCCATACATAGAATAAAAGACGAGTGCAGTGTTGAAGCTGCAAGGAGGACCGGGTTCGATTCCCGGTCAATGCATGTGAGATTTTTGGAAATATAACGTCCTGTGGTTCGTATTCCGCTTCAAAACGGAGGTCCCGTCTGTCTGTTGTCCAGGTTAATCTTTAGAACCACTGGATGGATTTTGATGCAGTTTTCACCATTATATTTAGCATTTCTCGACAAATCTATCACCAAAGGAAGCCGAGCAAGATTTAAGTGAAGCAAGTCGAAGAAAAAAGTAATGTCCGTGCGCCTTTTCAGCTTGTGCTGTCTAAATTGTTGAAGATGGCTGAAAGTGTTAAAAATAATAGAATGTGCAATAAAAGATGTTACTAAAAATATAATAAATTAAAAAAAAATACAGTCAGTCTGAAAGACTAGACGTTATATCATTTCAAATGACGCATGCTACAAATGCTACACATGTTAGAAAGGCTCAGGAGGGCTTCTCGCTTCGCTCGAAACCCCAGGACTCTTTCAACAGGCTCCATTACCCATTAACTTAGGCTTCCCGCGCGGGCACCTCTTTAAGGGTCACCCTGTATTTGAGTCTACAACTTTTACAACTCTTTAAGAGTCACCCATTATTTGAATCTGATATCTTGCAAACCTCTTTAAGGGTCACCCTGTATTCTTATCTGGCATCTTGTACACCTCTTTAGGAGTCACCCTGTATTCTTTTCGCTTCGCTAAAAGCCCCAGGTCGCTTGACGCCCCAGGACTCTTTCAACAGACTCCATTAACCATTAACTTAGGCTTCCCGCGCGGCTGCATGACGTCACTTCCGTCTCCGTCCCGCATAACTTTAGACTCAAGCATAACGACGAAGTCGACAAGATCATTTGAAATGATAATAAATAACCCCTGTCACTACAGTCCGTGAAGGGCCTAGGCCTGCCTAGCGACCGCTGCCCAGCCATTTGGCCTGCAGATATCAGGGTGACGCGTGATCAGCGCATCGGGTGCCCTCGGCCGTTAATCTTTCCTCACTGTCAGCTACTCAATTGTCCTCACGAGGCTAAGTGCACCCTGTTCCAGTCCTCACATCAGTTTATAAAATCCCTGACGGAGCCGGGAATCGAACCCGGGACCTCCGGGTGAGAAGAGGCAGGCGCGCTACCCCAACACCACGGGGCTAATTGCACAATAAACTATGGTCTTATAATGCTGTCACGGATTGTTTGCTGAAAAGGGATATTTATATGGTGGTGGTGTTTTAGTCTGCAGCCCTTCATCCCTCCCTGTCCTGACCTAATCGTTTAATCTATACCACACCCTACATCTGAGGCAATCTGTTGATCATATTCTGTGAAGCAGTGTTGCCAACTTTTCAGTCGGTCAACACAATGCGTAAAAATAACCTAAACATTACGTGTTATGGACTACAGAAGAGGGATGACAAGCGAGCATCGTCATATCCAAATATACAAGGCAAATTAACTCTACGAAACACTACCTGTAAGAGTCTCTGCCCTCCTATAAAACAAAAAGCCCGCCAACTAACCGATAAATTGAGCGTCCGAAAAAAGAACTATGTACATACCTACAATGTTGCAAGACTGAGAAACGACATTCCCATCAAGTAAGGTGTAGCCCTAAAGTACAGGGTTGTGCGAGTCTACACTGCACTGACTAGCGCACCTCGTTCAGCCGGTCAAGCTGGGTTTTCCTAGGAGCGGAGAGCGGAGTCGGCTCTCCTCTGGTCATATGTCATTTTAATGGTACTGTTTTCCTAAAAGCGGATCGGACCGCCGCTGAACGAGCGGAACTCGCTCCTCCGCGTTCCTCTGCTCCGGGAGCAGACGAGTCCGCTGTCGGCTGGCGGAGTGGCTGGACGTCTGTACAAGTTGCGTATAGTTTTATTCAATTGTGTCCCTTGTATGTTTAGTATAAATTGTGTGCACCATGAGTGTGTGTCGGTTTACTAATTTCGTCATCAATTAAATGGTTTATAATAATTTTAAACACTCCCTCATTTTTCACGCCACTTCCCATTTTCGATCCTTCACTAAATGCAGTAGTAACTCTTCCACGTGTAATAAAATAGAAAGTCTAGATTCCACGTCCATATCGACCTCACTCCTAGTATTCAAATAAGCAACCGTTCCGCTCTCCGCCAGAGGACAAGTCCGCGTCTAGGAAAACACAATTCAGCTAGCTGATGACCAAGGTTCGGATGTTAAGGAAAAGTCATATTTCTTTCCTGAACTCATTTTACCCGAAATCTGAAAAATAAATTTGAATGACGGGTCCCTGACCACGTTGAAAGCAATTTGATGTTGCCTATAAATGCATATTTCTGCCATTTTTATTGTTTTGGTCATATTTTAGTGGTATAAGGTCATATTTGGTTATAATTTCAGCAACTTTGTTTAAACTGAGGCGTCGTTAACAAGGTACGTGTTATCTGTGTCGAGTTTCAAACGCAGGATTTCCGAATAGTGTAGTGTGATACTGAGGCGTCGTTAACAAGGTACGTGTTATCTGTGTCGAGTTTCAAACACAGGATTTCCGAATAGTGTAGTGTGATACTGAATGAATTTTGAAAATTTTAATGTACTGTAGCTCTGTCGGTTTGTATGACTAAATGTGCCTGGTGTATTATCGCTGATCACGTTTTGGCACTTAAGACATTTACTGTATGTTAGTGATACTCTACCTATCCCAAAAATTCATGTCACATTTCATAGTTTTTTAGGTCATATTTAGCTAGTTTTTAGGGCATATTTGCTTGCATATTTTGTACTTTTTTAGGTCTTAAACTACCGAACCCTACTGATGACTCACGAGCGGAGAGCCGACTCCGCGTTCCGCGTTCCGCTCTCCGTTTCCGCGCCTAGGAAAACCCAGCTTTATATGCTGAGTACTCTGCTACAACTACATGGAGACGAGGATCTAATGTGGGATCAATTGTAAACCAGTGATTTAGAAAAGCTACAAAACGTGAAAGCACGCTTCAACAAACGGGTCATAGGAGCAAACAAATATGTGCCAAATAGAATGGCATACATTCTAGCAAAAGAAACGTTTTTCCTCGAGAATATAAGGCTCAAGGAAATCCTACCAAGTGCACGCGCTTATACACAAGTAATAGAAAGGGGGGAAAAGGAAGGAGAAAGAGATAGATAATGGATTTTTGGAACAGATGCCACGTTAAATAGACATTGGACTAACACCAATCAAACGCAAAGGGCTCGCGATTCATGGTTTCCACCATAAAGTGTGTGTAATTACTAAATATCCCCAAGTAGATGACCAATGCGTGTGTAAAATATGTGGCGAAAGGTGTGAACTTAATCACTTCAAGCAATGCAAAAGCAGGACAGGGTCTCTTCATGACCTTATAAATGCAAGAAAATGAACAGTGCAATTGTGATCTAATGTAAATATGTAATCTAATATTGTAAAACTTTCCTGGCCATTCGTCATCTCCATATCGTCATGAGCCAAGTTGTACGTGCGGTAGGGTGTCCAATTACCGTCCACTCTTACCGGCAAGTGTCTATCACGAGGCTATGAGACCAGAGACCTCACCCAAGTGCACGTGGGTAAATGACCACGATGTCCAAGCCCCTGCCAGTTGTCAATAAGACAAACATTCATAGCAAAAACGAACAAGACGTTGACTAGTGCAACGAGAACACTTGTTCGAGTCCCACTGACGGCAGAACATGCCAGCCGAGACTAAGTACACCCGACCTACATTTAGCACTAGAGTTAACCAACATTCAGCAAGGTCACCACGGCGAGACCATAATAATAATAATAATATCGTATGGCCTCGGGTGCCTGGTGCAAGCTTTGTTAATTGACACGCATGTCGAATTTCGTCGTTCCTTTGAACGCTATGAAAGTCAAGGAGGTTAGATATCTAAACTCCTTGACACTACAGCGCTGTCAAGTAGAGAATGGAGGAACTTTGTGTTGGCGGAAAATCCCGAGATTAATTTTGCCATTGAATACGGCCTACTGAATTCAAATGGGTTCTTTAACATGCCAACAACGTATGACATGAGTGTCGTGATTTTTGTCACCTTTCAAAAAAAAATCACTTACCATGGCCAGGAGCGAACCTGCACCCACCGTGGCAAGCTGGCGAGACCATGACAAAGCTCTTCTGGTGTGGGATGACGACGCTATCGGGACTGACACTGGCGGAGCTGTCAGAACACTCGTGGTCCTGGAGAATGTTCTATAGAACAGGGCTCGGGCCGCGCTCTAAGCCTGTGCTCCGAGCGCTTTGGTGGAAGGTAGTTTCACAAGTGGTGGGAGGAGCTTGGCTGGCTTAACACGCTGAAGTGTGCAGCCGATCCATCAGTCGCTAGTCTAGTCCAATGCGCTTTGTTGACAGCGTGTAAGTAAATCAGTTTCGCAGTGGTCATGACTGAACAGCATACATAAAAAGGAGTGGTGAAGCAGAATGGGAGATTTCATTTTTCTGTACAGATTAAAGGGGATGTCAAATGTTTAGTGTGCAACAGAGAACACAATTTATTGTTGAATTTTCCTCTCTAATATGTTCACATTTCAGTTTGGAACAAATCACAATATTCTTTACTTAACTCTAACTTGTGTTCGTTTCCTGCACATTCCATACATCGGAGTTTGTATATGCGGTATATTTGTTATGGTAAAACAGCCCTATTGATATGTCAACAATCACACAAGAGCCGTCGGCCGCACGACTGGACGTACTGTACGTGTCTAGTCAGCGTGGTCCGAACATCGTCCGTCTTCTCGCTGCCATAGTGTAGTGGTGGTAGGGGAAGGAGCGCTAGTCTGACTGCCCAGTGCTCCCCGAGCGCAATGTTTAGATGGCCCTGCTATAGAGCCTGCTTGTGACACATAAACACGAGGTATTGCGCTCTCGCCCCTTTCTTAGGTAGATTTCATTAGAAAGCTAACTATTGCAATGGGTCCCATGTTTCGACTTCCGGAAAATGTCGACATATCTTCGCGTTTCACATCCCCCAGACCCCAAAACCACCGTCAGTTCAAAAGTTTATATATAATTTATGTAAGCATATATGTATATATGTATATCAGTTTCTTGTGGACACGATAACTGCCGTAATTTTGCACCAATCACTTTGAGTTTTTTACATAATATGTATCCCCTTAAAAACTCGTTCAAGTTCGTTAATGGGCAAAATCGGTCAAAGGGGGTGAAAATGGGAGGCTTTTTTCGAAAAATTGAAATATCTCTATAACTCTCTTATTATATGAAATATTGAATCCATTCAAAGTTCATACTACTGTATGTGTCGGATGAGGCCCTAAAATGTATGTTTGAAAAGTTTTTTGTTAGCACCAACCATTGACCAAAGGGGTGGGAAAAAGTGGGTTTTTCGGGAAACATTAATCATATCTCTGTTAATAGGCACGATATCAAAACCGTACAAAATGGACAATATTCCTCCAATAATTACCTAAAACTTTTGTCTGAAAGAATTTTCGATATGACCCACCATTACGCCACGGGGTGAGCAAAATGATTTAAATTATAAGAAAATGCCAAGTGCCAAGAGAGGTTGCCATGACAACTTGACTTATCTCTTATATATAATCCAAAACTGACTCATCACCGCAGGGCTCAAACCACTAGACCTAGAAAGCTGAAATTTTGCATGTTGGTTGATCCGAGTATGTAAAGGCTCACTAAGAAACGGTTTTTGAAAATTCAATTTGTAAGTGACTTTTTTTGGCCCTTTGGCATTGACAATCCAAAATTTAGTCATCGACGCAGGGCTCAAACCACTAGACCTAGAAAGCTGAATTTTTGTATGTTGGTTGATCCGAGTATGTAGAGGCCCACTAAAAAACTGTTTTTGAAAATTCAATTTGTAAGTGACTTTTTTCGGCCCTTTGGCACTGAGCAAGGACAGTCGGTACAAAGTTCGGATTTAGCTCATTTTAAGCCACCAGATACGAGAAACAATACTCGGAGGTCCAGTAGGGACCCCGAAACACACTTTTTAAGTTCCTAAAATGAACGGTTTCGAAGATATTCCCAAATAACTGTGTTCCCTCTGAGAAACAGATCAACGTTACTATGGCAACCGCTGAAATATCGCAGACCGGGGATAGTTTTCTGGCAATATCTCAAAAACCGTTCGTTTTAGGGCCTTAAAACGCTGGGTTCGGTTCCCACTATTAACCGCGAACGTTGTCCTCGCATTGATACGCGTAAAATGAGATACATTTTATTTATAGAGGTCCTTTTGGGGCTCGGATACGTTCGTGATTTTGAGTCTAATTTTATACTCTTTCAGCTGGTTGTTGTAAGCGAGCTTTCAGAAGTTTACTCGAATTTACAATGTTAAGATACTTTCTATTTTGCACGGTATGCTTTCATTTTCTTTATAAATTTGTTTTTTGTTAACTGAATATTTTTGTTTGCCAATTTTGATCTGCTCTTTTTCGTTTTTAACCATGATCTGCAACGTATATTCACAGTCGAATGTGTCGTATTCTACCGGCTGTCACGCTAATTATTATTGTTTCTTAAATTATCTTACTGAGGAATTGGGCAATCTTATTTCAATAAAGTTGGTATTTTGTCTTTCACGGCCATTGAATCCCCGCACAAGGCACGGCTTAAACCTAGATAAGTTGCTGAGTTGTACTAATGGACTAATGGTGCAGCGGAAATGAGGATAATTGAAGCTTTTGAAATGTGGTGATACAGGAGAATGATGATCAGATGGGTAGATAGGGTAACAAATGAAGAGGTATTAAGACGAGTGGGAGAGGAGAGATGTTTCTGGCGACTGCTAATGAAGAGAAGAGATAGGAGGGTAGGTCACATATTATGACACCCAGGAATAGCAAGCTTACTGTCGACCCAAATATTATGTGCACTCGAGTTTGAAGGTTGTTTATGAAGTAACCAATAGACCTTCATAAAATCCAATGACATCATCATTTTCGTCATTCGATTTTACGTTAGTTCATGTAGGTTTGGAATTTTTAATTTATATTTTAATATTTTTTATCGCAGTTGAAGCACAAAATGTGCCCGTTTTTAAGCGTGTTTCAACCATGCGTCACATTTAAGAATTATTATCTCACAAACCCGTCATCAGATCGAATCCAAATATTAACACAATATACATTGGAATGTTGTATAACGGGTTTATTAATTTCAAAATTTTGTGTGTTCAAGAACGAATTTTGTTATCATTTTTGTAAGGTAACTCTTTCTCGGCTCGGGGTCGTTGGAAAATGTAGTTCTTGGTTGCGTGTCCTTATACATCAAAAGGTTATGCTGTATGACTGTGAAATAGGTAAATTAATTCACTTATTTTATATCGGTTTGTATTTGTACGGAGAATTAAGACATGGTTCACCAGCTAGCCGCTCCGGGAAATGCTGTACAGCGTTGCTGATATGGAGCCCATCACTTCCGAGCGAGACGCGCCATGACGCGTGATGTAGCCCATCTTGGCAATGATGTACTGCTTTCACCGGAGCGGCTAACTGGTGAACCATGTCTTAATTCTCCGTACAAATACAAACCGATATAAAATAAGTGAATTAATTTACGTATTTCACAATCATACAGCATACCGTTTTGATGTATAAGGATTACAACGCGATCAAGAACTACATTTTCAAACCATCCCGAGCCGAGGAAAAGTTACCTTACAAAAATGATAACAACTTTGTTTCTTGGACACACAAAATTTTAAAATTAATAAACCTGCTATACAACATTCCAATGTATATTGTGTTAAAATTTGGATTCGATCTGATGACGGGTTTGTGAGATAATAATTCTTAAATGTGACGCATTGTTGAAAATCGCTTAAGAACGGGCACTTCTTGTGTTCCAACTGTGATAAAAAATATTAAAATATAAATTAAAAATTCCAAACCTACATGATCTAACGTAAAATAGAACGACGAAAATGATGATGTTATTGGATTTTATATAGGTCTATCGGTTACTTCACAAACAAACTTCAAACTCGAGTACACATAATACTTTGGTCGTCAGTAGTTATGGATGGGAGGGTCGCGGACTAGAACTGTAGGGGTAAACCAGGGTTAAACAGATTGCCTCGGATGTAGGGTGTGGTAGCTATGTAGAAATGAAACGATTAGCTCAGGAGAGGGAGACATGGAGGGCTGCATCAAACCAGTTAAAAAACTGAAGACTCAAACAACAACAACAACAATCAGGAATTTTAATTACTTAGAGAGGCATGTGGGGCAAAAGGGTCGTTAGAGAATTTCAATCCCTGGGATGGAACACTGGAAGAGACTGCATAGTGTACATCAGCGGCCAAGGTGAGCGATATTTAACTATAGGTCTATTAATAGGGATATGTTTACGTTCAAATCATCAATTAGTATGGCCAAATTACATCCAGAATAGCTTAAGAAAAGATTACTTTCAATTCCCCATATTCCGATAGATTTGCCATTCCAGTGTGCAAGAGTGCAGTTCCCTCTTCAAACAATATTCGCAATTTCTTTAACAAAGCCCAATGACACACACTTAACAGTAGCACGTGTACATTTAGACAAAACCATTTTTTCCCATGGCCAACTGTATGTGGCGTGCTCGCGAGCATCCGGACAACAAAATCGTTATGTCTCAGCAGAAGATGTCTAAACCAAAAACGTAATTTTAAAATGTGTTAACATATTGTAACATCGAACCCTGAAGACCTTCACAACTCTATAAAATTCCCACTTTGCTGATCATATCAATATACTGTATGTATCAGATAATTCAGAATTAGAAAGGACACACCTATAGCCGCGATTGCTGTAATAGAATAGACCAATTATCACCAATAATGCATCGTCCCCATTGTCTTGATCGCGGGCGAAGCCATCAGCAGTTGCTATGACAACGCCACTGCACGAGATCACATTAAGTTTTCCATCTGTCTGTGGGAAGCGACTTCGGTATCGGAACTGGTAGCATGCTGAACTTCTATGCCCAAGGTCGCGGGTTCAAACCCGGCTGAAGTCGACGGATTTACTAAGAGCGCTAAAAAACCCCGAGTATGCTTTCCTTCGGAGGGGAAGTTCCAACGTTCGTTGCGAGTTGATGGTTCCGGTGGCATCTAGTAGCCAAGTTCACAGCTAGGTGTCGTTGATGGTAGTATTTTTAATTATGTAGCCTATTTTAGGTAGATTTCATCAGAAAGCTAACTATTGCAATGGGTGCCATGTTTCGACTTCCGGAAAATTTCGACATATCTTCGCGTTTCACATCCCCCAGGCCCCCAAACCACCGTCAGTTCAAAATTTTATATATATATATGTGTGTGTGTGTATATATATGCATATATATCAGTTTCTTGTGGACGTGCCAAAAATTTATGTTTGAAAAGTTTTTGATAGCACCAAACGTTGACCAAAGGGATAGAAAAAAGTGGGTTTTTCGGGAAACATTAATCATATCTCTTTTAATAGGCACAATATCAAAACCGTACAAAATGGAAAATATTCCCCTAATAATTACCTAAAAGTCTGTCTGAAAGAATTTTTGATCTGACCTACCACTACGCCAAGGGCTGAGAAAAATGATTTCGGAATTAAAGAAAATGCCAAGTGCCATCAGAGGTTACCATGACAACGCTTCTACATTGGTGAGGGATGAGCTATCAGAGGTTGCCAAGACAACGCCATTGCACGAGATCACATTCATTTTTCCATCTGACTGTGGGAAGCGGCTAACTGGTAGCATGCTGAACTTATTTGCCCAAGGTCGCTAGTTCAAAGCCGGCCAAAGTCGTCGGATTTTCTAAGAGCGCTAAAAATCCCTCAACATGATTTCCTTTGGAGGAGAAGTTCCAACGTTCGTTGCAAGTTGCTGCTTGCGGTGGCATCTAGTAGCCAAGTTCACAGCTAGGTGTCGTTGACGTTAGTATATGGTACAAAATTTGGAACTACTACTTAAAATTGACAGTCTGCAGACCTTACCTGAATTACAGACTAAAACAGTCATCACAATTAACACCGTTTATCAGATTCTACACACACCCAATGTACACGGGGTTACATGACCACGTTGTCGCAGCCTCAAAACTGAGGAACCGACAAAAATCTCTGCGGGAGATAAAATTTTGCGTGGAGAAGTAACAGACTGTCAGATAGTTACACATCAGTTCCAAACCTTGCATAAAGACAGTGTGATCACAAGTATAAAAATGAACCCCAAATGACAGGAAGGTCACCATAAGACAATAAAATGATAAAAATATGCATACAAAAACAAAACAAAAGAGTTAATTAACCTCCAAATGTAAAATACTTTCTTGCAATCAATGAGGTCTGATCCTCCTACGAAAACCTGCATATTTTGCCTATTATAGCATATCCCCTAGTTTGCACGGTGAAATCTACCTCCGCCTTCCGGCGTGCCGAGAGGATTTTTTTTTACATAGGGATGCTTTCTACTTTCTACTCTACTCCAATTAGCCAACTCCGTACAAGCCTTGAAACCCTTGGAGCAGTAACATCCGCACTATAAGGGATGTCCCCCAGGGGCTCACATCAAATGGTACGTGAGTTGGCGACCACGGGACTCCAGCTGAGTCCGGCATTGCTTCCACTTTCCTGTCGACCTCTCTTGGTCAACTCTTGTTCTCTTCCGACCCCGACGGTATTAGGATATCCGAGGCCTATGGAGTCTTTCACTTTCTCGTCTTAATTGGCCCTTGTCTCATCTTAACTGATACCCTCCTTCTTCGAGGGCTCAGCCTTCTTTTTCTTTTCATGTTATCTCCTGCCTTCTGCACAAGGCCCTAAGGAGGCTCTATACATGGCTGGTAGCCAAGGCAGCAGTAAGCCGAATAGACGATGACAGGTATAGCAAGATGGCAGCGAGCGCATGGTGCAATATTGCGAATCCGGCTCTGTGATTGGTTACTGGTAGTTTGATGTTATACATGTATTTATACTGGCAGTAAATATTTTGTGTTTCTTGTAGTTGTAAAATGGGCTGAATTTGGTTATTTAAAGCGTAAATCTTAGTTTTAAGTACCGGTTTGGTGACCCATCATCCCAGGCAAGCCGGCAATACCTTTACTTCTCAGGCAGATAGGTCGCTTAGCCGTAATTTTGAAGTTATTGTGAAGTTAAGTATACATAAACGGTGGTGCTGAAGCAGACGTGATCGGGCTAGGCTATTGCGTGTTTAAATTTGATCCCATTTCAGGGTTTTTCGGTTCTGGGTGCGAATAGTTCGCTTAATAGTTGTAAAACGGTGGGGAGAGTATATTTTGAGTAGGTTTTTAGTTGTGTTAAGTTTTATGTGGAGCTGAGGAGTGAAATTGGTTTGGCTTCAAGTGCATTTTTGGCTTTGATCTACTTCCCGTTAATATTAAGTTTATTGTGCTGCTAGCGTGATTAAAAGCTGTAGTATTTGATGTAGAGTGCTGGGATTACTTGGAGGAAGTGTTGGTTATTTCATGGAAACAGGAATTCATTACCAATTACCGATTACGATATGTCGAATCTAGGCCTGTATAGTGAGCTACGTTTAGGCCTATAGGTACAACATTTGAAGAATGCATAATTTCGTGGCATATATACCGTATATACAATTTACAAGAATGTTTCCAGAAATTGTTTTTCACTCTTACTCTGTTACTGATCGCTAATTGCGTGTACTCAGCACCTAAGTTGATATTTGTCAGCCGTTATTATACATTAATTTTTATTGATATTCCGGACATTTACTGACCTCGGAATGACGTGTCAGTGATCCCAATGCTCTTATGCTATGAGTGAACATATCTCTATATTTTTATGTGCTCCAAAGCACCATTAATTACGATTTAAAATTGACTAGATTATCATTCCTTGCCCATACGGAGGGCTTGAGAATGGGTAGACCAACATGGCGGACCGCGCGCTCAACCTGGCGTACTTTCTCGTGCAGCGGAGAGCTGCCATCAGCGATCCATGTATAGAGATCAGTGATGTAACCCCACCACTTCTGGTGCACCCTGGATATTGCTACACCCTCAAGGGCTCACGGCTGGTGAGTTAGGGAGTAGGCGACCCCGAGGGATTCCTGAGCTGGGTCCGCTTTGTCCCCTTTTTCCTCTGACCTTGGGGCGGGCCCTCTCCTCTTTCCCTTTCCTATCTGCCTTTCATGGCTCTCCTTCCTTCCAAGTCCCTCAATCCTCATTCTTCGAGGGTTGAGGGCATTTGTTTTCTTCCTGTCCTTTATTTGCCTTATCCTTTATTTGTTTACCATTTCCTCTTCTAGTTTGTAAGTCTGTAAGTTAGTTAGTTAGTATTAGTTATAGCATGACGAATAGAAGGACCTAGTGTGAGGACTCCGCCATTATAGCACGGTAGTTTGTGGTCCCGCCGCTACAAGCACTGCAAGCGATAATGTCCAACAACGTGTACCAGGGTTGTAGGCACTACAAGCACGCCATCAAGAAACAGCAGTTGAAAAACAAGCAACAACAGCAACAACAGCAACAACTCCATAAACTCATCCCCTCACTTCTCTCCCTCTCACCAACACTTCCGCCAAGCAATCCTAGCACTCCACATCAAATCCTACAGCTTTTAATCACGCCAGCAGCACAATAAATTTAATAAATCCAGGCTACAGAACAGACCAAAAAACTACACTTTAAGCGAAACCAAATTCACTTCTCAGCTCGACATAAGCCAAAATACAACTTAAAAACTATACAAAACATACTCTCCCTACTGTTTTACAACTATTAAGCGAACTATTCGCACTCAAAAACTAAAAACCCTGAAACGGGAGCTAATTTAAAAACGCAATAGCCTAGCCCGATTACGTCTCCGGCAGTGCTACCGCATACGCATTCATAACTTCACAATAACTTCCAAATTACGGCCAAGTGCAGGCGCGGATCTAGAGTTTGGCTTTGGGGGGGGTCAGAGAATCGAAATTTTTAAGAAAAATGGTATCACTAAAAACACAATCACAAAATATCCAAACGTACAAAACCAGACCATTTTTTTTTTGCAAGCTACATGGATAGACATTTGATGCGTTTAGCGCACCAAAAATATTCGTACAAATTGCAACGGCGTGTTTTGCGACTTTTACATCGTGCTTCGAGAAAAGGATCAAGGTACGTTAGAGTTTCGTCAAGTCGAGTTGGTACCGACAAAGGGAGAAAGTCGCAGCTTAAATTGCCAACCAAGCTTGCAGTTTGGACGTCGGCAACGTTTTTTGATGCGAAAAAAAAAAACCTAATTCCTATCCGTGCATTGCTGCACATTCATCGTGACATCACTATAAACATCGATTCGGCAATCACAAGGTTTGCTAAACAAAATAGACGAGTTGATTTTGTTAAATAAATAATCGTTTTTATATAACAGGTATGAAGTTGCAAATATGTAGAGTTGTGACAGAACATAAAAATTGCAATAAACATATTTTCAGTATTGAATAAAATGAAAAAAAAAACCACTGTTTGTCAGTTAAAATTCGTTAAGTTTTATTTGTCTGGTTATTGTGTTTTCGTTTTTTGAATTTGCAAAAAAATTTGGTCTCCGTTTGGAGGGGGGGGGGGTCATGACCCCCCTGAATCCGCGCCTGGCCAAGTGACCTATCTGCCTGAGTAGTTACAGGTGTTACCGGCTTGCCTGGGACGATAGGTTACCAAACCGGCATTTAAACTCAATTATTAAGCTTTAATTAACCAAATTCAGAGGAAACAGATCAGACCAAAAAACTACACTTTAAGCTACACCAAATTCACTTCTCAGCTCGACATAAACTTTAATTCAACTTAAAACCTACACAAAACATACTCTCCTTACTGTTTTACAACTATTTAACGAACTATTCGAACCCAAAACCTTAAAACCCTGAAACGGGAGCTAATTTAAAAACGCAATAGCCTAGCCCGATTACGTCTCCGGCAGTGCTACCGCTAATGCATTCATAACTTCACAATAACTTCCAAATTACGGTTAAGTGACCTATCTGCCTGAGTAATTACAGGTGTTACCGGCTTGCCTGGAACGATGGGTCACCAAACTGGTGTTTAAACTCAATTATTAAGCTTTAATTAACCAAATTCAGAGGAAACAGATGGTGCAAAATGATGAGTTTTAAAGCTATCTGGATCCAGTTTTTCAACCAATTTATTGTGATGTTTTATGTACGGTATGGTTAATGTCAAACGCAACTAATACCATTTTATCCATAATGTAGAATTTTGGGCTTATGCCGTGTTTTATTTATTCAAACTCGACGCGTTTCGAAAGAAACCATGTCTTTCTTCATCAGGAATAAACGGAAATACGACTAAATTATTGCTAAGAGAAAGCAACAAAGAAACTAAAAAAAGTCCTCTCGGCACGCCGGAAGGCGGAGGTAGATTTCACCGGACAAACTTGGGGATAGGCGAAAATAGGCAGAATATGCAGATTTTCGTAGAAGGATCAGACCTCATTTAATGCGAGAAGGTATTTTATAATTGGAGCTTAATTAACTTTGTTTTTCGTCATTTTATGCTTATTTTAAACATTTTATTGTCTTATGGGAACGGTAACCTTCTTGTCATTTGGGGTCCATTTTTATACTTGTGGTCACACTGTCCTTATGCTAGGTTTCGACACTGATGTGCAACTATGTAACGATCTGTTACTTCTTCACGCAAAATTATATCTACCGCAGAGATTTTGGTTGGTTCCTCAGTTTAGGGGCTGCGACAACGCGGTCATGTAACCCCGTGTACTTTGGGATGGCTGTATTAGTCTGTAATTCAGGTAAGGACTGCAGACGGTCAATTTCAAGCAGTAGTTACTAATGTTGCTACCAGGTACTACCGTCAACGACACCTAGCTGTGAACTTGGCTACTAGATGCCACCGCAACCAGCAACTCGCAACGAACGTTGGAACTTCCCCTCCAAAGGAAAGCATACTGAGGGATTTTTGGCGCTCTTAGAAAATCCGACGACTTCGGCCGGCTTTGAACTCGCGACCTTGGGCATAAACATTCAGCATGCTACCAGTTACGTCACCGAAGCCGCTTCACACTTAGATGGAAATCTGAATCTGATCTCGTGCAAGTGCGTTATCTTGGCAACGTCTGATGGCTCATCCCTCATCAATTTAGTAGTGTTGCCATGGCAACCACTGATAGGTCTTGGCATTGTCTTATAATTCCGAAATTATTTTTCTCATCCCTTGGCATAATGGTGGGTTATATCAAAAATTCTTTCAGACAAACGTTTTAGGTAATTATTATGGGAATATTGTCCATTTTGTACGGTTTTGATATTGTGCCTATTAAGAGAGATATGATTAATGTTTCCCGAAAAACCCACTTTTTCCCACCCCTTTGGTCAATGGTTGGTGCTATAAAAAAACTCTTCAAACATACATTTTTGGGCTTTATCCGACACATAGTATGAATGTTGAACGGATTCGATATTTCACATATTAAGAGAGTTATAGCAATATTTCACTTTTTCGAAAAAAAAAGCCCCCCATTTTCACCCCCCAACGACCGATTTAGCCCAGTAACGAACTCGACCGAGATTTTATAGGTATACGTATTCGGTAAAAAATTCAAAGTGATTGGTACAAAATTACGGCAGTTATCGTGTCCACAATAAACTGATATACATATACATACATAAATTATATATAACTTTTGAACTGACGGTGGTTTTGGGGCCTGGGGATGTGAAACGCGAAGATATGTCGAAATTTTCCGGAAGTCGAAACATGGTACCCATTGCAATAGTTAGCTTTCTAACGAAATCTACCTCTGGTTGGTTCCTCAGTTTAGGGGCTGCGACAACGCGGTCATCTAACCCCGTGTACTTTGGGTGAGTGTAGAATCTGTCTGATACACGGTGTGAATTGTAATGGCTGTATTAGTCTTAATTCATGTAAGTACTGCAGACGGTCAATTTCAAGCAGTAGTTCCTAATGTTGCTACCAGGTACAACCATCAACGACACCTAGCTGTGAACTTGGCTACTAGATGCCACCCCAACCATCAACTCGCAACGAACGTTGGAACTTCCCCTCCAAAGGAAAGCATACTGAGGGATTCTAGTGCTCTTAGAAAATCCGACGACTTCGGCCGGCTTTGAAACCGCGACATTGGGCATAGACATTCAGCATGCTACCAGTTACGTCACCGAAGCCGCTTCCCACTTTATCAGGCGGCTTTGGTGGCGTAGTCGGTAACATGCTGAGCTTCTATGCCCAAGATACCGGGTTCAAACCCGGCCGAAGCCGTCGGATTTTTAAGAGCGTTAAATATCCCTCAGTATGCCTTCCTTCGGAGGGGAAGTAAAGCCGGCGGTCCCATGTCATAGATTTATGGCATGTTAAAGATCCTTCCACTAATTGCACCTGTGTGAAGCTAAATTGGATAGGTTAAGAATGTATACAACGCTCTTAGGTTTCTATGTTCGTTGCCAAGAGCCGACTGCGGCGGCGTCTAGTAGCTCAGTTCTGAACTTGGCCTCGTAGTCGTTGACAGTGGCGCTTGGCGGCAAAAGTAGGAACTATCTGAAAAATTGTTAGTTGCAGTACTTAAATTAACAAACAGATAACACACACTAATACAGTCATCACAATTAACACCGGTTATCAGACAGATTCTACACACACCCAAAGTACACGGGGCTACATGACCGCGTTGTCGCAGCCCCTAAACTTAAGAACCAACCAACCAACCACTTAATCAGATGGAAATACTGAATCTGATCTCGTGCAAGTGCGTTGTCATGGCAACGTCTGATGGTCCATGCCTCATCAATTTAGTAGTGTTGCCATGGCAACCACTGATAGCTCTTGGCATTTTCTTATAATTCCGAAATCATTTTTCTCGTCCCTTGGCGTAATGGTGGGTCATATCAAAAATTCTTTCAGACAAAAGTTTTAGGTAATTATTAGGGGAATATTGTCCATTTTGTACGGTTTTGATATTGTGCCTATTAAGAGAGATATGATTAATGTTTCCCGAAAAACCCACTTTTTTCCACCCCTTTGGTCAATGGTTGGTGCTATCAAAAATCTTATTTGACATAAATTTTTGGCACTTATCCGACACATATTATGAACTTTGAATGGATTCGATATTGCACGTATTAAGAGAGTTATAGCGAAATTTCACTTTTTCGAAAAAAGCCCCCCATTTTCACCCCCTTCGACCGATTTAGCCCAGTAACGAACTCGACCGAGATTTTATAGGTATACATCTTCGGTAAAAAATTCGAAGTAATTGGTGCAAAATTACGGCAGTTATCGTGTCCACAAGAAACTGATATACATATATATATACATATATATATATATATATACATAAATTATATATAAACTTTTGAACTGACGGTGGTTTTGGGGTCTGGGGGATGTGAAACGCGAAGATATGTCGAAATTTTCCGGAAGTCGAAACATGGGACCCATTGCAATAGTTAGCTTTCTAATGAAATCTACCTAAAAGGTGCCCTAAGATGAACAATGAAGTGTATCTAACACGTCCTTCGAGAAGTGTATGTGGCATTCTTTTCCAGGCCGAGAAGTAATTACCGGAAAATTAAACTCAAAATCGATCTGGAGCGAAATATTTATGATTGTATCGATTCCAAAGAAACAATTTCAGTTGATCCTTCAGGAGCTGGCTGTTGTCTTCAGCGTGTCATGGATATTATCCCCAGACTTGTTTATTTTGGGTGCAGATTCTTCTTCAGAACGAAGGAAATCCGCCGAGATTTGCAATCTCGAACACCCGCCAAGTCTTCACGCAAGCTTTCGAAAGTCCAGTACCGTAACCGACAAAATAAATTGTTAAGTAGAGTGTTACTTTAAATAGTTTATGTGTGCTTGTTTTAATATGCTGGGGATTATGTTTTTTAACTGTGTCTCTATACTCCAGGAATCTGTGCGTTCCGTAACATGTAATGAAGACCGTAGTTCTTATTTCTATGAATTATATTTTCCAGTGTGCCCTGCCATGCTATTTTAATTGGAACCGCTAATTACTTTTTAAAAAAGTATCAGTTACAAAGGAATTCGTTTCCCTTAGCACCATCTCTAAGACCAGCTGACCCCGGCAGTGTGGAACGTACCCACTCGAGCGCTGCCCGGCGGGGCGCGCTTGAACTTCAGGAGTCTTCTCACTTTCTCCTTCTATTCGTCATGGTTATAGTTTTCATTCCCATCTTCCAACCATTAGGGGCCGATAACCTAGATGTTAGGCCCCTTAAAACAACAATTACTATCATCACTAGATGGGATGAAGTTGTTCCCAGGAATTATACCCATTCCTGTTGTAGGTTGAGTGAACCCTCGAGTTTCCCAAAGTGGTAGTTCTGTTTCTGACCACCACCACCACCTGGGTGCGCTGCGTAGCGAACTAAACTGAGGGTAAACATTAAACATCATCATTCGGATTGTAGTTGAAGTTTATATAGAAAGTTAGTTGGTTGTTCTTAAATCATTTTAGAGGCTTGGGTCATCAGCCCCGTGTTGAATGTGTTTTCTGTGGCTCGCTGTAACTCTTAGGCTGGAGGATGGGAAAGTGTCACTATCCCAACATTTGTCTGTGTGACGTGCTGTTACCAACATATTTCTGTTAAATGGTCACCGGATCCCCGTTTTTTTTAATAGTGGGATTAATATTACTTTGTGAGCCAAATGACACGACTGTAGTTGGCAGGACTGAAACAAGGTAAATATGTAAGTGACAGCAGGTTATTGACTTGGTGTCAAGCGGCTGTTCAAACACACACGTCCTACTTGTGTGCAAACAACGCCTCCTACCGCAGCCTGTGTCAACTGTGTCATCAGCCCCGTGTACTTGTATCTCGCCGTACACTGATGGTGAGGGTAATGGACGAGGAACAATAGAGCTATTCTTGAAGCGCCAGGATGTGGTTTACGATATCCACGGTTTAACACTTCGGCGCCAATAATTACCATCAACTCGACTTCGCACGCTCAGATACGTTGAGCTAATTCTATAGCTACTGAACATTATAATTACCGTCCTTTTCTCAGTTCAGAAAAATCGAAATAAACGTCTCATTGTGTAAGCCACAATCTGATAACTCATCTCTCTTTGTAGTTCCAAAAGAAGAACAGAAATTAATTGTTACTAGCAGACCCGTGCGAGACGTTCATAAACCACACTTTCCCCAATAGGTTTATAATGAGAGACTTTAAGAGAGGTTACGTTTTTATTTCAACCAAATGATTATAGAACACTATTTACATTTCAGTTAGAATTCCAAGTTCTACGTTCCCTAACTTAAGAAGGCAATCACTGAAAATTGGATGATTGTAACACTCACCGGTTATTCGATATTTATGAAATTATGCGATTGAGTACTTAACTGTTTCTGAAATCCATGCAAAATGATAAAGGAAAGACCTCAGAATGTTAAAATGACATGAAACAGGCGTCACAGAGGCCAAAATGTGAAGTGGACATAAATTATGGAGCGTATTTTCTTACAGCAACAGTATCTGAAAATGGCACACCTCGTAGATTCTTTGAAAGTCATTTTTCAAAGAAAGTATAGATATTTATGAAATTAGAGTGCAATTCGTCATTGCTAATGTCTATTCTCTTTCATTTGAATGCTCATATTTTGTCACGATCGGTCGCTTGTGAGCGCCGCAGGAGGTGATATTACCTGATACGGTATTATGTTGGGCCGCTTGCTCCATTCCATTATTTGTGTAGACCGACTGGAAAGCTTTCTTCAATAGAACTAGGCTACACCGAAAAATCACTTTAATATAACCTTTATCAATCCTTACTCGACAGCAAGCCTTAGAAGCTGCAAGTCTGGAGGTCCCGGCGCCTAAGCCTCCAGGCAAATGCTGAGAAGGTCATATCTGAAGCCCCGGAGCACAGTGACAGTGGAGTGAGGCTGTCAGGGAACCGGAAGGGATTTTTAACATGGCAGTAAATATTTCTCGCATTTAAACACCTTGCACCTTCGGGCGCAGCAGCGGAGAACGTAACCGCTACGCCAAGCAGTTGGGGCTGATGACTAATATGTCTCTAGCACCTGAAATGAATTCCTGTCAGAAATGGGGCAAAGGCAAACCAATTTGATAGCATTTGCTCGAGCATCCAATAAGTAGTTATTTATCTTCTGGGAAATACAGTATATATATATATATATTAGTTATCGGAAGCAATGGTCATTAAAAAGGGCATAAATTAAATGTATTCGTTACTTCGAATAATCAGAGGCGTGGTACAACGGGAAGGTAATGGACATGTGCCCCGTGTACCTTGTTGGGAGTTCTTTCCTTTTTTTCTCTCTCTCTTTTTAGCGTATGGCTTTTTAGTGCCGGGAGTGTCCGAGGACATGTTCGGCTCGCCAGAGTTAGTAGCTGCTTCTATGCGGACACCCATGGGGTGAGCTACAAGTACCGTGACATGTGGAGTGTTGTCCGGGGAGGAAAGTGTGAATGTAAAGAAGAGGAATTGGAGGGTAGCGGCTGTGGCCTATAGACAGGGACCCCGGCATTTGCCTGGAAGGAAGATGGGAAACCACAGAAAACCATCTTCAAGGTTGCCGGCGAGGGGATTCCAACCTCCTCGCCTCCCGGATGTGAGCGACTGCCTGCAGCCATGCCGTAACAACCACGGCTAACTCACCGGGTATTGAGAGTTCTAACTAACGCACATCAGTCTTATGGACCGCTCTACCGACACTGTCTGAGGTTTAGCGCTAATTATGCGATGTCATTGCACTGGTCTTGTAAAAGTCAATCTTCTTCAATTTCAAAATTTGCAAGAGCTGTTAATTATTTTATTTATTTATCGTATGGCTTTTGGTGCCGGGAGTGTCCGAGAACATGTTCGGCTCGCCTGAGACTGTAGCTGCTTCAAGAATGAGCTACATGTTCCGTTCAATTGCAAGTAGTTCCAATTTTCGCTACCAGATGTCACTGAGACCTAGTGGTGAACGTTGGAACTTTGATAGAACGTTTCAACGAAATCTAACCTAGAAATTTAGCTTCACACACGTTTAGTTAGTGGAAGGATCTTTTACATGCCATAAATCTATGACATGGGACGGCCAGCTTTACTTCCCCTCTGAAGGATTTTAACGCTCTTAAAAAATCCGACGACTTCGGTCGGGTTTGAACCCGCGATCTTGGGCACAGCAGTTACCAACTACGCCACCAAAGCCGCTGCAAGAGCTGTTGATATTCTTCTACAGATTGTTGTTGTTGCTTATTTTAAGGGCAGCGTCATCGTGGTGTTTAGCAGATTGTAGTCATAGTTTATCATAGGTCGTCACCGAAGAAAAGTTCTCGAGGCTAGAGAGGGTCTTCCTCTTCGTGAATAGTTTTAGGCATGACTCGACTGATAATTCCTTTTACATGAGCTGACAATACAGTCCCAGTTTCTTCCAGGATGGCTGATGGTTTGCCTGACGAGTGAGAGAGAGTAGCCTACACTCCGTTCCAACCCTCTTGACAGTGCCGGGAGTTGAACCCGGGCGTGTTGGTTGTTTGGGGGAACGGAAGATGTGGACGGTGGGATTTCAACAGGCACGTTAACGCTTGTATCTGGCAGAAAGTCGCTGACCTCGCAAACAAGGCCGCCATATTATCAGCCATGTGTTGGAACTGGACTCGCCAAAAGTACAGACAGGGGGCCATGTGTACACACATGACGTCACACGACCTCAGTTATCATACCATACAGGAAGTGACTACGAGGGTGAGCTTCCCTTTCTCCTTTCTCCCACTGGCCTGATACCTAAATCTTTTATGTTCGACGATGTCGAAAGGTAAATGCCAGAAAACTGTACTATAATGAGGTTCATTATAATACAAGTTTTCATTATGGGACAGTTTCTCCCACCAATCAGAGCTCAAGAAACAGTTGTTTGTCCAATTAGGTAAGGACAGCATCGCACCGGCGCTGAGTTCCAAGGCCTTGTAATTTAAATGTCACTGCATGGCCTAGTGTCATAGTGGGGTAATCGGGGAGGCCATGGTCAAATACAAGGTATTCTCTGCGTCCCATCCGCTCTGTTAAGTACATAAAACTGGCGAAATCACGATAGATATTTATGAATATTTATGTTTGAACATAAAATAGTTAAAGTAATTATCGTCGAACATAAACAGTCGTATACAACTCGCCTATAATGGTAAATAAGACACTCGTATGGAAATTATAAAACTCGCATACGCTCGTTTTATAAACATACTCGTGCCATTATACGCTCGTTGCATAATGTAATATTTTAGTTGATCTAACTCGTTCTTCAGAGAGCATTGGGGGAAAAGGCAACGCGGAAGATGACATTCCTAGGAATTATGTTGCAGTGAAATGTTTATGCTGTACAGTAGATTGGAAATGTGAAGGATATAGGCTCTGGAAAGTGTGACTATACCAATCTGAGTCAGACGAAATGTATAACTAACATCAAGCAGAGTTATATGTGGAGCAACGAATAATCAAGCGGGCAGAAACATTTAAGTATTTAGGCGAATGTATAAGAACAAACAACTCTGAGAAAGAGGCATTTACATCTAGGATCAACACGATGAAAACTGCGCACCAGCTAACGAGAGATGTATACAATAAACGATCAATGCCAAGATTAGGCATTATTGTTCAGTTATTCGTCCAGAAGCTCTGTACGCAGCAGAAGGCCTTGCAATGAATAAGAAAGGTTTAGTTGAAAAGTTCGAGGCCAAAGAACGAAAAATCCTGAGAAAGATCCTAGGACCAGTCAGAGAAAATGGAGAGTACAGGAGGCGACACAACAACGAACGTGTGGAAAGGATAACGGACTTGATGCGAAAAAGGAGAATTAGTTTCTATGGCCACATAACGCGTATGAGCTCGCAGAGACTGGCCAACCGCATATTTTCCTACTTTGTAGACAAGAAAACCAAGGGACCATGGTTCTCTGAGATCGAAAAGGATCTTATAGAAGTAGGGATTTCGCTTGAGGACATTCAAGAACGTCTTCCTCTCCAGAAAAAACTTACGGCACACCAGCGATTCCAAGAAAAGTCAAAACTGAGAACTGGCAAGAAGTGGACGACTGACAGAAAGGAGGCGCACAGGAAACGGGTGAAGTAACGTGGTCCATAGCAGACCAAATGAATGAATGAATAATACTAATAACTTAAACGTAAGGACGACGAAACGTGAGCAAAAGTTGTCATTGGAAACTTATATTTCATCAGAACGTAATATGTAACGTATATAGGCCTATAGTTTATCACATAGTAATAATGTAGCCTCTATACAGTTTACACCACCGTTTTTGGCCGCTCAGCACTGGTTGCGCCGTCGTACAGAGCACATGCGCACCGACTGTCCTCTGTACCGGAGCTGATCAGCCAGCCTACATTTACTGTGTACATATTTATGGAATCTGCGGTTTACTTCCGTGCGAAGTGGCTCCCCTGGTGAATGTTTGTGGAATTTCGGAAACTTAATTTTAGAATCTTTATTGTTGCTGTACTTCGGAGTCGTGTAAACCAAACATTTGACTCATGAATTAATTAATCAACCAGGTACTGAGTACGATTGCATAATTCAATTAATTTGATGTAGTTGCGTTAATGACCTTCGGGCGGATAACACACCTCGTGCATCACAGAGTTGTATAGGCTATATAGCAATGGCCACAGAGGCCAGCGCGTCAATGCACGCTAAACAATGATCGCGGTAGATACACAGAGCATTACTGAACTGTCTCCAGTCAGGAGTATGGATGATCGATTCTCGTAAGAACTACTCGCCCGACACACCCGGAACATCGTGTTTACTGCACTGTTATCGTGTCGGTCTAACCTCCTTGACTTTCATAGTGATTCATGGAACAACAAAATTCGACATGCAAGCTGCCCTCTGGTTGTCAAATAATAAAGATTGCACCCGGCACCCGAGGTCATACGATATTATTATTATTATTATTATTATTATTATTATTATTATTATTATTATTATTATTATTATTATTATAGCGATCTAGAGGACAAGGCTGTCGTCCATTTTATTTGGTGCCTGAGAGATGACCTAGAAGTAACGGGTTATTATATCAGGTGAGACTGTACCAAACCCAGGCTGTAATGGTGCTGGTTCGATTCCCGGCTCTGCCAAGAAATTTAATTCTGGGCTGAGGGCTAGAATGCGGTACACTCAGACTCGTGAGGCACAACGTAGAAGAACTGGGTTCGATTCCCGCCTCAGCCCTCCTAGGAGTGGTTTTCTGTTGTGCTCTAAGCTAATCCTGGCTACCAGTTGTTATTCCTCCTACCTGAAGCACGATACTCAACGATGCCAACTTATTTGAAATAAAGCGGCTTCGGTGGCGTAGTTGGTAGCATGCTGAACTGCTGTGGCCAAGATCGAGGGGTTCAAACCCGGCCGAAGTCGTCGGATTTTTTAAGAGCGTTAAAATTCTTCAGTATGCCTTCCTTCGGAGGGGAAGTAAAGCCCGCGGTCCCATGTCATACATTTATGGCATGTAAAAGAACCTTCCACTAACTAAACTTGTGTGAAGCCAAATGTCTAGGTCAGATTTCGTTGAAACGCTCTATCAAAGTTCCACTAGATGTCAGTGACATCTAGTAGAGAAAGTTGGAACTACTTGAAATTGAACGGAACTTGTAGCTCACCCCATGGGTGTCCGCTTGAAGCAGCTACAGCCTCTGGCGAGCCGAACATGTCCTCGGACACTCCCGGCACTAAAAGCCACACGATAAATAAATCAAAATTTCAAATGAAACGAACAGAAGGTGCATCACAGCAGACCAATCAAGCGATGTCCCGTGTACTCGAGTGTTTGATAACCTGTGTCAATGCGGTGTCTGCACTAGTGTGTGTAAGACTAAGTGTAATACCTTGGCTGGAGTAGAAGTAAGAAGCCACGGCATATGACAGCCTTCAAGTTGTCCTCTCGAGGCTGAACAAACCACGTTACAGCTCTGAGTGATCAATTTATTGGCAGGAACGGACATTAAATTTGGAACGTCAGTATAGCAACCAATCGGGGAACGGGATGACTTAGTGGCTTCGGATGACCGGAGTTTGAATCCCGGTGACAGGTGTCAGGAAGGGCATTCGATCTTAAATCCACAACAAAGACCAAAATGGAACCGGGTGAGTTAGCCGTGGTCGTTACGGCATGACTGCTGGCAGTCACTCACATCCGGGAGGCGAGGAGGTTCGAATCCCCCCACCGGCAACCTTGAAGATGGTCTTCTGTGGTCTCCCATCTTCCTTCCAGGCAAATGCCGGGGTTGGTCCCTAACTATAGGCCACAGCCGCTACCTTCCAACTCCTCGACCTTCCATTCCAACTTCCCTCCCCAACGGTACTTGTAGCTCACCCATCGGGTGTCCGTCTCGAAGCAGCTACAAAACTGGCGAGCCGAACATGTCCTCGGACACTCCCGGCACTAAAAGCTATCCGCTAAAAAGAAGTAGGGGGGCAGTGGTCAAGCTGCTTGCCTCTCACCAGTCCGGGTTACATTCCCGGTCAGAACATGTGAGATTTGAAATGTAATATCACGTTCTGTGGCTCGGATTCCACGTGAAAATATGGGGAGGTCCCGCTCTTGTTAGGGCAAAATAATACCAAAGTCATCACAATTCCCTACCAAGTAATTGCTTATCTCAGTTTGGTTTCCTTTAGCCCTAACAAGAGCGAATGGTCGCGTACAAGAAGCTGTTAGCACCCTAATGAGCCTCAGTCAGCCCTGCGCGGATGCCGATATCCGCGGGTATCCGCAAAATGTTTCGCCATGCGGATATAGTTTGCATGGCTGTGCGGAAAGCGGGTAATGTTTGGAGTAAATTCGCGGATAGTTTTAGAATAAAAATCCGAACTCGTTGAATACCATTACTAGGACCCGGATGTTTATGACATTTTTTTTCCCGTTATGTTTTTTTTACGCTAATCTCATTGAAAGTATTAAGCACAATTATAACTCCGAAGTGAAAAGGGCTGCAATTCAGGCTGTATAACATTCATTTTAAACATAGTAAATGATAGGGTTGCCATATTTCAGGAATGGAAGAACGGAACACCCAAAATAAATATATTTAAATCAAGGCTGTTTAGTGTTGCATTTAATAAGCAATAAGTTACATAATCAAATACCGGTACTCAAAATTAGAACTAGATATTGCTGACACATCATATAGGGCTATGACACCAGCAACTTACAAATGCTTTTCATTTGAACGACCCTTTGCAAGGATTTTTTATTTGTAAGCACGTTCTGATAAAATTCACTACAATTTCCGTCATAATTGTAATATGTGAACAATTCTCGTTTCATCAAACTAATGGAGCTTCTGTTTCTATCATCTCTCCATTTAATATTGATGACAGGAAAAACTCTCTCCGTAAAAGAATTGGAGGGGAAAATGCTGAGTATTAACTTCACAAGGATTAAGATACTCCTTAATTTTGTTGCCCCTAATAAATCAGTAACATGTACCCATCTATCTGACACAGATATAGAAATTATTTTCTCTTTCAAACTTGCACTTGTATCACCAGAAAACAAGCTAGATATTGCAATCAATTCTGAAGCGGACATTTGAAAATTGGTGCGAAATTGAATATATTATCAAATTAACACAATAAAAACGGAATATTTGGCGTTCCGTTAAAAAGTGAAACGCAACGCGGAACAAAACAAGAAAAAACGGAATTGTTCCGGGTAATAAGAAACGTCTGGCAACCCTACATGACATACAAAGCCTAAGGAAACGATTTTCTCCTCAGAACTAAATGTGTTGCTTTAATATTTTATTCAATTGTAATGCCAGTAGATTCGGATCAGGGGCGTATATAAGGGGGGGTGCTGAGGGGGCTCCACCCCCCCCCCAAAAAAAAAGCCAATAAAAATTAAGAAAGTGTTGCTTTGGTAAGAGCATAGAATAATTGTATATTTGGTTGTACCGTAATCTTAACTTATTGGCTAAGTTATCAACAATATTAAGTTTGAAATTATACTAACTTGTGGTGTAGTGGCTAGCATTCTTGACTGCCGTTCCGGAGGTCCGAATTTGATTCCCGGCTCTGCCAATAAATTTTAATTCTAGTCTGAGGGCTGGAAAGGGGTACACTCAGCCTTGTGAGGCAAAACTGTGAATTCCACAGTACGGTATTTTTGATAAATAAATTATTAACTTGTAAAAAAAACTCTTTACCTTTCTGCTTAGTAAATTGACAAATATTTAGATATTTGCCATTCATACTCCTTAGGCCATAATTCAAGTATAACATTTTATTTGTGTGTTGTGTTGTATTTTACAACTTTTTTTGTATTGCCAGTAATAATTGTAGGCTATATAAACTTATCTAAATTAATTACACAAATTTATATGCTGTAAGATATTGGTTGATATTTCTGGGTATTTTAAGGTGACAATCCCCTGAGAATTTTCCAGAATAGTCCCCCCCCCCCCCCCCGTCCCCCCCCCCCCGAATTTTTTTAATATATTCCCCTGATTCGGATAACAAACGTGCAGATGCGGATAATGTTTTGTTTATCCGCGAAGGGCTCTAGATATAGATATGGCAACCAATCATCACTAATATTTGGGATATTCAAGAATAACTGAATCTTCCCATCCGTCAGATCCAACTAAACACAAACGCATTGAAAACAACCGGGTGAATACGAAACATTCCATAAAAACACACAATGACTTGGTACTCACCCACGAAGACGTTTGATCATCATCTTGCGGTTGTTTGAAGCCAGAGTCATCAGCATCTTCGTCAGCATCGTCGAAATCATCTTCATCGTCATCAAAATCATCGTCCTCCTCGTCTTCGTCCTCATACGAGTCTTCAGGTTTCCAGTGATGCGCGGGGGGTGGCGGAGTTGTTGTTGTTGTTGTGCTGGTGGTTGTGGGATCGACTTTCTCTAACCGGTTAAGAAGGCGTTCAAGATGAGGGTACCGCTGAACTTGACCGTGGTGCCTTTGATGATGCAGTCTATTGCTTCTGTTTGTCTGAGTGGATTTGAAGTAATATCCCTCAGCAGAAGAAAACAACTGGAATACCACCCCTAAAGTTACGAGTACGAACACCGGACGAATCATTGTATTTGTCAAAATTTCCACAAAATAATCCACAAACGCCTATTGTTGCATCAGCTGTACCATTGTTACACGATTGATTGTCACACGCGACTAAAAATGAACGTCATATAGAGTTCCGTATTCATAAGAACGTTGAGTTACATAGCGCGCGTGTTTGTGAATGTAATGTTCGCGAGACAGCGCGGTGGAACGAAGCACCCGCTGGTCACACGATGGGACGTGAACTGATCGCATCTGAAGCCAGCCTCGCACGCGACTGAGCGGCCAGAGCACGTGGTGGCCGGCGCCGTCTCTGATTGGTGGAAATCCCTCAGGGGAGAGGGCATCCCCCCACTAACTCCTTTGTTGCTGATTGTTTTTTAGAGGCAAGGGGTAACCTGTGGTAACTAAGAATTGGGGCAGGTGCTATCCCAGCATTTGCCTGGGGGTAGTGCGGGAACCAATACTCAGCGCCGCCCCTTAAGAGTCGTGGGGCACGGCGCACATTTCCATATTCACCTAAAGTGTTGTTTCATCTCGGTTATTTAGGGGTCCCTCCTTGTTGCACAGTGGCTAGCCGTCTTGGCTGTCACCGCGGAGACCCGGGTTCGATTCCCGGCCCTGCCAAGGAATTTAATTCTGGTCTGAGGGCTGGAACGGGGTACACTCAGGACTCAGCCTTGTGAGGCAAAACTGAGAAGCCATCCTGGAAGTGTTTTTCCGTGGTTCTACTCCAGGCAATTGCCGGGATGGTTCCTAACGCCTCCTTCAAAATTCTCAAATGAATTACATATACACATACTAATACAGCCATCACAATAACACAGGTTATTAGACAAATGCAGACACGAGGCTACATGACCACGATGTCGCAAAGCCCCAAAATCAATCAAAACAACAACTGTAGGGTTGGCATCAAAACTGTCTGAAAGGCAGGAGATAGCATAGTAAACACCCTTGATCGTTTCTTGGTCTAATATAAGCTGTATAACCTCTGCACCGATAAACGTGAAATTCGGAGAGTTTACTTCCCTTGTGCAGTAGACGAGAGACAGTAGGGTTGGTTCCTTAGTTTAGGGGCTGCGACAACACGGTCATGTAGCCCCGTGTACTTGGGATGTGTGTACAATATGTCTCATAACCAGTGTTAATTGTGGTGGATGTATCAACGTGTGTTATCTGTAATTCAGGTAGAAGGACTGCAGACGATTAATTTGTCAAGTAGTTACTACTTTTTTACCAAATGCTACCGTCCACGACACCTAGCTGCGGACGTGGCTACTAAATGCCATCGCAGTCAGCACCTGGCGGCCAACGTTGGAACTAATATGGCGTTATCAAACTAGCCTACAAATTTTAGCTTCCACAAGTGTAGTAAGTGGAATGTTCCTTTTACATGCCATAAATCTGACATGGGACCGCTGGCGTTACTTCCTCTCCGAAGGAAGGCATTTTAACACTCTTGAAAAATCTGACGACTTCGACCGGGTTTGAACCCGCGATCATGGGCATAGAAGCTCAGCATGCTACCAACTACACCACCGAAGCCGCTGACGAGAGATAAATGAGATTAAGGGGTGGTTTATACTGCATATGATGATTATTGATATCACACGAGTCTTTTAATTTGGAGATGTGATATAAACTAACCATTAACATTTTATCATTTCAAATGATCTTGCCGACTTCGTCGTTATGGTTGGGGTCCATCGTTATGCGTTACGGACATGGACACGGTGACGGACGTGACGTCATGCAGCCGCGCGGGAAGTGACGTCATGCAGCTGCGCGGGAACGTGACGTCATGCTCACGCGGGGAGCGAGAACCAGACGCTAATGATTATTGGAGTCTGTTGAAAGAGGCCTGGGGTCGAGCAACCTTTTAAAAATCAGAAACTCAAATCAGAAACTCACTCCACAAATCTGTAAATCAGTATTCTTCCCTTATTTCAGATGCACTATTCATTAAACAAACATATATGGCATAGTCATGACCCCTTCATGGAGTAGGCTATTGTCTAAATCTGGACACTCATACTACATCCTTACACTAATTCAAATTTATGGCCAAATGATCCTTCTGACAGGGAGGCAAAGGTTTCCGCCGGCTTGCCTGGGATGATGGGCCACAAAACCGCTATCAAAAAGTACACAATTTACGCTTTATTCAACCAAACACATCTCTAATACAAGTACAAGAAACACATTTCTTCTCGTGACCCTTAAAGAGGTGCCCGCGCGGGAAGCCTAAGTTAATGCGTAATGCAGTCTGTTGAGAGAGTCCTGGGGCTTCAAGCAAAGCGAGAAGCCCTCCTGAGCCTTTCTAACATGTGTAGCATTTGTAGCATGCGTCATTTGAAATTATACAACGTCTAGTCTTTCAGACTGACTGTGATTTTTTTTTAATAAAAATTGTTGAGTTTATTTCATCTGGTGTGTTTTTATGGATAAAAGGGCTGATTGTGATTGCTGACGGTGCTTGTATCTGCGACACGGCACAGGGGAGGATATCCACGCACAATGTTCCCTATTAATTGAAAATACAGTGAGATTCTTCTCTAAATGACGGAACCCTGCGGGAGCCGCTTGGCGGAAGGTCCACTGTGCATAGCAGCGTGTTGAGCTAGCAGCAGCATAGCGCCCAACACATTTACACTTGTTAACGTATTCAATAATCATCATTACTCACTTACATTTCAGAGTAGTTTCTGGAAATGCTGTCCTTCATTTTCTAAACACAGGTTGCACCAACGTAGGAAGTTGTGGTACATTTGCTGTAATTCATCCTCACTGATATTTCGTATCGGTGTCTCGGCACTGAAACTTACGAACCATTTACTGCAAGACTTCTTCTTGAGAGGATTAGTTCCCATTAGGAAAATTCGATGTTTTGTTCACGGAATATGAGATAGGCTACAACAAGTCTTAACTCTCTTGTTATGACAGCATCCGGTACTTCCCAACCCGCTCTTGCGTAATCTATCTTATATATAAAAGTGAAAGTCTGTATGTATGTATGTATGTATGTATGTATGTATGTATGTATGTATGTATGTGGGTCTGTTCCGTATACAAATCTACACCGTTCCACCAATCTCAACCAAATTTTGCATACACATAGTTTAGGACCCAGAAGGAACCGCTGGCTACATGAATTTTCGATAGTCTTTCTCATTCTTCTGATTTCGGCCCTTTTGGACTCAAGCACAGGCTAATCAAATCATAAAATATACTCATGAAGGAATGGCAAGACAGATAGTTTCCATGGCAACATAGCTCAAGTCGAGACACGGCCGACTGGATGCCATTTGCGCTCTGCACTGCCTGTATAGAAAATGAGGATCTTTACTTGAAATCCCGATAGTTACTCAACTACTCACATAGCACTGTCAACCGAGTTTAGCATAACAAAGACTTGATCTTCTGCTATATATTTGTCAAATACCACTCACTCACTCACTCATTCATTCATTCATCACGAAATCTCAGAAACCACCGAACGGATTGGAATGACATTTGGTATGCAGCTTCCTCAAGGACCGCAAATGGCCACTAAGAGAGGATTTTGGATATTCAGTTCCTAAAGGGGTGTTAGGGGGTAGACCTGCATTTCATTGAATAGCAATATCACCCGATTGGTTTCATTGGGGGATGTGATACTCGGCATATAAACTCACCATTAAAAATAAGGAGACACGTGTATGAGTTTTTTTTTCGATGTGGTGTATATTATGAGGTGAAAGGGGTGAAAAGTGGGGATTGAAAGATTCCTAACGGAGCGTGTATCTCTTAAACGACATAGGCGAGGAGTTTGAAACTCAGCGAAAAAAAAATCAACATAAAAAAGAAGTAAATATGTGTTTGACCGTTTTTTCATGAATCCAATTTAAGGGGCCCATGGGGAGGTGTGAAATTCGGGGGGGGGGGGGGGACAGGAAAGAAAGTGTCCTAACTGATTGACTGACTGACTCACTCATCAAACTCAGGGGGAAAACAGCTTTAAATAAGTAAATAGGTGTTCGACCGTTTGTTTCATAAATCCAATTTAAGGGGTTCATGGGGAGGGGTGAAATTATCAAAAATAATTGAAAGAAAATGTCCTGACTGACTCACTCACTCATCATCGCCCAGCCAAAATTATTGAAGTTAGAAACATGAAATTTTGGGGATATGTTCCTTGTATGTCGAAAACGTCCACTAAGGAAAGAGTTTTGGATATTCAGGTGCTAAAGAGGTGTTAAGGGGGTAAACGTGCATTTCATTGAATAACAATATCTCACGAGTGGTTTAATTTGGGGATGTGATACTTGGCATATATTACTAATCATTAAAAATAAGCTGACACATGTCTAATGGTTTTTCGATGTAGTGTATATTATGAGGTGAAAGGGATGAAAAGTGGGGGTTGAAAGATTCCTAACGGAGCGCGTATCTCTTAAACGACATAGGCGAGGAGTTTGAAACTCGGAGGAAATCAATCAGCTTAAAAATAAATACATAAATAAATAAAATAAATAGATGTTCAACCGTTTTTTAATAAATGCAATTTAAGGGGCCTATGGGGAGGGGTGAAATTCTGGAAGAAAAACGTCCACTAAGGAAGGATTTTTGGATGTTCACTCTCATCGACCAACCAAAACTATTAAAGTTAGAAGAATGATATTTTGGGGATATGTTTGTTGTGTGTCGAAAACGTCTACTAAGGAGGGATTTTTGGATATTCAGGTTCTAAAGGGGTGTTAACGGGGTTAAACCTGCATGTCATTGAATAACAATATGACACGACTATGACGCGAGCGAAGCGAGGCAAGAAATGAGATGGTGTGTGTCTGTGTATTACTCAATCACGCAAGTACCACTGGTCCGATTTACATGAATTTTACATGGAAGTAGCTGATTTACCTGGTTAACATATAGGTTACTTTTGATTTCAATACTTTGCACTATTTAAAGCTGGCGACCATTTTAGTGACGTCACTACACCCTTTGGTTTCAAACTTTCATATTTCCATTTCAAATAAAAAGAGAACGCTAAGAAATAGCAAACTTTTGATGGCATATACGAGGTTTAAAATTACATTTTCTATCCGAATGGTATCTCCAACGGTTAGCGAGTAAAACCTAAATTTGTGCTATAAAACACGGTCAACGCCGAGCGGTGTAGTTGGACAAAATGTTCCATAATTAATCTCCCTCTGCGCAGCACCTCGCCTATTCCCTGTTTTAACTGTCACCTTCACATTTTAATTTATTTATGACGCGTAGCGAAGCACGGGTACTTCAGCTAGTAATATAATAAAGCTGAAGAGTTTGTCTGTGTGTTTGTGTCTTTAAACGCGCTAATCTCTGGAATTACCAGTCCGATTCGAAAAATTCTTTTTTTTATATGATAGCCAGATTCAAGAAGAATAGTGTAGGCTATGTAGCATTAGGCTACACCTCTCAGGTAACCTTAAAGATTGATTTTTGCTCAGTAAGTCGGAAGAACAAGCGCTCCCAAACAGCTCTATCCGCATGCGCTGGCGTTATGGTTAGTGATACGTAGGCTACACCGTTTCAGCGATCTGAACCAAAATTTGTATACTTACATATTGGAACCCTGCGAGTAACACTGTTTACGTGAAGTTTATGACAGACCACTCCATTCCCTGCATTTAACCCCTTTGGCACAAATCTACACCGTTTCACCGATCTGAACCACATTTTGTGTACCGGTTGTGGAGAAAGTGAACTAAAGCTCTTTCGAGCAATCTACTTCCTGTAGAAAATAGACAGTGTTTTGATTTAGAAAATAGTGTTTTGATTTACATAGTTTTGGTTTTGTTATCTTTGAGTGTAGTATCTTTGGAATGTCTTTTGGACGCGATGTTGAGTTGTGTTAATAAAATATTGATTACTGTATATTAAAATGATTTGGTATGGTATACCGGTACTTACCCTTTGGAACCCTGCGAGTAACACTGTTTACGTGAAGTTTATGACAGACCACTCCATTCCCTGCATTTAGCCCCTTTGGCACAAATCTACACCGTTTCACCGATCTGAACCACATTTTGTACACCGGTACTTACCCTTTGGAACCCTGCGGGTGACACTGTCCACTTTAAATTTTGGAAGACCACTCCATTCCCTGCATTTAGGCCCTTTATCACAAATCTACACCGTTCCTCCTAATTGCACAAAATTTTACATACACTTCGAAACCCTGCGGGTAACACTGTCCACTTTATATTTTGGACAACGCTCTCCATTCTCTACGTTTAGAATAACAGACAAAATTAACTTGAAAACCATGTATTAAGGCCCTAGAACCATTCATGTCCGTAGTGTAACTGAAAGAGTATTTTAATAAATCTATTGTTGACTGGCAATTCGGGCTGCATCACGTCGCCCCTACCAGTGTTCTGGTGCAGAATTGCGAAAATAGTTGCATCTTGCGCTGTTTATAAATTGCAGGCACAGGGCGTAATTAGTGCAAACAGATTTCTTAGGCCCCTTAAAACAGTTATCATCATGAAAATATTATGCAATGGTGTTGGTGCAGTACATTGAGGTTATCAGCAGCAATGAGCATTGGTGCTGTCAAATTTACCTTCATTTATTCCGAACCTTATCGTTGAGCGCTATGTGGCGATAAATCATACTATTGCTACCTCAGGAGCTTGGGACAGCCAAAGTTTTCCAAAGTGTTCTGATTATTTTCCTACGGCGCTATGCGACTAAAGACGACACTATTGGTCTCTACATTTCTAACAGCCAATGATATATAGACCCTAGGCAGTGTCTTTTATTTCACTTACTCCTCTTTCTAATCATTTAAAAAAAATGTTTGTAAATTACATGTGTCAGTTCTGTAGTTACAAAATAGTCGTTTCCCTATTCATTATTAGCATTACGGGAAAATGAACTGAATGTTACGTCCATTATACTGTACTACTTATCACCCCCACTACCAACACCACCACCACCACCACCACCACCACCACCACCACCGCAAAAAGTTATATTTTTTCTTTTTTTTTCTGTTAGTTTAAGTATCATGTGCCAGTTCTGTAGTAGTATTCATTATCATCCATAAAACAAATAAATCCACCGGGCGAAGCCGGGCACTACTGCTAGTCGGTACATATCTGGCCGGTACTCATCGCGATCAATCCGACACGCGGCCCCTGTGAGGTTCCGTAATTTAGAGGACTTTTTCCTTCACTTCACTTGAAATCTTTGTAAAGTAGACCTATATGAACATCGCTACCGCCACGGTGCGCTATTAGCACCTGTTTGGAACTATTTTTCTAAAACCTGTGTTAAGTGCAGTGCATTTTTTAACATATCTCAAATATCTATGTTAAGAAATACCATATGAATGAATGCATAATAAATAATCCCATCAATGACGGGTACATTCAGATTAGTTTCGGTTTCTCTCTCTATTATGCGTTGGAGCAAATGGCATGAGGCGCCCCTAGCTTATGTAATACAAAGGCAAGGGAGCAAAGAGGAAGCCTCAAGGCAATAACAGTTCACGGGCGATTCCCTTTTCTGAGAATATCGTGACACACTTAATTTTAATGAACATATGGAAAATATTTAAAAAAAGGCTTTACTGAGATTAGGTTGCATAACTCGTTATTCCAAGGAATTTTGTGACTCAAATATATATTTCCGACTGTACTTGACCCTTGTCAGACCCTTAATTGAATATTGTACACCGATTTGGAGCCCTTTCAATAAAACACAAATTGAGAGTTTAGAGAAAGTACAACACAAATTCCTACGAATTTATGCGTATCGTTTCCTACACCCAATAACGAATCATAACTACACTGAAGTAATGATGCAATTGAAGCTGCCAACTCTTAAATCACGTCGTGATAATTTTTATATTCTTAATATGTACAAGATTGTAAACTCTCACATAAACTGCCCAGAATTACTAAATGAAGTCAAACCCCGTTCGATGTGCAAGCATCATGTCTTTGAAACAAAGTGGCATTCGACTAATTATGGTCTTAATAGTCCCATTGACAGAATGATGCGAATCTCAAATGGGGTCAGCATAGACTTGTTCAATACCGATGAAAGACCCCTGAGAAAATATCTGTTTTCCTCTTCATTAGACAATCTGTATGAATATAGTTGATTGTACTAGTAGGGTACTTTGTATTAACTCTTATTGTCTTTTATCTATCTATCTATCTATCTATATATATATAAAAATCTATCTATATATATAAAAATCAATGTTACGTGATAGTTTGTCTGTCTGTGGGTGTGTATGTCTCCTACGCGTTCGTATACCATTCATCCGATTGCGATGAAACTTGGCTGAGATGTTGAGTACACTCCAAGGAAGGTTTCTGACTTAGTAAATCCATTTTACAATAGGTAGCGCACGCGTAGATTCAACAAATGAGCGACGATGCGCGAAGCATTTCAACAAAGTCCCGTATGTGTTTATATACCATTCGTCCGATAGCGATGAAACTTGGGTGAGATGTTGTGTACACTTACGTGAAGGTTTCAAAATTAGTGAATACATTTCACAGTAGATAGCGCACGAGTAGATTCAACAAATGAGCGACGACACGCACAGCGTTTCAACAAAGTCCCGTATGCATTCATATACCATTCGTCCGATAGCTATGAAACTTGCGTAAAATGTTGGCAGGGAAATTTTCTGGCTTAGTACATCCACTTTACAATAGGCAGCGCACGAGTAGATTCAACAAATGAGCTACGACGCGCGAAGCATTTCAACAATGTCACGTTTGCGTTCATATACCATTCGTCCGATAGCGATGAAACTATGCTGAGATTTTGTGTGCACTCCAGGGAAGGTTTCCAGCTCAGTAAATCCCTTTAAAAATAGGTAGAGCACGAGTAGAATTAACAAATGAGCGACGACGCGCGAAGCGTTTCAACAAAGTCCCATATAACTTCATATACCATTCATCCGATAGCGATGAAACATGGGTGAGATGTTGTGTACACTCCAGGGAAGGTTTCTGGCTTAGTACATACGTTTTACAATAGGTAGCGCACCAGTAGATTCAACAAATGAGCGATGACACGCGAAGCGTTTCAATAAAGTCACGTATGCTTTCATATACCATTCGTCCGATAGCGATGAAACTAGGCTGAGATGTGTGCACTCCAGGGAAGGTTTCTGGCTGAGTACATCCATATTACAATAAGCAGCGCAAGATTAGAATCAACAAATGAGCGACGACACGCGAAGCGTTTCAACCATGTCCCGTATGCATTCATATACCATTCGTCCGATAGCTATGAAACTTGGGTGAGATGTTGTGTACACATGGAAGGTTTCTGGCTTAGTAAATCCACTACACAATAGGCAGCGCACAAGTAGATTCATCAAATGAGGGACGACGCGCGAAGCGTTTCAACAAAGTCCCGTATAAGGTCATATACCATTCTGCCGTTAGCGGTGAAACTTGAGTGAAATATGGTGGACACTCCAAGGAAGGTTTCTGGCTTAGTAAATACATTTCACAGTAGGTAGCACACGAGTAGATTCGACAAATGAACGACGACACGCGGAGCGTTTCAATACAGTCCCCTATGTCTTCATATCCCATTAGTTCGATAGCGATGAAACTTGGGTGAGATGTTGTGGACACTTACGTGACGGTTTCTAACTTAGTAAATACAATTTTACAGTAGGTAGCGCACGAGTAGATTCAACAAATGAGTGACGGGGCACGAATCGTTTAAACAAAATCCGGTATGCGTTCATATACTATTCATCCGATTGCGATGAAACATTGATGAGTTATTGTGTACACGCCAGGGAAGGGTTTCGACTTGGTAAATCCATTTCACAACTGGTAGCACACGAGTATATGCAACAAATGGGTGACGACGCGCGAAGCGTTTCAACAAAATCCCCTATGCGTTCATATAACCTTCTTCGATTGTGATGAAACCTTGATGAGTTATTGTGTACACGCCAGGGTAGGGTTTCGACTTAGTAAATCCATTTCACAATAGGTAGCGTACGAGTAGAATCAACAAGTGAGTGACAGCGCACGAATCGTTCAAACAAAATCCCGTATACGTTCATATACCAGACATCCGATTGCGATGCAACTTTTGAAAGTTGTTGTGCACGCTCCCACGATTGATTCTAAATTAGAAAATCCATTTTACGATAGCATAGGGGCAGTTAACGGAAATTGAAAAACATGTTGTGTATCAAAAAGCACTTCAAGAAACATAATTTCAACGCCAACACTTTCTTTGATTGGCATTGCAACGCATGCCGGGTACAGCTTGTCCTGTATAAAAGAAAAAGTTGGAAGCCGTCAATAAGTATGTAATGTAATGTAATAAAGAGGTGAATGGACATCCTAATCAAGCATGTAAGCCTTTATTCAACTCCCATGTACCGTGCAATCAGAAGAAGGGATGGCCGAATCTATCTATATATATAAAAATCAATGTAACGTGATAGTTTGTCTGTCTGTGGGTATGTATGTCTCCAATGCGTTCATATACCATTCGTCCGATTGCGATGAAACTTGGTTGAGATGTTGAGTACACTCCAAGGAAGGTTTCTGACTTAGTAAATCCATTTTACAATAGGTAGCGCACGCGTAGATTCAACAAATGAGCGACGATGCGCGAAGCATTTCAACAAAGTCCCGTATGTGTTCATATACCATTCGTCCGATAGCAATGCAACTTGCGTAAAATGTTGTGTACACTGCAGGGAAATTTTCTGGCTTAGTACATCCACTTTACAATAGGCAGCGCACGAGTAGATTCAACAAATGAACTACGACGCGCGAAGCATTTCAACAAAGTCACGTTTGCGTTCATATACCATTCATCCGATAGCGATGAAACTTGGGTGAGATGTTGTGTACACTCCAGGGAAGGTTTCTGGCTTAGTACATACATTTTACAATAGGTATCGCACCAGTAGATTCAACAAATGAGCGATGACACGCGAAGCGTTTCAACAAAGTCCCGTATAAAGTCATATACCAGTCGTCTGATAGTGATAAAAGTTTGGTGAATTGTTGTGTACACTCCAGGAAAGGTTTCTGGCTAAGTAAATCCATTTTACAATACGAAGCGCACGTTTATATTCAACAAATGAGTGACTACGCGTGAAGCGTTTCGACAACGTCCCGTATACGTTCACATACCATTCATCCGATTGCGATGAAACTTGGATGAGATGTTGTGTACACGTCATGGAAAATTTCTGGCTTAGTAAATCCACTATACAATATGCAGCGCACAAGTTGATTCAACAAATGAGGGACGACGCGCGAAGCGTTTCAACAACGTCCCGTATAAGGTCATATACCATTCTGCCGTTAGCGGTGAAACTTGGGTGAAATATGGTGGACACTCCAAGGAAGGTCTCTGGCTTAGTAAATACATTTCACAGTAGGTAGCACACGAGTAGATTCGACAAATGAACGACGACATGCGGAGCGTTTCAATACAGTCCCCTATGTCTTCATATCCCATTAGTCCGATAGCGATGAAACTTGGGTGAGATGTTGTGGACAATTACGTGACGGTTTCTAACTTAGTAAATACATTTTACAGTAGGTAGCGCACGAGTAGTTTCAACAAATGAGTGACGGAGCGCGAATCGTTTAAACAAAATCAGGTATATTCATCCGATTGCGATGAAACATTGATCAGTTATTGTGTACCCGCCAGGGAAGGGGACTTAGTAAATCCATTTCACAATAAGTAGCGCAAGAGTAGATGCAACAAATGGGTGACGACGCGCGAAGCGTTTCAACAAAATCCCCTATTGCGTTCATATAACATTCTTCGATTGAGATGAAACCTTGATGAGTTATTGTGTACACGCCAGGGTAGGGCTTCGACTTGGTAATATATTTCTCAATAGGTAGCGCACGAGTAGATTCAACAAATGAGTGACAGCGCACGAATCGTTTAAACAAAACACCGTATACGTGCATATACAATTCATCCGATTGCGATGAATCATTGATGAGTTATTGTGTACACGCCAGGGAAGGGTTTCGACTTAGTAAATCCATTTCACAACAGGTAGCGTACGAATAGATTCAACAAATGAGTGACAGCGATCAAACTTTTGAAAGTTGTTGTGCACGCTTCCACGAATGGTTCTAAATTAGAAAATCCATTTTACGATAGCTTAGAGGCAGTTAACATGTTGTGTATCCAAAAGCACTTCGAGAAACAGAATTTCAACGCCAACACTTTCTTTGGTTGGCATTGCAACGCATGCCGGGTACAGCTTGTATATATATAAATCAATGTTACGTGATAGTTTGTCTGTCTGTGGGTCTGTGGGTATGTCTCCTATGCGTTCATATACCATTCGTCCGATTGCGAAGAAACTTGGGTGAGATGTTGAGTACACTCCAAGGAAGGTTTCTGACTTAGTAAATCTATTTTACAATAGGTAGCGCACGCGTAGATTCAACAAATGAGCGACGATGCGCGAAGCATTTCAACAAAGTCCCGTATGTGTTTATATACCATTCGTCCGATAGCGATGAAACTTGGGTGAGATGTTGTGTACACTTACGTGAAGGTTTCAAAATTAGTGAATACATTTCACAGTAGATAGCGCACGAGTAGATTCAACAAATGAGCGACGACACGCACAGCGTTTCAACAAAGTCCAGTATGCATTCATATACCATTTGTCCGATAGCTATGAAACTTGCGTAAAATGTTGTGTACACTGCAGGGAAATTTTCTGGCTTAGTACATCCACTTTACAATAGGCAGCGCACGAGTAGATTCAACAAATGAGCTACGACGCGCGAAGCATTTCAACAATGTCACGTTTGCGTTCATATACCATTCGTCCGATAGCGATGAAACTATGCTGAGATTTTGTGTGCACTCCAGGGAAGGTTTCCAGCTCAGTAAATCCCTTTAAAAATAGGTAGAGCACGAGTAGAATCAACAAATGAGCGACGACGCGCGAAGCGTTTCAACAAAGTCCCATATAATTTCATATACCATTCATCCGATAGCGATGAAACTTGGGTGAGATGTTGTGTACACTCCAGGGAAGGTTTCTGGCTTAGTACATACATTTTACAATAGGTAGCGCACCAGTAGATTCAACAAATGAGCGATGACACGCGAAGCGTTTCAATAAAGTCCCGTATAAAGTCATATACCATTCGTCTGATAGTGATAAATGTTTGGTGAATTTTTGAGTACACTCCAGGAATGGTTTCTGGCTAAGTAAATCCATTTTACAATACGAAGCGCACGTTTATGTTCAACAAATGAGTGACTACGCGCGAAGCGTTTCGACAACGTCCCGTATACGTTCGCATACCATTCATCCGATTCCGATGAAACTTGGGTGAGATGTTGTGTACACTCCAGGGAAGGTTTCTGGCTGAGTACATCCATATTACAATATGTAGCGCAAGAGTAGAATCAACAAATGAGCGACGACACGCGAAGCGTTTCAACCAAGTCCCGTATGAATACATGTACCATTCGTCCGTAGCTATGAAACTTGGGTGAGATGTTGTGTACACGTCATGGAAAATTTCTGGCTTAGTAAATCCTCTATACAATATGCAGCGCACAAGTTGATTCAACAAATGAGGGACGACGCGCGAAGCGTTTCAACTAAGTCCCGTATAAGGTCATATAACATTCTGCCGTTAGCGGTGAAACTTGGGTGAAATATGGTGGGGGGCGTGGTGGCTCAGCGGTCTAGCAGTATGCCTCTCACCAAGGCGGTCCGGGTTCGATTCGCGGTCAATGCATGTGAGATTTTCGAAGTGAAATGCCATGTCCTGTGGTTCGGATTCCACGTAAAAGGGAGGTCCCGTGGCTCATGATCTCAAGATTAACGGTCACGTTAAACTACAAGCTTTTGCTTTCCGAAATATGGTGGACACTCCAAGGAAGGTTTCTGGCTTAGTAAATACATTTCACAGTAGGTAGCACACGAGTAGATTCGACAAATGAACGACGACACGCGGAGCGTTTCAATACAGTCCCCTATGTCTTCATATCCCATTAGTCCGATAGCGATGAAACTTGGGTGAGATGTTGTGGACACTTACGTGACGGTTTCTAACTTAGTAAATACATTTTACAGTAGGTAGCGCACGAGTAGATTCAACAAATGAGTGACGGAGCGCGAATCGTTTAAACAATATCAGGTATGCGTTCATATACTATTAATCCGATTGCGATGAAACATTGATCAGTTATTGTGTATCCGCCAGGGAAGGGGACTTAGTAAATCCATTTCACAATAAGTAGCGCAAGAGTAGATGCAACAAATGGGTGACGATGCGCGAAGGGTTTCAACAAAATCCCCTATTGCGTTCATATAACATTCTTCAATTGCGATGAACCCTTGATGAGTTATTGTGTACACGCCAGGGAAGGGCTTCGACTTAGTAATACATTTCTCAATAGGTAGCGCACGAGTAGATTCAACAAATGAGTGACAGCGCACGAATCGTTTAAACAAAAACCCCTTATACGTGCATATACCATTCATCCGATTGCGATGAATCATTGATGAGTTATTGTGTACACGCCAGGGAAGGGTTTCGACTTAGTAAATCCATTTCACAATAGGTAGCGTACGAGTTGATTCAACAAATGAGTGATAGCGATGAAACTTTTGAAAGTTGTTGTGCACGCTCCCACGAATGGTTCTAAATTAGAAAATCCATTTTACGATAGCTTAGAGGCAGTTAACATGTTGTGTATCCAAAAGCACTTCAAGAAACAGAATTTCAACGCCAACACTTTCTTTGATTTGCATTGCAACGCTTGCCGGGTGCAGCTTGTCTCTTATAAACAATGAAATATTTATTACTGTTTGACCCTCCGTGAGATTTGTGCTGGACAAAGCGGAGGCTGACTGGTTTTTCTCCTGGTACTCCGGTTTTCCCCGTCACCATTTCATTCCAGCAACACTCTCCACTATCATTTCATTTCATCTGTCATTCATTTAATCATTGCCTCCAAGGAGTGCGACAGGCTTCGGCAGTCAGCACAGTTCATATCCTCGTCACTAAATGGGGGCTTCATCCATTCCATCCCTGACCCGGTCGGTAGACTGGTAACAGGCTGTGGATTTTCATTTTTCATTACTCTTTGACCCTAATAATTACTCGTTTGGTTTGTTCTCTTGTTGTTGATTCCAACGTTAGTGAATACTTTACGGAACATAGAGTTCCACTATTTAGAGGCAAGGCTGTCCTTTCATTAGTACTGTTACGTGCCACCCCCCTAGTGGCACTTTTGTCAACTGGATTACGGTGGGTAGAAAGCACAACACCAATTACTGCTTAAAGAAATAATTAACTTTATTGTGGCCAGAAAGATACACTACTCAACAGCAAATACAAGCAATTATTACCTTACTCCAGTTTCCTCACGTCGAGAATACTTCCCCTTTCACTTGTCAACAGATCACAGTTAATCCTCTCGCTAATGAGTCCGGTCCCGTACGCTGGCTGAAAATAGCTGCACTAGGTCTGTCACTCAGGATAAGCGCTCGCACTCGCTCGTAAAACACAACAACAACCACCGCTTGACAGGTCGCACTTATATAGCAGGCCGGTGACTCAATAAATGCTTCTAGATCCATCCAGGGTTCACGGCTTCTCGAGGTTTCCATCGCTAGCTCAGTCACGAATATCCTGGACCATCTCTTTGTCCTAGTAGCCCTGTTGTATAAGGCGCACGCAATACACGAGGCAGGGCACAGCCCAGCCCTGGGGCAGTTTTGACTCATGCGGCGAGCGATGACACAAACACACAGCCGTAACAGTACGATGACGGGGTAGTTGCCTTCCTTGACTAAATGAACCCGTTAACGACAGGTAATAAAAGCTCCTTGTAAATGAAACCCAACGAGTCGACATGTATTTTAATTAAACCTCCCGTGTTTAGTTCAACACTTCAAATACACTATTTTAGCATTCGTGTGTTTTAGGGCTGTGATTAACGTGGTTACCATTGCGACAAGTGTCTAGTTCAGTAGAGACATCTATATCGTATTTAAAGTGGTCACGAGAAGCTATGAATGTAGGACTAAAGGTCGTTCATAATTCCGATTCTTTTTCTTCTAGTGTCTGTGTCAATTTAATTTGAAAAACAAAATCTGTGCTACCTATGCTACTGCCAACAAAAAATCCAAATAAGTTACTAAATTGAAATTTGTTCCAAAGTGAGTGATCTAGGCCTATGCTCTCATTTCTTGGTGTAACATTAATAAATGTATTTATTTTCAAAGACAAATCCATGAGGGGCTGATGACCTAGCTGTCGAACAATAATAAGTTACTAACATATCCATTATTTGATATATCTCAAGGTAGCGGATGAAATTTTAACTTTTATCAGTAGACTATCTATTAAAATTATTGTTAATTAGATTTTTATTTTAATAATTATTAGTTTCATTATTGTTTTATTATTTTTTACAGTAATTATTTCTATAATTTTAATGTTCAATTTAATTTTTAACCATCAACCCACCCCGGCTTCGCCCGGTACTTTAACGGTTTACTCAGCGTAAGCTTAAAAGGAGCACGGACGGCAGGTCCCAGACGCAATTCAGAAAAGCCGAGGTGAACAGCGAAACTCCAAACACATCTTCTCTGAAGTCTTCACACGATACGACTCGACAGTTTGAGGCTGGGGTGATAGGCTCGCTCGCTTGAAAACTCGCTTTGAAGATAGTAATTTAAATTTACACTGAATGGAGATTGTTGGAAGAAATGAAAATATAAAATCACTTATAGTGGGCGATGTATTGAAGATAGGCATAATGCTGTCGCGGACTTTTTTTTTTAGAACTTTTCATGTTGAACAATTCTTACCCTCATAATAATTATATAGATATTGTGAACGGTTTGCTCAGCGTAAGCTTAACAGGTAGACTACATAGACGGCAGGTTTTTCTTCGACTCGATTTACTGAAATCGTTACTGCTCGGCTTCCTGTGGTCATAAATACTTTTTTTTCTACAGAAACCTACCTCGAGAAATCCTTTGCCGCATCAAAATCCATCCAGTGGTTCTCGAGATTACCCGTGACATCCAAGAATCGGGGACTTAGTTTTATACTAAGTAGAGATTTTAGTATCCTGTGTTCTTTTTCTTTGTTTTTGGCATGGGCCCACCAGTTTTACTTCCCCTACGAAGGAAGGCATACTGAACGATTTTAACGCTGTTAAAAATCCAACGACTTCGGCCGGATTTGAGCCCTCGATCTTGGGCATAGCAGTCCAGCATGCTACCGACAACGCCACCAAAGCATTGCAATACCAAGCAAGTCCCTTCAGATTCGTGGGACATGTTACAAACTGTATAATTACTATTAATAAAATTAAATTGAAATTATAATTACTTTTTTAAAAATTTGAATTGAGCCTCTAAGTACCGCATATTAACAATCAATTTCTTTTTTGTCTGGATGTTACTCTTGGCGGCTTTGACATCCAGTGTTTCTTCTGTCTCCTGGGCTCAGATTCCCCTCGAACATTTTGATAGTTTTTAACCATTTGTCGAAATTCAAATCTGTGGTGATATTTCGTAAAGATCACCCCATGGAGAATCTGAGGCCTAGACCACCCATGTTCCACACCGCCACGTGCCCCGGGCGGGACTAACCGCCACTGAACATAATTGCGCCGTGATTATTGAAATTTAAATACAATTGGCTATTAGAGACTGCGGGCCGACACGTGTGCGCTATGGAATGGCATGCGGGGATTCACCCTTGTCGTCCAGGCAAATGATGCCTGAATTAAAGCCCCAGCCACCGCCTTCCCCAATACCACAAGACTGGATGAAAGGGTCCTATGAGCTAAGACGCGCTTTGCGGTCCATGGTTCTCACCACCGGGTCTATCATCAACTAGATCAGTGGTTTCCAACCTGAGATACGCGTACCCCTTGGTGGTACGGGTACGACCCCCAGGGGCTCACATCTAGTGGGACGTGGGTTGGCGACCACGGGACCTCAGCTGAGTCCGGCATTGCTTCCACTTACTTACACTTGTGCCGGGCTCCTCTCTGTCTTCTTTCCTGTCAACCTCTCTTGGTCAAATCTTGTTCTCTTCCGACCCCGACGGTAGGTAGTCTTTTCCTTTTCCGCCTTCATTGTCCTTCTCTCATCTTTCCTGATCCCTCATTCTTCGAGGGATCAGTCTTCTTTTCCTTTTCATTATAATTCCTTTTCTCTTTAAGATTCCCGCCCTGTTTTTATGATTTGGCTCCCGGTGTCTCTAAATTACATTTTTGGAGTTTTTTTTTAACTCAACCACGTTTTCAATCTACATTGCACTATGAAAGTGTTTTCGATCTACTCCATTTTGTAAGTATTTTCAATCTCAGTTGCATTTTGTCAGTACAGTATTTTGAATCGCGAGCTTCCTCATATTGTGAGTATTTTGAATCTACCATACATTTTGTAACCATTTTCAAATACAATTGCATTTTTTATTTTCAATTTCAATTGCAATTTGTAAGTATTTTGAACCTCAATTGCATGTTGTACATATTTTCAATTTCAATTGAATTTTGTAAATAAATCGAATTTTAATTGCATTTTGTTGAGTATTTCGAATCTAAATTGCATTTTGTAAGTAATTTGAACCTAAACTACATTTTGTGCGTATTTTTCAATCTAAATTCATTTTATGAGTACTTTTCTTCTAAATTACCTTTTGTAAGTTTTTCCACTCTACATTTTGAGAGCCATTTCAATCTGAGTTCCATTTTGTATTTTCAGTCCAGCTTAATTTTCGTTATGGTTTCAATTTCATTGTCATTTTCGCTATCACCAAGACCATTAGGGGCCGATAACCTAGATGTTAGTCCCCTTAAAACAACAATTATCATCATCATCGTCAAGAATAAACGGTCAAGTCGGGCGCCATGTTCCCATCGTACGTCAAGGTCAACCCACCCTACCCCAGTCACTTTCACCGCTTTTGTCTTGATTTGTCTAATTTTGCCAAACTAATAGCTAGAATTAATTGGCTTTCAGAAAAATTGTAATTGTAGGCTATATTTTCCTCAGCTGAATGTTAATACATCTTCATTTGCACAAGTACGGTGTATAAAAGTAACATTGAAAATTATTTACCGGCCCCGTGGTGTTGGGGTAGCGCGCCTCCCTCTCACCCGGAGGCCCCGGGTTGGATTACCGGCTCCGTCAGGGATTTTAGAGGACTGGAACTCGGTGCACTCAACCTCGTGAGGACAATTGAGTAGCTGCCTGACAGTGAGGCAGCACCCCGATCACGAAAACCAAGATTAACGGCCGAGGGGACCCGATGCGCTGATCACGCGTCTGCAGGCCAAATGGCTGGGCAGCGGTCGCTTGGTAGGCCTAGGCCCTTCACGGGCTCTAGTGCCATGGGTTATTATTATTATTATTATTATTATTATTATTATTATTATTATTATTATATTCTATTGAAATGAAGTGCATACAAATAAATATTTTTTTAAATACTGTATAAAAAAGTGATAAATAGGTGTAAGTTATTATTAATGTTTGTATTAACTTCTGTACATATTGCCCATAAAATATTAAACGTTTTAAAAGTTTACTTTTAGATAAATATGTGTAAAGGGGTACGGAATAAACAAGGTTCGGAACCGCTGAACAAGATGAACTGTGCGTGGTGGCACATGTGACGTACATAGGACATGCAAACGCACAGAAATATCGCTGTGAAAGTGAGAATTACTCTACTTATGCACATTGTGCTAAAATTAAATTAAGAGCACAGGTTGTCATATAAATTCCAAGAACACCAATACACTATCAACAATGTTTGGGCAACCTTGGAGTAGTGAACCAAGGAACTGGGGGCTCGCCCTGGATCTTCACATCTATTCGGGCTAATCGCACGTTGCTTCCTAGCTAAAGGCTATGGTAGCTTCCTTCGCATTTATAGAATCATTTACTAATAAACACGAGAATAACACAGGTTATCTGAGATATTAAAGTCCCTCCCACGATAACATGTCCTCAATGATGTTTCTACTTGATCCGTTTCGAACACACACAACGTGAAACATTTCAAACACACATTCATTTAGGGGATTTTTGGTATCTTGGTCATGTGAGTGTGTGAAATTTGTCTGATATTGTGATGGCTGTATTAGTGTGTGTAGTTGTAATTCAGATCATATTTGGGAAGGAGGCAGCCGTGGCCATGAATGTTCACAACGCCTTTTGTAGTTAGAACTTCAATAGTACACCTGACACGCCTTTTGTAGTTAAAACTTCAATGGTACACCTGACAATAGAATCAATTTGGTACCAAATAAATTTAGTTCATAGTAGTTTCGTAGAAGCCATTGGACAAGTCTGCAATTTATCATGAAATCAGAACACCTGCCCCTAGTATATACAGTACATTCGGAATGGAATTTGAAATTTAGAGGTGGACACCTACATTTGAAAAGATTGTAAATAATTCAAACAATAGTACATAATACAACGAGCCTATAATGGCAATAATTAAGACACGAGGTTGTTCATAAAACGAGCGTAAGCGAGTTTTATAATTTCCATACGAGTGTCTTAATTACCATTATAGGCTCTTTGCATACGACTGTTTATGTTCGACGATAATTATAACTTCATTATATGTTTTAACATAAATATTCATAAATATCTGTTGAGATTGAGTCACTCGAATGTTGTGATCGGAGTGCAGTGCTGGGTAGGATATCCCTGTTTTCCAAGCTCTTCGACCGACCAACGCATGCGCTCTGTGTGCTTCAATGCCATATGTGCGGATTGTGCACCAGTATTCAGTAAAACTGTCACCGAAGTCATTTGAAAGCAATGTACTGTGTAGAAATTGGGTTTGGGGATATTAAGGTACAGTGCTATTTCTTGTCTCATATTTGCCAGTTTATTTACGCCAACATATGGACGGTGCACTTTCAGTAATTTATATAGACATTTTGAGCGCATGCGCGAAGGTATCCTTACCTAATTGGTCACACAACTGTTTCTTGAGCTCTGATTGGTGGGAGAAACTGTTTCATAATGAAACAAGATGTTCAGTAAAGAACATATAGCCTACTTTCAACTAAATGCATGGGTATTGTTATAATAACTCTTTGTCCTTTTCAAGGAGTATAATTGAATGTTGCACACATACATGGCCGCTATCTGAAAACTATTGGGCTGATGCTTCCCACAAAAAGCTATGTTGTTGCAAAATTTGGTAGATATCAAATTATTAGGTTGGTCATAATTTGATTTAAGCTTTTAATATTTGGTTGCCGCAATTCCGTTTCCGTCAAGATGGCGGCGATATAAAACATGACACCGAGGTGCCCTTTGCTAGTGCTACCTCTGCACCGAACTTCGTTCAATTCGGTTTTACCGTGTTGGAAAAGATAGGGGGAATCGATTTGCACACATACATGGCCGCAATCCGCAAATGATTTGGCTGATGACCTTGTAGTTTGGTCAAAAGACGCTCGCCATATGAATATATGTTGTTGCAAAATTTAGTAGAAATCGGATGATTAGGTTAGTCGTTATTTAATTTAAGCTTTGAACATTTAGGTGGCCGCCATTACGTTTCCGTCAAGATGGCGGCGATATACGACATGACACTGAGATGCTTTTTGCTAGTGCTACCTCTGTACCACATTTTGTTCAATTCAGTTTCACCGTGTTTGAATTGATAGGGGAATCGATTTGCACACATGCATGGCCGCCATCTGCAAACTATTGGGGTGATGATCTTGTAGTTTGTTGAAAATATGCTTCACACGTGTAGGTATGTTGTTGCAAAATTTGGTAGAGATCAGATTATTAGGTTGGTCGTAATTCGATTTAAGCTTTTAACATTTGGGTGGCCGCCATTACGTTTCCGTCAAGATGGCGGCGATATAAAACATGACACTGAGGTGCCCATTGCTTGTTTTACCTCTGTACCAAATTTCGTTCAATTTGGTTTCACCGTGTTCGAATTGATAGGGGGGGGGGGGGGGGGGGGACAGACATTCAGATTACACACACTCACACACTCACGCACGATTTTTGGCCCTATGTTGATCTCATGTCTACTTTCATTTTTTGCAAAAATCGAAAGTAGGCTAAAAGTAGTGTTATATTATAATACCGTTTTCTGACACATGATGTTTACATTTCGACATAAAAGATTAAATGAAACTAATAATTATAGGCTAATAATAAACAAAATTACGGGGGGGGAATCAGAATTCAATGTACACTGGATAATTTAGATTGCTGGCCCTATCCCACTCTCACTTATAAAGCGGATGATGCGATCAGCTGCCACCGCGTCGTCGCCTAATACAAGTTTGAGTGTCATCTGCAAACCAAGGTTTCTTCGTAAGTCAGCAAGATCCACACACTCGGTTAAAATGTGGGCCACGGTGAAAACGGCTCCACAGGTACAAAGTGGGTCTTCCCTTCTCATTAGGTACGAGTGGGTGGATCTTGTATGTCCTATCCTTAACCTACACAAAATGACAGACTCCCTCCGTGACCGGAAAGAGCTCCGCCACACGCGAGTAGTTCCCTTGATCGCTCTCAGGCATTGGGTCAGCTAGCCGACTCTCCCAGAATGACAGTACTTGTCGGCGTAACTGAGAGCGGGTACCTCCATTGGTCGAGGTGGCAGTGATACCGTCCTTCTTGCAGCTTGATCCGGTGACTCATTTCATTTCCCGCAATTCCCATGTGACGTGGAAGCCACAGCTGACTCCTCAACAAGCTGTCCATTAGGCGACCGTCAACTGATACACGAGAAACCTGGCCGCAAGTTCCAACACTAGCGCCAAAGCTCATACTGCGTCCTTGGCATTTTCATCGTGATAGTTCATCATTGGGAAGATGATATAAAGAACTCGACCGCAAAGCACAAGAGCTTCATAGTATTTATATTGAAATATTTTAGATGTGAATCACTGCTCTTGTTCATGAGTCTTCTGCCATGTCCGTACCAGGTTCGTACCCTGTTAAGGGCGACCTACGTTTAACGTTGGAGGTAAAAACCCGCTGGTGGGTGTTGTTCCACTCCTGTTGCAACGTTAAACTCGATCCGAACCAACATTTGGGCTTTTAAACACAGATGGAGAACGTGATTTCAAACGACCAAATTTATGAAGCACGTCTTCATGAATTGGGAGAACTACGTTCAGTGATATTTTTGTGAACTCACGGTCATATTCCCTTAGTCCTGGGGGTTCAGCACAGAAAAAGGGAGTCGATTTTACTGATTCATAGGCTACAAGTTGTTCATGATGATTAAGGTTCGGATGTTAAGGAAAAGTCATATTTTTTCCCGAGCTCATTTAACCCGAAATCTGAAAAATAAGTTTGAATGACGGGTCCCTGACCACGTTTAAAGCAATTTAATGTTGCCTATAAATGCATATTTCGGCCATTTTTATTGTTTTGGTCATATTTTAGTGGTATAAGGTCATATTTGATTATAATTTCAGCATTGTTGTTTAAATTGAGGCGTCGTTAACAAGGTAGTGTTATCTGCGTCGAGTTTCAAACACAGGATTTCCGAATAGTGTAGTGGATATATTTTTCTTTCTTTTTCCTGAACAGGCAGATAACAGGTTTAGAAGACCTGATTCCAAGAAAGCGCTCCTCTACGGACGTCATTTAGCATTTATTGTATGTTAGTGATACTCTACCTATCCCAAAATTTCATGTCATATTTCATAGTTTTAGGTAGATTTCATTAGAAAGCTAACTATTGCAATGGGTCCCATGTTTCGACTTCCGGAAAATTTCGACATATCTTCGCGTTTCACATCCCCCAGACCCCAAAACCACCGTCAGTTCAAAAGTTTATATATAATTTATGTATATATATATATATATATATATGTATATCAGTTTCTTGTGGACACGATAACTGCCGTAATTTTGCACCAATTACTTCGAATTTTTTACCGAAGATGTATTGTGCCCATTTAGCAAGAAATATGCCAATCACAGTATACCAGCGTAGCTCAATTCGGGATTTCGGGGCAGTGGTAAGTTCCCCCACTCTGTGATTCACATATTTTGGATTAATTAGAGGATACACTTGCAAAAATAACAACAAAATCAACTCCTATTTAAACATATTTAATTAATAAAATGAATGGCGCTACAAACATTTACAATTTAATTACTGACCCAAATATCAACTGCTTGTTCCAAATGAACAAGGGATCAAAAAATAAAATAAACAAATATTGAATTCAAAAGTGTGGTTTCCACATAAACCAACAATTCTTACTTAGTCTCACTTCCATAAAGCACTAACATTAAGTTTACATAACTCTGAGCTCTTTGGCTCCATGCATTTGCATTATTACGGTGTCATTCTTGTACACCTCAAACATTAGCTTTTATATTTTCTTATTTCTCAAAAACAAATATATAATTATATTTAAATTCAATGTTTTTGGGCATGTCCACACGTTCAGTTGTTATCATTTCTCTTTACTTCACAAACATATTAAGGTAATCAGAAAATCAATTGTGTACTCCAGAGCGTGAAGGTACTTGACACAGTCAAAAAACTATAGTTACTCCCGAACTCAGTTGCCTTCAATCAACTCGTGGAATCCCACATCCTTACATTATTACAATAGGGATTGTTATTTATCTCTTATGTCTTAATAGACCATCATCATATAAGAAACTACGATCTGAACCGGCAAACGAAATATCTATCTTTAAGGACCTCGGTTCAACGCCCGGGTCGTTTACAACTTTAAACACTCCTGGTGTATTCGTTTCTCTTTAAAACAGCTTACGAGACGGTCTCAGTTCCTTCTCGCTTTAAGAAGGCTAGACTCCACTACATGGGGTGCGATTTATAACACGTTAGGGTGGGGAGACATCCCGCCTGACCCAACATTTAGTAGCTTATTTTCAAGGCTTTCAAAACAAACCTCTCCATTCATTCAGTTCTGGGGAGACCGGGCTTTATTGTACCGTATACATTCAAACAACTATTCTTTGGTTCAAAGACCATTATCATATCCTTGGCATTTATTAATTATGAGAGGGTCCTCATTGATTGGGAAGATTAAATACACATACGACGACGAAGAATTTCAGGGGCTTTTATCATAAGAAGATCCTGCATTCGAATCTCTTCAGGTGCCTCGGGAACAAATCCCATACAGAGGGCTTATACAAAATGCGATTTAGAGTCGGCCGTGGCCCATATGACATACGCTCAATAATACCATATATTAGCTCCCTTTTTAAATACATACACAATGCCTCGTGATACTAATGTCACTAATAGAGGACTTACACAATTATCAATTCACTGCAATCAACTACCCTCCATAAGTAATGTACCAAGTATTTAACCACTACGCGTTCCTAGCGTGACACTTTAATATTATATTTGCGATCATTATGCGCTATGCATTATTTTAAGCCGAAATGTCTTCCCAAGAACTGGTAAATCTCTTTAGTAACAATTCATATTATTTTAATTCACATATTAATCTTTCCATGGTCGATAAATCGCTCCCTGTTTTAAAATATTCCATTGAACCTCATTTCTTACACATACGTTAAGGCTTAACGTTCTTATGTTCATATCAATTTATTTGATTTTTATTTAACATTTCCATATTTAATTATTATTATTATTATCTTTATTCTTTATACAAGCTCAAAGGCTATTTCTTTCATATCTCAACTTTACTTTATTTCAACGTCTTTCATGATAATTAAATGATATTTCGCTTGCTCTTATGACATTTGTTAAATACATTAACCCTTTATTCACATATTTCTCTACGGAATTTATTCTTGACATCATTATTCAAAATTTCTCTATTTATTTATTATTGTTCAGACCGTATTCTTGATTATTCAATATTCATTCATTAAAACACATCCCTTTCACTCTAAAACTCCGGTGAGTTGTACACAATCAATTTCTGACACCAAAATAAAAATGAATTTTGTACTTACATATTTTCAGATCATCCCATGATCTTAAATCTGGTGTGGCGTTTCATTTTTGGGCCCACTTCGAACTGTTTACACCATATTAAAGGTATTCATCTTACGTAAAAACACTTTTGGACCTATATCTAGAACACTTAATATTGACGACATTTTTATATACTGGTGTGTCCCTTTTGAACACATAATAACACTAAAAATATTATCTAACACACAATCTTGATTATTTTACACTTCACAATGACTCGATCACTAGGCCGTATCTCTGAGCCTACACACGTGATCTTCTTAAATTCCCGTTTCCAAGGGTGAGATTTATCTGATGTCGGCTTCCTATTCTGAAGAATCCGAAAGTCCCGAAACATCTACTGTTCCCTGGAGTTCAATTCTGCTATTCCTATCCTGGATAACTGGCTATTATCTCGCTTGAACGGCTTCTCTGTAGATCTGTCTATTGATCCTAACGAGAGTCTATATGGATCGAGGTCTCCTCTAAGACCTATAGATTAGTTTCTAGCAGCTAGCACTTTTTGATTCTAGTACTATTATAATTGTTCGCCTGCTATCTGGAGCTAATGCTTATAGTCTCCTATTCTATTTATTTGAACTGTTTTTTAACGCTCCTACGTTCGAACCTTATTCTGTTCTTCCTTTTTAGGTTGCTTCAACTTAAATAACAGTTTATCTGTCTGGTACGATACTTCCGTACGTTATGATCTGTTCGTTACATTTAACGACCTATCGCCTTTAAGTCCGACGTTCGCAGCCTGCTCTGACTATATCTTGCGAATCTTCACTTTAACTTGTATACAGTCGGCCTAAATCCTATAATTAGGATTTTCCTAATACTTCACTACGGCGATACTTTAAAATTTCGTCGTGAATGCTCCTCATGGAGGCAAGCAAGTCGTTACTACTGTGACGCCTGTGGCTATTGGATCCTACTTCGGCGGTATAAAACAGCGTTTTCTCCCCTCAAGGAGTACTGGTAGCTGTTATCGATGTAACGCGGAGTTACGTCCCCTCACGGACTGTTGGAATGATTACTTCTACGTCGTGGAGCAGCACTTCCCCTCACGGAATGCTCGTAGGACTGATGCGATGTGACGTGATACAGCACCTCTGGCTGTCTGAATACTGCATTCGGTGCTTATACTTGTTGCACAGTATGACCTCCCCTGAGGTTCATACGTTTGAAGACTTTGATGCAGCACCTCCGGTCACGGAGTGCTCGTTGTAACTGCTTGTGCGATGCGACACAGTGACGTGCCCTCAGGCTGTCTAAGACTGCATTCGTTGTGATGTGATACAGCACCTCCCCTCAAGGAGTCTGTCGTGAACTGCATATACGGTGATGTAGCCTTACGCCCCTCACGGGCTATTCGAAACTGCATGATTGGCTTGGAAACGCCCGAAGCTTTATACTGTTTTACTACAAAAAAATAAGACTCAAGCCTTTTCTGTGGTCAACTTCTAAAATAATGGTGCCACAAATATAAAATTCATACCTTCCGAAAGCTCGTCTTTTCAATGTCTAATGATCTTATTGCACCTAAGAATCGATCGTGCAATTCGGAGATATTAATTAATTTCTCGTCCTCACTTGTGTGGGTGTTGCATTCTTTTTGATCTCTCCCCTCCACAGAGGCTTAGGTAATTCACCGATGACGTCGTCTTACGTCGGCAGTTTATTTCTGCACAATTATTACATGGTTTCTCTATACTGAAAAATCTCTCATTCAAAATGGTTCACTGTACTGTGCTTGTTTACTCATTATTATGCTCGTAAACGTGTTAATTTTAATTATTCCTCTTCTGGTGCGTATGCGACGTTGTCAATTTCCAGCCACGTCAGCTTAAATTCCGATTCAGGCTTCTCTTTCTATCACGGTGGAAACTTCCACTCAGTTATTAATACTCGTGACCGGCCCTCTCTGAAATGTTGAGTGGGGTGATCTCATCTAAGGAGCAGCTGTCCCTAGTTGCTTGCACAATGTTAAGCTATATTCCTGGCTTAAAATCTCTCTCCGTTCCTTTAAGAAACTATACCTTTCTTTCATTTCTTCCTTAAGGACATTGGTTCGACCGTCATGGACCCTATGGCCCATGGGTTCATCTCTCCCCTCCTTAGGTAAATAAATTTTCGAAAATTTTGAGGAAATTTAATTCAATTTAATTTTGTATTTCCTTTCCGTCGAATCAATCATAACGTCATCCGTATTTACTGTTGTTTTTACTTCCTTTGAGTCGTATCCGGTAATTGTGTAGGTCGGGTATGCTCTGTCCCTACCCTTTCTTTCTTTCTTTCTTTCTTTGTCTGGACTTTAAGTTCCCAGAACCTCATTCTCCCTTACGGGTTTGGTCTATCCCTACCGGTTTCCTTATTTCATCATTTTCTTTCCTTAAATTGGAATTTTCTTCTTCAATAAATTCAATTATTTCTTTAATTTCCCAATATACTTTCTCCAATTCGCATTCGCACTCGAATACTTGAGCTCTATTTTCTATTTCTTCCTCATTCTTATTTATGTCAAAAGCGGATTCATCTCTAAATGTTTCCATGACCAGGGCTTGTTCATTTTCTTCATCAAAATCTTCGGGAGGGTAATATAATTTCAAATTTGCTGAATTCATGGTCACTTCGTGATCCGTTTCACAGTGCCGAATTCTATATGCGTTATTCCGCAAATCTCTGATTATCTGATATGGTCCGTGGTACATTTTCTGGAACTTCTTGTACACACGGTTCCCTGGATCCGAAATGGCTGGTCTTTTCACTAACACCATTTCTCCTGCTAATAATGGTCGATGATACCTCTTATGCCTATTTCTTCTCTGCCTCCTGTCGGCTTGAGCTTTTAGATGCTCAAAGGCTCTCCTAATTCGTACATCTCTTCCCGGCTGAGCGTCTGCTGGTCTAGGAATTACCAGATTCCAAGGTCTTTCTGGTTGCTCATTCCGATGTAACGTTATGGGTATCTCTCCTGTGGATTCATGGATTGTATTATTTATACAAAATTCAATAATATCCAAAATATCTATCCACTTCCAATTTTCTTCGGCACAGTATATTCTACAATACTTGGCCGTTTCTCTCATAACTCTCTCTACAGGGTTTGCCTCAGGATGGCGAATACTTGACAAAATTTGACGTATTCCAAGTCTTTCTAATTCTCGTCTGAACTCTACACTGGTGAAACAACTGCCGTGATCCGACAACAAATTCTCAGGTTTCCCCAGAATCGTTATCACTTTTTCTTTAAGTCGTTTTAACACCTGTTTGGTACTAGTCTTCTGTATGGGAGCAAGGACAACCATTTTAGTGAAGACATCCATAGCCACCATTATGTGTCGATTTCCTCTTCTTGCCTTTGGCAAAGGTCCAAAATTATCGATAGATATGATTTGGCCAGGCCTTTCAGGCAACAATGGTATAGGCTTCTGTCTCATCAGAAATGCATTAGGTTTAATCCTTTGACATAAATCACATGTCTTTAGCGTGTCCCTTACAGTTTCTCTCAGTCTCGGCCATATAAATGCTTCTTTCAGCATCGAGACTGTTTTGTCGACTCCCATATGTCCGAACGATCTATGGGCTAACCATACTATTTTCCTCTGCAAAATTGCAGGTACAACAATCCTTAACTTCGTATGGTCAGAGTCCACATACTTATATAATAACCCATTATAAAACGTGTAGTCCTGTGCTATCTTCTCAGCTTCCGTGTACGCTGGTGTTCCTCTTATCAAGCTTCCCTCAAGGAATGATATGAGCATGTTCATCCATGGATCCTCCCGTTGTCTTTGACTCATGCTTCTTAACTCATTAAGAGTACGCTGATCCCTGTTTTCCAAATCTATAGCCATTACTTCCTCTTCTATGGACTCTGGCTGTCTACTTAAGTAGTCTGGAACTATGTTTTCCTTTCCTGGGCAATACTCTATCTTGACATCAAATTGTTGAATATATAAAGCCCAACGCATCAACCTTTGACTGGATAAATCAGTCTTCATCAAAAAGGTTAAGGCTTTATGATCCGTCCTTAGAATGACCTGAAACCCATATACGATCTTCCGCCAATATTGCAACGCGTGCAATATCGCTAACAGCTCGATCTCGCTGATCGTATAATTTTTCTCGTGTGGTTTCAGTCTCCGACTTGTGAAAGCTAGATAGTTCTTCTTATCAGGGTTTTCCGGGTTCTCCTGATATAGCATTGCCCCTATTCCAATCTGGGATGCGTCTGTCTGAATAATAAATCTCTGATTAAAATCAGGATATCCTAGCTTCACGTAATTTAAGAGCATTTCCTTGGCCTCCACGAATGCTTTCTCTGCTTCCTCCGTCCATTTCCACTTGCCCCCCTTCTTCAGAAGGTCCTGTAGTGGTGCAACAGTTTTGGTGTATGATGGACAGTGTCCTGAGAAGAACCCAATCAATCCCAAAAACTGGCGAACGTTCTTCACTTTCAAAGGCCTTGGAAAATCCCTTATCGATTCCAATTTGCATGGATTTGGTTTAACACCATCCTTGTCAATCACATGCCCTAAAAATGTCACTTGCCTTTGACAGAAGTTCGACTTCTTTAAATTTATCTTAAAATTTGCCCTTCTTAGGTCTTCTAATAATTTCTTCAAATTTTCTAAATGTTCCTCAATGTTCTCCGAGGTAAGCAAAATGTCATCTACGTATCGGATAGTGCACTCTTTCACTTCCTCTGACAGGTTTCGATCCAGCGCTCTTATTAATGCCGATCCTGCAGTCTTTAATCCAAACGGACATCTTCTAAAGCAGTATGTTTGTTGATCGAACTGAAATCCAGTCAACAAGCTGGTTTTCTCTTCCAGTTCGAGATGATGATATGAAGAAGTCATGTCAATATTCGTAAAAATCTTCTTGCCTTTAAACTTCCTCAGTATTTCTTTTATGGGTGGTGCCGAATCATTTTCTGGTATAATTTTTGCATTTAGATTTCTGGCATCTAAACACACCCTTACTGAGCCATCCGGTTTACTCACAATCACTAATGGACTAACATATGGTGTCGCCATCTTTTCTATAACACCTGCATTCATCATCTCCTGCAGTGTTTTCTTGGTTTGTGGGTAATGTTTTTCCGCAACCGGGTATGGTTTTTGTTTAAACGGTGCCCAATCGTTGACTTGGAACGCGTATTTAAAATTTTCAATCTTCCCTGGCTTGGAATCAAATACGTCCCTATAATCCAATAATAATTTCTTTAACTGTTCCTTAATTTCGAGGCTGACTTTAGCTTCCTCTGCTTTTCCTGACAGGTTGGTCTCGAACTCATTTTCCACATTATCTTCGAGTTCTATGTTGAGGACTTCAAATATTTTTTCTATGTCCTTATAATCTTCCTCAATCACTTCTTCCATATGCCATACCTGTTCTGCTATTTTCGCCTCCTGATCCTGTAAGTTAATGTTTTGCTCATCCACATCCTCTCTTTGAATTCTAATGCAGTTTTGCGCTAGGTCTATAATGACCTTGTTCTCACGGATAAAATCAATACCTAATATGACATTATACGGTAATTGATTTACCAGCAAAAAGCACTGCGAAATTTCAGCGTTACCCATGATTAAATCAATGTATACCTGAAATTTACATGTCAAAGATTTTTCAGGGATAATTCCCTTAATCTTTACACTTGATGTGGGAATCTTTAGTACTCGGCCCCTTGTTTCCAATTCACTTAAAAGGGTTTGTGTAATTAGACTTATTGTGGATCCGGTATCAATCAATGCTCTGACCAGTAATCCTTCTATCCTAAGCATAATTATAGGTAGTTCTCTTTTAACAGGTGGGATTCCTTCCACATCCTCGTTAATTAGTTCATCTGGTCTAGCTATCCAATTTACAATTTCTACCTCCTCCCAGCTCCTGGTATGTTTCCACTTTTGACAATTTAAATTTGGAGTTTTTTATCCTGAGGGCTCCCTTTTCCCTCATTCTTTAGCTGAGCTTGTAGTTCCAAGCTTTGAGCTCCATCTAGTCGGTCGGGTGATTTCCTGTTCTTGATTGCCTCACTCCAACGGACTTTTTGCCTATCAGGTTCATCTGGTCTTTCGTTCATATAACGAAGACTCTCCTGATATCTTTCTTCTATTTCGGCCCGATATTCATCATCCCTCTCGTCTGGCCTTACATTTCTCCTGGGATAATTCTCCCATTTCTTTCTATTGTCCGGCCTTTGCTGGTTATTATTATAGGGTCGGCTTTCCTGTTGCCTATAACCCGTCGTTCTAGGATTCCTTCCTCGATATCCTCCCCGGTAATATGGCTGTATCCTTCTATGCTCCTGGTGCCCATACTCTCGATCTCGTCCTTGAGTATCCGTACTGGTGGATTGATTCCTGGTCGCTGGTTTTTCTCCAGTTTCCTGACTGCTGGCCATGTGTACTTGCTCAGTTTGTCTCTGATGCCGAGGTGTTACGTGCGAAGTCGTCATATCTAACTGACGTAATACGCTTTCCACTTCCACAGCACTTCTGGCTTTGGATGAGATTAGCAGCCTCTGAATCTCATGTGGAAGCTGTCTTGCAATGGCGGCACACAGGTCGTTTTCTGCCGGAGCAATATCCAGTTCGCGGAATTTACACAGCTGAGCAGTGAAAAATTCCGAGTATTTAGTAGGCGCGTTGGTGCTGTACTTCCTAGAGTACAGATCTAGCCTTAAGTTTTCTTGGACATCTGCTGCCCAATATCGCTTTAAAAATGCTTCCCTAAAGCCTTCCACCGTATCAAAAGTGTATCTGAAGCTTCTGAACCAGGTGAGACAATCACCTGCCAACAGCTTTTCAATAGCTCTCAGTCTCCGATCCTGAGGAACCTTCATTTCATTTAGATACTCTGCCACTTCTTTTAGCCAGTATTTTGGAGTAATCGACATGTTATTACCCGTAAACTTTACTGGTCTGTCCTCATTGGATTTTATAATGTTTATTATTTGGCCATTGGTCTGATTCGTGTACGGGGTTGACATCGCCATTGGATATCCTGGGATCTTATAAGGGCTCTCCCCTCCTAAGTCCCTCTCCGTATCTGTGCCTTGTTCACGGGAATCTACCCATCCTGTCTTTGGAAACTCCTCCTGATTTTCGAATTCTAACTTCCTTTCTCTACGGGCACTTTCTTCATTTGCCATGAGTTGGATTTCCATTTGACTATTCTTCAGTTCCGTCCTCTCCAATCGGGATCTTAATTCATTCTGAATTCTTTCTTGATTCATTTTAATATCTTCCTCTATCTTTTTGAGTTGAAATTTCTCATCCCTGAAGCTATCCCTAAATCCATTTATTTGGTCTTCTACCTCTTTCTTAATGATCTTAGCATGTTGGTCTATAATTTCTGGCTTAACGTCACCTATGGTCTCTAAGCCCTCTCGTATCTCCTTTATTTGCTTCTCCACTTCTTTTCGTCCTTTGACCATATCTATTTTCATTCCTTCAAGCCTTCCCTCGGTCTTCTCTTGACTCTTATATAACTTCATCATTTCATCTTGGACCTGACTAATTTCCTTATTGGTTTTTCCTACATGAACCTTTAATGTTCCGATGGTTTCCTGAACCTCAATAATACCCTGACTTATTTCATTTATTTTATGGGTACTTTCCTTACTTTCGTCCTCTCGTTGTTTTCTTTCACCCTGGAGATGCCCCTCGTAGATACCTAATCTTCGATTTATTTCACCCTCATACTTCTTTAAGTTATCATCTACCTGCCCGGTAAACAGCTCAAATTGATCTTTCATATTCCGCGCATCCTTTATATTTTGATTTTTCATCTCAGTTACCTCAGTCTGAACTACACCGATTTTGTTCTCTAGGGTCCCTACTTTCTCCTCAACCTTTCCAAATCGGGTCCCTAGCTTATTCACGCTTTGTTTTATTTCATCCCTGGATGCCTTACAAATATCGCTGTTAGATTTTATCTGAGCTTCCAATTCTTTCTGCACACCTTGGATCTGGGTTACAAGTTTCTTTTCACACTCATTACCCTTTGTTTCTATGTTAACTAATTTAGTTGCTAACATTTTAAAATTTTCTTTACATGTATTTTGGGACTCTACCATATTTTTGTTCATAGTCTCTATTTGGACTTGTATTCCTGAGTAAACTCCTTTTCTTTCCTCTTTAATTTCACTTAACTTAGTCTCCAACTTAGTGTCAAAACCTTGGAACTTGTTATTTATTTTATCTATCTCAGCCTTTACTTCATTGTTCATTGTTACACAGTTAGCCTCGATAGCTTCTAACTTAGTTTCCATGGCCTTACCTTTAACTTCGATATTCTCTAATTTAGTGCCCATATTATTACTGTTAGTTTTTAGTGACTCTAAACTTTCAGTTATGGATCCTAACCTTTCTTTATTTTCATTCTGTTGGCTATCCAACTTATTTAAACTCTTATTTATGGATTCGAACACTTCGTTATTTTCATCCTTTTGGAGGCCCAATGTCTTGTTTATAGCCTCCAACTTCTCATTACTATCGGCTTTTATCGCCTCCAAAAGCCCCTGAAATTCCTCACTCAATACCATCTTATGAGAATACAGTGGGCCACAAATGCCACCACACTAGTACATGCTTGAGAGATGATACTCTGAATCCGTGTCCCAATTTCTTCTAAAATATTACCTTGGTACGGGTATTCACTTACAACGTACCCTTTTACTACTTTTATTCAATTTCATAAACCTTTATGGAAGTGTCCAAAATTCAAAATTTCGAAAAACCATTTTTTTCAAAAAATGAAAATTTTGATTTCTCGAGAAAACTCGGGTTTTCCCTAGGAAAACTCATCCCTGCGTACTGGGCGCCAAAAAGATTAATTATTTGCTAGGGGGTTTGTAATGTAATATATTCAGGGCTGCTCGGTATGAGTTTCCAGGGACCCATGCGGTCAGTTAATATTTTACGTTGTAGCTTTTCCTATCATTACTTTAATTTTACATGATATGACCGACTTAAGTGTTCCTCTAGTTATTAATCCAGCACAGTATTTATATATCCCCCTGTGCCCATTTAGCAAGAAATATGCCAATCACAGTATACCAGCGTAGCTCAATTCGGGATTTCGGGGCAGTGGTAAGTTCCCCCACTCTGTGATTCACATATTTTGGATTAATTAGAGGATACACTTGCAAAAATAACAACAAAATCAACTCCTATTTAAACATATTTAATTAATAAAATGAATGGCGCTACAAACATTTACAATTTAATTACTGACCCAAATATCAACTGCTTGTTCCAAATGAACAAGGGATCAAAAAATAAAATAAACAAATATTGAATTCAAAAGTGTGGTTTCCACATAAACCAACAATTCTTACTTAGTCTCACTTCCATAAAGCACTAACATTAAGTTTACATAACTCTGAGCTCTTTGGCTCCATGCATTTGCATTATTACGGTGTCATTCTTGTACACCTCAAACATTAGCTTTTATATTTTCTTATTTCTCAAAAACAAATATATAATTGTATTTAAATTCAATGTTTTTGGGCATGTCCACACGTTCAGTTGTTATCATTTCTCTTTACTTCACAAACATATTAAGGTAATCAGAAAATCAATTGTGTACTCCAGAGCGTGAAGGTACTTGACACAGTCAAAAAACTATAGTTACTCCCGAACTCAGTTGCCTTCAATCAACTCGTGGAATCCCACATCCTTACATTATTACAATAGGGATTGTTATTTATCTCTTATGTCTTAATAGACCATCATCATATAAGAAACTACGATCTGAACCGGCAAACGAAATATCTATCTTTAAGGACCTCGGTTCAACGCCCGGGTCGTTTACAACTTTAAACACTCCTGGTGTATTCGTTTCTCTTTAAAACAGCTTACGAGACGGTCTCAGTTCCTTCTCGCTTTAAGAAGGCTAGACTCCACTACATGGGGTGCGATTTATAACACGTTAGGGTGGGGAGACATCCCGCCTGACCCAACATTTAGTAGCTTATTTTCAAGGCTTTCAAAACAAACCTTTCCATTCATTCAGTTCTGGGGAGACCGGGCTTTATTGTACCGTATACATTCAAACAACTATTCTTTGGTTCAAAGACCATTATCATATCCTTGGCATTTATTAATTATGAGAGGGTCCTCATTGATTGGGAAGATTAAATACACATACGACGACGAAGAATTTCAGGGGCTTTTATCATAAGAAGATCCTGCATTCGAATCTCTTCAGGTGCCTCGGGAACAAATCCCATACAGAGGGCTTATACAAAATGCGATTTAGAGTCGGCCGTGGCCCATATGACATACGCTCAATAATACCATATATTAGCTCCCTTTTTAAATACATACACAATGCCTCGTGATACTAATGTCACTAATAGAGGACTTACACAATTATCAATTCACTGCAATCAACTACCCTCCATAAGTAATGTACCAAGTATTTAACCACTACGCGTTCCTAGCGTGACACTTTAATATTATATTTGCGATCATTATGCGCTATGCATTATTTTAAGCCGAAATGTCTTCCCAAGAACTGGTAAATCTCTTTAGTAACAATTCATATTATTTTAATTCACATATTAATCTTTCCATGGTCGATAAATCGCTCCCTGTTTTAAAATATTCCATTGAACCTCATTTCTTACACATACGTTAAGGCTTAACGTTCTTATGTTCATATCAATTTATTTGATTTTTATTTAACATTTCCATATTTAATTATTATTATTATTATCTTTATTCTTTATACAAGCTCAAAGGCTATTTCTTTCATATCTCAACTTTACTTTATTTCAACGTCTTTCATGATAATTAAATGATATTTCGCTTGCTCTTATGACATTTGTTAAATACATTAACCCTTTATTCACATATTTCTCTACGGAATTTATTCTTTACATCATTATTCAAAATTTCTCTATTTATTTATTATTGTTCAGACCGTATTCTTGATTATTCAATATTCATTCATTAAAACACATCCCTTTCACTCTAAAACTCCGGTGAGTTGTACACAATCAATTTCTGACACCAAAATAAAAATGAATTTTGTACTTACATATTTTCAGATCATCCCATGATCTTAAATCTGGTGTGGCGTTTCATTTTTGGGCCCACTTCGAACTGTTTACACCATATTAAAGGTATTCATCTTACGTAAAAACACTTTTGGACCTATATCTAGAACACTTAATATTGACGACATTTTTATATACTGGTGTGTCCCTTTTGAACACATAATAACACTAAAAATATTATCTAACACACAATCTTGATTATTTTACACTTCACAATGACTCGATCACTAGGCCGTATCTCTGAGCCTACACACGTGATCTTCTTAAATTCCCGTTTCCAAGGGTGAGATTTATCTGATGTCGGCTTCCTATTCTGAAGAATCCGAAAGTCCCGAAACATCTACTGTTCCCTGGAGTTCAATTCTGCTATTCCTATCCTGGATAACTGGCTATTATCTCGCTTGAACGGCTTCTCTGTAGATCTGTCTATTGATCCTAACGAGAGTCTATATGGATCGAGGTCTCCTCTAAGACCTATAGATTAGTTTCTAGCAGCTAGCACTTTTTGATTCTAGTACTATTATAATTGTTCGCCTGCTATCTGGAGCTAATGCTTATAGTCTCCTATTCTATTTATTTGAACTGTTTTTTAACGCTCCTACGTTCGAACCTTATTCTGTTCTTCCTTTTTAGGTTGCTTCAACTTAAATAACAGTTTATCTGTCTGGTACGATACTTCCGTACGTTATGATCTGTTCGTTACATTTAACGACCTATCGCCTTTAAGTCCGACGTTCGCAGCCTGCTCTGACTATATCTTGCGAATCTTCACTTTAACTTGTATACAGTCGGCCTAAATCCTATAATTAGGATTTTCCTAATACTTCACTACGGCGATACTTTAAAATTTCGTCGTGAATGCTCCTCATGGAGGCAAGCAAGTCGTTACTACTGTGACGCCTGTGGCTATTGGATCCTACTTCGGCGGTATAAAACAGCGTTTTCTCCCCTCAAGGAGTACTGGTAGCTGTTATCGATGTAACGCGGAGTTACGTCCCCTCACGGACTGTTGGAATGATTACTTCTACGTCGTGGAGCAGCACTTCCCCTCACGGAATGCTCGTAGGACTGATGCGATGTGACGTGATACAGCACCTCTGGCTGTCTGAATACTGCATTCGGTGCTTATACTTGTTGCACAGTATGACCTCCCCTGAGGTTCATACGTTTGAAGACTTTGATGCAGCACCTCCGGTCACGGAGTGCTCGTTGTAACTGCTTGTGCGATGCGACACAGTGACGTGCCCTCAGGCTGTCTAAGACTGCATTCGTTGTGATGTGATACAGCACCTCCCCTCAAGGAGTCTGTCGTGAACTGCATATACGGTGATGTAGCCTTACGCCCCTCACGGGCTATTCGAAACTGCATGATTGGCTTGGAAACGCCCGAAGCTTTATACTGTTTTACTACAAAAAAATAAGACTCAAGCCTTTTCTGTGGTCAACTTCTAAAATAATGGTGCCACAAATATAAAATTCATACCTTCCGAAAGCTCGTCTTTTCAATGTCTAATGATCTTATTGCACCTAAGAATCGATCGTGCAATTCGGAGATATTAATTAATTTCTCGTCCTCACTTGTGTGGGTGTTGCATTCTTTTTGATCTCTCCCCTCCACAGAGGCTTAGGTAATTCACCGATGACGTCGTCTTACGTCGGCAGTTTATTTCTGCACAATTATTACATGGTTTCTCTATACTGAAAAATCTCTCATTCAAAATGGTTCACTGTACTGTGCTTGTTTACTCATTATTATGCTCGTAAACGTGTTAATTTTAATTATTCCTCTTCTGGTGCGTATGCGACGTTGTCAATTTCCAGCCACGTCAGCTTAAATTCCGATTCAGGCTTCTCTTTCTATCACGGTGGAAACTTCCACTCAGTTATTAATACTCGTGACCGGCCCTCTCTGAAATGTTGAGTGGGGTGATCTCATCTAAGGAGCAGCTGTCCCTAGTTGCTTGCACAATGTTAAGCTATATTCCTGGCTTAAAATCTCTCTCCGTTCCTTTAAGAAACTATACCTTTCTTTCATTTCTTCCTTAAGGACATTGGTTCGACCGTCATGGACCCTATGGCCCATGGGTTCAGTATACCTATAAAATCTCGGTCGAGTTCGTTACTGGGCTAAATCGGTCGAAGGGGGTGAAAATGGGGGGCTTTTTTCGAAAAAGTGAAATTTCGCTATAACTCTCTTAATACGTGCAATATCGAATCCATTCAAAGTTCATAATATGTGTCGGATAAGTGCCAAAAATTTATGTCAAATAAGATTTTTGATAGCACCAACCATTGACCAAAGGGGTGGAAAAAAGTGGGTTTTTCGGGAAACATTAATCATATCTCTCTTAATAGGCACAATATCAAAACCGTACAAAATGGACAATATTCCCCTAATAATTACCTAAAACTTTTGTCTGAAAGAATTTTTGATATGACCCACCATTACGCCAAGGGACGAGAAAAATGATTTCGGAATTATAAGAAAATGCCAAGAGCTATCAGTGGTTGCCATGGCAACACTACTAAATTGATGAGGCATGGACCATCAGACGTTGCCATGACAACGCACTTGCACGAGATCAGATTCAGTATTTCCATCTGATTAAGTGGTTGGTTGGTTGGTTCTTAAGTTTAGGGGCTGCGACAACGCGGTCATGTAGCCCCGTGTACTTTGGGTGTGTGTAGAATCTGTCTGATAACCGGTGTTAATTGTGATGACTGTATTAGTGTGTGTTATCTGTTTGTTAATTTAAGTACTGCAACTAACAATTTTTCAGATAGTTCCTACTTTTGCCGCCAAGCGCCACTGTCAACGACTACGAGGCCAAGTTCAGAACTGAGCTACTAGACGCCGCCGCAGTCGGCTCTTGGCAACGAACATAGAAACCTAAGAGCGTTGTATACATTCTTAACCTATCCAATTTAGCTTCACACAGGTGCAATTAGTGGAAGGATCTTTAACATGCCATAAATCTATGACATGGGACCGCCGGCTTTACTTCCCCTCCGAAGGAAGGCATACTGAGGGATATTTAACGCTCTTAAAAAATCCGACGGCTTCGGCCGGGTTTGAACCCGGTATCTTGGGCATAGAAGCTCAGCATGTTACCGACTACGCCACCAAAGCCACCTGATAAAGTGGGAAGCGGCTTCGGTGACGTAACTGGTAGCATGCTGAATGTCTATGCCCAATGTCGCGGTTTCAAAGCCGGCCGAAGTCGTCGGATTTTCTAAGAGCACTAGAATCCCTCAGTATGCTTTCCTTTGGAGGGGAAGTTCCAACGTTCGTTGCGAGTTGATGGTTGGGGTGGCATCTAGTAGCCAAGTTCACAGCTAGGTGTCGTTGACGGTTGTACCTGGTAGCAACATTAGGAACTACTGCTTGAAATTGACCGTCTGCAGTACTTACATGAATTAAGACTAATACAGCCATTACAATTCACACCGTGTATCAGACAGATTCTACACTCACCCAAAGTACACGGGGTTAGATGACCGCGTTGTCGCAGCCCCTAAACTGAGGAACCAACCAGAGGTAGATTTCGTTAGAAAGCTAACTATTGCAATGGGTACCATGTTTCGACTTCCGGAAAATTTCGACATATCTTCGCGTTTCACATCCCCAGGCCCCAAAACCACCGTCAGTTCAAAAGTTATATATAATTTATGTATGTATATGTATATCAGTTTATTGTGGACACGATAACTGCCGTAATTTTGTACCAATCACTTTGAATTTTTTACCGAATACGTATACCTATAAAATCTCGGTCGAGTTCGTTACTGGGCTAAATCGGTCGTTGGGGGGTGAAAATGGGGGGCTTTTTTTTCGAAAAAGTGAAATATTGCTATAACTCTCTTAATATGTGAAATATCGAATCCGTTCAACATTCATACTATGTGTCGGATAAAGCCCAAAAATGTATGTTTGAAGAGTTTTTTTATAGCACCAACCATTGACCAAAGGGGTGGGAAAAAGTGGGTTTTTCGGGAAACATTAATCATATCTCTCTTAATAGGCACAATATCAAAACCGTACAAAATGGACAATATTCCCATAATAATTACCTAAAACTTTTGTCTGAAAGAATTTTTGATATAACCCACCATTATGCCAAGGGATGAGAAAAATAATTTCGGAATTATAAGAAAATGCCAAGACCTATCAGTGGTTGCCATGGCAACACTACTAAATTGATGAGGGATGAGCCATCAGACGTTGCCAAGATAACGCACTTGCACGAGATCAGATTCAGATTTCCATCTAAGTGTGAAGCGGCTTCGGTGACGTAACTGGTAGCATGCTGAATGTTTATGCCCAAGGTCGCGAGTTCAAAGCCGGCCGAAGTCGTCGGATTTTCTAAGAGCGCCAAAAATCCCTCAGTATGCTTTCCTTTGGAGGGGAAGTTCCAACGTTCGTTGCGAGTTGCTGGTTGCGGTGGCATCTAGTAGCCAAGTTCACAGCTAGGTGTCGTTGACGGTAGTACCTGGTAGCAACATTAGTAACTACTGCTTGAAATTGACCGTCTGCAGTCCTTACCTGAATTACAGACTAATACAGCCATCCCAAAGTACACGGGGTTACATGACCGCGTTGTCGCAGCCCCTAAACTGAGGAACCAACCAAAATCTCTGCGGTAGATATAATTTTGCGTGAAGAAGTAACAGACCGTTACATAGTTGCACATCAGTGTCGAAACCTAGCATAAGGACAGTGTGACCACAAGTATAAAAATGGATCCCAAATGACAAGAAGGTTACCGTTCCCATAAGACAATAAAATGTTTAAAATAAGCATAAAATGACGAAAATCAAAGTTAATTAAGCTCCAATTATAAAATACCTTCTCGCATTAAATGAAGTCTGATCCTTCTACGAAAATCTGCATATTCTGCCTATTTTCGCCTATCCCCTAGTTTGTCCGGTGAAATCTACCTCCGCCTTCCGGCGTGCCGAGAGGACTTTTTTTAGTACATATTTTACAGTTTTTAGGTCATATTTAGCTAGTTTGTAGGGCATATGTTGTACTTCTTTGGGTCTTCAACTTCCGAACCGTGATGATGATCATTAGAGACTAGAATTATAGCCACTAAAACAGTTAAAATAGGCAGGCATAGCCTATAGGCTCTTAAAATAGCCAAAATAGGCATGTAAATAGGCACTAACGTGTAAAATAGGCAACAAAATAGGCATGAATTTTTTTTTATAATTTAATAACATATTTAATTACTATAATAAGAAATAACAACAAGCAAATTTTCAATGTTTCAATGTTTTCTGGTAATAAGTTTAAGCCTCCGTGGCTTAGGGGGCAGCACGCTGGCCTCTCACCGCTGGGTCCGTGGTTCAAATCCCGGTCACTCCATGTGAGATCTGTGCTGGACAAAACGGAGGCAGACAGGTTTTTCTCCGGGTACTCCGGTTTTCCCTGTCAAAAAATGTAATTCCAGCAACAATCTCCACTATTATTTCATTTCATCTGTCATTCATTTAATCATTGCCCCAGAGGAGTGCGTCAGGCCTCGGCAGCCGGCACAGTTCATATCCTCGCCGCTAGATGGGGGCTTCATTCATTCCATACCTGACCCGGTCGGAGACTGGAAGCAGGCTGTGGATTTTCATTTTCTGGTAATAAGTTTGTTCTCCTGTCATGAATAATGTTTTCATATTGAGAGAAAGATCTCTCAACACCACATGAAGTGATTGGGCAAAACTTTAACGAAGCCACTGTATCTGGTTTTAGGTCAATTGCTTCATCTACCTCACCTCGTAGCACACTGGCTACCATTACCACTGCTTCCCATCCTGGATTCCTCTGCAGGACCCTATCAAACTTTTCCCTGACAGCGGCTATCTTCCCAGAGGTTCCTTCCAAACTTCCCCTGACTACTTCAACAATCCTACATGACTCAACCAGGTTCCACTGTTCTCTATTTTCTGTTGCCTGCAATAGATCCTGCATGATGTGTACCCACAAGCCTGCAATCCTCGTTGGAAATTAGAAAACCGCGTAATTTGAAATTGTGGCATTCGCCCATAACCTTACTTTTTGCCACAATTTAGCAAGACTCTAGAGGGGATGCTGGAGGCTTGTTGGCAGCTTCGGGGCCATAACCTGGGAGCTTAACGCTCCCCCAGACTAGAGCCACACGTAGCGCTGGTGAAAGTTACTCGCGACTTTTTCAAAAAAATTGTAGCCTATCTAAATTGTAAATCTCTATTTTCACAGGAATGAGTCAGAGTTCAAAATACCAATTTTTAATTTTCATCCACTCTGGGACAAGACACCAATAGCGTTCTAACTCCTCGTTCAGTAATTAAATGATTATTTACATTATATATATAAATTATTGAGAGTTCATGTCTAATACAGCATTGCAACAAAACAACTTGCCACAATACATAAATTAATAGGCCTATAAATGCTACAATGAAATGCGATCGTACTTCTCAATCACATAAACATAAAAGTAAACAAACGAATTAACTCTTTACAGCAAGCTTGGCAGAAGACTACTCTTCCATCGGTAGTGAAATTGGTATCCCCTGTGATCCACTGCTTCAGCCAATAAGACTTCGATAATTTATCTTTCGGCATTGCCACGGACACACTTCTTCTTCGCAATAAATCACACAAAGTTCTGAAACTGAAGTGAAGGTAACTTCTGATGGAAATTTCCCAAGCGTTATTTCTGGTGACTTCCGAGAATTCCCATTCGTTTTCGTGGGGTAAACACATATTGAGAAATGAGAGTATAATTCTGTCGAGCGCACCAGCTGCAATATAATACAATTTAAAATACGGTCAAAAGACATCAAATAGGCAATTATACTCCAAACAGGCACAAACCCTTTATAGGCACAATAAAACCAACGAAATCTAGCCTAAAAGAACCTAAAACAGATTTATATCTCGAAAGCCTACGTTTCTAAACATAGGAATAAAATAGGCAAATAGGCAAATTCCCGTCTCTAATGAGCATTAATGACAAAGAGTACATTTCTTGTTATTCATACAAATCTTTCTATAATATCCCACTCATCGAGGCGTGAGCGATTCATGCTTCTATGTTCTGCAACACCATAACAACTCTGCTGTTGAGTAATAATAATAATAATAATAATAATAATAATAATAATAATAATGTTTTAATGTTTTTACGTCCCTTTTAACTGATGTGGCTTTCAGAGACAACGCGACGCGGTCTTTAGCGTGCCAGTAAACTGTTCCCTCGCACACTCAAATGCCAACCGACTGCGCCGTGACTCCATTCTGCAACCTTGGATACAGCAGGCGAGAATGTTACCGCTACGCCATGCAACCGGCCCAAATGAAGTTTAACTTGCAGGAAAAACCCTTTATGTGACAAGTCTATCATCATAGGAAGAGAGGGGAGTGTCGACATTCCAGCTGACTGGAGTCACTTTGTCTGGTCCAAGGAAGTGACTGATCGTATGGAATGTTTCAATCGCTCCCATCATGACATCATCGGGCCTAGCCCCGCCCGCCTCAAGAGAAAGGGCCACCACGTGTGTTTCTTTTCTCAGGTCACTTCCTCATTCTTAATTCATTTATTGTTAGTTCAATTTACTGGCGATCAACGCATGTGAGATTAAAAAAGGTAATTTAGAAGGAAGATACTCACAAAAGGAATAGATTGAAAAATACGCACAAAATGTAGTTTAAGTTCAAAATACGCACAAAATGCAATTGAAATTAAAAATACTTACAAAATGCAATTGAAATTGAAAAAGCTTATAAAATGTACGGTATGGTAGATTCAAAATACTCACAATATGTGGAACCCCGCATTCAAAATACTGTCCTGAGATAATGCAATTGAGATAAAAATTACTTATAAAATGGAGTTTAGTTCGAAAATACTTACAAAATGCAATGTAGATTGAAAATACTTACGAAATGTGCTTGAGATTCAAAATACACACAAAATGTAATTTAGGGACACGGGGAGCCAATTCATAAAAACAGTGCGGGAATCTTAAAGAGAAAAGGAACTAAAATGAAAAGAAAAAGACGGCTGACCCCTCGAAGAATGAGGATCAGGAAAGATGAGAGAAGGGACAATTAAGGCGGGAAAAGAGGAGACTCCCTAGGCCTCGGATACACTATTACCGTCGGGGTCGGAAGAGAACAAGAGTTGACCAAGAGAGGTCGACAGGAAAGAAGAAAGAAGGAAGATCGTAGTTTTACGTGACCGTTAATCTCGATATCATGAGCCACGGGACCTTCTTTTTACGTGGAATCCGAACCACGGGACATGGCATTTCACTTTGAAAATCTCACATGCATTGACCTCGAATCGAACCCGGTCCGCTGTGGTGAGAGGCCAACAGCTTGACCACTAGGCCACCACGCCCCCAATGGAAGCAATGCTGGACTCAGCTGGGGTCCCGTGTTCGCTAACCAACGTCCCACTAGATGTGAGCCCCTGGGATGATGATGATAATTGTTGTTTTAAGGGGCCTAACATCTAGGTTATCGCCCCTAATGGTTTGGGTGATCGTGCAGATGATAATGAAATGTAAACTATAACTAAAACTATCTACTAGAAGAAGAAATGGAAAACAAAAGGAGAATAATAGTCAACCCCTGGCCCATGACGGGCTAAGGCCGACCAAGCGACCGCTGCCCAGTCATTTGGCCTGAGATATTGGGGTGACGCGTGATCAGCGCGTCGGGTCCCCTCGGCCGTTAATCTTGGTATTAGCGATCGGGGCGCTGTCTCACTGTCAGACAGCTACTCAATTGTCCTCACGAGGCTGAGTGCACCCCGTTCCAACCCTCTCGTCAGTTTTAAAATCCCTGACAGAGCCGGGGATCGAACCCGGGCCCTCCGGGTGAGAGGCAGGTGCGCTACCCCAACACCACGGGGCCGGCATAAGGTAAATAATGGAAAATAAATGCCCTCAACCCTCGAAGAATGCGGATTGAGGGACTTGGAAGGAAGGAGAGCCATGAAAGGCACATAGGAAAGTGAAAGAGGAGAGGGTCCGCCCCACTGGTAATGGATAAAAGGGGGAAAACCGGATCTGCTCAGGAATCCCACGGGGTCACCATCTCCCAAACTCACCAGCCGTGAGCCCCTGAGGGTGTAGCAATATCCAGGATGCACCAGAAGTGTGTGGGCTACACACACCCTGCCTCCTTGAGGGCCTTGAGCAGAAGGCAGGAGATACTGTGAGCCCCTGAGGGTGTAGCAATATCCAGGGTGCACCAGAAGTGGGTGGGCTACACACACCCTGCCTCCTTGAGGGCCTTGAGCAGAAGGCAGGAGATAACATGAAAAGAAAAAGAAGGCTGCCCTCGCAGAAGGAGGGATCAGGAAAGATGAGACTAGGGCCAATTAAGGCGGGAAAGTGAAAGACTCCCTAGGCCTCGGATACCCTAATACTGTCGGGGTCGGAAGAGAACAAGAGTTGACCAAGTGAGGTCGACAAGAAAGAAGACTGAGAGGATCCCGGCACAAGTAAGTGGAAGCAATGCCGGACTCAGCTGGGGCCCCGTGGTCGCCAACCCACGTCCCACTAGATGTGAGCCCCTGGGGGGATCACGAGGTTAACGGTCATCAGTCCCGTGTTCGTTTGAAGGAGTTTGTGTAGTGATTGTAGTAGTGAGAGTCTAGATTTTCAGCTGAAAAAATAAAGCTTTTTATTATGGTTTACATATGTCTTCATCTGATGAGCTTCAGAATTGGTGATATTGTCCTTCAGGAGATCCAGTAATTTCAGTTATCCAATAATCGTAGCAGGAAAATCTATTAAACGAATAATCAATTGTGCTTTTTACCGATTAATTAATTGTTAGTTAAATTAATTAAGTCGGTAAGTTACAAAACTCGTTTAGTCCACTTGTGAATAAGAATCATTTTCATGAGAAACGTTTCTCTGGACTTTGCCTCACGTATCTTTTGTGTTTGTTGTTTTCTACTTTTTGCTTTACGTTTTCGGATTTTGGTTTTGTGCTTGCTTTGTGCTTTTGCTTTTGAATTTGACTCTTTGCTTTTCTTTCTTGGTTTTGTGTATGTTTTCTGCTTTTTATTTTTTGAATGTTGCTTTTTGCTTTATGTTTCTTGTTTTTTTCTGCTTTTGCTTTTGTTTTTGAATTTTGCTCTTTGCTTCGTCTTTTATGTTTTGGTTTTGTGTATGTTTTCTGCTTTTGCTGTTTTTTAATTTTGCTTTTTGCATTGCGTTTCTTTTTTGTTTTGTGCTTTTGCTTTTGTGTTTAAGTTTTGATTTTTTTGTTTCTTTTTTTATTTGTTTTTGGTTTTGTTTTGTTTTCTGGAAATGAAAGCAAAACAAAATCAAAATAAAACAATATAAGCTACGCTCCTTCAGAAGCTCGCTGCGCTCTTCGTGAAAACTAGGCTAAAACAGTCCTAAATTGTAAACATTGAACAAGAATCAAAATCTTTGCTGAGAAGTCCGTTTTCATTTCGAAACCCTTCCCATTTTGATTGCTTGCTTTTCCTTCCTCCCACTGGCAGCTTGATGAGCATGATGAGCTTCTATGCCCAAAATTGTGGGTTCAAATTCGGCCGAAATCGTCGGATTTTTAAGAGCGTTAAAATCCTTCAGTATGCCTTCCTTCGGAGGGGAAGCAAAGCCGGCGGTCCCATGCCATGTCCTTCCACTAATTACACTTGTGTGAAGCTAAATTATAGGTTAGATTTGTCTAATGCTCTTAGGTTCCAACGTTCGTCGCCAGGAGTGGACTGCGGTGGCATCTAGTAACCAAGTTCAGAACAGTTGGAGTTGACGGTGGCGTTTGGTAGCAAAAGTAGCAACTACTTGAAAATTGAATGTCTGCAGTCCTTATTTGAATTTAAAAAAAAGTCCCCTCGGCACGCCGGAAGGCGGAGCTAGATTTCACTGGACAAACTAGAGGATAAGCGAAAATAGGCAGAATATGCAGGTTTTCGTAGAAGGCTCAGACCACATTTATTGCGAGAAAGTAGTTTACAATTGGAGTTTAATTAACTTTCTTTTTCGTCTTTTTATGCATATTTTTGACATTTTATTGCGTTATGGGGACGGTAACCATTTTCGTCATTTGGGTTCCATTTTTTTATACTTGTGGTCACACTGTCCTTATGCAAGGTTTCAACACTGATGTGTAACTATCTAACGGTATGTTACTTCTTCACGCAAAATATTATCTTCCGCTAAGATGTTGGTTGGTTCCTCAGTTTAGGGGTTGCGACAACGCGGTCATGTAACCCCGAGTACTTTGGATGTGTGTAGAATCTGTCTGACAAACGGTGTCTATGGCTGTATTAGTCTGTAATTCAGGTAAGGACTCCAGACGGTCAATTTCAAGTAGTAGTTCCTAATTTTGCTACCAAATAATACGTCAACGATACCTAGCTGCGAACTTGCCTATTAGATGCCACCGCAACCAGCTACTCGCAACGAACGTTGGATCTTCCCCTCCAAAGGAAGGACACTGAGGGATTTTTAGCGCTCTTAGAAAATCCGACGACTTCAGCTGGCTTTGAACCCACGACCTTGGGCATAGAGGTTCAGCATGCTACCAGTTACGTCACCGAAGCCGCTTCCCATAGAGTCAGATTGAAAACTGAATGTGATCTCGTGCAATGGCGTTGTCATAGCAACGTCTGATGGCTCATCCCTCATCAATTTAGTAGCGTTCTCATGGCAACCTCTGATGGCTCTTGGCATTTCCTTCTAATTCCAAAATAATTTTGCTCATCCCTTGGCGTAATGTTGTGTCATATCAAAAATTCTTTCAGACAAAAGTTTTAGGTAATTATTAGGGGAATATTATCCATGTTGTAGGGTTTGATATTTACCTATTCAGAGAGATGTGATTAATGTTTCCCGAAAACCCACTTTTTCCCACCCCTTTGGTCAATGGTTGGTGCTATAAAAAACTCTTCAAACATACATTTTTGAGCCTTATCCGACACATAGTGAACCCATATGCTATTGGTTCAAGCGTCGAATCCATAATTTAATCGCAAAAGAAGAGAGGAAAAAATAGTCTTTAGAATGACTTAGAAAGATATTAGGTGTGGGCTGTTATAACGTGGCGCAAGAATAGGTAATGACGAGTCATGCGGACGTGAGACATTGCTTGACGCATCGATAAGGAGCCGACTCATGATTATTAATAGAACGATAAAAACTTTCCACTGCGTGTAAGAGAGAAGAGGTTTCGGAAATAGACCTTACTCAGCTATAAAATGACAACCTCGCAATTGCGCAAGAAGAGAAATAATTAGAATTAAGCCATTTGCGAGCATTTAATTAATGAAAGAAACACATCATTGTGGATCATTCTGGAATAGAGATTTTTGTGTGGGGAAAAAGTTTATAATATTTGCACAGGAAAGAAGTGCAGACGCAGCATGACGTTATTAAAAATTCCCCGAGACCAGAGTTGGTAGGGATAGAAAAATAAACCGCAACACCCACGTATCTGAAGAGCAAAATCATTTAATATATTGGAATTGTGCTATCGATTTTCATGATCAAAGAAACCAGTTGACGTTTAGAACAAGAGCGTTCCAGAGATATATTTTTCAAAATTATACGATTATTACTTCAAAAGTTAGTGCTGGAGAAGATGCGGATTTTATCTTTTTGTCTCCGATTTGTATAAAAACCTTGGCTGAGCCAGGGAGAGCATGCAGTTATTCCGAGAGCCCGAGAGGGGGCGTCCGGCTGTATCAAGTACATGCAGTTATTGTCAGCCTGCGGGCGTGACACTGTGTCACTATCATCGCAAATGCAGTCATTACCAGACCTTGAGAGGTCGTGATACGCTGTATCACCAACGAGCACCCCGTATGGGAGTGGCCGAGCAGTATCGTCATTAGTATCGCCGTGTGGAGACATATTCGAATCCTAGTATGGGAATAATATCGGCAAGCTTCAGACTTTATCGTTAAAGTTCATTAGTACAGTCAAAGTTAGGCTGTGGACTTGAAGAAATAACAGGCGATAGGTACTCGAATAATAGTTCAGTTAAAGAAACAACGCATCATAAGGTTTCGAAGTACCCAAGGAAGTGAAATAGACAGTTCTATCGACGTTAAGGAACCCGATCAGGGTAGAACGAAATAAGTAACGCCTAGTGTTCCGGAAATGTAGGGACTAGAGCGCAGGACGATAAAAATTAGGAATTGTAGTGAACCCTTGCAAAGAAGCATATGAGACTCAGTTTCGGGGGGTGTAACAGTCCATTTCGTTAAGTTGTTGTTAAGCGCTTCTTATAACATGCAGGGTAACATATAACAAAATAACATGCAGGAAGAAGTGAATACCAGGGTTAAAACAAATGAATTTAATAACAGATCAACTATTTACAATAAAAACAAAACAAGCAAGGTCTCCCAACTGACTCCCACTTGAATTAAAGAACTGCCAAACTTAGGCCTAATCTCAGGAGAGATTGTAAACTATCTGGACCAAGTGTCCCAAATTACTACAATGACCATGTGCGTGTGCGGCTGTTCTACATGCGTTACGATGTGTGCAAATTAATGCGAGATCCGTTACCATCCAGTACACCTTCAGGGGACGAATCTGCATTGTCTAGAGCTAGACAGACACGGGGAACCAACTAGACACTACTTAACTAATCCGACACTTCCTACACTAAATTAAACAACAAATAATTTCCGCATGAAATTGGAATCAAAGAACTGCCGAAGCAAACAACATTAACGCCTAAAACTAGGACTTTTCAAATCAACACAAGTAAATTAACACGTGACCAAACAAGAAGAAAATACACATATGGCCGCTTGCCATTTTTACAAGAAAAATACAAAAGTACACCCAATGGTGTCACAACAGACAAATCTAACAATGAAATGAGTCATCGAAATCAATAGGCTCAAAGCCAACATTTACATCATAAAAACAATATTTCATTCATACGATATGCGGTAACCCGTAACGGACATGGCGAACTCTCAATTAATTATGGTCCAATGACCATCAAAAGAACAGGTTTGCTACAGATAGCTTACAAGGGTCAGTCGGTCAGCTGGACTGCCTAAAAGATGAATCACCAGACATAGATGGGCGCTAAGTGGAATCTGCACATCTGTCAACCCACGTGTCAAAGACCTCGACCTTCCATGGCACGGGTTCGAGTCTCGAAGAAGCGTGCTCCCAAAAGCACATAGTATACGTGTGTGTGTCAGAATAAAATATCCCAGCATTTCCCACGGAAATCCAAGAATCAGCACTGGACAAGTTACAGTAGCCTCTGAGAGTGCTCTGCCTTTCCAAAAAAAATACAACAACAAAATTTGAGGGCGGTAGCACATTCTACCCCTCATCACGAAGAATCAATATACACACCTGACACAAAACACACACCAGAATCACACGTATGGGTTTGACATAAACCTGAAATAAATGACATAAAATATTTTCCACCAACATGCGCTCCCAATCTAGTCCGTGACTAAAGAACCTGAAAAGGACTAAAAGAAAACTCAAAAAAATATAGAACTAAGGTGTTCTACAGTGACATCTTAATTTGTTGCGCTCGGCAACCCTAGTATGAATAAAAACCCGTTCGCCAAAAAACATCTTACAACATTTACCCCCTTTTCCTACAAAACAATTGAACTTGAATAGAACACCCCTTATCGACCGTGACGAGTTTCGCATTCGCATGGATAAAATCAAATACACACGCCGTGCATACTAAATATGACTCATAAGACAAAATATATAATCGAACAAACACTTTGGCCACGTGCCAACGTACATTTAAATATAATAGTGTCGGCACACAAAAAATCTAAATACAAGAAAAATAAATGAATAAAATATTTACAACGTTCCCGCGTCTAATCTAACTACATATTGAGTAAATCAATGGTTTGTACATCACCGTTCAGCTTGTAGAACTTAACCTCCATCCCAAAGCATTTCCCTACGGGAAATCTACTCGTCTATCGTCGACGTATTGGTAGAGGCGATGCACTTCATTCCATCACACGACCTTTCAGCAGACATCTTGGCGTAGCTTCTTGGAAAGAAATGTTCAGAGTTATTAGTTTGCCTAGCTAGAATAGCTATGAGCTACTGACTTTCACTCACAATAATGTCCTAGGCGATTACTTAACGTAGAACTTGCCCTATCTCAGCATTTGCTTATCACACGCACATGTACATCACTCAGAATACAATACAAAAATTTACATAAAATTACACACATCAATCTCAACAAGTCTTCAAACAAGTCTCAAATATGTCTATCACGTAGCGCTTATCTCGACTAGAGATCTCCCTCCGCTAACCGTGAACTCTGCTCCCTTGAGGACAAGAAAAAATGTTTGTCAAACAGACGTGAAGTACGCTCACTAGAGCTTGATAAATCGTGACGCAAACTAGCGTGAACGTTGCTCACCTGAGCTCAATAAAGTTGTGTCTCAAACTGCTCATCACCGATCAATTTATTTGAAACTGACAGAATGGGGTAAGGTGGGGGAAATTTGTGAAAATAAACTGTAGTTTTCACCTCACAGACTTGGGACTAGTATCAATCTTCTTCTTTTCATCCAAACGTCTCAATGGACTTATGCGGAGTTAATTCGGATCGGCGGTTCTTCAGATACGCGTTTTAGCGCCTTTTTCTAGGGTACGCGATCAACCGCGTGGCTTTGGCTTCCTCTCTCCTGATTTGCTGATTCAATCGTAGATCGGTTGGAACTTCACTTCTGACACTCCCATAATGACGCCGATTGAGGTGCGCGTTCGTACAGAATTTTTCCTTGAACTCGGCTTTGCCGGTCATCTTCAGGAATAACTACCAAGCTGCTTCTGTTGTAATCGTTGCGACACACTACCTGACTCCCCTTTGTCAATTTCCAACATGTTTTGCCTGGGCATCAGTAATAATAATAATAAAAATCATGAAGACTTATTGATCGGCAAATCAATAAGGGTTCAGTAGTTCCAGGCTTTGTCTAAGTAGACAAATGAACAGTAAATATTGGGGAGGACTCCAATAAGCTACGAATCAAAGTAATAGCAATTAATGCAAGGAAATTACTAGGTCACCGATAAACTATTCGAGCGGCCGTCATAGTAATACATTAAGGACAGACTTTTATCTGGACGAACTAGTTAGCGTCTAGTAAGAAACGACATCGGGCAGTAAAAGTATAGAAGCCGATAGTCAAAACCCGGATTTGAAGATCAGCCGTTCCAGTGAGGTGTAGTTCGATCGAGACTTTCCATCATCTCGTCAGATTAGGAAGCCGACGTTCTGTAACTGCCACCCTTGGAAACGGGAAAGAAAAGAAATCACGTGTGTAAGGCGAATAATTAACGCCCAAGTGATAAAAATGGTTATATAATGTAAATATAGTGAATTTTTTTTGTGAATTTGTATTGTGTTAAGTGAAACGAATACAAAATGGTATTCATTATATTCCAAGTGAAAAAATCCACAACCTGCTTCCAGTCTCCGACCGGGTCAGGAATCATTATATTCCAAGTGATGAAGGTAAATATTTATGTGCTATTAAAGAAGTGTCATTGAGTGTGAGTGTATCCATGGAAATGGCTTAAAAAAGCAGTGAGTGGGCAAAAATGTTCCATCGCTGGAGGATTCGGTCGCTCGTCGTGTGGCCCTGATGTAACTTTGATTCCATGCATATTATGGCCAGAAGGTCTTCCCAAGAAGATCAGTCCGGCTGCCAGATCACTGTTGCTCGATTAGCACCACCCAGGGGTCACGTGTAGGGTACTTTAAGGTTAAACCTACGGACGTGAGCAACTTCAACCGTACGGTCATGTGAGTAACTATTTCATTATGATATGTGTTTAGGAAGATTTGCGTATAATCCTCATGAGAGAGAGAGAGAGAGAGTAGGGATGTTGAATAACAGGTAAAAGAATAATAGCGCGATCTGAACGATTAATTTGAGAAAAATATAATAAATATATGAAATGTAAATGAATCCCTTGGGGAATGTATTCAGTAAAATGTCAGAGTAATTGATAAATGATATAAATATGAGAAAGCAAGCGTAATAATAATAATAATAATAATAATTATATAAATGAATGAATATTATGATGAATTTTATATGAAAAGTAGTAGCTTCCGAGCTCCTTTAAATGAATTAATACATGTTATGTATACATGTTCTTATGGCAAAAATGATTATTGTCAAGGGAGAAGAGTAATATATATTTGAGATGTAGATCAAACGTTGATTTTGAATTTATTAGTTCTTTGAAGGCAACTTGGCTAATTAATGTATAAGCGCCATGTAGCGCATTGAAGTAATTTATCACGCTAGGAATGCGTTGAAATGCTCGGTAAAACTAATTATGAGGGACAGTTGGTCGTGGTAATTGAGCTAAGCCCTCAAAAGTTGTGACAGTGATCACGAGGCATTGTGTGTTGTATATTAAAAAGGGTGCCATTTATGTTGTATTATGAGCACTGGTATAAGGCGAGGCCTGCCCTAAGTCGCTAATGTTATAAGTCCTCCAATTTGTTCCCGAGGCATTTGAAAGGATCGAACTCAGAGTCGTCCGTGTTGAAGCCCCTTAATATTGGTTGTATTATTGAATTTTTTTAACCCGCCAATGAGGACACTTCATAATTATTATATACCGAAGCCAAGAGAATAGGTCTGTTAAGCCTAAATATGTTGTTTTAAGAATCAATATTAGAAGCCTTGTCAGTTAGAGAATTACATTTGAAACAGCTGTATGAAAGCTGATGGTAGCCAGTCTCTTGTAGAAGCGAGACTGTGGACTCTCTGTCTCCCTGCAATAAATCACGCTAAGTAGCCAAGGCTAGGCCCTCAACCTCGATGTATTGCGGTAGGTCTGGGAACGGTTTGTTTGAGTTATAATACACAGGAGTGTTTAAAGATTGTTTAAACGACCCGGTTTGTGATCCGAGGTCCCTTTATAAATTATTATCGCTTGCAGAGTTCAGATCGTTGCTTTCTTATAATATCATGGTCTTTTAAGACAAAGATGATAAATCACTAACTTTATTATTATATGATTCAGTGATTCACGAGTTCTATTGAAGACATTAGATTCCGGAAGTGATCTTAATTTTGACTTGCTCAGTAGTCTTCTATAGCTCGTGAGTACGCAGATTTTTCCCAATCACGGTAGTGAGTTGTTGTCTTGAGATAGAGAGGGATGGTAACATACGAGCATTGTGAAAGCCCAAAATTAAGTGATGATAAACAATACTTTGGTAAATGTTGATATTTATGATTTAAAGATATACTCATGTAAACAGTAATTGATGTGTATTAAATTGATAACACAGTGTAGGTAAACATTACCGAGCTGTTTGGAGCTCTTTATTTTGAAGAATTTGAAGTGACACTATATGGAAGTGAAACTTGGTAGAAGTTTGTTGGTTTGTGATCTTGTAATTGTTTAATATGAATTCCTTGTTCAAATTTGGACAAGTGTGAAGTTGAGTGTCAGTATTTTTATTTGTTTAATTTTTGTAGCGCCATATATTTGGATAATTAAATGTTTGAATAGTAGGAGTTGATTTTTTTGTTTATTTTTGGAAGTGTATCCTCTGCTTAATCCAAAGTGTGTAAGTCACAGAGTGGGAGAACAAACCATGAACCCCGATACTCCCGATTGAGCATTGCTGGCAAACTGAGATTTGCATATTTCATTGTTGAATGGGCACAATAGTATGAACTTTGAATGGATTCGATATTTCAAATATTAAGAGAGTTGCAGCGATATTTCTCTTTTTTTCGAAAAAAAAAAAAAAAAAGCCCCCCATTTTCACCCCCTTCGACCGATTGTGCCCATTAACGAACATGACCGTCATTTTATAGGAAACAAGCTGTACCCGGCATGCGTTGCAATGCCAATCAAAGAAAGTGTTGGCGCTGAAATTCTGTTTTTGAAGTGCTTTTGGATACACAACATGTTTTTCAATGTCCGTTAACTGCCCCTATGCTATCGTAAAATGGATTTTCTAATTTAGAGTCAATCGTGGGAGCGTGCACAACAACTTTCAAAAGTTTCATCGCAATCGGATGAATGGTATATGAACGTATACGGGATTTTGTTTGAACGATTCGTGCGCTGTCACTCATTTGTTGATTCTACTCGTACGCTACCTATTGAGAAATGAATTTGCTAAGTCGAAACCCTACCCTGGCGTGTACACAATAACTCATCAAGGTTTCTTCACAATCGAAGAAGGTTATGTGAACGCATAGGGGATTATGTTGAAACGCTTCGCGCGTCGTCACCCATTTGTTGCATATACTCGTGCGCTACCAATTATGAAATGGATTTATTAAGTCGAAACCCTTCCCTGGCGTGTACACAATAACTCATCAATGTTTCATCGCAATGGGATGAATGGTATATGCACGTATACGGGGTTTTGTTTAAACGATTCGTGCGCTGTCACTCATCTGTTGAATCTACTCGTGCGCTACCAATTGAGAAATGTATTACTAAGTCGAAGCCCTTCCTTGGCGTGTACACAATAACTCATCAAGGTTTCATCGCAATCGAAGAAGGTTATATGAACCCAATAGGGGATTTTGTTGAAACGCTTCGCGCGTCGGCACCCATTTGTTGCATCTACTCTTGCGCTACTTATTGTGAAATGGATTTACTAAGTCGAAACCCTTCCCTGGCGTGTACACAATAACTGATCAATGTTTCATCGCAATCGGATGAATAGTATATGAACGCATACCGGATTTTGTTTAAACGATTCGTGCCCCGTCACTCATTTGTTGAATCTACTCGTGCGCTACCTACTGTAAAATGTATTTACTAAGTTAGAAACCGTCACGTAAGTGTCCACAACATCTCACCCAAGTTTCATCGCTATCGGACTAATGGGATATGAAGACATAGGGGAGTGTATTGAAACGCTCCGCGTGTCGTCGTTCATTTGTCGAATCTACTCGTGTGCTACCTACTGTGAAATGTATTTACTAAGCCAGAAACCTTCCTTCGAGTGTCCACCATATTTCACCCAAGTTTCACCGCTAACGGCGGAATGGTATATGACCTTATACGGGACTTTGTTGAAACGCTTCGCGCGTCGTCCCTCATTTGTTGAATGTACTTGTGCGCTGCCTGTTGTATAGTGGATTTACTAAGCCAGAAACCTTCCATGAAGTGTACACATCATCTCACCCACGTTTCATAGCTATCGGACGAATGGTATATGAATGCATACGGGACATGTTTGAAACGCTTCGCGTGTCGTCGCTCATTTGTTGATTCTACTCTTGCGCTACGTATTGTAATATGGATGTACTCAGACAGAAACCTTCCCTGGAGTGTACACAACATCTCACCCAAGTTTCATCGCTATCGGATGAATGGTATATGACCTTATATGGGACTTTGTTGAAAAACTTCGCGCGTCGTCGCTCATTTGTTGATTCTGCTCCTGCTCTTCCTATTTTTAAAGGGATTTACTAAGCCAGAAACCTTCCCTGGAGTGCACACATCTCAGCCTAGTTTCATCGCTATCGGACGAATGGTATATGAACGCATACGTGACTTTGTTGAAATGCTTCGCGCGTCGTAGCTCATTTGTTGAGTCTACTCGTGCGCTGCCTATTGTAAAGTGGATGTACTAAGCCAGAAAATTTCCCTGCAGTGTACACAACATTTTACGCAAGTTTCATTGCTATCGGACGAATGGTATATGAATGCATACGGGACTTTGTTGAAACACTTTGCGTGTCGTCGCTCATTTGTTGAATCTACTCGTGCGCTATCTACTGTGAAATATTCACTAATTTTGAAACCTTCACGTAAGTGTATACAACATCTCACCGAAGTTTCATCGCTATCGGACGAATGGTATATGAACACATACGGGACTTGTTTGAAACGCTTCGCGCATCGTCACTCATTTGTTGAATCTACGTGTGCGCTACCTATTGTAAAATAGATTTATTAAGTCAGAAACCTTCCATGGAGTGTACTCAACATCTCACTCAAGTTTCATCGCAATCGGATGAATGGTATATGAACGCATAGGAGACATACCCACAGACATACCCACAGACAAACTATCACGTTACTTTGATTTTTATATATATAGACAATAAAAAATAATGAAAGTGATTGGTGCATACTTGCGGTAGTTATCGTGTTCACAAGAAAGTGATATATATATATATATATACATAAATTATAAATAAACTTTTGTACTGACGATGGTTTTGGGGTCTCGGGGATGTGAAACGCGAAGATATGTCGAAATTTTCCGGAAGTCGAAACATGGTACCCATTGCAATAGTTAGTTTTCTAATGAAATCTACCTAAAATAGGGAAAAAGCAACGAAACTCCGGTAATAGGTCTGAGTGTAATATTCTACATGGCTTATGTTGTAAACAATAACATATTACATCTTTTTTGTCTCTTGCTATTTCATCATACGACCAACGATAAGGGAGTTATTAATGATTTTGTACTTTTTGGCCGAAATTTTCTAAGTTCCAGAAATAACTTAAAAGTTGATTCGAATGAAATTTCAAAAAAATGATTTTTTGAATACTTTTATTATATTTTCTACGCCTTGTAGGGTCGGAAACCAACATGATATTTTGATGGATTTTTTCGTCACGTGCATTTTTGGATTTAGGTGATAGAATTATTTTCCACTAAGACCCATGCTTATCTATATACCTTTTGTTCATTGGTTTCTTTCCAGTATGATCTGATTATGTATTGTAATATTTATAGAGGGCTTTTGTGGTGTCTGAAACAATACGTGATTTTGAGTCTAATTTTATACTCTTTGTGCCGTCTGTATAATGTGAGTTAGTGTCTTTGTAGGCCTTTTTAAGAAGGTATGATATATAATATTTTCCGCGGTGTGCTTTAATTCTGACGACGGCTTTTATTTTTCGTCAATTGAACATTTCCGTTTGCCAGTACTTGACTGCTCTTAGCACATCACTCACAAATTTAGAAGCGTTGTCATGGTAACCTTTGATGACACTTGGCATTTTCTTCTAATTCCGAAATCATTTTTCTCATCCCTTGGCGTAATGGTGGGTTATATCAAAAATTCTTTCAGACAGAAGTTTTAGTTAATCATTAGGGGAATATTGTCCAATTTGCACGGCTTTGATATTGTACCTATTAAGAGAGATGTGACTAATGTTTCCCGAAAAACCCACTTTTTCCCACCCCTTTGGTCAATGGTTGGTGCTATTAAAAAACTCATCAAATATAATTTTTTGGGCCTTATCGGACACATACTATGAACTTTGAATAGATTCGATATTTCAAATAATAAGAGAGTTATAGCGATATTTCACTTTTTCGAAGAAAAAAAAGCCCCCCATTTTCACCCCCTTCGACCGATTGTGCCCATTAACGAACTTGACCGAGATTTTATAGGCATACATAGTATGTAAAAAAATGAAAGCGATTGGTGCAAAATTGCGGTAGTTATCGTGTCCACAAGAAAGTGATATATATATACATAAATTATGTATAAACTTTTGAACTGACGATGGTTTTGGGGTCACGGGGATGTGAAACGCGAAGATATGTCGAAATTTTCCGGAAGTCGAAACATGGTACCCATTGCAATAGTTAGCTTTCTAATGAAATCTGCCTAACAGATAATACACACTAATACAGCCATCACAATTAACACCGGTTATCAGACAGATTCTACTCACACCCAAAGTACACGGGGCTACATGACCGCGTTGTCGCAGACCCTAAACTGAGGAACCAACCATCTTCCTTCCAACAAGGAAGGGCACTTTATTTAGAAGGTTTGGACAAACTTACGGTCGGTGCTAAGTAGATGACCGACCGGGTCAGGGAATGGGATGAATGAAGCCCCCATCTAGCGGCGAGGATAGGAACTGTGTCGACTGCCGAAGTCTGTCGCACTCCCTTGGGGCAATGATTAAATGAATGACAGATGAAATGAAATGAGAGTGGAGAGTGTTGGTGGAATTAAATTTGTGACGGGGAAAACCGGAGTACTTGGAGAAAGACCTGTCTGCCGGGATTTGAACCCAGCGGTGAGAGGCCGGCGTGCTGCCGCCTAACCCACGGAGGCTGTTGTACTAAGTAGATAACAGTGTCTATTTATACACTTTCACAGCAAGGAACTCTGGGGGCGGGTAATTGACGCATTAAGCTGTCACATATTTGTTCAAATTGTCGCTCGACTAATCATTATAGCTTCATTAGCACAGCTCGCCTCTGGCGGGCCGGCCAGCTGTCACTTTCACTACTCCAGAGTTATTTCAAAATTAAATCTAGAGCAACACGTGTGCTGCTCACTTTTCCGGCGAGACCCACCTCACGACCTCAAAAATAGCGGCTTCAATTCCGGCTTCGGAAGTTGGATTTTTGAAGGGGCGGGAAAATCCACGATATTCTAAGTCGTACGCCGGGCCGGGTCTTACAGTGCTCAAAAAACCTTTTTGCATATTGCGATTTAGTGACTTGTTTAATTTGCTGCGTCCATACATTCCAGTGTGGCGAGATTCTCACGAGCCCTTCATTCTGGAACTCCCCCAGGGGCTATCTAGTGGGTTGACGACCACGGGACCCCAGCTGAGTCCGGCATTGCTTGCACTTACTTGTGCCGGGCTGCTCTCCGTCTTCTTTGCTGTCGACCTCTCATGGTCAACTCTTTTCTTCCTATCCCGACGGTATTAGGGTATCCGAGGTCTCCATTGGCCCTTCTCTCATCTTTCTGATCCCTCATTCTTCTAGGGATCAACCTTCTTTTTCTTTTCATTATAGATAGATTTATATTAGATTCCCGCCCTGTTAGGTAGATTTCATTAGAAAGCTAACTATTGCAATGGGTCCCATGTTTCGACTTCCGGAAAATTTCTACATATCTTCGCGTTTCACATCCCCCAGACCCCAAAACCACCGTCAGTTCAAAGTTTATATATAACAAGCTGTACCCGGCATGCGTTGCAATGCCAATCAAACAAAGTGTTGGCGTTGAAATTCTGTTTCTTGAAGTGCTTTTGGATACACAACATGTTAACTGCCTCTAAGCTATCGTAAAATGGATTTTCTAATTTAGAACCATTCGTGGAAGCGTGCACAACAACTTTCAAAAGTTTCATCGCTGTCACTCATTTGTTGAATCTACTCGTACGCTACCTGTTGTGAAATGGATTTACCAAGTCGAAACCCTTCCCTGGCTTGTACACAATAACTCATCAATGATTCATCGCAATCGGATGAATTGTATATGCACGTATACGGGGTTTTGTTTAAACGATTCGTGCGCTGTCACTCATTTGTTGAATCTACTCGTGCGCTACCTATTGAGAAATGTATTACTAAGTCGAAGCCCTTCCCTGGCGTGTACACAATAACTCATCAAGGTTTCATCGCAATCGAAGAATGTTATATGAGCGCAATAGGGAATTTTGTTGAAACGCTTCGCGCGTCGTCACCCATTTGTTGCATCTACTCTTGCACTACTTATTGTGAAATGGATTTACTAAGTCCCCTTCCCTGGCGGGTACACAATAACTGATCAATGTTTCATCGCAATAGGATGAATAGTATATGAACGCATACCTGATTTTGTTTAAACGATTCGCGCTCCGTCACTCATTTGTTGAATCTACTCGTGCGCTACCTACTGTAAAATGTATTTACTAAGTTAGAAACCGTCACGTAAGTGTCCACAACATCTCACTCAAGTTTCATCGCTATCGGACTAATGGGATATGAAGACATTGGGGACTGTATTGAAACGCTCCGCATGTCGTCGTTCATTTGTCGAATCTACTCGTGTGCTACCTACTGTGAAATGTATTTACTAAGCCAGAAACCTTCCTTGGAGTGTCCACCATATTTCACCCAAGTTTCACCGCTAACGGCAGAATGGTATATGACCTTATACGGGACTTTGTTGAAACGCTTCGCGCGTCGTCCCTCATTTGTTGAATCAACTTGTGCGCTGCATATTGTATAGTGGATTTACTAAGCCAGAAATTTTCCATGACGTGTACACAACATCTCACCCAAGTTTCATAGCTACGGACGAAAGGTACATGAATGCATACGGGACTTGGTTGAAACGCTTCGCGTGTCGTCGCTCATTTGTTGATTCTACTCTTGCGCTACATATTGTAATATGGATGTACTCAGCCAGAAACCTTCCCTGGAGTGTACACAATATCTCACCCAAGTTTCATCGCAATCGGATGAATGGTATGTGAACGTATACGGGACGTTGTCGAAACGCTTCGCGCGTAGTCACTCATTTGTTGAATATAAACGTGCGCTTCGTATTGTAAAATGGATTTACTTAGCCAGAAACCTTTCCTGGAGTGTACACAACAATTCACCAAACATTTATCACTATCAGACGACTGGTATGTGACTTTATACGGGACTTTGTTGAAACGCTTCGCGTGTCATCGCTCATTTGTTGAATCTACTGGTGCGATACCTATTGTAAAATGTATGTACTAAGCCAGAAACCTTCCCTGGAGTGTACACAACATCTCACCCAAGTTTCATCGCTATCGGATGAATGGTATATAAAATTATATGGGACTTTGTTGAAACGCTTCGCGCGCTGTTGCTCATTTGTTGATTCTACTCATGCTCTACCTATTTTTAAAGGGATTTACTAAGCTAGAAACCTTCCCTGGAGTGCACACAAAATCTCAGCCTAGTTTCATCGCTATCGGACGAATGGTATATGAACGCAAACGTGACCTTGTTGAAATGCTTCGCGCGTCGTAGCTCATTTGTTGAATCTACTCGTGCGCTGCCTATTGTAAAGTGGATGAACTAAGCCAGAAAATTTCCCTGCAGTGTACACAACATTTTACGCAAGTTTCATAGCTATCGGACGAATGGTATATGAATGCATACGGGACTTTGTTGAAACGCATTGCGTGTCGTCGCTCATTTGTTGAATCTACTTGTGCGTTATCTACTGTGAAATGTATTCACTAATTTTGAAACCTTCACGTAAGTGTACACAACATCTCACCCAAGTTTCATCGCTATCGGACTAATGGTATATGAACACATACGGGACTTTGTTGAAATGCTTCGCGCATCGTCGCTCATTTGTTGAATCTACGCGTGCGCTACCAATTATAAAATGGATTTACTTAGTCAGAAACCTTCCTTGAAGTGTACTCAACATCTCACCCAAGTTTCATCGCAATCGGACGAATGGTATATGAACGCATAGGAGACATACCCACAGACAAACTATCACGTTACATTGATTTATATATATACAAGCTGTACCCGGCATGCGTTGCAATGCCAATCAAAGAAAGTGTTGGCGTTGAAATTCTGTTTCTTGAAGTGCTTTTGGATACACAACATGTTAACTGCCTCTAAGCTATCATAAAATGGATTTTCTAATTTAGAACCATTCGAGGGAGCGTGCACAACAACTTTCAAAAAGTTTCATCGCTGTCATTCATTTGTTGAATCTAATCGTACGCTACCTATTGTGAAATGGATTTACTAAGTCGAAACCCTTCCCTGGCGTGTACACAATGACTCATCAATGATTCATCGCAATCGGATGAATGGTATATGCACGTATAGGGGTTTTTGTTTAAACGATTCGTGCGCTGTCACTCATTTGTTGAATCTACTCGTGCGCTACCTATTGAGAAATGTATTACTAAGTTGAAGCCCTTCCCTGGCGTGTACACAATAACTCATCAAGGTTTCATCGCAATCGAAGAATGTTATATGAACGCAATAGGGAATTTTGTTGAAACGCTTCGCGCGTCGTCACCCATTTGTTGCATCTACTCTTGCGCTACTTATTGTGAAATGGATTTACTAAGTCCCCTTCCCTGGCGGGTACAAAATAACTGATCAATGTTTCATCGCAATCGGATGAATAGTATATGAACGCATACCTGATTTTGTTTAAACGATTCGCACTCCGTCACTCATTTGTTGAATCTACTCGTGCGCTACCTACCGTAAAATGTATTTACTAAGTTAGAAACCGTCACGTAAGTGTCCACAACATCTCACCCAAGTTTCATCACAATCGTCGTTCATTTGTCGAATCTACTCGTGTGCTACCTACTGTGAAATGTATTTACTAAGCCAGAAACCTTCCTTGGAGTGTCAACCATATTTCACCCAAGTTTCACCGCTAACGGCAGAATGGTATATGACCTTATACGGGACTTTGTTGAAACGCTTCGCGTGTCGTCGCTCATTTGTTGATTCTACTCTTGCGCTACATATTGTAATATGGATTTACTCAGCCAGAAACCTTCCCTGGAGTGTACACAACATCTCACCCAAGTTTCATCGCAATCAGATGAATGGTATGTGAACGTATACGGGACGTTGTCGAAACGCTTCGCGCGTAGTCACTCATTTGTTGAACATAAACGTGCGCTTCGTATTGTAAAATGGATTTACTTAGCCAGAAACCTTTCCTGGAGTGTACACAACAATTCACCAAACATTTATCACTATCAGACGAATGGTATATGACTTTATACAGGACTTTGTTGAAACGCTTCGCGTGTCATCGCTCATTTGTTGAATCTACTGTTGCGCTACCTATTGTAAAATGTATGTACTAAGCCAGAAACCTTCCCTGGAGTGTACACAGCATCTCACCCAAGTTTCATCGCTATCGGATGAATGGTATATGAAATTAAATGGGACTTTGTTGAAACGTTTCGCGCGCCGTTGCTCATTTGTTGATTCTACTCGTGCTCTACCTATTTTTAAAGGGATTTATTAAGCTAGAAACCTTCCCTGGAGTGCACACAAAATCTCAGCCAAGTTTCATCGCTATCGGACGAATGGTATATGAACGCAAACGTGACTTTGTTGAAATGCTTCGCGCGTCGTAGGTCATTTGTTGAATCTAATCGTGCGCTGCCTATTGTAAAGTGGATGCACTAAGCCAGAAAATTTCCCTGCAGTGTACACAACATTTTACGCAAGTTTCATAGCTATCGGACGAATGGTATATGAATGCATTCGGGACTTTGTTGAAATGCTTCGCGCATCGTCGCTCATTTGTTGAATCTACGCGTGCGCTACCTATTGTAAAATGGATTTACTAAGTCAGAAACCTTCCTTGGAGTGTACTCAACATCTCACCCAAGTTTCATCGCTATCGGACGAATGGTATATGAATGCATACGGGACTTTGTTGAAATGCTTCGCGCATCGTCGCTCATTTGTTGAATCTACGCGTGCGCTACCTATTGTAAAATGGATTTACTAAGTCAGAAACCTTCCTTGGAGTGTACTCAACATCTCACCCAAGTTTCATCGCAATCGGACGAATGGTATATGAACACATACGGGACTTTGTTGAAATGCTTCGCGCATCGTCGCTCATTTGTTGAATCTACGCGTGCGCTACCTATTGTAAAATGGATTTACTAAGTCAGAAACCTTCCTTGGAGTGTACTCAACATCTCACCCAAGTTTCATCGCTATCGGACGAATGGTATATGAACACATACGGGACTTTGTTGAAATGCTTCGCGCATCGTCGCTCATTTGTTGAATCGACGCGTGCGCTACCTATTGTAAAATGGATTTACTAAGTCAGAAACCCTCCCTGGAGTGTACTCAACATCTCACCCAAGTTTCATCGCAATCGGACGAATGGTATATGAACACATACGGGACTTTGTTGAAATGCTTCGCGCATCGTCGCTCATTTGTTGAATCTACGCGTGCGCTACCTATTGTAAAATGGATTTACTAAGTCAGAAACCTTCCTTGGAGTGTACTCAACATCTCACCCAAGTGTCATCGCTATCGGACGAATGGTATATGAACACATACGGGACTTTGTTGAAATGCTTCGCGCATCGTCGCTCATTTGTTGAATCTACGCGTGCGCTACCTACTGTAAAATGGATTTACTAAGTCAGAAACCTTCCGTGGAGTGTACTCAACATCTCACCCAAGTTTCATCGCTATCGGACGAATGGTATATGAACACATACGGGACTTTGTTGAAATGCTTCGCGCATCGTCGCTCATTTGTTGAATCTACGCGTGCGCTATCTATTGTAAAATGAATTTACTAAGTCAGAAACCATCCTTGGAGTGTACTCAACATCTCACCCAAGTTTCATCGCAATCGGACGAATGGTATATGAACACATACGGGACTTTGTTGAAATGCTTCGCGCATCGTCGCTCATTTGTTGAATCTACGCGTGCTCTACCTATTGTAAAATGGATTTATTCAGTCAGAAACCTTCCTTAGAGTGTACTCAACATCTCACCCAAGTTTCATCAATATCGGTTGACTGGTATATGAATGCATAGGAGACATACACACACACCCACAGACAAACTATCACGTAAGATTGATTTTTATATATGACAAGCTGTACCCGGCATGCGTTGCAATGCCAATCAAAGAAAGTGTTGGCGTTGAAATTCTGTTTCTTGAAGTGCTTTTGGATACACAACATGTTAACTGCCTCTAAGCTATCGTAAAATGGATTTTCTAATTTAGAACTATTCGTGGGAGCGTGCACAACAACTTTCAAAAGTTTCATCGCTGTCACTCATTTGTTGAATCTACTCGTACGCTACCTATTGTGAAATGGATTTACTAAGTCGAAACCCTTCCCTGGCGTGTACACAATAACTCATCAATGATTCATCGCAATCGGATGAATGGTATATGCACGTATAGGTGTTTTTGTTTAAACGATTCGTGCGCTGTCACTCTTTTGTTGAATCTACTCGTGCGCTACCTATTGAGAAATATATTACTAAGTCGAAGCCCTTCCCTGGCGTGTACACAATAACTCATCAAGGTTTCATCGCAATCGAAGAATGTGATATGAACGCAATAGGGTATTTTTTGAAACGCTTCACGCGTCGTCACCCATTTGTTGCATCTACTCTTGCGCTACTTATTGTGAAATGGATTTACTAAGTCCCCTTCCCTGGCGGGTACACAATAACTGATCAATGTTTCATCGCAATCGGATGAATAGTATATGAACGCATACCTGATTTTGCTTAAACGATTCGCGCTCCGTCACTCATTTGTTGAATCTACTCGTGCGCTACCTACTGTAAAATGTATTTACTAAGTTAGAAACCGTCACGTAAGTGTCCACAACAACTCACCCAGTTTCATCGCTATCGGACTAATGGGATATGAAGACATAGGGGACTGTATTGAAACGCTCCGCGTGTCGTCGTTCATTTGTCGAATCTACTCGTGTGCTACCTACTGTGAAATGTATTTACTAAGCCAGAAACCTTCCTTGGAGTGTCCACCATATTTCACCCAAGTTTCACCGTTAACGGCAGAATGGTATATGACCTTATACGGGACTTTGTTGAATCACTTCGCGCGTCGTCCCTCATTTGTTGAATCAACTTGTGCGCTGCATATTGTATAGGGGATTTACTAAGCCAGAAATTTTCCATGACGTGTACACAACATCTCACCCAAGTTTCATAGCTACGGACGAATGGTACATGTATTCATACGGGACTTGGTTGAAACGCTTCGCGTGTCGTCGCTCATTTGTTGATTCTACTCTTGCGCTACATATTGTAATATGGATGTATTCAGCCAGAAACCTTCCCTGGAGTGTACACAACATCTCACCCAAGTTTCATCGCAATCGGATGAATAGTATGCGAACGTATACGGGACGTTGTCGAAACGCTTCGCGCGTAGTCACTCATTTGTTGAACATAACCGTGCGCTTCGTATTGAAAAATGGATTTACTTAGCCAGAAACCTTTCCTGGAGTGTACACAACAATTCACCAAACATTTATCACTATCAGACGAATGGTATATGACTTTATACAGGACTTTGTTGAGACGCTTCGCGTGTCATCGCTCATTTGTTGAATCTACTGGTGCTCTACCTATTGTAAAATGTATGTACTAAGCCAGAAACCTTCCCTGGAGTGTACACAGCATCTCACCCAAGTTTCATCGCTATCGGATGAATGGTATATGAAATTAAATGGGACTTTGTTGAAACGTTTCGCGCGCCGTTGCTCATTTGTTGATTCTACTCGTGCTCTACCTATTTTTAAAGGGATTTATTAAGCTAGAAACCTTCCCTGGAGTGCACACAAAATCTCAGCCTAGTTTCATCGCTATCGGACGAATGGTATATGAACGCAAACGTGACTTTGTTGAAATGCTTCGCGCGTCGTAGGTCATTTGTTGAATCTAATCGTGCGCTGCCTATTGTAAAGTGGATGTACTAAGCCAGAAAATTTCCCTGCAGTGTACACAACATTTTACGCAAGTTTCATAGCTATCGGACGAATGGTATATGAATGCATTCGGGACTTTGTTGAAATGCTTCGCGCATCGTCGCTCATTTGTTGAATCTACGCGTGCGCTACCTATTGTAAAATGGATTTACTAAGTCAGAAACCTTCCTTGGAGTGTACTCAACATCTCACCCAAGTTTCATCGCTATCGGACGAATGGTATATGAATGCATACGGGACTTTGTTGAAATGCTTCGCGCATCGTCGCTCATTTGTTGAACCTACGCGTGCGCTACCTATTGTAAAATGGATTTACTAAGTCAGAAACCTTTCTTGGAGTGTACTCAACATCTCACCCAAGTTTCATCGCAATCGGACGAATGGTATATGAACACATACGGGACTTTGTTGAAATGCTTCGCGCATCGTCGCTCATTTGTTGAATCTACGCGTACGCTACCTATTGTAAAATGGATTTACTAAGTCAGAAACCTTCCTTGGAGTGTACTCAACATCTCACCCAAGTTTCATCGCTATCGGACGAATGGTATATGAACACATACGGGACTTTGTTGAAATGCTTCGCGCATCGTCGCTCATTTGTTGAATCTACGCGTGCGCTACCTATTGTAAAATGGATTTACTAAGTCAGAAACCATCCTTGGAGTGTACTCAACATCTCACCCAAGTTTCATCGCAATCGGACGAATGGTATATGAACACATACGGGACTTTGTTGAAATGCTTCGCGCATCGTCTCTCATTTGTTGAATCTACGCGTGCGCTACCTATTGTAAAATGGATTTACTAAGTCAGAAACCTTCCTTGGAGTGTACTCAACATCTCACCCAAGTGTCATCGCTATCGGACGAACGGTATATGAACACATACGGGACTTTGTTGAAATGCTTCGCGCATCGTCGCTCATTTGTTGAATCTACGCGTGCGCTACCTATTGTAAAATGGATTTACTAAGTCAGAAACCTTCCGTGGAGTGTACTCAACATCTCACCCAAGTTTCATCGCTATCGGACGAATGGTATATGAACACATACGGGACTTTGTTGAAATACTTCGCGCATCGTCGCTCATTTGTTGAATCTACGCGTGCGCTATCTATTGTAAAATGAATTTACTAAGTCAGAAACCATCCTTGGAGTGTACTCAACATCTCACCCAAGTTTCATCGCAATCGGACGAATGGTATATGAACACATACGGGACTTTGTTGAAATGCTTCGCGCATCGTCGCTCATTTGTTGAATCTACGCGTGCTCTACCTATTGTAAAATGGATTTATTAAGTCAGAAACCTTCCTTAGAGTGTACTCAACATCTCACCCAAGTTTCATCGCAATCGGTTGAGTGGTATATGAATGCATAGGAGACATACACACACACCCACAGACAAACTATCACGTAAGATTGATTTTTATATATGACAAGCTGTACCCGGCATGCGTTGCAATGCCAATCAAAGAAAGTGTTGGCGTTGAAATTCTGTTTCTTGAAGTGCTTTTGGATACACAACATGTTAACTGCCTCTAAGCTATCGTAAAATGGATTTTCTAATTTAGAACTATTCGTGGGAGCGTGCACAACAACTTTCAAAAGTTTCATCGCTGTCACTCATTTGTTGAATCTACTCGTACGTACCTATTGTGAAATGGATTTACTAAGTCGAAACCCTTCCCTGGCGTGTACACAATAACTCATCAATGATTCATCGCAATCGGATGAATGGTATATGCACGTATAGGTGTTTTTGTTTAAACGATTCGTGCGCTGTCACTCTTTTGTTGAATCTACTCGTGCGCTACCTATTGAGAAATGTATTACTAAGTCGAAGCCCTTCCCTGGCGTGTACACAATAACTCATCAAGGTTTCATCGCAATCGAAGAATGTGATATGAACGCAATAGGGGATTTTGTTGAAACGCTTCACGCGTCGTCACCCATTTGTTGCATCTACTCTTGCGCTACTTATTGTGAAATGGATTTACTAAGTCCCCTTCCCTGGCGGGTATACAGTAACTGATCAATGTTTCATCGCAATCGGATGAATAGTATATGAACGCATACCTGATTTTGCTTAAACGATTCGCGCTCCGTCACTCATTTGTTGAATCTACTCGTGCGCTGCCTACTGTAAAATGTATTTACTAAGTTAGAAACCGTCACGTAAGTGTCCACAACAACTCACCCAGTTTCATCGCTATCGGACTAATGGGATATGAAGACATAGGGGACTGTATTGAAACGCTCCGCGTGTCGTCGTTCATTTGTCGAATCTACTCGTGTGCCACCTACTGTGAAATGTATTTACTAAGCCAGAAACCTTCCTTGGAGTGTCCACCATATTTCACCCAAGTTTCACCGCTAACGGCAGAATGGTATATGACCTTATACGGGACTTTGTTGAATCACTTCGCGCGTCGTCCCTCATTTGTTGAATCAACTTGTGCGCTGCATATTGTATAGGGGATTTACTAAGCCAGAAATTTTCCATGACGTGTACACAACATCTCACCCAAGTTTCATAGCTACGGACGAATGGTACATGTATTCATACGGGACTTGGTTGAAACGCTTCGCGTGTCGTCGCTCATTTGTTGATTCTACTCTTGCGCTACATATTGTAATATGGATGTATTCAGCCAGAAACCTTCCCTGGAGTGTACACAACATCTCACCCAAGTTTCATCGCAATCGGATGAATGGTATGCGAACGTATACGGGACGTTGTCGAAACGCTTCGCGCGTAGTCACTCATTTGTTGAACATAAACGTGCGCTTCGTATTGTAAAATGGATTTACTTAGCCAGAAACCTTTCCTGGAGTGTACACAACAATTCACCAAACATTTATCACTATCAGACGAATGGTATATGACTTTATACAGGACTTTGTTGAAACGCTTCGCGTGTCATCGCTCATTTGTTGAATCTACTGGTGCGCTACCTATTGTAAAATGTATGTACTAAGCCAGAAGCCTTCCCTGGAGTGTACACAGCATCTCACCCAAGTTTCATCGCTATCGGATGAATGGTATATGAAATTAAATGGGACTTTGTTGAAACGTTTCGCGCGCCGTTGCTCATTTGTTGATTATACTCGTGCTCTACCTATTTTTAAAGGGATTTATTAAGCTAGAAACCTTCCCTGGAGTGCACACAAAATCTCAGCCTAGTTTCATCGCTATCGGACGAATGGTATATGAACGCAAACGTGACTTTGTTGAAATGCTTCGCGCGTCGTAGGTCATTTGTTGAATCTAATCGTGCGCTGCCTATTGTAAAGTGGATGTACTAAGCCAGAAAATTTCCCTGCAGTGTACACAACATTTTACGCAAGTTTCATAGCTATCGGACGAATGGTATATGAATGCATTCGGGACTTTGTTGAAATGCTTCGCGCATCGTCGCTCATTTGTTGAATCTACGCGTGCGCTACCTATTGTAAAATGGATTTACTAAGTCAGAAACCTTCCTTGGAGTGTACTCAACATCTCACCCAAGTTTCATCGCTATCGGACGAATGGTATATGAATGCATACGGGACTTTGTTGAAATGCTTCGCGCATCGTCGCTCATTTGTTGAATCTACGCGTGCGCTACCTATTGTAAAATGGATTTACTAAGTCAGAAACCTTCCTTGGAGTGTACTCAACATCTCACCCAAGTTTCATCGCAATCGGACGAATGGTATATGAACACATACGGGACTTTGTTGAAATGCTTCGCGCATCGTCGCTCATTTGTTGAATCTACGCGTGCGCTACCTATTGTAAAATGGATTTACTAAGTCAGAAACCTTCCTTGGAGTGTACTCAACATCTCACCCAAGTTTCATCGCTATCGGACGAATGGTATATGAACACATACGGGACTTTGTTGAAATGCTTCGCGCATCGTCGCTCATTTGTTGAATCTACGCGTGCGCTACCTATTGTAAAATGGATTTACTAAGTCAGAAACCCTCCCTGGAGTGTACTCAACATCTCACCCAAGTTTCATCGCAATCGGACGAATGGTATATGAACACATACGGGACTTTGTTGAAATGCTTCGCGCATCGTCGCTCATTTGTTGAATCTACGCGTGCGCTACCTATTGTAAAATGGATTTACTAAGTCAGAAACCTTCCTTGGAGTGTACTCAACATCTCACCCAAGTGTCATCGCTATCGGACGAATGGTATATGAACACATACGGGACTTTGTTGAAATGCTTCGCGCATCGTCGCTCATTTGTTGAATCTACGCGTGCGCTACCTACTGTAAAATGGATTTACTAAGTCAGAAACCTTCCGTGGAGTGTACTCAACATCTCACCCAAGTTTCATCGCTATCGGACGAATGGTATATGAACACATACGGGACTTTGTTGAAATGCTTCGCGCATCGTCGCTCATTTGTTGAATCTACGCGTGCGCTATCTATTGTAAAATGAATTTACTAAGTCAGAAACCATCCTTGGAGTGTACTCAACATCTCACCCAAGTTTCATCGCAATCGGACGAATGGTATATGAACACATACGGGACTTTGTTGAAATGCTTCGCGCATCGTCGCTCATTTGTTGAATCTACGCGTGCTCTACCTATTGTAAAATGGATTTATTCAGTCAGAAACCTTCCTTAGAGTGTACTCAACATCTCACCCAAGTTTCATCGCAATCGGTTGAGTGGTATATGAATGCATAGGAGACATACACACACACCCACAGACAAACTATCACGTAAGATTGATTTTTATATATGACAAGCTGTGCCCGGCATGCGTTGCAATGCCAATCAAAGAAAGTGTTGGCGTTGAAATTCTGTTTCTTGAAGTGCTTTCGGATACACAACATGTTAACTGCCTCTAAGCTATCGTAAAATGGATTTTCTAATTTAGAACTATTCGTGGGAGCGTGCACAACAACTTTCAAAAGTTTCATCGCTGTCACTCATTTGTTGAATCTACTCGTACGCTACCTATTGTGAAATGGATTTACTAAGTCGAAACCCTTCCCTGGCGTGTACACAATAACTCATCAATGATTCATCGCAATCGGATGAATGGTATATGCACGTATAGGTGTTTTTGTTTAAACGATTCGTGCGCTGTCACTCTTTTGTTGAATCTACTCGTGCGCTACCTATTGAGAAATGTATTACTAAGTCGAAGCCCTTCCCTGGCGTGTACACAATAACTCATCAAGGTTTCATCGCAATCGAAGAATGTGATATGAACGCAATAGGGGATTTTGTTGAAACGCTTCACGCGTCGTCACCCATTTGTTGCATCTACTCTTGCGCTACTTATTGTGAAATGGATTTACTAAGTCCCCTTCCCTGGCGGGTACACAATAACTGATCAATATTTCATCGCAATCGGATGAATAGTATATGAACGCATACCTGATTTTGCTTAAACGATTCGCGCTCCGTCACTCATTTGTTGAATCTACTCGTGCGCTACCTACTGTAAAATGTATTTACTAAGTTAGAAACCGTCACGTAAGTGTCCACAACAACTCACCCAGTTTCATCGCTATCGGACTAATGGGATATGAAGACATAGGGGACTGTATTGAAACGCTCCGCGTGTCGTCGTTCATTTGTCGAATCTACTCCTGTGCTACCTACTGTGAAATGTATTTACTAAGCCAGAAACCTTCCTTGGAGTGTCCACCATATTTCACCCAAGTTTCACCGCTAACGGCAGAATGGTATATGACCTTATACGGGACTTTGTTGAATCGCTTCGCGCGTCGTCCCTCATTTGTTGAATCAACTTGTGCGCTGCATATTGTATAGGGGATTTACTAAGCCAGAAATTTTCCATGACGTGTACACAACATCTCACCCAAGTTTCATAGCTACGGACGAATGGTACATGTATTCATACGGGACTTGGTTGAAACGCTTCGCGTGTCGTCGCTCATTTGTTGATTCTACTCTTGCGCTACATATTGTAATATGGATGTATTCAGCCAGAAACCTTCCCTGGAGTGTACACAACATCTCACCCAAGTTTCATCGCAATCGGATGAATGGTATGCGAACGTATACGGGACGTTGTCGAAACGCTTCGCGCGTAGTCACTCATTTGTTGAACATAAACGTGCGCTTCGTATTGTAAAATGGATTTACTTGGCCAGAAACCTTTCCTGGAGTGTACACAACAATTCACCAAACATTTATCACTATCAGACGAATGGTATATGACTTTAACGGGACTTTATTGAAACGCTTCGCGTGTCATCGCTCATTTGTTGAATCTACTGGTGCGCTACCTATTGTAAAATGTATGTACTAAGCCAGAAACCTTCCCTGGAGTGTACACAACATCTCACCCAAGTTTTATCGCTATCGGATGAATGGTATATGAAATTATATGGGACTTTGTTGAAACGATTCGCGCGTCGTCGCTCATTTGTTGATTCTACTCGTGCTCTACCTATTATTAAAGGGATTTACTAAGCTGGAAGCCTTCCCTGGAGTGCACACAAAATCTCAGCCTAGTTTCATCGCTATCGGACGAATGGTATATGAACGCAAACGTGACTTTGTTGATATGCTTCGCGCGTATTAGCTCATTTGTTGAATCTACTCGTGCGCTGCCTATTGTAAAGTGGATGTACTAAGCCAGAAAATTTCCCTGCAGTGTACACAACATTTTACGCAAGTTTCATAGCTATCGGACGAATGGTATATGAATGCATAAGGGACTTTGTTGAAACGCTGTGCGTGTCGTCGCTCATTTGTTGAATCTACTCGTGCGCTATCTACTGTGAAATGTATTCACTAATTTTGAAACCTTCACGTAAGTGTACACAACATCTCACCCAAGTTTCATCGCTATCGGACGAATGGTATATGAACACATACGGGACTTTGTTGAAATGCTTCGCGCATCGTCGCTCATTTGTTGAATCTACGCGTGCGCTACCTATTGTAGAATGGATTTACTAAGTCAGAAAACTTCCTTGGAGTGTACTCAACATCTCACCCAAGTTTCATCGCAATCAGATGAATGGTATGTGAACGTATACGGGACGTTGTCGAAACGCTTCGCGGGTAGTCACTCATTTGTTGAACATAAACGTGCGCTTCGTATTGTAAAATGGATTTACTTAGCCAGAAACCTTTCCTGGAGTGTACACAACAAATCACCAAACATTTATCACTATCAGACGAATGGTATATGACTTTATACGGGACTTTGTTGAAACGCTTCGCGTGTCATCGCTCATTTGTAGAATCTACTGGTGCGGTACCTATTGTAAAATGTATGTACTAAGCCAGAAACCTTCCCTGGAGTGTACACAGCATCTCACCCAAGTTTCATCGCTATCGGATGAATGGTATATGAAATTAAATGGGACTTTGTTGAAACGTTTCGCGCGCCGTTGCTCATTTGTTGATTCTACTTGTGCTCTACCTATTTTTAAAGGGATTTACTAAGCTAGAAACCTTCCCTGGAGTGCACACAAAATCTCAGCCTAGTTTCATCGCTATCGGACGAATGGTATATGAACGGAAACGTGACTTTGTTGAAATGCTTCGCGCGTCGTAGCTCATTTGTTGAATCTAATCGTGCGCTGCCTATTGTAAAGTGGATGTACTAAGACAGAAAATTTCCCTGCAGTGTACACAACATTTTACGCAAGTTTCATAGCTATCGGACGAATGGTATATGAATGCATTCGGGACTTTGTTGAAATGCTTCGCGCATCGTCGCTCATTTGTTGAATCTACGCGTGCGCTACCTATTGTAAAATGGATTTACTAAGTCAGAAACCTTCCTTGGAGTGTACTCAACATCACACCCAAGTTTCATCGCTATCGGACGAATGGTATATGAATGCATACGGGACTTTGTTGAAATGCTTCGCGCATCGTCGCTCATTTGTTGAATCTACGCGTGCGCTACCTATTGTAAAATGGATTTACTAAGTCAGAAACCTTCCTTGGAATGTACTCAACATCTCACCCAAGTTTCATCGCAATCGGACGAATGGTATATGAACACATACGGGACTTTGTTGAAATGCTTCGCGCATCGTCGCTCATTTGTTGAATCTCCGCGTGCGCTACCTATTGTAAAATGGATTTACTAAGTCAGAAACCTTCCTTGGAGTGTACTCAACATCTCACCCAAGTTTCATCGCTATCGGACGAATGGTATATGAACACACACGGGACTTTGTTGAAATGCTTCGCGCATCGTCGCTCATTTGTTGAATCTACGCGTGCGCTACCTATTGTAAAATGGACTTACTAAGTCAGAAACCATCCTTGGAGTGTACTCAACATCTCACCCAAGTTTCATCGCAATCGGACGAATGGTATATGAACACATACGGGACTTTGTTGAAATGCTTCGCGCATCGTCGCTCATTTGTTGAATCTACGCGTGCGCTACCTATTGTAAAATGGATTTACTAAGTCAGAAACCTTCCTTGGAGTGTACTCAACATCTCACCCAAGTGTCATCGCTATCGGACGAATGGTATATGAACACATACGGGACTTTGTTGAAATGCTTCGCGCATCGTCGCTCATTTGTTGAATCTACGCGTGCGCTACCTATTATAAAATGGATTTACTAAGTCAGAAACCTTCCGTGGAGTGTACTCAACATCTCACCCAAGTTTCATCGCTATCGGACGAATGGTATATGAACACATACGGGACTTTGTTGAAATGCTTCGCGCATCGTCGCTCATTTGTTGAATCTACGCGTGCGCTACCTATTGTAAAATGGATTTACTAAGTCAGAAACCTTCCTTGGAGTGTACTCAACATCTCACCCAAGTTTCATCGCTATCGGACGAATGGTATATGAACACATACGGGACTTTGTTGAAATGCTTCGCGCATCGTCGCTCATTTGTTGAATCTACGCGTGCGCTACCTATTGTAAAATGGATTTACTAAGTCAGAAACCATCCTTGGAGTGTACTCAACATCTCACCCAAGTTTCATCGCAATCGGACGAATGGTATATGAACACATACGGGACTTTGTTGAAATGCTTCGCGCATCGTCTCTCATTTGTTGAATCTACGCGTGCGCTACCTATTGTAAAATGGATTTACTTAGTCAGAAACCTTCCTTGGAGTGTACTCAACATCTCACCCAAGTGTCATCGCTTTCGGACGAATGGTATATGAACACATACGGGACTTTGTTGAAATGCTTCGCGCATTGTCGCTCATTTGTTGAATCTACGCGTGCGCTACCTATTGTAAAATGGATTTACTAAGTCAGAAACCTTCCGTGGAGTGTACTCAACATCTCACCCAAGTTTCATCGCTATCGGACGAATGGTATATGAACACATACGGGACTTTGTTGAAATACTTCGCGCATCGTCGCTCATTTGTTGAATCTACGCGTGCGCTATCTATTGTAAAATGAATTTACTAAGTCAGAAACCATCCTTGGAGTGTACTCAACATCTCACCCAAGTTTCATCGCAATCGGACGAATGGTATATGAACACATTCGGGACTTTGTTGAAATGCTTCGCGCATCGTCGCTCATTTGTTGAATCTACGCGTGCTCTACCTATTGTAAAATGGATTTATTAAGTCAGAAACCTTCCTTAGAGTGTACTCAACATCTCACCCAAGTTTCATCGCAATCGGTTGAGTGGTATATGAATGCATAGGAGACATACACACACACCCACAGACAAACTATCACGTAAGATGATTTTTATATATGACAAGCTGTACCCGGCATGCGTTGCAATGCCAATCAAAGAAAGTGTTGGCGTTGAAATTCTGTTTCTTGAAGTGCTTTTGGATACACAACATGTTAACTGCCTCTAAGCTATCGTAAAATGGATTTTCTAATTTAGAACTATTCGTGGGAGCGTGCACAACAACTTTCAAAAGTTTCATCGCTGTCACTCATTTGTTGAATCTACTCGTACGTACCTATTGTGAAATGGATTTACTAAGTCGAAACCCTTCCCTGGCGTGTACACAATAACTCATCAATGATTCATCGCAATCGGATGAATGGTATATGCACGTATAGGTGTGTTTGTTTAAACGATTCGTGCGCTGTCACTCTTTTGTTGAATCTACTCGTGCGCTACCTATTGAGAAATGTATTACTAAGTCGAAGCCCTTCCCTGGCGTGTACACAATAACTCATCAAGGTTTCATCGCAATCGAAGAATGTGATATGAACGCAATAGGGGATTTTGTTGAAACGCTTCACGCGTCGTCACCCATTTGTTGCATCTACTCTTGCGCTACTTATTGTGAAATGGATTTACTAAGTCCCCTTCCCTGGCGGGTATACAGTAACTGATCAATGTTTCATCGCAATCGGATGAATAGTATATGAACGCATACCTGATTTTGCTTAAACGATTCGCGCTCCGTCACTCATTTGATGAATCTACTCGTGCGCTGCCTACTGTAAAATGTATTTACTAAGTTAGAAACCGTCACGTAAGTGTCCACAACAACTCACCCAGTTTCATCGCTATCGGACTAATGGGATATGAAGACATAGGGGACTGTATTGAAACGCTCCGCGTGTCGTCGTTCATTTGTCGAATCTACTCGTGTGCCACCTACTGTGAAATGTATTTACTAAGCCAGAAACCTTCCTTGGAGTGTCCACCATATTTCACCCAAGTTTCACCGCTAACGGCAGAATGGTATATGACCTTATACGGGACTTTGTTGAATCACTTCGCGCGTCGTCCCTCATTTGTTGAATCAACTTGTGCGCTGCATATTGTATAGGGGATTTACTAAGCCAGAAATTTTCCATGACGTGTACACAACATCTCACCCAAGTTTCATAGCTACGGACGAATGGTACATGTATTCATACGGGACTTGGTTGAAACGCTTCGCGTGTCGTCGCTCATTTGTTGATTCTACTCTTGCGCTACATATTGTAATATGGATGTATTCAGCCAGAAACCTTCCCTGGAGTGTACACAACACCTCACCCAAGTTTCATCGCAATCGGATGAATGGTATGCGAACGTATACGGGACGTTGTCGAAACGCTTCGCGCGTAGTCACTCATTTGTTGAACATAAACGTGCGCTTCGTATTGTAAAATGGATTTACTTAGCCAGAAACCTTTCCTGGAGTGTACACAACAATTCACCAAACATTTATCACTATCAGACGAATGGTATATGACTTTATACAGGACTTTGTTGAAACGCTTCGCGTGTCATCGCTCATTTGTTGAATCTACTGGTGCGCTACCTATTGTAAAATGTATGTACTAAGCCAGAAACCTTCCCTGGAGTGTACACAGCATCTCACCCAAGTTTCATCGCTATCGGATGAATGGTATATGAAATTAAATGGGACTTTGTTGAAACGTTTCGCGCGCCGTTGCTCATTTGTTGATTATACTCGTGCTCTACCTATTTTTAAAGGGATTTATTAAGCTAGAAACCTTCCCTGGAGTGCACACAAAATCTCAGCCTAGTTTCATCGCTATCGGACGAATGGTATATGAACGCAAACGTGACTTTGTTGAAATGCTTCGCGCGTCGTAGGTCATTTGTTGAATCTAATCGTGCACTGCCTATTGTAAAGTGGATGTACTAAGCCAGAAAATTTCCCTGCAGTGTACACAACATTTTACGCAAGTTTCATAGCTATCGGACGAATGGTATATGAATGCATTCGGGACTTTGTTGAAATGCTTCGCGCATCGTCGCTCATTTGTTGAATCTACGCGTGCGCTACCTATTGTAAAATGGATTTACTAAGTCAGAAACCTTCCTTGGAGTGTACTCAACATCTCACCAAAGTTTCATCGCTATCGGACGAATGGTATATGAATGCATACGGGACTTTGTTGAAATGCTTCGCGCATCGTCGCTCATTTGTTGAATCTACGCGTGCGCTACCTATTGTAGAATGGATTTACTAAGTCAGAAACCTTCCTTGGAGTGTACTCAACATCTCACCCAAGTTTCATCGCAATCAGATGAATGGTATGTGAACGTATACGGGACGTTGTCGAAACGCTTCGCGCGTAGTCACTCATTTGTTGAACATAAACGTGCGCTTCGTATTGTAAAATGGATTTACTTAGCCAGAAACCTTTCCTGGAGTGTACACAACAAATCACCAAACATTTATCACTATCAGACGAATGGTATATGACTTTATACGGGACTTTGTTGAAACGCTTCGCGTGTCATCGCTCATTTGTAGAATCTACTGGTGCGGTACCTATTGTAAAATGTATGTACTAAGCCAGAAACCTTCCCTGGAGTGTACACAGCATCTCACCCAAGTTTCATCGCTATCGGATGAATGGTATATGAAATTAAATGGGACTTTGTTGAAACGTTTCGCGCGCCGTTGCTCATTTGTTGATTCTACTTGTGCTCTACCTATTTTTAAAGGGATTTACTAAGCTAGAAACCTTCCCTGGAGTGCACACAAAATCTCAGCCTAGTTTCATCGCTATCGGACGAATGGTATATGAACGGAAACGTGACTTTGTTGAAATGCTTCGCGCGTCGTAGCTCATTTGTTGAATCTAATCGTGCGCTGCCTATTGTAAAGTGGATGTACTAACACAGAAAATTTCCCTGCAGTGTACACAACATTTTACGCAAGTTTCATAGCTATCGGACGAATGGTATATGAATGCATTCGGGACTTTGTTGAAATGCTTCGCGCATCGTCGCTCATTTGTTGAATCTACGCGTGCGCTACCTATTGTAAAATGGATTTACTAAGTCAGAAACCTTCCTTGGAGTGTACTCAACATCACACCCAAGTTTCATCGCTATCGGACGAATGGTATATGAATGCATACGGGACTTTGTTGAAATGCTTCGCGCATCGTCGCTCATTTGTTGAATCTACGCGTGCGCTACCTATTGTAAAATGGATTTACTAAGTCAGAAACCTTCCTTGGAATGTACTCAACATCTCACCCAAGTTTCATCGCAATCGGACGAATGGTATATGAACACATACGGGACTTTGTTGAAATGCTTCGCGCATCGTCGCCCATTTGTTGAATCTACGCGTGCGCTACCTATTGTAAAATGGATTTACTAAGTCAGAAACCTTCCTTGGAGTGTACTCAACATCTCACCCAAGTTTCATCGCTATCGGACGAATGGTATATGAACACATACGGGACTTTGTTGAAATGCTTCGCGCATCGTCGCTCATTTGTTGAATCTACGCGTGCGCTACCTATTGTAAAATGGATTTACTAAGTCAGAAACCATCCTTGGAGTGTACTCAACATCTCACCCAAGTTTCATCGCAATCGGACGAATGGTATATGAACACATACGGGACTTTGTTGAAATGCTTCGCGCATCGTCGCTCATTTGTTGAATCTGCGCGTGCGCTACCTATTGTAAAATGGATTTACTAAGTCAGAAACCTTCCTTGGAGTGTACTCAACATCTCACCCAAGTGTCATCGCTATCGGACGAATGGTATATGAACACATACGGGACTTTGTTGAAATGCTTCGCGCATCGTCGCTCATTTGTTGAATCTACGCGTGCGCTACCTATTGTAAAATGGATTTACTAAGTCAGAAACCTTCCGTGGAGTGTACTCAACATCTCACCCAAGTTTCATCGCTATCGGACGAATGGTATATGAACACATACGGGACTTTGTTGAAATGCTTCGCGCATCGTCGCTCATTTGTTGAATCTACGCGTGCGCTATCTATTGTAAAATGAATTTACTAAGTCAAAAACCATCCTTGGAGTGTACTCAACATCTCACCCAAGTTTCATCGCAATCGGACGAATGGTATATGAACACATACGGGACTTTGTTGAAATGCTTCGCGCATCGTCGCTCATTTGTTGAATCTACGCGTGCTCTACCTATTGTAAAATGGATTTATTAGGTCAGAAACCTTCCTTAGAGTGTACTCAACATCTCACCCAAGTTTCATCGCAATCGGTTGAGTGGTATATGAATGCATAGGAGACATACACACACACCCACAGACAAACTATCACGTAAGATTGATTTTTATATATGACAAGCTGTACCCGGCATGCGTTGCAATGCCAATCAAAGAAAGACTTGGCGTTGAAATTCTGTTTCTTGAAGTGCTTTTGGATACACAACATGTTAACTGCCTCTAAGCTATCGTAAAATGGATTTTCTAATTTAGAACTATTCGTGGGAGCGTGCACAACAACTTTCAAAAGTTTCATCGCTGTCACTCATTTGTTGAATCTACTCGTACGCTACCTATTGTGAAATGGATTTACTAAGTCGAAACCCTTCCCTGGCGTGTACACAATAACTCATCAATGATTCATCGCAATCGGATGAATGGTATATGCACGTATAGGTGTTTTTGTTTAAACGATTCGTGCGCTGTCACTCTTTTGTTGAATCTACTCGTGCGCTACCTATTGAGAAATGTATTACTAAGTCGAAGCCCGTCCCTGGCGTGTACACAATAACTCATCAAGGTTTCATCGCAATCGAAGAATGTGATATGAACGCAATAGGGGATTTTGTTGAAACGCTTCACGCGTCGTCACCCATTTGTTGCATCTACTCTTGCGCTACTTATTGTGAAATGGATTTACTAAGTCCCCTTCCCTGGCGGGTACACAATAACTGATCAATGTTTCATCGCAATCGGATGAATAGTATATGAACGCATACCTGATTTTGCTTAAACGATTCGCGCTCCGTCACTCATTTGTTGAATCTACTCGTGCGCTGCCTACTGTAAAATGTATTTACTAAGTTAGAAACCGTCACGTAAGTGTCCACAACAACTCACCCAGTTTCATCGCTATCGGACTAATGGGATATGAAGACATAGGGGACTGTATTGAAACGCTCCGCGTGTCGTCGTTCATTTGTCGAATCTACTCGTGTGCCACCTACTGTGAAATGTATTTACTAAGCCAGAAACCTTCCTTGGAGTGTCCACCATATTTCACCCAAGTTTCACCGCTAACGGCAGAATGGTATATGACCTTATACGGGACTTTGTTGAATCACTTCGCGCGTCGTCCCTCATTTGTTGAATCAACTTGTGCGCTGCATATTGTATAGGGGATTTACTAAGCCAGAAATTTTCCATGACGTGTACACAACATCTCACCCAAGTTTCATAGCTACGGACGAATGGTACATGTATTCATACGGGACTTGGTTGAAACGCTTCGCGTGTCGTCGCTCATTTGTTGATTCTACTCTTGCGCTACATATTGTAATATGGATGTATTCAGCCAGAAACCTTCCCTGGAGTGTACACAACATCTCACCCAAGTTTCATCGCAATCGGATGAATAGTATGCGAACGTATACGGGACGTTGCCGAAACGCTTCGCGCGTAGTCACTCATTTGTTGAACATAAACGTGCGCTTCGTATTGTAAAATGGATTTACTTAGCCAGAAACCTTTCCTGGAGTGTACACAACAATTCACCAAACATTTATCACTATCAGACGAATGGTATATGACTTTATACAGGACTTTGTTGAAACGCTTCGCGTGTCATCGCTCATTTGTTGAATCTACTGGTGCGCTACCTATTGTAAAATGTATGTACTAAGCCAGAAACCTTCCCTGGAGTGTACACAGCATCTCACCCAAGTTTCATCGCTATCGGATGAATGGTATATGAAATTAAATGGGACTTTGTTGAAACGTTTCGCGCGCCGTTGCTCATTTGTTGATTATACTCGTGCTCTACCTATTTTTAAAGGGATTTATTAAGCTAGAAACCTTCCCTGGAGTGCACACAAAATCTCAGCCTAGTTTCATCGCTATCGGACGAATGGTATATGAACGCAAACGTGACTTTGTTGAAATGCTTCGCGCGTCGTAGGTCATTTGTTGAATCTAATCGTGCGCTGCCTATTGTAAAGTGGATGTACTAAGCCAGAAAATTTCCCTGCAGTGTACACAACATTTTACGCAAGTTTCATAGCTATCGGACGAATGGTATATGAATGCATTCGGGACTTTGTTGAAATGCTTCGCGCATCGTCGCTCATTTGTTGAATCTACGCGTGCGCTACCTATTGTAAAATGGATTTACTAAGTCAGAAACCTTCCTTGGAGTGTACTCAACATCTCACCCAAGTTTCATCGCTATCGGACGAATGGCATATGAATGCATACGGGACTTTGTTGAAATGCTTCGCGCATCGTCGCTCATTTGTTGAATCTACGCGTGCGCTACCTATTGTAAAATGGATTTACTAAGTCAGAAACCTTCCTTGGAGTGTACTCAACATCTCACCCAAGTTTCATCGCTATCGGACGAATGGTATATGAACACATACGGGACTTTGTTGAAATGCTTCGCGCATCGTCGCTCATTTGTTGAATCGACGCGTGCGCTACCTACTGTAAAATGGATTTACTAAGTCAGAAACCATCCTTGGAGTGTACTCAACATCTCACCCAAGTTTCATCGCAATCGGACGAATGGTATATGAACACATACGGGACTTTCTTGAAATGCTTCGCGCATCGTCGCTCATTTGTTGAATCTAAGCGTGCGCTACCTATTGTAAAATGGATTTACTAAGTCAGAAACCTTCCTTGGAGTGTACTCAACATCTCACCCAAGTGTCATCGCTATCGGACGAATGGTATATGAACACATACGGGACTTTGTTGAAATGCTTCGCGCATCGTCGCTCATTTGTTGAATCTACGCGTGCGCTACCTATTGTAAAATGGATTTACTAAGTCAGAAACCTTCCGTGGAGTGTACTCAACATCGCACCCAAGTTTCATCGCTATCGGACGAATGGTATATGAACACATACGGGACTTTGTTGAAATGCTTCGCGCATCGTCGCTCATTTGTTGAATCTACGCGTGCGCTACCTATTGTAAAATGAATTTACTAAGTCAGAAACCATCCTTGGAGTGTACTCAACATCTCACCCAAGTTTCATCGCAATCGGACGAATGGTATATGAACACATACGGGACTTTGTTGAAATGCTTCGCGCATCGTCGCTCATTTGTTGAATCTACGCGTGCTCTACCTATTGTAAAATGGATTTATTCAGTCAGAAACCTTCCTTAGAGTGTACTCAACATCTCACCCAAGTTTCATCGCAATCGGTTGACTGGTATATGAATGCATAGGAGACATACACACACACCCACAGACAAACTATCACGTAAGATTGATTTTTATATATGACAAGCTGTACCCGGCATGCGTTGCAATGCCAATCAAAGAAAGTGTTGGCGTTGAAATTCTGTTTCTTGAAGTGCTTTCGGATACACAACATGTTAACTGCCTCTAAGCTATCGTAAAATGGATTTTCTAATTTAGAACTATTCGTGGGAGCGTGCACAACAACTTTCAAAAGTTTCATCGCTGTCACTCATTTGTTGAATCTACTCGTACGCTACCTATTGTGAAATGGATTTACTAAGTCGAAACCCTTCCCTGGCGTGTACACAATAACTCATCAATGATTCATCGCAATCGGATGAATGGTATATGCACGTATAGGTGTTTTTGTTTAAACGATTCGTGCGCTGTCACTCTTTTGTTGAATCTACTCGTGCGCTACCTATTGAGAAATGTATTACTAAGTCGAAGCCCTTCCCTGGCGTGTACACAATAACTCATCAAGGTTTCATCGCAATCGAAGAATGTGATATGAACGCAATAGGGGATTTTGTTGAAACGCTTCACGCGTCGTCACCCATTTGTTGCATCTACTCTTGCGCTACTTATTGTGAAATGGATTTACTAAGTCCCCTTCCCTGGCGGGTACACAATAACTGATCAATGTTTCATCGCAATCGGATGAATAGTATATGAACGCATACCTGATTTTGCTTAAACGATTCGCGCTCCGTCACTCATTTGTTGAATCTACTCGTGCGCTACCTACTGTAAAATGTATTTACTAAGTTAGAAACCGTCACGTAAGTGTCCACAACAACTCACCCAGTTTCATCGCTATCGGACTAATGGGATATGAAGACATAGGGGACTGTATTGAAACGCTCCGCGTGTCGTCGTTCATTTGTCGAATCTACTCGTGTGCTACCTACTGTGAAATGTATTTACTAAGCCAGAAACCTTCCTTGGAGTGTCCACCATATTTCACCCAAGTTTCACCGCTAACGGCAGAATGGTATATGACCTTATACGGGACTTTGTTGAATCGCTTCGCGCGTCGTCCCTCATTTGTTGAATCAACTTGTGCGCTGCATATTGTATAGGGGATTTACTAAGCCAGAAATTTTCCATGACGTGTACACAACATCTCACCCAAGTTTCATAGCTACGGACGAATGGTACATGTATTCATACGGGACTTGGTTGAAACGCTTCGCGTGTCGTCGCTCATTTGTTGATTCTACTCTTGCGCTACATATTGTAATATGGACGTATTCAGCCAGAAACCTTCCCTGGAGTGTACACAACATCTCACCCAAGTTTCATCGCAATCGGATGAATGGTATGCGAACGTATACGGGACGTTGTCGAAACGCTTCGCGCGTAGTCACTCATTTGTTGAACATAAACGTGCGCTTCGTATTGTAAAATGGATTTACTTGGCCAGAAACCTTTCCTGGAGTGTACACAACAATTCACCAAACATTTATCACTATCAGACGAATGGTATATGACTTTATACGGGACTTTATTGAAACGCTTCGCGTGTCATCGCTCATTTGTTGAATCTACTGGTGCGCTACCTATTGTAAAATGTATGTACTAAGCCAGAAACCTTCCCTGGAGTGTACACAACATCTCACCCAAGTTTTATCGCTATCGGATGAATGGTATATGAAATTATATGGGACTTTGTTGAAACGCTTCGCGCGTCGTCGCTCATTTGTTGATTCTACTCGTGCTCTACCTATTATTAAAGGGATTTACTAAGCTGGAAGCCTTCCCTGGAGTGCACACAAAATCTCAGCCTAGTTTCATCGCTATCGGACGAATGGTATATGAACGCAAACGTGACTTTGTTGATATGCTTCGCGCGTCGTAGCTCATTTGTTGAATCTACTCGTGCGCTGCCTATTGTAAAGTGGATGTACTAAGCCAGAAAATTTCCCTGCTGTGTACACAACATTTTACGCAAGTTTCATAGCTATCGGACGAATGGTATATGAATGCATAAGGGACTTTGTTGAAACGCTGTGCGTGTCGTCGCTCATTTGTTGAATCTACTCGTGCGCTATCTACTGTGAAATGTATTCACTAATTTTGAAACCTTCACGTAAGTGTACACAACATCTCACCCAAGTTTCATCGCTATCGGACGAATGGTATATGAACACATACGGGACTTTGTTGAAATGCTTCGCGCATCGTCGCTCATTTGTTGAATCTACGCGTGCGCTACCTATTGTAGAATGGATTTACTAAGTCAGAAACCTTCCTTGGAGTGTACTCAACATCTCACCCAAGTTTCATCGCAATCAGATGAATGGTATGTGAACGTATACGGGACGTTGTCGAAACGCTTCGCGCGTAGTCACTCATTTGTTGAACATAAACGTGCGCTTCGTATTGTAAAATGGATTTACTTAGCCAGAAACCTTTCCTGGAGTGTACACAACAAATCACCAAACATTTATCACTATCAGACGAATGGTATATGACTTTATACAGGACTTTGTTGAAACGCTTCGCGTGTCATCGCTCATTTGTAGAATCTACTGGTGCGGTACCTATTGTAAAATGTATGTACTAAGCCAGAAACCTTCCCTGGAGTGTACACAGCATCTCACCCAAGTTTCATCGCTATCGGACGAATGGTATATGAATGCATACGGGACTTTGTTGAAATGCTTCGCGCATCGTCGCTCATTTGTTGAATCTACGCGTGCGCTACCTATTGTAAAATGGATTTACTAAGTCAGAAACCTTCCTTGGAGTGTACTCAACATCACACCCAAGTTTCATCGCTATCGGACGAATGGTATATGAATGCATACGGGACTTTGTTGAAATGCTTCGCGCATCGTCGCTCATTTGTTGAATCTACGCGTGCGCTACCTATTGTAAAATGGATTTACTAAGTCAGAAACCTTCCTTGGAATGTACTCAACATCTCACCCAAGTTTCATCGCAATCGGACGAATGGTATATGAACACATACGGGACTTTGTTGAAATGCTTCGCGCATCGTCGCTCATTTGTTGAATCTCCGCGTGCGCTACCTATTGTAAAATGGATTTACTAAGTCAGAAACCTTCCTTGGAGTGTACTCAACATCTCACCCAAGTTTCATCGCTATCGAACGAATGGTATATGAACACACACGGGACTTTGTTGAAATGCTTCGCGCATCGTCTCTCATTTGTTGAATCTACGCGTGCGCTACCTATTGTAAAATGGACTTACTAAGTCAGAAACCATCCTTGGAGTGTACTCAACATCTCACCCAAGTTTCATCGCAATCGGACGAATGGTATATGAACACATACGGGACTTTGTTGAAATGCTTCGCGCATCGTCGCTCATTTGTTGAATCTACGCGTGCGCTACCTATTGTAAAATGGATTTACTAAGTCAGAAACCTTCCTTGGAGTGTACTCAACATCTCACCCAAGTGTCATCGCTATCGGACGAATGGTATATGAACACATACGGGACTTTGTTGAAATGCTTCGCGCATCGTCGCTCATTTGTTGAATCTACGCGTGCGCTACCTATTATAAAATGGATTTACTAAGTCAGAAACCTTCCGTGGAGTGTACTCAACATCTCACCCAAGTTTCATCGCTATCGGACGAATGGTATATGAACACATACGGGACTTTGTTGAAATGCTTCGCGCATCGTCGCTCATTTGTTGAATCTACGCGTGCGCTACCTATTGTAAAATGAATTTACTAAGTCAGAAACCATCCTTGGAGTGTACTCAACATCTCACCCAAGTTTCATCGCAATTGGACGAATGGTATATGAACACATACGGGACTTTGTTGAAATGCTTCGCGCATCGTCGCTCATTTGTTGAATCTAGGCGTGCTCTACCTATTGTAAAATGGATTTATTAAGTCAGAAACCTTCCTTAGAGTGTACTCAACATCTCACCCAAGTTTCATCGCAATCGGTTGAGTGGTATATGAATGCATAGGAGACATACACACACACCCACAGACAAACTATCACGTAAAATTGATTTTTATATATGACAAGCTGTACCCGGCATGCGTTGCAATGCCAATCAAAGAAAGTGTTGGCGTTGAAATTCTGTTTCTTGAAGTGCTTTCGGATACACAACATGTTAACTGCCTCTAAGCTATCGTAAAATGGATTTTCTAATTTAGAACTATTCGTGGGAGCGTGCACAACAACTTTCAAAAGTTTCATCGCTGTCACTCATTTGTTGAATCTACTCGTACGCTACCTATTGTGAAATGGATTTACTAAGTCGAAACCCTTCCCTGGCGTGTACACAATAACTCATCAATGATTCATCGCAATCGTATGAATGGTATATGCACGTATAGGTGTTTTTGTTTAAACGATTCGTGCGCTGTCACTCTTTTGTTGAATCTACTCGTGCGCTACCTATTGAGAAATGTATTACTAAGTCGAAGCCCTTCCCTGGCGTGTACACAATAACTCATCAAGGTTTCATCGCAATCGAAGAATGTGATATGAACGCAATAGGGGATTTTGTTGAAACGCTTCACGCGTCGTCACCCATTTGTTGCATCTACTCTTGCGCTACTTATTGTGAAATGGATTTACTAAGTCCCCTTCCCTGGCGGGTACACAATAACTGATCAATGTTTCATCGCAATCGGATGAATAGTATATGAACGCATACCTGATTTTGCTTAAACGATTCGCGCTCCGTCACTCATTTGTTGAATCTACTCGTGCGCTGCCTACTGTAAAATGTATTTACTAAGTTAGAAACCGTCACGTAAGTGTCCACAACAACTCACCCAGTTTCATCGCTATCGGACTAATGGGATATGAAGACATAGGGGACTGTATTGAAACGCTCCGCGTGTCGTCGTTCATTTGTCGAATCTACTCGTGTGCCACCTACTGTGAAATGTATTTACTAAGCCAGAAACCTTCCTTGGAGTGTCCACCATATTTCACCCAAGTTTCACCGCTAACGGCAGAATGGTATATGACCTTATACGGGACTTTGTTGAATCACTTCGCGCGTCGTCCCTCATTTGTTGAATCAACTTGTGCGCTGCATATTGTATAGGGGATTTACTAAGCCAGAAATTTTCCATGACGTGTACACAACATCTCACCCAAGTTTCATAGCTACGGACGAATGGTACATGTATTCATACGGGACTTGGTTGAAACGCTTCGCGTGTCGTCGCTCATTTGTTGATTCTACTCTTGCGCTACATATTGTAATATGGATGTATTCAGCCAGAAACCGTCCCTGGAGTGTACACAACATCTCACCCAAGTTTCATCGCAATCGGATGAATGGTATGCGAACGTATACGGGACGTTGTCGAAACGCTTCGCGCGTAGTCACTCATTTGTTGAACATAAACGTGCGCTTCGTATTGTAAAATGGATTTACTTAGCCAGAAACCTTTCCTGGAGTGTACACAACAATTCACCAAACATTTATCACTATCAGACGAATGGTATATGACTTTATACAGGACTTTGTTGAAACGCTTCGCGTGTCATCGCTCATTTGTTGAATCTACTGGTGCGCTACCTATTGTAAAATGTATGTACTAAGCCAGAAACCTTCCCTGGAGTGTACACAGCATCTCACCCAAGTTTCATCGCTATCGGATGAATGGTATATGAAATTAAATGGGACTTTGTTGAAACGTTTCGCGCGCCGTTGCTCATTTGTTGATTCTACTCGTGCTCTACCTATTTTTAAAGGGATTTATTAAGCTAGAAACCTTCCCTGGAGTGCACACAAAATCTCAGCCAAGTTTCATCGCTATCGGACGAATGGTATATGAACGCAAACGTGACTTTGTTGAAATGCTTCGCGCGTCGTAGGTCATTTGTTGAATATACTGGTGCGCTACCTATTGTAAAGTGGATGTACTAAGCCAGAAAATTTCCCTGCAGTGTACACAACATTTTACGCAAGTTTCATAGCTATCGGACGAATGGTATATGAATGCATTCGGGACTTTGTTGAAATGCTTCGCGCATCGTCGCTCATTTGTTGAATCTACGCGTGCGCTACCTATTGTAAAATCGATTTACTAAGTCAGAAACCTTCCTTGGAGTGTACTCAACATCTCACCCAAGTTTCATCGCTATCGGACGAATGGTATATGAATGCATACGGGACTTTGTTGAAATGCTTCGCGCATCGTCGCTCATTTGTTGAATCTACGCGTGCGCTACCTATTGTAAAATGGATTTACTAAGTCAGAAACCTTCCTTGGAGTGTACTCAACATCTCACCCAAGTTTCATCGCAATCGGACGAATGGTATATGAACACATACGGGACTTTGTTGAAATGCTTCGCGCATCGTCGCTCATTTGTTGAATCTACGCGTGCGCTACCTATTGTAAAATGGATTTACTAAGTCAGAAACCTTCCTTGGAGTGTACTCAACATCTCACCCAAGTTTCATCGCTATCGGACGAATGGTATATGAACACATACGGGACTTTGTTGAAATGCTTCGCGCATCGTCGCTCATTTGTTGAATCGACGCGTGCGCTACCTATTGTAAAATGGATTTACTAAGTCAGAAACCCTCCTTGGAGTGTACTCAACATCTCACCCAAGTTTCATCGCAATCGGACGAATGGTATATGAACACATACGGGACTTTGTTGAAATGCTTCGCGCATCGTCGCTCATTTGTTGAATTTACGCGTGCGCTACCTATTGTAAAATGGATTTACTAAGTCAGAAACCTTCCTTGGAGTGTACTCAACATCTCACCCAAGTGTCATCGCTATCGGACGAATGGTATATGAACACATACGGGACTTTGTTGAAATGCTTCGCGCATCGTCGCTCATTTGTTGAATCTACGCGTGCGCTATCTATTGTAAAATGAATTTACTAAGTCAGAAACCTTCCTTGCAGTGTACTCAACATCTCACCCAAGTGTCATCGCTATCGGACGAATGGTATATGAACACATACGGGACTTTGTTGAAATGCTTCGCGCATCGACGCTCATTTGTTGAATCTACGCGTGCGCTACCTATTGTAAAATGGATTTACTAAGTCAGAAACCTTCCGTGGAGTGTACTCAACATCTCACCCAAGTTTCATCGCAATCGGTTGAGTGGTATATGAATGCATAGGAGACATACACACACACCCACAGACAAACTATCACGTAAGATTGATTTTTATATATGACAAGCTGTACCCGGCATGCGTTGCAATGCCAATCAAAGAAAGTGTTGGCGTTGAAATTCTGTTTCTTGAAGTGCTTTTGGATACACAACATGTTAACTGCCTCTAAGCTATCGTAAAATGGATTTTCTAATTTAGAACTATTCGTGGGAGCGTGCACAACAACTTTCAAAAGTTTCATCGCTGTCACTCATTTGTTGAATCTACTCGTACGCTACCTATTGTGAAATGGATTTACTAAGTCGAAACCCTTCCCTGGCGTGTACACAATAACTCATCAATGATTCATCGCAATCGGATGAATGATATATGCACGTATAGGTGTTTTTGTTTAAACGATTCGTGCGCTGTCACTCTTTTGTTGAATCTACTCGTGCGCTACCTATTGAGAAATATATTACTAAGTCGAAGCCCTTCCCTGGCGTGTACACAATAACTCATCAAGGTTTCATCGCAATCGAAGAATGTGATATGAACGCAATAGGGGATTTTTTGAAACGCTTCACGCGTCGTCACCCATTTGTTGCATCTACTCTTGCGCTACTTATTGTGAAATGGATTTACTAAGTCCCCTTCCCTGGCGGGTACACAATAACTGATCAATGTTTCATCGCAATCGGATGAATAGTATATGACCGCATACCTGATTTTGCTTAACGATTCGCGCTCCGTCACTCATTTGTTGAATCTACTCGTGCGCTACCTACTGTAAAATGTATTTACTAAGTTAGAAACCGTCACGTAAGTGTCCACAAACACTCACCCAGTTTCATCGCTATCGGACTAATGGGATATGAAGACATAGGGGACTGTATTGAAACGCTCCGCGTGTCGTCGTTCATTTGTCGAATCTACTCGTGTGCTACCTACTGTGAAATGTATTTGCTAAGCCAGAAACCTTCCTTGGAGTGTCCACCATATTTCACCCAAGTTTCACCGCTAACGGCAGAATGGTATATGACCTTATACGGGACTTTGTTGAATCACTTCGCGCGTCGTCCCTCATTTGTTGAATCAACTTGTGCGCTGCATATTGTATAGGGGATTTACTAAGCCAGAAATTTTCCATGACGTGTACACAACATCTCACCCAAGTTTCATAGCTACGGACGAATGGTACATGTATTCATTCGGGACTTTGTTGAAACGTTTCGCGCGCCGTTGCTCATTTGTTGATTCTACTCGTGCTCTACCTATTTTTAAAGGGATTTATTAAGCTAGAAACCTTCCCTGGAGTGCACACAAAATCTCAGCCTAGTTTCATCGCTATCGGACGAATGGTATATGAACGCAAACGTGACTTTGTTGAAATGCTTCGCGCGTCGTAGGTCATTTGTTGAATCTAATCGTGCGCTGCCTATTGTAAAGTGGATGTACTAAGCCAGAAAATTTCCCTGCAGTGTACACAACATTTTACGCAAGTTTCATAGCTATCGGACGAATGGTATATGAATGCATTCGGGACTTTGTTGAAATGCTTCGCGCATCGTCGCTCATTTGTTGAATCTACGCGTGCGCTACCTATTGTAAAATGGATTTACTAAGTCAGAAACCTTCCTTGGAGTGTACTCAACATCTCACCCAAGTTTCATCGCTATCGGACGAATGGTATATGAATGCATACGGGACTTTGTTGAAATGCTTCGCGCATCGTCGCTCATTTGTTGAATCTACGCGTGCGCTACCTATTGTAAAATGGATTTACTAAGTCAGAAACCTTCCTTGGAGTGTACTCAACATCTCACCCAAGTTTCATCGCAATCGGACGAATGGTATATGAACACATACGGGACTTTGTTGAAATGCTTCGCGCATCGTCGCTCATTTGTTGAATCTACGCGTGCGCTACCTATTGTAAAATGGATTTACTAAGTCAGAAACCTTCCTTGGAGTGTACTCAACATCTCACCCAAGTTTCATCGCTATCGGACGAATGGTATATGAACACATACGGGACTTTGTTGAAATGCTTCGCGCATCGTCGCTCATTTGTTGAATCGACGCGTGCGCTACCTATTGTAAAATGGATTTACTAAGTCAGAAACCCTCCTTGGAGTGTACTCAACATCTCACCCAAGTTTCATCGCAATCGGACGAATGGTATATGAACACATACGGGACTTTGTTGAAATGCTTCGCGCATCGTCGCTCATTTGTTGAATCTACGCGTGCGCTATCTATTGTAAAATGAATTTACTAAGTCAGAAACCTTCCTTGGAGTGTACTCAACATCTCACCCAAGTGTCATCGCTATCGGACGAATGGTATATGAACACATACGAGACTTTGTTGAAATGCTTCGCGCATCGTCGCTCATTTGTTGAATCTACGCGTGCGCTACCTATTGTAAAATGGATTTACTAAGTCAGAAACCTTCCGTGGAGTGTACTCAACATCTCACCCAAGTTTCATCGCAATCGGTTGAGTGGTATATGAATGCATAGGAGACATACACACACACCCACAGACAAACTATCACGTAAGATTGATTTTTATATATGACAAGCTGTACCCGGCATGCGTTGCAATGCCAATCAAAGGAAGTGTTGGCGTTGAAATTCTGTTTCTTGAAGTGCTTTTGGATACACAACATGTTAACTGCCTCTAAGCTATCGTAAAATGGATTTTCTAATTTAGAACTATTCGTGGGAGCGTGCACAACAACTTTCAAAAGTTTCATCGCTGTCACTCATTTGTTGAATCTACTCGTACGCTACCTATTGTGAAATGGATTTACTAAGTCGAAACCCTTCCCTGGCGTGTACACAATAACTCATCAATGATTCATCGCAATCGGATGAATGGTATATGCACGTATAGGTGTTTTTGTTTAAACGATTCGTGCGCTGTCACTCTTTTGTTGAATCTACTCGTGCGCTACCTATTGAGAAATATATTACTAAGTCGAAGCCCTTCCCTGGCGTGTACACAATAACTCATCAAGGTTTCATCGCAATCGAAGAATGTGATATGAACGCAATAGGGGATTTTTTGAAACGCTTCACGCGTGTTCACCCATTTGTTGCATCTACTCTTGCGCTACTTATTGTGAAATGGATTTACTAAGTCAGAAACCTTCCTTGGAGTGTACTCAACATCTCACCCAAGTTTCATCGCTATCGGACGAATGGTATATGAATGCATACGGGACTTTGTTGAAATGCTTCGCGCATCGTCGCTCATTTGTTGAATCTACGCGTGCGCTACCTATTGTAAAATGGATTTACTAAGTCAGAAACCTTCCTTTGAGTGTACTCAACATCTCACCCTAGTTTCATCGCAATCGGACGAATGGTATATGAACACATACGGGACTTTGTTGAAATGCTTCGCGCATCGTCGGTCATTTGTTGAATCTACGCGTGCGCTACCTATTGTAAAATGGATTTACTAAGTCAGAAACCATCCTTGGAGTGTACTCAACATCTCACCCAAGTTTCATCGCAATCGGACGAATGGTATATGAACACATACGGGACTTTTTTGAAATGCTTCGCGCATCGTCGCTCATTTGTTGAATCTACGCGTGCGCTACCTATTGTAAAATGGATTTACTAAGTCAGAAACCTTCCTTGGAGTGTACTCAACATCTCACCCAAGTGTCATCGCTATCGGACGAATGGTATATGAACACATACGGGACTTTGTTGAAATGCTTCGCGCATCGTCGCTCATTTGTTGAATCTACGCGTGCGCTACCTATTGTAAAATGGATTTACTAAGTCAGAAACCTTCCGTGGAGTGTACTCAACATCTCACCCAAGTTTCATCGCTATCGGACGAAGGGTATATGAACACATACGGGACTTTGTTGAAATGCTTCGCGCATCGTCGCTCATTTGTTGAATCTACGCGTGCGCTATCTATTGTAAAATGAATTTACTAAGTCAGAAACCATCCTTGGAGTGTACTCAACATCTCACCCAAGTTTCATCGCAATCGGACGAATGGTATATGAACACATACGGGACTTTTTTGAAATGCTTCGCGCATCGTCGCTCATTTGTTGAATCTACGCGTGCTCTACCTATTGTAAAATGGATTTATTAAGTCAGAAACCTTCCTTAGAGTGTACTCAACATCTCACCCAAGTTTCATCGCAATCGGTTGAGTGGTATATGAATGCATAGGAGACATACACACACACCCACAGACAAACTATCACGTAAGATTGATTTTTATATATGACAAGCTGTACCCGGCATGCGTTGCAATGCCAATCAAAGAAAGACTTGGCGTTGAAATTCTGTTTCTTGAAGTGCTTTTGGATACACAACATGTTAACTGCCTCTAAGCTATCGTAAAATGGATTTTCTAATTTGGAACTATTCGTGGGAGCGTGCACAACAACTTTCAAAAGTTTCATCGCTGTCACTCATTTGTTGAATCTACTCGTACGCTACCTATTGTGAAATGGATTTACTAAGTCGAAACCCTTCCCTGGCGTGTACACAATAACTCATCAATGATTCATCGCAATCGGATGAATGGTATATGCACGTATAGGTGTTTTTGTTTAAACGATTCGTGCGCTGTCACTCTTTTGTTGAATCTACTCGTGCGCTACCTATTGAGAAATGTATTACTAAGTCGAAGCCCTTCCCTGGCGTGTACACAATAACTCATCAAGGTTTCATCGCAATCGAAGAATGTGATATGAACGCAATAGGGGATTTTGTTGAAACGCTTCACGCGTCGTCACACATTTGTTGCATCTACTCTTGCGCTACTTATTGTGAAATGGATTTACTAAGTCCCCTTCCCTGGCGGGTACACAATAACTGATCAATGTTTCATCGCAATCGGATGAATAGTATATGAACGCATACCTGATTTTGCTTAAACGATTCGCGCTCCGTCACTCATTTGTTGAATCTACTCGTGCGCTGCCTACTGTAAAATGTATTTACTAAGTTAGAAACCGTCACGTAAGTGTCCACAACAACTCACCCAGTTTCATCGCTATCGGACTAATGGGATATGAAGACATAGGGGACTGTATTGAAACGCTCCGCGTGTCGTCGTTCATTTGTCGAATCTACTCGTGTGCCACCTACTGTGAAATGTATTTACTAAGCCAGAAACCTTCCTTGGAGTGTCCACCATATTTCACCCAAGTTTCACCGCTAACGGCAGAATGGTATATGACCTTATACGGGACTTTGTTGAATCACTTCGCGCGTCGTCCCTCATTTGTTGAATCAACTTGTGCGCTGCATATTGTATAGGGGATTTACTAAGCCAGAAATTTTCCATGACGTGTACACAACATCTCACCCAAGTTTCATAGCTACGGACGAATGGTACATGTATTCATACGGGACTTGGTTGAAACGCTTCGCGTGTCGTCGCTCATTTGTTGATTCTACTCTTGCGCTACGTATTGTAATATGGATGTATTCAGCCAGAAACCTTCCCTGGAGTGTACACAACATCTCACCCAAGTTTCATCGCAATCGGATGAATAGTATGCGAACGTATACGGGACGTTGCCGAAACGCTTCGCGCGTAGTCACTCATTTGTTGAACATAAACGTGCGCTTCGTATTGTAAAATGGATTTACTTAGCCAGAAACCTTTCCTGGAGTGTACACAACAATTCACCAAACATTTATCACTATCAGACGAATGGTATATGACTTTATACAGGACTTTGTTGAAACGCTTCGCGTGTCATCGCTCATTTGTTGAATCTACTGGTGCGCTACCTATTGTAAAATGTATGTACTAAGCCAGAAACCTTCCCTGGAGTGTACACAGCATCTCACCCAAGTTTCATCGCTATCGGATGAATGGTATATGAAATTAAATGGGACTTTGTTGAAACGTTTCGCGCGCCGTTGCTCATTTGTTGATTATACTCGTGCTCTACCTATTTTTAAAGGGATTTATTAAGCTAGAAACCCTCCCTGGAGTGCACACAAAATCTCAGCCTAGTTTCATCGCTATCGGACGAATGGTATATGAACGCAAACGTGACTTTGTTGAAATGCTTCGCGCGTCGTAGGTCATTTGTTGAATCTAATCGTGCGCTGCCTATTGTAAAGTGGATGTACTAAGCCAGAAAATTTCCCTGCAGTGTACACAACATTTTACGCAAGTTTCATAGCTATCGGACGAATGGTATATGAATGCATTCGGGACTTTGTTGAAATGCTTCGCGCATCGTCGCTCATTTGTTGAATCTACGCGTGCGCTACCTATTGTAAAATGGATTTACTAAGTCAGAAACCTTCCTTGGAGTGTACTCAACATCTCACCCAAGTTTCATCGCTATCGGACGAATGGTATATGAATGCATACGGGACTTTGTTGAAATGCTTCGCGCATCGTCGCTCATTTGTTGAATCTACGCGTGCGCTACCTATTGTAAAATGGATTTACTAAGTCAGAAACCTTCCTTGGAGTGTACTCAACATCTCACCCAAGTTTCATCGCAATCGGACGAATGGTATATGAACACATACGGGACTTTGTTGAAATGCTTCGCGCATCGTCGCTCATTTGTTGACTCTACGCGTGCGCTACCTATTGTAAAATGGATTTACTAAGTCAGAAACCTTCCTTGGAGTGTACTCAACATCTCACCCAAGTTTCATCGCTATCGGACGAATGGTATATGAACACATACGGGACTTTGTTGAAATGCTTCGCGCATCGTCGCTCATTTGTTGAATCTACGCGTGCGCTACCTATTGTAAAATGGATTTACTAAGTCAGAAACCATCCTTGGAGTGTACTCAACATCTCACCCAAGTTTCATCGCAATCGGACGAATGGTATATGAACACATACGGGACTTTGTTGAAATGCTTCGCGCATCGTCGCTCATTTGTTGAATCTAAGCGTGCGCTACCTATTGTAAAATGGATTTACTAAGTCAGAAACCTTCCTTGGAATGTACTCAACATCTCACCCAAGTGTCATCGCTATCGGACGAATGGTATATGAACACATACGGGACTTTGTTGAAATGCTTCGCGCATCGTCGCTCATTTGTTGAATCTACGCGTGCGCTACCTATTGTAAAATGGATTTACTAAGTCAGAAACCTTCCGTGGAGTGTACTCAACATCGCACCCAAGTTTCATCGCTATCGGACGAATGGTATATGAACACATACGGGACTTTGTTGAAATGCTTCGCGCATCGTCGCTCATTTGTTCAATCTACGCGTGCGCTACCTATTGTAAAATGAATTTACTAAGTCAGAAACCATCCTTGGAGTGTACTCAACATCTCACCCTAGTTTCATCGCAATCGGACGAATGGTATATGAACACATACGGGACTTTGTTGAAATGCTTCGCGCATCGTCGCTCATTTGTTGAATCTACGCGTGCTCTACCTATTGTAAAATGGATTTATTAAGTCAGAAACCTTCCTTAGAGTGTATTCAACATCTCACCCAAGTTTCATCGCAATCGGTTGAGTGGTATATGAATGCATAGGAGACATACACACACACCCACAGACAAACTATCACGTAAGATTGATTTTTATATATGACAAGCTGTGCCCGGCATGCGTTGCAATGCCAATCAAAGAAAGTGTTGGCGTTGAAATTCTGTTTCTTGAAGTGCTTTCGGATACACAACATGTTAACTGCCTCTAAGCTATCGTAAAATGGATTTTCTAATTTAGAACTATTCGTGGGAGCGTGCACAACAACTTTCAAAAGTTTCATCGCTGTCACTCATTTGTTGAATCTACTCGTACGCTACCTATTGTGAAATGGATTTACTAAGTCGAAACCCTTCCCTGGCGTGTACACAATAACTCATCAATGATTCATCGCAATCGGATGAATGGTATATGCACGTATAGGTGTTTTTGTTTAAACGATTCGTGCGCTGTCACTCTTTTGTTGAATCTACTCGTGCGCTACCTATTGAGAAATGTATTACTAAGTCGAAGCCCTTCCCTGGCGTGTACACAATAACTCATCAAGGTTTCATCGCAATCGAAGAATGTGATATGAACGCAATAGGGGATTTTGTTGAAACGCTTCACGCGTCGTCACCCATTTGTTGCATCTACTCTTGCGCTACTTATTGTGAAATGGATTTACTAAGTCCCCTTCCCTGGCGGGTACACAATAACTGATCAATGTTTCATCGCAATCGGATGAATAGTATATGAACGCATACCTGATTTTGCTTAAACGATTCGCGCTCCGTCACTCATTTGTTGAATCTACTCGTGCGCTACCTACTGTAAAATGTATTTACTAAGTTAGAAACCGTCACGTAAGTGTCCACAACAACTCACCCAGTTTCATCGCTATCGGACTAATGGGATATGAAGACATAGGGGACTGTATTGAAACGCTCCGCGTGTCGTCGTTCATTTGTCGAATCTACTCGTGTGCTACCTACTGTGAAATGTATTTACTAAGCCAGAAACCTTCCTTGGAGTGTCCACCATATTTCACCCAAGTTTCACCGCTAACGGCAGAATGGTATATGACCTTATACGGGACTTTGTTGAATCGCTTCGCGCGTCGTCCCTCATTTGTTGAATCAACTTGTGCGCTGCATATTGTATAGGGGATTTACTAAGCCAGAAATTTTCCATGACGTGTACACAACATCTCACCCAAGTTTCATAGCTACGGACGAATGGTACATGTATTCATACGGGACTTGGTTGAAACGCTTCGCGTGTCGTCGCTCATTTGTTGATTCTACTCTTGCGCTACATATTGTAATATGGATGTATTCAGCCAGAAACCTTCCCTGGAGTGTACACAACATCTCACCCAAGTTTCATCGCAATCGGATGAATGGTATGCGAACGTATACGGGACGTTGTCGAAACGCTTCGCGCGTAGTCACTCATTTGTTGAACATAAACGTGCGCTTCGTATTGTAAAATGGATTTACTTGGCCAGAAACCTTTCCTGGAGTGTACACAACAATTCACCAAACATTTATCACTATCAGACGAATGGTATATGACTTTATACGGGACTTTATTGAAACGCTTCGCGTGTCATCGCTCATTTGTTGAATCTACTGGTGCGCTACCTATTGTAAAATGTATGTACTAAGCCAGAAACCTTCCCTGGAGTGTACACAACATCTCACCCAAGTTTTATCGCTATCGGATGAATGGTATATGAAATTATATGGGACTTTGTTGAAACGCTTCGCGCGTCGTCGCTCATTTGTTGATTCTACTCGTGCTCTACCTATTATTAAAGGGATTTACTAAGCTGGAAGCCTTCCCTGGAGTGCACACAAAATCTCAGCCTAGTTTCATCGCTATCGGACGAATGGTATATGAACGCAAACGTGACTTTGTTGATATGCTTCGCGCGTCGTAGCTCATTTGTTGAATCTACTCGTGCGCTGCCTATTGTAAAGTGGATGTACTAAGCCAGAAAATTTCCCTGCAGTGTACACAACATTTTACGCAAGTTTCATAGCTATCGGGCGAATGGTATATGAATGCATAAGGGACTTTGTTGAAACGCTGTGCGTGTCGTCGCTCATTTGTTGAATCTACTCGTGCGCTATCTACTGTGAAATGTATTCACTAATTTTGAAACCTTCACGTAAGTGTACACAACATCTCACCCAAGTTTCATCGCTATCGGACGAATGGTATATGAACACATACGGGACTTTGTTGAAATGCTTCGCGCATCGTCGCTCATTTGTTGAATCTACGCGTGCGCTACCTATTGTAGAATGGATTTACTAAGTCAGAAACCTTCCTTGGAGTGTACTCAACATCTCACCCAAGTTTCATCGCAATCGGACGAATGGTATATGAACGCATAGGAGACATACATACCCACAGACAGACAAACTATCTCGTAACATTGATTTTTATATATATAGAAAATATAGATAGATAGATATATAGATTTATGTATGTATATCTCTTATATAAAAACAAGTGTCCTGACTGACTGACTGACTGACTGACTGACTGACTCATCATCGCCCAGCCAAAACTATTGAAGTTAGAATCATGAAATTTTGGGGATATGTTAGTGGTAAGTCGAAAACGCGCACTAAGGAAGGATTTTAGGATATTCCGGTTCTAAAGGGGTGTTAAGGGGATAGACCTGCATTTCATTGAATAACAATATCTCCCGATTGGTTTCATTGGGAGATGTGATACTCGGCATATACACTCATCATTAAAAATAAGAAGACACGTGTCTGAGGGTTTTTCGATGAGAAGTAAATTATGAGGTGAAAGGGGTGAAAAGTGGGGGTTCAAGGATTCCTAACGGAGCGTGTATCTCTTCAACGACATACGCGAGAAGTTTGAAACTGAGCGAAAAAAAACCAGCTTAAAAATAGGTACATCGGTGTTCGACGGTTTTTCATAAATTAAATTTAAGGGGCCAATGGGGTGGGGTGAAATTCTACAAAAAAAAAAAAAGGAGAGAAAGTGTCCTGACTGACTGACTGACTAACTCACTCACTCATCGAACTCAGGGGAAAAAGACAGCTTCAAATATAAGTTAATAGGTGTTCGAGCGTTTCTTCATAAATCCAATTTAAGGGGCGCATGGGGAGGGCGTAAAATTCAGGTAAAATAATTGAAAGAAAATGACCTGTTTGACTCACTCACTCATCATCGCCCAGCGAAAACTATTGAAGTAGGAAAAATTAAATTTTGGGAATATTTTCGCTCTATGTCGCAAACGTCAACTAATGAAGGATTTTTGTTTATTCGGGTTCTTAAGAGGTGTTAAGGGGGTAAACGTGTATTTCATTGATTAACGATATCTCACGAGTTGTTTCTTTGGGGATGTGATATTCGGCATATAAACTAATCATTAAAATTAAGCAGACATATGTCTAAGGGTTTATCGATGTGGTGTATATTATGAGGTGAAAGGGGTGAAAATTGGGGGTTGAAGTATTTTTAACGGAGCGTGTATCTCTTAAACGACATAGGCGAGAAGTTTGACATTCAGCGAAAAAAAAACAGCTTAAAATATAAGTAAATACGTGTTCGACCGTTTTTTCATAAATCCAATTTAAGGGGCCCTTGGAGAGGGGTGAAATTCTGGGGGGAAAAAACAGGAAAGATAGTGTTCTAACTGATTAACTCACTCACTCATCAAATTCAGGGGGAAAGAACAGCTTAAAAAGAAGTAAATAGGTCTTCGACCGGTTTTTAAATCATAAATCCAATATAAGGGATTCATGAGAGGGGTGAAATTCTGAAAAATAAATGAAAGAAAATGTCCTGACTTACTCACTCACTCATCATCGCCCAGCCAAAATTATTGAAGTTAGAAACATGAAATTTTGGGGTTGTGTTCGTTGTATGTCGAAAACGTCCACCAAGGGAGGATTTTTGGATATTCAGGTTCTAAAGGGGGTGTTATGGGGGTAGACCTGCATTTAATTGAATAGCAATATCTCCCGATTGGTTTCCTTGGGGGATGCGATACTCGGCATATAAACTCATCATTAAGAATAAGAAGACACATGTCTGAGGGTTTTTCGATGAACTGTATATTATGAGGTACATGTGTGAAACGTGGGGGTTGAAGGATTCCTAACGGAGCAAGTATCTCTTAAAATACAGAGGCATAAAGTATGAAACTCCGGGGGAAGAATCAGCTTGAAAAATAAGTAAAAAGGTGGTCGATCGTTTTTTTTTTCATGAATCCAATTTAAGGGGCCCATGGGGAGGGCTGAAATTCTGGAAGAAAAAGTCCACTAAGGAGGGATTTTTGGATATTCACTCTCATCGACCAACCAAAACTATTAAAGTTAGAAGAATGATATTTTGGGGATATGTTTGTTGTGTGCCGAAAACGTCTACTAAGGAGGGATTTTTGGATATTCAGGTTCTAAAAGGGTGTTAACGGGGTTAAACCTGCATTTCATTGAATAAAAATATGACACAACCATGACGCGAGCGAAGCCGCGGGTACCTGCTAGTCTCTTATATAAAAACAATTGTCCTGACTGACTGACTGACTGACTGACTGACTCATCATCGCCCAGCCAAAACTATTGAAGTTAGAATCATGAAATTTTGGGGATATGTTCGTGGTAAGTCGAAAACGCGCACTAAGGAAGGATTTTAGGATATTCAGGTTCTAAAGGGGTGTTAAGGGGATAGACCTGCATTTCATTGAATAACAATATCTCCCGATTGGTTTCATTGGGAGATGTGATACTCGGCATATACACTCATCATTAAAAATAAGAAGACACGTGTCTGAGGGTTTTTCGATGAGAAGTAAATTATGAGGTGAAAGGGGTGAAAAGTTGGGGTTCAAGGATTCCTAACGGAGCGTGTATCTCTTAAACGACATAGGCGAGGAGTTTGAAACTCAGTGGAAAAAATCAGCTTAAAAAATAAGTAAATACGTGTTTGACCGTTTTTTCATAAATCCAATTTAAGGGGCCAATAGGGAGGGGTGAAATTCTGGGGGGGGGGGGGAAACAGGAAAGAAAGTGTCCTAACTGATTGACTGACAGACTTACTCATCAAACTCAGGAAAAAAAACTGCTTAAAAATAAGTAAATTGGTGTTCGACAGTCTTTTTCATAAACCCAATTTAAGGGGTCCTTGGGGAGGGGTGAAATTCTGAAAAAAGGAAATTGAGAGAAAAAGTCCTGACTTACTCACCATCGCCCAGCCAAAATTATTGAAGTTAGAAACATGACATTTCGGGGAATATGATCATTGTATGTCGGAACCGTCCACTAAGGGAGGATTTTCGGATATTCAGGGGGTCTTAAGGGGGTTAAACCTGCATTTCATTGAATAACAAAAACTCCCGATTGGTTTCATTGGGGGATGTGTTAGTCGGCATATGGACACATAAAAAATAAGAAGACATGTGTCTGAGGGTTTTTCGATGTGGTGTATATTATGAGGTGAAAGGGGTGAAAAGTGGGGGTTGAAGGATTCCTAACGGAGCGTGTACCTCTTAAACGACATAGGCGAGGAGTTTGAAACTCAGCAGAAAAAATCAGCTTAAAAGATAAGTAAATAGATGTTCGATCGTTTTTTTTCCAAAATTCAATTTACGGGGCTCATGGGGAGGGGTGAAATTCTCGGGGGGGGGGGGGGACCGGAAAGAAAGTGTCCTAACTGATTGACTCTCTCACTCACTCTTCAAACTCAGGGAGAGAAAACTGCTTAAATATAAGTAAATAAGTGTTTGACAGTTTATTTTTCATAAATCAAATTTAAGGGGTTCATTGTGAGGGGACAAATTCTGAAAAAAAATAAAATAATGAAAATGTCCTGACTCACTCACTCATCATCCTCCAGCCAAAATTATTGAAGTTAGAAACATGACATTTTTGGGATATGTTCGTTGTATGTCAAAACCGTACATTAAGGGACGATTTTCGGATATTCAGGTTCTAAAGGTTTCTTAATGGGGTTAAACCTGCTTTTTATTGAATAACAATATCTCGTGAGTGGTTGCATTTGTGGATGTTGTACTCGGCATATAAACTAATCATTAAAAATAAGCAGACATGTGTCTAAGCGTTTTTCGATGTGGTGTATATTATAAGGTGAAAGGGGTGAAAAGTGAGGGTTGAAGGATTCCTAACGGAGCGTGTATCTCTTCAACGACATACGCGAGAAGTTTGAAACTGAGCGAAAAAAAAACCAGCTTAAAAATAGGTACATCGGTGTTCGACGGTTTTTCATAAATTAAATTTAAGGGGCCAATGGGGTGGGGTGAAATTCTACAAAAAAAAAATAAAGGAGAGAAAGTGTCCTGACTGACTGACTGACTAACTCACTCACTCATCGAACTCAGGGGAAAAAGACAGCTTCAAATATAAGTTAATAGGTAGGTGTTCGAGCGTTTCTTCATAAATCCAATTTAAGGGGCGCATGGGGAGGGCGTAAAATTCAGGTAAAATAATTGAAAAAAAATGACCTGTTTGACTCACTCACTCATCATCGCCAAGCGAAAACTATTGAAGTAGGAAAAATTAAATTTTGGGAATATTTTCACTCTATGTCGCAAACGTCAACTAATGGAGGATTTTTGTTTATTCGGGTTCTTAAGAGGTGTTAAGGGGGTACACGTGTATTTCATTGATTAACGATATCTCACGAGTTGTTTCTTTGGGGATGTGATATTCGGCATATAAACTAATCATTAAAATTAAGCAGACATATGTCTAAGGGTTTATCGATGTGGTGTATATTATGAGGTGAAAGGGGTGAAAATTGGGGGTTGAAGTATTTTTAACGGAGCGTGTATCTCTTAAACGACATAGGCGAGAAGTTTGACATTCAGCGAAAAAAAACAGCTTAAAATATAAGTAAATACGTGTTCGACCGTTTTTTCATAAATCCAATTTAAGGGGCCCTTGGAGAGGGGTGAAATTCTGGGGGAAAAAAACAGGAAAGATAGTGTTCTAACTGATTAACTCACTCACTCATCAAATTCAGGGGGAAAGAACAGCTTAAAAAGAAGTAAATAGGTCTTCGACCGGTTTTTAAATCATAAATCCAATATAAGGGATTCATGAGAGGGGTGAAATTCTGAAAAATAAATGAAAGAAAATGTCCTGACTTACTCACTCACTCATCATCGCCCAGCCAAAATTATTGAAGTTAGAAACATGAAATTTTGGGGTTGTGTTCGTTGTATGTCGAAAACGTCCACCAAGGGAGGATTTTTGGATATTCAGGTTCTAAAGGGGGTGTTATGGGGGTAGACCTGCATTTAATTGAATAGCAATATCTCCCGATTGGTTTCCTTGGGGGATGCGATACTCGGCATATAAACTCATCATTAAGAATAAGAAGACACATGTCTGAGGGTTTTTCGATGAACTGTATATTATGAGGTACATGTGTGAAAAGTGGGGGTTGAAGGATTCCTAACGGAGCAAGTATCTCTTAAAATACAGAGGCATAAAGTATGAAACTCCGGGGGAAGAATCAGCTAGAAAAATAAGTAAAAAGGTGGTCGATCGTTTTTAGCCTACTTTCGATTTTTGCAAAAAATGAAAGTAGACTTATGAGATCAACACAGGGCGAAAAAAGTGTGTCTGTCTGTGTGTGTGTATGTGTGTGTGTGAGTCTGTGTGTGTGTGTGTGTGTGTATGTGTGTGTGTGAGTCTGTGTGTGTGTGTATGTGTGTGTGTGAGTCAGTGTGTGTGTGTGTGTGTGTGTGTGTGTGTGTGTGGGTGTGTGTACTCTGAATGTCTGTCCCCCCCTATCAATTCGAACACGGTGAAACCGAATTGAACGAAATTTGGTACAGAGGTAGCACTAGTAAAGGACACCTCAGTGTCATACTTTATATCGCCGCCATATTTACTAAAACAGAATGGCGGCCACTCAAATGTTCAAAACGTAAAATCAAATTACGGCTAAACTAATCATCCGATCTGTACCAAATTTGGTGACAACATACCCTTGTATAGGACGCGTCTTTCACCGAAAATTCAAGGTCATCGGCCATGCCATTTCAGGATGGCGGCCGTGTGAATTATGCAACCATTTTAATAAATAGCTTAAGACCCACCAATTCCGATTATCGAGCCTAGGGGGGTTTAAGCTATCCTGAAGGTCGTGATCCGTTATTTATTATAATTTAATATTATAATATTATACAGTATGAGTGGCTTAAAAGAGCTGAGCCGTTTGTATCACACGACAAGATGGCAGCTGTCCTCATGTGCCTGTCTTATATTTCAGTAGTTTTAGTATGTTGTATGTGATATACCGTACTGATACAATAATATAAACTTTGTATGAAATGATCTTTAATGAAGATGTACTGCAGTGAAGAAATCGTTTATTTAAAGTCATTATTTGCCAACAGTTTGTATCTAATATGTCAGTTAAGAACACCTGACGTCATAGATACGGTTAGCTCTGGGCTAGCATGTTAGTCTGACACGCTGTTGACTGGGGATCGAGTACTGCTACAGTTAGTTTTTTTTTTCTTGAATTCTTTTACAAATGGTATGCTCGAGCTTTTTCCACAGATACTGAATAAAATGTCATTTAGCTCAAAGGAGAGGATAAAATATACACTCGTATATTAATAAAATCACAGTCCCAGCATCGCACATAAACAGAAGACAATAGGAAAAGGAGAATAGAAGAACTAGATACACGTTGTCATTAACCACAGCCTTCTTAATGCCTCTGTACGGTGCTGTCCTCTTGTGGATTATGTGGGTAATATTGTTCCAAACATAACGCTGTGTAAATGCCTGAGCTGGCCTCCTGAAGTAAGGCAATTTTGTAATACTGGTAGTTCAACTATTAGCCACGATCGCGCTCCGAATACCTTTAAACACTGCCAGCTGGATCGCCTCCCTCTTGGCTACTTTAAACTGCCTACTCATTCAACACCCATAGAACACTGCCATCGTAGTACATTACGATGGCAGTGCATAGGCGTACAAGATAAAGATTAATTCACTGATAGGTCGCAGCACCACCTACTGTGATTGGGGCGGAAGATTCTTAATTTTGCAGGCTGGCTTAATATAGAGATTAACGGACGTGAATGCATTACAATAAGTTAGTAGTTTTGTTATTCAATCATCATAAAGTATATAATATTGATTTTGACACTTACTGGCTTATTATCAATATAAAAGAAAACAAACAATACATTGTGGTAGGGGTGATTGTGTTAGGGATGAGGACAAAGAGTCATAAAGATACCCATTCATTTAGGAGAAAGTAGGCTATATGTTCTTTGCTGAACATCTTGTTTTTTCATGAATCCAATTTAAGGGGCCCATGGGGAGGGCTGAAATTCTGGAAGAAAAAGTCCACTAAGGAGGGATTTTTGGATATTCACTCTCATCGACCAACCAAAACTATTAAAGTTAGAAGAATGATATTTTGGGGATATGTTTGTTGTGTGCCGAAAACGTCTACTAAGGAGGGATTTTTGGATATTCAGGTTCTAAAAGGGTGTTAACGGGGTTAAACCTGCATTTCATTGAATAAAAATATGACACAACTATGACGCGAGCGAAGCCGCGGGTACCTGCTAGTCTCTTATATAAAAACAAGTGTCCTGACTGACTGACTGACTGACTCATCATCGCCCAGCCAAAACTATTGAAGTTAGAATCATGAAATTTTGGGGATATGTTCGTGGTAAGTCGAAAACGCGCACTAAGGAAGGATTTTAGGATATTCAGGTTCTAAAGGGGTGTTAAGGGGATAGACCTGCATTTCATTGAATAACAATATCTCCCGATTGGTTTCATTGGGAGATGTGATACTCGGCATATACACTCATCATTAAAAATAAGAAGACACGTGTCTGAGGGTTTTTCGATGAGAAGTAAATTATGAGGTGAAAGGGGTGAAAAGTGGGGGTTCAAGGATTCCTAACGGAGCGTGTATCTCTTAAACGACATAGGCGAGGAGTTTGAAACTCAGTGGAAAAAAATCAGCTTAAAACATAAGTAAATACGTGTTTGACCGTTTTTTCATAAATCCAATTTAAGGGGCCAATAGGGAGGGGTGAAATTCTGGGGGGGGGGAACAGGAAAGAAAGTGTCCTAACTGATTGACTGACAGACTTACTCATCAAACTCAGGAAAAAAAACTGCTTAAAAATAAGTAAATTGGTGTTCGACAGTCTTTTTCATAAACCCAATTTAAGGGTTCCTTGGGGAGGGGTGAAATTCTGAAAAAAGGAAATTGAGAGAAAAAGTCCTGACTTACTCACCATCGCCCAGCCAAAATTATTGAAGTTAGAAACATGACATTTCGGGGAATATGATCATTGTATGTCGGAACCGTCCACTAAGGGAGGATTTTCGGATATTCAGGGGGTCTTAAGGGGGTTAAACCTGCATTTCATTGAATAACAAAAACTCCCGATTGGTTTCATTGGGGGATGTGTTAGTCGGCATATGGACACATAAAAAATAAGAAGACATGTGTCTGAGGGTTTTTCGATGTGGTGTATATTATGAGGTGAAAGGGGTGAAAAGTGGGGGTTGAAGGATTCCTAACGGAGCGTGTATCTCTTAAACGACATAGGCGAAGAGTTTGAAACTCAGCAGAAAAAATCAGCTTAAAAGATAAGTAAATAGATGTTCGATCATTTTTTTCCAAAATTCAATTTACGGGGCTCATGGGGAGGGGTGAAATTCTCGGGGGGGGGGGGGACCGGAAAGAAAGTGTCCTAACTGATTGACTCTCTCACTCACTCTTCAAACTCAGGGAGAGAAAACTGCTTAAATATAAGTAAATAAGTGTTTGATAGTTTATTTTTCATAAATCAAATTTAAGGGGTTCATTGTGAGGGGACAAATTCTGAAAAAAAAAAAAAAATAATGAAAATGTCCTGACTCACTCACTCATCATCCTCCAGCCAAAATTATTGAAGTTAGAAACATGACATTTTTGGGATATGTTCGTTGTATGTCAAAACCGTACCTTAAGGGAGGATTTTCGGATATTCAGGTTCTAAAGGTGTCTTAATGGGGTTAAACCTGCTTTTTATTGAATAACAATATCTCGTGAGTGGTTGCATTTGTGGATGTTGTACTCGGCATATAAACTAATCATTAAAAATAAGCAGACATGTGTCTAAGCGTTTTTCGATGTGGTGTATATTATAAGGTGAAAGGGGTGAAAAGTGAGGGTTGAAGGATTCCTAACGGAGCGTGTATCTCTTCAACGACATACGCGAGAAGTTTGAAACTGAGCGTAAAAAAAACCAGCTTAAAAATAGGTACATCGGTGTTCGACGGTTTTTCATAAATTAAATTTAAGGGGCCAATGGAGTGGGGTGAAAATCTACAAAAAAAAAAAAAAAAAAAAGGAGAGAAAGTGTCCTGACTGACTGACTGACTAACTCACTCACTCATCGAACTCAGGGGAAAAAGACAGCTTCAAATATAAGTTAATAGGTGTTCGAGCGTTTCTTCATAAATCCAATTTAAGGGGCGCATGGGGAGGGCGTAAAATTCAGGTAAAATAATTGAAAGAAAATGACCTGTTTGACTCACTCACTCATCATCGCCCAGCGAAAACTATTGAAGTAGGAAAAATTAAATTTTGGGAATATTTTCACTCTATGTCGCAAACGTCAACTAATGAAGGATTTTTGTTTATTCGGGTTCTTAAGAGGTGTTAAGGGGGTAAACGTGTATTTCATTGATTAACGATATCTCACGAGTTGTTTCTTTGGGGATGTGATATTCGGCATATAAACTAATCATTAAAATTAAGCAGACATATGTCTAAGGGTTTATCGATGTGGTGTATATTATGAGGTGAAAGGGGTGAAAATTGGGGGTTAAAGGATTTTTAACGGAGCGTGTATCTCTTAAACGACATAGGCGAGAAGTTTGACATTCAGCGAAAAAAAAACAGCTTAAAATATAAGTAAATACGTGTTCGACCGTTTTTTCATAAATCCAATTTAAGGGGCCCTTGGAGAGGGGTGAAATTCTGGGGGGAAAATACAGGAAAGATAGTGTTCTAACTGATTAACTCACTCACTCATCAAATTCAGGGGGAAAGAACAGCTTAAAAAGAAGTAAATAGGTCTTCGACCGGTTTTTAAATCATAAATCCAATATAAGGGATTCATGAGAGGGGTGAAATTCTGAAAAATAAATGGAAGAAAATGTCCTGACTTACTCACTCACTCACTCATCATCGCCCAGCCAAAATTATTGAAGTTAGAAACATGAAATTTTGGGGTTGTGTTCGTTGTATGTCGAAAACGTCCACCAAGGGAGGATTTTTGGATATTCAGGTTCTAAAGGGGGTGTTATGGGGGTAGACCTGCATTTAATTGAATAGCAATATCTCCCGATTGGTTTCCTTGGGGGATGCGATACTCGGCATATAAACTCATCATTAAGAATAAGAAGACACATGTCTGAGGGTTTTTCGATGAACTGTATATTATGAGGTACATGTGTGAAACGTGGGGGTTGAAGGATTCCTAACGGAGCAAGTATCTCTTAAAATACAGAGGCATAAAGTATGAAACTCCGGGGGAAGAATCAGCTTGAAAAATAAGTAAAAAGGTGGTCGATCGTTTTTTTTTTCATGAATCCAATTTAAGGGGCCCATGGGGAGGGCTGAAATTCTGGAAGAAAAAGTCCACTAAGGAGGGATTTTTGGATATTCACTCTCATCGACCAACCAAAACTATTAAAGTTAGAAGAATGATATTTTGGGGATATGTTTGTTGTGTGCCGAAAACGTCTACTAAGGAGGGATTTTTGGATATTCAGGTTCTAAAAGGGTGTTAACGGGGTTAAACCTGCATTTCATTGAATAAAAATATGACACAACTATGACGCGAGCGAAGCCGCGGGTACCTGCTAGTCTTCTCTTATATAAAAACAAGTGTCCTGACTGACTGACTGACTGACTCATCATCGCCCAGCCAAAACTATTGAAGTTAGAATCATGAAATTTTGGGGATATGTTCGTGGTAAGTCGAAAACGCGCACTAAGGAAGGATTTTAGGATATTCAGGTTCTAAAGGGGTGTTAAGGGGATAGACCTGCATTTCATTGAATAACAATATCTCCCGATTGGTTTCATTGGGAGATGTGATACTCGACATATACACTCATCATTAAAAATAAGAAGACACGTGTCTGAGGGTTTTTCGATGAGAAGTAAATTATGAGGTGAAAGGGGGGGTTCAAGGATTCCTAACGGAGCGTGTATCTCTTAAACGACATAGGCGAGGAGTTTGTAACTCAGTGGAAAAAAATCAGCTTAAAAAACAAGTAAATAGGTGTTCAGCCGTTTTTTCATAAATCTAATTTAAGGGGCCCATGGGGAGGGGTGAAATTATGTGGGAAAAAAACAGGAAAGAAAGTGTCCTAACTGATTGACTCACTCACTCACTCATCAAACTCAGGGAAAAATATAGATTAAAAATAAGTTAATAGGTGGTTGACAGTTTTTTTCATAAACCCAATTTAAGGGGTTCATGGGGAGAGGTGAAATTCTGAAAAAGGAAAATTGAAAGAAAAAGTCCTGACTCACCACCGCCCAGCCAAAATTATTGAAGTTAGAAACATGACATTTTAGGGATATGATCATTGTATGCCAAAACCGTCCACTAAGGGAGGATTTTCGAATATTCAGGTTCTAAAGGGGTCTTAAGGGGGTTAAACCTGCATTTCATTGAATACCAATAACTCCCGATTGGTTTCATTGGGGGATGTGATACTCGGCACATAAAGTCATCATTAAAAATAAGAAGACACGTGTCTGAGGGTTTTTCGATGTGGTGTATATTAGGAGGTGAAAGGGGTGAAAATTGGGGGTTGAAGGATTCCTAACGGAGCGCGTATCTCTTAAACGACATAGGCGGGAAGTTTGAAACTCAGCGGGAAAAAATCAGCTTAAAAAATACGGTTAGTAAATAGGTGTTCGACCGTTCTTTCATAAATTCAATTTAAGGGGCTAATGGGGTGGGGTGAAATTCTGGAGAAAAAAGAGAGAACGTGCCCTAACTGACTGACTAACTCACTCACTCTTGAATCTCAGGGGAAAAAGACAGCTTAAAAATAAGTACATAGGTGTTCGAGCGTTTCTTCATAAATCCAATTTAAGGGACCCATGGGGAGGGGTAAAATTCTGGTAAAAATAATTGAAAGATAATGACATAACTTACTCACTCACTCATCATCGCCCAGAAAAAAAATAAGAAGTTGGAGAGATGAAATTTTGGGAATATGTTCGCTGTATGTCGAAAACGTCAACTAAGGAAGGATTTTTGTTTATTCTGGTTCTGAAGAGGTGTTAAGGGGGTAAACGTGCATTTCATTGAATAACGATATCTCATGAGTTGGTCCTTTGGAAATGTGATATTCGGCATATAAACTAATCATTAAAAATAAGCAGACATATGTCTAAGGGTTTATCGATGTGGTGTATATTATGAGGTGAAAGGGGTGAAAATTGGGGGTTGAAGGATTTTTAACGGAGCGTGTATCACTTAAACGACATAGGCGATGAGTTTGAAACTCAGCGGAAAGAAATCAGCTTAAAATATAAGTAAATAGGTGTTCGACCGTTTTTTCATAAATCCAATTTAAGGGGCCCTAGGAGAGGGGTGAAATTCTGGGGGGGGGGGGAAACCGGAAAGAAAGTGTTCTAAATGATTAACTCACTTACTCATCAAACTCAGGTCGGAAGAACAGCTTAAAAATAAGTAAATAGGTGTTCGACCGGGTTTTTAAAATCCAATTTAAGGGGTTCATTAGAGGGGTGAAATTATTAAAAATAAATGAAGGAAAATGTCCTGACTTACTCACTCACTCATCATCGCCCAGCCAAAATTATTGAAGTTAGAAACATACAATTTTGGGGTTATGTTCGTTGTATGTCGAAAACGTCCACTAAGGAAGGATTTTTGGATATTCCGGTTCTAAAGGGGTGTTAAGGGGGTAGACCTGCATTTAATTGAATAATAATATCCCCCGATTGGTTTCCTTGGGGGATGCGATAATCGTCATATACTCTCATCATTAAGAATAAGATGACACCATGTCTGAGGAATTTTTGATGTAATGTATATTATGAGGTGTAATGTGTGAAAAGTGGGGGGTTGAAGGATTCCTAACGGATCAAGTATCTCTGAAAAGACAGAGGCATAAAGTATAAAACTTAGGGGGAAAATAAACTTGATAAATAAGCAAATACAGTAGGTGGTCGACCATAATTCATAAATCCAATTTTAGGGGCCCATGGGGAGGGGTGAAATTCTGGGGAAAGAAGTCCACTAAGGAAGGATTTTTGGATATACACTCATCATCCTCCAGCCAAACCTATTGCAGTTAGAAACATGAAATTTTGGGGATATGTTCGTTGTATGTCGAAAACATCCACTAGGGATGGATTTTTGGATAATCATGTTCATTGATTAACAATTTCTTACGAGTTGTTCCATTTGGGGGTGTGATATTCGGCATGTAAATTAATCAATAAAAATAAGCAGACATATGTCTAAGGGTATATCTATATGCTGTATATTATGAGGTGAAAGGGGTGAAAATTGGGGGTTGAAGAATTCTTATCGCAGCGTGTATCTCTTAAACGACATTAGCGAGATGTTTGAAATTCAGCGGGAAAAAATCAGTTTAAAAAATAAGTAAATAGGTGTTCGACCGTTTATTTCATAAATCCCATTTAAGGGGTTCATGGGGAGGGGTGAAATTCTCAAAAATAAATGAAAGAAAATGTCCTGACTCACTCATATTCGCCCAGCCAAAATTATTGAAGATAGAAACATGAAATTTTGGGGATATGTTCGTTGTATGTCGAAAACGTCCACTAAGGAAAGATTGTTGGATATTCAAGTTTAAAAGGGGTGTTAAGGGGGGTAAACTTGCATTTCATTGAATAACAATATCTCACGAGTGGTTTCATTTGGGGATGTGATACTTGGCATATAAACTAATCATTAAAATTAAGCTGACACATGTCTAATGTTTTTTCGATGTGGTGTATATTATGAGTAAAAGGGGTGAATAATGGGGGTTGAAGGATTCCTAACGGAGCGTGTATCACTTAAACGACATAGGCCAGAAGTTTGAAACTCAGCGGGAAAGAAATCAGCTTAAAAATACGGTAAGTAAATAGGTGTTCGACTGTTTTATCATAAATCCAATTTAAGGGGCCCATGGGGAGGGGTGAAAATCTGGAAGAAAAACGTCCAATAAGGAAGGATTTTTGGATATTCACTCTCATCGACCAACCAAAACTATTGAACTTAGAAGAATGATATTTTGGGGATATGTTTGTTGTGTGACGAAAACGTCTACTAAGGAGGGATTTTTGGATATTCAGGTTCTAAAGGTGTGTTAACGGGGTTAAACCTACAATTCATTGAATAACAATATGACACGACTGGCCCTAAAATTTATGTTTGAAAAGTTTTTTTTATAGCACCAACCATTGACCAAAGGGGTGGGAAAAAGTGGGTTTTTCGGGAAACATTAATCATATCTCTGTTAATAGGCACAATATCAAAACCGTACAAAAAGGACAATATTCCTCCAATAATTACCTAAAACTTTTGTCTGGAAGAATTTTCGATATGACCCGCCATTACGCCACGGGGTGAGCAAAATGATTTAAATTATAAGAAAATGCCAAGTGCCAAGAGAGGTTGCCATGACAACTTTACTTTTAATTGATAAGGGATGAGCCATCAGCAGTTGCTATGACAACGCCACTGCACGAGATCACATTCAGTTTTCATATGTCTGTGGGAAGCGACTTCGGTTGCTGGTTGCGGTGGCATCTAGTAGCCAAGTTCACAGCTAGGTGTCGTTGACGTTAGTATATGGTACAAAATTAGGAACTACTACTTAAAATTGACCGTCTGCAGACCTTACCTGAATTACAGACTAATACAGTCATCACAATTAACACCGTTTATCAGATTCTACACACACCTAATGTACACGGGGTTACATGACCACGTTGTCGCAGCCCCTTAACTGAGGAGCCAACAAAAATCTCTGCGGGAGATAAAATTTTGCGTGAAGAAGTAACAGACTGTCAGATAGTTACACATCAGTTCCAAACTTTGCATAAGGACAGTGTGATCACAAGTATAAAAATGAACCTCAAATGACAAAAAGGTTACCATCCCCATAACACAATAAAATGATAAAAATATGCATACAAAAACGAAAAAAAAGTTAATTAACCTTTAAATGTAAAATACTTTCTTGCAATCGATGCGGTCTGATCCTCCTACGAAAACCTGCATATATTGCCTATTATAGCCTATCCCCTAGTTTGCCCGGTGAAATCTACCTCCGCCTTCCGGCGTGCCGAGAGGATTTTTTTTTAAATTGGCCCCCGGTCTCTAATTTGCATTTTGAATCTCAACCACATTTTGTAAGTATTTTCAATCTACATTGCATTTTGTAAGTATTTTCAATCTCAGTTGCATTTTGTCGGTACAGTGTTTTGAATCGCGGGCTTCCACATATTGTGAGTGGTATGTAAGCATTTTCAATTTCAATTGCATTTTGTAAGTATTTTGAATTTCAATTGCATTTTTTGAGTATTTCGAATCTACATAGCATTTTGTAAGTATTTTGAACCTAAACTACATTTTGTGCGTATTTTGAATCTAAATTCCTTTTGTGAGTATTTTCCTTCTAAATTACCTTTTGTAAGTATTACCACTCTACGTTTTGTGAGCCATTTCAATCTGAGTTCCATTTTGTAAGTATTTTCAGTCCAGCTTAATTCTCGTTATGGTTTCCATTTCATTGTCATTTTCGCTATCAGCCAGACCATTAGGGGCCGATAACCTAGATGTTAGGCCCCTTAAAACAACAATTATCATCATCGGCATCATCATCCAGGAACGCCACAAACAGCAAGAGGGTTCAGTCATGTTTTGCGGTGGTAACATGACATCCTTACAGGATTCGCTGCCACAGTGAGTGAGTGGACGATAATGCCTATTCTGCGGACATGCATGGACAGAGCTCAAGGAGGGTAATTTCGCACTGTCCCACAGTGGTCCTTTTAACCTATCTGGCCGCGCAAAATTCCTTTGCATATGGAAAAGGTTTATAAACCTTAAAATAACTGTTCAAAAGTATGTTAAACATTTCCCTCATTCTTATTTATAAGAATTCAGGTTAAACTTGTCTTAATAATAACAATAATGTTAATAATGTTCAACTGGATGGGGTCTTTCCTTAATGCTGCTGAGCGTATGTGATTTTGTGACTACAGGTTTTTGAAAAATACTCCAGATTAAAAGAAATCAGCAACAATTTGTATGCTTCATACAATCCATAGATATTTTAATTGAACTGTTACAGATCTTATGTCACAATAGGCTAATTTTCATTTGAGAATGCACTACATTACAAAATAGTATTTGATGTGTAGGTACAGTAATAACAATTGAACTCTTTTAGTAACCATAATAAAATAATGTGCATGAATACACAACACATATAATCTTCCGTGTCCTCACAATCTCTATATCTCTGGTCAACACAGTATTAAATTAACTCATCACTGAAATGCGATTTTATGAATCAGGCGAAACACATGCCGTTCCTTCCATCTGGTTCACAGCTAAACGTGTGGTGCAACGAAGCACTTAAGAAGGGAAGGAATTAATTAACACAATATGATCTTTCAGGGGTGTACAGAATTAAACTGAAGTACCACACATCTATTCAATTAAAGAAAAATTAAAACGACAAAAACTTGCTTAATGTCCTATGATTTCCAACCCAGTTTTTTCTTAATTGTGCGGAAAAATTAATAAGTTTTTTTTTCTAAAAATATCTTTAACAGACTGTCAAAGGGTTTTCAGCTTAGTATTTTCTATCAAATGGTTTAGTAAGACATCACTTTCATTAACTTTCCCACTTGCATGGCGTCAAACATCGAAAAGATCTTTCCGCAAAATTCCTTCCGACAGCACTGTAACGTTTCGTAGCTAGTGCACAGCTTGCCCCATGCTTGGGTGACATGTTGTAACGTTTCATAGCTAGTGATAAAAAATGAGTGCAGTAAATAGCTCGGTTAATAGGGCGCCAATCTCCAACAGACGGTTGTGAGATAAATTTATATTTATTAAATTGAGATTCTTTACTTTCGGGGGAGGGGCAACAGAGGCTAGCTGTAAAACACCTTATTCTATTATCTTGACCTCTGGGAAGTCTAGCATTGAGTAAATATTGACTGAAAGTCATAGAAGTTAAAAATAATTTATTAACAAACAGGATGAGATGAATGACGTCTTGCGACCTTTCAAACGGATAAAATACAAAGGGGAAGTTATTTCTTTAAATTATTGAAGTTAATAGTATTTACGTCCGACTTGCAATTGACAAATATGCATGAGCTCACCGGGTTGTAGATCTTCCTGGGCGATGTTGGCGGAGGTATCTCGTTCCTGAAGTAGACATCTCGCGTGGTCTTCCATGGTCCCAAGTACCAATCCTACCTGATAAAGCTATCTGCCCACTAATTGCACAGATACTGTCGCCTAGCTGAGTGAATGGAATGGTTTCACTCGTCTTCGATATTCAGCGCAATGCTGGAAATATCCTAGCTAGATCTCCACTGAGTTTACTTGTTTAACTTTATGAAATTTTGTAGTGGAATCTCAACAAGTGAGGTCCAAGTTTAGGATTTTCAGTGCTTTCAAGTGAAAACCGGCTTATATATGGCAATTATATCTCCCACCAGCAGTAGGGGATCTGCCAATTGCAATATCAAAGTATTGTCTACAGAAAGTGACGCTCCTTCCTTATTGGCTGAAGTAAGTCCTTTATCATGCACCAAGTGGCTATATTGGGGTGAAGGTCTCTCCCAGTGACACACTTCCATATTGGTGTCATGTAGCGGTATCTTCCTTAAAAATCACAATGTTGCAGTTTTCTCGCCGTAAAACAATTTATTCTAAAAAGCTGTAGGGTCCATTGTTCCGACATCTTTTAGAATTAGCTTGTTGGCTACCGAGGGTCACTCCTGGTTGCGGCTCCCTTTCCACTCTTCCTGCCTCTTCATAAGCGGTTTTATGGCGGTTCGAGCGGTATCTATTGTCAGTTGTTAGTTCCGCAAGTGAGCTCAAGAAATATATTTATTGGGGGAGGGGTTGTAAATTTACGGTTTGAAATCTCGGGTCGACGTCTAATTACAAGAATGGATGAAAATGAACATATGATTTTATATTACCCTTAAACACAATAAATATATACATGCACTATCGTTGCAATTGCACATCAATATAGTACTCTTAGTTCAATTGTTTTGGGTGTGGTGTACAAACACCACAATCGCCCCCATGAGTCGACGAATAAATTCCCAATTTTGAGAATGACTCATCCCCTGAAAACAATTACACAACACTTAAAAACATATACACAATACACTCAAATCTTCAGATCAACAATACATTTAAAATGTTATTTCTTTCAATGTTTCTTGTTATCCAGTTTGTCTGAACTTATTTCACTCGAAGGGTGTTCTTTATGGCATACAGCATTTCAACTGTAGAAGATTGAATTTTACACGGATAATTGCACACGCATACACACGCAAAGTGTTTCCTCTTACAAAATGCAATTACAAGTCGGAGGATAAGATATGTATTCTGCCTTGTGTAACACCATCTTTCAACAAAACATTACTCTTCCCAGTAGTCACTACTTACAGAAAATGTGTTCTTAACAAAACTTCATGGTATCAAAATTAGACAACTTAGCGACATAGTGGTACACTATCTAACCAACTACCTGCGCTCCTACCAGCCTTATATCCTTACATTAACAACTCAATGCGTTACCATTACTGTTTATCTAACACTATTATTATAACCATCCTACACTATCTTACTCACAAATCTAAATCATATTCACACCCTGTATCTTAATCATAATTATTTGAAAAACACCTTCAATTCTTCTCCACCTCATCTAATTACTGTCATAGCTTCTAACATAACTTCAGAGTTCAGTAGCTCTCAATGCTTTCTCTCTCAAACTACTGGTAAACCGCTACTCAATTTAAATTTCTCACGAATAAGTCATATTTTATTTACCTCTTTCTCTTCCTTGAATCCTACCACCTTTAACTCAATTAACTTCGAATTATAACAAATTTCTCTCAATAACTTCTAAATATTATGCCAACCATCTATTATTATTATTATTATTATTATTATTATTATTATTATTATTATTATTATTATTATTATTATTAATTTTACTTTCATGTGTGCCGGACAACAACACAACACACCATCAACTCGCTATCGCTCATCATCAGTAACATTTACCAGTGGTTTAACTAGGTATTTAGCCTTGCAATATATTTGACTAAGTTCCAAAACTTGCGTATTAAGATCTTGAAACTATAACTTGGATCATCTCTTGGGTGTACTTCCTCATTACTCTGTTTCCTTGTGTGCATACATTCCCTTTTTTATACTTCGAAACTCCCAACATCTACCGAGTACTTCTCGTATTCACGTAGACACCACAAACACCTCCTCAAAACTCCCAACATCTACGAGTACTTCACGTATTCACGTAGACACCACAAAAACCTCCTGCTCAGAGTTATTAATCTCCTCTGGCATACTTACTTCTCCAAAACCTTCCTCCTCCATAACTTCATTTGGCCACTTACCAACCTGAAACCTCATTGCTCAACGGCATTAAAACTCACTGGCATCCTTACTTACTACCTCAGTCACGTCATTTACGTGAAATTTACACACACACGTACATACATACACACACATCCATCTCCAAGTACCAGATGTCCTATAGTTCAATACTTCCTTATTTCCCTCATATGTTGGTTATTTCACACCCTGCCTTACCATCCATCACTTCTAAACCACCTCTAAATTTCTCCAACTGTAGTCACTGATGACTTCGCTGTTCTCAAATGAAATTTCTTTACTGCATATCGATACTTACTTCTTCAACTCGTTAATTTTATTCTCATTGTATCACCTCATCTTAAATCAGTCACGAATCTCTACATTATTATTATTATTATCATCATTATAGTTGTCATACTATTTCTTGCTTTCATTAGGTGGTTACTTACCATTTTTGTTATTACTTTCTCAGATATTCTTAGAATACTTCTGCAGACTACGCACATTTTAATACAGTATATAATTATCTATCGATAAGCGGTTCACCGTCTTTACCTAGTTTATAAGCGTAAGCTTCTATTTGCTGCTCCCTCACTGTTTCATACAACTCTGAACTGATACACAATTTCAGGCTTCAAGAATCCACCAAAATTTAATTCTACGCCCCCCACACTTCTATTTAAACAATGAGCTGACATGCTCCACGACCTTAATCTATATTAATACTCTTTACCTTCTTATTGTAATATTCTTTAATATCTACGTCATAACTCCCTAATTTAATTACATTAAATAAATACACTTTAACTACACGACTAAGTCTCCGACCTATCTTTACACTCCACTATTCGTTTAAGATTCCTTGTTCTATTGCTCTCATTTCTTTCTTTCTCCGTGGTTTAATTGTTACTCTTTCTTCTCTTCTCATAATAATAGTCTCTACTTCCTTACTAGGCCTATATTTATCTATAGTAAAGCTACTCTTAGTCTCTCCTCCTGACGTTTCATCTAACATCTCTACTTCTAACCTCCATTCCAAATAGTAATCTTCATCCTTATCTTTATATCTCTTTCTAATCTCATCTAACAATGTGACCTGGCTTTTCCGCTTTGTCCTACTCCTACCAATTTTAACTTCCGTCATCTGCTTTCCTCGTTCACTGTAATCTACCTGCTGGCTTTGTGCTAACACACGCATCTCCATCTCAGCTAAGTTTACGTTACTAGAAACTGCCCCTACTTTATGAAGACTTTTCCTAATGTCCTGCTCTATTTCCACTATCCTACTTTCCACATTTACTCTAACCTGATTGTCCTCCTCTTTAACAACTTCCTGGATTTTACAATCCTGAGGACCTATTGTTTTCTCTACTTCCCATATTTCTACTCCTAACTGTTCTTCAAACATATTCTCCTCTCTCATTCTCTGATCTATCATCTCTTCCTCCAGGTCCTCAACTCTCTCCTCGAACTGTTGATTAGGCTTACAAAATTTGTCATGGCCTATTTCTACTTTCTGCTCTACTTCTGATCTCATTTCAGCTAATCTTTCCTCCTCCTGATTCTGTATTTCTAATCTACTCTCATCTTCATTCACGTCCTCCCTTTTCTGTTCTAACTCTTGCTCTTTCTCACATAAACTACTATTGACTATTTCTAGCTTCTTATCTTCTTCTGTTTCCTTGTCCAGCACTTGCCATCTTAGGTTGAATTCGACATTCTGTTTTATTAACGCCTCCAATGCTAATGTATTTTGGTCTAATTTCTCGTTAACTTCTGATTTATTTTGATCTAGCTCATGTTTTATTTCTTTAATACTTTGATCTAGTTTTTGACTACTTTGATCTATTTTCTGACTTAATTTTTGATTCATCGCGAGCATCTCTCCCATCATCTTGATTAACCTTTCTTCCAATGTATCTGATTCTATATTTATGTTTTTGCTCTTTTCTAGGTCTTCCGCGCTCCCCATCGTACTATTCTGTGATTCAACCGACTTGTCTACCTCGCCGCAACTCTGAACATTGTTACTCCCGCTAGCTAAGTCTTTCTCCACTACCTCTGCCTCGGTACCCTTAACTATGTTACCACTACGTAACGTCATCATCTCGTTCTCATCTCCCATGATTCACTTTACATATACTTTATTATTATGAAAAACAATTAATTTTATTTCCAAATGCAATTTACTAATTTTATTTATTTCTTTAAGGTGTTTTATAGCTTTCGAGCTCCACGTTGAAGTGCCATGTTGTAACGTTTCGTAGCTAGTGTACAGCTTGCCCCATGCTTGGGTGACATGTTGTAACGTTTCATAGCTAGTGATAAAAAATGAGTGCAGTAAATAGCTCGGTTAATAGGGCGCCAATCTCTAACAGACGGTTGTGAGATAAATTTATATTTATTAAATTGAGATTCTTTACTTTCGGGGGAGGGGCAACAGAGGCTAGCTGTAAAACACCTTATTCTATTATCTTGACCTCTGGGAAGTCTAGCATTGAGTAAATATTGACTGAAAGTCATAGAAGTTAAAAATAATTTATTAACAAACAGGATGAGATGAATGACGTCTTGCGACCTTTCAAACGGATAAAATACAAAGGGGAAGTTATTTCTTTAAATTATTGAAGTTAATAGTATTTACGTCCGACTTGCAATTGACAAATATGCATGAGCTCACCGGGTTGTAGATCTTCCTGGGCGATGTTGGCGGAGGTATCTCGTTCCTGAAGTAGACATCTCGCGTGGTCTTCCATGGTCCCAAGTACCAATCCTACCTGATAAAGCTATCTGCCCACTAATTGCACAGATACTGTCGCCTAGCTGAGTGAATGGAATGGTTTCACTCGTCTTCGATATTCAGCGCAATGCTGGAAATATCCTAGCTAGATCTCCACTGAGTTTACTTGTTTAACTTTATGAAATTTTGTAGTGGAATCTCAACAAGTGAGGTCCAAGTTTAGGATTTTCAGTGCTTTCAAGTGAAAACCGGCTTATATATGGCAATTATATCTCCCACCAGCAGTAGGGGATCTGCCAATTGCAATATCAAAGTATTGTCTACAGAAAGTGACGCTCCTTCCTTATTGGCTGAAGTAAGTCCTTTATCATGCACCAAGTGGCTATATTGGGGTGAAGGTCTCTCCCAGTGACACACTTCCATATTGGTGTCATGTAGCGGTATCTTCCTTAAAAATCACAATGTTGCAGTTTTCTCGTCGTAAAACAATTTATTCTAAAAAGCTGTAGGGTCCATTGTTCCGACATCTTTTAGAATTAGCTTGTTGGCTACCGAGGGTCACTCCTGGTTGCGGCTCCCTTTCCACTCTTCCTGCCTCTTCATAAGCGGTTTTATGGCGGTTCGAGCGGTATCTATTGTCAGTTGTTAGTTCCGCAAGTGAGCTCAAGAAATATATTTATTGGGGGAGGGGTTGTAAATTTACGGTTTGAAATCTCGGGTCGACGTCTAATTACAAGAATGGATGAAAATGAACATATGATTTTATATTACCCTTAAACACAATAAATATATACATGCACTATCGTTGCAATTGCACATCAATATAGTACTCTTAGTTCAATTGTTTTGGGTGTGGTGTACAAACACCACAGCACTAAAACGAGAAAAAAAAAAGCCAAAGTTGCAAAAAGTTGCAAGCAGTTTTTACACAGACAACACAATAGGGTATGTATAGTGTAATGAAAAGAATTTCAAAAATAGTTGACAATTGCGAATTTCCTGGTCTAAAAACCCATAGAAGAAGGATAAAATATTTTAAGTCACTATTTTCAAACGTTTATCACATAAACACAGCAATTTGTATACGATTTTGCAAATTTAATAAAGAAAGAGCATAGCTTGGTCTGTCATATTCAGTGGCAAACGATGAAGATAGCTCAACAAACACGTCTTTACAAGCACAAGATTAAAACACAAACACACAGTTCCGCTTCCAGCTGAGGATGCGATAAGAAACATCCTACTTCAGCGATCTCTCACTCTCCAGGGGGTGAACCAATATTACATATAGGCACAGTTCTGAGGTCATCGGACATTACTGATACTAAAAACGTCATAAATCATGAAAATACATAACATTTATTTTTTGCATTTTGAGCGCCCAGATAGTGCAAAAGGACCACTGTGCGTCCCAATCCTCCAACAAGCTGGAGATAAAAAGGGAAACTAGTTGGCCCGTTTTCAAGGAGTTAATATCTCCTGTTCCGAAGAATATCTGTTCACAAAACATCGAATAAAAGGAATGCTCAGGCCACATGTTCAAATTCCTTTCCCCAGACGATGTCCACGGCAGAAAATACTGGTCAGACAACAGATGGGAGACGTACAAAGACAAACACGTCTCACTGGAGTTTATTTTACAAATTGGTTTCGATAAGAATGTCTTTGTGGTAGAAATACAACTCGCTGTTCCTCTCCTTAAAACCTCAATAACCTTAGATCATAAATCCAATAGATGGCTGATGACGTCACATTGGTGAAACCAACATCTCGATCAGCTGACTAAAGGGAACTGCCGGAAACTGCGGATAGTTTGGAGCACTGAAATACTACACGTGATGATAGAATTGGGCTATTCTATTCTATTCTATTCATTACCGTACTAAGCCAGAATGGTGTATTACTGTGCAGCGTATGGATGTAAGGAGACGTTTAGAAATGGATCGGGCATTTCTTTCCATACGTAGGCCTAAGTTAATTCATTGTAAAATAAACCTAAAATTCTTGAATTCACTACTTGCATTTCTTTACGTTTCCTCTTAACTCCGAAACACGAAAGAAAAATAATTTAACATGTAAATGTTAATTTATTACAAATTATTAAAATTTACCCTATCCCTTACTCCACTGAACAGGCCTATGAAGCAAAATTAGGACCATCACAACATAAATGAACCTTCCTTTTCAATCATGTTTAGAGTAAACTTGCAGGTTATGCTACTGATGTGACGATGTAGTCTTCGATAATAAATACGCTGAGGTAATATTTGTCATCTTATTAAACGTACGGACAGTGCGTTTGGTTGAGGAAATGTTCAGATTCTTCTAGGATACATTGCAGCCCTAAATTAGTCAATTCTTCGTAGAATTTGAAAGTTCTGGGTTATTTTTGTGAAGGATTCTATGATTCATGAAAAATGGAAACAGTTCATTGCTTGTAATGTTTTCCTTTGTAGCAAATGTAATGCATAGTTTTTAAAAAGCAACGCTTACTAAATCAATAGACTTCCTTTTTTTCCATTTGCCCATGTTTTGTTCACTTTCATAAAATACTGAAGTGGAAGGTTTCGCTGAATAAGAGCTAATCGTACGATAAAATTTTGTAAAGAAATGTACTGAAATTAGCCAAAATACATTTTCTAATGATGAAAAACAAATTAGGAAATGATGTAGTAATAGATTGAACTTGTTTGGAGCTCTCGGGCGTACAATAAAAAATGACCAGCTACACAAACACAATTCTGTTCAAAAATCAGTAGGCCTAATTCAGAGTTGGATTTGTTATTAAGTATTTACATGAGTGGATCCTGGATGTATGAGTATTACGGAACACGGCAGCCACTTTTTACACAAACACAATTCTGTTCAAAAATCAGTAGGCCTAATTCAGAGTTAGATTTGTTATTACGTATTTACAAGAGAGGATCCTGGATGTATGAGTATTACGGAACACGACAGCCAATTTTTACACAAACACAATTCTGTTCAAAAATCAGTAGGCCTAATTCAGAGTTAGATTTGTTATTACGTATTTACAAGAGAGGATCCTGGATGTATGAGTATTACGGAACACGACAGCCAATTTTTACACAAACACAATTCTGTTCAAAAATCAGTAGGCCTAATCACTGCCTTCGTAATGTAACAGGCCGTACTGTAGGAAGCGCGCGAAGGCAATCAGCTGATCGATTGAGGCGAATGTTACGAGCTGTTTTGTGAGTGTAATGCGAAGTTATTGGAAGCTTTTTTTTTGCGAATAATTGGAGTTGTTGAGTCTCAGTTATTTATTTTTAAGTATGTTAAATGCCCTTTTTCTAAATTATCGTAATTTATCACATCAAGATGCACATAAATAACTGTAATTGAAATAGTGAGGCTATGCCGTTTAGGTTAGGTATGCTCTCTCCACGTGGAGAGTTGAGTTAATTGACAGGATATATAGCTCCTTGTATATAATAATTGAATATTTACTGTATAGCACTGTTTTGTGTAAATACAATGTGTTGTGTGTAGAAGTGTGTGTGAAAACAAGCGTCACTATGCCAAGAAGTTGTTGTGTGCCAGGATGCAAATCCAACTACACGGTTACACCAATATTTTCATTTCCTTCCCACGAGGAAAGAGTTAATCTATGGAAGAGGAAAATACCAAGGGAAAATTTATCAGTTACTAGGAATACGGGAGTATGCATCATTCATTTTCCTAAAGATCAAATTGAGAGAGAAATCAGAGCAACCCGTGCTGACTGTGAGTCCTGCTTTGGTCTTTCTTGTTGTTCAGATTTATAGTAGTGAGTTTTACGTGATACAGAACGAGCTTACAAGTAATTAAAAGGATAGTAACTGAGCCTGAATTTGTAGTGTTCCATGGGTAGGGAATATTGAGAATAAGCTGCCTTTTTCCCCTGAAGCTAAGTAAGATTAAAAGACAGCTTAAAATGTAGAACTAATTTGGGCGAACATATTCCTAAATAACTATAGTAAAAATCAAACAAATGTTTGTGAGGAAGAAAGTGGCTCAAAACGATATTGAAAGGATAATGCCGGAAGTTCCAAGAAGAAACACAGGAAAGCTGCCGTATTTATGGACATCTAAATGTATGGAGGTAATGCTTTATATTATTATACATTTTATTTTTTGTACGTTCGTTGTTTCCATGCTTTTATTAATTCATAATACAATTTGTTAGCAGGGCTCACAAGTAAGACAATCGTTATCCTTTGACTGTTATTCTGAGAGTGGTTTTTCCCTGGATTTTGCCACACTCCCTACAGGAAATTGCAGAAATAGTGCCTTACTTCAAGGCCCGGAGCGTCTACCCCATCCTGTCCCAGACACTTTTACACACACAACTACAATCATCACAGCACGGGTGGCCGTAGTATTAAGCTAGGCACCATCTCGACATTTGTTATATAGTTATTGTTGTTTTAAGTGATGGAACTACGAGGTCATCTGCCCCTGACATTTGTTAGTTAGTTATTGTTTTAAGGGGCGAAACAGCGAGGTAATCTGCCCCTCTCGGCATTTTCCTGGAGTAGAGGTTAGAAAACACGGAAAACAATCAAGACACAAGGCTTACCTTTACCAACATTTGCATCATACCAAAAGTACATTATAGGTTATTGTAATTTGAAAGATGACTCACCAAATTGTCCAGCTTGCAGTATCCATTTACATTTCTTCTCACATAGATATTCTTATAGAATACATTTACGTCCAACAAATTAGTCACTGGTTCACCATTTTCAGTTGGGGGCCTTCCCTAACCATAAATGTACTGTATGTTCAAACTGTCAAAACGCACAAGATTATTGGCGCTTAAACTTAAACTTCGAAATCATCCCTGTGTATATTTCTTAATCACTTCTCCTTTACTGTTTGTTCTTTATGAAATGTAAATGTTGAAATAACCTACAACAGTATCATTGGAACTACAGCTAGCTCGTTACATAGCATCACTGCCTTCGTAATGTACAGGCCGTATTGTAGCTCCGGTGACGTCACCCAAAGAGGCGATCAGCTAGCTCCGTTAGACCCGCGCAATGCAATCAAACATCGTAGTTATGCGATACAATTTGTATTTCAGTTAAGAAATATTGACGAATGTTGCATTAATATAACAAATGAAAACCTTAACACTGTGATCTTTCTAAATATAGTAAATAAGGCCGACATAATTTCAGGCGAAGTAGGTTTAAAACGTACCAAACCGGGGAGGCATATTCGCCTGCAGAAGTTATGCTGGATCGCACATTAACACACAAGAAACATTGCCAAAATTTAAAAACATAAGATAGCTGCTGGCAACAACATCCTACGGAAATTGTCAGGAACCAGTTGGGGAACACAACCACAAAAAAAATCAGAGCTTCAACTCTAGCTCTATGCTACTCTGCAGGCGAATATGCCTCCCCGGTTTGGTACGTTTTAAACCTACTTCTCCTGAAATTATGTCGGCCTTATTTACTATATTTAGAAAGATCACAGTGATAAGGTTTTCATTTGTTATATTAATGCAACATTCGTCAATATTTCTTAACTGAAATACAAATTGTATCGCATAACTACGATGTTTGCTTGCATTGCGCGGGTCTAACGGAGTTAGCTGATCGCCTCTTTGGGTGACGTCACCGGAGCTACAATACGGCCTGTACATTACGAAGGCAGTGGCCTAATTCAGAGTTGGAATTGTTATTACGTATTTACAAGAGGGGTTCCTGGATGAATGAGTATTACCGAACACGACGGCCACTTTTTACACAAACACAATTCTGTTAAAAAATCGGTAGGCCTAATTCAGAATTGGATTTGTTATTATTTATTTACAAGAGGGGATCCTGGATGTACGAGTATTACGGAACACTTTTAACACCAAATATGTTACATTCTTAACCTGTGCTACCTTCCTGTACGTAAAGAAATATGCGATGCTTTTCCCAATATCGTATAAATTACGAAAATGTGTGTTTAAACCCTCATTAATACTCATTTCCCCACCTACTCCTATCACCTTCCATTACACACTTGCTTTAAAATATGGAGGATTCGTTGCCAAGTTGAAAAGTTCCTCTGATATCAAATATCCTTTTTGTTAGTACAAGTCGGTCAACGCAATTACTGCAAATAACCTGAAATACATTTTCAAATCCCGGTCACTCCATGTGAGATCTGTGCTGGACAAAACGGAGGCAGACAGGTTTTTCTCCGGGTACTCCGGTTTTCCCTGTCACAATTTCATTCCAGCAACACTCTCCACTATCATTTCATTCCATCTGTCATTCATTTAATCATTGCCCCAGAGGAGTGCGACAGGCTTCGGCAGCCGGCACACTTCATATCCTCGCCGCTAGATGGGGGCTTCATTCATTCCATTCCTGACCCGGTCATAGACTGGAAGCAGGCTGTGGATTTCATTCAACCTGAAATAAATTACATGTTATTAACATTTATAATTGTTTTTTATTTATTTCCAAGGCTTGCTTGGAGTGTTTCGTAATATACTCTTTTTACAAGGTGGGTTGTTGGCTCAACGCCCAACCACCAACCTGGAGGACCGGGATTTGTGTACGGTTTACTCCCATAGAGAGACTGGTTTCACTCCACCTTGCAAAGATTCCTCCACCCGTGGTTTACCCTTCCCTCAGCCTTTGGGATTAACCCGGGGGCAGCACTTATTTTCTCGCCATGTCACAGGACTGGTATTGAGCTCATTGAGTGTATCCCTTGCCACGGAATACCCTCCCACGCTCCCTATACCACAAGGAAAAGACCCCCTCGGGAGACCAAGGTTGAGATGACAGGATGGAGTCGGGAAAGACTTGGAGGCCCTGGGAGCCAACGAGAATATGGCAATATGACAGAAAGTAAAGGAAGAGGCTAAAGAGTGAGGCAATGGTTCGTGTGGCCAACTATGTAAAAGTTATTTTTTCTTCTTCAATAGTCCGTAACTATCTATATAAGGCGCTAAACTCAAACACCTAAACCAGAGGGAGTTAGAAGGTGAGGTGTGTACCAATATCTTCCAAATCGTCTCAATAGTACGGGGAAAATCTTGCATTTCTTGAAAAGTCAACGGAAATATTTTTCACGATTAAATTCATGATTGCGCTCATAAATCTTTGACTATTGCCATCCAAACACGGCCGAGCCACTACTCATTAAAATAACTACCGGTACGCGCCTATTGATAGAGGTTCTGTGTATTTAATGACGGACATCAGCCAAGTCCTGACAATAAAATATGGTACGTATACGAATGTGCAACATCGATTTTTTGTTAATGAGATAGTGAGTAGGTTTGCCAACGGACACAGACGTGCAACAATAGCGTAGTGGTTAAGGTAAGTAAGAGTCCGGGATCGATCGCACCTCTCGGCAACTTTTTTTTTCTTTTTACCGCTGAAATTTTTTTTTTCAAGGAGTATTATTTACGTTTTACATTTTGTAAGTGAATATTATACAGGAGTTTGCAGGAATTACAAAATTTCTTCCATAAAACCGGCGAGAAATCAGCGAACTGGCGAGAAATCAGCGAAAGACATCCATCATGATCGGCGCGTGCATGCAAAGCAAAGCTATCTTATATTGACCAAAGAGAGGACAATGCTATTTGGTGCCAGGAGCACTATCTATGGAGAAGTTGTGGAATTGTTCCATAAGCTTGGCTTAGAGAAGAATCAACTGGCTGAAATCACCATAACTGACTGTGGCCCTATTGCAGCTCCATATCTACAAGAATGCCAACACTTGACATTTCTGATAAATACAGCTTAATTTCAAATGTGTTCCACAAAATGTATGGTAATGTAATGTCCTAACAAGGTTTGCTGGGTCTTTTGGCATCTTGGTAGAACCCAAGCAGATCCAGTTTTTTTATTCAGGGTGATTCTTATTAACGTTTAAAACTCTCTATAGCGACGTAGATGGCATTGAGACAAGTCATTTGATATAGGACACTTAGGGTCGCAAGTGACCGGAAATACCTTTAAAGTGAACCACAACTGTTAAACATATGACGTCATCAGGTGACGGCTACGCTCGAGTGGTCAGGCCCGTGCTCCGTTACGCACACCAAAGCATACGTTGAATGTCATATCACTCTGGGAGTCTCCGTGTGCGACTCGGGCACGTGGGGTTCGAGGTTCAAATCCGGGGCCTATTCATCAGCTTTATTTGTTCTCTCTCTTCTCCTTTCAACTGGAAGCAGATTGATTGTTGACATTAAGACACGGAACCAGAGTGATATGATATTCAACGTTTGCTTTGGTGTGCGTAACGGAGCACGGGCCTAACCGCTTGAGCTGAGCCGTCACCTGATGACGTCATATGTTTAACAGTTGCGGTTCACTTTAAAGGTATTTCCGGACACTTGCGTCCCTGAGTGTCCTATACCAATGCCACCTACGTCGCTACAGAGAGCTGTAAACGTTAATAAGAATGCTAAGGTGTATGTTTCACAAACCGCAAGCTCTTAAGCCAGCTTTGTGCCAAACTCTTCCAAATTGTCTCAAGTGGAGGAAAATTCTGCCCTCACTACGAAGATCGAGTCGCCTTTTCAAGTAGTCTACTAATTGACAGTGGCCATATTTCCCTCCTCCACTTACCGGGTTAAAGCGCAGTGGCCTAACTTCCAATGGCGAGAGTGATTCTCAGAAAAATGTCATCTTATCCCTGGGCCTCTTCCTGACTATCCCTGCAGTGGGTGCCAAGTAACAACTGCGAATCAGCATGCACAGGTTAGTTATTGACTTCGAGCATAAATACAATAGAGGTCGCATTGACACACTGCGTCTGTACTGTGACGTGAAACCAACATCTCGATCAGCTGACTAAAGGATAAACAGAGGAACTCGTAGCTAAGCAACAAGGGCACTTCATTTACTGTCGACCAAAGTATTGTTACGGCTGTGAGTTCGTTTCATCGCTCGCCGCATGAGTCACAACTGCCCCAGGGCTGGGCTGCTCTGCCTCAGTGTATTGCGTGCACCTTATGCAACAGGACTACTAGGACAAAGAGATGGTCCAGAATATTCGTGACTCAGCCAGTGAAGGAAACCTCGAGAAGCCGTGAACCCTGGATGGGTCTAGAAGCATTTATTGAGTCACCGGCCTGCTATATAAGAGCGACCTGTCAAACAGTTGTTGTTGTGTTTTACGAGCTAGTGTGAGCGATTATCCTGAGCGACAGAAGTGTGGTGACTTGCGAAACCCCTAGTGAAGCCGTTTCTCTTGACAGCGAGGAAGTGAGAAGCATACAGGGGACTGCCTGTGTTTTGAGTGAGTGTGATTTCACTGAGCGACATAGATATTGTGGTGAAGTGCCGTGCGAGTTACGAAATCCAGTGACATTGTTTCCCAGCTCGTGAACAGCGAAGCAGCGAGTAGCAGGTTTTCGTAAGTAACTGTAATTTGAGTACATAGGGAAGAGTTGCATGTAGTTCTGTCAAGGCCACCAGACTCATTAGCGAGAAGATTAACTGTTGACAAGTGAAAGGGGGCAAGAACTCTCCATAAGCAAGAGACTTGAGGAAACTGGAGTAAGGTATTGCTTGTATTTGCTGATGAGTAGTGTATCTTTCTGGCCGCAATAAAATTAATTATTTCTTTAAAGGAACAATCTGTGTTGTGCTTTCTACCCACCGTAATCCAGTTAACAAAAGTGCCACTAGGGGGTGGCACGTAACAGTATTATGTGCACTCGAGTTTGAAGGTTGTTTGTGAAGTAACCAGTAGACCTACATAAAATCCAATAACATCATTTTCGTCGTTCTATTTTACGTTAGGTCATGAGGTTTGGAATTTTTAATTTATATTTTAATATTTTTTATCGCAGTTGGAACACAAAAAGTGCACGTTTTTAAGCGTGTTTCAACCATGCGTCACATTTAAGAATTATTATCTCAAAAACCCGTCATCAGATCGAATCCAAATTTTAGCACACTATACATTGGAATGTTATATAACTGGTTTATTAATTTCAAAATTGTGTGTGTCCAAGAAACAATGTTGTTATCATTTTTGTAAGGTAACTTTTCTCGGCTCGGGGTGGTTGGAAAATGTACTTGGTTGCATTGTAATCCTTATACATCGAAAAGTTATGTTGTATGACTGTGAAATACGTAAATTAATTCACTTATTTTATATCGTTTTGTATTTCTACGGGGAAATAAGACGTGTTTCACCAGCTATCTGCTCCGGGAAAAGCTGTACAGCGTTGCCGAAATGGTGCCCACACGCATCATGGCGCGTCTCGATCGTAAGTGATGGGCTCCATCTCAGCATATTTCCTCGTACAAATACAAACCGATATAAAATAAGTGAATTAATTTACGTATTTCACAGTCATACAACATAACTTTTTGATGTATAACGATTACAACGCAACCAAGAACTATATTTTCCAGCCACCCCGAGCCGAGAAAAAGTTACCTTACAACAATGATAGCAACTTTGTTTCTTGGACACACAAAATTGTGAAATTAATAAACCAGTTATACAACATTCCAATGTATATTGCGTTAAAATTTGGATTCGATCTGATGACGGGCTTTTGAGATAATGATTCTTAAATGTGACGCATGGTTGAAACACGCTTACCCCGTGCACATTTTGTGTTCCAACTGCGATAAAAAATATTAAAATATAAATTTAAAAAAATCCAAACCTACTTGAACTAACGTAAAATAGAACGACGAAAATGTTGATGGTATTGGTTTTTATGCAGGTCTATTGGTTACTTCACAAATGTACACATAATACTTTGGTCGACAGTAATTATCATGATGCTCTTTGAAAAACAATGGTTTTTAGCCTACTTTCGATTTTTGCAAAAAATGAGATCTACACAGGACCAAAAATTGTGTATATTGTCTCTCTGTGTTTGTGCGCGTATGTCTGTCCCCCCTCTATCAACTGAAACACGACGAAACCGAAACGAAATTTGACGCAAAGTATCATGTTTTATATTGCGGCCACTCAAATGATCAAAACTTAAAATTAAATTACGACCAAACTAATCATCGGATCTTTACCAAATTTGGTTAAATCATACCTTCATATAGCACGCTTCCTCTGCCCAAACTACAAGGTCATCGGTCGTTTAAGATGGAGGCCGTGTGAGTTATGCAAGCATTATAATTTATATCTTTGGACTCACCAATTCTGATTATCAAGCCAAGGGTGGTTTAAGCTATTCTAAAGGACGTGACCCGTTGTTTATAACAATTTTATATTCTAATATTACACTTTATCAGTGATTTAAACGAGCCGAGCAGTCTCTGTCACATGACAAGATGGCAGCTGACCACTTGTGCCTGTAGAATGCGATATAGCCTACTGATAGAAATAATATGAAATTATATATAATGAATATGCACTGCAGTGAAGAAATCGTATTTCAAGACATTATTTGCTAACACGTTGTATCTAAGTCAGTTAATAACACTGAGGTGCTGTAGACATGTTTGGCTCTGGTGGTTGACTGGGGTTCGAAACCTACTAGAGTTAACTTTTTTTTTTACTTGAATTCTTTTACAAATGATGTGGACGATCTCTATCCACATATACTAAATAAAATGCTATTTAGCTCAAAGGAGAGGCTAATGTATTCACTCGTTTATTAATAATCACAGCCCCAGCATCGCATCTACAAAGAAGAAGGCGAACAGAAAAGCAAGATAGCCTGCCCGTTGTCATCCACAGCCTTCTCAATGTCTCTATACGGTGCTGTCCTCATGCGGGTTACGCGGGTAATTGTTCCAAACGTTTCGTATTGTAAATCCTCGGCCTCATGAAAATACTATTTTGTAGTAGTTCAACTTCTAGCTATGACCGCGCTTGTATTACCTTTAGGCACTGCCAGCTGGATCGCATCCCTCCTGGTTGCTTTACACGGCCTGCTCATTCAACACTCAGAGGCGTACAAGATTATTAATTCACTGCTAGGTTGCTACCAGCCCAATTATAGTCTACTCCTTGATAAGAGCAAAAGATGTATACATTTAGGAGAAAGTAGGCCATATGCTCTTTGCTGAACATCTTGTTTGATAATGAAACATAATCCGAATTCTTTGCCCGCCAATGTGTAGGCCACTTGATCTATTTCATTAGATTCTGTAAATGCAGTATTCTCCCGAGATTCGAACTGTGTATTCCTGCTGCGTTTTGCAGTTGAATCAAATGTGTTACTTTTTACTCATACTCTCGGGGGGACGATCGACTAATACAATCAATCGAAATTGCTCATCCATCTTCAGTACAAGACCAAGTTGGTCTTGGTACTATATGCGACGATTCTTTGTTGGAGGAGGTTCGATAGTCTACATTAGAATTATTATATCCATTATTGACATAAACTGTTGTTCAATTTCTTACCTCGGCGAATACAGAATCAGTAAGATTTGAATTGAGAAATAATATTATATTTAAATGGGGATAAGGAGGAAAAACATATCTCTTTCCGACATTCTTGTGCATTAATTATTTAAACTGAACTTATTGTGTGTTAATGATGTCTAGGCAGCCGTATATAGGGGTGGGGGCAGAATTTTTTGTCTCATATACAGGGTGTTATAAAAATTATTTTACACACTTTGGGGATTGGTTCCTTACACCAAAACAAGAAATAAAGTTCATATACACATATGTCCCAAAATCCTTCGTTTTCGATTTATTAATGAAAGAACATTGTAACGTGACACATTAATTGACAGCCTGTTTGGAAGTGGTTAACAAATGAACTCATACCAAAAAAGGGTTCCTGACACTGACAGATGAAAAAACTGTCATATGCACAGGTGTCCCAGAATCCTTTGTTTTCCCGGGAGGGACTGTTGAACACATTGGTACACTGATAACACTTCACCACACACAGCTAACAACAAGTGCTCGAAATGTCACCCTCTTGCGTTGAGGCATGCATGAACACGTCGCATCATGGACTGCCGGACCCGTTCAAAGACTCCGGGCTGGTGTCGAATGGTGTCGCAGGCGTTTAGGATAAGTCGATGAAGAGTTTGCACGCCCGGGATGGCTACGGCATACACCAATTGTTTCAGGTGCCCCCACAGATAAAAGTCTAACGGATTGAGGTCTGGCGACCATGCTGGCCATGGAACGGGTCCTCCTCTGCCCAAACATCTGTCCTGGAAGATCTCCGTCAGTGCAGCGCGAACAAGGTGACTAAAGTGTGCAGGAGCCCCATCATGCATCCACCACATACGTTGTCGTATTTGCAGGGGTACATGATCGTGCAGTAAGTCTGGAAGGGTGTTCTAGATAAAGTCTCTGTAGACAGCACCTCTAAGACGTGCTGGTAGAACGCATGGACCTACCAGACAGTCACCTACAATGCCAGCCCACACATTAACCCTAAACTGGTGCTGATGGCGAGCCTGAAATACTACGATCCGCCCATAAGTGTTGGTTGTGGAGATTGGTAATACCATTCCGCCCAAACGTTGCCTCGTCTGTGAACAATACGGACGAGAGAAACAATGTTTGTGCTACAGGTTCTCCTGTGGTGGATAATCGGCACGCGAAAGGCCCTGCACACGGATAATATGATAGGGATACAGGAGCTCCTCGTGAAGTACCCTTCATACTGTACTGTGCGATGTACCAGTTGCCCGAGCCACTTGTCGTGTACTGATACCTTGATCGTCGTCGACATACTGTAAGATCTCTTCGTCGTGGTCCGGCGTACGAACAACACGTGGTCGTCCTCGATTACATGCCTGTGGTGCAACGGTTCCTGTCTCCACAACACGACAGCCCCAAAGGTTGGATGACTCTGTTGTCGGCGGTCTGGAAACTCTCTCCGATACCGCCGTGCCGCTTCGCGTCCATTACCATTCGCGCGACCATACATAAAAATCATATCTGGCAGCTCACGGAATGAATATCCTGTACTGTAGTGTAGTCGAACACGTGCAGGTACCGCATTAGTGTAACGGTACATGACTATGTACACATGTCGCCATCTAGCGGTACGATACAGTCCAATGCGGCAAAGCCTCTCTATCCGAGCATAGCGCAATGCCGTTGTGCGGCTGGAATCAAACGTACCTGATGAGTTTACCACTCCCTCCCGGGACAACAATGAGGTCGGGGACACATGATCATATGAACTTGTGTTCTCTTGGTGTCAGGAACCCATCCACGAAGTTTGCCAAAGTATTTATGTAACACCCTATATTATTTGTTTATGAATTAAGACATTAAAAACTAATATACTCGTACTTGTCATGTACTATTGTTACTAATTGACGTATGGCAACGTTGCAAAGCAAAGCGAAGGTAGAGCGATGTAAACAGTGTGACAATCAGTTTCCTCTGATCTTATGTGTAACAACATAACCTCTCCAGTGCCTTCGCTTTTACCTAAGAACGGCAACAAGTGCCCTTGAAGCGTGTGACAAAAGTTCTTTCCCTAACTTGTATACCCTTATCAAACGTTTGGCAAATTTCCCCCTCTCTGTAGCTACTGGTACTGCCGAACGGAGTTTGAGTTGAAAACATACTTAAGAAATTCTACTTCTCAAAACAGACTCAACAGTCTAGTATTGTTATCTATTCACAGAGACGTACATCTCACTGACAACGAAGTTATAAACCGATTTGGTAATGCTTCGAGAAACCTTGACTTTATATAATAGTGTAAGTGTAAGTTTCCATGTAAACACTATCAAGTGAGCAAGATGATGGTATTGATAAAAAGTAACATAAAATGGTCTTTGTTGTGTTTGGCAGTAACCAAACTTAAAACATCACAAGAAATTGGTGGTGCCTTAAAATTCATCATTTTGCATCAAATTATACAAAAGTTTCCCCGGACCCCCCTATTCTTTGGGGCCTATACCATGCCCCCTAATCCTCGGTTGGGCACCCCCGGAAATAAAACTCTATATACGCCCCTGCGTCTAGGTAGGCTATATACTATGTCTCTATTTGATGAGGGAGAGTTCTTGATGTACCGTTTCGAACCGACAATCAGCTATCTGCAGAAGTAAGTAATGATGATAATTGTTTTTTAAAGGGCCTAACGTCTGAGTTATCGGCCCCTAACTGGGGGGTATGTAAGGCGTAAATATTTATTTTTTCACGAGGACTAATTTAAATATTATTTCTCCCAAGAGGCATTTTTATTATTTTTTAATATTTATCTTGAAAAAATGACTATCGAGAAAGTAAATTTGTGTATTCGTATATCTCTCTGTCGTGTTGTCTTCAGTCTTCCTACTGGTTTGATGCAGCTCTCCATGCTTCCCTGTCCTGAGCTAATCGTTTCATCCCTACATAGCTACCACATTCTACATCCGAGGCAATTTGATTAACATATTCTAACCTTGGTCTACCCTTACAGTTCTTATTCTCGACCCTTCCTTCTATAACTAAGTTTGCTATTCCTGGGTGTCCTACCAACCTCCTCTCTCTTCTCTTCATTAGCAGTCGCCAGAAAAATTCTCTCCTCTCCCACTCGTCTTAATACCTCTTCATTCGTAACCCTATTTGCCCATCTGATCTTCATAATTCTTCTGTAACACCACATTTCAAACTCTTCATTTCTCCTCTTTTCTGCTGCACCAATAGTCCAAGTTTCACTTCCATAGAGCGCCACGCTCCAGACAAAAGCTTTCAAAAATGACTTTCTAATACCTAAATCTATCTTCGATGTCAACAACTTTTCTGTAGAAAGACTAACCTACTTTTTATATCCTCTTTACCGACAGCAGTGGCTAAAGCGCAGCGTTAGGCCATGGGGTAGCTCTCTGCTGACTCGGAACGCGTGGGTTCGAGCCCCACCGTCGGCCGTCCTTGAAATGGTTTTCCGTGGTTTCCCCATTTTCAACACCAGGCAAATGCTGGGACGGTACCTTATGACAGGCCACGGCCGCTTCCTTCCACATCCTTGCCCAGTCTCATTCATCTTCACCCATTCCAGGTCGCCCACGGGCGTCGACTACAAAGACCTGCACTCGGCCTCTCAGAAGGCCACACGACAAAAAAAAAACCTCTTTGCTTCGTTCATCACTGGTTATTTTGCTTCCTAAGTAACAGAAGTCACCTACTTCCTTTAGCTTTTCACCTACCATTAGGGGTTTCTGATTTCATTCAGCTGCATTCCAATATTTTTGATTTACATTTATTAATTTTCATCATGAATTCTTTCCTCAAGACTATTTAAAAACTCATTCAAATCCTCTGGTGTGTCGGCTAAGTCATCAGCAAATCTGAGTTGAGATTATTTCTCCTTGAATCTTTACTCCTGTTTTGATTTTTATCATTTCAAATGATCTTGTCGACTTCATCGTGTCAAAAGTTATGCGTTACGGAGACGGAGACTGTGACGTCATGCAGCCGCGCGGGAAGCCTAAGTTAATGGGTAAAGGACGGCGAGTGCGTGACGTCATGCAGCCACGCGGAAAGCCTAAGTTAATGGTTAATGGAGGCTGTTGAAAGAGTCCTGGGGCGTCGAGCGACCTGGGGCTTCGAGCGAAGCGAAAAGAATACATGGTGACTCCTAAAGAGGTGCAGAAGATGTCAGACAAGAATACAGGGTGACTTCTAAAGAGATATACAAGATGTCACACAAGAATACACGGTGACTTCTAAAGAGATATACAAGATGCCAGATAAGAATACATGGTGACTCATAAAGAGGTGTACAAGATGTCACACAAGAATACAGGGTGACTTCTAAAGATATTTACAAGATGTCACACAAGAAATACAGGGTGACTTCTAAAGAGGTGTGCAGGATGTCAGAGCAAAATACAGGGTGACACTTAACGAGGTGTACAGTATGTTAGGTTCAATTCAAATGCAGGGCGACCCTTCAAGAGGTTTGCAAGATATCAGATTCAAATAATGGGTGACCCTTAAAGAATTGTAAAAGATGTCAGACTCAAATACAGGGTGACCCTTAAAGAGGTGCCCGCGCGGGAAGCCTAAGTTAATGGGTAATGGAGTCTGTTGAAAGAGTCCTGGGGCTTCGAGCGAAGCGAGAAGCCCTCCTGAGCCTTTCTAACATGTGTAGCATTTGTAGCATGCGTCATTTGAAATGATACAACGTCTAGTCTTTCAGACTTACTGTAATTTTTTTTCTCCAATTTCCTTCATTGCTTGTTCAATGTATAGATTGAAAAATATGGGTGAAAGTTGCATGCAGCCTTGCCTTACACCTCTCTGAATACCAGCCTCTCTCTCATGTCCTACCGCTCGAATGACTGCTGTCTGGTTTCTGTATAGATTGTAGAGCACCCTTCTATCCCTGTACCGGTACTTGATCCAATCGTTTTCAAAATGTCAAACAACTTGCTCCAATCAGCGTTATCAAAAGCCTTTTCTAAGTCTACAAAAGACATGAACGTTCTCTTGTCCTTTCTTTTTCTAGCTTCCACTGTCGTATTTGGACATTATTCATACGAACGATGAATGAAAATATATTACGTAAAAGACATTCTGGCTGGCACTTGTACTGAAAATGACCCCAAAGTAGGGTTTTCAAAACGACCTCCTCTTGGTAACTCCTCTCCTTCCTTCCATCAGAATAAATGCTATCTATGGAAACATTTAGCCAATTAGAATTAAGTGTCGCTTAGGCGGCAGCCCGCCGGCCTCTCACCGCTGGGTCCGTGGTTCAAATCCCGGTCACTCCATGTGAGATCTGTGCTGGACAAAACGGAGGCAGACAGGTTTTTCTCCGGGTACTCCGGTTTTCCCTGTCAAGATTTCATTCGAGCAACACTCTCCACTATCATTTCATTTGTCATTCATTTAATCATTGCCCCAGAGGAGTGCGACAGGCTTCGGCAGCCGGCACAGTACATATCCTCGCCGCTAGTTGGGGGCTTCATTCATTCCATTCCTGACCCGGTCGGAGACTGGAAGCAGGCTGTGGATTTTCATTTTCAACGATTTATTGTGGTATTGTTGGGGCGTTGCCATTGAAGTGTAGACGCTACCGCGTCGCATTAGTTCACCACAACGGTCACTAGAGTGCAGTCGAGTCCGATACAATTGAGAAACCAGCGCGCCACATTGGTTCATTACAGCGGGCACTAGAGTGCAGTAGGAGTTGGATGCAACCTTATAGCACTAAATTTCTTGGGTGTCAAGTTCTTAAGAAGGCGGAGTATTTATTTCCGTTCCTACAAGGAAGGCTAAGGAGAGTATTAAAAGAGAATGATAAACATCCAAAGGGTAAATAGAGTAACAAATAAAGAGAAATGAAAATACATTAAGAAGAATGACACTGGGACGTCGCTTACCGAGTCCGATGCCCTAATGAGGGGCTAAAATCACACTCGATGAAGATGGCGAATTATTGTTAATAGTTAACAATGTTAATAGAACACCTATGAGAGAAGTTTCATCTGTCACTTTAACTATGTTTGTTTACGTACGGCCATGTAGTTCTCGCTTTAGTCGCTGTGAAATGACGCTCATGATCGACACCACAGATTACACTCGATTGCAATAGGGATGTATAGAACTAGCACCGATAGAGCGCACTGGGTAAGCGCAAGGCGCTCTTCATTTGTCTCCTGTGTTCTCCTTCGAGCATACAATTGTATGCTCGAAGGTGTTCTCATGCCGCTAATATGTACGAATTTAAGTTGTTTAAATTGTTATTTTCGTGACTATGCCGAGCTATTGCAGTGTTCCTCTTTGCAAAAATCAGGGAAGCCCGTTTTCCTTTCACCAATTTCCACAAAATAAAGAAATGAGGAAGAAATGGTCACATGCTATTAAGGAAAAATTTCGGTGAGAAAAATACGACCGAATATATTAATGTGTGTTTCCATAATTTACAACCCGATGACTTCACGAAAACTGTGCTGGATAAGTGTGACTTACAAAGGGAAATAATTCCTGTTTTGTACCTATAAACTGATTAGACATTTCGATAACAACCACTGAATGTATGCGCTTGTATTTGAAGGTGAGAGAGCAAGATTAAAACCGGGCGCTGTTCCATCGCTTTTTCCGTGGACAAACACAACAAAAATAATTATTTAGGAAGAGGCCATACACAAGAAAATTGCCGGATTATCACGATAAGCCTACAATATCGGAATCTACAGAAATCATCTCCATTGAAGTACGGGAAGAAATCGCAATATACACGAAGAAATGAAAGTAACATTTCGGTCTCCCATTTTCAAAGACATCAATACTCGGTCAAATACTTCAAGAATAAATGTCGCAACATTAACAGTCACAAACGTATTATGGTTGGTTTCTTGAAATCAGAATTAATCGTCAACTTCCATCTGCCCGACGGAGAATAAAAACTGTACCCCGAAGTCCTTTCCCAGGGGTAAGGGAACGATTCTTATTGAGAAATTGACAAAATTACATAAGAACCAAACGTTGCGATGCATTTTCGAGGTACACATTACCGGTATCAACTTTCTTTGATTATGTTTACCTTAAAACACGACAGTTTCATGTAAGCTATCAACCTAAAAAAAAACATGAATCGAAGTCTGTAAGCAGGGGGAGCAAGTGAATATTTAAATCTCTATTTATGATTTAAGTCTTATGGAGATATATTTATCAATATAGGCCTACAATACTCTAGTAATTGTAATCTTTAGGAGAAAGCATGCTGACTCATATTCATTATTTGAATAATAAAGAGTGTTAGAATTTTGTTATTATCGCTGTAGGCTATTCTTCCTTCCTCCCGCTAGTTTTAGTGCCTCTAGTCCGTAGCTCATTTTACAGATGTTTAACGCTGAAAATCGTCCATAATATATTAGGAGATATACCTATAGAATTAAATAATTTAGTCTTGGAGTATAATTAGAGAAGATATAATTTACTTTAGCTTAGAAAACTCGGTCACAATTTATCATTCCTCACAGCTGACTGGGAGAAACATAAAACGATCGCCATGCGCTTACCCAGTACTACACGAGCGCTATCTGGCGCGAACTTTCTCCCGCTACATCCCTAGACGCTCAATATTATTGTGCAATAGATTTATGGAACGTCCCTAGACAGTGCAATAATGTAGTTGCTGTTCACATCGTGTGAGGTGAACATGTTGGTATGGGTGTTGGCGAATTGAGCCAGCTAATCTTCCGAGTGGATCTTTCTTATCTTGTCATTACATCCCACAGTCCTTTTTCGCCAGTTGCCAGGCCAAGTTCTGGTTCTTCCGCTGAAATGATGCTCCCTTCCGTCCCCCACCACTGTGAAAACCCAAAATCTAAGGTAACTTATTTGTTCTAGCAGAATGACCCGCTGGCTCTGGGATTTCTTGTGAACACTCTGCCATGCAGGGCTGTACAAATTGCACAATTCACTGAAACAAACATTAGCCTATGCCTTAATTCCTTTAAAAGGCCTCATCAGTTAAAAGTTATCTTAAACCCGTTACATTATTATTACTATTATTACTATTTTAATTATTATTGTCCCCCGTGGTGTATGGATAGCACGCTTTTCTCTTACCGAGGCGACTCTGGATTTGATTCCAGCCAGAAACTTAAGATCTATGTAATGTTATTGGTTTTACGTCCCTTTTAACTACTATGGCCGGGGTGCCGGAATTTTGTCCCGAAGATCTTTAACGTGCCAGTAAACCTACTGACACGGCTCCATCGCAATTACGCACCCACAAATGACAAGTGACTGTGCCAGGATTCAATCCTGCAGCCTTGGGAACAGTAGGCAAGAACGTTACCGCTGAGCAACGCAGCCAGTCATACTTAACGTCTGATTTGAGGGCTGGAAACAATTGTCGCTTATTCATTTTGAAGGCTTGGCGATCATGTAGTGTGTGTACTTTGGTGTGTGTGGAATCTGTCTGATAATCTGTGTTATTGTAACTGCTGTAGCGTACTATTGTGTACTTGTAATTTGGCTAGGATATGGTTAGAAGGGCGCCATGACCTTAATTTAGGTACAATCTAGGCATCTGCCTGGAATACAAATGAGAAACCATGAAAACCACTTCCAGCATGGCTGAGGTAGGAATCAAACCCGCCTATTCTCAATTCTGCATCAGGAGAAGGAAAGCCTCGTGAGGACAATTAAGTACCTACTTGATATGAGAAGTAGTGGTCCGTGATCTAAAATCAAAGTGATGTGGCTAAGGGTGTCGTCGCGCAGGTTATTCATCCCCCACAATTTGTAGGCTATGAACTGGGTTGCAGTCGGCTTGATGTTTGGGTGCTCCAACCACGGGTTTGTTAGAGCATTATTGTTGATTCATTGAGGGGCTTTGCGACATCGTCGTCATGTAACCCCGTGTACTTGGTTGTGTGTGGAATTTGTCTGATAACTTGTTTTATTGTGATGGCTGTATTATTGCGTGTAGTTGTAATTAAGATGAGGATTGGGAAGGAGGCAGTCGTGGCCTTCAGTCAGGATTTAATCCAGCATTTGCCTGGAGTCGAAGTGGGAAACCACGGAAAACTACTTCCAGGATGGTGGGGGTGGGACGAACCCTCCTCCTACTCTGTTTTACCTCATGAGGCAGAGTGTAACCCGTTCCAGCCCTCAAATCAGAATTAAATTTCTTCGAACCCGGGCCTCCGCGGTGATAGCCACTACGTAACGAGGCGGACATATAATGCTCAATGAAATGTCATCTAATAAAAACCTACTAAAATGAGTGAAAATGACTTTTAAAAAACTGAAACTGAAATATGGCGACAGTTTTACAGAGGATTCATAGAAGGAATCCTGTTTTATTCACTACTCAATTACTTATTCTCATCAAAATATACTTGAATTTAACAAGGAAATGGCAGTTAAAATGTTATTCTTAATCTTAGTGATTTTTGAACAATATTAATTAAAATCTCAATAAAACAAACTTCCCGGATAGACAATAAAGAAAAAAAAACTACTAACTTTCATTAAAATATACTTGAACTTAACAAGGAAATGGCAGTTAAAATATCATTCGAATTAATGAACTAAAGAAGGAAGCAGCCGTGGCCTATTGGAAGGGACAGTTCCTGGATTTGTATAGAGTTGAAAATAGGAAAGCACGGAAAACCATTTCAGTCTGGTTGCATGGTCGAAATGAAAAATGAAAATCCACAGCCTGCTTCCAGTCTCCGACCGGGTCAGGAATGGAATGAATGAAGCCCCCATCTAGCGGCGAGGATAAGAACCGTGCCGGCTGCCGAGGCCTGACGCACTCCTCTGGGGCAATGATTAAATGAATGTCAGATGAAATGAAATGATAGTGGAGAGTGTTGCTGGAATGACATTTTGACAGGGAAAACCGGAGTACCCGGAGAAAAACCTGCCTGCCTCCGTTTTGTCCAGCACAGATCTCACATGGAGTGACCGGGATTTGAACCACGGACCCAGCGGTGAGAGGCCGGCGTGCTGCCGCCTAAGCCACGGAGGCTTCGCATGGTCGAAATATAATTGCTAAATAATATTGTGACCCTTGGTTAGTACTGTATATAAATATAATTTACACCAATTAAAAATTCAGTTCACCGGGCTGATTGCCAAGCTACCCCAGCCCTTAAAATGAATCTCCAACTATTAATTATGGTACTGGTATTAAGTATGTTTTAATTTCATCTAATAGGTTAGGGTATTCAATGAAAATTGTTCACTTGGTTTATTAAAATTTAATTTTGTTCATTTATTAGTGTATGCAAAGAAGATCAGGTAAAATGTTAGAGCTTGCACTTACAGTAGGTTATATTAACGCTGTCAGTTTATCGAACATAATCTCATGGATGTCCATATTTGTGAAACTATTCGTATTTTTTGTATAAAGCTCCTCCACAGACAGTAATTGTCACCATATCCAGAAAGCTAGGTCATATATATGTGAATTTATAGTAATTGACACCCCTGGGACCGTCAAACTGAGAGTCACCTCCCCTCCAACAGTTTAATGACAAAATGTTGGAACGTGTGTACAGTATGGTATGTGTTGGCTGAAGAGTGGGGGAAGGTAGGGGAGGTTTCTAATGAGCTATCGCAGGCCGAATTGGACTATGAATTATCAAAGGGGCAGAAAAGTCTGTCCGATTTTATCAGTGTAATTAACTGGCCGAATTGGACTGCGCCCGTTGGTATACCAGGACACGTCCTGTGAGACAGACATTTCACAACCAACCACAGGAAGTGGAGCGGGGCCAGCGGTTAGCTACCAGGCGCGCTCGCCTTTCCCCAGCCAACCAAACTCGTACCGCAGATTGCGCGCAGGTAAAACCGGAACATAGTACATTAACTAATGGTAAATCATGATTAACTTACCTTTTCACAGAAGGTGCTGAAAATTTTCTCCTTCAGGTGACAGACAGGTGTTGTAACGTGTAAATAAATTCTCCTGCTGCCGTATATTGTTCTCCAGCTCCTCCATATTAGACCCGATACATTTTGACTTTTAAGCTACCCCACAAATAAAAGACCACACGGTGTTAAATCTGGGCTTCGAGGCGGCCACAATCCAGCACTAATCACACTGTCACATTTATTGCGTGCGTCCAATGAATTAATTGTGTGCAGTTGCACCGCCTTGCTGGAAAAAACATTCAATATTTCCTTGTCTGTTAACTGGACCAAGAAATTATTCAAAATAACCTGAACGTATCGAGCAGAATTAATAGTTTCACGAAAACAAAAAATGGGCTATAATTCTTTTTGCAGTTACTGCGCACCACACACTGATTTTTGGGTCATATAACAGAATACAGCTTGAATTAAATAACCGTATTCAGAAATCAAGTCAATTCTATCAGAAAGTTCGATATCTACTCTGGAATAAACAAGCAAGATCAAAACAATCTCTGTTTCGAACATACTTTGTCCCGATATTGACTTATGGGTTAGAAACATGCATAACTCCCTAAAAAGATGACAGCAGACTACAGGCTTCAGAAATGAAGTTTCTAAGAAGCATGCTTCAAAAAACTAGAAAGACTAAGAAAGAAATAAGAAGATAAGAGAACAAGCTGGAATAAATCAGTCCCTGAAGGAGACCATAACTAGGGCACGTTTGCGATGGTTTGGTCACGTCAAACGTATGACAGAAGGAAGAATTGCAAAACAATAGTTACATACTGAGATTACTGGAAAGAGACCTGTTGGAAGACCTAGGAGGAGATGGCTGGGCCAAGTGAAGGAAGATATCACATCCAAGGGAATCAACTGGGATGAAGTCTTGAAGGAGCAGTGGTACATGAATCGACCAGAATGGAGAGCGTTCGTAAACCACACCCCGGAAACTGGAGTGGAAACTTGATGATGATGTTGATGACAGGGGCTTTTGGTGGATTAGTCTTGAGAGTTCACAGGTGACCAGTATAGATTGTTTTGTGAATGCACACGTCAATGTAAATAAAATCTCGCCTCGACACTGGAAAGCAGTAACTGTGGATCTAAAATTCCGTCATGCACGGACTGGAGAAACCAATTACAGTTCTTGCCACTGGGTCTCTTGGACTTAAGGTTTGAACCTGAGTAGTTTTGTATGGTCGCTACGTAATTAGTTCCGTGACCCTCTGAGCCGTTGCATATGACACGCCGGCTTGTTGAGAAAGTTTTCGCGAAGATTTTCTTGGTGACTGTAAGAATCGACCAGTAATGTCCCCCTTCTGTCAAAACGTGAAGTCTCCGTTTAAAAGTGACCCCATAGACTAGAACTTCGTCACAACCCACCGAGCTGCGGTCTCCGAAGACACCTTAACACCAGGAAATTCCTGTTGAAATGCTCTGCGAGTAACACTAACAGACTCGTTCTTAATAAAAGTACAGGAAATGAAAATTGTTTGTTGTGTGGTGAACCTCGCAGCCATTCCCAACTGTTCGTAGCTGTTGCAGAAAACACACCTACTAGGTATGTGTCCTCGCCTGCACTAAAAAAATTGGCTTGCCACTCCAGGCAGCCGGACTAATTGGGTGGGCTCGAACGAAATGCAGAAAATATAAATAAGGCCTAGATTCTCAGCTGACGAATGACAATAGCCGACAGTCCTCAACATTTGAATTTTTAGGTAGATTTCATTAGAAAGCTAACTATTGCAATGGGTCCCATGTTTCGACTTCCGGAAAATTTCGACATATCTTCGCGTTTCACATCCCCCAGACCCCAAAACCACCGTCAGTTAAAAAGTTTATATATAATTTATGTATATATGTATCTATCTATCTATCTCTCTCTCTCTCTCTCTATATATATATATATATATCAGTTTCTTGTGGACACGATAACTGCCGTAATTTTGCACCAATCACTTTGAATTTTTTACATAATATGTATCCCTATAAAATCTCGGTCGAGTTCGTTAATGGGCAATATCGGTCGAAGGGGGTGAAAATGGGGGGCTTTTTTCGAAAAAGTGAAATTTCGCTATAACTCTCTTAATACGTGAAATATCGAATCCATTCAAAGTTCATAATATGTGTCGGATAAGTGCCAAAAATTTATGTCAAATAAGTTTTTTGATAGCACCAACCATTGACCAAAGGGGTGGAAAAAAGTGGGTTTTTCGGGAAACATTAATAATATCTCTTCTAATAGGCACAATATCAAAACCGTACAAAATGGAAAATATTCCCCTAATAATTACCTAAAACTTTTGTCTGAAAGAATTTTTGATATGACCCACCATTACGCCAAGGGATGAGAAAATTGATTTCGGAATTTTAAAAAATGCCAAGTGCCATCAGAGGTTACCATAACAACGCTTTTAAATTGATAAGGGATGATCTATCAGAGGTTGCCAAGACAACGCCATTGACGAGATCACATTCATTTTTAGCCTACTTTTCATACTTTTCAAAAATGAGGAAAAAGTAGACTTATAAGATATATCCGGGAAAATGTGTCTGTCCTTCTGTCTGTCTGTCTGTCTGTCTGGCTGTATGTGTGTGTGTGTGTCCCCCCCCCCCCTATCAACTCCTAAACGGCTGCAGCAATCGAAACCAAATTTAGAATGAGTAAAGATGTATACCGGAATATCTCAGGCCCATATTTGAAAAAAATGCCAGTTTTACCAACTGCTAAAAAAACGCACTAGAAATTTGAGCTCCATGTTGGATATCTTGGAAGGTATACATGGGAGCTATTCTAAAATTGGCACACATGTACATAATACTTTTTCAGTTTAATTTCCAGGTGGCCATACATGACAGCGTTGCCAAAATAATTTTAAGCATTCTGATAAGTCCAATTTTTAAAGGCATATAACTTCTACGCTATCAATTGGATTTCAACCAAATTTTGTATGTAATATGTGTACATAAACATATATGACTGAGTGTATTCTTAAGAGCCACCAGGGCTGCCAACTGTTAATAATTGCTCTCTATTTTGTATCCAAATATATCAGAAAGTATGCAAGCCGACAGCTTTAAACTATGCACACGTAAATTACCCGACATTTTACATTAATTTGGAAGTAACTTATATACGTCAGTTCTACCAACATGATTCTAAGCCTGCTGATATCACCAATTTTTAAATACATGTGACTTCTATACCAACAAATGAATTTCATCCAAAATTGGCACAAAAATATATAATATTTCAGATTATTTCTGACCAGCACTCGCATGACATTGTTGCCAACATGCTTTTACGTGTACTAATAGATCCAATGTCTAAATCCATGTAACGTCCTTTGGACTTCAACCACATTTTGTATTCTGTACCTTAGGAGATGGAAGTAAGAATATATTCAGTCACCAGAGCTGCCAACTGTATTGCTCTATTAGGCTACATTATGCCTAGTATACCTTATTTCGAACTAATTAAGACATTTCGATATTACCCACTTAATTTCGTCATTATTCTAGATAGGTTCATATACTGTAGATTAATCTATGGCATGAATCTTAATTTTAAGAAAAGTAGGCTCTTTAGTTCGTCACGGAACTTCTTGTTCAATCTGACTATGAGGGAAGCGGCTAACTGGTAGCATGCTGAACTTCTATGCCCAAGGTGCTGGTTCAAAGCCGGCCAAAGTCGCCGGATTTTCTAAGAGCGCTAAAAATCCGTCAGCATGCTTTCCTTCGGAGGGAAGTTACAACGTTCGTTGCAAGTTGCTGGTTGCGGTGGCATCTAGCAGCCAAGTTCACAGCTAGGTGTCGTTGACGTTAGTATTTGGTACAAAATTAGGTACTACTACTTAAAATTGACCGTCTGCAGACCTTACCTGAATTACAGACTAATACAGTCATCACAAATAACACCGTTTATCAGACAGATTCTACACACACCCAATGTACACGGGGTTACATGACCACCTTGTCGCAGCCCCTAAACTGAGGAACCAACCAACATCTCTGCGGGAGATAAAATTTTGCGTGAAGATGTAACAGACTGTTAGATAGTTACACATTAGTTCCAAACCTTGCATAAGGACAGTGTGATCACAAGTATAAAAAAAAAAGTCCTCTCGGCACGCCGGAAGGCGGAGGTAGATTTCACCGGACAAACTTGGAGATAGGCGAAAATAGGCAGAATATGCAGGTTTTCGTAGAAGGATCAGACCTCATTTATCGCGTGAAAGTATTTTATAATTGGAGATTAATTAACTTTGTTTTTCTTCATTTTAAACATATTTTAAACATTTTATTGTCTTACGGGGACGGTAACCTTCTTGTCATTTGGAGTCCATTTTTAGCCTATTTTCAATTTTGAAAAAATAGGCTTATGAGATCACCTTTTGTCCGTGTGTGTGTGCGTGTGTGTGTGAGGTGTGTGTGTGTGTGTGTGTGTGTCCCTAATAAAATCTAAACGGCTGGAGCGTTTTCAGTGAAACTTACGAATTTGAGAATTTTAAGAAGACTTTTCTCGCGATTTAACTATCCAAACGTAATGAAACTTGGTACAGCAAATATTTATACACATTGCAATGCACTGGAGTCTAATTTAGTTCAATTGTTCATAACCTCAAAATGGCGGCTGTGCGAAATATTTCACTGACATTCTATATCCCCGAAACTATTACAGATATCACCCTGCAATTTTGTACGGTGATAAAGGGTACTGATACAAGTTTACCTATGTATAATTCATAAACTTGTAAAGTACAAAACGAACATGGCGACCAAGCGAATTTGAAATATTTTAATAGATTTTTCTCGTGAGTTAACTCTCTGAGCGCAGTGAAATGTGGTACAGTAAATGATTTTGCAGATTGTAATGTACTGCCATCTAATTTAATTCAATTGTTTACATAACCTCAAGATGGCGGCTGTGCGAAATTTTAAAATTAAGTTTTTATTTCTTGTGTCGTAATCGTGCGATCGAAGTGAAAGTTTGAATAATGAACCTAGGCAATAAGTGACCTTGAATGGTACATAACTCTATGGCCTATACATATAACAATCCTAAATGGCAAGCTTCCGTAATATTTAGACGGTTCTCAATATATATGAATCTTTTACAGCAACCAAACTGAAATTTTTATGTTCATAGAGACTATGAACATATGTTCACCTATAGGACTTTTAGTAACCTGGTGAGCACGAATCCAACATGGCGGCGACGCGAAGTATAAATATTTAAATTGACTGTTTCTCGCGAATTAACTATCCGAGTGCCGTGAAACGTTGCACGTTTTAAATGCTTACACAAATGTTGATCCACTGGCATCTAATGTATTTCAATTGTTTGCATAATCACAAGATGGCTGCTGTGCGTAATTTTAAAATCTTGTTTTTACTTCTTGTGTTCTAATCATGCGATTGAAGTTTGAATACCACACTTGCACAATAATCTTAATATAATAGTACAAAAATAAAAATCCAACCTGGCGACCATCTGAAATATTTAGACGGTTCTCAATATCTACGAATCTGTTACAGCAATTAAACTGAAATTTTGTATGTTGATAGAGGCAATTAACATGAGCAGGATATATGAAAATAGGCTGTACAGATCTTCACGGAACTACTTGTTATACTTGTGGTCAAACTGTCCTTATGCAAGGTTTCGACACTGATGTGTAACTATGTAACGGTCTGTTACTTCTTCACGCAAAATTATATCTCCCGCAGAGATGTTGGTTGGTTCCTCAGTTTAGGGGCTGCGACAACGCGGTGACATAACCCCGTGTACTTTGGGTGAGTGTAGAATCTGTCTGATAAACGGTGTGAATTGTGATGGCTGTATTAGTCTGTAATTCAGGTAAGGACTGCAGACGGTCAATTTCAAGCAGTAGTTCCTAATGTTGCTACCAGGTACTAACGTCAACGCCACCCAGCTGTGAACTTGGCTACTAGATGCCACCTCAATCAGCAACTCGCAACGAACGTTGGAACTTCCCCTCCAAAGGAAAGCTTACTGAGGGATTATTAGCGCTCTTAGAAAATCCGACGACTTTGGCCGGCTTTGAACCCGCGACCTTGGGCATTGAAGTTCAGCATGCTACCAGTTACGTCACCGAAGCCGCTTCACACTTAGTCAGATGGAAATCTGAATCTGATCTCGCGCAAGTGCGTTGTCATGGCAACGTCTGATGGCTCATCCCTCATCAATTTAGTAGTGTTGCCATGTCAACCACTGATAGCTCTTGGCATTTTCTTATAATTCCGAAATCATTTTTCTCATCCCTTGGCGCAATGGTGGCTCATATCAAAAATTCTTTCAGACAAACGTTTTAGGTAATTATTAGGGGAATATTGTCCATTTTGTACGGTTTTGATATTGTGCCTATTAACAGAGATATGATTAATGTTTCCCGAAAAAAACAGTTTTTCCCACCCCTTTGGTCAATGGTTGGTGCTATCAAAAAACGTTTCAAACATAAATTTCTGAGCTTTATCCGACACATAGTATGAACTTTGAACGGATTCGATATTTCACATATTAAGAGAGTTATAGCAATATTTCATTTTTTTTCGAAAAAAAAAGTCCCCCATTTTCATCCCCTTCGACCGATTTAGCCCAGTAACGAACTCGTCCGAGATTTTATGGGTATACATATTCGGTAAAAAATGCAAAGTGATTGGTGCAAAATTACGGCAGTTATCGTGTCCACAAGAAACTGATATACATATATACATATATTACATAAATTATATATAAACTTTTGAACTGACGGTGGTTTTGGGGTCTGGGGGATGTGAAACGCGAAGATATGTCGAAATTTTCCGGAAATCGAAACATGGTACCCATTGCAATAGTTAGCTTTCTAATGAAATCTACCTAAAATACTGCCGGCAACGACACCTAGCTGTGAACTTGGCTACTAGATGCCACCTCAGTCAGAAACTCGCACCGAACGTTGGAACTTCCCCTCCGAAGGAAAGCAAACTCAGTTTTTTTAGCGCTCTTAGTAAATCCGACGACTTCAGCCGGGCTTGAACCCGCGACCTTGGGCATAGAAGTTCAGCATGCTACCAGTTCCGATACCGAAGTCGCTTCCCACTGACATATGAAAACTGAATGTGATCTCGTGCAGTGGCGTTGTCATAGCAACTGCTGATGGTCATCCCTTATCAATTAAAAGTAAAGTTGTCATGGCAACCTCTCTTGGCACTTGGCATTTTCTTATAATTTAAATCATTTTGTTCACCCCGTGGCGTAATGGTGAGTCATATCAAAAATTCTTTCAGACAAAAGTTTTAGGTAATTATTGGAGGAATATTGTCCATTTTGTGCGGTTTTGATATTGTGCCTATTAACAGAGATATGATTAATGTTTCCCGAAAAACCCACTTTTTCCCACCCCTTTGGTCAATGGTTGGTGCTATCAAAAAACTTATTTGACATAAATGTTTGGCACTTATCCGACACATATTATGAACTTTGAAGGGATTCGATATTTCATGTATTAAGAGAGTTATAGCGATATTTCACTTTTTCGAAAAAAGCCCCCCATTTTTACCCCCTTTGACCGATTTTGCCCATTAACGAACTCGACCGAGATTTTATAGGGATACATATTATGTAAAAAATTCAAAGTGATTGGTGCAAAATTACGGCAGTTATCGTGTCCACAAGAAACTGATATATATATATATATATATATATATATATAGATAGATAGATAGATAGATAGATAGATACATATATACATAAATTATATATAAACTTTTGAACTGACGGTGGTTTTGGGGTCTGGGGGGTGTGAAACGCGAAGATATGTCGAAATTTTCCGGAAGTCGAAACATGGGACCCATTGCAATAGTTAGCTTTCTAAAGAAATCTACCTAATTAACCTCAAATGACAAGAAGGTTACCATCCCCATAAGACAGTAAAATGTTAAAAGTATGCATAGAAAGACGAAAAAATGTTAACTAACCTCCAATTGTAAAATACTTTCTCGCAATAAATGAGGTCTGATCCTCCTACGAAAACCTGCATATTTTGCCTATTATAGCCTATCCCCTAGTTTGCCCGGTGAAATCTACCTCCGCCTTCCGGCGTGCCGAGAGGAATTTTTTAAATATTTGGAAGTTCCATCGTCACATTTTGTGGGATAATTTTAAATACAAAGTGTACTCTAGTGGAGTACGGCAGCAGATATCCCTCATTCCGGAAGGAGAATTACAACGTGCAAACGCCAATTTATTTACACGATACAACGCCTGTCTGTCAGCTGAAGGAGAAGATTTTCAGCATATTCTGCGAAAAGGTAAGTTCTTTAATCATGATTTGCTGGTGAAATTACAATTAATTATAGTAAAGCCATCATTACTTCCGACTTGATGTTTCAATGTTACCCTTGAGCGGTCAGAAGGAAAATCACTTAAACTAGACAATCGCAGGCAGCCATTCAAAATCGATATAGCACGACAAATTGAGTTTCGTTCGCGATGCTGTGATTAAGCGAACGAAACTCTAGCCTAGCACTGAAACGTCAAGTCGGAAGTAATGATGGCTTTACTATAATGTACTATGTTACGGTTTTTACCTGCGCGCAATCTGCGGCCCGACTTTGGTTGGCTGGCGAAAGGCGAGCGCGCCTGGTAGCTGGCCCCACACCAGCAAAAGAATCTCCCCGTACAACTAAATAACGATCATGTAATTATTTCACTTCCGTGTTTTAGCTTTCAATACTTTTATTTGCGTCATGTGTTTTTGGACATCATCCGTAAATCTGCATTCCGTCCCATTCTAGCCTATATCATGTGTGAGTTTTGTTCTTCGTTTACTGACGTTATCCATTACGCAACTACATAATTTTGTAACTCCAAGATTTGAAAGCAAGTTTTTTTTTTTTGCTTATTGTGTGTGTCTTTTGTGTCGTCGCTGAACGTATGTGCCACAAACAGAGATGTCTTTGTGTAAGGCAATCTATCTGGTTTGATTGGTCACAGCTGAACTCTATGCGGGATTACTGGGCCAGTGTGTGTTCTCTCGTCTGTATAATGTTCCATTTTGTTTTTCGAGTATATATGATAAGGCTGCTGAGATCTTAACAGTTCCTGGATCCTTTGTTTCCTGTGTTGTGAAAGGCACAGACACCATTTGTTGCTAAGCCTGTTATTTGAGTATACTTTCAATTTTTAGTGCTTTCATGTTTGATTTTTTTAAATGTAATTCTTGTGTTTTTCATTTTCTTTTGTTTTTCAATTTTACGTTTCTTTTTATCTCACCAAGATGTTGCATAAGTTTCACACACACTTCGTATCTAACTCCTCCTCCTACGCACCTTCCCTCTTCTCCCCTTCATAACCCTCTCACTACGGCTCTCTTACGTTATTTCATGACAACATCCGAACACACATTTGGATTTCTCATATTATTTACTTCTTGTCTGGTTCGATTTTAAGACGGTCGTGTTTTTGATGTGCAACATCTTTCCACTCGGTTGCTTATTTTTGTGGGAGTGATTTTGAAAAATGGGACGGAAGTGGATCGGAACGATCGAGGTGGCACCAGCTGGCACACTTCCGTTCGATCGAACGGAAGTGTGAGACGCACTGCCAACTCGATCGATCCAGCTGGCAGTGGTAAGATCTAGCTGGCAGTGGTAAGAGAAACAATGAGCGCGAGGTGTCGGAAATTGATACCATGACGTACTCTCTGCCATGTGAAATGTATATGACATACTGAACGGTAAACGCTCATGCGAACTCTGGTGTCAAGTGATTGAAACAAAGCACATGGTACATGTTCGAAGTCTTCGTATCAGTATTTAAATGGTAAAATGCCTTAATATCAAACATTGTGAGTAGTCGGCATTACCGGTATTATGTTTCTGCACAATGGCTATTCAAATATTAACCCACATGACGGTAATTGAGCAAGCCTTCATGAACTATTGCTGAATACATTTTCTTTACTCACAAGAGGGCCTATTCATAAGGCATTTTAAACTCAATTTAACGCAGGAACATTATTGAAACAAGCAAAATATAAATGAAACTTAATTCCGTAATGCAGTATTATTGGAACGTGGAAATAAGTCACCATCTTGTGCACAATATTTGCGTAGTCGAAATAGTCGTGGGGTTAGCGCCTATGACTGTGAATCTAGAGATCTCGGGTTCGAATCCCGAACAGGGTAGATATTTTTGCTACCAGATTATCATTTTAAACGATATTTATCATATCAATATGACTAATTTTAACGGAATCCATATGAAATTACATGTTGGTCTGTGAATCAAGAGGTCCTGTTTATAAGGAATTTAAGGTTATGAGCGGTGTCGCATCTATTAATCTAGTTGATTCATATCGTATTCTTTATTTAGGCTAGTAAAATAAAATGAGTTCCGTACTCCCTTTTACAATAGATTAATATTTGTGCCAATAATAGTATAAAATACCGGTGTATCAACAATTTCACGTGAGGTTTCTTCTATGTCAGATGTTACACCACATATGCGACTACTGTAAGGCTCGTATTTTTTAATATTTCGGTGAGTTTCATTTTTATTTTTATTTGGTAGGCCTACTCCTGGGGAGCGGGTACAACAAAGTGCTGGCAGTAACTCTAAAATGCCTTTGGGTGCGGCGAACCCATCGTACAAATAGCCTAAATATGATAGTGTGTGAGTCGAGACCTCGGAAACCGCTAGGCGACGCGCAGCTCTTAGCGTCCTGGGAGAGCTGTGAGAAGTGGACACCCCGACCCAGATCACTGGAACCGGAAATGAAGAAGAAGAAGAAGAAGAGGTGGTGGTAGTGGTTTAATTATACTTATAGTTTGTTGTATTTTTATGAGTTTTAGGTTTTTGTGAATATTTTATATTGCACTACTGTTGCATCTATTATTTTTTTATAGACTATACGCCATTTGAGTAATTTTCGTCTTTCTCATTTTAATAGTCTTTGCTTCGAGATTACTACGGAGTTGCGACTTACTCTCTGGGATTTTTATTTAATTTCTTGAGATTTGTCTCTACCGATGCCAGGACTGCCAAACTACGGCCCGCGAGACTATTTTGTCCGGCCCGCCAATCCGCGTCCGCGTCGCCGTGTCGCTCGGTCACACAGAAAGCGGTCTGTCACGGCGGGAAGCGATATCTGACCGAGGCGGTCAGGCGATCCAGTTGTATTTCCTCAAGTTGCATCAACCCTGGCACACAGAACGCGGTCTACCGTCTTAGTCGCGACGACGAGCGATCCGGTAGTACAAATTTACTACCTTTGGGGCGGACCCTCTCCTCTCTCCCCTCTCCTCTCCTCCCCTCTCCTCTTTTCACTATATTTCCTTTTCTCTTTAAGATTCCCGCACTGTTTTTGTTACTTGGTTCACCGTGTATCTAAATTCCCTTTTAGCGATTTTTTCAGGCAATTTTAATCTACGTTGCATTTTGTAAGTTTTTTCGATCTAAATTACGTCTCGCGATTGTTTTAACCTCAATTGCATTTTGTAAAGATTGACAATCTAAATTGCTTTTTAGTAAGTCTTTCAATGCAGGTGTCAGGGCATTTTAGTGAGTATTTTGAATTTCAATTGCATTTTGTAAGTATTTTCAACCAACACCTCATTTCGCACGAATTTTGAATCTAAACTGCATTTTGTTTGGTGGGCATTTTGCACATACTTTGATTCTCAATTGCATTTTGTGGGTATTTTGAATCTAAATTACATTTTTTCAAGTATTTTCAATCTAAATTGCATTTTGTAAGTAATGTCAATCCACATGAGTCGTTTGAATCTATCGTACATTTTGTAAGCATTTTCAATTTCAATTGCATTTTGTAAGTATTTTGAATTTCAATTGCACTTTGTGAATAATTTGGAATGGAACTGGGATATTTCCATCTGAATTGCATTGTGTATTTTCAATTTCAATTGCATTTTGTAAGTATTTTGAACCTCACTTGCATTTTGTACGTATTTTCGATCTCATTTGCATTTTGTAAGTATTTTGAATTTCAGTTGCATTTTGTAAGTATTTCGACGCTACATTGCATTTTGTACGTACTTTGAATCTAGCCTACGTTTTGTGGGTCTTTTTCAATCTATTCTTTTTGTGAATCTTTTCGTTCTAAATTCCCTTTTGTAAGACCATATTGTGAGTTGTTTCCATCTGAGTTCCTTTATGTACGTATTTTCCGTCTCACATACTTTTCGTTCTGGTTTCCATTTCATTATCATTTTCGCTATCACCCAGATCATTAGGGGCCGATAACCTAGGCCCCTTAAAACATCAATTATCATCATCATGTACAAATTTACAGATTGACCGCCATACCGCTGTGCCGCCTTCGATTGTGATGAGTGACCAAACTGAAGTATTTATTGAAACTGTGCGTAAATACACATATTTGTTCGACAGTTCACATGACCATTGTAAAAATGTTATAAAGAAGGATGAAACATGGAATCGTGCAATTCCTCAAAACATTCTCGCGACATACGAAAATACTTGAAAATCTATCTTCATGTGACTCCAGTTCGATACATGAGCGGTGGTATTCTCCTAATTGCTCTCTCTTCTTATTGATGCCATGCACCCAACATTGTCTTTTCTTCTTTGTGTTTTGCAAAGCAAATAGGAGAAGGAGTTGTTCTTCGTCCGAGCTCATACTCAATACTTAATATGAAAACACACAACATATTCTTTAGAAGGAAGCGACTAGACTGGATTGTTCATACAAAGATATCGCGTCCTATGTGACGTCGCCATATCGCAGACCGCCACGACCACCGCTGGATCGCTTCCCACCGCGACAGACCGCTTTCTGTGTGGCCGAACCTTAAAGCCAACTAGACGTACACCCCTACCCAATGTCATTGACTCACCGATGAACACTTAAATCCTAATTAATGATTGGTACAACTAAGTTCGATCCTAAGTGGAGAAAATTTTTAAGTACCGGTACAAAGCTTTTCCATTCGTCGTACTAAACTAAATCTAAATTTCATAATTTGATTAGTAATTTTGTTTAATGAACATAAATATTCACTCTTTGTCATTCATGCTGTATGAGCGTATTGAATATCATCGTAGTTCTATTTTAAAGGGATTTATTAAAATATATATTTTTTAGTGTTTTATTTTTATCCACTGTAAATAAATATAGAAAACAGGAACAATACTAAGAAAAACTAAGCTCAGGCAGCCAAAAAACTCACCATATTGCACCTATATTTCAAAAAGAAATATCCATACCCCCCAAACGTCCCGGAGTGTTAGTGGCCCGCAAGGTCCCCTATTATTTACAATGTGGCCCTTAGTTAAAAAAGGTTGGGCACCCCTGCCTTATGCAGTATACGCCATCTACAGGGTGTCCGAGAAGTCCCCGTACCCCTTTGTCAAAACATTATTGGAGTACTTAACGTATCCAGGGGATCTGTATGAGCACCGTCATGCCTTACATGGAGTTCTATCCGTCTCCAAGTCCTCATTGACATCTTGCGGAGCATCTCAGGAGTTATGGAACCAAAAAAAAGGCTTCCTCCACACTTTGAAGCAATTTATCATTAGTCGTGTACTGACGTCGAGCCACATGGGACTCGATTATTCCCCATAATGAGTTGTCTGACGTGGCAGGGTCTGGGCTTCATGGTGGACATTTCAAATCTCTTTTAATGTGGATGCATTGTTGGCCACGGTACTTGACTTTCAGCTGCTCTTTTGCGAATGGGTTTAATTGGAGGCAGCTCTATTGATTGAGCGACGGCGGCACACATTTCTTCTCGCGTTTTCTTACGTCTGAAGCAAACGCACGTTTCTCGCAATCAAGCAGAGTAGATTTACGAGGTGGGGGCTTACCAAAGCGATCTCATTATCACTTCAATTGTTTGCCCCGTATGCGCTCGATCGTGCACCCACACACACGCTACTAATCACTCCTCAACAGTGTAGCTCTGTCCGCTTACGTCAGCCATGGCTTCACAACTGAGCATCAAAGCAGGGATACCAATAAAACAACTATTTAATTCCCCAATTATGCAAACTCAATTGACCATGCCATATTATAACAAAATAATATGAATACGGGGACCTTTCTTTTAAAGAAATCTTCCTCTTACATACATGTGCCCAGCGGTAAGTCAAATGAGATCTTGGTTTTCAGTTTGAGTTTCTCCCCCAGTCGAACTTTCACTGCGACCGTGTGTGCACTGCGACTAATTATTTATAATACATCCTGTGATAAGGAAGGTTATTAAATCTATCCTCCAAACAGAAAACTCCTCAGAAATGTACGCCTACTTCACATTCCAGCTATCAGATGGGCACGGTATATCTTTGGTAATTGTTTTATTGATAGTTTACATGGATGCATTTCTTTTTTAACAAGGATTGGCTGATTTCCCCAATGCGAACGGTGATGATGAACCGGTCAAGACGTTGTACGAACCTCGGGCACTGCAACAAAGGACATGCACATTTCAACTGAAGAAATCAGTAGACTTTCATTGTACACAAACAAACAAACAAACAAACAAACAAACAAATGCAGAGAACTAATCGTTAATTAATGACTGAAGATTAGTTCATATCTTCATATTAGTTTTTTTTAGAAATAGTTCGCAGTTGGGCGGTAAAATACTCAAAAAATGTATTTTCGATACAAAATGCAATGACTCGTTGAAAATACAAAATTGTGTTTTAAAATCAAATTAAACATTTTCAGTAAATTATGATTGGAAATCACTGATTTAAAAAAGCTTAATGGAATGGAACTCTTCTTCGCTGGAAGTATTATGTCTTTTCAGATTTATTTTAAAATACAATCTTGTATTTTGAACGATTCTTTTTTATTATTTAGTATCGAAAATACAATTTTCGAGTATTTTGCCCAACTCTTGGTGGATTTCATATCCAGAACCTGAAGAATGTGCCTATGTTCATCCTATGTTACAATCACTCAATTTTGAGATGGGTATTCCTGTTTTACTTCAGTGTTTGAGCTAAACACTCGTGTCAGGAAAGCAAACTGCCAGGTTTATATATTTCACTTGCGGCCTGAATCCATAACGTTATTGCCTTATTATGAAGATCAAATAAAATATCCTTGTGTTTGAGTCTTCAATCTTTTGACTGGTTTGATGCAGCCCTCCAATCCTCCCTGTCCTGAGCTCTACTTGCTACCACACCTTACGGGGCAATCTGTTTAACATATTGTACAGCTCCAGTTTTCTTCGGTATAGGGATGATAACGTTTTTCTTGAAATCAGAGGGTAGCCTACCTCAACTGTCTCATAAATTCTACACACCAAGTAAAATACCAGATCAGACCTTCATCACATATGCAGCGTAGCAACTCGGTATATCATCTATGCCTGGTGCTTCGTTCCTGCTTAATGCTCTGCCAAATTCTGATTTCAATATTAAATCTTCTTTCTCAGCCTCATCAAAGTTACATGATTCTCAATCTCCTTTCCCTTATACAAACTATCTATGTAAGCTTTCCATCTGTCAACCTTTTCTTCCCTGTTAGAGGTTTTCCATCTGAATCCTTAATATTATAGCACTTTCCCCAAAAGTACTCTTAATCCTTCGATAAGCTGCATTCGTAATTTCGGACGATTTTCTATACCTGCACATTTCACTTTCAACCATTCTTCTTTTGCTTCCTTGCACTTCTTGTTAACCTAATTTCTCAGACGTATGTATTCTGTTTTCCCCCTTTCATCTCCATTAATTCTAGTATCCTTAGTCTTCAGGAAGTATAAATCGTGATTGTTTTACCCATGAGTTACCGCAAAATGAATTATTTTATTTTATTTTACTAATAAAATAATTGGTGAACTATTCATTTTACTTTACTTTCAATTATTGTCAAACAAAACTTGTACTCTTTAGTCCTGGCCTGAAAGAAATAATCTTGATGGTCATGGCAATTAGAGTATCTATGGATCTATAGCCCATTGGCCTACCATGTAAATGCTCAGCTGCAATTTTCAGAGTGACGTTATTCTTCGCCTACTGCACCCCGTTCGAGCCCTCAAGTCTGTTTGATGGAGCCGGTAATTGGACCAGGTAAAATTGATTGATTGTTGTTTTTTTGTTTTTGTTTAAAGTTAAAATGAAAAAATAAACAACAGATAATTATATTAATACCGGTAAATAAAAATATATGAAAATCAAAATCAGAATTAACAAAAATAAAAGTTCTTTGAATACATTTTCACTTCAAATGCACAGTATTTAGATTGCTGGCCCTAATTCACTCTCACTTATAAAGCTGATGACGAGATAAGCAGTCACCACGTCGTGGGCTGTTATCTGCAAACCAAGGTTTGTGGGCCACGGTGAAAACGGCTCCACAGAAACAATGTGGGCAGTGGATCTTGCATGACCTATCTTCACAAAATGGTGGACTCCCTCCATGACCGGAAAGAGCTCCTAGGTACGCCACGTGGCTGACACTTGAGTGATTTGCAAACGCTCCTTTTTGGGAAAAAATTATGGGAAGTTGGTGTGTTTCGTATCAGAACCAATATTAATGTTACCGTAAGATGTCAAGATTTCCAATTTTTCTTGTTTGAATTAAAATGAAAGTCCATTCATAATACACTTCCTAAGTTTTACAGCTTGGAGATACGTTGTAACCATTTGTACATTTTGATAAGAAGTGTACAGCATCAAAGCTACGTAATTCGATTTTTGGAGCATTTACAACGGAATATCTCTGGAATGTTTGTAAAAAGAAAAAATCCAAAATGTACGGGGTGTTTTAACTGATTATTTCACAGCTAGCAGTGGCTGTTGAAATAATGCTTAAAATATTGTTCGGTTTAAAGGATGCAAATTTGTATTAAGTAACATTGTAATGATTTGGCCAATGTTTCTTGTCCTCCTGCTGTAACCGACCCGTCGAGCGAGACAGGTTTGTTCGAACAATAATATTGCTTGGATCATGTTCCCATCCATCCTCCAGATCTCACTTTTGCACTGGAATGAACTATTTTGATTCCAAATAAGGCCACAACATTTCTTCATACAAGTTTCCACCATCTTGGAATAGACTGTTCATTTCCTCGGCGATAGTGCTTGTGTTAGATATTTGGAAGTACGGTGTCTTAACATTTGCATGACCATAGTCTTCACTAAACGTGAAGCCATACTTCGTTGCTACTGTTTCTGGACTCTTTGTTTAGAATCACCCTATACGCAGAACAGGGGCAGATGACCTCGCACTCTCGCCCCTTAAAACAACTAACATGATTCTCATATCCTCCCTATATTATTCTGCTAAGGTCCCATTCCGGTTTTGTACCGAAAATAAGGTTGAGACCAACCTACACATATGGGGTACTGTACCCGATACCTAGTTTAGGCTATCGGCTACGCCAGCAGACATTAAGCCGTAGTTGAGGTTTTGGGAAGAGTTAGGAAAAGATAGCGCACCGATCGAGTCAAGAAGAATGTCAAGATGACGTAGGAGGTCTAGGATCAAGGAGGCACTGACGTCTGTAAGAAGATGGAATTATGAATAGAAATGTGAAGCTTTATTAAGATATATATGGAATATGGTATTTAAACATCTTAGAAGAGGAGATATAACATGCATTTTATGTGGAAATAATTTTAAGGAAGTCAGATAACCCTTAAGTTATTTTATAACGGAACAGCCGAGATGATGAGGGTTCGAGACTAAAATCGTGACGCGAGAGCACAGTGGTGGGGGACAACACCACGTGTCTGCGCCAGGCAGATAAGTGAGAAGACAGTGCCAACACATTCAGTGGAGCTCTGTCAGTCGAGCAAGTAGGATCGAGCTCTGTAGCGCTAGCCAGACGCACGGTAAAGGTCGCGTAGCGTACCGAAACTGTCACGGCAGAGTGTAGGCGACAGTTTCAGCATCGCCGAGCAGCGAACGCCAAGCAGGTCATTGATCCAGGCGGAATTGCCGAGCAAGCAATCACAGACGGCCGGGATATGTTAGAACAGCACTGCAAGTAGTTGGAGACTTTATTACAAGCTACATTTCAATGCAGTTTGAACACAGTTATTCTGAATAACTTTATGACTATGCTTTTCCGTAACGCATTCAAAGTTACTTTAACAATTTCAAGCAAACGGAATGTCGAAAGCATATGCACTGATGAACATTAGATCGTGCATTAATGAAATTTATTTCTTATGCAGTTTCATGAATTACCAAATACAGACAACTACAGGGTGTTTCATAAACTTGGACACTCTCATGTAAAATTTTATTTTACGAAAGTGAGACTTAGCAGTTATTAGAGATTGATCTTTCAATACTCAAACTGAACATTTAATGGAACAGTGGCGTAACTTAGAAGAGGAATAGGGGGTCCGCTGTTTCCATGAACTTTTTCGAGAGGAGTTGGACAATATCCGCTATGGGTAATCAGAAGTTCAACATGTCAGAGTAGACGCAGATAGAGACAAGATGGCACCGCAGAGCGATGGATTCGATTCCTGACGAGAGGAGTCCACCAGCTGATTCACTTGGGATTTCGAAGGCAATCGTCATTTCATGGATGGAATGATATTCACGCCGATCTTTCGAGAAATTCATTATGTAGGGAAAATCGACGATCTTGGAAATTTAATAACAGCTGATTATGAAAGGTACTGTAAGAGTTATAACTACCTGATACGATTATTTTCATGAATACTGGGCACACATGTATATTTTTCTAATAGGAGTGATACGATTATTTAGACATGGTTTGACTTTATATACTTCGAATTTGCTAGAATATGGCGTGACCATATGATATGGCAGGCATCATTATACGAAATTCTCACCATTGGTTGGCTTTATTAAGCAGATGTTTGGTCTTTTAGACATTTTTCCAGCAAGGATATTTTTCATGAATAGTTTTTTTTGTGTAACGAGTATTTCGAACTCGTGATCTGCAATTGATTATCTAAAATTACTTCGTCAGTTCATTGCATACTAGCGAGTGTGTATTATTCATCAGTAGGGATTTTTTCCATTGGATTGTTTGGAGATATTAAGAAGTTATTCACTTTAGTGAATGAACATCGCTTTTATATGACAACTAGAGACTTGTTGATTCCTATCTGGTACATTCACTCATATAGTCTACGAGATGGGGTCTTTCGTATTTATACGATTGTATGGTGGCTACTCATCTTACCCATCGTTCAGGGCACTATCATCTAAGTCGACGGGGCGAGGTCTTTCGTATTTATACGACTGTACGGTGGTTACACATCTTACTCGCCATCGAGGGACTCATTTTTATCATCCGAGTGTACACGAGATTGTAAGTGAATCAAACAAGGAACTACTTGTCACATATCAGTCGAAATTTTGTTAAATAAAGTAACGATAAATGTCATCAGGGTTACATTAGTAATTCTTGTTTGCCAATCCAATATTTTGTTGCTATACTCTTTTGAGAGTGATTTCAATTTAACAGCTGTTACAGCTGATGCTTTCGATGATTTTTATAATTGTGTTTGATACCTTTGAGAAGGATTTAAAGTATTTGAATCTTGTAAGATTAATCATTAATGGTCAGATTTATTATAAGGCAGATCAGTATTGCAGATTTTGATATGAGATTATAGCACATTGGTGTTTTTCTGTGATGTGAATTATGATAATTGAAAGCAAATGCTATTTGAAAGCAGATCTTGAATTACTGAGGTATTATTTTTCCAATTGTTTAAGAAGTTGTCTAGATGTGATCAGAGTAATTACAGTTATTGGAGATTGTGTGCGTTGATAATTTGAAGCCAGTTATATATTTTTTGTAGATCATGCAACATGGTTAAGTGGAGTTTGTGATAGGCATTTTGTGGAAGTTGCCAAGTGATAGTAGCAACGTTGCTAATGCATTTTGAGGCAGACATGAGGTCGTCGTACCCAGTCTAGCGTAATTGTTGAGATTCATGCTGTATGTGCTGAATATTTATGGAGTTTTGTGGAGTAATTGTTGTATTCAAATGTGATATTTGAAGTATTGAGGAAATGTAATGTCGTTGTGGATAGTTTGATCCAACGTGATGTCGTGGAGACAATGATATTTTTTGGCATGATAAATTAAATACGAGATATAACTTGGAAGTAATAAAACTGTAAGACAACGTTCTATAAACCATATTAAACAATTTGTTAGGAAATTAAACAAATAAATAAAGTTGATAATACAAGATTTTCTGAAAATAATAATTAATGAAATATTAATCTGAGATTTAAGCATATTAATGATCTGACCTAATGAAATAAAAATGAGAATGACTAGATGAAATAATGAAAATCTAAATAACCAGAAGATTGAAATTTAAATAAGTTGATAAATTAAATTTTGAAATAAATCAATGAATTAAATAGATGGATGAATTTAAAGATTGGAGAAATAAACTGATTGAAATAAATTAATAGACGATTGTAATGACGATGAATAACTGAATTAGAAGGTGATAATTAATTAAAGAAGCTGATGATTAATGAATTTATATGGAATTAAATAAATTTAATTGAGATATAATTTGAGGAATTGCAACTTGAGTTGAGAATTTAAATGATTAAATGGTGACGAATTAATGATTCTGACAGGAATATGTAGAATTTTGAAGTGAGAATTAATGTGAGAAATATTTAATTTTGATGATGACGATAACGATGACCAATGAGCCATGAATTTTCTGTAATTCACAGATAAGTAATTATGAATGACAATGTAAATAGTGTAAATTAATTATTCGATGTTTAGGAGCATTTGACTAACATGTTCAACAGTTAAATTATGCCATGCAAGCCATAAATTACGTGATGTTTAATATATGTGATTACAATTTGTGTATGTTTAGACAGATTAATAACTTTTTCAAATCCACATTGATGATGTTAAATTAAAGAGAAATTAGGTCTCAGGTTTCACAAATGTCAGTGACGAAAGACATAGTGCTACAGTGATCCTGAGAACCCAAGAGAACTTTAGAGATTTTTCTTGTTATGTGGATAAAATAATTTTGGATTAGAAAAGAGATGGTTCGATTTTTGGACAATGACAATTTAACGTTGGCATTCGACCATACTCTCAGGTAGGAGTTATATTTAAAATGTCTGTCTGACTATCAAAGTAAAATAAATTTGTTTTTATCTTAGTTGTGATCTGATGATGGTGTGATGTTCCTTTTTCTTTCCTTGTTTTGAGTAAGGCTTATCCGGAAAGGAAGTGGTTTGCTAGGAATTCAGTTGATGGCGCCCATTTATATTTGCATTATTTCTATTAAACTTAAACCCGTAACGACCCTAGAGATACTTTGTCTCGTGATACCCACTGCTTTTTCGATAACTCAGCTGAATTTCCGACACATTCCTTATTTGACTAGAGGTTCATTTAACTCCGTTCTGTCCCGGAACTCCAGGAATGCGATGTTATAGCAGATGGGTCATCGCATCCCCAGGACGAACGGGTACAGAGAGAGAGAGAGAGAGGGAGAATTGGCGCCCAACGTGGGGCTTCGATTTTGTTTATTCTATGGAAGGATCGCATCAGATTTAGATTACTGAGAGATTGATCTCAAGTTCATTTAATTGTGTTACAAAATTTATTAAACTTAGTCAGACAATGTACTTGTGTGCCCATTCCAGTGTTCATGTTAATCGTATTAGTTATATCATGTTAGTTATAAGACATTTTTCCTATACCCAAGTGAATGCAGGAATTGAGACATTGTGATGTGTTGTTGTCTAACGTCTCTGTATAAAACGTATATTGAAAATATAATTATGTTGCCGGAAGATTTAGCTAAGGTGTTAGGAGAAGTTACAGACGGGTATGTCTGGTATTGCAGAAACTATTTCTAAGATGGAAACGGAAGTTAAAGAACAAATCAATAATTCAGAAGCTAGGTTAGAAGCTAAATGTAAAGAAAATGTGCAAGCATTACAAACTAGTAATGAAGAAAATTTAAAATTATTGCAAACTAGTACTGAAGAAAATTTAAAATCATTACAGATTAATAGTGAAGATAATTTAAAGTCAATGAAACTAACTTGAAGGATAATTTTAAATCATTGGAAGAGAAATTACAAGCTCGTAGTGAAGAAACTAACACTGAATTAGAAAACAAGTTAACTAGATTAGAGAATAGCTTAACTTTAAAGAATAATGAAATGCTGAAGACTTTACAATTAGACATAATTGCAGTAAATATGAAAGGATAGGAAAATGTTCAAATGTTAAGAAAAAATATTATTGAATTAGAAAGTAGAGGAGAAGAAAATATTTTTACTTTAAGAACTGACGTTATGTCCATACAGAAAGACATTAAATCAGATGTATCGAAGTTGAGATTCGACATCGATGGTTTAGTGGCAGATGTAGACAAAATTCAAGAGTGGTCTACCGAAGTATCTTTCGAGACTAAAATCAAAGGTCTAGAAATGAATCTAGGTAAAGCGATTAAAGATTTAAAGTCAGTAATTGGGACCATTAAAGAGGAAGTCTTAGGAGAGGTTAATTCTAATTTAAAATCATTAGAAAATCAATTGCAGAAAGATATTAGGAAGATGGATGACGATATAGAGCAAAAGGTTAATGAAAACTTAGCTTTGTTCAAAAATAGAGTCGGTGCAATCGTGGAAGAATGGTATAGTGAGGTCGATGCCGAAGCAAAAGAGAAACGTGAAGGGTTAGATGAAAAATTAATCGCAGGTATGGCAAACTTAGAAGCGAGGTTTACGGAGAACAAGGAAGCGATGAAGATAGATTCAACTCTATTTAGAACAGATGTTGATCTGTTAAAGGAACAAGTCGCGTTAGTAAAGAATACGTGCGAAGGCAAAACTGACAAGTTGAAAAACGATTTAGACGAGAGTAACAAAACGCAGAATGTTACATCGTTAGATGAGTTGAAGACTCAGGTCAAGAAATCAGCAGAAGACAGGATAACTAAACTAGAATCCATGATTAACAGTTTCACCAGTCAGAATATAACATCAGGGGAAACATTGATAAATCAGACAGCGATAGACCGCAGTATGAGTAATCAAGAAGCTAGCATGGGAGAAGACCGTCAATTGCAACCGAATGTGACATTCGAAAGGGCCAGTTCAACCCCTCAGGATAATCCAAGTTCGAATAGGAATACGTTTGGTCCAAGCGAACGATACTCAGGTCCAGTCACCATTATTAGAAATCTGGATGACAAGCCGAGAAAGTTTTCGGGAAATACAGGAGTCACACCAGTCGAATTTCTGCGAGATATTCGAGACTACATGGCGGAACATAGGGTAGCCAAAGAAAGAGAGCTAAGGATAGTCGAACGCGCCTTAGATGGGTCTGCGCTTACTTGGTTTAGAGCGTTCAGAAGCAATTTTGCGAACATGGAGCAATTTGCCATAGCTTTCTTGAGGAGATTTTGGAGTGCTGAGGATCAACTTAACGTAAGAGCGGAAATGTACTCAAAGCGCTATTCTACGTCACATCCGACGCATTATGCCAATTATTTCACGTCACAGCTGGCTAAATTACAGTTTCTGATTCCTCCATTGCCAGAAGAAGAGCTTTTGCAAGCTATAGCGAGACAGTTACCGATTGAGGTACAGCGATCACTAATAGCGTCGGGAGCCAATACACTTGAGCATTATGACGACATTTTACGGCGATTGGACTATACAAGCGCTCAAGTTACGCCTAGAAATACCAGAAATGACAATAGAAACACGCAAGAGGTGAATGCGGTAGTCGTAGACAACGCAGCTCAAACGGACAGAAGAGATTCCTGGGAAAACCGACGGAACGAAGGGAATCGAGGGCACATCCGTAACGCTCGAGGAAATGATCGATATAGAGGACCATATGAGAGGCCATACGATCAAGAAGCAAGAGATAGCCGATATAGAAATTATAACCAGAATTCCAGATATCAAGACAGGAATCGATATAACAATAGATATCGGGGCAGAAATAACTGGAGCCAAGGTCAACAGTATAATGGGAACGACAGGCAGGATGGCCGAAGAAACGATCCTAACGACAGACGAGATAATCGTGGACATGAGAGGTCGAGGCAAGAAGATAGACAGCCTAGTGCACCACTCGAAGAGACAGTCAGAGATGTCAATCGAGCAAGCACGAGTGGCGAAGAAAAAAAAACACGTCAAATTAACTCTAGAGAAAAATGCTAATCATTGGGAATCGATCATCATTGTGGAAACGTATCAGGTCAAGGACGAGGATTTTATCGAGGAGGAAGACATAGTACATCGGGAAAATAGACATGAATTGCCAGTTATTAGTGTGGAAGTCATGGGAAAAGAAATAAAGACACTTGTAGACACGGGGGCTATGGTGAGCTTGATATCCATAGGTTGCCTGGATGAATTGAAATTATTAGGAGAAATTACTATGGTGCCAACTGTTGTTAGCAAAATTCAAGGGGTGATCCCAGACAGGAGTATGAAATGTAAAAGTCAGGTACGTTTAGATGTTGGGATTGGAACCAGAAGTTTTGAACAGATGTTCCTAGTAGTGGGTCAACTACATTTTGACATGATCCTAGGAGTGGATTTCTTAAGTGAGAGTGGCCTGATCATAGATATGCAGAGTAGGCGCATGTACTTTCAAGAAGGGGTCATGGAAAATCAGGAATCGGAGATGACATTCTTTAGAGAGGATATATTGGATGAGATTGTATGCAGCGTTGAAAGGTCTATAGAAGATAAAACTGGCATGACAAGTAAAATAAATCCAGAAATTAAGGAGCAGTTTGATCGAGTAATTTCAGAATATGAGGACATATTCAATGACAAACCAGGTCTCATAGAAAATTTTACCTATAGCATCAAGTTGATGGATGATAAACCATACCATAAAAATGTATATCCCATTCCGGATAAATGGAAGGAGGAAGTTAGCATAATGATAAGCGATATGGAGAAAGATGGAATAATTAAGAAAATGCCAACTGCTTATTTGGATCATTTAGCTGTTGTCAAGAAACCTAATGGTAAGCTGAGGATATGTCTAGATGCTAGAGCCCTTAATGACAGAGTTCTTCCTGAACATGACAGACCACCTGTTATTCGTGAATTGTTACGCAGATTCAGAGGAAAGAGTTTCTTTTCGACAATCGATCTGACTAGTTCTTATTATCATGTTGAGCTAGCAGAAGACTGCAAACAATACACAGGGTTCTTGTTTGACCATAAAACATATGTATTCAATAGGTTACCTTTTGGAGTGAAAAATAGTGGTCCGGTGATGATCCGAGCACTAGATGAAAATTTGTCAGATGCAGTTAAGGAGCATGTGGTAAGCTATATTGATGACCTGATTATAGCGTCTGAGACAGCGGAAGAACATATCAGGCACCTTCAAATGCTTTTTGAAGATCTTAGGAGGACGAACTTCAAGGTGAATTTCAATAAATGTCAGTTCTTTCATGAAGAAATTGAATTTCTTGGACATAGAATCGATGGAGATGGTTATAGGCCCAATCCAAAGAAGATCATGGCAATTTCAGAGTTTCCAACCCCACGAAAGATTAAAGAGGTACGGCAGTTTTTAGGCATGTGTCAGTTCTTTTCAACACATTGTCCTGAATATACTGAGACGATGGCACCTCTGCAGGATTTACTAAGAAAGGGAAATCGATGGAAATGGGACGATAGATGCAATCAAGCGTTTTTAGCGGCCAAGAAAATGTTGATCCAAAATATCAAGCTTGAGTACCCTGATTTTACAAGAAGATTTTTTGTAGAGACAGACGCATCCAAAATAGGTATTAGTGGGATCCTATATCAGTTGGATGATGACAAGAAACATAGGTATTTAGCTTTCACCAGTCGCAAGCTTAGGAATTGTGAGAAGAATTACTACGCAACTGAGTTAGAGGCATTAACAGTGGTTCATGCTCTTAAAACGTGGAAGAAGGTGTTGTTTGGACATGACATAACAGTGATCACAGATCATAAAGCCCTCCAATTTATTATGAAGACAGACTTAGCGAGTGACCGCATCACCCGATGGGCTCTGTTCTTACAGCAATTTAACCCAACTGTTGTACATAGACCTGGGAAGTTAAATCTATTAGCAGATGTGTTGAGCAGAAACCCTTGTGAGGAAGTAATTGTCAACCATATAAATTTGATTCAAGAGGATAATGGTACTCTAGAAAAGTTGAAGTTGTTAGCGCAAACTCAGAAGAGATATGCACCTTTGCGAAGAATTTACCGTTTTTTGACACGCAGGATGGACAACGCTGATCCGGATTTTCAAAGAACTGAGATAGAGGCTAGAAAATATCATATTATGGGAGGTGTTATATGCCAATATATCGACCAGGATCATACTAAACTTAAGAGTAGTGATCCCACCCAAGCTTGTCAAACCAGTTATTTGCATGATACACCGAACTGCAGCTCATGTAGGTGTAGACAAGACTTTGGCTCTCGCTCAAGAAACTTTCGTTTGGAGACAAATGGGACAAACGATTCGCGACGTCATAAAGACCTGTGATAGTTGTCAGCGAAGTAAATACTCATCTAAGTTAATGAAAGAAGTTCCTAGATCAATATTACCCAGCAAGCCAAGAGAACTTTTCGCGACGGACAATTTCGGTCCGATTCCTCGTTCGACGAAAGGAAATCAGTTCGTTTTGGTAACAGTTGACGTATTTTCAAAATACGTATCTCTATGCCCTATACAGAAAGCTACATCCAAGTACGTGATAAACAGACTTGAGAAAACAGTTATTCCGAGCATGGGGAAACCTGAAGTTTTGTTGAGTGACCATGGATCGCAATTTACTAGTATGGAATTTTCTACTGCTATGGAACGTTTAGGAATAAGGCATGTGTTTAATTCTGTACGGTATCCAGAGGGAAATCCAGCCGAAAGAATTATGCCGGAGATCAGTAAGATGTGTCGCTTATATGTGTCAAGGCAACACCATAGATGGATGGAAGTGATACCCATAATTAGCCAATGCTTGAATTCCACAGTACATGAAAGCACAGGACAGATTAAGTCCATGCTTCATCATGGATTGAAACCGGATAGACCATGGGACCGAGTCGTGAGGGCACCAGTAGATCCTCAACCCACACAAGAAAGAAGAGTCGAGATGGCAGGAGAGAGACTCAGAAGACAGGCGGAGAAGAGAGCCAGGAGACAGGCAGGAAGGAGGTTCCACGAGCCATTTCAAGAAAATGATGAGGTGCTGATTAGGAAGCCAGTCACTTCGAACCTTCAGCTGAAGATCTACCATAAATTTGCTCCATTGTACGCTGGTCCGTTCCGTATTGAACAAACATACCAGAATAATAGCTACAAGATTGTCAGAATGGATACTGATGAAGTTGTAGGAACTTTTAATGCAGCTAGCATTAGAAAATACCATCATGCTGAGTAAGGGAATTGTAGAGCTATCGTGTACATGTATTATATATAGAATGCCTGAGAGTGTTTTTTTTTCTCAATCCTGATAAAAAAGGAGATGTACGGGAGAGATGTACCCGATACCTAGTTTAGGCTATCGGCTACGCCAGCAGACATTAAGCCGTAGTTGAGGTTTTGGGAAGAGTTAGGAAAAGATAGCGCACCGATCGAGTCAAGAAGAATGTCAAGATGACGTAGGAGGTCTAGGATCAAGGAGGCACTGACGTCTGTAAGAAGATGGAATTATGAATAGAAATGTGAAGCTTTATTAAGATATATATGGAATATGGTATTTAAACATCTTAGAAGAGGAGATATAACATGCATTATATGTGGAAATAATTTTAAGGAAGTCAGATAACCCTTAAGTTATTTTATAACGGAACAGCCGAGATGATGAGGGTTCGAGACTAAAATCGTGACGCGAGAGCACAGTGGTGGGGGACAACACCACGTGTCTGCGCCAGGCAGATAAGTGAGAAGACAGTGCCAACACATTCAGTGGAGCTCTGTCAGTCGAGCAAGTAGGATCGAGCTCTGTAGCGCTAGCCAGACGCACGGTAAAGGTCGCGTAGCGTACCGAAACTGTCACGGCAGAGTGTAGGCGACAGTTTCAGCATCGCCGAGCAGCGAACGCCAAGCAGGTCATTGATCCAGGCGGAATTGCCGAGCAAGCAATCACAGACGGCCGGGATATGTTAGAACAGCACTGCAAGTAGTTGGAGACTTTATTACAAGCTACATTTCAATGCAGTTTGAACACAGTTATTCTGAATAACTTTATGACTATGCTTTTCCGTAACGCATTCAAAGTTACTTTAACAATTTCAAGCAAACGGAATGTCGAAAGCATATGCACTGATGAACATTAGATCGTGCATTAATGAAATTTATTTCTTATGCAGTTTCATGAATTACCAAATACAGACAACTACAGGGTGTTTCATAAACTTGGACACTCTCATGTAAAATTTTATTTTACGAAAGTGAGACTTAGCAGTTATTAGAGATTGATCTTTCAATACTCAAACTGAACATTTAATGGAACAGTGGCGTAACTTAGAAGAGGAATAGGGGGTCCGCTGTTTCCATGAACTTTTTCGAGAGGAGTTGGACAATATCCGCTATGGGTAATCAGAAGTTCAACATGTCAGAGTAGACGCAGATAGAGACAAGATGGCACCGCAGAGCGATGGATTCGATTCCTGACGAGAGGAGTCCACCAGCTGATTCACTTGGGATTTCGAAGGCAATCGTCATTTCATGGATGGAATGATATTCACGCCGATCTTTCGAGAAATTCATTATGTAGGGAAAATCGACGATCTTGGAAATTTAATAACAGCTGATTATGAAAGGTACTGTAAGAGTTATAACTACCTGATACGATTATTTTCATGAATACTGGGCACACATGTATATTTTTCTAATAGGAGTGATACGATTATTTAGACATGGTTTGACTTTATATACTTCGAATTTGCTAGAATATGGCGTGACCATATGATATGGCAGGCATCATTATACGAAATTCTCACCATTGGTTGGCTTTATTAAGCAGATGTTTGGTCTTTTAGACATTTTTCCAGCAAGGATAATTTTCATGAATAGTTTTTTTTGTGTAACGAGTATTTCGAACTCGTGATCTGCAATTGATTATCTAAAATTACTTCGTCAGTTCATTGCATACTAGCGAGTGTGTATTATTCATCAGTAGGGATTTTTTCCATTGGATTGTTTGGAGATATTAAGAAGTTATTCACTTTAGTGAATGAACATCGCTTTTATATGACAACTAGAGACTTGTTGATTCCTATCTGGTACATTCACTCATATAGTCTACGAGATGGGGTCTTTCGTATTTATACGATTGTATGGTGGCTACTCATCTTACCCATCGTTCAGGGCACTATCATCTAAGTCGACGGGGCGAGGTCTTTCGTATTTATACGACTGTACGGTGGTTACACATCTTACTCGCCATCGAGGGACTCATTTTTATCATCCGAGTGTACACGAGATTGTAAGTGAATCAAACAAGGAACTACTTGTCACATATCAGTCGAAATTTTGTTAAATAAAGTAACGATAAATGTCATCAGGGTTACATTAGTAATTCTTGTTTGCCAATCCAATATTTTGTTGCTATACTCTTTTGAGAGTGATTTCAATTTAACAGCTGTTACAGCTGATGCTTTCGATGATTTTTATAATTGTGTTTGATACCTTTGAGAAGGATTTAAAGTATTTGAATCTTGTAAGATTAATCATTAATGGTCAGATTTATTATAAGGCAGATCAGTATTGCAGATTTTGATATGAGATTATAGCACATTGGTGTTTTTCTGTGATGTGAATTATGATAATTGTAAGAGAATTATGCTATTTGAAAGCAGATCTTGAATTACTGAGGTAATATTTTTCCAATTGTTTAAGAAGTTGTCTAGATGTGATCAGAGTAATTACAGTTATTAGAGATTGTGTGCGTTGATAATTTGAAGCCAGTTATATATTTTTTGTAGATCATGCAACATGGTTAAGTGGAGTTTGTGATAGGCATTTTGTGGAAGTTGCCAAGTAATAGTAGCAACGTTGCTAATGCATTTTGAGGCAGACATGAGGTCGTCGTACCCAGTCTAGCGTAATTGTTGAGATTCATGCTGTATGTGCTGAATATTTATGGAGTTTTGTGGAGTAATTGTTGTATTTAAATGTGATATTTGAAGTATTGAGGAAATGTAATGTCGTTGTGGATAGTTTGATCCAACGTGATGTCGTGGAGACAATGATATTTTTTGGCATGATAAATTAAATACGAGATATAACTTGGAAGTAATAAAACTGTAAGACAACGTTCTATAAACCATATTAAACAATTTGTTAGGAAATTAAACAAATAAATAAAGTTGATAATACAAGATTTACCCCCAGGGGCTCACATCTTGTGGGCGTGGGTTGGCGACCACGGGGCCCCAGCTGAGTCCGGCATTGCTTCCACTTACTTGTGCCGGGCTCCTCTCTGCCTTCTTTCCTGTCGACCTCACTTGGTCAACTCTTGCTCTCTTCTGACCCCGACGGTATTAGGGTATCCGAGGCCTAGGGAGTCTCTTCCTTTCCCGCCTTAATTGGCCCTTGTCTCATCTTTTCTGATACCCTCCTTCTGCGAGGGTTCAGCCTTCTTTTCTCTTCCTTTTACCTCCTGCCTTGTGCTCTAGGCCCTTAAGGAGGCTGGGTGTATGTAGCCCCACAACTTCTGGTGCACCTTAGATAATGCTACACCCTCAGGGGTTCACGGCTGGTGAGTTCGGGAGTTGGCGACCCCGAGGGATTCCTGAGCTGGGTCCGTTTTCCCCTTTTGTCCCTTACCTTTGGGGCGGACCCTCTCCTCTTTCACTTTCCTATCTGCCTTTCAAGGCTCTCCTTCCTTCCAAGTCCCTCAATCCGCCTTCTTCGAGGGTTGAGGGCATTTCTTTTCCTCCTGTCCTTTATTTGCCTTATTCTCCTTTAGTTTCCCATTTCCTCTTCTAGTAAGTAGGTTAATAGTTAGGTTTAGTTTTAAGTTCGCTTTTCATTTTCATCTTCCCGATCACCCAAACCATCAGGGGCCGATAACCTAGATGTTAGGCCCCTTAAAACAGCAATTATCATCATCATCATCAATACAAGATTTTCTGAAAATAATAATTAATGAAATAATAATCTGAGATTTAAGCATATTAATGATCTGACCTAATGAAATAAAAATCAGAATGACTAGATGAAATAATGAAAATCTAAATAACCAGAAGATTGAAATTTAAATAAGTTGATAAATTAAATTTTGAAATAAATCAATGAATTAAATAGATGGATGAATTAAAGATTGGAGAAATAAACTGATTGAAATAAATTAATAGACGATTGTAATGACGATGAATAACTGAATTAGAAGGTGATAATTAATTAAAGAAGCTGATGATTAATGAATTTATATGGAATTAAATAAATTTAATTGAGATATAATTTGAGGAATTGCAACTTGAGTTGAGAATTTAAATGATTAAATGGTGACGAATTAATGATTCTGACAGGAATATGTAGAATTTTGAAGTGAGAATTAATGTGAGAAATATTTAATTTTGATGATGACGATAACGATGACCAATGAGCCATGAATTTTCTGTAATTCACAGATAAGTAATTATGAATGACAATGTAAATAGTGTAAATTAATTATTCGATGTTTAGGAGCATTTGACTAACATGTTCAACAGTTAAATTATGCCATGCAAGCCATAAATTACGTGATGTTTAATATATGTGATTATAATATGTGTATGTTTAGACAGATTAATAACTTTTTCAAATCCACATTGATGATGTTAAATTAAAGAGAAATTAGGTCTCAGGTTTCACAAATGTCAGTGACGAAAGACATAGTGCTACAGTGATCCTGAGAACCCAAAAGAACTTTAAGAGATTTTTCTTGTTATGTGGATAAAATAATTTTGGATTAGAAAAGAGATGGTTCGATTTTTGGACAATGACAATTTAACGTTGGCATTCGACCATACTCTCAGGTAGGAGTTATATTTAAAATGTCTGTCTGACTATCAAAGTAAAATAAATTTGTTTTTATCTTAGGTGTGATCTGATGATGGTGTGATGTTCCTTTTTCTTTCCTTGTTTTGAGTAAGGCTTATCCGGAAAGGAAGTGGTTTGCTAGGAATTCAGTTGATGGCGCCCATTTATATTTGCATTATTTCTATTAAACTTAAGCCCGTAACGACCCTAGAGATACTTTGTCTCGTGATACCCACTGCTTTTTCGATAACTCAGCTGAATTTCCGACACATTCCTTATTTGACTAGAGGTTCATTTAACTCCGCTCTGTCCCGGAACTCCAGGAATGCGATGTTATAGCAGATGGGTCATCGCATCCCCAGGACGAACGGGTACAGTACCTACAGGTTCCGCATAACCCCATGTGTGCCCGAAACGCACTCACTTCCTCTTTAAATGCTTCACAATTAAATAAATACCGGTACCTTAAAAATGTACATTTACAATGGGAGCACCGTAACCTGGCAGGAGCGCGGCGTACTGCTAGGCGAGCCTGCCACTAGAGCGCAGGGCAGCGCGGCGGCGGCAACCATCTGGCGGGAGCGTGGCGTACTGCTAGCTGAGGAGTCTCTCAGCAGATGGCTCCGGTGTGGTCTCGCCAAGACTTTCTCTAGGGTTCAATCCTTTGCAAATGTAAAAATTGCTGTAGAAGAAACTCCCGATCGAACAATAACCGATGAATTCGTTGTAACATCGAATATTGTCTACAAAGAGGTGCTGTGATAAGTACAAAACACTGTTCTACATAATTATTTGTGTTCTTCTAATGTATGTATGCAGTTTAACAACAACAACAATTCTTCCCTACTACCCCATTCACGTTGCGAAAGCTCGCACGCTTAGTTAGCTTTACAAGAATAATGCCACATTCGGCTGGATCTCATTCATTAGCATGGTAAATTTGGCTAATTTGATAATAACTCGAGCGAGTACAAGTGCGATAAGCCAGCTACTTTATCTCCCCTGAGCTCAGTACCTATGAGGGGTGTCTTCTCCCATGGCGACCGGTGGACTGTTGTCCTCGCAGAGGCCTGCAATTCTCTGCAAGTTCGTACAACATTTGTAGCCCCAGAAACCCACGCCAGAGGAGATGGACTCGGCGAAGTAGATGGGAGCCCTGGCGTGCGAACAGCTATCCTTTCCTGTAAAACACATGTTTTATTTACAATCTGTCCTCAATAAATCACCACAGTTACAAGTTAAGTCAGCTTTCTGAAGCGATGAATGAAGTCATATTTGGTAGATCACAGAGAATTGACGATTGTCTACACAATAAAATGCCGCACACCTCAAACTATCATGGGGGAAGGGTTACAGTGTTACACTCAGAGTGAATATCGTAAAAAATGTTTCCCTGAGGGAAGTTTGATTTTATTTTCTGGAAAAAGTCTTGTCAACTTCCAGTGTAAAACGTTTCACCAATAGTCTTTTTAAATCCAGCACCAATAAAATGTGCCGATAACGCTGGCAAGGGATGGGATATCCAGCCCATTCCAACGTCTCGCGAGTTTTGTAATTGTGTCAGAGCTGAACATGGAAATCATCGACACGTGGTCGAGTGTGTACTCAGGAATTAATGCAATACTCGTGTATTTCAATTATGACAATGTATGTCAGCAATAGATACAGGAATTGTTGCCAACGTAAGTTTATAAAGAAACCGATAAATCGGAGCAAAAATCACTTTTGATATCGAGTGGAAGCTTACAGCAATATTGCACAGAAAGTATTATATGAAAGGTAGAGAAATACAATATCTAACCCATCCGGGACTCAAACCCGCCGCTTCTGACTTTGCACACCGCTACTCTGTCCAAAGAAGCCATTTTCCATTGTTGTTGCCTTCGTTAGAGCAAGACTTTTCAGTCGGTAAACGCATTAATGCGCCCAATGAAATTTGGCGGAATAACTCACACCTGTTAAATTACTTGAATTCATACACTTCTCGGAGAAGGATGGTTGGTTGGTTCCTCAGTTTAGGGCCTGCGACAACGCGGTCATGTAGCCCCGTGTACTTTGTGTGTGTGTAGAGAATCTGCCTGATAAACGGTGTTAATTGTGATGGCTGTAGTGTATGTTATTCTGTTTTTCATTCAAGTAAGGATTGTAGACATTGAATTTTCAAGTAGTTCCTACTTTTGCCACCAAAAGCCACCGTCAAGACTACTAGTTCAGAACTTGGTTACTAGACGCCAACACAGCGACTAACGTTGGCACCTAAGAGCGCTATTCAAATTTTAACCAATAATTTAGCTTCACATGGGACCGCCGGCTTTACTTCCCCTCCGAAGGAAGGCATACTGAGGGATTTTTAACGCTCTTAAACCCGACTTCTTCCGCCTGGTTTGAACCCGCGAACTTGGTCATAGAAGCTCAGCATGCTACCAACTACGCCACCGAATCGGAAAAGGAGGGGGTTAATACGATGAATTGTTTCGTTCGCGAAGCAAACATCATCAGTTCCTGTTCAACTATGGATCATTTCAGGTTTGCTGGAAATGTGTATAACCTAACCCTTCAGTTTTTTAACTTGCGCTCCGTTAGTTTTATGTAATTACTAGCAGGTACCCGCGGCTTCGCACGCGATGAAGGTATTGGGGATGATGCATTATTGCTGATAATATTACAGCAATCTCAGCTGGGTGGGTCTATTTCAATTTGGAAAATTCTGATGCCTACAATATATTGGGAATTCCATAGAGTTGTAAAAGTCTACAGGGTACGATGTTACCTTATGTGAACATATTTTAAAATTATGTTTTTGGTTTTGGCATGTTTTGCCGAGACATGGCGATTTTGTTGTCTTAATACTCGTGAGCACGCCACAAACAGTTGCCCATGGGAAGAACTGGTTTTGTCTAAATGTACACCTGCTGCTGTTTAGTGCGAGTCATTGCGCTTTGTTAATAGTACAGTAAAACTCGATTAACCGTCATCGTCGGGACCGTGGTCGTGACGGTTGAGCGGATAACAGAAACACTGTATTATTCCTCCAAAACATGACCTCAATCAATAGACAGATATCACTCTCACAGTAATCTTATATATTTCGGAGCGAAAAGAAATAAAATCAGATTGTAATAGCAAATAAAACTATCTATTACATTATAAAAACATCCGTACAGTTTCTACAAATGTGGCAAAATAATGTACAGTACAGTAATATAAACTTACAGGTGAAATAGTTATTGTAGCTGGAAAATAGTCAGTCATTTTCTTCTGCCTCTTTGATGCTCGAGCTTTCACCGCGGCAATATTTCGTATTTTTCGGAGCAGTGTGTCTGCGTTGCATTGACCCCCTGACTTTCAAACCATTCTATACACTTGGACAGCCTCTGAGTGCTTTTATCATTTCAAATGATCTTGTCGACTTCGTCGTTATGGTTGGGGTCCATCGTTATGCATTACGGACACGGTGACGGACGTGACGTCATGCAGCCGCGCGAGAACGTGACGTCATGCTCACGCGGGGAGCGAGAACCAGACGCTAATGATTATTGGAGTCTGTTGAAAGAGGCCTGGCGTCGAGCGACCTTTTAAAAATCAGAAACTCACTCCACAAATCTGTAAATCAGTATTCTTCACTTATTTCAGATACACTATTCATTAAACAAACATATATGGCATAGTCATGACCCCTTCATGGAGTAGGCTATTGTCTAAATCTGGACACTCATACTACATCCTTACACTAATTCAAATTTACGGCCAAATGATCCTTCTGACAGGGAGGCAAAGGTTTCCGCCGGCTTGCCTGGGATGATGGGCCATAAAACCGCTATCAAAAAGTACACAATTTACGCTTTATTCAACCAAACACATCTCTAATACAAGTACAAGAAACACATTCCTTCCCGTGACCCTTAAAGAGGTGCCCGCGCGGGAAGCCTAAGTTAATGGGTAATGCAGTCTGTTGAAAGAGTCCTGGGGCTTCGAGCAAAGCGAGAAGCCCTCCTGAGCCTTTCTAACATGTGTAGCATTTGTAGCATGCGTCATTTGAAATGATACAACGTCTAGTCTTTCAGACTGACTGTGATTTTTTCGTCATGGTTTGAACACTCGTCCATTCTATGGCGGGCAGGTACACTCACCCCACTAAAATAGAGTAAGTAAACAGAGCGAACGCGTCACTGCACCTTAAAGCACTTTATTTTTGCAGTATTATTATGCTATTACAGCAATGACGGTTAACAGAAACTGACTGTTTAAAGAGTGACGGTTAAACGAAGTTTTACTGTAATTGTGAATATTATTTGAAGAGGGAACTGCACTCTTGCACACTGGAATGGCAAACCTATCGGAATATGGGGAGTTAAAGTATTTTTCCTTAAGCTATTCAGGGTGTAATTTTTCCACAATTAGTGATGATTTGAACGTCAACTTGTAGCAAATATCTCGCATCTTGGCCGCTGATGTACATTATGTAAAATTTGCTTTAGATTGGTGAATTAGTGTACATTTGTTCCAAAGGGCCTAAATGTAGGGAATGGAGAGGGCTGTCCGAAATGTCAAGTGAACAGTGTTACTTGCAGGAATCCACAGGGTAAGTACGTAAAATTTGGTTCAGATCGGTGAAACGGTGTAAATTTGTGCCAAAGGGCCTAAATGCAGGAAATGGAGAGGGTTGCATGAAATTTAAAGTGGACAGTGTTACTTGTCGGATATGTAACGTGTTTTTCGAGAGGATTTTACGCAACTGGCATAAGTCAGTAGGAAGCCATTCTATATTTATTTACGCGGCAAATTGTTCAGCAAAGAGAAGTTTTCATGTAACTTATTATTATTATTATTATTATTATTATTATTAACTTCTTCTTCTTATTATTATTATTATTATTATTATTAAGGTATTTCTTTGGAGCATTTTTTATAAAATTATAAGTAATCAGATAGGTTTTCTATGTTATAGAAAACACTATCAAGCAAATTATTACGAACAACATTATCGTAAGAAAATTATATGATTACGGAATTTTACGGAGTTTTGTCAGTTAGGGTATTTAGAGAGAGATGAGTCTCGGGGAATTCGGCTACAGGCTTAATCTTGTCGAGAAGCATGACGCAAGCTGGGTTGCTGCTTCAAGAAAAGGCGAAATGGCCTGGACCGGTAATCGACATCATCGCCGCGCCGAGTGTAATGACACGGAGGAGGGGAAGATCGCGTGGTGGGTCAGCCAATCAGAGGAGACCGGGCGACTGGAAGACGGCTCCGTAGAGGGGATGCGACGAGTGCATATATGGTTTGCGCGCCGTGGAGGCAAGGCGACTATCTTTGTAAAACTTAACCAGTGTGGTTGTACGTGTGGTTGGTTCCGATATTCGGACCATAAGTTATCATATCTACAAGTATCTCATCAACTAACGAAGAAGATGACGACGACCAGGAGGCGGTGGGAAGCACTCTACAACATCCAGTACGAGGGAAATGCTACGGCAATTTCCAGTGGTAAGCGCGAATGACTCAGAACTACGTAATCTCTCGTCTCTTTGTTTTATATTCAGTATTTCAGTAACTTCATAGCTTGGGAATAAGTGTAAAATCAGTAATTTATCCGAATCCGTTTTCACTAATTTTCTAGCGGTAATATTCAAATCGCAACGCTCCAATTTAAATTCAAAACTTATTATTATTATTATTAATTTTGGCATACTTGTTTTATATAATAAATTCATTTCTTTAACCATGCGATCTTTGCTTTCAGTAGGTAGCATTAGATATAGACCAATTCCTTCTCCTGATACAATTGTTTGTTGGGTTAATGATCAAATCATACCACGATCTGAGTGAAAAGATTCTTGAAGGTGTTCTACCAGAGCTATGTGTTGTTAAATATATATTTAGATTTCAACATAGCGTTGAGGTCTTGGCGCCCATTAAAACAACATATCTTAGTCAGAGTAAATATTTCAAAGTGCAAGGCAGAGCTAGTAAGAAACCATTACATTTGTCACGCAACAGTGAGGCCTTTAGAAACCGTTTTAATTGTACGCTCAACGTGGAGCAAAGTAGAAACCGTTTCACAGAGAGTAAGTATGTAAAATTTGGTCCAGATTGGTGAAATGGTGTAGATTTGTGCCAAAGGGCCTAACTACGAACATTGAGCTTTATATATAAGGATGAAAGGCAGCCTATGTGTTAATCCAGGGTATAAGCTATCTCCATTTCAAATTTCATCCAAATCCATCCAACCGTTTTAGTAATAATAATATCGTATGGCCTCGGGTGCCTGCTGCAAGCTTTGTTAATTGACACCCAGAGGGTAGCTTGCATGTCGAATTTCGTCGTTCCTTTGAACGGTATGAAAGTCAAGGAGGTTAGATATCTAAACTCCTTGACACTACAGCGCTTTCAAGTAGAGAATGGAGGAACTTTGTGTTGGCGGAAAATCCCGAGATTAATTTTGCCATTGAACACGGTCTACTGAATTCAAATGGGTTCTTTAACATGCCAACAACGTATGACATGAGTATCGTGATTTTTGTCGCCTTCAAAAATCACTTACCATGGCCAGGGGCGAACCTGCAATCTTGGGGTTGGTAGTCCGACACTATAACCACTCACCCACCGTGGTAAGCTAGCCGTTTTAGTGTGAAGAGGTTACACACACACAAACTTTCACAATATTACAATGAAAAGGAGGATTAATAATGCTTTTTCCTAGTTTATATGTTTTCATTTTTTATAGATTTTGGTGTAAAGAATTTTAAGGTTATTGTTCTTACAACTAACTGGATGATATCATTTCCAAGTTTTTAGTACAAATTATAATTTGAAAGGTTTTCACACACAGTACTTTATCTACAGAGCATGGTGGGATCACTCACTTGACAAAACACCAGTAAGATGGCAAACAGCTCGCGTATCTTGTGGGGAGAGTCGGTGGAGGACGCTTCCTCTAATGTGCGGTTCCAGTCCGCATCATCCTCTAGCAAGCCAAGTGCTTTACATGCCGCTTGAAATGTTCGTTGAACCACCCCTGCCACGGTTTTGAGGTCAGCAAAAGACTGAGGGCCAGGGATTTTATGTAAAAGGAGGCATTACCAGGGTGAACGGTATAAACTCTGCCATTGCGTCCTGATCTTTTTTCACACCAGGATGGCCTGGGACAGGCTTTCTTTGTTTCCTTCTCCAGAACTTCTTTCTTACCTTTCCAAACGAAATAGGATGGAACTTCACAATATAAAAGTGTTGAAGGAAATTTATCGGATCGGCATAGTTCGAAGAAAGCAAGAAGAGTTGTGTTTGGAGGGCTGTTAAACTAGTCAGGGCCGTGGAGAGCGGCGACGGGCCCTGGGGCTGGAATCTCACGGGCCCCCCTCTAAAACCAAATTCTGTAAAATCCTCGCAAATTTGCACAAACTGATTTTGCACATATTTTATTTGCACTAAATGTTCATCACGAAATCAATTACAGGAACATAAAGAGCCAGCAAGCAAGCAAGCAAAAATAATAATAATAGCATGCTGAACCTCAATGCCCAAGATCGCGGGTTTAAATCCGGCCGAAGTCGTCGGATTTTTAAGAGCGTTAAAATTCTTCAGTATGCCTTTATTCGGAGGGGAAGTAAAGCCGGCGGGCCCATGCCATATATTTATGGCATATAAAAGAACCTACCACTACAATTGGTAGTGCGTTGCCAAAATTTGTAAGTTATTTGGTTAGAAACGCTCTATCAATTTCCAACGTTCCCCGCTGGGTGTCAGTGACAGTGGCGTCTGGTAGCCAACGTTGGAACTAGTTGAAATTGAACTTGTTGGGGAGCCTACGGGCGTTCAATTGAATTGTCTGAAATTCATATTTAATAATAATATATCAATGATATATTCCACTACATCCAGGTTATATTTATTATCAGAAGCAGAACGTGAATTACTATTAATAAAAATAAGTTAATGCTGGTATGTAAAATTTACAACATTATACCTGACAAGCGCATACTAATGTATTATTTTCAATTAAAAATTAATATCAGATTAAAGCCATCGAAAACTAGGTACCGTAATAATTTTCATTAAATTCACTATACTGTTTTGGCGTTTGACAAATCTAAATTTGTCTCGATGAGGTAACACTGTAAGCATGCACAGTGTTCAGAGTTAAAGTTCTGCAGATCCTCTTTGATATCAATAATTTTAGAACTTCAGTGATACTCATAAAATCAATATGCTCGTTTGTCGTACACAAATTTGAAAAAAGTTGCATTTACCGGACCAGTAATTGCATCGCTTTTACAGTATTTAACTTTGGGAAAATACTCACATTGAAAAAAGCTGTTGTCTATGAACTTGGAAACAGGTGGGTTAGAATTCCACCGTCGGTGATTCTTTGCTTATGTTCCATGATTCATCGTTTTAACCCGTACATTCATTTCCTCTTCAATTCTATCCCTACGTCATAAGACCCAAATATTAATCAACAGGAAGTTCATCTCACTGAACTGCATGTTAAAAGAGGTGGAAAGGGTATACTGTACACTGTGCAGTACTACGCCCTCTGTGACATATGACGTAATCTCTTTCCATAATGGGAACATGATTTTTACACAAAATCAAGACGTATTTTAAAATACGTTTTACAGATGATGTTTTTATGTTGACATTCTTAAAATGTGCTGCCCTTGAAGAGTCACGCCTAAACACTGATAAGAGTTTTGGTTGAACGGCGATCACACATCGTCGTACATTAAACAAAGAAAAATATATTTTCATAATTAACCACAGGTATACAGTACTCATACTAAACTCAAGTTATTACGTGATATCAGTAGATTGCAGCTGATCAGTGATTGTTTTCACAAAAGAAGAAAATGTGAATTTGAACTATATTTTGTAATTGGCAGTCAGTGGATTTCTTAATATTGCTTTGCAGTAATCAAAACTAGAGCCAGGTTTTCCTAAACATCCTCAATCCTATCTATGACTGGTGACCATCGGGCGGGGGGGGGGGGGGGGGGGGGGGGCATTTAAGCCAAGATTATGTGGGAGTGGACACACCGGGGAGCTTTGGATATGGAATATCACCAAGCTCATAGTGGGGTCCGGGGGCCCTCCGGAAAAGTTTGCAAAAATTAGGTCCAAATTATTGAGTTATAGGATAGGCCATTTGGGTGATTATTATTGGGATATTTTGGAGTAAAATTTTTTTGTGGCTATAGAAAATACTCTCCGATATTGAAGTAAAAGCTCTCACATCTTCAAGTTAAGACCCCGTGGTGTAGCTCAACAATGACCGTGATGGGGGCCTACAGCAAGTGTACAGATCGGAGGTTCGAATCCGGGTGCTGACAGCGACTATCCTGAGTGTGGTTTTTCACACTCCCTCCAGACCAATGCCGGGGGCAGTACCTTATTTCAAGTCCAGGGACACCTACCCTACTCTTAACCCTAATAATTACTGTAATAGTCGCGACGGCCAACGCATTCCCAGTCGGCAACTAAGAATACGACAGGCGATTTATCTTGTCACAGAGGCCATAGCACAGCACAGTGTATACCCTGCTTTTCGTCCAGCAGTTGATGGCTTTAAGAGGGTCTAAGTTTCTACCCTCCAAGACAAATAGTTACAACAATGTTGCCAATACACCTCACTTATTATACAACAACCACTAGCCTCCCCTTCAGTGTACACAATTCGCACATTTTTTGGTTTTCTATTTTGTTCGCTTCATTAATATTTGTGAAAACTACTGCTTTACAGTCAACTTCATTCAATAACGTGGAGGCCTTCAGAAACAAACCGTAAAACTAACGCGCCAGCAAATACTGAATTATATCTACAGTACTATTTGATGCAGACTATCCCAACCGAGCGCCAATGGTTCAATGGCCGCCTGTGATACTAGACCTACTAGCTATCAAGTACTCGGGTTGAATGTTGCAAGACGCTAAAGCGTATCACGAAAGGGCTTGATTCGCAAGAGAAAATATCTCTTGGCGTCCTGAAAAATAAGTGCTTTGCCAATCCTCCTAGGACGCCGGGCCCCCCTGGGAGGGTCGGGCCCCGGGGCACCAGCCCTGCCTGCCCTCCCCTCTCGTCGGGCCTGAAACTAGTCTTCATTAAAGTAAACCCGTTGGCCATTCTCGAAGTGGACGGCAGGTTGCATCACCGAAGAATAGCGTTCATGTATGAGGAAGCAGAATATGCACCAAGCCACCTCTGAGCTGCTGATGTAGCGTCCTGATTCATATCTCGCAACTTCCTGAAACTCTCCGATGTTAAAAGTAGCTTGGTCGGAACCTTTGTTAACATACTTGCAAATATATTTCATTGACTTTACAGAGTTGCAGTACTCAACATTGATATGAGCTGAGAAGGTGCGAGATAGTATGGGGTTATAGGTTACCACCCAGCTATTGTCAATTTCCACTCCCTTTTTAATAATAGAACCCCCCCCCCCCCCCCCCCTCCGAAGTGGGCAGCCTGCGATATTTAGGATACACATCTTCCCCGGTTTGGTTTATAAAAAGATCAGGACGTCCAAAATGGCGCACGTAAGTCATAGCATCCTGAGTGCGTTCATGCATATAGCGCGGGCCTCCAGTGAAAGTCGACGGCAACACGACCATTTTGCCAATATCTGACAAACGGCTGTCAGCTTTACTCATTGCGTCCTACAGGTGCACTTCTCAACTTTTTCTGATTGATGCGATTCCAAAGTAGTCTCTCTGTCTCAATCTTTGCATTATTATCAACCAGAAACTGATTGAGAAGATTGCGAAATAACAAAAGATAAGAGTTATCACCCTCACGCTCAAATATTCTTAAGCTGTAAAAGTTAGCGGCAGACACGGTCTTCTTCAAAGGTGCTTGAGTGCTGTTCATATAATCGCGGTTTGACCATGATCCCGAGTGAATTGTTTGAAAACCTTTCTTAGCGAGCACCTACGGCCCTTAAGGAAGCTAATAACTCAGCGTCTGAATACAATTGCTCTTAGACCAGCGATACTGATGATACAAACCATCTTAGCAGCAAAGTAACATTAAGTAATTTGTGCCAAAAGTTAAAGGGCCCGGAAAGGTCCCAAGTTGTGACGATTGGAGAGCTCTATCAAACTAACAGCCTCAAATCGCTTGTTTCTTTACTCGTTTCCTTTTGGATTCAAATCCGAGCCGAATTAATTTATTTACATAATTGTTTCTTGGTTCAATTCCCTCAGACGTTGTTTGTTTCCTTGAAAAATCTTCACACCGGAAGTAGTTATATGGCTTAAATGAAACTCTGCATTGAATGGCACTAGCGCTCGTAATGGTAGAAAAGGCAAACATACCTTATTATATTTCATTTACTTAAAATGCTTGCCACGGTGGTTATCGTGTCGGGCTACAAATCCCCCCAAGCTTGCAGGTTCGCTCCTGGCCACGATAAGTAATTTTTGGATGGCACAACAGTCACGGCAGGCATGTCATACTTTGTTGGCATGTTAAAGAACCCATTTGAATTCAGTAGGCCGTGTTCATAATGCCAAATTTTGTGTTGATCGACTGATGATAATCAGTGTCAAGACTCTTAGATATCTAACCTCCTTGACATTCATGGCGCTCCAAGGAACAACAAAATACGACATGAAACCTGCCCTTTGGGCGCAAATAACAAAGCTTGCACGCGGCACCCAATGCCATATGATGGTATTATTATTACTTAAAATTCCTGCCTCATATCTCTAGAGGTTGTTAGTACGTAAATTAGTATAAAACAAAGTCCCCGATTCTTGGATGTTACGGGTAAACTCGAGAACCACTGGATGGATTTTCATGCGGTTTTCACCACTCTCTAAAGGATATCTCGAGGATGATTTCTGTAGAAAATACTTTATTTATGACCAAAGGAAGTCAAGCACTAACGATTTCAGTGAAAATGTCGAAAAAAAAACTGGCGTCCGTGCGCTTTTTAAGCTTACACTGGGCAAACCGTTAAAAATATCAATATACTATGAGTGCAAGAATTGTTCGGCATGAAAGGTTCTACAAAAAGCCCGGGAGAGCATATCTCTATCTTCAATACCTCGCCTACTATAAGTGTTTTTACGTTTTCTTCCAACAGTCTCCATTCAGTTACTGAGGCGACAGTTTACGAGCTAGCTAGGGGCAAATCTATCACCCCAGTTACAGCTTAGCTAGCGGACGAGCTTATTGCCCCAGATAAAGCCAGCAGCAGACTGTCGAGTCGTGTTGAGTTAAAAACTTTAGAGAAGAGTGGTTGTGTTTCGAATTTCCCTGGAAGTGCAACTCGGCTTTTCTTCATTTCGGCTGTGAACTTTTCGTTCCGCAAAATTCACATTCAAGTTAAGATTGGACGGAAGGGGGATTTGTGTTTCAAGCACCTCGCCATTCTTCAATTACGTCTGACAAGAATTTTTTGCACATGCATCTCCATGATAATATAATTAATAGTCCAGTCAGTGATTTTAACTCATCATGCCGAGACGTAAAACGGATATTGGTCGTTGTTCATCGACATTGAAAAAAAAAGCGCTTATCACGTATTGCATTCATAACTGTTCCCGGGCGAAGCCGGGTCTGGTTGCTAGTCTTTAATAAATCAACTCATCCTCCTTTCTGTGATATTTCTAGCCTATATTTATGGAAAATTATGTTGCACTACAAGAGACTGCCGTACCGTTAGGATAGTTCTCGTCACAATCTGGCTGGTTGGTGCCGCCATTAAGGAAGAAGTCTACGTCTCCCACAGCGAAGTACTGCCCCTTAACACCTCCGTTGGTGTGGATCACGTCCACGAAGGTTGCATCATCGTCAGACAGTCTTTTCCCAGCCGTGGGCATAGCGAACAGAGGGAATGCTGGGTCGAGACCTAAAACAGGAAGTGAAATAAATGGGTTGTAATTTATAATAGTAAATTATGCAACGAGCCTATAATGGCAATAATTAATACACGAGTATGTTCATAAAACGAGCGAAGCGAGTTTTATAATTTCCATACGAGTGTCTTTACCATTATAGGGCGCATGTTCGACGATAATTATAACTATTTTATGTTCGAACATAAATATTCATAAATAGCTGTCGAGATACTCTAAAATACAATGACCGGCAAAAGAAAACGATCACTTGAAAAATTCAACATCATTTTCATTTAAATCATACATATGAACGTGATAGGCGTAGTACATAATTATGGCATGAACGTATGGTTAATTGTCTTACTGGATGTATTATCGGTCTTCGTAGGCCTATTATTTTTTACTGTTTCCCGCGGAAACATGTGCGTGCCACCATTTTCAATCGGAGCCACTGCCGTGGCAACATCTTCAGGCCTCAAACGCAAATTTGTTTCTGACATGCACAAGGACAAGTGGAGGACATGGCTGTATTGATCTCTTCCTATTCCAACAAGTGACAAAAGACGAATGAATAAAACATTGCATTGTTGACGATAGTGGTGGCGCGCGGGAAACAGAATCACTATTGTTAAGTGAAACAAGGATAAAACGTCCAGGAAAACAATTAACCTTACTTTCACGTCATAACTTTGTACTCTGCCTATACTGTTGATATTTATTATTTAAATGAAAATTATGTTGACATTTTCAAGTGATCGGTTTTCTTTTTGCTGGTCAATGTAGATTGGCAAACAAGAATAGGGTTTTCATTTTAAAAGACACTGCTCAACAAAAGTTTGGAATATATATATACTGTATTACTGCAATGACTTCTTATAGTAAACATTGAGGTTTATTAACAAACTAAACATCAGTCCTTGTGAAAACAATAACAATCGTGGTTAGATAACGGTACAAAAACAAAGGGAACTCGCTTTTAATTGTCTCTTTTGAAAACAAAAACATGAGGCATGCTCTGAATGAGACCAAGTGTATCTTGGGGCAGCTTACATGATGTAACCCTGATACACCGGTTTCGGCCGTTGGGTCACTCTATAAACATACTGTATACACAATTAGTTCATCCATGAAAAGCTCATGTCAGAAATAATTGAAGAAATGTGGCACTTGTTAAAATATTTTCATATAAACGTTATGCTGTTAGAAGCCATTTTTCAGTGTGGCCATAGTAATCGAAATTGAATGTTTTTCTGTCGGTCAACACGATTGTACCAGATTGTAATGGATGGATCCCTAATCCTGAAAAAATATATTTATTAATCCCATGTTATTTTTCAGGATTAGGGAACCATCCATTACAATTGGGTACAATCGTGTTGACCGACTGACAATTTTGATTCATATAACCATTTGTCATCTTCATTCCTGCTTGAAGTTGTTATTTTGAAGTAAATTGTAACCATTGAGGGCTGTACCGTACCTGTGATCCTTGGTATTTTGCCTGCCCTGAGGAAGTTGGGTATCTGGCTTGCCACCTGCGCGCCCAGACTGAAGCCGACGACGTGCAGCTCATTTATCGACGCCTTGTTAGCAGCGAAGACGTCATCAAGGAGCTGAGCCGTGCAGTTCCCAAATAAATCGACACTGAAGGCAGCTTGAGGGTAGCAGCCTTCCTGAGCCAGCGGACCATAGTCCACACTGATGATGTTGCACTTCCCACGGTCAAAGTACGCTGGAACATTACACACAGTAATTCCATATGTGAACGAGATCTTGACAACGTGCCAAAACACGTCTAATTGCCCAAACGGGTCTTGGTAAAGTCAACACAAGCGTACGTGACTACAACAAAATACACGAGGACATGACATTATTTACAATGACCACAACAATCCAGAATGGATTATATCAAAAATAACAAGAAACTACACTATGCCCAATGGCATTTAATTATAACACACAAACAAATATCAATTCAACTTAATGCATGAAAATTATGGTCTGAGTATGGCAATCTCCCCTTTAATTCCAGATATAAATACAGGCTCATCTCACTTTAAGAGAAGAGGACACGGTATCCCGGCCTCAAACCTAATTAGTGTTATCTTAAATCTGTCCGTCCCTATACGCTGCCGAAGTCAAAGTCACTTCCGCTCCGTTGCTAAGCAACTGGAGCAATACAACATGGCTCCCTTGTAGCTTGCTTCAGTCTTTGAGCCGTCATTATTTCCTATTTGTATCGTATAAAACTGTACATACATGGATGTCCATAGGCAAGAAAGCATAGAAAAGTATATTTTCCACAGTAATTTAACATAGTTGTACAGTAGAGTTGTAAAATATTGCGTACGAGATGCACATTAAGTCTTAGAACATAAGTCGTAGAGATGTGGCCTACGATATAATTAAGTGAAAACATGAAAATATAACATTTCTGGATATTGTGAATCACGTCCCGTATGAATGACCAATACTACGGAAAATAAAGTACCGTAAGCCCTACCAGTAAGTGACGAATAAAATGAACTTAAGGTCTATCAATGCATAAGGGAACAGTTTAAAATATTTGGATGAGAGTTTAGGCCAAATCTCATCAACAGCTATAGAAGAAACAAATACTGCATTCCAATACAATTTGTGTGTTTACCACAACGCCGCGTTTGTTTGAAAACGAATCAAATTAACAAAGCCTAACCTGTGTGCTCACTAACAGGTTAGTCTACAAGTAAGGCCTATCGTCCTACCTCATTCTAAATAATGGGGCACTTTTCCTATCCTAGCTCTAAATATAGGGCCACTGAAACTGACATGAAAATATCCGAGGCTCTCACCCAACAACTATACCAAGCTGATGACCACATTATCACACTGATTATTGTTACACATTAGCTAGTGTGCCATAAAAGGGCTAAATTGAATTAGCTGGTAGGCCTATATAGAGATTTAGAACAAAAAAAAAGCTACCCCGCATCTTCACGAGCAATCCTAGCAAACATTCACACAATATGTCATGGACAGTCAAAGTGGTTCAAGTAGCCTACTTGGTATGAAGTGGGCCAAAGAGTTGATGTAGGGAAATGCTAGTCCCGGTACCATAACGATGATCCGTGATGGCTCACACAGTTTCCAGTTACCAAATTGAATAGGACTTTTTAGTACCGTAGCAACTTCAAACCTTTCCACAGACCACATATTATACTCAGTTTGCAGCATAAAACTGCCTCTTTCAACAGTAAGCGGCTGTATTCTGGCGTTAGATGTTACCCTCTCCAACACCTTATTATACATTAGTAAAATGCATCACATAAAGTAATTGATGCATACATGTATGGTTCCAATGAATTATTTTGTATTTTATATCCACAGAATCACTAAAAGTGTGTCTGAAAAACTTCCCTACTCTGACATTTTGTAAAACTGTGCAGCTTGTGCTACATTTCCTTATAGGCAATGTGCGCATACACAGGCTAAGGTTATGTAGGTTGTCGTTTATAATACTTATAGTACACACCGTATTTAAGTACAACTACACTCCCCACATGAACCAAAAACCCCTTTATGTGACATATATGTCCTAAATATCTCTCTATATTAGATATACTCTATCCACTAAATTATAAATATTTATAATTTGTAGTACCCGCCATGCAATTCTTGCCTCAGGAGTGAGGTCAACTTTATTCATACTATATCGCAAAATTCTCGTACTTTATCCATGAAATTTCACTTGTATTTTGTAGCTCCAACAATGTAGATGATCTTCACGGGAGGCGTTTGCCTTTTCTAGTATATCAGTTAGTAGTTAGTTTTAGTTATAATTTACATATCATTATCATCTTCACTATCACCCAAACCATTAGGGGCCGATAACCTAGATGTTAGGCCCCTTAAAACAACAATTATCATCATCATCATCATCACCAACACTTATTTTAAAGATATTTATCCACAAAATTCAAGACGCTGCGCAGCGTTAATGCAGCTTCCTATGTATAAAAACCTAGCAACCAGTTGTTTGGGTTCAATGTGGCTGCGCCCATGCGGTTGCTAGGCGCCTCACTTCGACAGCGTATTGAAGCCAAATGTCATTTACCCGGTGCGTTGCATAATAAGATCGGAAGCTTGCTCACGGCAGCTCTCGAACCTGGAAGTACCTTGTATTTCCTGAAAAACATGTGTGTATAAAATACCTTTTTTTGTCCCAATAATTCTCTCGGGAATTAAGACACGTCGACTCGGTCAGTAGCCTCCTCGGAGTTCATACCGCCGTTAATTGTATATTGCTGCAGACAGGAATCGTGGGCTGATTACTACGATGTTCCCCGCGCATGTAGACACACATCATTACACATAACCAATATAACGCACACCTGGGTAATGACTTCATCTCTCATCTCGCCACCTGAAATACGTCCAGATTTAAGATCCCATGGAAAGACTTAAACCGCTTTCCCAAAGATCAAATAAAATCATTACTTCATTAGGTTTACATTATACTAAGAGAACTATGGTTCCCTGCAAATAAAATTGCGGTAGGCAAATCACAATAAAAACGCATGTTTATCAAACACAAGGTTAAATGTTACCCCACAAAATTCTAGTTTTATCGTGAAAGTTTAAAATAAACAGCACCATTTATCGCTCAGACTATAAGATCCGCTCAAGCGATATGAACAATACACAGTACACGCATTGTACAATTACAATCATCTAAATCAGAAGAAAAAAATAGTCACGCACGACATTACGATCGAGTGTCGGTACACTGAATAAAAATCAAACTACAATAAAGAAAAAAAAATACAAGAAAAATATTTACATTTTCCCAGCCGATCTAACTACGACTAAAATTGAATAATCAATATGTTGTACTTATCCCTTCGCCAAAACCTCAGCTCACATCGCCACACATGACCCAGCAGTTTTTCTAGCCGGAAATCGTCATCGTCGATGGTGTGTCCACGTTCATCCTTCCGACTGTTGGCCTTTGGCCTCGTTCCAGACATCTTGATCCTCTTAGGTTAGAAATGTTCAGCTATTTCACAGTACTACAATTTACTACTGAAATTGCTAAATGAGCTGATTATATCCACTCAATGTCCTGAGCAATTTATTTGAAGAAAACTTTCCCTAAATATTTATAAGCCTGATAGCTTCTACTATTCACACGCAAATTATACACAAGTGTCACTCACGACACCACAAAATAAAGTCTACACAAGTGTCGCTCACGACACATCGAAATAAAGTCCACAAAAGTGTCGCCCACGACACTTCGAAATAAAGTCAGTTCAACCTTCAGCTCGGCTACATTTATACAGAACACAGCAAATTGACAGTAGTGGGGACGAATGTTAAAAATAATTCGGAGTTTTTAAGTTACGGACTTGCGACTAATTTCATTGGGCTTCTCTTATTGCACAGATTAAGAATCTGTTCGGCGGAGTCATAAATGATCTTGAGTTTTATTAATTTTCATTTTTGCGCCAGTTTTTCGCGGGCCTGAAGCGTGCCTTGCTTCATTCGTTGATTCAAATTCATCTCGGAGAGTTTGACCTAGAGACTCCTCCCCAATTATGACGTCTTCTTCCTGTCAGATCCTGGTTCCCCTACTCCTGCTCGCGTAAATCGGTAGCGACCTCATCAGTTCCAGGAATTATGGCACACTTTTTCTTGTCTCAACAGCTTGGTTTAAATATACCTGCCTCATCGACCAACTCCCAATAGTTGCAACATATTTCCTCAACTCGAATCCACTGCTGCTTGTATGAATACCCTCTTTCAAATATAATATATAAAAAATATGAATCATTATTCATTATTATGCCAGATGATATCATAAGGGTTCAGTATATATATTGAACCCGTTAGTCAGGGATATCGAGGGTCGCACACAGCCTTCTTAGACCGGCTCCGCACGAGAAGGTTACCTCGGGTAGTATCGGGTAAAGGAGAGGAATGGTTATGAGACAAGCCCAGAGAACAACCACTTTACCCTGGAGACTAAGGCTGCCTCAAAGAAACATCCCAGCTCACCTGTTGAGGATCATCACAGTGGTGCACCACTTTACCCTGGAGACTAAGGCTGCCTCAAAGAAACATCCCAGCTCACCTGTTGAGGATCATCACAGTGGTGCACCACTTTACCCTGGAGACTAAGGCTGCCTCAAAGAAACATCCCAGCTCACCTGTTGAGGATCATCACAGTGGTGCACCACTTTACCCTGGAGACTAAGGCTTCCTCAAAGAAACATCCCAGCTCACCTGTTGAGGATCATCACAGTGGTGCACCACTTAACCCTGGAGACTAAGGCTGCCTCAAAGAAACATCCTAGCTCACCTGTTGAGGATCATCACAGTGGTGCACCACTTTACCCTGGAGACTAAGGCTGCCTCAAAGATACATCCCAGCTCACCCATGAAGATCTCCTGCAATCGCCGGGCACTGACATTTACCAGGGGGGTTATTATACGGTACGACTCATGTTTCAGTGTCAGAGGCGACTATGTGGTGTAAAGGGCCAGAGATTTGCCTTTTTATGGCAATGTGGACAACTTGTGGTACAATAATTTCGCCAAAAGATTCTTTCCAATATTTTTGGTTCATTGACTCGACCTCGGACAGTATTTACTCATACATTGAATCGCATGATTGTTGTTCCTGTGGCAACTCGTGCACTCACAATGAAGACGAGGAGACACAAGTAATGCCTGTCTTACAAAATCTGCGGTTAAATAGTTATTTTATAAACTTCGCTGTGCTGAATGCAGTTTGTTTGTGGGAACGGCAACTTACCTGGTCGGAGCTCTTTGTTGGGCGCTTTGTCGTGGTCTCCGGTGTAGCCGTGAATCAGGACGATGAGAGGGACTTCCTGTTGGAACGGAGCATTCTTGATACTCCTCGGGTTGGTCACATTTAGCTGGTGTGGCGTGTCTTGAGCATTGCTGCACAGTTACAAGTTACAAATCAAGCGGGTGCTGGTTTTCCAATTAATTCCAGGATAACGTAACTTAATGTTAGCTACGTCGGTCTTGGTTTAGCTCCTTCAAATTGTACAACAAGAAGAGTCAAGGTGAGAAGAAGCCAAGGTTGGTTGGTTCCTCAGTTTAGGGCCTTCGACAACGCGGTCATGTAGCCCCGTGTACTTTGGGTCTTTCTGATAACCGATGTTAATTGTGATGACTGTATTAGTGTGTGTTTCTGTTTCTTAATTCAAGTAAGAACTGCAGACATTGAATTTTTCAAGTAGTTCCTACTTTTGCCGCCAAATGCCACTGTCAACAACTACTAGTTCAGAACATGGCTACTAGACGCCACCGCAGTCGACTCCTGGCGACGAACGGAGGAATCTGAGCGTTGTTTGAATTTTTCACCTAATTTACTTTCACACAAGTCTAATTAGTGGAAGATTCTTTAACATGCCATAAATCTATGACATGGGACCGCCGGCTTTACTTCCCCTCCGAAGGAAGGCATACTGAAGGATTTTTAACGCTCTTAAAAATCCGACGACTTTGGCCGGGTTTGAACCCGCGGTCTTGGGCATGATACCAACTACGCCACCGAAGCCGTTAGGAGAAGAAGCCAGTGTAGCAACGAAACTCAGTACTTGAACCGACCTTGCTGTTTGGAAGTGAGAGGGTAGCAACAATGATTGTTGGGACAAGTGCAATGGCAGGAGGGTACTCGTAATGAACACGGTAGATGAAGCCGACTCAGATGAGAATTCCAGAGGAGAGAGGTTAATGAGTTCGGCTATAGAAGGCAAGAGAAGTAGAGGACATGATGCTGAACGTTTTCAAAGTGAGGAACATAAAAGCAGAGGAGGCTCTCCTGAATTGACTGAACGCAGATGGGAAAAATAACATCATTAGAACTGTGCGCCTGCCCATCACCTCGCCGCACTCTGTACCTTGCTCACTTTGCTCTTGTTGTTCATCCTAGGTCATCATTTGCCTTAAGAAGCAAAAACATTAACCATAATCGATAATGTGTATTAACTTCGTATTAATTAAATTCACTAAGGACACCTGTTGATACTATAATTATAGTTGACACTATTGGCCGACACGCCTGAGCATTTGAATGAGTTTTTGAATGGTATGGACGCGTCTTACGGAAAGAATTCATGATGAAAATTAATAAATGTAAAACAAAAATACTGGAATGCAGCCGAAATAAATCAGTAACCTCTATCGACATCAAATTGGCAGGTGAAAAGCTGAAGGAAGTAGGAGACTTCTGTTACTTAGGAAGCAAAATAACCAGTGATGGACGAAGCAAAGAGGATATAAAACGTAGGCTGGCTCAGGCAAGTAAAGCATTTCTACAAAAAAGGAATCTGTTGACATCGAATATAGATTTAAGTATTAGGAAGTCATTTTTGAAGGCCTTTGTCTGGAGCGTGGCGCTCTATGGAAGTGAAACTTCTCCTATTGGTGCAGCAGAAAAGAGGAGAATTGAAGCATTTGAAATGTGGTGTTACAGGAGAATGATGAAGATCAGATGGGTAGATAGGGTTACAAAAGAAGAGGTATTAAGACGAGTGGGAGAGGAGAGATGTTTCTGGCGACTGCTAATGAAGAGAAGAGATAGGTTGGTAGGACTCATACTAAGACACCCAGGAATAGCAAGCATAGTATTGTGGAAGGAAGGGTTGAGGACAAAAACTGTAGGGGTAGACCAACGTTAGAATATGTTAAACAGATTGCCTCGGATGTAGGGTGTGGTAGCTATGTAGAGATGAAACGATTAGCTCAGGACAGGGAGGTATGGAAAGCTGCATCAAACCAGTCAAAAGACTGAAGACTCAAACAACAAGACATATAATCATTTGTCTGAAGGGAGTGTGGAAGAAAACGGATAAAAACCACACTAAGCCTCGGGAGACAGAACTGAGAAGAGGGGTTTGAATTCTACCTCCCCGCAGACATGGAATACAACTATCGTATTTGAAAATAATCTACTGTAGAAGCGGTTTTCCATTTGTACTCCATGCAAATGCTGGCAGGGATGGGATCTGTTGGGTATTGAGATCTATTTCAGTTGTCTTCCTCCCTATATTATTCTGCTAACAAGGGGAGGATACGATGCATGTGTCACCGATTCGAACCATCTTTAGTACACGTGTAGGACAAGGCCAGGCGTATATCAGGTGCAAGTAGTAAGGTGCGCTTCTCAGTCGTTTCCGAGAAATTAATTAATTGCAATAAATGCAGTGCGGCGTCTACTGTATGCGCGTTGTATGCTAGCAAAAATCAAACGAACGCGTGGTGCAGGGGTAAGGGCCCTGCTTCGTAAGCACGGGATCGCTGGAACGAATCCCACTGGTGAGCCTTTGCGTTGGTTTTTTTTTTTAACATTGGCAATTTGTACAACTGTAGGTGTCGTGACTACTGTTTATTTTGCAGTCAATTGTAATAACGTGTTATGTGAGCCGGAAAGAATATTCTGAAATCATCGTATCCGGGTCAATGTTTGTGACATTACATAATGTATAGTGTTGGCATTGCAAATACATTGGTAGTCTATTATACACGGTCAGGTGTATTCTAGTATATGTATAGCCTACATTTATACATTGAAGGCCCAGTCTGTTCCGTTCATTGCATGCCTGTCAACCATCAGACCACCCCGTATCCCGCAAGAAGTGACTCATGCTATGGGTAGTAGTTTAAAATAGCCATTGATTACAGAAAAAAAAGAAATGAAACACAACACACAGCAAAGGCTCACCGGTGGGATTCGATCCAGTGATCCCGCGCTTACGATGCAGGGCTCTTACCCCTGCACCACGCGTTCGTTGGGTTCTTGCTTGCGTACAACGAACATGGACGCCGCACTGTAATTGCAATTAATTAATTTCTCGAAAACGGCTGACAAGCGCACCTTACTACTTGCACCTGATATACGCCTGGCCATGTCCTACACGTGTACTAAAGATGGTTCGAATCGGTGACCCATGCATCGTATCCTCCCATTGTAAGGTCCCATTCCGGTTTTGTACCGAAAATAAGGTCCTGTTAACACCAACCTACACATATGGGGTATCTACAGGTTCCGCATAACCCCATGTGTGCCCGAAACGCACTCACTTCCTCTTTAAATGCCTCACAATTAAATAAATACCTTAAGAATGTACATTTATTGGAGCACCGTAACCTGGCGAGCCTGCCGCTATATCGCAGGGCAGCACGTCGGCGGCAGCCATCTGGCGGGAGCGCGGCGTACTGCTAGGCGAGCATGCCGCTAGAGCGCAGGGCAGCGCGGCGGTGGCAGCTATCTGGTGGGAGCGCGGCGTACTGCTAGGCGAGCCTGCCGCTAGAGCGCAGGGCAGCGCGGCAGCGACAGCCATATGGCCGGAGTGCGACGTACTGCTAGGCGAGCCTGCCGCTAGAGCGCAGGGCAGCGCGGCGGTGGCAGCTATCTGGTGGGAGCGCGGCGTACTGCTAGGCGAGCCTGCCGCTAGAGCGCAGGGCAGCGCGGCGGCAGCCATATGGCGGGAGTGCGACGTACTGCTAAAACATTGAAATTGGTTCGTGGTCCTCAGAAGACGCTGACAGAGAAAGAAAGTATGAAATATGGAACTATTCCAATAACTAAATTAAGCGGCTTCGGTGGCGTAGTTGGTAGCATGCTGAGCTTCTACGCCCGAGATCGCGGGTTCAAACCCGGCCGAAGTTGTCGGATTTTTAAGAGCGTTAAAATTCCCTCAGTATGCCTTCCTTCGGAGGGGAAGTAAAGTCAGCGGTCCCATGTCACAGATTTATTGTAAGAGAACCTACACTAACTACAATTGTGTGAAGCTAACTTTGTAGGTTAGATTTGATTAACGCTCATTAAGTTCCAACGTTTGTCACCAGTTGCTGGTTGCGATCACATCTAGTAGCCAAGTTCGCAGCTAGGTGTCGTTGACGGTAGTATTTGGTAGCAAAAGTAGTAACTACTTGAAATTGATCGTCTGCAGTCCTTACCTGAATTACAGATAACACACACTACTAATGCAGCCATCACAATTAACGCCGGTTATCAAACACACCCACAGTACACGCGGCTAAATGACCGCGTTGTCGCAGCCCCTAAACCCGTAAAAATAATACTACTACTTACTGCGTGTAGAGGAAGAACTTAATCTGGTCGTTCGGACACTCCTTTGGAGGGAAGGGGCACTGCAGTGAGATCGGGTACGCAGCCTCTGAAACTAGACATCGCCATAGATGACTACCGTACTCTATAGTGAAAGAAAATAACACAAGAAATTTCGCAGCGTGAGAAAGAAGTGGTGGAATGTGTTATCTCTCACTTTCCTGGTTAACAAGCGGCTTCCCTTATCTCTGCACGTGGAGTGCAGACAAGGTGCTGACTCCAGTCTCGCTGATTGCTGTCAGTGGCTATGGTGGAGGGTTGACAACGCTGGTAAAGCCTTGGCTCCCCGCAGACATGGAATTAATATAATTATCGTATATGAAATTAAACTGCCGAGTCGAAACGTTAGACCATGGACACGGTAATTCATACAAGCACTTCACATCGCTCACATTGCTATTGGGGCAGATGACCTCGTAGTTACGCCCCTCTCAATAACTAACTCCCCCAGGGGCTCACATCTAGTGGGACGTGGGTTGGCGACCACGGGACCCCAGCCGAGTCCGGCATTGCTTCCACTTACTTGTTCCGGGATCCTCTCCGTCTTATTTCCTGTCGACCTCCCTTGGTCAACTCTTGTTCTTTTCCGACCCGACGGTATTAGGGTATCCGAGGCCTAGGCAGTCTTTCACTTTCCCGCCTTAATTGGCCCTTGTCTCATCTTTCCTGATTCTTCCTTCTTCGAGGGGTCAGACCTCTGTTTTCTTTTTATTATACTGTATTTCCTTTTATCTTTAAGATTCCCGCACTAGTTTTTGTTAATAGTGTATCTACATTCCATTTAGCGATTTTTTGCATCTACACTCCATTTTGTAGGTATTTTCAATCTACGTTGCATTTTGTAAGTCTTTTCGATCTACATTGCATTCAGCCTCCATTGCACTTTGTAAAGATTGACAATCTAAATTGTTTTTAGTAAGTCTTTCAATATCCGGGCCGGGACTTTTGTGAGTATTTTGAATTTCAATTGCATTATGTAAACATTTTCAACCTAAACCGCTTTTTGCAAGTATTTTCAATCTAAATTGCATTTAGTATGGTCCGCATTTTGCAGGTATTTTGAATCTCAATTGCATTTTGGGGTATTTTGAATCTAAATTACATTTTGTAAGTATTTTCAATTTAAATTGCATTTTGTAAGTATTGTCTATCCAAATGAGTAGTTTTAATCTGCCGTGCATTTTGTAAGCATTTTCAATTTCAATTGCATTTTGTAAGCATTTTCAATTTCAATTGCACTTTGTGAATATTTTGAATTGAAAATGGGAGCTTTCAATCTGAATTGCATTTTGTATTTTCAATTTCAATTGCATTTAGTAAGTATTTTGAACCTCAATTGCATTTTGTACGTATTTTCGATCTTATTTGCATTTTGTAAATATTTTGAATATCAATTGCATTTTGTATTTCGACTCTACATTGCATTTTGTGCGTATTTTGAACCTAACCTACATTTTGTGCGTATTTTTCAATCTATTCCGTTTGTGAGTATTTTTGTTCTAAATTCCCTTTTGTAAGTATTACCTCTCCCCATTTTGTGAGTAGTTTCAAGGCGTTCCTTTTCGTAAGTATTTTACGTCTCACTTAATTTTCGTTCATTGTCATTTTCGCTGTCAGCCAGACCATTAGGGGCCGATAACCTAGATGTTAGGCCCTTTATACAACTATTATCATCATCATCATCATCAATAACTAACACATTCCTATTCTATTCTCAGAAGGGAATTGATTATGTAATTGAGGTTTGAATATTCTCTTTACTTCTCAGTCGTACTATAATTCTTAACGTCCTGCTCATTTCGCTCTCATTTCGTTTACTTACCGGTGGTGGTCATTATTATTTGGGGAAGATGAGCTAGATGTTACGCCATTGAAATAACCACCACAAACTTCTATCACACATTTTAAACACGAGTAACAGCATTCATTATACAGTTAATGAAACGTAAATACAATGCAATTCTCTTTCTTTGAGCATTAAAATGGATCTGTCACGGAAAACCGTGAACTGTGGACTGCCTGCTCAATGTAGGCGATGCATTTATGAAATATGAGAAAATACACCTAACGATATTGTTGCACAGTATGCCTTCCTTCGGAGGGGAAGTAAAGCCGGTGGTACCATGTCATACATTTATGGCATGTAAAAGAACCTCCCACTAACTACATTTGTGTGAAGCTATGATTAACGCTCTTAGTTTCCAACGTTCGTCGCCAGGAGCCGACTGCGGTGGCATCCAGTAACGAAGTTCAGAACTAGTTGTCGTTGACGGTGGCGTTTGGGGGCAAAAGTAGGAACTACTTGAAAATTAAATGTATGCAGTCCCTACTTAAATTAAAACAGATAGCACACACTAATACAGCCAACACAATTAACACCGGTTGTCAGACAGATTTTACACACACACAAAGTACACGGGGCTACATGACCGCGTTGCCGCAGCCCCTAAACTGAGGAACCAACCAACCGACATTGTTACTAAGACACAGAGAATAATAATAAAAAAAAGAAAATCGGAGAAAAAAAGCCAGTTCACAAATGATGATGTACCATCTAGTGGCGAACTGGTGAAATGTTCCAAAAAGTGACTGTTAAACCAAATTTAATGAAAGATGTTAGGTTATAACAAAATTTATATTCCATGAACATTTTTGTTAGCGTAATACACACTTCACTTGTTATAGGCTATACAGTACTCTACAATAGGCTATGTAATTTCAAGTGTTGCAAAAAATAAAATTCAACCTTATGATGCTAGTTAGTGAACAAGATATTGTACGTGGTTATCATTAATAACTAACCACAAGATCATTAGCATATTAGGCCTACTGGGGCTAGAAAACGATTTTAGGTAGATTTCATTAGAAAGCTAACTATTGCAATGGGTACCATGTTTCGACTTCCGGAAAATTTCGACATATCTTCGCGTTTCACATCCCCCAGACCCCAAAACCACCATCAGTTCAAAAGTTTATATATAATTTATGTATGTATGTATATATATATATATATATATATATATCAGTTTCTTGTGGACACGATAACTGCCGTAATTTTGCACCAATCACTTTGAATATTTTACCGAATATGTATACCTATAAAATCTCGGTCGAGTTCGTTACTGGGCTAAATCTGTCGAAGGGGGTGAAAATGGGGGGCTTTTTTCGAAAAAGTGAAATATTGCTATAACTCTCTTAATATGTGAAATATCGAATCCGTTCAAAGTTCATACTATAGCACCAACCATTGACCAAAGGGGGTGGAAAAAAGTGGGTTTTTCGGGAAACATTAATCATATCTCTCTTAATAGGCACAATATCAAAACCGTACAAAATGGACAATATTCCCCTAATAAATACCTAAAACTTTTGTCTGAAAGAATTTTTGATATGACCCACCATTACGCCAAGGGATGAGAAAAATGATTTCTGAATTATAAGAGAATGCCAAGAGCTATCAGAGGTTGCCATGGCAACACTACTAAATTGATGAGGGATGAGCCATCAGACGTTGCCATGACAACGCACTTGCACGAGATCAGATTTCCATCTGACTAAGTGTGAAGCGGCTTCGGTGACGTAACTGGTAGCATGCTGAACTTCAATGCCCAAGGTCGCGGGTTCAAAGCCGGCCGAAGTCGTCGGACTTTCTAAGAGCGCTAAAAATCCCTCCGTATGCTTTCCTTTGGGGGGGAAGTTCCAACGTTCGTTGCGAGTTGCTGGTTGCGGTGGCATCTAGTAGCCAAGTTCACAGCTAGGTGTCGCTGATGGTAGTATCTGGTAGCAACATTAGGAACTACTGCTTGAAATTGACCGTCTGCAGTCCTTACCTGAATTACAGACTAATACAGCCATCACAATTCACACCGTTTATCAGACAGATTCTACACTCACCCAAAGTACACGGGGTTACATGACCGCGTTGTCGCAGCCCCTAAACTGTCCAACCAAAAACTCTGCGAGAGATATAATTTTGCGTGAAGAAGTAACAGACCGTTACATAGTTACAGGTCAGTGTCGAAACCTTGCATAAGGACAGTGTGACCACAAGTATAAAAATGGACCCCAAATGACAAGAAGGTTACCGTCCCCACAAGACAATAAAATGTTTAAAATATGCATAAAATGATGAAAAAAGAAGTTAATTAAGCTCCAATTATAAAGTACTTTCTCGCAATAAATGAGGTCTGATCCTTCTACGGAAACCTGCATATTCTGCCTATTTTCGCTTATCCCCAAGTTTGTCCGGTGAAATCTACCTCCGCCTTCCGGCGTGCCGAGAGGACTTTTAGGTAGATTTCATTAGAAAGCTAACTATTGCAATGGGTCCCATGTTTCGACTTCCGGAAAATTTCGACATATCTTCGCGTTTCACATCCCCCAGACCCCAAAACCACCGTCAGTTCAAAAGTTTATATATAATTTATGTGTGTATATATATATATGTATATGAGTTTCTTGTGGACACGATAACTGTCGTAACTTTGCACCAATCACTTTGAATTTTTTACATAATATGTATACCCTTAAAATCTCGGTCGAGTTCGTTAATGGGCAAATTCGGTCAAAGGGGGTGAAAATGGGAGTTTTTTTCGAAAAAGTGAAATATCGCTATAACTCTCTTAATATCTGAAATATTGAATCCATTCAAAGTTCATACTATGTGTCGGACAAGGGCCTAACATTTATGTTTGAAAAGTTTTTTGATAGCACCAACCATTGACCAAAGGGGTGGGAAAAAGTGGGTTTTTCGGGAAACATTAATCATATCTCTCTTAATAGGCACAATATCAAAACCGTACAAAATGGACAATATTCCCCTAATAAATACCTAAAACTTTTGTCTGAAAGAATTTTTGATATGACCCACCATTACGCCAAGGGATGAGAAAAATGATTTCTGAATTATAAGAGAATGCCAAGAGCTATCAGAGGTTGCCATGGCAACACTACTAAATTGATGAGGGATGAGCCATCAGACGTTGCCATGACAACGCACTTGCACGAGATCAGATTTCCATCTGACTAAGTGTGAAGCGGCTTCGGTGACGTAACTGGTAGCATGCTGAACTTCAATGCCCAAGGTCGCGGGTTCAAAGCCGGCCGAAGTCGTCGGACTTTCTAAGAGCGCTAAAAATCCCTCCGTATGCTTTCCTTTGGGGGGGAAGTTCCAACGTTCGTTGCGAGTTGCTGGTTGCGGTGGCATCTAGTAGCCAAGTTCACAGCTAGGTGTCGCTGATGGTAGTATCTGGTAGCAACATTAGGAACTACTGCTTGAAATTGACCGTCTGCAGTCCTTACCTGAATTACAGACTAATACAGCCATCACAATTCACACCGTTTATCAGACAGATTCTACACTCACCCAAAGTACACGGGGTTACATGACCGCGTTGTCGCAGCCCCTAAACTGTCCAACCAAAAACTCTGCGAGAGATATAATTTTGCGTGAAGAAGTAACAGACCGTTACATAGTTACACGTCAGTGTCGAAACCTTGCATAAGGACAGTGTGACCACAAGTATAAAAATGGACCCCAAATGACAAGAAGGTTACCGTCCCCACAAGACAATAAAATGTTTAAAATATGCATAAAATGATGAAAAAAGAAGTTAATTAAGCTCCAATTATAAAGTACTTTCTCGCAATAAATGAGGTCTGATCCTTCTACGGAAACCTGCATATTCTGCCTATTTTCGCTTATCCCCAAGTTTGTCCGGTGAAATCTACCTCCGCCTTCCGGCGTGCCGAGAGGACTTTTAGGTAGATTTCATTAGAAAGCTAACTATTGCAATGGGTCCCATGTTTCGACTTCCGGAAAATTTCGACATATCTTCGCGTTTCACATCCCCCAGACCCCAAAACCACCGTCAGTTCAAAAGTTTATATATAATTTATGTGTGTATATATATATATATATGTATATGAGTTTCTTGTGGACACGATAACTGTCGTAACTTTGCACCAATCACTTTGAATTTTTTACATAATATGTATACCCTTAAAATCTCGGTCGAGTTCGTTAATGGGCAAATTCGGTCAAAGGGGGTGAAAATGGGAGTTTTTTTCGAAAAAGTGAAATATCGCTATAACTCTCTTAATATCTGAAATATTGAATCCATTCAAAGTTCATACTATGTGTCGGACAAGGGCCTAACATTTATGTTTGAAAAGTTTTTTGATAGCACCAACCATTGACCAAAGGGGTGGGAAAAAGTGTTTTTTTCGGGAAACATTAATCATATCTCTGTTAATAGGCACAATATCAAAACCGTACAAAATGGACAATATTCCTCCAATAATTACCTAAAACGTTTGTCTGAAATAATTTTTGATATGACCCACCATTACGCCACGGGGTGAGCAAAATGATTTAAATTATAAGAAAATGCCAAGTGCCAAGAGAGGTTGCCATGACAACTTGACTTATAATTCATAAGGGATGAACCATCAGCAGTTGCTATGACAACGCCACTGCACGAGATCACATTCAGTTTTCATATGTCTGTGGGAAGCGACTTCGGTATCGGAACTGGTAGCATGCTGAACTTCTATGCCCAAGGTCGCGGGTTCAAACCCGGCTGAAGTGTTCGGATTTACTAAGAGCGCTAAAAAAACCTGAGTTTGCTTTCCTTCGGAGGAGAAGTTCCAACGTTCGTTGCGAGTTGATGGTTCCGGTGGCATCTAGTAGCCAAGTTCACAGATAGGTGTCGTTGATGGTAGTATTTTAGGTAGATTTCATTAGAAAGCTAACTATTGCAATGGGTACCATGTTTCGATTTCCGGAAAATTTAGACATATCTTCGCGTTTCACATCCCCCAGACCCCAAAACCACAGTCAGTTCAAAAGTTTATATATAATTTATATATAAATGTATATCAGTTTCTTGTTGACACGATAACTGCCGTAATTTTGCACCAATCACTTTGAATTTTTTACCGAATATGTATACCCATAAAATCTAAATATTGGATCCATTCAAAGTTCATACTATGTGTCGGACAAGGCCCTAAAATTTATGTTTGAAAAGTTTTTTGATAGCACCAACCATTGACCAAAGGGGTGGGAAAAGTGGGTTTTTCGGGAAACATTAATCATATCTCTCTTAATAGGCACAATATCAAAACCGTACAAAATGGACAATATTCCCCTAATAATTACCTAAAACTTTTGTCTGAAAGAATTTTTGATATGACCCACCATTACGCCAAGGGATGAGAAAAATTATTTCGGAATTATAAGAAAATGCCAAGAGCCATCAGTGGTTGCCATGGCAACACTACTAAATTGATGAGGGATGAGCCATCAGACGTTGCCATGACAACGCACTTGCGCGAGATCAGATTCAGATTTCCATCTGACTAAGTGTGAAGCGGCTTCGGTGACGTAACTGGTAGCATGCCCAAGGTCGCGGGTTCAAAGCCGGCCAAAGTCGTCGGATTTTCTAAGAGCGCTAAAAATCCCTCAGTATGCTTTCCTTTGGAGGGGAGGTTCCAACGTTCGTTGCGAGTTCCCGATTGCGGTGGCATCTAGTAGCCAAGTTCACAGCTAGGTGTCGTTGACGGTAGTATCTGGTAGCAACATTAGGAACTACTGCTTGAAATTGAGCGTCTGCATTCCTTACCTGAATTACAGACTAATACAGCCATCACAATTCACACCGTTTATCAGACAGATTCTACACTCACCCAAAGTACACGGGGTTACATGACCGCGTTGTCGCAGCCCCTAAACTGAGGAACCAACCAACATCTCTGCGGGAGATATAATTTTGCGTGAAGAAGTAACAGACCGTTACATAGTTACACATCAGTGTCGAAACCTTGCATAAGGACAGTGTGACCACAAGTATAAAACTGGACTCCAAATGACAAGAAGGTTACCGTCATCATAATGTTTAAAATATGCATAAAATGACGAAAAACAAAGTTAATTAATCTCCAATTATAAAATACTTTCACGCAATAAATGAGGTCTGATCCTTCTACGAAAACCTGCATATTCTGCCTATTTTCGCCTATCCCCAAGTTTGTCCGGTGAAATCTACCTCCGCCTTCCGGCGTGCCGAGAGTACTTTTATTCCATCTGACTCTGTGGGAAGAGGCTAACTGGTAGCATGCTGAACTTATAAGCCCAAGGTCGCTGGTTCAAAGCCGGCCAAAGTCGTCGGATTTTCTAAGAGCGCTAAAAATCCCTCAGCATGCTTTCCTTTGGAGGGGAAGTTCCAACGTTCGTTGCAAGTTGCTGATTGCGGTAGCATCTAGTAGCCAAGTTCAAAGCTAGGTGTCGTTGACGTTAGTATATGGTACAAAATTAGGAACTATTACTTAAAATTGACCGTCTGCAGACCTTACCTGAATTACAGACTAATACAGTCATCACAATTAACACCGTTTATCAGATTCTACACACACCCAATGTAAGCCTACACGGGGTTACATGACCACGTTGTCGCAGCCCCTAAACTGAGGAACCAACAAAAATCTCTGCGGGAGATAAAATTTTGCGTGAAGAAGTAACAGACTGTTAGATAGTTACACATCAGTTCCAAACCTTGCATAAGGACAGTGTGATCACAAGTATAATAAAAATGAACCCCAAATGACAAGAAGGTTACCATCACCAAAAGGCAATAAAATGATAAAAATATGCATACAAAAACGAAACAAAAAGTTAATTAACCTCCAAATGTAAAATACTTTCTTGCAATCAATGAGGTCTGATCCTCCTACGAAAACCTGCATATTTTGCCTATTATAGCCTATCCCCTAGTTTGCCCGGTGAAATCTACCTCCGCCTTCCGGCGTGCCGAGAGGAATTTTTTTAAATCCGACAGATGAAAATATCTTAGACCGTAACATTAAAAGCATGATGGTGGCCGGCACAAATAAACTATAGGTTCCATGCAATGAAGCACAACTTCTGTATGAAATATGGACGTACTCCGCTTACGAACAACGCGAATACAAACACACACATAACATAACATACCGTAAGGCGAACGAAATTACAAGAATGCAAAATTACTTATGTAACCGGAGTTACGTGATGCTGAGTGATCTATTTCTCAAATACCACTCACTCACTCACTCACTCATTCATTCATCACGAAATCTCAGAAACCACCAAACGGATTGGAATGAAATTGGTGTTCAGCTTCCTCAAGGGCCGCAAACGTCCACTAAGAAAGGATTTCTGGATATTCAGGTTCTAAAGGGGTGTTAAGGGGGTAGACCTGCATTTCATTGAATAGCAATACCTCCCGGTTGGTTTCATTGAGGGATGTAATAATCGGCATATAAACTCATCATTAAAAATAAGAAGACAAGGAGTTTTTTTTTTGATGTGGTGTATATTATGAGGTGAAAGGGGTGAAAAGTGGAGGTTGAAGGATTCCTAACGGAGCGTGTAGGCCTATCTCTTAAACAACATAGGCGAGAAATTTGAAACTCAACGAAAAAAATCAGCTTAAAAAATAAGTAAATGGGTGTTCGACCGTTTGTTTATAAATTCAATTTAAGGGGCCAATGGGGTGGGGTGAATTTCTGGGGGAAATAAGGAGAGAAAGTGTCCTAACTAACTGACTGACTGACTAACTCACTCACTCACTCATCAAACTCAGGGGGGAAGAACAGCTCAAAAATAAGTAAATAGGTGTTCGACCGTTTTTATCATAAATCCAATTTAAGGGGTTCATGAGAGGGGTGAAATTCTGAAAAATAAATGAAAGAAAATGTCCTGACTGACTCACTCACTCATCACGCCCAGCGAATACTATTAAAGTTGGAAACATGAAATTTTGGGAATATGTTCGCTGTATGTCGAAAACGTCAACTAAGGACGTTTTCAAAAGTTTGGTGCTTTTCAGTCGGTCAACACGAAAATGAAAATGAAAATCCACAGCCTGCTTCCAGTCTCCGACTGGGTCAGGAATGGAATGAATGAAGCCCCCCATCTAGCGGCGAGGATATGAACTGTGCCGGCTGCCGAGGCCTGACGCACTCCTCTGGGGCAATGATTAAATGAATGACAGATGAAATGAAATTTTAGTGGAGAGTGTTGCTGGAATGAAATTTTGACAGGGAAAACCGGAGTACCCGGAGAAAAACATGTCTGCCTCCGTTTTGTCCAGCACAGATCTCACTCACATGGAGTGACCGGGATTTGAACCACGGATCAAGCGGTGAGAGGCCGGCGTGCTGCCGCCTAAGCCACGGAGGCTTATCAGTCGGTCAACACGAATGTACTCAAAAAGAGCTGGGTTATGCCCTAATCCTGAAATAAATTACATGAGATTAATAAATACACTAGGAAGAAATTTTGTTTATTCGGGTTTTAAAGAGGTGTTTAAGGGGGTAAACGTGCATTTCATTGAATAACGATTCCTCATGAGTTGTTTCTTTGGGGATGTGATATTCAGTGTATAAACTAATCATTAACAAATAATCAGACATACATATGTCTAAGGGTTCATAGTAGGGGGATGATAGGAGTTCTGCCCCCCCCCCACTCCCTCTGACGTCACATACTAACCCGCAATACATTCAGGGGCAAAGTCAATATCTCTCGAACGCATGGTCCGATGTTGACAAATGAGGTGTCGTTGGACTCGGGTTGTCGCCCTCTTTCCAATGGACCACTCATTTCAACCCCTAAATAAAACCTACCCCTACTAGGGGGTGAAATTGTAATTTTTTAGTGAAATTCTCTTTTCAAATGCGACATGTATAAGGTGCGCTGCTAAAATGAACTTAAAGGTTGTTGCTCATATAGCGCATGCGTTTTGTTGGATGACGCTATGGATCAACATTTTTATTTCTGTTTTGTACGCATGCGCACTTGGGATTTTTGTAAGAGGGCGAGCTCTTTGAAAAAAATAATGATTGATAAGAAGGGGTTTTGGTGGTGAGGAGAGAGCCAGATATTCGCCTACTTTCCTACGAAGTTTGCCGATATCTCTCGAACGCAAGGTCGGATTTGGACATGTGACGTGTCAAATCGCTTGTCTCGAGACCCTATATATGTTATTAATAGGTTAAAGTTTTGAGAATGAGGGAAAAAGGCTTTTTGGGGGTAAAACCATGATTTTAGACTTTTCCCGATATCTCACGAATGCATGGTCGGATTTGGTCCTATGACGTGTCAAATGGCTTGTCTCGAAACCCTCTTTATTTTGGTAATAGGTTAAAGTTTTTGAGAATGAAGGAAATAGAATGTTTTGGGGTAAAACCGTGATTTTAAACTTTTTGCTATATCTCGCGAACCATCATGCTAGAGGCGTGTACGAGGGGTCCAAGGACTCAGGCTGACGTCCTCTTTGCTATGGACACGATTGGAAACACGATTTTGGGTTAAACAAGTGTTTTTTGTGATTTTTGCTGATAACTCACGAACCAATAAGCCTAGAGACAAGTGCGAGGTGTCATTTTTTTCATCGCGTTGCCCTCTTGCCGAGGATGTTCGTGTTGAGCAGGAATGAAAAACCATGTTGAGGTAAAACCATGATTTTAGACGTTTTGCTTTATCTTGCAAACCCAGAACGCTAGAGACGTGTACGAGGTGTCCTACGACTCGGGCTAACGCCCCCTGTTTGAAACTATGTTTGAAATTTTGACAAAGGGCCTAACGACACTTTTGATGAATAAAATATTAATTTCCTCTTTACCTGTTTATAATGTTTATGAAGCGTGGTGGTTGAGAGAGACGATACTGCTGGGTGTGTGTTTCAACGAATCTGTCGCTAACCACAAGGACCATGCATAATAGAACAATCGCTATTTCGGCGGGTCGATGTATGACAGAGCGAGGGTTCGTTTTTCACACATTTTACCCTCGAAGGGGATCTTTGACGTGTAAACGGTGATGAGAACTTGGTTCTATGTTGGTCGAAGCGAGTAGAGAAAACAAACTTGCAGGAGGTGAATGTCATTTGAGCTTATTGGAAGGCGCTGATCTGACTTGACAACAGGTGCAATGGAAAATGACAAAGACGCTTGAAGGTGAAATAATCTGACCACCGTGGTGGCAGGGAAGAGCGAAATTCATGTGAACATGTGTGAAACCACATGTACGCTAAACAAGTTACATCCTGTTTTTCTTCGTACGTGACAAAATGTAAGTTCATGTGAAATTTGATCTGGCACAGGTGTTCACCTTGGGCGTTAGCTGTCCACGTGCCTGATAACAGGATGTTCAAAGCGTGAGAAAAGAAGATTATACATGCAACGTAACATATATAAAGCCATGTCGTTATCATTTCCACTCTCACTTAGGTAACTACCTTTGAACACACTGCATTGCGTGAAACACTTGGTCTTGTTTAACAGTTTTGGTGTTGGTGGAAAATACTTAACCTTGTTGTGGGATAGGTATATATTTATTGATTTAGATATTTATTGATTTTTATATATTTACATGCAATTATTTATTGATTGTTAAAGTTATAATTAATGTTTATTTATTTGTTAGCAGATAACGTGTATAGCCTACCTGTTGTGTGTGTGCGGGAAAGAGATTGAAAAAGAGAGAACGACAGACGGCTAGAAAAGGAAACCATTTCCACACTAGCCCACGAGACGGGAATAAAGCAAAGCATTACACGTCAAGGTGAGATTAGTTTTTTTTATATACAACCTGTTTGATTTTGTTTTGTTTATGAAATGCATAAACTATATGGAATGGATATACTTATGGTGGTTTATTTTATTTCTTTTTAGAGCGTTGGAAAACGCTTGACCACTGTTGATAACCAGGATCGTGTGGTTTTGGGCCATTGTCAAGCAGTCTACAGCTGAAAACTCAGGTGAGAATGTTCTTTCAAAATAATGTATTTTACTGCTGCGGATATGTTAACTTGGGAACCCCTAAACAGTTGTTTCAAATCGCGTGTGTGCTCTGGTCGTGTGGTCAATGTTAGAAAAAGTTTGATTCCCAAAGATTTTCTAGAATCTTGTTTTGAAATTTTTAAAATTGAAATTTGTACAGCGCAAAGGTTGCATACGGCTTTAAAGGTGAATACAGAACTGGTGTGCGATTTCATATATAAAAAGGACGTAGAGCATAAAGAGACATTTTATATTTGCAGTAAAATGCAAGAGCTTTTGATAGCCGATAATCTGAACGAGTGGTATCAAAGCCATGTGGTGAATGCCTTGCTATCAAAATTTGATAAACTGCAACAAGGACCGAGTGGCCTTGCCTTAGACAAAATTCATCATTTACAAATCAACATTTGTCATCATCAAAATTTTCAATATTCACCACAGCCTTTTTCGATGCTATTGCTGGCGGTGTTTTAATATGAATGTTTTCCGTGGGCTGTGGCTGCGTATTTGCAGCCAGCTCAAGATCGTCATGTTAACAGACCAGCAAAGTACAAGGCCAAGTTTGATGAATTAAAACAAACTTTAAATTTAACTCGAGTGTCGTTCCCTACGGACTTAACCGAGATCCATAGGTTTGAACAAGATAACCAGGACTTCTCGTTCATGGTGTATGGCCTTGATGGTGATGAGATTGTGGGTCCTCTTTATGCCACAAAAGAACCGAAACGACACCACATTCATCTTCTATATCTGTCTTATGGAGAGGTGAATCACTATTTCCTGATTAAAAGCTTGAGTAGATTGCTAAGCAGTCAAGCGTCCAAAGCACATGGTAAAAAAAACATATTTGTGATCGTTGCTTGCAATATTTTACAACCCCCATGCTCTTAGAATGTCATAGGGTAGATTGCGTTTCTCAGGAAGCGGTGAGACTGATATTGCCACAAGGGGACAAGGCTGTGTTAAAGTTTAAGGACATTCACAAGCGTGACACTGTCCCCTATGTGGTGTATGCAGATTTTGAAGCTCTCACCACACCCATGGCGGGATGTGAACCAGATCCCACCATCAGCTCAACCACACCCATTCAAAAACATGAGCCCTTTGCCATAGGATTTAATGTGGTGTGTGCCTATGACCCCACACAATCCGTTTACAAATACCGTGAGGGGCCAGATTGTGCCAGATCTTGGATGAACTGGTCAAGTTGGCTCATGATGTACAGGAATTACTGTACCACCCAGTACCCATGAGCCTAACTCAAGAACAGCAGCAGCGGTATGAGCATGCCACGACATGCCATATTTGCGAAAAGCCTATTTTAAGTCGAGAGGAAAAAGTCAGAGACCACTCGCACTTTACGGGGGAGTTTCGTGGAGCTGCGCATAGTAAATGCAATTTGAACTTTCCAGCTCCTCGTTTCATCAGTGTCTTTTTCCACAATTATGACATTCAGTTTTTGATTCGTGAATTGGGTCATGTCAACAAGGGCTCGTTTACCATTATCCCCAAAAACCATGAGCGTTTTACAGCCCTGACATGGAGGTTGAGCGACTTGAGCATTCGATTTTTGGATTCCTTTAAGTTTATGGCATCCTCGCTAGACAGCCTTGTGAATGGCTTGAATGATAAGGAATTAAAAAATACTAGAATGCAATTTAATGATCCTGAGCAATTTCAATTGTGCATTCGGAAAGGTATATTCCCGTATGATTTCTGCAACAGCTGGGACGTGTTAAAGCAAAGAAAACTCCCACCACAAGATAAATTTTACTCGAAACTAACACGCAGTACCGTTTCAGATGAAGACTATGCACATTCAGTTTGGCGAGTGTTTGGCATGAACACGCTAAGTGAATATGCTATGCATTACCTAAAACTGGATGTATTGCTGCTCACCGATCTGTTTGAAAAATTTCGTGAGTTGTGTCGGCACATTTATGGTCTTGACCCGGCTCACTATTATACGAGTCCTGGGCTCTCGTTTGATGCCGCTTTAAAATACACTCAAGTGGAATTGGATTTACTCACTGACGTAGACATGGTTCTATTTTTTGAAAAGGGCATTCGTGGCGGTTTTGTGTCACTTAACCAACGCCATGCCGAAGCGAACAATGTCTGCATGCCTGATTATTCACCAGACAAACCAGAATCGTACTTAATGTACTATGACGTGAATAATTTTTACGGTTACGCCATGAGTCAGCCTTTGCCCTATGGGAAGTTTGCTTGGCTGACAGAGAAACAAGTGTCAGAATTTGATGTGATCAAGGCTAGCCAAGAAACAGGCCGTGGATATGTGCTAGAAGTGGATATTGAATATCCCTCATCCTTGTATGATGAACATGCCGATTTCCCATTCTGCCTTGAGCAAATGGTTCCCCCTGACAGTAAAGTGAAAATTGAAAAACTCATGGGCACACTTTACAACAAAAATCGGTATGTGTTACATATCCAAATGTTGGTGCAATGCCTCGCCCAAGGCTTGGTGTTGAAGAAAATCCATAGAGGTATTTATTTTGCTCAAAAAGCATGGCTTGAGCCATACATGCAACTCAACACAGAGCACCGACAAATGCCAACACAGCAGTTTGAAATTATTTTTTTTAAATTAATGAACAACTGCATCTATGGCAAGTCCATGGAGAATGTCCGCAAATACCGTGACATTAAATTGGTGAATGTCTGGGAGGGGCAGTGGGGTGCCCGGCGGTACATTGTCAAGACAAATTTCAAATCGATCAACATTATCGATGAGGATTTGGCTACTATTGAAATGAGTAAGACCAGCGTGACCATGGATAAGCCCATTTACTTGGGTCAAGTCATTTTAGACTTTTCTAAATCGGTCATGTATCGATTCCACTATGAGTTTGCCAAACGCGGTTTTGAGGACGTCTCTCTTTTGTATATGGACACGGACTCATTCATTTACCACATTCGCCACTGCAACCCCTGTGACGTCATGAGGCAGCATAGTGACTGGTTCGACACCTCTTGCTATAGCGCTGAAAACGTGTTTCAGCTGCCCATAAAAAAAATAAAAAAAACTGGCGTTTTAAAAGATGAATGCGGTGATTCCGTTATGACGGAATTCGTAGGTTTGGCTTCGAAAATGTATGCTTACCGCACACTCGACTGTAAGGAAGCCAAAAGAGCAAAAGGTGTAGGTAGGGCAGTGGTAAAATCGCTACGTGTTGATGACTATCTAGCGGTTTTACGCACTGGCAAAGCTATGTCTCATACACAGTGCAGGATACAATCCAGCAACCATCATTTGTATCTTGTGGAAAAGAGAAAACGCACCCTCGCCTCCATGGATAACAAACGTGTGTGGGGTGATGACCTGCTCACCAGCCTGCCCTGGGGTTATGATCGCGAGGAGGAGGTGTGATTTCACTGTTTAATCGTTTATGGGACATAGCTTTATGTAACTTGTAGATTTAGTATTTTGTAAATATTGTTTTTTTTGTCATTGTAAATAGTAGATTTTGTAAATAGTGGCAACCCACTTGGACCTTTTGCTCTTAAAAAAAAGTTCTATGCAACCTTTAAAAAAAATTGACTAGTAAATAGTTTGATTCTTTTAAAGCTGTACAAAGTTGTAGTTTTTTTGTAAATATTTAATGAGTAATAGTATTTTTTTAGTAACGTTAATAACTAGTATTTAATTATTTTTTGTAATGTAAATGGTAAACTAAAAAGTTCTTTTGGGATGAGTGTGCATGTCGAGAATGTGCTTTTGGGAATAAATAATGTTTGTCCCCAAAGATAGGTGTGAATGTGTGAGTAGAGAGAGAAAGCTGGTGTGTATGGTTGACCAGAGCAAACACGGTGAGGTAGGGTGGGTGGGAGGGTGTAAATGGTCACTTATATACTCATTTTGTTTTCAATAGTTTTGTTTTCTTTGAAATGTGGCAGACAATAGACATTATTTTTGTAAAAACAGTCTTACCTGCAGTAGTCGTAGACCTTGACCTTTCCGCAATCCCATAAACTCACTGCAGCATCGCCATGGTCATGCACTTGCATCAACATCATTGTCAAATCTCAACTTTCAACATACACTAAATGGAAAAATGTCAAAACAGCAAAATGGAAAATCTATGTTTCCATATCACCAAAAACAGCAAAACTTAAAACGTACATTTAAAAAAACTGGAAATGGCCATGTGTGAAATATGAAAATTCAAAAACTTCAAACGGACATTGTTTAAAAAGTGTCATCGGCAAAATGGAAAAATTCATATCATCAAAAACGTAAAACTTGAAACGAACATTAAAAAAACTGTAAATTGCAAAATGGCAAATGACAGTGTGTGAATTCATCATGTGTGAAATGTGAAAATGAAAAATCAGCCATCAAAATCATGATTTCAAAAAATAAAAAAACAAAACATCGTGCTCTGGTAAACCTTTGTTTTTATTTCATAGTCATAATGAATTGACAAATGAAAAATAGAATACAAACAAATCCCAATTCCTCACTCCTCAATTCCTTAATGATCATGTCCATGCATCATCAACTTTCCTTTCATAGCGAACATGACAATCAGGGCTGCCATCCTTTCACCCACTGAGGCATCACAGAATGTGAAACGTTGTTTAGCTTTTTTCAATAACAATTTATCTGCCACATGTCTTAAACCAGGATGACTATGGTGATAAGAAAGGTCATGTTCCTTGCATGCTTGATCCAAAAGATTAATGGGTACATCACCACGTTGTAAACGTTTTTCGAGACGAGTTCCAGGGCCACAAAAACGATAACCTGGAAGATGGATTTCGAAAGGTAAGTATTGAATCACTTTGTCAATGACGCCATTGCCAGTACAGGTCTGGCATATCCTTTTCCATTGATGGTAAAAAGGTTTGGTCTTCCTCCTCCTCCTCTGTGGACGAGGTTTGTGTTTGTTGTTGTTGTTGCTTTTTCTCGCCATGACACCCGTGGAATGATTCAACAAAGTCTTTACACGGACTTTTATGACCGTGATACAGTTTCACTAGCTGGCAAGTCGCACACTGACGCATAGACGGTATTTTTGCCATGACCACTTGCTTATGGTGATCGTAATCCGTACAGGGTTGCAATTCACTCAACACAGGGTCTTGAGTCCATGATTTTGGTGCATGTTGCCAGATTTCTTTGACCGCGTTGGCGGCCACATAATAAATGAACGACTTGGGCAGCGCCAAGAGTTCCTCTTTGGTAAAACTGTCTAGTTTCTTTTTGCACACAAAGAACTTGCCGATGTCTTTGTCCGTAGCATTGCCTTTCTCCATGGTATCACGTGCTGTAGATGTTTACACGTCGCTTGTAGAAATCTCACTGGCGTCATTCACATGTAAATCTTGAGTTATAAATTTGTTCAACAACTCCCAGCAGGCATGAGTGGTTAACCAATGAAAGAGATGCCACGCATGCGATAGGGCTGTATGGGTAATGTTGCCACAGGAACAAATATCCATGAGCGTTTGCAGGGAGGGGCAGCCCAACTCCATGAGGTCGATACATTGGCAGTAAGACGCCAAAAATGGTTGCAACCATTGACTTTTTCATTACCTTTCACAAATACCACATTGGCCGAGGCAAGTGTGCTTTCATGACCACGTCCAAATATTTATAGGAAAAGGTTCCCTGATTCCAGTCTAGTTGCCTAGGATTCTCAATCCACTGGGTTTGTTTACGGTCTTTTTCACACAACAAATCAAAAGCATGGGGTGGTTTAAATAGCAAATGCGTAGCTTGCGATATCCAAAACGTGGTACAATCGATCATGGCCACTTGTTTAAATATAAATTTGTTGTCACCAATTTTAAACCCTTGGCAATCCACAATGAGTGTGCGCAACATGTTGACGCTTGCCTGGACCAAGTTCAACTGACGACTGACTGACGATCGACCACTAAAGTGTGATCATGACATGGACTTACCTGCCATGCTAGTTTCAAATTGAGGTTAGGGTAGGACAGGGGGGGCATGAAAAAATAAGAATTTAAGAATTACATCATTTTATTATCATAACACGTCTTACAGGCTTTTGTCATTTTGGGATAAGGACGATACCAACTGATACAACAATATAATCTCTTGTGTTTGTAACGTCCATAACACCGATGATGTCCCAATGTCTCTAAACTAGGCGTTTTTGAAGGTGAGCTGCTCACCGAAGCACCATGGATACCATACGGTCCACACGTATCGTAACTTGTTTTTTTTTTTTCATTACCCAGGGACACAAGTGAGGGTTAGCTTGAATGACAGGGTATATTTCCCACTTCCATTCTGCACAGGTAGGGGCAGGTGGGTGACCAGCGCTGATGTTCCTGCATGGGTTCATCGCCCTCCTGCCATTGGTCTATGATGATGGGACAAAAGGCACATTTCACTTCATCTCTTGTTTTTAAATAGTAGAATCCAGCGGCCGCCAAGGCTAGAGGGTTTATGAAAGGCACTGGCCATGTTGCAAAAGTCTTGAAACGTTGTTCCTCAGAGTTTAAATTCATGGATGTGACGTCTCTTGAGGCTTTAAAGCAAGACATGACAGAGCGGCTTGACGTGGGTTGACCTGTTATTTACACACTCGTCACTTGGTTGGATAGTGCATAATAGTTGACTTGTTTGTGATGAATAATCAAACAGTAGGCCGTGGTATTGGCTGGTACATTGTCATGCGTTTCAAAATCTAGTCGAATGTCGATATTGGATGGCTTGACAGACTCTTCCAGGTAAGAACAGTCAAAGACAATCAGTGGTGCTCTTGCCTTAAACGCTTGGGGTAGTAGCATGGGGCTGTTCTCTTTTTGATAATACGACCATCGAAATTTAGAAAACAAGTCGTACAGGGGGCCCAAACTTATTTTTTGAAAAATCCAAATCCAGTCCTTCATAGGGAAACACAGCTCCGTTGAGGAAAAGACGTGCATTTCTCAATTGCAGGTGATCAAATTGCGTGGCATCTTTGGTTTGTTGATACTTGCGATTCGTTTGAAAACCCACGATCAGGTAGAGAGGTCTCTCTGTATAGCGAGCTGTTTTTACAGACCAACTGTGTGTGTTGGTGGTGAGCAATAGCGGATACTCATGGAGTGCCCAGCTTCTAAATTCCATGGGTAGAGGCATATCTCTCTTTACCATTTTGAGTATGTCCAGTTTTTTGCTATCTTCAAGGGTCACATGGGGCACTTTCCATAGCAAGCGTTGTAGTTGAATTTTTGAATCTATGGGGGCATTGTCGGCTCCCTTGAGTGCATTATTATCACTCCTGTCTCTCACTAGGTAAAGCACTTGCCTTGCGTTAACCACAATGCGTTGGTGATCTTCGGCAAACCTAAAATCAGTTCAAGAGGTAAATATCCAGTAAAGGTCCCATCAGTGTGTACCATCCAGTCATTGGTCGAGTCAGGACACCAACCTGCCATGCAAAGTGTTTTACCTTCTTCCTCACTATAAGAGGGGTATAGTTTCATGACACTGGAAATGCCCACATTTCGAGTGCTATCCACCACGATATCGTTAATGACATATCGCACTTCAGAAAACAGAAAGGCCAAACCATGGTTGGCCAACTTGGATGTGGTGGGTGTAGAGCCATCGGCTTTGGTGAGCCGACCTTCAATCTGAATGACACTTTCATGCGGTAGGGTGTAAATATCTTGGTTGTTGATAACAAATTGAATTTCATCATTGTTATTGAGACCAGGTGTTTGAGCTTGATAGGAATGGAGATCAATTCTTACCACTCCTGGTTGCTCGATGCGCTTTGCTATCTCTAGGATAGAATTCATCATGAGGGTTGATGTGGTAACCCAAATGCTGTAAAATCTGCTTGTCTTGAGATGTTAACGTGTATTCACGTGGCAAACAACTAACACCATTCCTAGACGAGTTTTTTTTTGCGTATGGCTTTTTAGTGCCGGGAGTGTCCGAGGACATGTTCGGCTCGCCAGTTTTGTAGCTGCTTCGAGACGGACACCCAATGGGTGAGCTACAAGTACCGTTGGGGAGGAACGTTGGAAGGGAAGGGCGAGGAGTTGGAAGGTAGCGACTGTGGCCTATAGTTGGGGACCAACCCCGGCATTTGCCTGGAAGGAAGATGGGAAACCACAGAAGACCATCTTCAAGGTTGCCGGCAGGGGGATTCGAACCTCCTCGCCTCCCGGATGTGAGCGACTGCCATTAGTCATGCCGTAACGACCACGGATAACTCACCCGGTTCCTAGACGGTGTTGTTGCTTTATACACAAACTTCATTGTGGCTTTAGCACCAACTTGTAAGTCACTGGTGTGGTAGAATCTAGATCAATGAGTTGTTGATCTCTATTGATCAGTCTTAATGTTATATTACTAATACTATCGACAGCCACAGAATGAAAAAGCACCACTGGAGGGTTTTCACGAATAATATACCCATTGGGCGATGTCACAATAAAGTCATAAAGCGAATGCGATGGTTCTTGATTGGTGTACACTTGGCTAATAATATTACATGTCACCGACACATGATGGTCCTCAATGAATTTCACTTCATGGTCCGAATCATGTTTTTTGTTGGGCTCCAACACACGTGGTTTAAATCCTAGTAATGGGCCAATGGAATCGGGGCGTGTTTTAAAGTCAATGTTGAATGTGGAGAAAATACTGCAGCGATGAGTGTTGGTATTTCCTACAAGTTCAAACTTGCGCGTTCCATCGAGAAATGACTTTAAACCATATTGATTGATCAACACCACATAAATATGCTCATAAATATCATCGATCGTGTATCCACCAGAGTTCAGGGTGAGCACAGAATCATCATAGTAAAACTTGTTGTTCACATTTTCACGTATGTTGTATATTCGATTGTACGTTTCAAGAGAAACAAGTCCTAAACCATAGGGTTTTTCACTCAATTCGATAGGAGGGTAAAAGTCTAGGCTGACTTCAGGTCCACGTCCGTGCACTGTAAATGTTTTACTTCCTGCCGACATACTGGTGGCGTTTTAGCTTATGCTGCGTCTTATATAAAAAAAATAAACACAAACGTCCACACTGTTGGCTGTTAAACGTTTGCTCACGTTTCACATTATAATATATCTTGATCCTGTTTCCAAAATAGGTCACTAGTTCCATGGGCGGGGGCAAATTCCCAAAACTGTCAAAGTACCATACAATGGATCCCTTTTTGACCTAAGCTACATAATGTGTTCCTGGTCCTCGGTGATCATCCAAATTGACAACAGCACATTCCTGTTTCCAGGGTTGTGGGGGTAATTGGTTTCGCATAAACACACCTCGAAAATGAGAAAGCTTTAGTTGTTTAGCATAGCTTTCCACTTGTTGATGCGTCAGAGCATGTCTTGCTATGGCTGAGTTAATTTTTTTAAATATATTTCGAAATGGTGAAATCCCAAATCCTTGTTGATAAAAGGCTGGCTTTAAATTGGCATTTCTAGCCCCCACGGCAATCGCTTCCATCGTTTCATTATGTTGCTGACTTTCTTTGAGTTGTTGCTTGCCCTGCTGCGCGGCTTTAATGGTTTTCGCCACTACACTGGCACCGCCCAAAAGTGAACCTAGAGCAGCCAAACCAGCAAATAAAGCAGGTAAAAATCCCGCTTGTTTGGGGACGGGAATCACTCGCCCTCTGTTTGAACCCAGTCGCCGACGTTTTGGAATAACATGTCTCTGTGCTGCTCGAAAGGCTTTCCTTATGGTCAATACATTATTTTTTCTTTTTTTCTTTCGCAAGGGCTTGTCCACGAATGTCGTAAGCCCAGGCTTTGCCAAGGACAAAGTCCTTTTTTTAGTCTTTCTCACCGCATACCTTTGTTTCACCATGATGATAATGACCACAACCTTTCACAAGAAAGTTTAAATCACAACTAACGTCAGATGTTTATTTCATGGCTGTATATTCCAATTCCACATAAAGTGGGAAATCGTTTATGGTTTTTCCCGCTTGCTTTTCATCCCATGTCAACATGAGATGAAAGGATAATTCGTCACCTGCATTGACCATTTCATGGTTATGGACCAACATCCTATGACCGTTTATCTTTATTTGTAAATGGTTCTCATCAGGTATGGCATATTTGATGTGAATGGTTCCATCATAGTGTAATCGATAGTGGCTTAATCCTGAAGCAAGCACATAGGTCAAGTGCTGATCATGGACTAGCGGTATATGGTTTCTCTCATTCAAAGGTTTTTCATTTGTCAGATACACTAAAAATACAGATGGGATAAATTTATAAAGCCTTTTCATTTCATAGCTTACGTAACGCTTGGTACAGACATCGTCTTCGTCTTGCGGGTTTTCCACGTGAATAATCCGATGGTGATTAGCGCTATAGCCATTCACCGTAAGCTGGGGCACTTTGTCATAAAACTCATACATTTTGTTATCCACATACTTTTTCGTAGTAACGTCTGTAGACACTTGAGGATGTTTTACATGGGTTAACCGCTTTCCCTTAAAGTCATAATCTCCCTGTTTTGTGCGTGGCACTACTGACCTATCCACATAGTGTTTATTAGCAGGATCTGTTTCTTGTTTAGGATCATGTATGGGGACAGACCTAGCTATGGCCATCAACGCCCGTCCAAAGACATCCATCGTCAACCTATTGTACCAGTCTACTGTTTCTATGACAAGGCTTGGTGTCCTGTATATAGACAACCTGCTAGCCTGTCTTAAGCCTTAGTTGAAATGAAGATTATTAAGCAGCAAGAGTCATTCCCCGTGGGGGACATGGTTTCCCATCTCTGTCCCACATCACGTGAACAACGCCATGGTTCACTGTTTCCATCTTCCATTCGCTGCATCATTGTGGGGCCTTCCGGCTGTGGAAAGACTAATCTTTTGCTAACGCTCATCACAGCGCCCAATGGTCTGCGTTTTCAAAATATTTATATTTTTGAAAAATCTCTCTACCAACCCCTCTACGTGTTTCTGGATCAAGTCATGTCTGGATTACAAAAAGAGAATATGGGTTATTTCACATTTTCCATGCAAGAAAATGTGATTTCACCGGATGAGGTAAAGCCCGATTCACTCATGATTTTCGATGAAGTATCCACTGAACGTCAAGGCATCATTCAAAGCTATTTCAGCATGGGTCGACACAAACAAATCGATTGCTCCTATCTTGGACAAACGTATTCAAAAATGTCCAAACAGTTGATTCGTGACAATGCCAATGTCATTGTTTTATTTCGCCAGGACGAGAGGAACAGTCGTCACATTTATAATGAACATGTGAATCCGGATATGACCTTTCAAATGTTTACAGAATTGTGTGCCAAGTGCTGGAACACTCAACGTCATGCCTGTTTAGTGATTGACAAAGAAAGTGAACTCAACCAAGGACGGTATCGCTTAGGGTTTGATCATTTTATTGCTATTTAAGGCCCTGTCTCATTCCCCGGCAAGTCATTTGTCAAGACACCATGGCGTTAGCAGAGAGTCAATTGAAAAAGCATATTATTAGAGCAAAAAATACTATTCGCCAAAAGTTTCGTCAATTGAAACAATCAAGTGCAAATCATGCTTCGTTTATTCAACAACATTTAGCACCTCCACTAAAAGCCATGTTGAAACCCTCTTTCAAGCCATCTGAAACGCTACCCACCGTTTCACAAGCCCCTCAGACGCTGCACGAGGACCCTGAGGAAGAGGAACAGGAAGATTTGACTAGTGTTAGCGAAGTTGAGGATGACGAGGAACATGTGTTTACGCCTCAAAAAAAGGTCGCACCCCTTGCAGAGTTTTTGAGAAAAAGAAATCCTTGGCCATGGTCGAAACACCTTGCCCATCCAGAGCGTCTCCGTTTTCACAACTCTTGGCCACCCCTCAACATAAAGCTCAACTGAAAACCATTTTAATAAAATATTATGGATCAACATTGGAACCCTATTTCACCGATCTATTTATTGGAAACACAGATACCACGTATGGTTTTCGCTATGAGGATGATAGTTTTAAAATTGGCGATTCATCCATTAAATTTGCACGTACTAAAGCTGTCATTAAAAACATCAACTATAAATTAACGCCAGGACTGTTAAAGCTGCTCTTTTCTCGGACTCCCTCTTCCCATGATTATACACCAGAGGATCTTGACAAATCAAAATCCATTTTATTGGATACCCATGCCCACAAAAGACAGTATGATCCCGCACAACAAGTAAATGCCAATATATCTCAAAAATATAAAACCATCATTGCAAAAATGTTTACCACCAGTCAAAGTACTCGTCGTAAAGCATCCGCTTCGGGAGTGACATTTAAACCATTAAAACCCCTTGTGGATGTTACCTACTGGCACAATCCCAATAAGCTCGTCCAGCGGCTACAGTTGTTGCATGCTTCACGTCAAGCTGGCCATACCGGTCACGATTGGGAAATTCAAGAAATTGAACAAGAACTTCTAAATGCCAAAATTATTGTTTAAGCCCTCACCCATTAAAATGGGTATTGCTCACGAGTTGCATCGCCCAGCTAGGCGTCACTATCCGCGACTCAAGGTGTGGATGAACTTTGGCAGGCTGACTTGGTTGAAATGATACCCTATGCTGGTGTTAACGACGGTGTACGCTATATGTTGACCGTCATTGATGTGTATTCCAAAATGGCTTTTGTTGAACCTGTGCGTCGCAAGTTTGGTCCACTAGTTACCAAGGCCTTTCAACATATTATTCAACACTCCAAATGTCAACCTCAGCTGCTACAAACTGACCAGGGGAAAGAATTTTTCAACAAGGATTTCTCCAGTTTTCTCAAATCTAAGGATATTCACCATTACACCACGTACAGCAATCTCAAAGCCAGTGTGGTCGAGCGGTTCAACTGAACATTGAAAACCCATATGTGGAAAGCGTTTACCGCTCAAGGCACGTATCGCTGGTTGGACATGTTACCAGAGCTAGTATCACGTTACAATGACACCAAACATAGAACGATTGGGACCAAGCCACTCCTCGTGACTAAAAATATTCAGCGATTGGATAAACTGTTTAACCCGATAAAAACAGCCGATCCTAAACGTCACAGACTGAAAATTGGGGATTTTGTTCGTGTGAGCAAATTTAAGTCTGCCTTCAATAAGGGCTACACGCCTCTGTGGGGGACTGAACTATTTCGAATTCGTCAAGTCAACTTGGACAGTCCAGTCACCTATTTACTCAAGGGCCCCAACCGTCAACCCATAAAAGGTAGATTTTATCTCCATGAACTTCAGAAAACAGTATTTCCTCAGCATTATCTTGTGGAAAAAGTGTTGAAACAAAAAGGAAATAAACTATATATCAAATGGTATATATCACCCGTGTTCTCTCATACATACCCCCCCCCCCTCCCCCCCCCCCCCCTCCACATTCCACCACTGCTGTTCGCAGCTCTTGCCTATCTATTGGTTGTGACATCATTCCCACAAGTTGCATCATACTTTTGTTACTGATTCAGCGATTCCCGCGCTTTGAATATTCTGTTATCGGACACGTGGACAGATAACGTTCCAGATGAACACCTGTGTTGGATCATATTACACGTCAACTTGCATTGTGTCACGTACGAAGCAAAACAGGATGTGACTTGTTAACAGTTATCGTGCACGTGGACAGCCAACGCCCAAGGTGAATACCTGTGCCAGATCAAATTTCACATGAACTTGCATTTTGTCACGTACGAAGCAAACAGGATGTAACTTGTTTAGCGTACATGTGGTTTCACATATGTTCACATGCATTTCGCTCTTCCCTGCCACCACGGTGGTCAGATTATTTCACCTTCAAGCGTCTTTGTCATTTTCCATTGCACCTGTTGTCAAGTCAGATCAGCGCCTTCCAATAAGCTCAAATGACATTCACCTCCTGCAAGTTTGTTTTCTCTACTCGCTTCGACCAACATAGAACCAAGTTCTCATCACCGTTTACACGTCAAAGATCCCCTTCGAGGGTAAAATGTGTGAAGAAAACGAACCCTCGCTCTGTCATACATCGACCCGCCGAAATAGCGATTGTTCTATTAAGCATGGTCCTTGTGGTTAGCGACAGGTTCGTTGAAACACACACCCAGCAGTATCGTCTCTCTCAACCACCACGCTTCATAAACATTATAAACAGGTAAAGAGGAAATTAATATTTTTTTTCAACAAAAGTGTCGTTAGGCCCTTTGTCAAAATTTCAAACAGGGGGCGTTAGCTCGAGTCCTAGGACACCTCGTACACGTCTCTAGCGTTCTGGGTTTGCGAGATAAAGCATAAAGTCTAAAATCATGGTTTTACCTCAACATGGTTTTTCATTCCTGCTCAACACGAACATCCTCGGCAAGAGGGCAACGCGATGAAAAAATGACACCTCGCACTTGTCTCTTAGGCTTAATGGTTCGTGAGTTATCAGCAAAAATCACAAACACTTGTTTACCCCAAAATCGTGTTTCCATTTTTTTTTAAATATGACGAGTGGTCCATAGCAAAGAGGACGTCAGCCCGAGTCCTTGGACCCCTCGTACACGCCTCTAGCATGATTGGTTCGCGAGATATAGCAAAACGTTTAAAATCACGGTTTTACCCCAAAACATTCTGTTTTCCTCATTCTCAAAAACTTTAACCTATTACCAAAATAAAGAGGGTTTCGAGACAAACCATTCGACACGTCATAGGACCAAATCCGACCATGCATTCGTGAGATATCGGAAAAAGTTTAAAATCATGGTTTTACCCCCCAAAAGCCTGTTTCCTTCAGTCTCAAAACTTGAACCATTTAATAACATATATAGGGCTTCGAGACAAGCGATTTGACACGTCACATGTCCAAATCCGACCTTGCGTTCGAGAGATATCGGCAAACTTCGTAGGAAAGTAGGCGAATATCTGGCTCTCTCCTCACCACCAAAACCCCTTCTTATCAATCATTTTTTTTTTCAAAGAGCTCGCCCTCTTACAAAAATCCCAAGTCGCATGCGTACAAAACAAAAACAAAAATGTTGATCCATAGCGTCATCCAACAAAACGCATGCGCTATATGAGCAACAACCTTTAAGTTCATTTTAGCAGCGCACCTTATACATGTCGCATTTGAAAAGAGACTTTCACTAAAAAATTACAATTTCACCCCCTAGTAGGGGTAGGTTTTATTTAGGGGTTGAAATGAGTGGTCCATTGGAAAGAGGGCGTCAACCCGAGTCCAACGACACCTCATTTGTCAACATCGGACCATGCGTTCGAGAGATATTGACTTTGCCCCTAAATGTATTGCGGGTTAGTATGTGACGTCAGAGGGAGTTTATCGATGTGGTGTAGGCTATTGGCAACTCCAGCTATCTGATATGACATCTAGCGGTAAAAATGAGAAACTTATCAAGTAGGGTACATTTGTCACGTGGTGACTGTTTGTATATGGTTTCTTGTATTGGTAAACAGATCGTGGTAAATTGTTCGTGTCTTTATACATAAGTAATAAGTTTTACTCGTTGATAGAGTGAAAAATGAGTAAAAGCAAAGTGTATTGCTCAGTTTACGGCTGTAAGTCGATGTATAAGAGGGCTGCGGATATACGTTTTCATCACTTTCCAAAAGATGCAAATAGCAATAGCCGAAATGTGATGATACCTAATAATACCTAATACCTAATAATAATACCTTTCCACCCCGGGAAGGATCTAACACTTGTCGAGGTAGACAGACAGAAGACCTGCGACGTAAAGCCAGCGAAGGTTATTCAGTTTAAAAACAGCTGTTACGATGGGCGCGCTGGTAAGATTGAAGTTACTTGAATAATTAATTAAATAATTAATTATTGGCTGCTTGGTAGGGAGAAGGGATGAGTTTAACTTGTATTAAAACTCGTGGGGCGACAGGAATTGCTTGATTTGGATGGTTAAAAGGTGGGTTTGGTGTTGAATATTTGAATGGTAGCGGAATCACTCATTCTACAGTGCCCACGGGGAGGCAAATTAGGCCTATATGACTCGTAGTGGAATAGCTCGAATATCGAAGAACTTAGCGATTACGAGGTGTAGGCATGGCGGAAAGATCATCAGTTTGACATCAATTCACGATATAAGTCGGAGCTTGGAACAGTGGCGTCTGGTTTGCGTGGATGCTAGTCTCGGAATGATAAAAGTAGCACAGCTTCGGTGTGTTATTTATTTGTTTATATACCGTATTTCTCTATTTGAATGTCCTCGGCGTTGACTCAGGATTGACATTTACATTATATTGCGCATAATAGTACCGAAATAATGTCCGAAGTGTAGCCCTGTGTACATTTGAATCAGCTGATCTACATCAACCATAAAAACTGATGCTTGTTAATATGCAAATGACACCAAAAATCCAGTGGAACACACAAATTAGATCACGTGTATCGCACAGTTATACATATATACAATTAAAAATAACACTGTCATTACTTTAGAGACCACATTTACTGATTATAACCGAAAAATAAAAAGTGTTCCATATCAAACGCGTGTTATTGAGTATTTTAAACCCTACTTATCCAGACCGACCGCAGCGCCCCAAGTGTTAGTTTGAGTTGCCAATATTATGAGGTGAAAGGGGTGAAAATTGGGGGTTGAGGGATTCTTAACGGAGCGTGTATCTCTTAAACGACATAGGCGAGAAGTTTGAAATTCAGCGAGAAAAAAAAAACGGGGAGGGGTGAAATTCCGGGGAAAGAAGTCCATCCACTAAGGAAGGATTTTTGGATATTCACCTATTACAATCGTATATGGCACCCGATTTTCAATTTCAACGCTCCATGTTGCCGTGATTGTCTTCCACTACAGGAAAAATCTATATAACTAATGTTATAACGGGATTCCAAATGTTATTGCGGGCGAAGCCCCGGTAACAGCTAGTGATGAATAAAATAATAAAGCCTTCATAAACAGCACAAAAAAATATCAAAGGAAAGGCTGTAAATTGATCAGAGTTGGCGGCAACTACTGTGTAGCTCTCTCCATTGGGGATAATATCAATGCTGAAGAACTTGAATGAACATCAGTTTGGCAGATAACTACCAAACAAATAGGGATTATGTTTGATCTGATGAGCGGTGGTTCTAAAACTTGTCCCGAGCACAGCTGATCATTCTAAGCCCCCCTTTCTTATCTCCGACAAAAATGGGCATTTGTTGTAATTGGTTTAACAGGTCTTGTTACCGGATACAGAATAGACATTCACTGTGAGAACATGTTCAAACATTTCTGAAGGTCGAATGGCATGCTAGTACACTATCGTGGAGGTTATTATTTTTGTCATGTGGCCTTCTGCGAGGCCGAGTGCAGGTCTTTCTAGTCGACGCCCGTGGGCGACCTGCGCGTCGGGATGAGAGATGCAATGGATGAAGATGAATGAAACTGGGCAAGGATGTGGAAGGAAGCGGCCGTGGCCTGTCAGAAGGTACCGTCCCAGCATTTGCCTGGTGCTGAAAATGGAGAAACCACGGAAAACCATTTCAAGGACGGCCGACGGAGGGGCTCGAACCCACGCGTCTGCCGAGTCAGCCGCGAGCTTGGCCCCATGGCCTAACGCTGGGCTTTAGCCAGCGTAGCCACTGCTGTCGGTTGAGGTTAAATTATAAGTCGCAACGGTTAGCTTACTCTGTCCGGGAAAGCCATGTATCGCACAAACATTGAAAGACAGAATGTTGCTCTAGCTATTGTGCTTCAGGCCACACAGGGAAGCAAAAATTCTAACCCTCATGCTACTGGCATTCCAAAATATAATGTAATATAGCCTAGTTTACTATAGGCAGACTCGGATTGTTAAAGCTACAAATAGCTGGTAATAATCGTTTTGGAGCATGGCGACAATCCTCACACCTTAACGTTGGTCTAGGGAATATTTAGAGTATTTCGGCCTCGTGAGGTAGTGTTGCGTCGACTTCCAGCTCGCTCTTGCAGTCGCGTGACTTACTTATCACACACGACTGCGTTGCGGAGTGTTTCTTCGATTGGAGTAAGTTTATTTTCACATCAATACCGTATCGCATTTAATTGATATAAGGCTATTACTGTCAGCACTATCTTGACAAGTGACACTTTCTCTTATGGAAATGTGTGCGTGACCAGGAAATACACATCACTCAAGATCGTGAGTTCGATTCGCGCAGAGGAAATCAGTGTCGCACGATGTCACATTTGGTGTTCAGACAAAATTAATTCATCCAAAGCCATACAATTCAAAAAGATGCCGAGGGGCACTGCAGTGCCTCTTTTCATTTAATTCGATTTCGTCCCTATGAATGTGTCAAAATGAGGTGGGCTTTTATGGCCAAGTAATTAAATTACAACAAATCGTCTAGGATTTGCGGGAATCTGTTGCGGCGTATTTCCACCTTGCATGACATTGGTTCGATCCCGTGTCTGTTTCTTCAGGCAGCTGTCCTCGTAGTTATTTATTACTTCTTTCTTCTTCACGTACTGAGTTGGGACCCGGAACACTTCTCGTATTCTCACATGGCCGTATTCTTTATCAACGATTATGACCTTAAAAGAATCCAAAGAACTTGAAAAAAAAAAAAAAGAAACAACTCAAAATTTATTCCACACATGCATCTGCCCCTTGTTCTTAGAGTTGAGCAGTAAATCCTAAAAGTTTATAATTAAATAATACCGGTGATGGTGAAGATATTTTGAGTTGAGGGGACATCTCCCTGGGAAGCATGGGATATCTTTTGCTTTCTAAGCGGCGTAACAAAGCGCACTCGTAGAAGCGTGAGACTATGGCAACAATAATGTATTTGGTTCTACAACACAATGATTTTCTTATTCCATTTTAATAAAAAAAAAATAGACTGGCTGCGTGACTCAGCGGTAACGTTCGTGCCTGCTGAACCCAAGATAGCGGGATCGAATCCCGGTGCATTCACTTGGCATTTGAGGAAGCGCAAATGCGAGGGATTTAGAAGTAGATTACTGGCACGTTAAAAATCCCCTTCGGGGCAAACTTCTGGCACCCCGGCGTCCTAAACCTGCAGTAGTTAAATTGGACGTAAAACCAATAACATTATTATTATAATCTCGTAACCTGCCGAGCCCTATCGCAGAGTGTAACTGGAGTGGACAGGGGTAACCAGACACATCCAGCACAACATGCACAGTCGTAATGCGGTAGAGGAAGGTTCTCGGTAGACATGGAAATACTCAGAAAATAAGAAATGGCTGTGTGCTGACAAATACTAATTATATGAGTATTCCCATTTTCCGTTACTAGCAGGAAGACCTCAGAAACCACCAGACTGAAGTGGACAGAGTCTGCTCCTAGCCGGAAAATGAAAGAAGACTCGTGTAAAGAGAAAGCGAGCCTCATGGTCGTTAGATGGCCAAAACGAGGAGGAGGAGGAGGAGGAGGAGTTCCTTTGTGCATACTTGTATACATGTAATTGTTGCAAGCCACTGCTTTGAGAATTATTACTTAAAGAACGGTATTGCGGGACATGATTGGTCATCAGCCTCGTATACTGTGGGTGTCCCGGGACTTGAAATAAGGCCTAGAATGAGTGAAAACCACACTCACAGTCAGTGCCGGAATAAAATCACCATTGCAGTCAGTCTTGACACATGGCTCGACGCGCTCGACTAAGATGAAGCTAGTTTTGCTAATGTTAGTTCACCCAGAATTGATAACCATAAAGTTACATTTTAACTTAATATATTGGCAAACTAATCACTTTCTTTCAAAATAAAAAAGACTTGCAAATTAGACAGCGTGCAAATTACTATTTTACATGCCTGTGGTATTGGGGTACCATTGAAATTCCGGTTCCAAATGTACTCGCTTCGATTCTCGGCTGTGCCAAGAAATTTAATTCTGGTCTGAGGGTTGGAAAGGACTCGTGAGGAAAAAAGCTTCGAGTCTCATCTCAGCTGCCCCGTGGCATTCCGTGATTTCCCTCTTCTAATGCAGGCCACGTCGATTACAAATACACAGTGACACAGGTTAGCATACGGATTTCACACGCGCCTTTGAGACCACAATCTCATATAATAGTTTTCCACTATTAAGATTTTTTGTGTATTAAAATCATTTTAGAAAGGGGCCGATAACCTAGATGTTAGGCCCCTTAAAACAACAATTATCATCATTTTAGAAGTGTTTATCTCTTGCCTGGCACCGCGGAGGTCCGGGTATGATTCCCGGCTCTGCCAAGAAATTTAATTCTGGTCTTAGGGCTGGAACGGGCTACACTCAGCCTCGTGAGGCAAATCTGAGAAGAGACCTGGAAGTGGTTTCCCGTGGTTTCCCCACTTCTACTCCAGGAAAATGCCGGGATGGTACCTTCCTACCCAAATCCTACCTCAGTTACAAATAGTCTACACACACTAGTACAGACATCACAGTGTCACACGGGGCTACATGACCACGATGTCGCCAAGCCCTAAAAGATTCAACATCATTATTTTAGAAGCTGATAATGACGTTTCATTCTTATAGAGATTTTTGTTTTCCAGTTTTCATGCCTACCTTTTCACCCCATCGAAATCTTCAGCCCGCAACCAGTCTTGGCAAAACCTGGAGTTTTATTTAAATTTCCTTTTCATTGACTTAGTTAAGTATGTCGCTTCAATCGCGTTCTTCTCTTTGAAACTTAGTGCATAATAGCTCTTGTTCTGTTCGCCTAAGTGTAGTTGTTGCCACATTGCTAACTTATACGAGATTGCTAAGACGATGATGATGATGATGATAATTGTTTTAAGGGGCCTAGCATCTAGATTTGCTAAGAAACGCTTTAGAGCACGAGCCTACTTAACATTGTTTGGGTATTTTTAAGCACGATACGTTCAATAATCTTGGCTTTTCATAAACCACAAAATTGTGTAAGTTTAGTTAAGTATCCTTTAACGAAACTAGTCATTTGCCCGTCAGTTTGCTTTCTACAGTAGAAAACGGTACGACGCGACGTAGCTTCACAAAAGCTGCCGGGTAAGCCACGGCCAGCGAGAAAGACAGGCCATGGCGCGTAAACCTAATCCTTCTGTGACGTAGGCAATGTAGTGCTTGTACGTTTAAGTTGAGAGCAATTCATAAGCAGCAGAAATGCGATATTTTATATCAATAATCTTGCAATGGACCCAGTTTAGATGTTCAGTGTGTTTTCAATCACGTAAATTATACTGTATATGTTTACAAAACTACGCCAGCTATAGATAACCTATTTACATGTTGAAGTTACTCGTAACAAAAATCCACTCGAACTAGGATTCGAGTGTTTGTTGTGTCTTTAATAGCTGCAACGAGTACAGTAAGTTGAGTTGTAGAGCCTGTGACCTTCGTTGTGAGTAACTTATGTGGACATGAGCAGTGACATGAGTATAATTAGATCACAGAAACTTATAGTGAAAGTATTACTTAGTTACTGTAGTTTGAAGGGGCGGCTCAGAAATTAATACGTTTATAGAAGAGATCTGCAGAATACACTCGACACCGACTAACGACTCATATCAATACCTTCTAAGAAGACAAGTGGTAAATGAATACCAGCATTTATACAGATTCAATGATGAAGACAAGATGACTACCACACTGGCAGTAAGACGAAGACCATACAATATTATGTTCGTGAATATCTTTCTATTACATAAACGTTTGATACATTTATGTATATCGTTAAACTATAAGAGTTTTATATGCATACATTGTCTGGCACTATTCATGGCTTTTCATAACCTTCCTGAGCCCTTTGTAACCATCAAGTAATTCCACATAATTAACAAGCAACCACCAGGGGAAGATATCATACTACTGAAAAGTATTACCTTGTGATCAACTACAACGATTAAAGATAAGTGATCTACTGGTTTTACTTAGAGTAATGAATAAATAAGTAAATTGTGGCTAAGTATTGGACTTCATATGATTGATCAGTGTAAGACTTGAGTTGTAATTACCAAGTATGTTTTGGGTCAATGCTCCTTACAACATGTATTATGATATGGGCTAAGTACTATGTTCTGATTCTGTGATTTCAGCATCTTGTAGACAATACGGTTTATGTTCCCGTCACACATAGCAGCACTACATTGTTGACGTCACGAAAGCGCACCAGGGCCAGTATTTCTCGTTGGCCGCGCGGGTAAGCGTAGTGACGTGACATCGAGCCATTACGCAGTATAATGAGCTGTCGAATCTCATTCTGTCCATTTCGTTCTACGCTATCAGTAAACTTGTGTGAAGCTAAATTTCTAGGTTAGATTTCGTTGGAATGCTCTATCAAAGTTCCAACGTTCTCCACTAGGTATCAGTGACATCTGGTAGCGAAAGTTGGAACTACTTGAAATTGAACGGAACTTGTATAAGGTGCGTTCGAAAAGTAACGAGCCGAAGGCTGGCATGCGCAAACCGGTGACTACATCGGCTAATCGTAGCGTGTGTAACGAGGTGTGATTCCGACCAGAGCGTGGAAGGTCACAGCCCGTCGCTAGAGGGCAAGCGTGCACGTCATGTGACGATACAAAGCGAGCAGCAGCATGCATCAATCGTCCAACGCTGCCAGTCGCATTGCAAACAGTGACATGGAAGCTTCAACCGAAGAGCAAAGAGGCGTTGTTCGGTTTCTGACAGCGGAAGGAGCAGGGGGAACGGACATTCATCGCCGAATGTCACAAGTGTACGACGAACACTGCATGTCCCTTGCAAGGATCAAGGCGTGGCACAAGCGCTTCAGCCGATGATGCCCGGTCTGGGGCACCCCCTGCATTACCGATGACTATTTCCAGCTGGTTGATGCACTCATTACCCAGGACCGCCGAGTGACAATGAACGCCATAGCCGCCGTGGTCGCTCCACGACAATGCACGACCTCATACGGCCAACACAGTCGCGGCACTCCTGCAGAAATTCAAATGGGAGGTTCTTGGCCACCCTCCATACAGTCCATACCTCTCTCCCTGTGATTACGCCATGTTTGGTCCCCTGAAAAGGGCTCTGCGGGGCCAACGATTCACCTCGGAACTGGTTCACATCGCAGCCCAGGGAATTTTATGAGACAGCCATTCACCGCCTCGTGTCCCAGTGGGACAAGTGCCTCAACAGCCAGGGCCAATACTTCTAAAATACAGGTACTGGTCTCTGTAATTATGCCCCCGGCTCGTTACTTTTTGAACGCACCTTATAGCTCACCCCATGGGTGAAGCAGCTACAGCCTCAGGCAAGCCGAACATGTCCTCGGACACTCACGGCACTAAATGATATATAAATAAATAAGCTATCACGAAACTGGCATGTCCATTACAGTGGGCTTCTCATATCGTGCGTGACTAAGTTATACCACAAGTAAAGACATCTTCAGACTCAGTGCGTTGGATGGAGCTCATGCTCGAATACGGACCCTGCGCCAAAGTGGAGAAAAGGAAACGAGGCCGACGCCGAAAGAACTTGACGAGAAACATTCAGAGAAGACGTCAGGACAGTTGGCGTCCCTACCGACAAATCTTGAGATGACCTGCTGCCCAATTACAGCTGTGCTAAAGAAATACACAAGCAAATTTGTGACCTCGAACATCCCTGATCGTCTTAGCATCCTCGAACTTAAATTGGTAGGCAAGTGGATTCTTCAAAGCAACCCCTATGTATTGCCCCAGCTGTTGAAAGTTACTGGCATTTAAACTCACTCTTTGACTGGAGTTGGCTGATCCAGCGAACCTCAAACTATGAGGATATTCATCAGAAGATACATCATTCGCATAATTACAATGGTCTTGGAACTTGAAATTTGTCAGGCTTAATGCGATTCAAGTTTATTTAGAAGCATATTGGAGGGGGAACGAAAGATCAAACGTGGTTTTCTCATCAAAAGCTGAAACAATTTGTTTAATCAAAGCCTAGCGTAGATAAGTCATAGGGCACGACTTCAGGGAGAACTGAAATTCTATTTCCGGTGCGGTCAATGATCATTCTGAGTGAGGTTTTCTCTTGTTTTACACTCTGATTGTGGAAAATGCTAGTCTCAGTTGTATCCCCAAATAATTGAATCGGTCATTGTTAAAATACACTAAGTCAATTCTTGTCGAAATTGCGATTTCCATGGATACGTATAGTATGAATGTCGACGTATTTAGCTATGTTAAAAGGAACTAAGCCTGCCCGTTCAGTATGCTGTATCACTACTAGCTGAATGTAACTTTCAATGTTAAAGAGATGTCATAGACTTAGTTCCAGACGTTTCTGCTTCTATTTGCCCACTACTGTATTGCTAGCATTGAAGTAATCTATAAATCTGTATATTTGTCATAAAAGTGAACTCTACTTTTTAAAGAACTGATTTATTGTTAAAGGGAACTAAGTCGTAAATTTCATTTTCTATTTTCTTCCTTTTTAAAAGGATAAATCCATTCAAATAAACCTCTCTAGAACAGTATTATTGCGGGCAATGACACGTGACAGCAACTATGCTTTACAATTAAGTGAGAGAAACAGTTTTGTCAATTAACTCAATTCTTACAAAAATGACTTAGTGCCTTCTGACAATGACCGATCCAATGACAGATAAATACACGGGCTGATCACAAAATGAAGACTCACCTGCCAATACATGGAGCAGCAGTCCCAGCACGACGCACGCGCCATCGCAGCTCATGGCTCACTGAATGACGACAGCGGGGCCATAAAACACACATATCAGTCATTTCAACATGTAATCTAGTGTCCGCCCTCCATTCAACCTGCGGATATTAACGACCACATTTCGCATCCAAAAGAAAACACTTACCCGGGGTTTACGGGATTATTTTATCATCTCATGAATACCAAATGGAATGTATCGATTTATTCCACCTAAAGTTAATAATAATAATAATAATTAAATTAATGTAGGTGGCTTCGGTGGCGTAGTTGGTAGCATGCTGAGCTTCTATGCCCAGAATCGCGGGTTCAAACCCGGCCAAAGTCGTAGGATTTTTAAGAGCGTTAAAAATCCCTCCGTATGCCTTCCTTCGGAGGGGAAGTAAAGTCAGCGGTCCCATGTTAGAGATTTATGGCATGTTAAAGAACCTTCCACTAATTACACCCGTGTGAAGCCATTATATATAGATTAAACATTCAACAAACGCTCTTAGGTTCCGACGTTCGTCGCCAGGAGCCGACTGCGGTGGCATCTGGTAATCGAGTTCTGAACTAGTTGACGGTGGCGTTCGGCGGCAAAAGTAGGAACTACTTGAAAAAATCCATTGTCTGCAGTCCTCACTCGAATTGAAAACAGATAACACACACTAATAGAGTCATCACAATCAACACCGGTTATCAAACAGATTCTACACACACCCAAGGTACACGAGGCTACATGACCGCGTTGTCGCAGCCCCTAAACTGAGGAACCAACCAACCAACCTAAATTAATGTAAAATTAATTACTTGAGCCAGTTTCAATCATATTATGATCTCCTACACCGTTATTATCACGTGAAATTACAATAATTGCGAGCAAAGTGTTATTTTAAAACAAAAATATATTAATTCTTAATAATCAAATGCAATATTAAAAGAATGTTGGAAAACAATGACATTTCGTTTAATTGTGTTTCAATGTAGCAATAACTATTATAATCACGTTCTTGATTAACATAACAGATGAAGCTATCCATTTCCCTCCCAATTTCCACCAGAAGACTGCAACACTTGTAATTGGGGAACACAACATCTATAAAGAGCCCCCATTTCCGCTGGAGAACACGACCTGTTGACCATCTTCATACAACATTATGCATAGCTGCATATGGACATAAGTTTTATCAAGAAACATTTTATATAACACAATACAATATAATTCTAGTTAAAGCAAACAATTGTAACAGCTGTATGTTATAAGGTACAAGCTGTACCCGGCATGCAATGCGTTGCAAGGCCAATCAAAGAAAGTTTTGGCGTTGTAATTTTGTTTCTTGAAGTGCTTTTGGATACACCATATGTTTTTTTCAATTTCCGTTACCTGCCTCTAAACTATCGTAAAATGGATTTACTAATTCAGAAAAATTCGTGGGAAGTGCACAACAACTCATCAAAGTTTCATCGCAATCGGATGAATGGTACATGATGGCATACGGAATTTTGTTTAAACGATTCGCACACTCATTTGCTGGATCTACTCGTGCGATATCTATTGTAAAATGGATTTACTAACCCATGAACCTTCCTTGGAGTATACATAACAACTCCCCAAAGTTTCATCGCAATCGGATGAAAGGTATATATGAACGCTTAGGGAATTTTGTTTAAACGATTCGCACACTCATTTGTTAAATCTACTCGTGCGATACATATTGTAAATGGCTTTACTAACCCATGAATTCCTTGGAGTATACATAACAACTCACCAAAGTTTCATCACAATCGGATGAATGGTTTATGAACTCATACGGAATTTTGTTTAAACAATTCGCACACTCATTTGTTGTATCTACTCGTGCGATACCTGTTGTAAAATGGATTTACTAACCCATGAACCTTCCTTGGAGTATACATAACAACTCACCAAAGTTTCATCGGATTCAAATGAATGGTTTATGAACGCATACGGAATTTAGTTTAAACGATTCCCGCACCGTCACTCATTTGTTGAATCTACTCGTGCGATACGTATTGTAAAATGGATTTACTAAGCCAGAAACCTTCCCTGGAATGCACACAACAACTCACCTAGTTTCATGGCAATCGGATGAATGGTATATCACGTAACAATCATTTTTATATAGAGAGATTTTTCAAGGTATTACAGGAATTGTTTAATCTATAGACCAATTGTATTTTATGTTTGAACTCTTTTCCTTGACATAGTAATATTTTATTAACATTCTTTTATTATTGCATTTTATTATTACTTAGAATTAATATAGTTTTGTTGTGCTTTTTAAAATAACGCTTTGCTGGCAATTATTGTAATCTCGCTTGATGATAACGATAATATGGTTGAAACTGGTCCGATTTATACCATTCACGTGATTCAATCGCCAATAAGGAAAATTAAGTTCTTATCTTTACGTAGAAGCCGATTATTAGTGCTCAAATTCAAAACTAATTCTGGGAAATCTTTCGTCATTGGCAGAGAAGAATTATCTATTTGTTTTCAAAATCATCTGAATTTGTGAGTACTCCAGTTATATTACTGTTCATATTCAAGAGTAATTCTAGGAAATTGGCAGAGAGGAAACTATCTCTTTGTTTTGAAAATCATCTATGCAGAAATATTCGAGTATTTATCATCAAACTACACATAAAATTAATTTTGGAATATATATTATTTCATTCCTCATTAAATTTAACAATTTAACATTTCCGCCTTCTTCTCATTCACAATTCACGTTGTCTGTCTGATGAGCAAGGAACCATGCTGGTGCCCCTTGATGATGACATCGCTATTAATTCACAAGTTTGTTGGTACGACAGTTATCACCGTGTCAATGATTGTTATTCTCACCTCCTGATCCAAATTTTATACATTTTCCCCAATAAACCAAATTTTTAATTGTATTCTTCTCGAGAAGCGAATTTTGAATGTGTTAGTTCACAATATTCCTCAGTCCGCAGTTGTACTTATGTATCTTATTAAACCCCGGAATTCCGCGAGCGGAAGGCTGTAAACGGAATAACCCTACAATCAACACAGTGAAGGACCAATCAAGACGTCGTTTGCTATCGCCCGTGTACCGTGTCAAAGAGACGGAGAATCTGCGACGAACACGGTCACATTCAATACCAAGACTACATATTCACTCTTTGAATAATGTTGTGTGGCAAAAACAAGAGTTGTTCATGGTTGTTCGAGGAGGCTGTTGAATACGATTGGAAAGGATGGAACCTCAAGTTAACAAGAAACAGAATGTTAACAATGGAAACGTTCGAACGTTTCACTTTCCGTTTGCCACATACCGCGTGCATGGAAAAGAGGGGCCAGCCATCACACGGCCCTGTGGTGGAATAAAATGACTTCCATTGTGGGAAGTGTGGCGGTACCAAATCAGCGCGAGAAGTGCGGTGTAAAGTAAGACTTAACCTACAAAACCATGCCTAACCCCAGACCACGTTGCTTGTAGTCTAACCCAGTAGCGACCAATAGCTTCATGCGATTTGCTGACTGGCTTTAGGGGTGTGTGGTAATTTATTTATGTCATACGTCATAAACTGTTGCATTGATATTGATTCATTTAGGCCTTTGCAACATCGTGGACATGTTGTCTCTTGTACTTAGGATGTGTGGACTCTATAACCTGTGTCATTGCAATGGCTGTGTGTATATTTGTAATTGAAGCAAGGATTTTGAAGAAGGTGGCCGTAGTTTTAAGCTAGGGGTGAAACAGCGAGGTAATCTGCCCCACTCGGCATTTTCCTGGAGTAGAGGTTAGAAAACACGGAAAACCACTTCAAGGACAGCTGAGGTGGGACTCGAACCGTCTCTTCTCAGATTTGCCTCACGAGTCTAGACGCGCCACGTTCCAACCCTCAGACCAGAATTAAATATCTTGGCAGAGACAGGAATCAAACATAGGACCTTTGGATCCGCAGTCTCAAAATGCGGAACATACTGTTAAATGGTAGAGTTTTCATTTTACCATTAAGAATGCTATTTGAGAACACCTAATACCACATCCTCTTAGAAACAGATGATCATCTTATTTCATTTCTTTGACTGATAAGCCTCTTGAGAATAGTCCATATTAAAAGCTCTAACAAATACTGGATTTGAGTTGCAAGGAAATTTAATTTCCACTATACCAGTGTATACAAGACACAAGGCTTCCCTTACCAACATTTGCATATCAAAAGTAGATATAGGTTATTGTAATTTGAAAGATGACTCACCAAATTGTCCAGCTTGCAGTTTCCATTTACATTTCTCCTTACGAAGATATTCTTATAGAATGTATTTACGTCCAACAAATTAGACACTGGTTCACCATTTTCAGTTGGGGCCTTCTCTAACCATAAATGTCAAAACGCACACGACTATTGGCGCTTAAACTTCGAAATCATCCCGGTGTATATTTCTTAATCACTTATCCATTATACTCAGACCGAGTTAGATCTTGTCTGAGTAAATGTAAAAATGGGAAATCTTTACGAGCCTTACAGAAGTCGCATATGATGTGTAACATCTGACATAGAATATATCTCACGTGAAATTGTTGATACACCGGTATTTTACATAATATTATTGGCACAAATATTAATCTATTGTAAAAGGGAGTGTTTTAAAGATAGTGTAGTTCATAATACGGAACTCATTTTATTAGAGATTTGTAGCTTCCACCAGCACTAGCCTAAATAAAGAATACGATATGGATCAACTAGATTAATAGACTCGACACCGCTCATATCCTTAAATTCCTTATAAATAGGACAACTTGCGAGTAAATGCAATGAGCACAGCAGTAGATCATGAAAGGCTTGCCCAGCTCCCGGACCTCTTGATTCACAGACCATCACGTAATTTCATATGGATTCTGTTAAAATGAGTCATATTGATATGATCAGCAGCAGAGTATCAAGAAGGCAGTGCGAGAATAGAAATATCAAGTAGGCAGTGAATAAAAAAGAGAGTCTTGGAATTGTTATGTATTATTAGTGTGCAAATAAAAAAGATTTGTGTGTGTTGATGAATGTCCAGGAGGGATACGATCCAACTGGCAGTGCGTCTTACACACTTCCGTCCGATCCACTTCCGTCCGATCCACTTCCGTCCCATTTTTCAAAATCATTTCCACAAAATATCCAGCAACCGAGTGGAAAGATACACATCAAAAGTGGCAGCCAGAAACAACATAAGGAAGCTAACAGGCACAACATGGGGAGCAATGTAAGAACCTCTTCCCTTGCACTGTGTTACTTTGCCGGGGAATATGCAAGCGCAGTTTGGTTTAAATCTAGTCACACTAAAAATAGTAGAAGCTGGATGCTTAAAGCCCACTCCTCTGGACAAGCTCTACAGCCTTGCTGGTAGAAAGGTAGCGGAGGCGCACATTTCTCAATCACACCCTTTATATGGATACCAACCAGCTAACCTACGACTAATTACGATGATAATTGTTGTTTTAAGGGGCCTAACATCTAGGTTATCGGCCCCTAATGATCTCGGTGATAGCGAAAATGACAATGAAATGGAAACCAGAACAAAAATCAAGTGAGACGGAAAATACTTACAAAAATGAACTCAGATTGAAACTACTCACAAAATGGAGAGCGGTAATACTTAAAAAGGGGAATTTAGAACGAAAATACTCACAAAAGGAATAGATTGAAAAATACGCACAAAATGTAGGCTAGGTTCAAAATACGTACAAAATGCATTATAGAGTCGAAATACTTACAAAATGCAATTGAAATTCAAAATACCCACTAAAATGTCCTGCTCCTACATTGAAAGACTTAATAAAAAGCAATTTAGATTGTCAATCGTTACAAAATGATATTTAGGTTGAAAACACTCACGAAATGCAATTTAGATCGAAAAAACTTACAAAATGCAACGTAGATTAAAAAAATACCTACAAAATGTAGTGTAGATGCAAAGAAAAACCCTAAAGGGAATTTAGATACACGGGGAGCCAAGTAACAAAAACAGTGCGGGAATCTTAAAGAGAAAAGGGTCGGAAAAGAACAAGAGTTGACCAAGGGAGGTCGACAGGAAAGAAGACGGAGAGGAGTGGAAGTGGAAGCAATGCCGGACTCAGCTGGGGTCCCGTGGTCGCCAACTCACGCCCTACTAGATGTGAGCCCATGGGGGAAAACCCACGACTGAAATCAAGGCAAAGCTTCCTAAGAACAACAGCAATCCCGAACTGATCTATGGCGCGCAAGGTTTAACAGCCCTGAGGGTTGAAAAGTTACCCACGGGCTACACAGAGAAATGGATCACATGGAGATCGCTCAACAGACTACGGTCAGGAGTTACTAAATGCAAGAGAAATTTAATGAAATGGGGTTTCAATGTGGAGTCGCTGCTGTGTCATCAATGAAACTACTTATGATCTCAAGAAATGGAAGATTTGTGTCATCTGAGCCGTAGATTGGACTGACATACACATTGCGAAGAAATTTAATTCTGGGGTGAAGGCTGGAACGGGGTGCACTTAGCCTCATGAGGAGGGTTCGATGTCCACATCAGCCGTCCTGGAAGTGGTTTTCTGTGGTTTCCCACCTCTGCTGCAGGCAAATGCTGGAATGGTACTGCACCCGTATCTACGTGGTCTTACCTGTTGAAATCCGATGGAACTGCTGGATCGTAGAATCTGGAAGCGCCCGGCTGAAATGCCCCTAAAATTCTACCAACTAGGATCAACCAGGGATAAGGATACCTCTCTTATAAAGAATGCGATAGGAAGATGCCAGTGGTCGATAAAATAAAAACGAAAAATAACTCAAAGTGAGCTAACGAGACTCTAAAAATGACTAAATTAATCTCGAGCGTGGCGCTAGGCATTCTAAAAACTGACCCACTGGTCCTCGTAGCGCATCCTATTTCTAGTATAAATGACCAAGACATCCGAAGTATTTAAAATTGACCAACAGTTTATTAATGTAAAGACTGTTGCATGGTGGACTATCTCTCCACTAAACAAAATAATTCACCTCTACTGAAGCGTAGAAATCTCGAGCATCGAAATATATTCAAAAATGCTCTCAAAATACAGCATCCTAATCGCATGTGAAAAAAAAAACAGTTTCAAAAATATTTAAACATTATTATATACACTCGCTACATATTTAAATGATCCTCAAAGTTTATGATATTATTTACATTTATACATTATTGTACACGTTCAAATTCTTCATCAGTAATAAATTCGATTCCATCAATTAGCATTCCATAGTATTAGTTAATTAGGGCATGCTCGACGAATGGTTAAGTTTATCGAACGCATTATCATTAAAAAAATGTTAACAACATTTTAAATCACATAGTTATTCATGGTATTATTATTATCTCTAAAGCTTTTAGTGGTTATTATTACAGGATTATATGAATATTATTACTCGTCTTTCCAATTAACCTTTCTCCAAAACAAATGTTATTAATTTGAACAATCCATTCTAGAACAATTATCATAGTGCTATTTCACTTAAATGTTGGATGTATTAACCTCATACTAGCCTTCTAGTATTAATATTCGTGACTATACTGCACGCTCAAAATATACACATAATTGTATTCAGACATAGCTCAATAGGTAATTCATACTGGACAGAAAAATGACGTAGATCATCCATTGATGTCTAATACCTCATTATAACAATCAAATTCGCAAATACACGTTGCTTCATTCATAGATAAGCTCTCCATAGCTTGTAAACATTTTTCCAAATATCATTAAGTTCAATTAAGCTTTAACATAAAAGTCATGAAATATCGTGCATCAAATTAACATAAGTTAAAGTATCATGGCCAATTTTTATCAGAACTAAGGCAAATTAATCAGCTTGTTTAAATAACAGTGCTTGAGAATTTTTGATATTATCATTTCGCTTTTTAATGAAAATATTTTATACAATCATTTTACAATAGTAATTTATTTCTCATTATAATCTCATGTTCATAACTATATCTTTCAAGAAATTGTGGATAGATCACTGTAAAAAGAACGATTCAGCTCCACTAGACAAAAACTCGACTGGAGATCCTCACCCAAAGAAACACGAAAGATTCTTAAGAAGGTACACGAAAACTATTAGAATCCAACGCTTAACCAGGATGGAGTTCAACAAACGAATCATGAACAAAATGAAACTGAACGATCTAATAGTGTCTAAGAACACTCCAAAAAGAAAAATCTCAAGAGCTGTAGATTACCAAAATCAATCCAAAAATTGCAAATATCTGCTCTATAAATCATTATGTTTTCATATTTATACTGCACTTGATGAAAAATAGACCCGCACGTCTATTAGAGAAACTCGCATGAAATGCATAAGTGTTCAAGTTCAAATTCGAAATTCGTAGAAATGTCTATTCAAATAATCTTCAAGTATACGTAGCGTATTGGTCATCTGCTTGCTAACTACTATTCTTATGTAAAGTTATCGTAGTCTTCTCTCTACTCTTCATATTAATCTTCTCAACAAGTTATATAATTCCATTAAATGCTCAGATATAGAAAGAAAAGAAGTGAATTAATGCATAAAAAATAGCATTAAAATATTAATGTTAACTACAAAAATGAAATACACTATAACACAGAAGCGATTGAGAATCGGGTCTAACCCTGGAGTGTATTTTCTAACTACTAAGAAAAATTGGTGAAAAGGAACACTCTATGTCTAATTCATACTGTCTACTATGAAAATGGGAGGTCAGCTACCTTGTACGTTGCCATCTGGTTGAAATATGAGTATGCGAGAAACACACTGTCCTCGTTCTGGAACTGAACCCTCGTTCGTCAGGTCGCGTAGTCCTCGATACGACTGGATCTTGTAAAGAACCGAACCCGAGTTCGAACGTTTGAAAAGTAAAAAAACAGCTTTTCGCGAAACAAGTTCATCGCTCTCACACGTTCCCAAGATATAGCTGGAGCTTATTCGTAGTATGCCATTGTATTTCACGCAGTTACAGTATGAATGTATAATAAACATCTCCAAGACGTCTTCCACCTCTTCTTAAAGAGTTTTCTGCTGTTATAATAATCCATGTTTGGTTTTGGTGATCATCCTAAGTAGTCAATTCCACTATTGCATCGCATTCCTGCTTTCCATTTTAGCCCATACGTGACATAGCCATGTCTTGGTGAAGTCTCCGTTCAATCAACTTCTGTTCTGAAGTCATAATGATAATATGCTTGTATACTGTAAACTGTACTGTTGTAGAATAAAGTCTTGTACTGGCATATAAAATATCACACAAGTCCTGGTGAATACAAAGTTCACTGCTCCTGATGATGAAGTTTAACACAGTCTTCAGCTATAATAAGCTAAGATATAAAAATTTGCGGTACGAACTGTCTAACTTTAAGTAGAAATACACGTCCGCGTTATTCGCGCACGATATGAGTGTCGTACTCTCAGCGAAGTATATTGCAAACTCGTGTCTCTGCCTGGACAGATCTTTGCTTACTGCTCTGCGAAACCCATAGTGCAGTTCGTTCAGGAACGATATTGACTATCGATATCGACACTGGATCATGTTCGATAATATTCTGATATTTTGTTATCTGCATTTATATATGTGTGAAACCCCACCAACCTGGACCCATTATTTTGGGCGGCCAGGCTCTGCCTGTCACAAGTCAGGACAAAGGAGGAGTGATAGAGGAGTAACACCTCTTAGAAAAAACCTTGGGCCAGCTGACCCGGCTGGTAGTACCATGTAAGGGTCCCTTGCCAGGGTTACGGTGAAGACCTCAACGGCAGCTACAGTGGAGGGGATATTCTCTGGTACAGTGTAGATGGCGGAAGGGGCAGCCCAGTGCTCGGGATTAATTGAGTACGAGGTATCGTCCTCACTTGAGGGCAGATATCAGCTGTAGCGTCTGATCCGGAGTGGGCGGCTACAAACGGCGTCTGTACCCCATGTTAGGGGCGGCCGAATTATATGCTGGCAGTAGCGTTAAAATGCCCGAAGACAGGCCCGGCCGACAGGCCGGTCGGTTTATCACCGTCGCAACTCGTGGATCAATGGCACAAGTTGAATTATCGGAAAATGCTAGGGCGTCCCCCGCAAGCGACGCGCGATGGTCTCGCCCGGCCAACGTGAGAAGAGAGCAAGGGCTACCAATTCAAGGACGAAATTGGTTAAAGAAGCGAGTCCAAAATAAACCATTGCGTATTGCTTCCTGGAACATTGGGACATTGACAGGTCGCAGTCGCGAATTGGCAGCAATCCTAATATCCCGTTGCGTAGATCTGGCTTGTCTACAAGAGACACGGTGGAAAGGGCAGAAATCTAGAGATATTGGAGAAGGGTATAAGTTGATCTATCATGGTACGACTAATAGCCAGGGAGTCGCTATTGTAGTGAATGAAAAACTTCACAACCAAGTATCAGCTGTACATCGTTACTCCGATCGTCTCATGTCAGCAGTTATCGACACCCCAACTCGCCGTATACATATATTTTCAGCGTATGCCCCACAGACAGGCTGTGATGAGACAGCTAAAGACACATTCTGGAACGAACTTCAAGATGCCGTTACAACGTGCTTTTTGGAGATCTTAATGGACAGGTTGGCAGTACCAGCGAGGGGTATGAATGCCATGGAAATTTTGGCTATGATCTCAGAAATGAAGACGGGAACAGGATCCTTGAATTTGCTGAAGCGATCTAATTATCACTAACACCTTCTTTAAGAAACGCAAATCACACTTGATCACCTACACTAGCGGAGGGCACAATACTCAGATTGACTATGTACTACTTCGTAGGAGAGATTTCCCAATTGTCATAGACACTAAGGTCATACCATCTGAATGTTTAGCCCCTCAACATAAACTGCTAGTTACCGATCTTAGAATGAAAGGTTACATAAGGAAACCCTTTGTGAAAGGTCATGCCAAAATCAAATGGTGGAAGCTACAAGACCATAAAGTGGCATTCTGTGAGAAGATTGTGTTCTCTCCAGTTGATTCTGTAAATACGGATTATACTTGGGCATCATTCAACAATTGCGTAACTAGTATAGCTCAATCTGAGCTTGGTGTAACACAGTCCGGCACACGTAGAATTGATAAACAGACGTGGTTGTGGACAGACAAGGTACAGGAAATGGTGCATGAAAAAAAAGCAGCTTTTAAACAGTAGCGAACATCACCGACTGAGGAGAATCTTCTGAAATACAAAGCCACCAAGAAGGAGGCAAAAAGAGCAGTTGCTGAGGCTAAAGTAGATCACTACAAACATTTATATGATCAACTGACAACTAAAGACGGAGACAAAATTATCTACCGACTAGCTCGAGCACGGTGTAGAGCAGGTCAGGATATAGAACACTATGTGTGTGAAGGATAAGAATGGTCGACGACTTCACGATAGCAAGATGATTCTGCACCGTTGGCGAGAGTATTTTAGTGAAGTATTCAACACTGAATTCCCTCACCCACAAATACCAGACAACAATGTTACACCTGGACCAGTACCTTGTATCACTGAAGATGAAGTCAAAGTTGCCATTCGTAGCATGAAAAATGGAAAGGCCCCAGGGCTAGATGACCTTCCTGCAGACATCTGGAAAATTGAGGAACTTACTGACAACGCGACCACCTGGCTGACTGAGTTCTTCAATTCAATTATTCTCTGTGGTCAAATACCTACAGATTGGTCAACTAGTATCACACTACCTATCTTTAAGGGTAAGGGTGACCCAGCTGAATGTACCAATTACCGTCCAATTAGACTTCTCTCCCACACTATGAAAATATTCGAACGTATCCTAGACAATAGGCTGAGGAACATCGTACAGCTCTCAGCAAATCAATGTGGGTTTGTCAAGGGATGTGGCACGATAGACGCAATCTTTGCTGTGCGCCAGATGATGGAGAAATTCCGAGAGAAGATGAGGCCACTACATCTTGCTTTCCTTGACCTCGAGAAGGCATTTGATCGAGTATCACAACAGATGATTTGGTACGCTCTCCGAGATCATCAAGTTCCAGAAATGTATATGAACTGGATAAAAATGCTGTACAACAACACCAAAAGCCAAGTGCGATGCCCTGCAGGACTGACTGACAGCTTCCCTGCTCTTTGTTATCGTCATGAAATCCATAACGCGAGACCTGCAGAAGTGTGTCCCATGGACATGATGATGTGATGCTTGCGGCAGACTCCAGGAAGGATCTTGAAACCCAAGTGCAGACATGGCATGATCGTCTGCAAGGATTTGGTCTTCGTTAGAACATCCACAAGACTGAATACCTCGAAACGATTCCATCCCCTGGAACTATAGGTATTAATGGAGCTCCTCTTACCAAAGAAAATACATTCCGATACCTAGGCTCACGATTGAATGGCGACAGCTCTGTGAATGAAGATGTGCGAGCACGAATCAATGCGACTTGGATGCGATTCGGGGATGTCACCGGTGTTCTTTGTGATAAGAAGATGCCTATCCGCTTAAAATCAAAGATATACCGCACAATGGTGAGACCATTTGCATTATATGGTACCGAGTGTTGGTCAGCACCTAGAAGTGCTGAGCACTCTCTTCATGTCATGGAAATGCGGATGCTGCGAAGATCATTAGACATTTCTCTGCTCGACCATATCCCCAACACAACGATTCGACATACAGCTGGCGTGGCTCCAATCAATGAGAAAACGCAGGAATGGAGACTCCGTTGGTATGGACACGTTGTCCGTGCACCACAAAGTTCAGTCATCGGCTCGGCCTACCATCTAACGGTCGACGGCCAGAGACAGCGTGGGAGACCAAAATTGCGGTGGCTCGACACCATTAACGCCGATTTACGATCAAGAAACTTGAAATCACGCGAAGCATTAGATCGCAAGAAATGGCGTGCATTGATCCAAAAAGCGGACCCCGTTCCTACGGGATGACACTAAGAAGAAGAAGAAGATTTATATATGTGTGAAATACACTCAAGTTTCCTCTTCTTTAAACATAATGCGTTTGTCAATTACTATTCTGTTTCATGGCTACTATATCAAAGTATATCATGTTGCATCAGATAGACGTTACTGCTGTCTTCATTTTGTAGAGCTCCCTTGTACTAAAATAAAGCACGTGCTCCAGGCTGTATGGCGTGCTGCCTATCTGCTCCTAACCTCGCCACGGAGTATCCCTGCGCTGTGTGCCGTGTAAGTAGCGCCTCAGGAATGCACCTAAGTACACACCTGTCCAACATAGATCCAACTCAATACAAAATACGGTCTCAGTACCTAATGTGAGAATACGGCTGCTTCCTATTCAAATTCTGGAAGTGGTTTCCCGTGGTTTCCCCAAATCTACTCCAGGCAAATGCTAGGATGGTTCTTAACCCAGGCCATGGCCTTCTCCCAATCCAATCCCCAATTTTCAAGCACACTAATTCAGCCATAACAATTACATAGGTTATCACACAAATACATGGGGCTATTAGACCACGATGTAGCCCCTAATATAAGCAACAACAATGTATATTTGCGTTCTTGTAGCTCCATTTAGAAGTATTTGCATTTTTTTAATATTGTCTTTTTTTTTTTGCTTTATTTGTGTCTGTCCCACCAGGGCCTCACATCTAGTGGAACGTGGGTTGGCGACCACGGGACCCCAGCTGCGTCCGGTATTGCTTCCACTTACTTTTGCTGGGCTCCTCTCCGTCTTCTTTCCTGTCGACCACTCTTGGTTCTCTTCCGACCCCGATGGTGTTAGGGTATCCTAATTCTAGGGAGTCTTTCACTTTCCCGCCTTAGTTGGCCCTTGTCTCATCTTTCTTGATACCCTCATTCTTCGAGGGGTTAGCCTTCTTTTTCTTTTCATGTTATCTCCTGCCTTCTGCTCAAGGCCCACAAGGAGGCAGGGTGTGTGTAGCCCCACCACTTCTGGTGCACCTTGGATAGCGCTACGTTGCACAGTGGGTCAAAATCGAAATCTAGGAGGACAAAATAATTTTACGTTTTAATCATGAATTTAGAGTGAAAGCAACGTATATAATTTAATTACTTCATGCTAAACATTAGTTAAGACCTTTTTTAAGCTACGTCTACACATGCAAGAACTTGTCTATGACTAGGAGTTGGATAGAGCATTCAGTTATCTCTTCAGAACAATTGTCTACCCCTAATTTACTTTTAACAAAGTCACAAAGTTCCACTTTTGTCATAATCGTCGAACCCTGTGCTTCAAACAGTTGTAAACGTGTGAGAACTGGTTGCGCGGCATCTTCTAAAACGTAAAATAACTAAGTAAGTTGCAATAAGATGCAAACAATCTTATAACAGGCGTAAGCTTCAAGACTTTATCTACATTTTAACATTAAGTAGAAAGTGACGCAGTGTGACGCGACGTACTAAAAATCTAACTGAAAATATAATTTTTAAATTAATAGTTAAATATTATATAATGCAAATATAGCTAAAATTACGTAACAATTACGCCCATTAATAACTGAAACACGTTACAAAGATCATACCTTCAGCTGCATGATCCATCTTAAAGCATCACACTAACCACAAAGACAACCAAACCACAGTCACTTACATTCACCCTCCAATTCAGACTGCTCGAACAATGGTGTCAGATTTACACTAAGATGCGTTTATATCCCAGAATAGTGAGCGGCAATTATATGAGAATGCTGTAGAAGTAATACATTTTGATTTTTGAATTATGAAAATAAATAATTTTGTCCTCCTAGATATCGATTTTGGCCCACTGTGCGTTGGTCTTGGACACACTCACTCACGCACAGGCGCTAGTTCGCCTTGTATCCGCGAGAAAGCAGCATGTTGATCTTGTCTACATAATTACTAAAAGAAGTAGTTCCGTGAAGAACTACACAGCCTATTTTAATATATCCTACTCATGTCAATTGCCTCTATTAACATACAAAATTCCAGTTTGATTGCTGAAATAGATTTGTAGATATTTAGAACCGTCTAAATATTTCAGATGGTGGCCATGTGGGATTTTTATTTATGTACTATTACATGAAGATTATTGTACACGTGTGGTATTCAAACTTCAATTACATGATTAGGACACAAGAAGTAAAAACGAGATTTTAAAATTTCACACAGCTGCCATCTTGTGGTTATGAAAACAATTGAAATAAATTAGATACGAGTGGATTAACATTTGTATAAGCATTTACCGTACAAAGTTTCACTGCACTCGGATGGTTAAATCGCGAGAAACGTCAATTTAAATATTTATACTTCACGTCACCGCTATGTTGGATTTGTGCTCACCAGGTTATTGAAAGTCCTATAGGTGAACTTACGTTCATAGCCTCTACGAACATGTAAGATTTCAGTTTGTTTGCTGTAAAAGATTCGTATATACTGAGAACCGTCTAAATATTTTGGATGGTCGCCATTTTAGATTGTTATATGTATAGGCCATACATGCCGGCCCCGTGGTGTTGGGGTAGCGTGCCTGCCTCTCACCCGGAAGCCCCGGGTTCGATCCCCGGCTCCGTCAGGGATTTTAAAACTGACTTGAGGGTTGGAACGGGGTGCACTCAGCCTCGTGAGGACAATTGAGTAGCTGTCTGACAGTGAGACAGCGCCCCGATCACGAATACCAAGATTAACGGCCGAGGGGATCCGACGCGATGATCACACGTCACCCCAATATCTGCAGGCCAAATGGCTGGGCAGCGGTCGCTTGGTCGGCCTTAGCCCGTCATGGGCTGGATAGTGCCAGGGGTTGACTTTTTTTTTCATTGTGTTTGGATGGTCAAATCGCGAGAAAGGTCCATTTAAAAGTTTCAAATTCGCTTGGCCGCCATGTTGGTTTTATAGTTACCAGGTTTTTGAAAGTCTCATAAATCTTCTAATAGTGTCGAAATCATGCGATCTAAGTGAAAGTTTGAATAATGAAGCTACGCAATAATTTTCCTTTAATTATTCTATTAGTGCCCTTTATAACAGTACAAACCTTCATGGTGATATCGGTAATAGTTTAGGAGATATTGAATGCTGGTGAAATATTTCGCATAGCCACCACGTTGGATTGGTGAGACGTTATAAAATTACGAGTTCCATTGAAATCGCTCCAGCCGTTTAGGGGACACACACACACACACACACACACACACACACACGGACAAAATAAAAGGTGATCTCATAAGCCTACTTTGAATTTCAATTGCATTTTGTAAGTATTTTCAACCAAAACCGTTCGCAAGAATTTTAAATCTAAATTGCATTTTATTTGGTGGGCATTTTGCAAATATTTTGATTCTCAATTGCATTTTGTGGGTATTTTGAATCTAAATTACATTTTGTCAAGTATTTTCAATCTCAATTGCATTTTGTAAGTATTGTCAATCCACATGAGTCGTTTGAATGTACCGTACATTTTGTAAGCATTTTCTCTTTCAATTGCATTTTGTAAATATTTGAACCTCAATTGCATTTTGTACGTCTTTTCGATCTCATTTGCATTTTGCAAATATTTTGAATTTCAATTGCATTTTGTAAGTATTTCGACTCTACATTGCATTTTGTACGTATTTTGAACCTAGCCTACATTTTGTGGGTATTTTTCAATCTATTCTTTTTATGAATCTTTTCGTTCTAAATCCCCTTTTGTAAGAACATTTTGTGAGTTGTTTCAATCTGAGTTCCTTTTTGTAAGTATTTTCCGTCTCACTTAATGTTCGTTCTGGTTTCCATTTCATTAACATTTTCGCTATCACCCAGATCATTAGGGGCCGATAACCTAGATGTTAGGCCCCTTAAAACAACAATTATCATCATCATCTCCACATAGACAATTGGCCGGAGATCTACAAAATCTTATCTCTGGTACTTCAGCTAGTCTCTAAAACAAAGTCCCCGATTCTTGGATGTTACGGGTAAACTCGAGAACCACTGGATGGATTTTGACCATTCTGTAAAGAATATCTCTAGGATGATTTCTGTAGAAAATAATTTATTTATGATCAAAGGAAGCCGAGCAGTAACGATTTCAGTGGGAAAGTCGAAAAAAAACCTGGCGTCCGAGCGCTTTGTAAGCTTAAGCTGGGCAAACCGTTAAAAATATCTAAATACTATGAGTGTGAGAATTGTACAGCATGAAAAGTTCTACAAAAAATCACAGTCTGAAAGACTAGACGGTGTATCATTTCAAATGACACATGCTACAAATGCTACACACGTTAGAAAGGCTCAGGAGGGCTTCTCGCTTTGCTCGAAGCCCCAGGACTCTTTCAACAGACTGCATTACCCATTAATTTAGGCTTCCCGCGCGGGCACCTCTTTAAGGGTACGGGAAGAAATGTGTTTCTTGTACTTGTATTAGAGATGTGTTTGGTTGAATAAAGCGTAAATTGTGTACTTTTTGATAGCGGTTTTGTGGCCCATGATCCCAGGCAAGCCGGCGGAAACCTTTGCCTCCCTGTCAGAAGGATCATTTGGCCATAAATTTGAATTAGTGTAAGGATGTAGTATGAGTGTCCAGATTTAGACAATAGCCTACTCCATGAAGGGGTCATGACTATGACTATGTTTGTTTAATGAATAGTGTATCTGAAATAAGGGAAGGAGTGTTTTTGCCCCAGGCAGGCTTGTGTTCGATCTGGCTAGACTAGTGTAACGGTAGAGAGTTGGGAGATGAGTTGCAGAACCTGGGAGCGAGCAGTGGAGGGGCTGAACAGTAGGGGGGGGGGGATTTTTTGAGTGAGAGTAGGGATGGAATATTGGGACTGGTTCGATGCTTTGCTCTGACATCCTGCACACCTCTTTAGGAGGCACCCTGTATTCTTATATGGCATCTTGTATATCTCTTTAGAAGTCACCCTGTATTCTTGTGTTCGCTTCGCTCAAAGCCCCAGGTCGCTCGACGCCAGGCCTCTTTCAACAGACTCCAATAATCATTAGCGTCTGCTCCTCGCTCCCCGCGCAGCTGCATGACGTCCCTTCCCGCGCAGCTGCATGACGTCACTTCCCGCGCGGCTGCATGGCGTCACGTCCGTCTCCGTGTCCGTAACGCATAACGATGGACCCCAACCATAACGACGAAGTCGACAAGATCATTTGAAACGATAAAAAGTTTCCGAGAGCATATGTCTATCTTCAATACATCGCCCACTATAAGTGATTTTACGTTTTAATTTCTTCCAACCATGCCCATTCAACTACTGAGGCGACAGTAGTAATATAATTAATAGTCCAGTCAGTGATTTTAAGCCATTATGCCGAGACGTAAAACGGATATTGGTCGTTGTTCATTGACATGGGTAAAAAAAAGCGCTTACCACGTAATGCATTCATAACTGTTCCCGGGCGAAGCCCGGTCGGGTTGCTAGTAAATATATAAATAACCTTGTTTCCCCAGGCCTCCTACAAGAGGAGAGCTCTTTAACACTAATGCGATGATTTAGACGCATTAGGTTTCTACATAATGATTATAGAGTTCTTTTTCTGGTTTTCACCGCAGCAGTATGGATAGGTTTTCACTTTTATTTTTGCGTTTTGTTTTCTGTTTTCATTTACGTTTTACCTTCACTCAATCGATGTGCTCCGGCTCTGGACCATTGTGGGCCTTGGTCTCCCTCTCTGTCGCATTCCCATTCTTGTGTGTCCATCTGTCTGTGACCTCCCCATTTTCATTTCTGCCTGGTGACTTTTTCTGCAATTTGTTCATTGGAGATTCTATCTTTCTTTCTTTCTTTCTTTCTTTCTTTCTTTCTTTCTTTCCTTCTTTCCCAATATCTTACGTTCCATCCTTCTTTGGCACACTTGTAGAAGTTCATCTGTCTTGGTTCTCATTGCTGAACCGTATATTAATGTTGGGAAGACTCAGGATTCTAGTACCTCGAATTTTAACCTTCTGTTCAACTTTTTGTCAAGAAGTATAAATTGTAGGGACCAGAATTTCTTCCACGCCAGATCAGTTCTTCTTTTTATTTCTTTGTCTGTCTTGTCCTTGAAGGAGATTTGTTGCCCTAGATATATGTTCTTTGTTACATATGGGGAGTGTTCCTTCCACTGATACTGCCATAGCCTATACAAGGCTACCATTCAAACAATGTACATTATTTCAATGTATCCTTTTTACGTAATTAAAAAAAAATACATTCGGTTTGAAAATACACATAAGTTCACCAACAATCTTTTATTTCTTGTTCTATAATTTTGTCTTTACAGCTTTATGAAATAATTATTTATTATAAATGGTATCGTACTTCAAAATGTTTTACCTCACAGTTTATAAAATTGTCCAAAGTTTAGAAATGATTCAGTTGTATGTGCCTCCTCTCTCTCTCTCACCTTGCTGTTAGTATCCAGAGCGGAGTGCCGTCCTCGAAGCAGCCAATATTCCACGTACTTGACGTACAATCCAGTCAAAGACCAAGTTGACTTACAACTAACGTTCCGCAGTTCTAAAAATTGTGTTATATAGCCTATTCGACTTTTCCCCCGATCAGAGGTTTCGGTACGGCGTACCGGTGCGTACCGTCACAAATCTAGCCCTGAAAGTAATCAAATACTTATTTTTTAATCAAGCACGTGCGAGTCTAATTTACAAACTGCCAACTGTACGTCGTGAATAGTTCTTTACCTAGCAGGATCGGTAGGAAACGTGTGCATGGAGAAACCGTAGGTAGGATTCTTGCTGCACCAAACAGCAACGTAGTAAAAGCCACACTGTTTATTTCACTATTTGCTTTCTGCCATTTCTCAGCGTTTTATAAAACGAAAATGTAATTTGGATAAATAATCCAACGGTTTGACGCTGTAGATAAATATTACAAGTTAAGAATAACACAGTTGCAAGCTGACATACGCACTGCATGAATATTAGATAGCTCACAGGTTCTTCCCCGTTGAAGTAACACAGAACAAAAATGCAATGAACTGATTTTAAATAATGTAAATATTATGTATTTTTATGTGCTGAGGGTGGGGCCGGTAGAATAACACCCTCGGTAACCTCTGCCTGTCGTAAGAGGCGACCTAAAGGGGACCGAGTGGCCACCGGTATAAGTGGCCCCACTCAATGTCACCAACAGCCTCTTCTGAGGGTGGATGAGGGAATTGAGGTAAGGGCACTCTTGGGCTGAGAAATCGCCCCTAAAGGCGGATGAACCAATGCATCTTGGTCAACGGCATAGAATGGAGAAGGCAACGGGAAACCACTCCATTAAAGATCTTGAGAGATATCCCCGGGAAAAGCCATCATGGCTGGTTTTCAAAGTAAAATGTTCCGGAGTTTCAATTCCCTCATTCGGATCTCCGGGAGGGAATGCGACGAAAAGAGCTATGAGAAATATGAATGTGGAATGTGAAATCATTATATCAGTCAGGAAAGTTGTAGAACGTGATCCAAGAAATGCAGCGACTCAAGATAAACATAGTGGGACTAAATGAAACAAGAAGGCCTAGCTCAGGTGAAATGCATAGCAACAAAATGAAGATAAATTACTCTGGTAATGATGATAATTATCACTGGAATGGAGTTGCTATTATTGTTGACAAAATCACGAGCCAGCGTGTGACAAGTTTTTTGCCAATCTCCGACAGGGTAATCACTTTACAACTACAAACAAAAAGAGCAAAAGTTAACATTATACAAGTCTATGCTCCAACTGCTGACAAGAGTGAAGCCGAGTTGCAGCAGTTCTATAAAGAAATTGAGCAAGTATTGAGTACCACAAAATCTAGAGACATCACAATCATCATGGGCGATTTCAACGCAAAAATTGGCAAGGGACGTGAAGGTGACTTAATAGGAGATTTTGGTCTGGGATCACGAAATGAACGGGGAGAAATCCTGGCACAGTATCGTGAGGACAATGAGTTAGTTGTTACAAACACTTTCTATAAACTACCAGAATGAAGATTGTACACCTGGAAAGCACCTGGAGATAACGTTAACAACATTATCCGGAATCAAATTGATTACATCCTAATCAATAAACGTTATGCCATCAAGGCAGTGAAAACTTATCCGGGAGCAGATGTGGCATCAGACCACAATCCACTTGTGGCTAGATTCGAAATAAAGCTTAAGAAAATATTACCAAAACAAAATAAGGATATGCTATGCATCTCACAACTTCAAGATCCTATAGTGAGAGAGCTCTCTAAAGAGAGAAAATTCTTCAGTGATGTTAATGACAAATGAAAATCCTTCAAGGGACTACTCCAGCATACAAGTCAAGAGATGCTGAAAGATGGTAAAACAATGCATAAAAAGACTTGGATGACTGATGAAATAATACAATTGATGGAAAAGAGGAGGCTCTGCAAATACCGAGATGAAGATCTTAACAGGAGTACACATGCAGAAATAAGAAGGAAACGGTTAGCAAAGGAGATATGGTACACAGAAAGATGCACAGAGATTGAAGACTTAATTTCAAAAAACGACAATTTCAATATCCATAAGAAAGTCAAAGAACTAACTGGTATCAATAAGATACGGAAAGGGAGTATATTGCTTGACAAAAATGGTGACCTCATTATTGATAATAAAGAAAAACTTGAGAGATGGAAGGAATATATAGAAGAACTGTTTGAAGATGATAGGAAAGAACCTTATGCTAGTGAAGATATAGATGTCGAAAATGGACCAGATATAACAAAAGAAGAAGTAATACATGCTATAAAGTTGTCAAAAAATAATAAAGCCCCTGGTCCTGATCTCATAACAGCTGACATACTGAAACTCATTAATGAAGAACATTCTACAACACAGGAGTCATTTCTCATGAATGGATACAGTCTATATTTGTTACATTGTCGAAGAAGGCAAATGCCCGTCAATGCAGCGATCATAGAGCAATCAGTCTCATGAGTCATTCTCTAAAAATATTCCTAAAAGTAATCCATCGTGCGATCTTCAAAAAATTGGAACAGGATATCAGTGAAACACAATTTGGTTTCAGAAATGCACTAGGAACAAGAGAAGCCCTGTTTACTTTCAATGTGCTGGCACAGAGATGTTTAGATGTGAATCAATCTATGTATGTCTGCTTTTTGGATTATAATAAAGCTTTCGAAAAAGTTCGTCATGATTGCCTCATCCAAATGCTCCAGAAGAAGAACTTGGATGTGAAGGACATTAGAATCATCAGCAATATTTATTTCAAACAGACTGCGGTCATAAAGGAAGGTAGGGAGCTATCTGAAGAGGTGGAAATAAAACGTGGTGTTAGACAAGGTTGTGTCTTGTCTCCTATGTTGTTTAATCAATACTCAGAAGAAATATTACAAGCAGCTTTTGAGGAAGAAAGAGCAGGAATTAAAGTTAATGGAAAAATAATAAACAACTTAAGATTTGCAGATGACACATTGTTATTCGTGGAAGGTCTACAAGATTTACAGCGACTGACTAACAAAGTCGTGGAGGCAAGTGAACAATGGGGATTAACACTTAATGTCAGTAAGACACGTTTTATGGTAGTATCACGAACACAACATCAAGAGAGCTTGATAATCAATGGGGAGACAGTACAGCAAGTGACAAAGTACAAGTATTTAGGAACAAATTTGAACTGTTACATTGACTGTATTGAGGAGATAAAGTCCAGGATCGGTCAAACCAGAAATGCATTCAATAAAATGAGGAGAGTGTTCTGTAGCAGAGACCTTAATTTATATCTAAAAATTAGACTTCTGAGATGTTATATCTTCTCCACCTTGTTCTATTGAGTTGAGACCTGGACCATAAAGAAACGAGAAATGGACAGATTGGAGGCATTTTAGCTATGGACGTACAGAAGGATACTGAGGCTGAGTTGGAAAGAAAAGGTCACCAACGATGAGGTGATGAGGCGGATGGGAAAGAGAAAGGAAATATTAAATACTGTCAAAATTAGAAAACTGCAGTATCTGAGTCATGTGATGAGAGGAGAGAAATATCATCTGCTACAGCTGGTCATTCAAGGGAAGCTGCAAGGCAAAAGAAGACCAGGAAGAAGACGCATTTCTTGGATCGATAATCTGAAAACTTGGTTCAATTGTTCCACTATTGAGCTGTTTCGTGCTGCATCATCTAAAGCAAGAGTCTCTGTGATGGTTGCCAACCTCCTGAGAGGAGATGGCACATAAAGAAGAAGAATGTGCTAATAAGCGAAAAGCAGGAATATATGTATTTATAGAAAAATGCTTAAAATATGTATTTACATAAAGAAATATTTATTTACCTAAAAATCCGAGCCCTAGTGATCATTAATGAAGTTGAAATTAGACGAATTGTATAATTTTCAATTCTGAACGTATAGCCAGTTCGTGTCTGAAAGGAGCGTATCTATTGTTTATCATGCGTGTCTATCATAGCTAATGCGCCTCGACATTTATTGATAATTCCAAGTCTCGTTAAGACAGTTATCAAGAGAAAGTGCGTGGTGACAAGTGATGTGCGTTATCAGGCCGCTGTCAGTCACTGTGGACAGCACGTGGCCCCGCACCGCGCCTAATAATGATAACCAGGCCCGGGATTTTGATGACCTAAAAGGTTTAAAAGATGACCTATAAAATGACTGCAAAAATCCCATAAAATGACCCGAAAACTTTAATAAATGACCTTAAAATTTTAATTAAACACATAATTTCATCACACAAAAAAATTGCGAACAGACTACGTCAATGTATATAGAAATATTTTAATAGGTACTTAATAAAATTTAATTTATTTGGCAAATATGAATTATTTGCACACACATACTGCTTATTATTTCAGTCTACTGTGTGTCCTGGAATGTGGATATTCCAAGAAATAAGGGTTGCACAAAGTTGTGAAGATTCTCATGTCTTCGTGTTCATCCTCACTTTCAGTTCCGTTAATATCATAAACCAATATAAATGTGAGGAAATGACTCAAAACGTATAAAAAATTCTAATAAATTCCATAAAATGAGCTAATAATGACGCAAAAGGGAGAAAAAATTATTGTAAGTAGAACCAGTAGATCACATATCTTTAATCGTTGTAATTGATCACAAGGTAATACTTTTCAGGATTACGTTATCTTCCCCTGGCGGTTGCTTGTTATGAAAGCCGGATCTAAAGATCCTATAGGCTTTCATATAGCCGTGGTAGGATTTTTCGAGATCTCGGAAACTACGCGTCGCCCATTGTTCAAACCTTTACCAATCGAATCGGAGTTGAAAAAAAAAATTCAAAAAAAGTCTGTCTGTATGTATGTATGTATGTATGTATGTATGTATGTATGTATGTATGTGCGTGACGTTTTTGCGTTTAGCAAAGTACAGGTCGCAATTTTGAAGATATCGAGCTGAAATTTGGTACGGTGAAAGAGTTTGGGCCTGTGACGAAGCCTATTGATGGGCCTTAAAATCGGTGTAGGGCCGGACCTTTTTTGGGGGCCCTGAATTTCATCCTATTTTTTTGAATCGATATATCTCGGAAACGGTCGGTCGTATCGAAAAATGTTAAATGTATAGGTGTAAGATCTCCACCGTATGCAACTTTTTTACTCGAAACTATTTTTTGATATCTCTCACCGTTTTCTTTTTTTGGGGCCCTGAATATGTCCATTGTGCGTGACATTTTTGCGTTTAGCTAAGTACTGGTCGCAATTTTCAAGATATTAAGCTGAAATTTGGTACAGTGAAAGAGTTAGTGACTGTGACGAATCCTATTGTTGGGCGTTAAAATCGGTGCAGGGCCGGATCTTTTTGGGGGGCCCTGAATTTCTAACTGTTTTTTGGAATCGATATATCTCGGAAACGGTTGGTCGTATCGAAAAATGTTAAATGTACAGGTGTAAGATCTCCGCGGTATGCAACTGTTTTACTCACAACGATTTTTTGATATCTCTCACCGTTTTCTTTTTTTAGGGCCCTGAAAATGTCCATTGTGCGTGACATTTTTGCGTTTAGCTAAGTACTGGTCGCCATTTTCAAGATATGAAGCTGAAATTTGGTACGGTGAAAGAGTTAGTGACTGTGACGAATCCTATTGTTGGGCGTTAAAATCGGTGCTGGGCCGAATCTTTTTTTTGGGGCCCTGAATTTCAAATTTATTTTGGAAACGATATATCTCGGAAACGGTTGGTCGCATCGAAAAAAGTTTAATGTACAGGTGTAAGATCTCCGCGGTATGCAACTTTTTTACTCAAAACGATTTTTTGATATCTCTCACCGTTTTCTTTTTTTGGGGCCCTGAAAATGTCCATTGTGCGTCACATTTTTGGGTTTAGCGAAGTACAGGTCGCAATAATCAAGATATCGAGCTGAAATTTGGTACGGTGAAGGAGTTAGTGACTGTGACGAATCCTATTTTTGGGCGTTAAAATCGGTGCTGGGCCGAATCTTTTTTTTGGGGCCCTGAATTTCAATTTTTTTTTGAATCGATATATCTCGGAAACGGTTGGTCGCATCGAAAAAGTTAAATGTACAGGTGTAAGATCTCCGCTGTATGCAACTTTTTTACTCTAAACGATTTTTTGATATCTCTCACCGTTTTCTATTTTTTGGGCCCTGAAAATGTCCATTGTGCGTGACTTTTTGAAAATGTCCATTGTGCGTGACTTTTTTGGGTTTAGCGAAGTACAGGTCGCAATTTTCAAGATATCGAGCTGAAATTTGGAGCTGTGAAAGAGTTGCACCCTGTGAGGAAACCAGTTGTCGGGCGTTAAAAACGGTGCAGGGCCTGATCTTTTTGGGGGGCCCAGAACTTCAAACTTTTTTTTGAATCGATATACATCTCGGAAACGGTTGGTCGCATCGAAAAACGTTAAATGTTCAGGTGTATGTTCTCCGCGGTATGCATCTTTTTTTACTCATAACGATTTTTTGATATCTCTCACAGTTTTCTTATTTTGGGGCCCTGAAGATGTTATTAAATGTTTTTGGTTTTTGAAAAAAAATGGGGCCCAAATGTATATAATAATAGGTACAAATTTAAACGATGGTCTAATAGAATTCTACGGAAAATTATCTATAATAACCCGTTTTCACCTTTTCAATAAGTTAAATAATGTATTTACAGCTGTAATATACTTTCCATTTCACAGGACGTCCGGCTTTCATAACCACGTGATGGTGTCAGCATTGCCTAGAATAACATTTTATAATTTTCCTACATTACCACACAATTGGGCCAAAGGCCCGAAAGGCTAGGCATCAGGCCTTGCCGCCAACGAAGTTGTTGTTTGAGATTATAACCCCTCTTGCTGGCCCCTTGCTGCTGCGCCACTGTCTCATCAAAAGCAGGTCGTGCTGCGTGGACTCCTACTTGTTATGAAAGCCGGATCTAAAGATCCTATAGGCTTTCATATAGCCGTGGTAGGATTTTTCGAGATCTCGGAAACTAAGCGTCGCCCACGTTTCAAACCTATACCAATCGAATCAGAGTCGAAAAAAAAAATTTCAAAAAAAGTCTGTATGTATGTATGTATGTATGTATGTATGTATGTGCGTGACGTTTTTGCGTTTAGCAAAGTACAGGTCGCAATTTTCAAGATATCGAGCTGAAATTTGGTACGGTGAAAGAGTTTGGGCCTGTGACGAACCCTATTGTTGGGCGTTAAAATCGGCCCAGGGCCGGACCTTTTTTTGGGGCCCTGAATTTCATCCTATTTTTTGAATCGATATATCTCGAAAACGGCTGGTCGTATCGAAAAATGTTAAATGTATAGGTGTAAGATCTCCGCGGTATGCAACTTTTTTTACTCAAAACGATTTTTTGATATCTCTCACCGTTTTCTTTTTTTGGGGCCCTGAAAATGTCCATTGTGCGTGACATTTTTGCGTTTAGCCAAGTACTGGTCGCAATTTTCAAGATATTAAGCTGAAATTTGGTACGATGAAAGAGTTAGTGACTGTGACGAATCCTATTGTTGGGCGTTAAAATCGGTGCAGGGCCGGATCTTTTTTGGGGGCCCTGAATTTCAAACTTTTTTTGGAATCGATATATCTCGGAAAGGGTTGATCGTATCGAAAAATGTTAAAGGTACAGGTGTAAGACCTCCGCTGTATGCAACCTTTTTACCCAAAACGATTTTTTGATATCTCTCACCGTTTTCTTTATTCGGGGCCCTGAAAATGTCCATTGTGTGTGACATTTTTGCGTTTAGCTAAGTACTGGTCGCAATTTTCAAGATATTAAGCTGAAAAGTGGTACGGTGAAAGAGTTTGTGACTGTGACGAACCCGATTGTTGGACGTTAAAATCGGTGCAGGGCCGGGTCTTTTTTGGGGGCCCTGAATTTCTAACTGTTTTTTGGAATCGATATATCTCGGAAACGGTTGGTCGTATCGAAAAATGTTAATGGTACAGGTGTAAGATCTCCGAGGTATGCAACTTTTTTACTCAAAACGATTTTTTGATATCTCTCACCGTTTTCTATTTTTGGGGCCCTGAAAATGTCCATTGTGCATGACATTTTTGCGTTTAGCTAATTACTGGTCGCAATTAACAAGATATTAAGCTGAAATTTGGTACGGTGAAAGAGTTAGTGACTGTGACGAATCCTATTGTTGGGCGTTAAGATCGGTGCAGGGCCGTATCTTTTTTGGGGGCCCAGAATTTCAAATTGTTTTTTGGAATCGATATATCTCGGAAACGGTTGGTCTTATCAAAAAACTTTAAATCTACATGGGTAAGATCTCCGCGGTATGCAATTTTTTACTCAAAACGATTTTTTGATATCTCTCGCCGTTTTTTTTTTTTGGGCCCTGAAAAAGTCAATTGTGCATGACATTTTTGGGTTGAGGGAAGTATAAGTATTAATTTTCATGATATCGAGCTGAAATTTGGAGCGGTGAACGAGTTACACCCTGTGAGGAAACCTGTTGTCGGGCGTTAAAAACGGTCCACGGCCCGATTTTTGGGGGGGCCCTGAATTTCAATTTTTTTTTTTTTGAATCGATATATCTCGGAAACGGTTGGTCGTATCGAAAAACGTTAAATGTACAGGTGTAAGATCTCCCCAGTATGCAAATTTTTTGCTCAAAACAATTCTTTGATATCTCTCACCGTTTTCTTTTTTAAGGGCCCTGAAAATATCCATTGTGCGTGACATTTTTGCGTTTAGCAAAGTACAGGTCGCAATTTTCAAGATATCAAGCTGAAATTTGGTACGGTAAAAATGTTGGGGCCTGTGACGAAACCTTTAGTTGGGCGTTAAAATTGGTGCACGGCCGGACCTTTTTGGGGGGGCCATGAATTTCATCCCTTTTTTTGGAATCGATATATCTCGGAAACGGTTGGTCGTATCGAAAAATGTTAAATGTACAGGTGTAAGATCTCCGCGGTATGCAACTTTTTTACTCAAAACGATTTTTAGATATCTCTCACCGTTTTCTTTCTTGGGGCCCTGAAAATGTCCATTGTGCGTGACATTTTTGCGTTTAGCTATGTACTGGTCGCAATTTTCAAGATATTAAGCTGAAATTTGGTACGGTGAAAGAGTTAATGACTGTGACGAATCCTGTATTTGGGCGTTAAGATCGGTGCAGGGCCGGATCTTTTTTGGGGGCCCAAAATTTTAAACTTTTTTTGGAATCGATATATCTCGGAAACGGTTGATCGTATCGAAAAATGTTAAACGTATAGGTGTAAGATCTCCGCGGTATGCAACTTTTTTACTCAAAACAATTTTTTGATATCTCTCACCGTTTTCATTTTTTGGGCCCTGAAATTGTCCTTTGGGTGTGACATTTTTACGTTTAGCTTAAGTACTGGTCGCAATTTTCAAGATATTAAGCTGAAATTTGGTACGGTGAAAGAGTTAGTGACTGTGACGAATCCTATTGTTGGGCGTTAAAATCGGTGAAGGGCCGGATCTTTTTTGGGGCCCTGAATTTCTAACTGTTTTTTGGAATCGATATATCTCGGAAACGGTTGGTCGTATCGTATAAAGTTAAATGTACAGGTGTAAGATTTCCGCGGTATGCAGCTTTTTTACTCAAAGCGTTTTTTTGATATCTCTCACCGTTTTCTTTTTTTGGGGCTCTGAAAATGTCCATTGTGCGTGACATTTTTGCATTGTGCGTGACATTTTTGCGTTTAGCCAAGAACTGGTCGCAATTTTCAAGATATTAAGCTGAAATATGGTACGGTGAAAGAGTTAGTGACTGTGACGAATCCTGTTGTTGGGCGTTAAAATCGGTGCAGGGCCGGATCTATTTTGGGGGCCCTGAATTTCAAACTTTTTTTTGAATCGATATATCTCGGAAACGGTTGGTCGTATCGAAAAATGTTAAAGGTACAGGTGTAAGATCTCCGCGGTATGCAACGTTTTTACTCAAAACGATTTTTTGATATCTCACCGTTTTCTTTTTTAGGGCCCTGAAAATGTCCATTGTGTGTGATATTTTTGCGTTTAGCTAAGTACTCGTCGCAATTTTCAAGATATGAAGCTGAAATTTGGTACGGTGAAAGAGTTAGTGACTGTGACGAATCCTGTTGTTGGGCGTTAAAATCGGTGCAGGGCCGGATCTTTTTTGGGGGCCCTGAATTTCAAACTTATTTTTGGAATCGATATATCTCGGAAACGGTTGGTCGCATCGAAAAACGTTAAATGTACAGGTGTAAGATCTCCGCGGTATGCAACTTTTTTACTCATAAGGATTTTTTGATATCTCTCACCGTTTTCTTATTTTGGGACCCTGAAGATGTTATTAAAAATTTTTGGTTTTTGAAAAAAAAAAGGGGGCCCAAATGTATATAATAATTGGTAAAAATTTAAATGATGGTCTAATTGAATTCTACGGAAAAATATCTATAATAAAACGTTTTAACCTTTTCAATAAGTTGAATCATGTATTTACAGCAGTAAGATATTTTCCATTTCCGAGTACGTCCGGCTTTCATAACCATGTGATGCTGTCAGCATTGCCTAGAATAACATTTTATAATTTTCTTACATTTCCTCGCAATCGGGTCGAAGGTCAGAAATGCAATTCCGCAGGCCTTGCCGCCAACGAAGTTGTTGTTTGAGATTATAACCCCTCTTACTGGCCCCTTGCTGCTGTGCCACCGTCTCATCAAAAGCAGGTCGTGCTTCGTGGACTCCTACTTAGTAGATCACATATCTTTAATCGTTGTAATTGATCACAAGGTAATACTTTTCAGGATTACGTTATCTTCCCCTGGCGGTTGCTTGTTATGAAAGCCGGATCTAAAGATCCTATAGGCTTTCATATAGCCGTGGTAGGATTTTTCGAGATCTCGGAAACTACGCGTCGCCCAGTGTTCAAACCTTTACCAATCGAATCGGAGTTGAAAAAGATTTTTTCAAAAAAAGTCTGTCTGTATGTATGTATGTATGTATGTATGTATGTATGTATGTATGTATGTATGTATGTATGTACGTACGTATGTGCGTGACGTTTTTGCGTTTAGCAAAGTACAGGTCACAATTTTGAAGATATCGAGCTGAAATTTGGTACGGTGAAAGAGTTGGGGCCTGTGACGAACCCTATTGATGAGCGTTAAAATCGGTGTAGGGCCGGACCTTTTTTGGGGGCCCTGAATTTCATCCCATTTTTTTGAATCGATATATCTCGGAAACGGTCGGTCATATCGAAAAATGTTAAATGTATAGGTGTAAAATCTCCGCGGTATGCAACTTTTTTACTCAAAACGATTTTTTGATATCTCTCACCGTTTTCATTTTTTGGGGCCCTGAAAATGTCCATTGTGCGTGACATTTTTGCGTTTAGCTAAGTACTGGTCGCAATTTTCAAGATATTAAGCTGAAATTTGGTACGGTGAAAGAGTTAGTGACTGTGACGAATCCTATTGTTGGGCGTTAAAATCGGTGCAGGGCCGGATCTTTTTTGGGGGCCCTGAATTTCAACTTTTTTTGGAATCGATATATCTCGGAAACGGTTGATCGTATCGAAAAATGTTAAATGTATAGGCGTATGATCTCCGTGGTATGCAACTTTTTTACTCAATACGATTTTTTGATATCTTTCACCGTTTTCTTTTCTTGGGGCCCTGAAAATGTCCATTGTGCGTGACATTTTTGCGTTTAGCTAAGTACTGGTCGCCATTTTCAAGATATTAAGCTGAAATTTGTTACGGTGAAAGAGTAAGTGACTGTGACGAATCCTATTGTTGGGCGTTAAAATCGGTGCAGGGCCGGATCTTTTTTGGGGGGCCTTAATTTCAAACTTTTTTTTGATTCGATATATCTTGGAAACGGTTGATCGTATCGAAAAATGATAAACGTATAGGTGTAAGATCTCCGCGCTATGCAACTTTTTTACTCAAAACTATTTTTTGATATCTCTCACCGTTTTCTTTTTTTGGGGCCCTGAAAATGTCCCATTGTGCGTGACATTTTTGCGTGTAGCTAAGTATTGGTTGCAATTTTCAAGATATTAAGCTGAAATTTGGTACGGTGAAAGAGTTAGTGACTGTGACGAACCCTATTGTTGGGCGTTAAAATCGGTGCAGGGCCGGATCTTTTTTGGGGGGCCCTGAATTTCAAACTTTTTTTGTAATCGATATATCTCGGAAACGGTTGATCGTACCGAAAAATGTTAAATGTATAGGTATATGAACTCCGTGGTATGCAACTTCTTTACTCAATACGATTTTTTGATATCTTTCACCGTTTTCTTTTCTTGGGGCCCTGAAAATGTCCATTGTGCGTGACATTTTTGCGTTTAGCTAAGTACTGGTCGCAATTTTCAAGATATTAGGCTGAAATTTGGTACGGTGAAAGAGTTAGTGACTGTGACGAATCCAATTGTTAGGCGTTAAAATCGGTGTAGGGCCGTATCTTTTTTGGGGGCCCTGAATTTCAAACTTTTTTTTTGATTCGTTATATCTTGGAAACGGTAGATCGTATCGAAAAATGTTAAATGTATAGGTGTAAGATCTCCGGGGTATGCAACTTTTTTACTCAAAACGATTTTTTTTGATATCTCTCACCGTTTTCTTTTTTTGGGGCCCTGAAAATGTCCATTGTGTGTGACATTTTTGCGTTTAGCTAAGTACTGGTCGCAATTTTCAAGATATTAAGCTGAAATTTGGTAAAGTGAAAGAGTTAGTGACTGTGACGAATCCTGTTGTCAGGCGTTAAAATCAGTGCAGGGACGGATCTCTTTTGGGGAACCTGAATTTCTAACTGTTTTTTGGAATCGATATATCTCGGAAACGGTTGGTCGTATCGAAAAATGTTGAATGTACAGGTGTAAGATCTCCGCGGTATGCAACTTTTTTACTCAAAACGATTTTTTGATATCTTTCACCGTTTTCTTTTTTTGCGGCCCTGAAAATGTCCATTGTGCGTCACATTTTTGCGTTTAGCTATGTACTGGTCGCAATTTTCAAGATATTAAGCTGAAATGTGGTACGGTGAAAGAGTTAGTGACTGTGACGAATCATGTTGTTGGGCGTTAAGATCGGTGCAGGGCCGGATCTTTTTTAGGGGGCCCTGAATTTCAAACTGTTCTTTGAAATCGATATATCTCGGAAACGGTCGGTCGCATCGAAAAATGTTAAACGTACAGGTGTAAGATCTCCGCGGTATGCAACTTTTTTACTCAAAACAATTTTTTGATATCTCTCACCGTTTTCTTTTTTTAGGGCCCTGAAAATGTCCATTGTGCGTGACGTTTTTGCGTTTAGCAAAGTACTGGTCGCTATTTTCAAGATATGAAGCTGAAATTTGGTACGGTGAAAGAGTTAGTGACTGTGACGAATCCTTTTGTTGGGCGTTAAAATCTGTGCTGGGCCGAATCTTTTTTTGGGGCCCTGAATTTCATTTTTTTTTGAATCGATATATCTCGGAAACGGTTGGTCTTATCAAAAAACTTTAAAACTACATGTGTAAGATCTCCGCGGAATGCAACTTTTTTACTCAAAACGATTTTTTGATATCTCTCACTGTTTTGATTTTTTGGGGCCCTGAAAAAGTCAATTGTGCATGACATTTTTGGGTTGGGCGAAGTATAGGTCTTAATTTTCATGATATCGAGCTGAAATTTGGAGCGGTGAATGAGTTAGACCCTGTGACGAATCCTATTGTTGGGCTTAAAAATCGGTGCAGGGCCGAATCTTTTTTGGGGGCCCTGAATATCTAACTGTTTTTTGGAATCGATATATCTCGGAAACGGTTGGTCGTATCGAAAAATGTTGAATGTACAGGTGTAAGATCTCCGCGGTATGCAACTTTTTTACTCAAAACGATTTTTTGATATCTCTCACCGTTTTCTTTTTTTGCAGGCCCTGAAAATGTCCATTGTGCGTGACATTTTTGCGTTTAGCTAAGTACTGGTCGCAATTTTCAAGATATGAAGCTGAAATTTGGTACGGTGAAAGAGTTAGTGACTGTGACGAATCATATTGTTGGGCGTTAAGATCGGTGCAGGGCCGGATCTTTTTTGGGGGCCATGAATTTCAAACTTTTCTTTGGAATCGATATATCTCGGAAATGTCCATTGTGCGTGACATTTTTGCGTTTAGCTAAGTACTGGTCGCAATTTTCAAGATATGAAGCTGAAATTTGGTACGGTGAAAGAGTTAGTGAATGTGACGAATCCTATTATTGGGCGTTAGTATCGGTGCTGGGCCGAATCTTTTTTGGGCCCTGAGATTCAATTTTTTTTGGAATCGATCTCGGAAACGGTTGGTCTTATCAAAAAACTTTAAATCTACATGTGTAAGATCTCCGGGGTATGCAACTTTTTTTCTCAAAACGATTTTTTGATATCTCTCACTGTTTTGATTTTTTGGGGTCCTGAAAAAGTCAATTGTGGTTGACATTTTTGGGTTGGGCGAAGTATTGTGCCCAACTCTAGGAATGGGTATTCCAGGATTCAGACACCTAGATATCAAGGGAAAGGCTGTAGCCACTTTTGAAAGTTCAGATAATTGAATATCGCGCTACATTGCTTCGAGAAGCATTTAGAAAGAATTTACCGATACTTGGATATCAAGTGACGTAGCGAGTAATAGCAGAGGTGGAGGCTATTTATTGATTAAATAGTTAACTATGGAGTAGAGACTTGAGACTTGGATCAGATTACTGGCACGGCCAAATGAAAGAGAATGCAATTAGTATCAAGTAAATCGGACCAAGGGATTCAAGAGATATGAGGATTTCTAGATATCAGGTGATGACGCGTGACCCTGACCGTTTTGAATAAAAAACAGCTGGAGCAGGCATGGTTAGCTCATTCTAACACAAGCATTTGGCGAGCAAGTTGCATCTACGCTGAGCCAAGGCACATGGTTGCCAGATCTACGCAGAAGTTCTTTGAAAGTCGTGATAGTCACGAAAAGTGCTGCGCAAACGAGTTGGAACTTAGTAAGTTTCTGGTGAGGAGAATCACTGAGGTGATTGTTTTTCTACAGACATTGGTGGAAATATTTATATTTCTACAAGGACATATGCTAGACTTTGTATAGAAAATAGTATTTTGTCACAGTCCAGTAGTAACTTAATACTTGGATGTTTCAATCCATTCAGTCAGTTTTTCATTATTTGTAACTAGTTAACCACTTCGATCTGTCAGTACACTGAAGACTAGTCTATAACGGTGGCGTTCATTAGTCTACGCAAGGGAAACTGCAGGTTGCTTAGCGCATGGCAGATGGTGATATAACAAACCATGCCCAGGGAACGATCTTCAGAACAGCCGTTAACTGCTTAGACTGTCAGTGTTTTTCTTGTACTGATAAGATTACAGTGAGTTATGTTACAACTGACATATCTAAGAAGAGATCACTTAGATCTGACCCTATTTAAACAAACTGTTATGGCTTTGATAGAAGCCCATATTAAAATGGAACCACAGTTTATTCAAACGTCGAAAGATACTACCACTATGTCTGACTAGACGATTTGTGGGTATATGATGGCGGCCGATACAAGGATTATACGTGCTTGTCCGATAGGGCATGTCTATGGATAAATCTGGTACAGACCAGGTTTACTACGCTTCAAGACCATCAAGAAATGTAAGCCACATTTGAATTATTTTATGCCTAGCTAATTGGAACAAACTATTTTTTTCTGCAGATGACCAACACATTTATTCTTCTTCGTATTTAAAGCTTGCAATGATTTACGCAAGACTTATTAGAGTTATTCTGAGCATTTGCAGCACTCAGAACAGTTTAGGATCGATGACCGAGCATTTCGAGCATTTATTTGAATTTTTCATATTTTTAGGAAAACACGGAAAACCCGATGTAACTGTAAAAGTTAAATTTATTTTTGTTGAGGAATGGATATTTTTTCCATATTCGAAGGTTCGAACATGTGGATTCTCACATAATGAGATGATAATTAAACACATTTAAAATAATAATAATAATAATAATAATCCACTAATAATAATAATAATAATTTTTATAATTTTTCTAAATAATTCTTGGATATTATATTTTCTAATAATCATATGTATTGAGAAAGAGCCTGTGAAGTAGTTTAATCATTTCTAGTTTGGAACAGGAGATTTTCCGAAGGAGAGTGGTTAGCGCAAGCCCGCATTCAACCAACATTTCAGTTCTGGTTGAACAGTTGATATATGCAATGAGCAAAGTATATTTTTCAGATAACACGGAGAGGCATGAAACGGGAAGCAATTGATAATTGTATCAAATAGGATATTTTTGTATTTATATAAAATCATGACGTAAATACACTCGAAAGTGAAATAAAGCTTTTCATAAGTATGGTAAAGTCACGGGTTGAACTGAATGGTAAAATAAAATAAACTTGTAAGTTTATTAATCTTCCAGTGTTGATAACAAGCAGAGGATTGATTTATTGTATAAATTTTGGGAAGATAATTTATGTGTGTGGAGTAGTTGAAATGCCATTCCCAGGTGCGCATGTTTAAGTCGCAGGAATGAAGGTTTTTTCGAGCATCAATCAAATAGCAGGTTCGATGGCTCAGGTTTATAGTAGGAGTATTGGAACTACACATTTCGTCGTATGAATAACCCGAAGGTTATTTCTTGAAACCATCAGTTCTTATTTCAACCTTGTTTACGAATTCCATTTAGACTTTGATTTTGCTAGAACCCGGATTTGTCATGATAGTAGTTTATTCTTCTACAGAGGAAGACCTTTGCCGTTGTTGTTATAATATTGTGTTCTTACACAAATAGTAGAATGGGCCACTGACAATTTAAAAATAATTCTTTAACCACGAATAATTTGAAGGATATTTTCAATCCTAGTGCCATGAACTAAATGAATTCATTATGAAACTACAATTCTAATTTCCGCATTCTGTCGAAGAATTGCAAGTTGTGAAAATTGCTATGAATGGCCATGAATATAAATATTTTTTTTCATAATGATTCCAAGTGGAAAATGGAATAGTTGAATGGTTCAACCATTTATTGATCAAGTTAATGATTCAGAAATCATGTATTTTGTTTGGAACTTGAAGTTCATAATCGAGTCACTTCTCGAAATGTTTAATGTCAGAAGAACAATAAATTGTTGTTGTGCTTCGCACAGTTCTTCGATGCTATGCTCAAGGTCAAATACTTTTCAGATGTTATTAATATGTGTTAATAATTTGTGTTGCTTCAATGATGATAATATTTTCGACGATATATTTTTGAAACTGGAAAAACAAGTGAAAGTTAGAATTCTATAAACATTTATTCTACGAGTGTTAATATCATGTAAATATTCAAACAGTGATCTAAGATATTTCCAGTATGGACAATTAACTTTGAACTGGAATTAAATATTAATAATTTTGGAACACAGTCCACAGGACTATTAATCGGACTTGTGTTTCCAAAAAGATTGTCAAATGTGTTTGGAAAATTTCTGTATATTGTGTGTAAATAAGAGTGTGGATCGCCACACGTGGATGATGCTGCTTTGAGCATTCTTGCAGTCAGATTTTAACTTTAAAATAAACTGAGATAATTTTACCAGATGTGTCTTACCCAATTAAATCTCCTTCTATCCTTATTGTTGCATTGAGCCAAAAATCAACAAAGCATTTTTTTTAATTTGATGTCGATTTGCGATTTGCTTTAACCCATCTGGCGCTCCGGGATATTTTGACTCTCGTGCTGACTGATTATTGGTAAAATGCATATGTGGTCGTGCGGACTCCGGTCTAAACGGGCACAGTATAGGTCTTAATTTTCATGATATCGAGCTGAAATTTGGAGCAGTAAACGAGTTAGATCCTGTGAGGAAACCTGTTGTCGGGCGTTAAAATCGGTGCAGGGCCGGATCTTTTTTGGGGGCCCTGAATTTCAAACTTTTTTTCGGAATCGATATATCTCGGAAACGGTTGATCGTATCAAAAATGTTAAAGGTAAAGGTGTAAGACCTCCGCGGTATGCAACTTTTTTACTCAAAACGATTTTTTGATATCTCTCACCGTTTTCTTTTTTTGGGGCCCTGAAAATGTCCATTGTGCGTGACATTTTTGCGTTTAGCCAAGAACTGGTCGCAATTTTCAAGGTATTAAGCTGAAATTTGGTACGATGAAAGAGTTAGTGACTGTGACGAATCCTATTGTTGGGCGTTAAAATCGGTACAGGGCCGGATCTTTTCGGGGGGCCCTGAATTTCAATTTTTTTGGAATCGATATATCTCGGAAATGTCCATTCTGCGTGACATTTTTGCGTTTAGCTAAGTACTGGTCGAAATTTTCAATATATTAAGCTGAAATTTGGTACGGTGAAAGAGTTAGTGATTGTGACGAACCCTATTCTTGTGCGTTAAAATCGGTGCAGGGCCGGATCTTTTTTGGGGGCCCTGAATTTCAAACTTTTTTTTGGAATCGATATATCTCGGAAACGGTTGATCGTATCGAAAAATGTTAAGGGTATAGGTGTAAAATCTTCGCAGTATGCAACTTTTTTACTCAAAACTATTTTTTGATATCTCTCACCGTTTTCTTTTTTTGGGGCCCTGAAAATGTCCATTGTGCGTGACATTTTTGCGTTTAGCTAAGTACTGGTCGCCATTTTCAAGATATTATGCTGAAATTTGTTACGGTGAAAGAGTAAGTGACTGTGACGAATCCTATTGTTGGGCGTTAAAATCGGTGCAGGTCCGGATCTTTCTTGGGGGCCCTGAATTTCAAACTTTTTTTTGATTCGATATATCTTGGAAACGGTTGATCGTATCGAAAAATGATAAATGTATAGGTGTAAGATCTCCGCGGTATGCAACCTTTTTACTCAAAACTATTTTTTGATATCTCTCACCGTTTTCTTTTTTTGGGGCCCTGAAAATGTCCATTGTGCGTGACATTTTTGCGTTTAGCTAAGTACTGGTTGCAATTTACAAGATATTAAGCTGAAATTTGGTACGGTGAAAGAGTTAGTGACTGTGGCGAACCCTATTGTTGGGCGTTAAAATCGGTGCAGGGCCGGATCTTTTTTGGGGGCCCTGAATTTCAAACTTTTTTTGGAATCTATATATCTCGGAAACGGTTGATCGTATCGAAAGATGTTAAAAGTATAGGTGTATGAACTCCGTGGTATGCTACTTTTTTACTCAATACGATTTTTTGATATCTCTCACCGTTTTCTTTTTTTGGGGCCCTGAAAATGTCCATTTTTGCGATTAGCTAAGTACTGGTTGCAATTTTCAAGATATTAAGCCGAAATTTGGTACGGTGAAAGAGTTAGTGACTGTGACGAACCCTATTGTTGGGCGTTAAAATCGGTGCAGGGCCGGATCTTTTTTGGGGGCCCTGAATTTCTTTTTTTTTTGGAATCGATATGTCTCGGAAACGGTTGATCGTATCGAAAAATGTTAAAGGTATAGGTGTAAGATCTCCGCGGTATTCAACCTTTTTACTCGAAACGATTTTTTGATATCTCTCACCGTTTTCTTTTTTTGGGGCCCTGAAAATGTCCATTGTGCGTGACATTTTTGCGTTTAGCTAAGTACTGGTCGCAATTTTCAAGATATTAGGCTGAAATTCGGTACGGTGAAAGAGTTAGTGACTGTTACGAATCCTATTGTTGGGCGTTAAAATCGGTGTAGGGCCGTATCTTTTTTGGGGGCCCTGAATTTCTAACTTTTTTTTGATTCGATATATCTTGGAAACGGTTGATCGTATCGGAAAATGTTAAAGGTGTAGGTGTAAGATCTCCGGGGTATGCAACTTTTTTATTCAAAACGATTTTTTGATATCTCTCACCGTTTTCGTTTTTTGGGGCCCTGAAAATGTCCATTGTGTGTGACATTTTTGCGTTTAGCTAAGTACTGGTCGCAATTTCCAAGATATTAAGCTGAAATTTGGTACGGTTAAAGAGTTAGTGACTGTGACGAATCCTATTGTCGGGCGTTAAAATCTGTGCAGGGACGGATCTTTTTTGGGGGCCCTGAATTTCTAACTGTTTTTTTGGAATCGATATATCTCGGAAACGGTTGGTTGTATCGAAAAATGTTAAATGTACGGGTGTAAGATCTCCGCGGTATGCAACTTTTTTTTACTCAAAACAATTTTTTGATATCTCTCACCGTTTTCTTTTTTTGGGGCCCTGAAAATGTCCCATTGTGCGTGACATTTTTGCGTTTAGCTAAGTACTGGTTGCAATTTTCAAGATATTAAGCTGAAATTTGGTACGGTGAAAGAGTTAGTGACTGTGACGAACCCTATTGTTGGGCGTTAAAATCGGTGCAGGGCCGGATCTTTTTTGGGGGCCCTGAATTTCAAACTTTTTTTGGAATCGATATATCTCGGAAACTGTTGATCGTATCGAAAAATGTTAAATGTATAGGTGTAAGATCTCCGCGGTATTCAACCTTTTTACTCGAAACGATTTTTTGATATCTCTCACCGTTTTCTTTTTTTGGGGCCCTGAAAATGTCCATTGTGCGTGACATTTTTGCGTTTAGCTAAGTACTGGTTGCAATTTTCAAGATATTAAGCTGAAATTTGGTACGGTGAAAGAGTTAGTGACTGTGACGAACCCTATTGTTGGGCGGTAAAATCGGTGCAGGGCCGGATCTTTTTTGGGGGCCCTGAATTTCAAACTTTTTTTGGAATCGATATATCTTGGAAACGGTTGATCGTATCGAAAAATGATAAACGTATAGGTGTAAGATCTCCGCGCTATGCAACCTTTTTACTCAAAACAATTTTTTGATATCTCTCACAGTTTTCTTTTTTTTGGGGCCCTGAAAATGTCCCATTGTGCGTGACATTTTTGCGTTTAGCTAAGTACTGGTTGCAATTTTCAAGATATTAAGCTGAAATTTGGTACGGTGAAAGGGTTAGTGACTGTGACGAACCCTATTGTTGGGCGTTAAAATCGGTGCAGGGCCGGATCTTTTTTGGGGGCCCTGAATTTCAAACTTTTTTTGGAATCGATATATCTCGGAAACGGTTGATCGTATCGAAAAATGTTAAATGTATAGGTGTAAGATCTCCGTGGTATTCAACCTTTTTATTCGAAACGATTTTTTGATATCTCTCACCGTTTTCTTTTTTTGGGGCCCTGAAAATGTCCATTGTGCGTGACATTTTTGCGTTTAGCTAAGTACTGGTCGCAATTTTCAAGATAATAGGCTGAAATTTGGTACGGTGAAAGAGTTAGTGACTGTGACGAATCCAATTGTTGGGCGTTAAAATCGGTGTAGGGCCGTATCTTTTTTGGGGGCCCTGAATTTCAAACTTTTTTTTTGATTTGATATATCTTAGAAACGGTAGATCGTATCGAAAAATGTTAAATGTATAGGTGTAAGATCTCCGCGGTATGCAACTTTTTTACTCAAAACGGTTTTTTGATATCTCTCACCGTTTTCTTTTTTGGGGGCCCTGAAAATGTCCATTGTGTGTGACATTTTTGCGTTTAGCTAAGTACTGGTCGCAATTGTCAAGATATTAAGCTGAAATTTGGTACGGTGAAAGAGTTAGTGACTGTGACGAATCCTGTTGTCGGGCGTCAAAATCAGTGCAGGGACGGATCTTTTTTGGGGAACCTGAATTTCTAACTGTTTTTTGGAATCGATATATCTCGGAAACGGTTGGTCGTATTGAAAAATGTTAAATGTACAGGTGTAAGATCTCCGCGGCATGCAACATTTTTACTCAAAACGATTTTTTGATATCTCTCACCGTTTTCTGTATTTGGGGCCCTGAAAATGTCCATTGTGCGTGACATTTTTGCGTTTAGCTAAGTACTGGTCGCAATTTTCAAGATATTAGGCTGAAATTTGGTACGGTGAAAGAGTTAGTGACTGTGACGAATCCTGTTGTTGGGCGTTAAAATCGGTGCAGGGCCGGATCTTTTTTGGGGGCCCTGAATTTCTAACTGTTTTTTGGAAACGATATATCTCGGAAACGGTTGGTCGTATCGAAAAATGTTGAATATACAGGTGTAAGATCTCCGCGGTATGCAACTTTTTTACTCAAAACGATTTTTTGATATCTCTCACCGTTTTCTTTTTTTGCGGCCCTGAAAATGTCCATTGTGCGTGACATTTTTGCGTTTAGCTAAGTACTGGTCGCAATTTTCAAGATATGAAGCTGAAATTTGGTACGGTGAAAGAGTTAGTGACTGTGACGAATCATATTGTTGGGCGTTAAGATCGGTGCAGGGCCGGATCTTTTTTGGGGGCCATGATTTTCAAACTTTTCTTTGGAATCGATATATCTCGGAAATGTCCATTGTGCGTGACATTTTTGCGTTTAGCTAAGTACTGGTCGCAATTTTCAAGATATGAAGCTGAAATTTGGTACGGTGAAAGAGTTAGTGACTGTGACGAATCCTATTATTGGGCGTTAGTATCGGTGCTGGGCCGAATCTTTTTTGGGCCCTGAGATTCAATTTTTTTTGAAATCGATATATCTCGGAAACGGTTGGTCTTATCAAAAAACTTTAAATCTACATGTGTATGATCTCAGGGGTATGCAACTTTTTTTCTCAAAACGATTTTTTGATATCTCTCACTGTTTTGATTTTTTGGGGTCCTGAAAAAGTCAATTGTGGTTGACATTTTTGGGTTGGGCGAAGTATAGGTCTTAATTTTCATGATATCGAGCTGAAATTTGGAGCAGTAAACGAGTTAGATCCTGTGAGGAAACCTGTTGTCGGGCGTTAAAATTCGTTGCAGGGCCGGATCTTTTTTGGGGGCACTGAATTTCAAACTTTTTTTTTGAATCGATATATCTCGGAAACGGTTGATCGTATCAAAAATGTTAAAGGTTTAGGTGTAAGACCTCCGCGGTATGCAACTTTTTTACTCAAAACGATTTTTTGATATCTCTCACCGTTTTCTTTTTTTGGGGCCCTGAAAATGTCCATTGTGCGTGACATTTTTGCGTTTAGCCAAGAACCGGGTGCAATTTTCAAGGTATTAAGCTGAAATGTGGTACGATGAAAGAGTTAGTGACTGTGACGAATCCTATTGTTGGGCGTTAAAATCGGTACAGGGCCGGATCATTTTGGGGGGCCCTGAATTTCAACTTTTTTTGGAATCGATATATCTCGGAAACGGTTGATCGTATCGAAAAATGTTAAATGTATAGGTGTAAGATCTCCGCGGTATTCAACCTTTTTACTCGAAACGATTTTTTGATATCTCTTACCGTTTTCTTTTATTGGGGCCCTGAAAATGTACCATTGTGCGTGACATTTTTGCGTTTAGCTAAGTACTGGTTGCAATTTTCAAGATATTATGCTGAAATTTGGTACGGTGAAAGAGTTAGTGACTGTGACGAACCCTATTGTTGGGCGGTAAAATCGGTACAGGGCCGGATCATTTTGGGGGGCCCTGAATTTCAACTTTTTTTGGAATCGATATATCTCGGAAACGGTTGATCGTATCGAAAAATGTTAAATGTATAGGTGTAAGATCTCCGCGGTATTCAACCTTTTTACTCGAAACGATTTTTTGATATCTCCCACCGTTTTCGTTTTTTGGGGCCCTGAAAATGTCCATTGTGTGTGACATTTTTGCGTTTAGCTAAGTACTGGTCGCAATTTCCAAGATATTAAGCTGAAATTTGGTACGGTTAAAGAGTTAGTGACTGTGACGAATCCTATTGTCGGGCGTTAAAATCTGTGCAGGGACGGATCTTTTTTGGGGGCCCTGAATTTCTAACTGTTTTTTTGGAATCGATATATCTCGGAAACGGTTGGTTGTATCGAAAAATGTTAAATGTACGGGTGTAAGATCTCCGCGGTATGCAACTTTTTTTTACTCAAAACAATTTTTTGATATCTCTCACCGTTTTCTTTTTTTGGGGCCCTGAAAATGTCCCATTGTGCGTGACATTTTTGCGTTTAGCTAAGTACTGGTTGCAATTTTCAAGATATTAAGCTGAAATTTGGTACGGTGAAAGAGTTAGTGACTGTGACGAACCCTATTGTTGGGCGTTAAAATCGGTTCAGGGCCGCATCTTTTTGGGGGGCCCTGAATTTCAAACTTTTTTTTGAATCGATATATCTCGGAAACGGTTGATCGTATCGAAAAATGTTAAATGTATAGGTGTAAGATCTCCGCGGTATTCAACCTTTATACTTGAAACGATTTTTTGATATCTCTCACCGTTTTCTTTTTTGGGGGCCCTGAAAATGTCCATTGTGCGTGACATTTTTGCGTTTAGCTAAGTACTGGTCGCAATTTTCAAGATATTAGGCTGAAATTTGGTACGGTGAAAGAGTTAGTGACTGTGACGAATCCAATTGTTGGGCGTTAAAATCGGTGTAGGGCCGTATCTTTTTTGGGGGCCCTGAATTTCAAACTTTTCTTTTGATTCGATATATCTTGGAAACGGTAGATCGTATCGAAAAATGTTAAATGTATAGGTGTAAGATCTCCGGGGTATGCAACTTTTTTACTCAAAATGATTTTTTGATATCTCTCACCGTTTTCTTTTTTTTGGGCCCTGAAAATGTCCATTGTGTGTGACATTTTTGCGTTTAGCTAAGTACTCGTCGCAATTTTCAAGATATTAAGCTGAAATTTGGTACGGTGAAAGAGTTAGTGACTGTGACGAATCCTGTTGTCGGGCGTTAAAATCAGTGCAGGGACGGATCTTTTTTGGGGAACCTGAATTTCTAACTGTTTTTTGGAATCGATATATCTCGGAAACGGTTGGTCGTATCGAAAAATGTTAAATGTACAGGTGTAAGATCTCCGCGGCATGCAACATTTTTACTCAAAACGATTTTTTGATATCTCTCACCGTTTTCTGTATTTGGGGCCCTGAAAATGTCCATTGTGCGTGACATTTTTGCGTTTAGCTAAGTACTGGTCGCAATTTTCAAGATATTAGGCTGAAATTTGGTACGGTGAAAGAGTTAGTGACTGTGACGAATCCTGTTGTTGGGCGTTAAAATCGGTGCAGGGCCGGATCTTTTTTGGGGGCCCTGAATTTCTAACTGTTTTTTGGAAACGATATATCTCGGAAACGGTTGGTCGTATCGAAAAATGTTGAATATACAGGTGTAAGATCTCCGCGGTATGCAACTTTTTTACTCAAAACGATTTTTTGATATCTCTCACCGTTTTCTTTTTTTGCGGCCCTGAAAATGTCCATTGTGCGTGACATTATTGCGTTTAGCTAAGTACTGGTCGCAATTTTCAAGATATGAAGCTGAAATTTGGTACGGTGAAAGAGTTAGTGACTGTGACGAATCATATTGTTGGGCGTTAAGATCGGTGCAGGGCCGGATCTTTTTTGGGGGCCATGATTTTCAAACTTTTCTTTGGAATCGATATATCTCGGAAATGTCCATTGTGCGTGACATTTTTGCGTTTAGCTAAGTACTGGTCGCAATTTTCAAGATATGAAGCTGAAATTTGGTACGGTGAAAGAGTTAGTGACTGTGACGAATCCTATTATTGGGCGTTAGTATCGGTGCTGGGCCGAATCTTTTTTGGGCCCTGAGATTCAATTTTTTTTGAAATCGATATATCTCGGAAACGGTTGGTCTTATCAAAAAACTTTAAATCTACATGTGTAAGATCTCAGGGGTATGCAACTTTTTTTCTCAAAACGATTTTTTGATATCTCTCACTGTTTTGATTTTTTGGGGTCCTGAAAAAGTCAATTGTGGTTGACATTTTTGGGTTGGGCGAAGTATAGGTCTTAATTTTCATGATATCGAGCTGAAATTTGGAGCAGTAAACGAGTTAGATCCTGTGAGGAAACCTGTTGTCGGGCGTTAAAATCGGTGCAGGGCCGGATCTTTTTTGGGGGCACTGAATTTCAAACTTTTTTTTTGAATCGATATATCTCGGAAACGGTTGATCGTATCAAAAATGTTAAAGGATTAGGTGTAAGACCTCCGCGGTATGCAACTTTTTTACTCAAAACTATTTTTTGATATCTCTCACCGTTTTCCTTTTTGGGGCCCTGAAAATGTCCATTGTGCGTGACATTTTTGCGTTTAGCCAAGAACCGGGTGCAATTTTCAAGGTATTAAGCTGAAATGTGGTACGATGAAAGAGTTAGTGACTGTGACGAATCCTATTGTTGGGCGTTAAAATCGGTACAGGGCCGGATCATTTTGGGGGGCCCTGAATTTCAACTTTTTTTGGAATCGATATATCTCGGAAACGGTTGATCGTATCGAAAAATGTTAAAGGTATAGGTGTAAGATCTCCGCGGTATTCAACCTTTTTACTCGAAACGATTTTTTGATATCTCTCACCGTTTTCTTTTATTGGGGCCCTGAAAATGTACCATTGTGCGTGACATTTTTGCGTTTAGCTAAGTACTGGTTGCAATTTTCAAGATATTATGCTGAAATTTGGTACGGTGAAAGAGTTAGTGACTGTGACGAACCCTATTGTTGGGCGTTAAAATCGGTTCAGGGCCGCATCTTTTTGGGGGGCCCTGAATTTCAAACTTTTTTTTGAATCGATATATCTCGGAAACGGTTGATCGTATCGAAAAATGTTAAATGTATAGGTGTAAGATCTCCGCGGTATTCAACCTTTATACTTGAAACGATTTTTTGATATCTCTCACCGTTTTCTTTTTTGGGGGCCCTGAAAATGTCCATTGTGCGTGACATTTTTGCGTTTAGCTAAGTACTGGTCGCAATTTTCAAGATATTAGGCTGAAATTTGGTACGGTGAAAGAGTTAGTGACTGTGACGAATCCAATTGTTGGGCGTTAAAATCGGTGTAGGGCCGTATCTTTTTTGGGGGCCCTGAATTTCAAACTTTTCTTTTGATTCGATATATCTTGGAAACGGTAGATCGTATCGAAAAATGTTAAATGTATAGGTGTAAGATCTCCGGGGTATGCAACTTTTTTACTCAAAATGATTTTTTGATATCTCTCACCGTTTTCTTTTTTTTGGGCCCTGAAAATGTCCATTGTGTGTGACATTTTTGCGTTTAGCTAAGTACTCGTCGCAATTTTCAAGATATTAAGCTGAAATTTGGTACGGTGAAAGAGTTTGTGACTGTGACGAATCCTGTTGTCGGGCGTTAAAATCAGTGCAGGGACGGATCTTTTTTGGGGAACCTGAATTTCTAACTGTTTTTTGGAATCGATATATCTCGGAAACGGTTGGTCGTATCGAAAAATGTTAAATGAACAGGTGTAAGATCTCCGCGGCATGCAACATTTTTACTCAAAACGATTTTTTGTTATCTCTCACCGTTTTCTGTATTTGGGGCCCTGAAAATGTCCATTGTGCGTGACATTTTTGCGTTTAGCTAAGTACTGGTCGCAATTTTCAAGATATTAGGCTGAAATTTGGTACGGTGAAAGAGTTAGTGACTGTGACGAATCCTGTTGTTGGGCGTTAAAATCGGTGCAGAGCCGGATCTTTTTTGGGGGCCCTGAATTTCTAACTGTTTTTTGGAAACGATATATCTCGGAAACGGTTGGTCGTATCGAAAAATGTTGAAGGTACAGGTGTAAGATCTCCGCGATATGCAACTTTTTTACTCAAAACGATTTTTTGATATCTCTCACCGTTTTCTTTTTTTGCGGCCCTGAATATGACCATTGTGCGTCACATTTTTGCGTTTAGCTATGTACTGGTCGCAATTTTCAAGATATGAAGCTGAAATTTGGTACGGTGAAAGAGTTAGTGACTGTGACGAATCATGTTGTTGGGCGTTAAGATCGGTGCAGGGCCGGATCTTTTTTAGGGGGCCCTGAATTTCAAACTTTTCTTTGAAATCGATATATCTCGGAAACGGTCGGTCGCATCGAAAAATGTTAAACGTACAGGTGTAAGATCTCCGCGGTATGCAACTTTTTTTCTCAAAACGATTTTTTGATATCTCTCACCGTTTTCTTTTTTTAGGTCCCTGAAAATGTCCATTGTGCGTGACGTTTTTGCGTTTAGCAAAGTACTGGTCGCAATTTTGAAGATATGAAGCTGAAATTTGGTACGGTGAAAGAGTTAGTGACTGTGACGAATCCTTTTGTTGGGCATTAAAATCTGTGCTGGGTCGAATCTTTTTTTGGGGCCATGAATTTCATTTTTTTTTGAATCGATATATCTCGGAAACGGTTGGTTTTATCAAAAAACTTTAAAACTACATGTGTAAGATCTCCGCGGAATGCAACATTTTTACTCAAAACGATTTTTTGATATCTCTCACTGTTTTGATTTTTTGGGGCCCTGAAAAAGTCAATTGTGCATGACATTTTTGGGTTGGGCGAAGTATAGGTCTTAATTTTCATGATATCGAGCTGAAATTTGGAGCGGTGAATGAGTTAGACCCTGTGACGAATCCTATTGTTGGGCGTAAAAATCGGTGCAGGGCCGTATCTTTTTTGGGTGCCCTGAATATCTAACTGTTTTTTGGAATCGATATATCTCGGAAACGGTTGGTCGTATCGAAAAATGTTGAATGTACAGGTGTATGATCTCCGCGGTATGCAACTTTTTTACTCAAAACGATTTTTTGATATCTCTCACCGTTTTCTTTTTTTGCAGGCCCTGAAAATGTCCATTGTGCGTGACATTTTTGCGTTTAGCTAAGTACTGGTCGCAATTTTCAAGATATGAAGCTGAAATTTGGTACGGTGAAAGAGTTAGTGACTGTGACGAATCATATTGTTGGGCGTTAAGATCGGTGCAGGGCCGGATCTTTTTTGGGGGCCATGATTTTCAAACTTTTTTTTTGATTTTTTGGGGTCCTGAAAAAGTCAATTGTGGTTGACATTTTTGGGTTGGGCGAAGTATAGGTCTTAATTTTCATGATATCGAGCTGAAATTTGGAGCAGTAAACGAGTTAGATCCTGTGAGGAAACCTGTTGTCGGGCGTTAAAATCGGTGCAGGGCCGGATCTTTTTTGGGGGCCCTGAATTTCAAACTTTTTTTTGGAATCGATATATCTCGGAAACGGTTGATCGTATCAAAAATGTTAAAGGTTTAGGTGTAAGACCTCCGCGGTATGCAACTTTGTTACTCAAAACGATTTTTTGATATCTCTCACCGTTTTCTTTTTTTGGGGCCCTGAAAATGTCCATTGTGCGTGACATTTTTGCGTTTAGCCAAGAACCGGGTGCAATTTTCAAGGTATTAAGCTGAAATTTGGTACGATGAAAGAGTTAGTGACTGTGACGAATCCTATTGTTGGGCGTTAAAATCGGTACAGGGCCGGATCTTTTTGCGGGGCCCTGAATTTCAACTTTTTTTGGAATCGATATATCTCGGAAACGGTTGATCGTATCGAAAAATGTTAAATGTATAGGTGTAAGATCTCCGGGGTATTCAACCTTTTTACTCGAAACGATTTTTTGATATCTCTCACCGTTTTCTTTTTTTGGGGCCCTGACAATGTCCCATTGTGCGTGACATTTTTGCGTTTAGCTAAGTACTGGTTGCAATTTTCAAGATATTATGCTGAAATTTGGTACGGTGAAAGAGTTAGTGACTGTGACGAACCCTATTTTTGGGCGTTAAAATGGGTTCAGGGCCGGATCTTTTTTGGGGGCCCTGAATTTCAAACTTTTTTTGGAATCGATATATCTCGGAAACGGTTGATCGTATCGAAAAATGTTAAATGTATAGGTGTAAGATCACCGCGGTATTCAACCTTTTTTCTCGAAACGATTTTTTGATATCTCTCACCGTTTTCTTTTTTGGGGGCCCTGAAAATGTCCATTGTGCGTGACATTTTTGCGTTTAGCTAAGTACTGGTCGCAATTTTCAAGATATTAGACTGAAATTAGGTACGGTGAAAGAGTTAGTGACTGTGACGAATCCAATTGTTGGGCGTTAAAATCGGTGTAGGGCCGTTTCTTTTTTGGGGGCCCTGAATTTCAAACTTTTTTTTTGATTCGATATATCTTGGAAACGGTAGATCGTATCGAAAAATGTTAAATGTATAGGTGTAAGATCTCCGGGGTATGCAACTTTTTTACTCAAAACGATTTTTTGATATCTCTCACCGTTTTCTTTTTTTTGGGGCCCTGAAAATGTCCATTGTGTGTGACATTTTTGCGTTTAGCTAAGTACTCGTCGCAATTTTCAAGATATTAAGCTGAAATTTGGTACGGTGAAAGAGTTAGTGACTGTGACGAATCCTGTTGTCGGGCGTTAAAATCAGTGCAGGGACGGATCTTTTTTGGGGAACCTGAATTTCTAACTGTTTTTTGGAATCGATATATCTCGGAAACGGTTGGTCGTATCGAAAAATGTTAAATGTACAGGTGTAAGATCTCCGCGGCATGCAACATTTTTACTCAAAACGATTTTTTGATATCTCTCACCGTTTTCTGTATTTGGGGCCCTGAAAATGTCCATTGTGCGTGACATTTGTGCGTTTAACTAAGTACTGGTCGCAATTTTCAAGATATTAGGCTGAAATTTGGTACGGTGAAAGAGTTAGTGACTGTGACGAATCCTGTTGTTGGGCGTTAAAATCGGTGCAGGGCCGGATTTTTTTGGGGGGCCCTGAATTTCTAACTGTTTTTTGGAAACGATATATCTCGGAAACGGTTGGTCGTATCGAAAAATGTTGAATGTACAGGTGTAAGATCTCCGCGATATGCAACTTTTTTACTCAAAACGATTTTTTGATATATCTCACCGTTTTCTTTTTTTTGTCGGCCCTGAAAATGTCCATTGTGCGTCACATTTTTGCGTTTAGCTATGTACTGGTCGCAATTTTCAAGTTATGAAGCTGAAATTTGGTACGGTGAAAGAGTTAGTGACTGTGACAAATCTTGTTGTTGGGCGTTAAGATCGGTGCAGGGCCGGATCTTTTTTAGGGGGCCCTGAATTTCAAACTTTTCTTTGGAATCGATATATCTCGGAAACGGTCGGTCGCATCGAAAAATGTTAAACGTACAGGTGTAAGATCTCCGCGGTATGCAACTTTTTTACTCAAAACGATTTTTTGATATCTCTCACCGTTTTCTTTTTTTAGGTCCCTGAAAATGTCCATTGTGCGTGACGTTTTTGCGTTTAGCAAAGTACTGGTCGCAATTTTCAAGATATGAGGCTGAAAATTGGTACGGTGAAAGAGTTAGTGACTGTGACGAATCCATTTGTTGGGCGTTAAAATCTGTGCTGGGTCGAATCTTTTTTTGGGGCCCTGAATTTCATTTTTTTTTTGAATCGATATATCTCGAAAACGGTTAGTCTTATCAAAAAACTTTAAAACTACATGTGTAAGATCTCCGCGGAATGCAACTTTTTTACTCAAAACGATTTTTTTATATCTCTCACCGTTTTCTTTTTTTGCAGGCCCTGAAAATGTCCATTGTGCGTGACATTTTTGCGTTTAGCTAAGTACTGGTCGCAATTTTCAAGATATGAAGCTGAAATTTGGTACGGTGAAAGAGTTAGTGACTGTGACGAATCATATTGTTGGGCGTTAAGATCGGTGCAGGGCCGGATCTTTTTTGGGGGCCATGAATTTCAAACTTTTCTTTGGAATCGATATATCTCGGAAATGTCCATTGTGCGTGACATTTTTGCGTTTAGCTAAGTACTGGTCGCAATTTTCAAGATATGAAGCTGAAATTTGGTACGGTGTAAGAGTTAGTGACTGTGACGAATCCTATTATTGGGCGTTAGTATCGGTGCTGGGCCGAATCTTTTTTGGGCCCTGAGATTCAATTTTTTTTGGAATCGATATATCTCGGAAATGGTTGGTCTTATCAAAAAACTTTAAATCTACATGTGTAAGATCTCCGGGGTATGCAACTTTTTTTCTCAAAACGATTTTTTGATATCTCTCACTGTTTTGATTTTTTGGGGTCCTGAAAAAGTCAATTATGGTTGACATTTTTGGGTTGGGCGAAGTATAGGTCTTAATTTTCATGATATCGAGCTGAAATTTGGAGCAGTAAACGAGGTAGATCCTGTGAGGAAACCTGTTGTCGGGCGTTAAAATCGGTGCAGGGCCGGATCTTTTTGGGGGGCCCTGAATTTCAAACTTTTTTTTGGAATCGATATATCTCGGAAACGGTTGATCGTATCAAAAATGTTAAAGGTATAGGTGTAAGACCTCCGCGGTATGCAACTTCTTTACTCAAAACGATTTTTTGATATCTCTCACCGTTTTCTTTTTTTTGGGCCCTGAAAATGTCCATTGTGCGTGTCATTTTTGCGTTTAGCCAAGAACCGGGTGCAATTTTCAAGGTATTAAGCTGAAATTTGGTACGATGAAAGAGTTAGTGACTGTGACGAATCCTATTGTTGGGCGTTAAAATCGGTACAGGGCCGGATCTTTTTGGGGGGCCCTGAATTTCAATTTTTTTGGAATCGATATATCTCGGAAATGTCCATTCTGCGTGACATTTTTGCGTTTAGGTAAGTACTGGTCGATATTTTCAATATATTAAGCTGAAATTTGGTACGGTGAAAGAGTTAGTGATTGTGACGAACCCTATTGTTGTGCGTTAATATCGGTGCAGGGCCGGATCTTTTTGGGGGGCCCTGAATTTCAAACTTTTTTTTGGAATCGATATATCTCGGAATCGGTTGATCGTACCGAAAAATGTTAAATGTATAGGTGTAAAATCTCCGCGGTATGCAACCTTTTTACTCAAAACTATTTTTTGATATCTCTCACCGTTTTTTTGGGGGGGGCCCTGAAAATGTCCATTGTGCGTGACATTTTTGCGTTTAGCTAATTACTGGTTGCAATTTTCAAGATATTAAGCTGAAATTTGGTACGGTGAAAGAGTTAGTGACTGTGACGAACCCTATTGTTGGGCGTTAAAATCGGTGCAGGGCCGGATCTTTTTGGGGGGCCCTGAATTTCAAACTTTTTTTGGAATCGATATATCTCGGAAACGGTTGATCGTATCGAAAGATGTTAAAAGTATAGGTGTATGAACTCCGTGGTATGCTACTTTTTTACTCAATACGATTTTTTGATATCTCTCACCGTTTTCTTTTTTTGGGGCCCTGAAAATGTCCATTTTTGCGATTAGCTAAGTACTGGTTGCAATTTTCAAGATATTAAGCCGAAATTTGGTACGGTGAAAGAGTTAGTGACTGTGACGAACCCTATTGTTGGGCGTTAAAATCGGTGCTGGGCCGGATCTTTTTTGGGGGCCCTGAATTTCATTTTTTTTTTGGAATCGATATGTCTCGGAAACGGTTGATCGTATCGAAAAATGTTAAAGGTATAGGTGTAAGATCTCCGCGGTATGTAACTTTTTTACTCAAAACGATTTTTTGATATCTCTCACCGTCTTCTTTTTTTGGGGCCCTGAAAATGTCCATTGTGCGTGACATTTTTGCTTTTAGCTAAGTACTGGTCGCAATTTTCAAGATATTAGGCTGAAATTCGGTACGGTGAATGAGTTAGTGACTGTGACGAATCCTATTGTTGGGCGTTAAAATCGGTGTAGGGCCGTATCTTTTTTGGGGGCCCTGAATTTCTAAATGTTTTTTGGAATCGATATATCTCGGAAACGGTTGGTCGTATCGAAAATGTTAAATGTACGGGTGTAAGATCTCCGCGGTATGCAACTTTATTTTACTCAAAACGATTTTTTGATATCTCTCACTGTTTTGATTTTTTGGGGCCCTGAAAAAGTCAATTGTGCATGACATTTTTGGGTTGGGCGTAGTATAGGTCTTAATTTTCATAATATCGAGCTGAAATTTGGACTGGTGAACGAGTTAGAACCTGTGAGGAAACCTGTTGCTGGGCGTTATAATCGGTGCAGGGCCGGATCTTTTTTGGGGGCCCTGAATTTCAAACTTTTTTTTGGAATCGATATATCTCGGAAACGGATGATCGTATCGAAAAATGTTAAAGGAATAGGTGTAAAATCTCCGCGGTATGCAACTTTTTTACCCCGTACGATTTTTTGATATCTCTCACCGTTTTCTTTTTTTGGGGCCCTGAAAATGTCCATTGTGCGTGACATTTTTGCGCCTAGCTAAGTACTGGTCGCCATTTTCAAGATATTAAGCTGAAATTTGTTACAGTGAAAGAGTAAGTGACTGTGACGAATCCTATTGTTGGGCGTTAAAATCGGTGTAGGGCCGTATCTTTTTGGGGGGCCCTGAATTTCAAACTTTTTTTTGATTCGATATATCTTGGAAACGGTTGATCGTATCGAAAAAGGTTAAATGTATAGGTGTAAGATCTCCGGGGTATGCAACTTTTTTACTCAAAAAGTTTTTTTGATATCTCTCACCGTTTTCTTTTTTTGGGGCCCCGAAAATGTCCATTGTTTGTGACATTTTTGCGTTTAGCTAAGTACTGGTCGCAATTTTCAAGATATTAAGCTGAAATTTGGTACGGTGAAAGAGTTAGTGACTGTGACGAATCATGTTGTTGGGCGTTAAGATCGGTGCAGGGCCGGATCTTTTTTAGGGGGCCCTGAATTTCAAACTTTTCTTTGGAATCGATATATCTCGGAAACGGTCGGTCGCATCGAAAAATGTTAAACGTACAGGTGTATGATCTCCGCGGTATGCAACTTTTTTACTCAAAACGATTTTTTGATATCTCTCACCGTTTTCTTTTTTTAGGGCCCTGAAAATGTCCATTGTGCGTGACGTTTTTGCGTTTAGCAAAGTACTGGTCGCAATTTTGAAGATATGAAGATGAAATTTGGTACGGTGAAAGAGTTAGTGACTGTGACGAATTTTATTTTTGGCCGTTAAAATCTGTGCTGGGCCGAATCTTTTTTTGGGGCCCTGAATTTCATTTTTTTAAATCGATATATCTCGGAAACGGTTGGTCTTATCAAAAAACTTTAAAACTACATTAGTAAGATCTCCGCGGTATGCAACGTTTTTACTCAAAACGATTTTTTGATATCTCTCACTGTTTTCATTTTTTGGGGCCCTGAAAAAGTCAATTGTGCTTGACATTTTTGGGTTGGGCGAAGTATAGGTCTTAATTTTCATGATATAGAGCTGAAATTTGGAGCGGTGAACGAGTTTGACCATGTGAGGAAACCTGTTGTTGGGCGTTATAATCGGTGCAGGGCCGGATCTTTTTTGTGGGCCCTGAATTTCAAACTTTTTTTTGGAATCGATATATCTCGCAAACGGTTGATCGTATCGAAAAATGTTAAAGGTATAGGTGTAAGATCTCCGCGGTATGCAACATTTTTTTACTCAAAACGATTTTTTGATATCTCTCACCGTTTTCTTTATTTGGGGCCCTGATAATGTCCATTGTGAGTGACATTTTTGCGTTTAGCTAAGTACTGGTCGCAATTTTCAAGATATTAGGCTGAAATTTGGTACGGTGAAAGAGTTAGTGACTGTGACGAATCCTATTGTTGGGCGTTAAAATCGGTGCAGGGCCGAATCTTTTTTGGGGGCCCTGAATTTCTAACTGTTTTTTGGAATCGATATATCTCGGAAACGGTTGGTCGTATCGAAAAATGTTGAATGTACAGGTGTAAGATCTCCGCGGTATGCAACTTTTTTACTCAAAACGATTTTTTGATATCTCTCACCGTTTTCTTTTTTTTTTTTTGCAGGCCCTGAAAATGTCCATTGTGCGTGACATTTTTGCGTTTAGCTAAGTACTGGTCGAAATTTTCAAGATATGAAGCTGAAATTTGGTACGGTGAAAGAGTTAGTGACTGTGACGATTCTTGTTGTTGGGCGTTAAGATCGGTGCAGGGCCGGATCTTTTTTTGGGGCCATGAATTTCAAACTTTTCTTTGGAATCGATATATCTCGGAAATGTCCATTGTGCGTGACATTTTTGCGTTTAGCTAAGTGAAATGAAAATCCACAGCCTGCTTCCAGTCTCCGACTGGGTCAGGAATGGAATGAATGATGCCCCTATCTAGCGGCGAGGATATGGACTGTGCCGGCTGCCGAGGCCTGACGCACTCCTCCGGGGCAATGATTAAATGAATGTCAGATGAAATGAAATGATAGTGGAGAGTGTTGCTGGAATGAAATTTTTGACAGGGAAAACCGGAGTACCCGGAGAAAAACCTGTCCGCCTCCGTTTTGTCCAGCACAGATCTCACATGGAGTGACCGGGATTTGAACCACGGACCCAGCGGTGAGAGGCCGGCGTGCTGCCGCCTAAGCCACGGAGGCTTTGCGTTTAGCTAAGTACTGGTCGCAATTTTCAAGATATGAAGCTGAAATTTGGTACGGTGAAAGAGTTAGTGACTGTGACGTATCCTATTATTGGGCGTTAATATCGGTGCTGGGCCGAATCTTTTTTGGGCCCTGAGATTCAATTTTTTTTGGGATTCGATATATCTCGGAAACGGTTGGTCTTATCAAAAAACTTAAATCTACATGTGTAAGATCTCCGGGGTATGCAACTTTTTTACTCAAAACGATTTTTAGATATCTCTCACTGTTTTGATTTTGGGGGCCCTGAAAAAGTCAATTGTGGTTGACATTTTTGGGTTGGGCGAAGTATAGGTCTTAATTTTCATGATATCGAGAGAAATTTGGAGCAGTAAACGAGTTAGATCCTGTGAGGAAACCTGTTGTCGGGCGTTAAAATCGGTGCAGGGCCGGATCTTTTTTGGGGGCCCTGAATTTCAAACTTTTTTTTGGAATCGATATATCTCGGAAACGGTTGATCGTATCAAAAAATGTTAATTGTATAGGTGTAAGACCTCCGCGGTATGCAACTTTTTTACTCAAAACGATTTTTTGATATCTCTCACCGTTTTCTTTTTTTGGGGCCCTGAAAATGTCCATTGTGCGTGACATTTTTGCGCTTAGCCAAGAACTGGTCGCAATTTTCAAGGTATTAAGCTGAAATTTGGTACGGTGAAATAGTTAGTGACTGTGACGAATCTTATTGTTGGGCGTTAAAATCGGTGCAGGGCAGGATCTTTTTGGAGGGCCCTGAATTTCAAACTTATTTTTGGAATCGATATATCTCGGAAACGGTAGGTCGTATCGAAAAATGTTGAAGGTACAGGTGTAATATCTCCGCGGTATGCAACTTTTTTACTCAAATTGATTTTTTGATATCTCTCACCGTTTTCTTTTTTAGGGCCCTGAAAATGTCCATTGCGCGTGACATTTTTGCGTTTAGCTAAGTACTGGTGGCCATTTTCAAGATATGAAGCTGAAATTTGGTACGGTGAAGGAGTTAGTGACTGTGACGAATCCTATTGCTGGGCGTTAAAATCGGTGCTGGGCCGAATCTTTTTGGGGGGCCCTGTTTTTTTTTTTTTTTGGAATCGGTATATCTCGGAAACGGTTGGTCCTATCAAAAAGCTTTACTTCTACATGTGTAAAGATCTCCCGGGTATGCAACTTTTTTACTCAAAACGATTTTTATATCTCTCACCGTTTTGTTTTTTTGGGGCCCTGAAAAAGTCAATTGTGCATGACATTTATGGGTTGAGCGAAGTATAGGTCTTAATTTTCATGATATCGAGCTGAAATTTGGAGCGGTGAACGAGTTAGACCCTGTGAGGAAACCTGTTGTCGGGCGTTAAAAACGGTGCACGGCCCGATTTTTTTTTGGGGGGGGGGGGCCGTGAATTTCGAACTTTTTTTATTTGGAATTGATATATCTCGGAAACGGTTGGTCGTATCGAAAAACGTTAAATGTACAGGTGTAAGGTCTCCGCGGTATGCAACTTTTTTTTACTCACAATATTTTTTTGATATCTCTCACCGTTTTCCTTTTTGGGGCCCTTAAGATGTCCATTGTGCGTGACATATTTGGGTTTAGCGAAGTACAGGTCGCAATTTTCAAGATATCGAACTGAAATTTGGTGCGGTGAAAGAGTTAGACCCTGTGAGGAAACCAATTGTCGGGCGTTAAAGACGGTACAGGGCCGGATATTTTTGGGGGGCCCTGAATTTCAAACTTTTCTTTGAATCGATGTATCTCGGTAACGGCTGGTCGTATCGAAAAACGTTAAATGTATAGGTGTAAGATCTCCACGGTATGCAACTTTTTTCTGAAAACGATTTTTTGATATCTCTCATCGTCTTCTTTTTTGGGGCCCTGAAGTTGTGCGTATATGCGTGACGTTTTTGGGTTTAGCAAGTACATGTCGCAATTTTCAAGATATCAAGCTGAAATTTGGAGCGGTAAAAGAGCTAGAGCCTATGAGGAACCCTATTTTTCGGCGTTAAAATCGGTGCAGGGCTGGATCTTTTTGGGGGGCCCTGAATTTGAAACTCTTTTGGAATCGATATATCTCGGAGACGGTTGGTCATATCGAAAAAAATTAAATACACAAGTGTTAAATATCCGCGGTATGCAACGATCTTACCCATAACGATATTTTGATATCTCTCAGCGTTGTCTTTTTTGGGGGGCCCTGAAAATGTACGTATGTGCGTGACGTTTTTACGTTTAGCAAACTAGAGGTCGGAATTTTCAAGATATCGAGCTGCAATGTGTCACGGGGAAAGAAATTGGGCCTGTCAGGAACTCTCTTATCGGGCGTTAAAATTGGTGCATGGCCGGACCATTCTTTGGGGCCCTGAATTTCATCCCTTTTTTTACCCCTGATGATGTTTTGATATCTCTCACCGTTTTCCTTTTCTGGGGCCCTGAATGTCTTCCTTTTTATTCGAACCGTTATATCTGGGAAACGGTTGGCAGTATCGAACAAAGTAAAATCTACAGATATAGGATCTCAGCGATTAGCAACTTTTTTAACTCTTATGATTTTTTGATATCTCTCACCATTTTACTTTCTTGGGGGCCGTGAATTTCATTCTTTTTTTCGAATCGTTATATCTCGGAAAGCGCCGATCCTATCGAAAAAAGTTTAATCTACAGGTGTAAGATCTCAGTGATTTGCAACTTTTCTACCCCTTATCATATTTTGATATCTCTCACCGTTTTGATGATATTAAATGTTTTTGGTTTTTGAATAAAAAATGGGGCCCAAACGTATATAACAACTGATAAAGATTCATCTGATGGTCTCATTGGATTCTACGGAAAATTGTCTATAATAACTGGTTTTAACCTTTTCAATAAGTTGAATCATGTATTTACAGCAGTAAGATATTTTCCACTTCCGAGGACGTCCGGCTTTCATAACCATGTGATGGTGTCAGCATTGCCTAGAATATTTTATAATTTTTCTACATTTCCTCGCAAACGGGTCGATGGTCTGAAATGCAATTCCGCAGGCCTTGCCGCCAACGAAGTTGTTGTTTGAGATTATAACCCCTCTTGCTGGCCCCTTGCTGCTGCGCCACCATCTCATCAAAAGCAGGTCGTGCTGCGTGGACTCCGGATCTAAAGATCCTATAGGCTTTCATATAGCCGTGGTAGGATTTTTCGAGAACTCGGAAACTACGCGTCGCCCAGTGTTCAAACCTTTACCAATCGAATTCGGAGTTGAACATTTTTTTTTCTCAAAAAAAGTCTGTATGTATGTATGTATGTATGTATGTATGTATGTATGTATGTATGTATGTATGTATGTACGTACGTATGTGCGTGACGTTTTTGCGTTTAGCAAAGTACAGGTCGCAATTTTCAAGATATCGAGTTGCAATTTGGTACGGTGAAAGAATTGGGGCCTGTGACGAACCCTATTGATGGGCGTTAAAATCGGTGTAGGGCCGGACCTTTTTTTGGGGCCCTGAATTTCATCCTATTTTTTTGAATCGATATATCTCGGAAACGGTCGGTCGTATCGAATAATGTTAAAGGTATAGGTGTAAGATCTCCGCGGTATGCAACTTTTTTACTCAAAACTATTTTTTGATATCTCTCACGGTTTTCTTTTTTAGGGGCCCTGAAAATGTCCATTGTGCGTGACATTTTTGCGTTTAGCTAAGTACTGGTCGCAATTTTCAAGATATTAAGCTGAAATTTGGTACGGTGAAAGATTTAGTGACTGTGACGAATCCTATTGTCGGGCGTTAAAATCTGTGCAGGGACGGATGTTTTTTGGGGGCCCTGAATTTCAAACTTTTTTTTTGATTCGATATATCTTGGAAACGGTTGATCGTATCGAAAAATGATAAATGTATAGGTGTAAGATCTCCGCGGTATGCAACCTTTTTACTCAAAACTATTTTTTGACATCTCTCACCGTTATCTTTTTGGGGCCCTGAAAATGTCCATTGTGCGTGACATTTTTGCGTTTAGCTAAGTATTGGTTGCAATTTTCAAGATATTAAGCTGAAATTTGGTACGGTGAAAGAGTTAGTGACTGTAACGAACCCTATTGTTGGGCGTTAAAATCGGTGCAGGGCCGGGTCTTTTTTGGGGGCCCTGAATTTCAAACTTTTTTTGGAATCGATATATCTCGGATACGGTTGATCGTATTGAAAAATGTTAAATGTATAGGTGTATGAACTCCGTGGTATGCTACTTTTTTTCTCAATACGATTTTTTGATATCTCTCACAGTTTTCTTTTTTTGGGGCCCTGAAAATGTCCATTTTTGCGATTACCTAAGTACTGGTTGCAATTTTCAAGATATTAAGCTGAAATTTGGTACGGTGAAAAGGTTACTGACTGTGACGAACCCTATTGTTGGGCGTTAAAATCGGTGCAGGGCCGGATCTTTTTTGGGGGCCCTGAATTTCAATTTTTTTTTTGGAATCGATATATCTCGGAAACGGTTGATCCTATCGAAAAATGTTAAATGTATAGGAGTAAATTCTCCGCGGTATTCAGCCTTTTTACTCGAAACGATTTTTTGATATCTCTCACCTTTTTTTGGGGGGGGGGGGCCTGAAAATGTCCATTGTGCGTGACATTTTTGCGTTTAGCTAAGTACTGGTCGCAATTTTCAAGATATTAGGCTGAAATTTGGTACGGTGAAAGAGTTAGTGACTGTGACGAATCCTGTTGTTGGGCGTTTAAATCGGTGTAGGGCCGTATCTTTTTTGGGGGCCCTGAATTTCAAACTTTTTTTGATTCGATATATCTTGGAAACGGTTGATCGTATCGAAAAATGTTAAAAGTATAGGTGTAAGATCTCCGGGGTATGCAACTTTTTTACTCAAAACGATTTTTTGATATCTCTCACCGTTTTCTTTTTTTGGGGCCCTGAAAACGTCCATTGTGTGTGACATTTTTGCGTTTAGCTAGTACTGGTCGCAATTTTCAAGATATTAAGCTGAAATTTGGTACGGTGAAAGAGTTAGTGACTGTGACGAATCATGTTGTTGGGCGTTAAGATCGGTGCAGGGCCGGATCTTTTTTAGGGGGCCCTGAATTTCAAACTTTTCTTTGGAATCGATATATCTCGGAAACGGTCGGTCGCATCGAAAAATGTTAAACGTACAGGTGTAAGATCTCCGCGGTATGCAACTTTTTTACTCAAAACGATTTTTTGATATCTCTCATCGTTTTCTTTTTTTCGGGCCCTGAAAATGTCCATTGTGCGTGACGTTTTTGCGTTTAGCAAAGTACTGGTCGCAATTTTGAAGATATGAAGGTGAAATTTGGTACGGTGAAAGAGTTAGTGACTGTGACGAATCCTATTGTTGGCCGCTAAAATCTGTGCTGGGCCGAATCTTTTTTTGGGGCCCTGAATTTTATTTTTTTAAATCGATATATCTCGGAAACGGTTGGTCTTATCAAAAAACTTTAAAACTACATGTGTAAGATCTCCGCGGTATGCAACGTTTTTACACAAAACGATTTTTTGATATCTCTCACTGTTTTCATTTTTTGGGGCCCTGAAAAAGTCAATTGTGCATGACATTTTTGGGTTGGTCGAAGTATAGGTCTTAATTTTCATGATATCGAGCTGAAATTTGGAGCGGTGAACGAGTTTGACCATGTGAGGAAACCTGTTGTTGGGCGTTATAATCGGTGCAGGGCCGGATCTTTTTTGTGGGCCCTGAATTTCAAACTTTTTTTGGAATCGATATATCTCGCAAACGGTTGATCGTAACGAAAATGTTAAAGGTATAGGTGTAAGACCTCCGCGGTATGCAACTTCTTTACTCAAAACGATTTTTTGATATCTCTCACCGTTTTCTTTTTTTTGGGCCCTGAAAATGTCCATTGTGCGTGTCATTTTTGCGTTTAGCCAAGAACCGGGTGCAATTTTCAAGGTATTAAGCTGAAATTTGGTACGATGAAAGAGTTAGTGACTGTGACGAATCCTATTGTTGGGCGTTAAAATCGGTACAGGGCCGGATCTTTTTGGGGGGCCCTGAATTTCAATTTTTTTGGAATCGATATATCTCGGAAATATCCATTCTGCGTGACATTTTTGCGTTTAGGTAAGTACTGGTCGATATTTTCAATATATTAAGCTGAAATTTGGTACGGTGAAAGAGTTAGTGATTGTGACGAACCCTATTGTTGTGCGTTAATATCGGTGCAGGGCCGGATCTTTTTTGGGGGCCCTGAATTTCAAACTTTTTTTTGGAATCGATATATCTCGGAATCGGTTGATCGTATCGAAAAATGTTAAATGTATAGGTGTAAAATCTCCGCGGTATGCAACCTTTTTACTCAAAACTATTTTTTGATATCTCTCACCGTTTTTTTGGGGGGGCCCTGAAAATGTCCATTGTGCGTGACATTTTTGCGTTTAGCTAATTACTGGTTGCAATTTTCAAGATATTAAGCTGAAATTTGGTACGGTGAAAGAGTTAGTGACTGTGACGAACCCTATTGTTGGGCGTTAAAATCGGTGCAGGGCCGGATCTTTTTGGGGGGCCCTGAATTTCAAACTTTTTTTGGAATCGATATATCTCGGAAACGGTTGATCGTATCGAAAGATGTTAAAAGTATAGGTGTATGAACTCCGTGGTATGCTACTTTTTTACTCAATACGATTTTTTGATATCTCTCACCGTTTTCTTTTTTTGGGGCCCTGAAAATGTCCATTTTTGCGATTAGCTAAGTACTGGTTGCAATTTTCAAGATATTAAGCCGAAATTTGGTACGGTGAAAGAGTTAGTGACTGTGACGAACCCTATTGTTGGGCGTTAAAATCGGTGCTGGGCCGGATCTTTTTTGGGGGCCCTGAATTTCAATTTTTTTTTTGGAATCGATATGTCTCGGAAACGGTTGATCGTATCGAAAAATGTTAAAGGTATAGGTGTAAGATCTCCGCGGTATGCAACTTTTTTACTCAAAACGATTTTTTGATATCTCTCACCGTTTTCTTTTTTTGGGGCCCTGAAAATGTCCATTGTGCGTGACATTTTTGCTTTTAGCTAAGTACTGGTCGCAATTTTCAAGATATTAGGCTGAAATTCGGTACGGTGAATGAGTTAGTGACTGTGACGAATCCTATTGTTGGGCGTTAAAATCGGTGTAGGGCCGTATCTTTTTTGGGGGCCCTGAATTTCTAAATGTTTTTTGGAATCGATATATCTCGGAAACGGTTGGTCGTATCGAAAATGTTAAATGTACGGGTGTAAGATCTCCGCGGTATGCAACTTTTTTTACTCAAAACGATTTTTTGATATCTCTCACTGTTTTGATTTTTTGGGGCCCTGAAGAAGTCAATTGTGCATGACATTTTTGGGTTGGGCGTAGTATAGGTCTTAATTTTCATAATATCGAGCTGAAATTTGGACTGGTGAACGAGTTAGAACCTGTGAGGAAACCTGTTGCTGGGCGTTATAATCGGTGCAGGGCCGGATCTTTTTTGGGGGCCCTGAATTTCAAACTTTTTTTTGGAATCGATATATCTCGGAAACGGATGATCGTATCGAAAAATGTTAAAGGAATAGGTGTAAAATCTCCGCGGTATGCAACTTTTTTACCCCGTACGATTTTTTGATATCTCTCACCGTTTTCTTTTTTTGGGGCCCTGAAAATGTCCATTGTGCGTGACATTTTTGCGCCTAGCTAAGTACTGGTCGCCATTTTCAAGATATTAAGCTGAAATTTGTTACAGTGAAAGAGTAAGTGACTGTGACGAATCCTATTGTTGGGCGTTAAAATCGGTGTAGGGCCGTATCTTTTTGGGGGGCCCTGAATTTCAAACTTTTTTTTGATTTGATATATCTTGGAAACGGTTGATCGTATCGAAAAAGGTTAAATGTATAGGTGTAAGATCTCCGGGGTATGCAACTTTTTTACTCCCCATCCAAACGGTCGGCGAAAGCCGCGCCGAAGCCGGCGGAGGCGGCATCGTCGACCAGGGTCAGGACTTCGGCTCCTGACCCGTCTATATACCTTAAAGAGCCGGGGGCGGGTAAGAAGGGACCCCGCACTACGCATTCCCTTTCTCCCAAAAAGGGGAAGCCATCCGCGCCAACACCTGCGGTTGCTTCTGCGCCTGGGGACGTTTCGCCCCCCAGATCTGCGCGCTCCCCATGGAGATCCCCCCGCCGCCGAACTGCGTCCAGGAAATCTTCCACTGAGTCGATTCACTCCATGAACTCGCCTGAGGACATGGAGATTATAGTCGACGTAGTGACTGTAGATTCTCCAGAGTCAAAGTTGGAGTAGCTTGGTGCTCCAACTTATTCCCTAAGTTCACACAATGGCACTGTTACAGTGGAATTGTAACAGTTATGACAGGCATTTGACAGAGCTCCGTCAGCTTATTGCCCAATACGCGGCGAGTATAGTCTGCCTACAGGAAACAAACCTCAGACCTGATCATGAGACTGTTCTGAGAGGTTTCCGACTATACTCTAAAGAGCGACAAGACGCCGCCCGGGCTTCCGGGGGCGTTTGTACCTTCGTTCGCTCTGACTGCTATAGTGAGGAGTTTCCACTCGCCACTCCTCTGGAAGCTATTGCAGTTCGCGTGTCCTTGCCTGCTATGACAACTGTTTGTAACGTGTACCTTCCACCGAACCAACCCCTTGATATAAATGACGTCTTAGATCTTGTTGATCAACTTCCAGTCCCTTTCCTACTCGTGGGTGATTTCAACTCTCATCACCCCCAATGGGGATCACCATCTTCCTGCCCCAGAGGAAGGGACGTGGAAGGCTTAATTCAAGGGTTGGATTTATGTCTATTAAATACAGGGGAAGCTACACATTTTAGCTTAGCGCACGGCACGTACTCACACATTGACTTGAGTGTGTGTAGCCGTGCGCTGGTCCCCCTATTTGGCTGGTATGTACACGACGACCTCTGTGACAGTGACCATTTCCCGATCGTTCTTACCCTTCTGAACCAGACGCCCGTGGAGTTCCCCAGTCGTTGGGTTCTTAAGCGGGCAAATTGGCCCTCGTTTCAAGAACGAGCTGTTTTCGTTGATCTTGGTTGCCGGAGCGTCGATGACGAGGTACAGCACATCACCGATGTGCTTCTTGCTGCCGCCGAAGAGTCCATTCCATCCTTTTCTGGGACTCCTCGTCGCAAAATCGTCCCTTGGTGGACTGAGGATATTGCAGCGGCAATAAGAGATCGTCGTCGAGCTCATAAGCACTACCGTCGGCGTCCAACCATGGCCAATTTGGTGGCGTTTAAGAAATTTCGTGCCAAGGCACGGATTCTTATTCGCCAGAGTAAGAAACTATCCTGGGAACGGTATGTGTCTTCCATTACGGCACATACCCCCTCCTCTCAAGTGTGGACTAAACTACGACGCATTTCGGGCATTCAGACAACTTCTACTGTACCGGGAATTTCCATTGATAATGACTTGGTTACAGATCCTTATCGCGTTGCAAACCATCTCGCCTCGTATTTTGCGGATATATCCGGTTGCGATAACTATGACCCTGCCTTCGTGGCCCTGAAGCGCGAAGCGGAACGTTTCCAGCTTAGTTTTGCTTCCCGCGCTTCGGAGGAGTACAACGTGCCCTTTACGGAGTGGGAACTCCGCGGAGCGCTGGCGCTCTGCAGGGACACGTCTCCTGGCCCGGATAATATTCACAACCAGATGCTTAAACACCTTAACGATGAGAGCATTCGTTATTTGCTCAGGGTGTTTAATCGTATCTGGTTGGAGGGTGTGTTTCCAGCGCAATGGCAGGAAGGTATCATTATACCTATCCTGAAGCCCGATAAGGATCCCAAATTGACAGGGAGTTACAGACCTATTTGTCTCACTAACGGTCTGTGCAAGCTCTTCGAGAGGATGGTCAATCGGCGCCTAGTGTGGATCCTGGAGAAACGGGGACTCCTGTCTGAATACCAGTGTGGTTTCAGGGCGTCAGGGTGTACCAACGACCATCTGGTACGCCTGGAGACCGCCATACAGGACGCTTTTCTCCGGAGACAGCACCTGGTCGCCGTTTTCTTTGACCTCGAGAAGGCCTATGACACCACTTGGCGTTACGGCATCCTCTCTACTCTGCATCAATGGAAATTCCGAGGTAACTTGCCGGTTTTTATTGCGAATTTTCTGTCCCTTCGCCTGTTCCGTGTCCGAATAGGGGGGACATATTCGCAATATCATATACAGGAAAACGGAGTCCCACAGGGATCGGTGCTTAGCGTAACATTATTTGCGATTGCCATAAACGGTATAGTCGCTGCTGCTGGTCCAGCAGTGGTACCGTCGCTATATGTAGACGACTTCGCTCTACATTATAGTGCGCACAATATGGCGGTCGCTGAACGACAGTTACAACAAGCTATTCGGAGAGTGGAACGCTGGACACTGGAGCATGGCTTTCGATTCTCAACCGCTAAGTCCTCGGTTGTCCATTTCTGCCGAAAGCGCACCCTCCATCCAGATCCCGAGCTTTATCTGGGCAATGTAGCTTTGCCTGTTGTTGCTGCGTACCGGTTCCTTGGGCTCCTTTTCGATCAGAAATTGACGTGGGAACCACACGTGCGGTGTTTGAAGACTGCCTGTGCTAAGAAGCTCAACATGTTGCGGTTTCTTAGCGGCACATCGTGGGGGGCGGACCGCGCGGTGCTTCTACGTTTTTATAAAGCACTGATTTTATCTAGGTTAGATTATGTCAGTGTAGCATACGGTTCGGCCCGTAAGTCAGTGCTTGTTAAACTGGACAGTGTCCACCACGGCGGTGTGAGGCTGGCGACGGGTGCCTTTCGGACGAGCCCAGTCGTCAGCTTGCTCGCCGAGGCTGGCGTACCTCCTTTACACCTGAGGCGCCAACAAGTACTGCTAACCTATGCTGCAACAATTCGACAGATGCCCCTTCATCCAAGCTATCCATGTTTGTTTTCCAATCCGAATCGCCGGCTGTATGATGCGCTCGCCCGAGCCACTCGGCCGGCGGGGATTCGCTTGGATGACTTATACCGTCAGTTCCGATTTCCTTCTGTCTCCTGTATCGTCCGAGTACCTAGCAAGGCCCCTCCGTGGATGGTCTCTCGCCCTGATATCATCCTGGCTCTGCACACCGGCCCCAAGTCGGACACGGACTCCTCCGTCCATCGGAGGCTGTTCCAGTCCGTGGTGACACGGTATCCGGGATCAGGGCTTGTATTCACGGACGGTTCGAGGGTAAACGAGAAAGTAGGCTGTGCATTTGTGGTTGAGGATCGTCGGTTTCTCTTTTCACTTCCCGAGGCCTGTAGCGTGTACACTGCAGAGCTCTATGCCATCTTAGAGGCTCTGCGGTACACGTTATCAGACGATCACCAGCACTTTCTTGTGTGTACTGACTCTCTGAGTGCGCTGCAAGCGATCGATGTGTGTTTCCCGAAGCACCCGTTGGTCCAGCGTGTGCACGACCAGCTCGTCAGTTCGCGTAACGCTGGAACCGGGGTGACCTTTGTGTGGCTTCCTAGCCACATGGGTATTGCGGGAAACGAGCTTGCTGATCAGGCGGCGAGAGAGGCAGTCGCACTGCCCTCGCTCCCATATAAGGTGCCTGCTAGTGATGTGCGCTCTCAGTTGCGGCATTCGATCCTGTCGCATTGGGAGGAGGCATGGCGTGCCACGCCTCCACCTAACAAACTGAGAGGCATCAAGGAGACAACGAAGGTGTGGAAATCTTCCTTCCGATCTCTCCGGAAGGAAGCTGTGGTACTCTGTCGACTCCGGATCGGCCATGGGATTGCTACGCACTCCCACTTGCTAAAGAGAGAAGATCCTCCTGTGTGTACTTGCGGCGCCCACCTAACCGTGGCACACCTTCTCTTGGAGTGTGTGGATCTGGCCGATCTGCGAGGGACTCTTAAACTGCCTAATACCCTCTCCCTTATTCTCCGTGATGACGGGCCGTCAGCTGACCTCGTCATCCGGTTCATGAGGGAGAGTGGTTACTTTTTTAAGTTTTAATGTGTAGTTACGACTTTTAATTGTGGTTAAATCTGTTTTACGTTTCTTATTGTGTTATGTATTGTATTGTTCACTATGCCTTATTTGTTTTATCCTTTTTTACCATCCGCCTTTTATTCTTTTTATTCAAATAAGGCATATTTTTTGGGGGCTCACTGTCTGTTTTATAAACACCATTTTCGCTTCATCCATGGCAGTGAGTTGTTTTTATCTACATACTTTCATTTAACGTCATTTCTTTTCATTAGGGGCCGATAACCTCGATGTTAGGCCCCTTAAAACAACAATTATCATCATCATCATCATTTTCGCTATCACCCAGATCATTAGGGGCCGATAACCTCGATGTTAGGCCCCTTAAAACAACAATTATCATCATCATCAATTTTCAAGATATTAGGCTGAAATTTGGTACGGTGAAAGAGTTAGTGACTGTGACGAATCCTATTGTTGGGCGTTAAAATCGGTGCAGGGCCGAATCTTTTTTGGGGGCCCTGAATTTCTAACTGTTTTTTGGAATCGATATATCTCGGAAACGGTTGGTCGTATCGAAAAATGTTGAATGTACAGGTGTAAGATCTCCGCGGTATGCAACTTTTTTACTCAAAACGATTTTTTGATATCTCTCACCGTTTTCTTTTTTTTTTTTGCAGGCCCTGAAAATGTCCATTGTGCGTGACATTTTTGCGTTTAGCTAAGTACTGGTCGAAATTTTCAAGATATGAAGCTGAAATTTGGTACGGTGAAAGAGTTAGTGACTGTGACGATTCTTGTTGTTGGGCGTTAAGATCGGTGCAGGGCCGGATCTTTTTTGGGGGCCATGAATTTCAAACTTTTCTTTGGAATCGATATATCTCGGAAATGTCCATTGTGCGTGACATTTTTGCGTTTAGCTAAGTGAAATGAAAATCCACAGCCTGCTTCCAGTCTCCGACTGGGTCAGGAATGGAATGAATGATGCCCCTATCTAGCGGCGAGGATATGGACTGTGCCGGCTGCCGAGGCCTGACGCACTCCTCCGGGGCAATGATTAAATGAATGTCAGATGAAATGAAATGATAGTGGAGAGTGTTGCTGGAATGAAATTTTTGACAGGGAAAACCGGAGTACCCGGAGAAAAACCTGTCCGCCTCCGTTTTGTCCAGCACAGATCTCACATGGAGTGACCGGGATTTGAACCACGGACCCAGCGGTGAGAGGCCGGCGTGCTGCCGCCTAAGCCACGGAGGCTTTGCGTTTAGCTAAGTACTGGTCGCAATTTTCAAGATATGAAGCTGAAATTTGGTACGGTGAAAGAGTTAGTGACTGTGACGTATCCTATTATTGGGCGTTAATATCGGTGCTGGGCCGAATCTTTTTTGGGCCCTGAGATTCAATTTTTTTTGGGATTCGATATATCTCGGAAACGGTTGGTCTTATCAAAAAACTTAAATCTACATGTGTAAGATCTCCGGGGTATGCAACTTTTTTACTCAAAACGATTTTTAGATATCTCTCACTGTTTTGATTTTGGGGGCCCTGAAAAAGTCAATTGTGGTTGACATTTTTGGGTTGGGCGAAGTATAGGTCTTAATTTTCATGATATCGAGAGAAATTTGGAGCAGTAAACGAGTTAGATCCTGTGAGGAAACCTGTCGTCGGGCGTTAAAATCGGTGCAGGGCCGGATCTTTTTGGGGGGCCCTGAATTTCAAACTTTTTTTTGGAATCGATATATCTCGGAAACGGTTGATCGTATCAAAAAATGTTAATTGTATAGGTGTAAGACCTCCGCGGTATGCAACTTTTTTACTCAAAACGATTTTTTGATATCTCTCACCGTTTTCTTTTTTTGGGGCCCTGAAAATGTCCATTGTGCGTGACATTTTTGCGCTTAGCCAAGAACTGGTCGCAATTTTCAAGGTATTAAGCTGAAATTTGGTACGGTGAAATAGTTAGTGACTGTGACGAATCCTATTGTTGGGCGTTAAAATCGGTGCAGGGCAGGATCTTTTTGGAGGGCCCTGAATTTCAAACTTATTTTTGGAATCGATATATCTCGGAAACGGTAGGTCGTATCGAAAAATGTTGAAGGTACAGGTGTAATATCTCCGCGGTATGCAACTTTTTTACTCAAATTGATTTTTTGATATCTCTCACCGTTTTCTTTTTTGGGGCCCTGAAAAAGTCAATTGTGCATGACATTTATGGGTTGAGCGAAGTATAGGTCTTAATTTTCATGATATCGAGCTGAAATTTGGAGCGGTGAACGAGTTAGACCCTGTGAGGAAACCTGTTGTCGGGCGTTAAAAACGGTGCACGGCCCGATTTTTTTTGGGGGGGGGGCCGTGAATTTCGAACTTTTTTTATTTGGAATTGATATATCTCGGAAACGGTTGGTCGTATCGAAAAACGTTAAATGTACAGGTGTAAGGTCTCCGCGGTATGCAACTTTTTTTTACTCACAATATTTTTTTGATATCTCTCACCGTTTTCCTTTTTGGGGCCCTTAAGATGTCCATTGTGCGTGACATATTTGGGTTTAGCGAAGTACAGGTCGCAATTTTCAAGATATCGAACTGAAATTTGGTGCGGTGAAAGAGTTAGACCCTGTGAGGAAACCAATTGTCGGGCGTTAAAGACGGTACAGGGCCGGATATTTTTGGGGGGCCCTGAATTTCAAACTTTTCTTTGAATCGATGTATCTCGGTATCGGCTGGTCGTATCGAAAAACGTTAAATGTATAGGTGTAAGATCTCCACGGTATGCAACTTTTTTCTCAAAACGATTTTTTGATATCTCTCATCGTCTTCTTTTTTGGGGCCCTGAAGTTGTGCGTATGTGCGTGACGTTTTTGGGTTTAGCAAGTACATGTCGCAATTTTCAAGATATCAAGCTGAAATTTGGAGCGGTAAAAGAGCTAGAGCCTATGAGGAACCCTATTTTTCGGCGTTAAAATCGGTGCAGGGCTGAATCTTTTTGGGGGGCCCTGAATTTGAAACTCTTTTGGAATCGATATATCTCGGAGACGGTTGGTCATATCGAAAAAAATTAAATACACAAGTGTTAAATATCCGCGGTATGCAACGATCTTACCCATAACGATATTTTGATATCTCTCAGCGTTGTCTTTTTTGGGGGGCCCTGAAAATGTACGTATGTGCGTGACGTTTTTACGTTTAGCAAACTAGAGGTCGGAATTTTCAAGATATCGAGCTGCAATGTGTCACGGGGAAAGAAATTGGGCCTGTCAGGAACTCTCTTATCGGGCGTTAAAATTGGTGCATGGCCGGACCATTCTTTGGGGCCCTGAATTTCATCCCTTTTTTTTACCCCTGATGATGTTTTGATATCTCTCACCGTTTTCCTTTTCTGGGGCCCTGAATGTCTTCCTTTTTATTCGAACCGTTATATCTGGGAAACGGTTGGCAGTATCGAACAAAGTAAAATCTACAGATATAGGATCTCAGCGATTAGCAACTTTTTTAACTCTTATGATTTTTTGATATCTCTCACCATTTTACTTTCTTGGGGGCCGTGAATTTCATTCTTTTTTTCGAATCGTTATATCTCGGAAAGCGCCGATCCTATCGAAAAAAGTTTAATCTACAGGTGTAAGATCTCAGTGATTTGCAACTTTTCTACCCCTTATCATATTTTGATATCTCTCACCGTTTTGATGATATTAAATGTTTTTGGTTATTGAATAAAAAATGGGGCCCAAACGTATATAACAACTGATAAAGATTCATCTGATGGTCTCATTGGATTCTACGGAAAATTATCTATAATAACTGGTTTTAACCTTTTCAATAAGTTGAATCATGTATTTACAGCAGTAAGATATTTTCCACTTCCGAGGACGTCCGGCTTTCATAACCATGTGATGGTGTCAGCATTGCCTAGAATATTTTATAATTTTTCTACATTTCCTCGCAAACGGGTCGATGGTGTGAAATGCAATTCCGCAGGCCTTGCCGCCAACGAAGTTGTTGTTTGAGATTATAACCCCTCTTGCTGGCCCCTTGCTGCTGCGCCACCATCTCATCAAAAGCAGGTCGTGCTGCGTGGACTCCGGATCTAAAGATCCTATAGGCTTTCATATAGCCGTGGTAGGATTTTTCGAGAACTCGGAAACTACGCGTCGCCCAGTGTTCAAACCTTTACCAATCGAATTCGGAGTTGAACATTTTTTTTTTCAAAAAAAGTCTGTATGTATGTATGTATGTATGTATGTATGTATGTATGTATGTATGTACGTACGTATGTGCGTGACGTTTTTGCGTTTAGCAAAGTACAGGTCGCAATTTTCATGATATCGAGCTGCAATTTGGTACGGTGAAAGAATTGGGGCCTGTGACGAACCCTATTGATGGGCGTTAAAATCGGTGTAGGGCCGGACCTTTTTTTGGGGCCCTGAATTTCATCCTATTTTTTTGAATCGATATATCTCGGAAACGGTCGGTCGTATCGAAAAATGTTAAAGGTATAGGTGTAAGATCTCCGCGGTATGCAACTTTTTTACTCAAAACTATTTTTTGATATCTCTCACGGTTTTCTTTTTTTGGGGCCCTGAAAATGTCCATTGTGCGTGACATTTTTGCGTTTAGCTAAGTACTGGTCGCAATTTTCAAGATATTAAGCTGAAATTTGGTACGGTGAAAGATTTAGTGACTGTGACGAATCCTATTGTCGGGCGTTAAAATCTGTGCAGGGACGGATGTTTTTTGGGGGCCCTGAATTTCAAACTTTTTTTTTGATTCGATATATCTTGGAAACGGTTGATCGTATCGAAAAATGATAAATGTATAGGTGTAAGATCTCCGCGGTATGCAACCTTTTTACTCAAAACTATTTTTTGACATCTCTCACCGTTATCTTTTTGGGGCCCTGAAAATGTCCATTGTGCGTGACATTTTTGCGTTTAGCTAAGTATTGGTTGCAATTTTCAAGATATTAAGCTGAAATTTGGTACGGTGAAAGAGTTAGTGACTGTGACGAACCCTATTGTTGGGCGTTAAAATCGGTGCAGGGCCGGGTCTTTTTTGGGGGCCCTGAATTTCAAACTTTTTTTTTTTTGGAATCGATATATCTCGGATACGGTTGATCGTATTGAAAAATGTTAAATGTATAGGTGTATGAACTCCGTGGTATGCTACTTTTTTACTCAATACGATTTTTTGATATCTCTCACAGTTTTCTTTTTTTGGGGCCCTGAAAATGTCCATTTTTGCGATTACCTAAGTACTGGTTGCAATTTTCAAGATATTAAGCTGAAATTTGGTACGGTGAAAAGGTTACTGACTGTGACGAACCCTATTGTTGGGCGTCCCGTGGCTCATAATCACCAGATTCACGGTCACGTAAAACTACAATCTTCCTTCTTTCCTTTTATTGTTGGGCGTTAAAATCGGTGCAGGGCCGGATCTTTTTTGGGGGCCCTGAATTTCATTTTTTTTTTTTGGAATCGATATATCTCGGAAACGGTTGATCGTATCGAAAAATGTTAAATGTATAGGACTAAATTCTCCGCGGTATTCAGCCTTTTTACTCGAAACGATTTTTTGATATCTCTCACCTTTTTTTTGGGGGGGGGGCCTGAAAATGTCCATTGTGCGTGACATTTTTGCGTTTAGCTAAGTACTGGTCGCAATTTTCAAGATATTAGGCTGAAATTTGGTACGGTGAAAGAGTTAGTGACTGTGACGAATCCTGTTGTTGGGCGTTAAAATCGGTGTAGGGCCGTATCTTTTTTGGGGGCCCTGAATTTCAAACTTTTTTTGATTCGATATATCTTGGAAACGGTTGATCGTATCGAAAAATGTTAAAAGTATAGGTGTAAGATCTCCGGGGTATGCAACTTTTTTACTCAAAACGATTTTTTGATATCTCTCACCGTTTTCTTTTTTTGGGGCCCTGAAAACGTCCATTGTGTGTGACATTTTTGCGTTTAGCTAGTACTGGTCGCAATTTTCAAGATATTAAGCTGAAATTTGGTACGGTGAAAGAGTTAGTGACTGTGACGAATCATGTTGTTGGGCGTTAAGATCGGTGCAGGGCCGGATCTTTTTAGGGGGCCCTGAATTTCAAACTTTTCTTTGGAATCGATATATCTCGGAAACGGTCGGTCGCATCGAAAAATGTTAAACGTACAGGTGTAAGATCTCCGCGGTATGCAACTTTTTTACTCAAAACGATTTTTTGATATCTCTCATCGTTTTCTTTTTTTAGGGCCCTGAAAATGTCCATTGTGCGTGACGTTTTTGCGTTTAGCAAAGTACTGGTCGCAATTTTGAAGATATGAAGATGAAATTTGGTACGGTGAAAGAGTTAGTGACTGTGACGAATCCTATTGTTGGCCGCTAAAATCTGTGCTGGGCCGAATCTTTTTTTGGGGCCCTGAATTTCATTTTTTTAAATCGATATATCTCGGAAACGGTTGGTCTTATCAAAAAACTTTAAAACTACATGTGTAAGATCTCCGCGGTATGCAACGTTTTTACTCAAAACGATTTTTTGATATCTCTCACTGTTTTCATTTTTTGGGGCCCTGAAAAAGTCAATTGTGCATGAAATTTTTGGGTTGGGCGAAGTATAGGTCTTAATTTTCATGATATCGAGCTGAAATTTGGAGCGGTGAACGAGTTTGACCATGTGAGGAAACCTGTTGTTGGGCGTTATAATCGGTGCAGGGCCGGATCTTTTTTGTGGGCCCTGAATTTCAAACTTTTTTGGAATCGATATATCTCGCAAACGGTTGATCGTAACGAAAAATGTTAAAGGTATAGGTGTAAGATCTCCGCGGTATGCAACTTTTTTCACTCAAAACGAATTTTTTATATCTTTCACCGTTTTCTTTATTTGGGGCCCTGATAATGTCCATTGTGAGTGACATTTTTGCGTTTAGCTAAGTACTGGTCGCAATTTTCAATATATTAGGCTGAAATTTGGTACGGTGAAAGAGTTAGTGACTGTGACGAATCCTATTGTTGGGCGTTAAAATCGGTGCAGGGCCGAATCTTTTTTGGGGGCCCTGAAATTCTAACTGTTTTTTGGAATCGATATATCTCGGAAACGGTTGGTCGTATCGAAAAATGTTGAATGTACAGGTGTAAGATCTCCGCGGTATGCAACTTTTTTACTCAAAACGATTTTTTGATATCTCTCACCGTTTTCTTCTTTTTTTGCAGGCCCTGAAAATGTCCATTGTGCGTGACATTTTTGCGTTTAGCTAAGTACTGGTCGAAATTTTCAAGATATGAAGCTGAAATTTGGTACGGTGAAAGAGTTAGTGACTGTGACGAGTCGTGTTGTTGGGCGTTAAGATCGGTGCAGGGCCGGATCTTTTTTGGGGGCCATGAATTTCAAACTTTTCTTTGGAATCGATATATCTCGGAAATGTCCATTGTGCGTGACATTTTTGCGTTTAGCTAAGTACTGGTCGCAATTTTCAAGATATGAAGCTGAAATTTGGTACGGTGAAAGAGTTAGTGACTGTGACGAATCCTAATATTGGGCGTTAATATCGGTGCTGGGCCGAATCTTTTTTGGGCCCTGAAATTCAATTTTTTTTTGGGAATCAATATATCTCGGAAACGGTTGGTCTTATCAAAAAACTTTAAATCTACATGTGTAAGATCTCCGGGGTATGCAACTTTTCTACTCAAAACGATTTTTTGATATCTCTCACTGTTTTGATTTTTTGGGGCCCTGAAAAAGTCAATTGTGGTTGACATTTTTGGGTTGGGCGAAGTATAGGTCTTAATTTTCATGATATCGAGCTGAAATTTCAAGCAGTAAACGAGTTATATCCTGTGAGGAAACCTGTTGTCGGGCGTTAAAATCGGTGCAGGGCCGGATCTTTTTTGGGGGCCCTGAATTTCAAACTTTTTTTTGGAATCGATATATCTCGGAAACGGTTGATCGTATCAAAAAATGTTAAAGGTATAGGTGTAAGACCTCCGCGGTATGCAACTTTTTTACTCAAAACGATTTTTTGATATCTCTCACCGTTTTCTTTTTTTGGGGCCCTGAAAATGTCCATTGTGCGTGACATATTTGCGTTTAGCTAAGTACTGGTGGCCATTTTCAAGATATGAAGCTGAAATTTGGTACGGTGAAGGAGTTATTGACTGTGACGAATCCTATTGTTGGGCGATAAAATCGGTGCTGGGCCGAATCTTTTTGGGGGGCCCTGAATTTTTTTTTTTTTTTTTTTTTTTTTTTTTTGGAATCGTTATATCTCGGAAACGGTTGGTCCTATCAAAAAGCTTTACTTCTACATGTGTAAAGATCTCCCGGGTATGCAACTTTTTTACTCAAAACGATTTTTATATTTCTCACCGTTTTGTTTTTTTGGGGCCCTGAAAAAGTCAATTGTGCATGACATTTATGGGTTGAGCGAAGTATAGGTCTTAATTTTCATGATATCGAGCTGAAATTTGGAGCGGTGAACGAGTTAGACCCTGTGAGGAAACCTGTTGTCAGGCGTTAAAAACGAAGCACGTCCCGGTTTTTTGGGGGGGCCGTGAATTTCAAACTTTTTTTATTTGGAATTGATATATCTCGGAAACGGTTGGTCGTATCGAAAAACGTTAAATGTACAGGTGTAAGATCTCCGCGGTATGCAACTTTTTTTTACTCACAATATTTTTTTGATATCTCTCACCGTTTTCCTTTTTGGGGCCCTTAAGATGTCCATTGTGCGTGACATATTTGGGTTTAGCGAAGTACAGGTCGCAATTTTCAAGATATCGAACTGAAATTTGGTGCGGTGAAAGAGTTAGACCCTGTGAGGAAACCAATTGTCGGGCGTTAAAGACGGTACAGGGCCGGATATTTTTGGGGGGCCCTGAATTTCAAACTTTTCTTTGAATCGATGTATCTCGGTATCGGCTGGTCGTATCGAAAAACGTTAAATGTATAGGTGTAAGATCTCCACGGTATGCAACTTTTTTTCTCAAAACGATTTTTTGATATCTCTCACCGTCTTCTTTTTTGGGGCCCTGAAGTTGTGCGTATGTGCGTGACGTTTTTGGGTTTAGCAAGTACATGTCGCAATTTTCAAGATATCAAGCTGAAATTTGGAGCGGTAAAAGGGCTAGAGCCTATGAGGAACCCTATTTTTCGGCGTTAAAATCGGTGCAGGGCTGGATCTTTTTGGGGGGCCCTGAATTTGAAACTCTTTTGGAATCGATATATCTCGGAGACGGTTGGTCATATCGAAAAAAATTAAATACACAAGTGTTAAATATCCGCGGTATGCAACGATCTTACCCATAACGATATTTTGATATCTCTCAGCGTTGTCTTTTTTGGGGGGCCCTGAAAATGTACGTATGTGCGTGACGTTTTTACGTTTAGCAAACTAGAGGTCGGAATTTTCAAGATATCGAGCTGCAATGTGTCACGGGGAAAGAAATTGGGCCTGTCAGGAACTCTCTTATCGGGCGTTAAAATTGGTGCATGGCCGGACCATTCTTTGGGGCCCTGAATTTCATCCCTTTTTTTACCCCTGATGATGTTTTGATATCTCTCACCGTTTTCCTTTTCTGGGGCCCTGAATGTCTTCCTTTTTATTCGAACCGTTATATCTGGGAAACGGTTGGCAGTATCGAACAAAGTAAAATCTACAGATATAGGATCTCAGCGATTAGCAACTTTTTTAACTCTTATGATTTTTTGATATCTCTCACCATTTTACTTTCTTGGGGGCCGTGAATTTCATTCTTTTTTCGAATCGTTATATCTCGGAAAGCGCCGATCCTATCGAAAAAAGTTAAATCTACAGGTGTAAGATCTCAGTGATTTGCAACTTTTCTATCCCTTATCATATTTTGATATCTCTCACCGTTTTGATGATATTAAATGTTTTTGGTTTTTGAATAAAAAATGGGGCCCAAACGTATATAACAACTGATAAAGATTCATCTGATGGTCTCATTGGATTCTACGGAAAATTATCTATAATAACTCGTTTTAACCTTTTCAATAAGTTGAATCATGTATTTACAGCAGTAAGATATTTTCCACTTCCGAGGACGTCCGGCTTTCATAACCATGTGATGGTGTCAGCATTGCCTAGAATATTTTATAATTTTTCTACATTTCCTCGCAAACGGGTCGATGGTCTGAAATGCAATTCCGCAGGCCTTGCCGCCAACGAAGTTGTTGTTTGAGATTATAACCCCTCTTGCTGGCCCCTTGCTGCTGCGCCACCATCTCATCAAAAGCAGGTCGTGCTGCGTGGACTACGGATCTAAAGATCCTATAGGCTTTCATATAGCCGTGGTAGGATTTTTCGAGAACTCGGAAACTACGCGTCGCCCAGTGTTAAAACCTTTACCAATCGAATCGGAGTTGATTTTTTTTTTCAAAAAAAGTCTGTGTGTATGTATGTATGTATGTATGTATGTATGTATGTATGTATGTACGTATGTGCGTGACGTTTTTGCGTTTAGCAAAGTACAGGTCGCAATTTTCAAGATATCGAGCTGCAATTTGGTACGGTGAAAGAGTTGGGTCCTGTGACGAACCCTACTGATGGGCGTTAAAATCGGTGTAGGGCCGGACCTTTTTTTGGGGCCCTGAATTTCATCCTATTTTTTTGAATCGATATATCTCGGAAACGGTCGGTCGTATCGAAAAATGTTAAAGGTATAGGTGTAAGATCTCCGCGGTATGCAACTTTTTTACTCAAAACTATTTTTTGATATCTCTCACGGTTTTCTTTTTTTGGGGCCCTGAAAAAGTCCATTGTGCGTGACATTTTTGCGCTTAGCTAAGTACTGGTCGAAATTTTCAAGATGTTAAGCTGAAATTCGGTACGGTGAAAGAGTTAGTGACTGTGACGAATCCTATTGTAGGGCGTTAAAATCGGTGCAGGGCATGACCTTTTTTGGGGGCCCTGAATTTCAAACTTTTTTTGATTCGATATATCTTGGAAACGGTTGATCGTATCGAAAAATGATAAATGTATAGGTGTAAGATCTCCGCGGTATGCAACCTTTTTACTCAAAACTATTTTTTGATATCTCTCGCCGTTTTCTTTTTTTGGGGCCCTGAAAATGTCCATTGTGCGTGACATTTTTGCGTTTAGCTAAGTACTGGTTGCAATTTTCAAGATATTAAGCTGAAATTTGGTACGGTGAAAGAGTTAGTGACTGTGACGAATCCTATTATAGGGCGTTAAAATCGGTGCAGGGCCGGATCTTTTTTGGGGGCCCTGAATTTCAAATTTTTTTTGGAATCGATATATCTCGGAAACGGTTGATCGTATCGAAAAATGTTAAATGTATAGGTGTATGAACTCCGTGGTATGCTACTTTTTTACCCAATACCATTTTTTGATATCTCTCACCGTTTTCTTTTTTGGGGCCCTGAAAATGTCCATTTTTGCGTTTAGCTAAATACTGGTTGCAATTTTCAAGATATTCAGCTGTAATTTGGTACGGTGAAAGAGTTAGTGACTGTGACGAACCCTATTGTTGGGCGTTAAAATCGATGCAGGGACGGATCTTTTTTGGGGGCCCTGAATTTCATTTTTTTTTGGAATCGATATATCTCGGAAACGGTTGATTTATCGAAAAATGTTTAACGTATAGGTGTAAGATCTCCGCGGTAATCAACCTTTTTACTCGAAACGATTTTTTGATATCTCTCACCGTTTTCTTTTTTTGGGGCCCTGAAAATATCCATTGTGTGTGACATTTTTGCGTTTAGCTAATTACTGGTCGCAATTTTCAAGATACTAGGCTGAAATTTGGTACGGTGAAAGAGTTAGTGACTGTGACGAATCCTATTGTTGGGCGTTAAAATCGGTGTAGGGCCGTATCTTTTTTGGGGGCCCTGAATTTCAAACTTTTTTTTTGATTCGATATATCTTGGAAACGGTTGATCGTATCGAAAAATGTAAAATGTATAGGTGTAAGATCTCCGCGGTATGCAACCTTTTTACTCAAAACTATTTTTTGATATCTCTCACCGTTTTCTTTTTTTGGGGCCCTGAAAATGTCCATTGTGCGTGACATTTTTGCGTTTAGCTAAGTACTGGTTGCAATTTTCAAGATATTAAGCTGAAATTTGGTACGGTGAAAGAGTTAGTGACTGTGACGAACCCTATTGTTGGGCGTTAAAATCGGTGCAGGGCCGGATCTTTTTTTGGGGGCCCTGAATTTCAAACTTTTTTTGGAATCGATATATCTCGGAAACGGTTGATCGTATCGAAAAATGTTAAAAGTATAGGTGTATGAACTCCGTGGTATGCTACTTTTTTACTCTATACGATTTTTTGATATCTCTCACCGTTTTCTTTTTTTTGGGCCCTGAAAATGTCCATTTTTGCGTTTAGCTAAGTACTGGTTGCAATTTTCAAGATATTCAGCGGAAATTTGGTACGGTGAAAGAGTTAGTGACTTTGGCGAATCCTATTGTTGGGCGTTTAAATCTGTGCTGGGTCGAATCTTTTTTTGGGGCCCTGAATTTCATTTTTTTTGAATCGATATATCTCGGAAACGGTTGGTCTTATCAAAAAACTTTAAAACTACATGTGTAAGATCTCCGCGGTATGCAACGTTTTTACTCAAAACGAATTTTTGATATCTCTCACTGTTTTGATTTTTTGGGGCCCTGAAAAAGTCAATTGTGCATGACATTTTTGGGTTGGGCGAAGTATAGGTCTTAATTTTCATGATATCGAGCTGAAATTTGGAGCGGTGAACGAGTTAGACCCTGTGAGGAAACCTGTTGTTGGGCGTTATAATCGGTGCAGGACCGGATCTTTTTCGAGGGCCCTGAACTTCAAACTTTTTTTTGGAATCGATATATCTCGCAAACGGTTGATCGCATCGAAAAATGTTAAAGGTATAGGTGTAAGATCTCCGCGGTATGCAACTTTTTTTACTCAAAACGATTTTTTGATATCTCTCACAGTTTTCTTTATTTGGGGCCATGAAAATGTCCATTGTGAGTGACATTTTTGTGTTTAGCTAAGTACTGGTCGCAATTTTCAAGATATTAGGCTGAAATTTGGTACGGTGAAAGAGTAAGTGACTGTGACGAATCCTATTGTTGGGCGTTAAAATCGGTGCAGGGCCGAAACTTTTTTGGGGGCCCTGAATTTCTAACTGTTTTTTGGAATCGATATATCTCGGAAACGGTTGGTCGTATCGAAAAATGTTAAACGTACAGGTGTAAGATCTCCGCGGTATGCAACTTTTTTACTCAAAACGATTTTTTGATATCTCTCATCGTTTTCTTTTTTTCGGGCCCTGAAAATGTCCATTGTGCGTGACGTTTTTGCGTTTAGCAAAGTACTGGTCGCAATTTTGAAGATATGAAGATGAAATTTGGTACGGTGAAAGAGTTAGTGACTGTGACGAATCCTATTGTTGGCCGCTAAAATCTGTGCTGTCCCGAATCTTTTTTTGGGGCCCTGAATTTCATTTTTTTAAATCGATATATCTCGGAAACGGTTGGTCTTATCAAAAAACTTTAAAACTACATGTGTAAGATCTCCGCGGTATGCAACGTTTTTACTCAAAACGATTTTTTGATATCTCTCACTGTTTTAATTTTTTGGGGCCCTGAAAAAGTCAATTGTGCATGACATTTTTGGGTTGGGCGAAGTATAGGTCTTAATTTTCATGATATCGAGCTGAAATTTGGAGCGGTGAACGAGTTTGACCATGTGAGGAAACCTGTTGTTGGGCGTTATAATCGGTGCAGGGCCGGATCTTTTTTGTGGGCCCTGAATTTCAAACTTTTTTTGGAATCGATATATCTCGCAAACGGTTGATCGTAACGAAAAATGTTAAAGGTATAGGTGTAAGATCTCCGCGGTATGCAACTTTTTTCACTCAAAACGAATTTTTTATATCTTTCACCGTTTTCTTTATTTGGGGCCCTGATAATGTCCATTGTGAGTGACATTTTTGCGTTTAGCTAAGTACTGGTCGCAATTTTCAATATATTAGGCTGAAATTATGTACGGTGAAAGAGTTAGTGACTGTGACGAGTCCTATTGTTGGGCGTTAAAATCTGTGCAGTGCCGAATCTTTTTTGGGGGCCCTGAAATTCTAACTGTTTTTTGGAATCGATATATCTCGGAAACGGTTGGTCGTATCGAAAAATGTTGAATGTACAGGTGTAAGATATCCGCGGTATGCAACTTTTTTACTCAAAACGATTTTTTGATATCTCTCACCGTTTTCTTCTTTTTTTGCAGGCCCTGAAAATGTCCATTGTGCGTGACATTTTTGCGTTTAGCTAAGTACTGGTCGAAATTTTCAAGATATGAAGCTGAAATTTGGTACGGTGAAAGAGTTAGTGACTGTGACGAGTCGTGTTGTTGGGCGTTAAGATCGGTGCAGGGCCGGATCTTTTTTGGGGGCCATGAATTTCAAACTTTTCTTTGGAATCGATATATCTCGGAAATGTCCATTGTGCGTGACATTTTTGCGTTTAGCTAAGTACTGGTCGCAATTTTCAAGATATGAAGCTGAAATTTGGTACGGTGAAAGAGTTAGTGACTGTGACGAATCCTAATATTGGGCGTTAATATCGGTGCTGGGCCGAATCTTTTTTGGGCCCTGAAATTCAATTTTTTTTGGGGGAATCAATATATCTCGGAAACGGTTGGTCTTATCAAAAAACTTTAAATCTACATGTGTAAGATCTCCGGGGTATGCAACTTTTCTACTCAAAACGATTTTTTGATATCTCTCACTGTTTTGATGTTTTGGGGCCCTGAAAAAGTCAATTGTGGTTGACATTTTTGGGTTGGGCGAAGTATAGGTCTTAATTTTCATGATATCGAGCTGAAATTTCAAGCAGTAAACGAGTTAGATCCTGTGAGGAAACCTGTTGTCGGGCGTTAAAATCGGTGCAGGGCCGGATCTTTTTTGGGGGCCCTGAATTTCAAACTTTTTTTGGAATCGATATATCTCGGAAACGGTTGATCGTATCAAAAAATGTGTTAAAGGTATAGGTGTAAGACCTCCGCGGTATGCAACATTTTTACTCAAAACGATTTTTTGATATCTCTCACCGTTTTCTTTTTTTGGGGGGCCCTGTAAATGTCCATTGTGCGTGACATTTTTGCGTTTAGCCAAGAACTGGTCGCAATTTTCAAGGTATTAAGCTGAAATTTGGTACGGTGAAAGAGTTAGTGACTGTGACGAATCCTATTGTTGGGCGTTAAAATCGGTGCAGGGCCGGATCTTTTTGGGGGGCCCTGAATTTCAATTTTTTTTTGGAATCGATATATCTCGGAAACGGTTGATCGTATCGAAAAATTTTAAAGGTACAGGTGTAAGATCTCCGCGGTATGCAACTTTTTTACTCACATTGATTTTTTGATATCTCTCACCGTTTTCTTTTTTAGGGCCCTGAAAATGTCCATTGTGCGTGACATTTTTGCGTTTAGCTAAGTACGGGTCGCCATTTTCAAGATATGAAGCTGAAATTTGGTACGGTGAAGGAGTTAGTGACTGTGACGAATCCTATTGTTGGGCGTTAAAATTGGTGCTGGGCCGAATCTTTTTTGGGGGCCCTGAATTTCAATTTTTTTTGGAATCGATATATCTCAGAAACGGTTGGTCTTATCAAAAAGCTTTACATCTACATGTGTAAGATCTCCCGGGTACGCAACTTTTTTACTCAAAACGATTTTTTATATCTCTCACCGTTTTTTTTTTGGGGGGGGGGGCTGAAAAAGTCAATTGTTCATGACATTTTTGGGTTGAGCGAAGTATAGGTCTTAATTTTCATGATATCGAGCTGAAATTTGGAGCGGTGAACGAGTTAGACCCTGTGAGGAAACCTGTTGTCGGGCGTTAGAAACGGTGCACGGCCCGTTTTTTTTTGGGGGGGGCGTGAATTTCAATTTTTTTTTTTTTTTTGGAATTGATATATCTCGGAAACGGTTGGTCGTATCGAAAAACGTTAAATGTACAGGTGTAAGATCTCCGCGGTATGCAACTTTTTTTTACTCACAATGATTTTTTGATATCTCTCATCGTTTTCCTTTTTGGGGCCCCTAAGATGTCCATTGTGCGTGACATATTTGGGTTTAGCGAAGTACAGGTCGCAATTTTCAAGATATCGAACTGAAATTTGGTGCGGTGAAAGAGTTAGACCCTGTGAGGAAATCAATTGTCGGGCGTTAAAGACAGTACAGGGCTGATATTTTTGGGGGGCCCTGAATTTCAAACTTTTTTTTGAATCGATATATCTCGGTAACGGCTGGTCGTATCGAAAAACGTTAAATGTATAGGTGTAAGATCTCCACGGTATGCAACTTTTTTTTTCCTCAAAACGATTTTTTGATATCTCTCACCGTCTTCTTTTTTGGGGCCCTGAAGTTGTGCGTATGTGCGTGACGTTTTTGGGTTTAGCAAAGTACAGGTCGCAATTTTCAAGATATCAAGCTGAAATTTGGAGCGGTAAAAGAGCTAGAGCCTATGAGGAACCCTATTTTTCGGCGTTAAAATCGGTGCAGTGCTGGATCTTTTTGGGGAGCCCTGAATTTGAAACTCTTTTGGAATCGATATATCTCGGAGACGGTTGGTCATATCGAAAAAAATTAAATACACAAGTGTTAAATATCCGCGGTATGCAACGATCTTACCCATAACGATTTTTTTATATCTCTCAGCGTTGTCTTTTTTGGGGGGCCCTGAAAATGTACGTATGTGCGTGACGTTTTTACGTTTAGCAAACTAGAGGTCGGAATTTTCAAGATATCGAGCTGCAATATGTCACGGGGAAAGAAATTGGGCCTGTCAGGAACTCTCTTATCGGGCGTTAAAATTGGTGCATGGCCGGACCATTCTTTGGGGCCCTGAATTTCATCCCTTTTTTACCCCTGATGATGTTTTGATATCTCTCACCGTTTTCCTTTTCTGGGGCCCTGAATGTCTTCCTTTTTATTCGAACCGTTATATCTGGGAAACGGTTGGCAGTATCGAGCAAAGTAAAATCTGCAGATATAGGATCTCAGCGATTAGCAACTTTTTTAACTCTTATGATTTTTTGATATCTCTCACCATTTTACTTTCTTGGGGGCCGTGAATTTCATTCTTTTTTTCGAATCGTTATATCTCGGAAAGCGCCGATCCTATCGAAAAAAGTTAAACCTACAGGTGTATGATCTCAGTGATTTGCAACTTTTCTACCCCTTATCATATTTTGATATCTCTCACCGTTTTGATGTTATTAAATGTTTTTGGTTTTTGAATAAAAAATGGGGCCCAAATGTATATAACAACTGATAAAAATTCATCTGATGGTCTAATTGGATTCTACGGAAAATTATCTATAATAACTCGTTTTAACCTTTTCAATAAGTTGAATCATGTATTTACAGCAGTAAGATATTTTCCACTTCCGAGGACGTCCGGCTTTCATAACCATGTGATGGTGTCAGCATTGCCTAGAATATTTTATAATTTTCCTACACTTCCTCGCAAACGGGTCGATGATCTGAAATGCAATTCCGCAGGCCTTGCCGCCAACGAAGTTGTTGTTTGAGATTATAACCCCTCTTGCTGGCCCCTTGCTGCTGCGCCACCATCTCATTAAAAGCAGGTCGTGCTGCGTGGACTCCTACTTGTTAACCATGCGTTCAGCGGCTGAGACACCACTTCAGCCCCTTATGGGCAAGTTAGCTAATATATACAACAACAACAAAAAACAACTTGTAGAACTGGCAGAACTTTTCCAGCTGCCAGACTCCAGTAACAAAACCATAGCAAAACCTGGGATGAAGTGCTTTGTGTCGTATTTGTACAGGGGTGATTTCTTAATACTCCCTGAATGGCCTTCGCTACCAACTGTTTGTTACATCTCCAGCCAACATCAAAATTAAGCTTGCTTGCTTGCCCCCAACAGAGGATGCTTAAATAACTTACCACCGAGTTCAAAATTCCTACAGATTGGTGACGGAAGCTTTATGATCAAGGGTTTACCCCTATCATTATCGCTCAGGATCCTGTACCTCAGCGCATGATTTCCTGCAATTGCAGCGGCGGTTGCAGTTGCCGCAAAGCCGGGCTGAGATGCTCAGCCCTTTGTCGATTTGTGGTAGCAAAATATGTCGAAATGTGCAATTGCTTCAGCTAGAGGATTCTGACTATGAGGTAGACATCCCAGCCTCTATATTGCTAGAACTGCAAAACGAGCCTGCGCCTACTGCTCAGTTCAAAAATATATCCAGTGAACCTGCACCATCGTCAGAGAAAGATTCTTTGAGACCCGGGCCATCAAAACCGATGAAATTACGATGAGACCTGTTGCTTCATAATTGTAAAATAAATTTAGATGTAACGTCTTTCTTTTGTAATAAAACAAAATAGTACCTATGTGAACTCTCTTTTCATTTTTCTCAAATTCAATTTTTCAAGGTTTTCAGTTACATGCCACATTTGAAGGAAACACTGGGCATACAGGTACCCGTAGAAGATCAAATTAAAGGTAAACAAGTAAACTTTAATTTCATTATCAATGATATTTCTCATAGGATGAGTATTGTGGACAATATTTGTCAAATTAGGAGATCAAAACCAACTTTTTTTACTTTTTTTTGAACAAAAAAACATCCAGTTTTGAATAACTGTATGTCGGGAATAACTAAACGTACAGAGCTCGCTTGGGACTCAAATGGTAGACAATTTAATATAATTGTAAACAGATATTCACGATGTTTTCTCTCAGACGCATAGCCTAGACGATATTGAGCAAACACTGAGAAAAGTGCAAATATTTGGCTGTTTTTTGCCTATTACACAGCTAGCACAGGACTTTAGAAGTTGCAAATTTGTTTTCTTACTATTGGCAGAGGTCCAAACAACATATAAAAAATTAGAACTACATGACCTTTTGCAAGGTCGGATATATATTTTGACTGGACTACAAGTAGTTCCGTGAAGAACTATACAGCCTATTTTCATATATCCTACTTATGTTAATTTCCCCTATCAACATTAAAAATTTCAGTTTAGTAGTGTATTTGTAACAGTTCAGATGCCTCCACCTCCACACCCTCCACACAAGATGGCGGCAACCCGATAACTCCCGAACCCGTGGTCGGATTTTGACGAATGAGGTGTCATTGAACTCGGGCTGATACCCCCTTTCCAACGGACAACATATTTCCACTCCAAAATAAAACCTACCCCTACTAGGGGGTGAAATTGTATTTTTTTAGAGAATCTCTCTTTTCAATTGCAACATGTGAGAGTTTGAATGCCGATATGGAATGAAACGTTGTTCTACATAAAGTGCATATGTGCGGTGGATAGCCACTATGAATTAACATGCTTGTTTTCTGTTTTTACGCATGCCCACTCATGGCTTTTGTAAGATGGTGGGGGAGCGGATCTCTATGGATGGGTTATTGTTGACGAGTCCTTGTTGGCGGGGGTCATTGTTGTCGGGTCATTGTGAACGAGTCCTTGTGGACAGGTCCTTGTGGACGAGTCCTTGTGGACAAGTCCTTGTGGACGAGTCCTTGTCCCTTTGGACTGATCCCTTTGGACCGGTCCCTTTGACCTGGTCCCTATGGACTGGCTCATGAATTTATTTAAATTATGTCAAAGGGTCTAACTACATTTGTGTGTGTTGAACTGACGTTGTTCACCACTACTATAATGGAATAACGATATGAAAGGAAAGTGACGAAATACATGTGAACACGTGTGAGACGACCTTATTACCGTCCTCCTTGTGAAACAAGTCACATTCTGTTTCGGTTCATACGTGAGAAAATGCAAGTTCATGTGTAATATGACATAACACACAAGTGTACTCATGTGCACGTGCCCGATAAGAGCTAACAAGTCACAACCTGTTTTGACAGTGGTGGGAATAAGGCTAGAGACATGTACGAGTAGTCGAATTACTCCAGCAGACAACCCCTTTCCTATGGATAACTTATTTCCACTCCAAAATAAAATCTACCCCTACTAGAGGGTGAAATAATAATTTTTAGGTAAAAGTCGCTTTCCATGTGCAATATGTGGGAGTTTGTATGCCAATATGAAATTAAACTCGTTCCACATAAAGTGCATGCATACAACTGAATGCCGCTATGATTTATTATTTTTGTTTTTTGTTTTAAGAATGCGCAATTGGGGTTTTTGTAAGAGGGCGGGCTTTTTGAATAATGATTTATAGATACGTTTTGTTTTACAAATTAACCAAAGATCCAAAAAACTAATAGGTCATCGGCTTTTTAATATTTTATGAACTAAGAAAGCTAGGGACTTGTATGAGGGGTCGTTGGACTTGGGGTGACGCCCTGTTTTTGAATGTATTATTCATTTTTTGTCAAAAGGGCCTAACTGCACTTTCGTTAATATATCGCTAACTAATAATCACAGAGGGTCAAGTGAGGTGTCATATGACTTAAAATGGCCAACCCCTCTCCATGACCAATGAATTTACCCCCAAAAAAACAGCAAGGTCATTAACCTAAGATTTTATCAACTAATAATCAGAGAGGGACAAGTGAGGTGTCACAAGACTCAGGATGGTTAACCCTTTTCCATGACCAACGAATTTATTCCAAAATACCCAAAACAGCAAGGTCATTGACCTAAGTTTTATAAACTTATCAGTAGAGAGGGTCAAGTGAGGAGTCATAGGACTACGAATGGTTAACCCTTCCCCATGACCAATGAATTTACCCCAAAAATCCAAAACAGCAAGGTCATTGACCTGAGATTTTATAAACTAATAATCGGATATCAACATGTGAGGTGTCATAGGACTTAGAATGGTCAACCCTTTCCCATGGCTAATGAATTTACCCAAAAATACCCAATACATCAAGGTCATCGACCTGAGATTTTATAAACTAATAATCGGATATGGACATGTGAAATGTTTACAGTGAGTGATGAAACATAGCTAGGTAGTGAAAGAATTATTGTAGGCTACATGTATGGTGACTGACAAATCTTTCACCATTGGAACTTGTTTTCAGATCAAACTGCAGTACAGAGAGAGTATAGGTTGTAGGTATGGGATAATAAATGACAAATGGTGTATACAAAATCAGATTTATCGATTCAAGAAATAAGAGTAGACAATCTTTAATTGATTGGTTAATGAGGATAGCTAAAATCCAAAATGGTGACTATATCGAACTAAACTGATCCAAGCTGAATCAAACCCAACTAAACCGAACTAAACCGAAGCAAACTTAATCAAAAACAAGCCAATGGTTTAAGTGTAAAACTTGTGGGTGAATGTGGTCATTGGTAATGTCAGAAAGGAAAGGGATAACGCTCTACCAATATAGGGTAAGGTAAAGCTAGTGCATGATGTTAATGCACACACACAAGTACATGAACCACACACAACTAACCTATACTGTTTTTAGGGGTTGACTGTTAAAACTTGCCCAGTGGTTACTGGGACAAGATGGTCGCTACACACAATAAGCGTTAAATACTTGAGGCTAATAATCTACACATACACACACACAAACACACACTTGTTCTAAACTAAACTGTCTTGCTGACAGTGCTCACACTGTAGGCAGATAACAGAAATGTTTGGCTAACAGAAATACAATCATTTCCGGTTGTCTAATGTTACCAGCTAACCATTTTGTGCTACAGTGGCGAGCACATGTGCCACATACACTAGAGATTTTAACTCGATTTCAAGCTCTAAGTCCTAGAACGAATCAAACTAAGAAAGAAGGGCATGGTGACGCAGTGGTTAAGCTGTTAGCCTTTCACTAAAGTGGACTAGGGTTTGATTTCAGGTTAATACGCATGTCATAAACATATAAAAAAGCAGAGATAATGTTATAAACCGATTACACTTGTCTCTTTTCAAATTATTACTTGGATTACAAATACAAAGGTGGACTGGGTGTGATATACAGTTAATGCTGTCTATCGCACACTAGCTGTAAGGAAGCCATATGTAGAGCTATATGTAGAGATCTACCTAGCGATTTCATGAACTGGTATAGCTATGTCGCATAAACGGTGCAGGATTCAATCCAGCAACTATAATTCGTATCTTGTGGAACAGAGAAAATGCACTTTTGCCTTGATGGATAACAAATGTGTGCAGACAAATGACCTACGCATTAGCCTACCAAGGGGTTATAACCACGAGGAGGAGGTGTGATTTCTATATTTTATTGTTTAGAGACATGGCTTTTGTAACCAGTAGATTTAATTGATTTAGCATTTTGTAAATATTTATTTTTGTAATTGTAAATAGTTATTTTTTTTTGTAAATAGTGGAAACCATTTATATTTGTAATGGTAAATGTTAAATGTATAATTAAAGTTCTTTGGGATGAGTGTGCATGTCAATGATGTTTTTAGGGATAAATAGAGTGGTTGTGTGTTTGTTCTCAGAGACAGGCATGATTGTGTGGATGTATGACTACACAGAAAGAGAGAGAGAGTGTGTAGAAACAGCCTTACCTGCACTAGTAATAGTAGACTTCTATGTTTTGCATACACATAGACAGACTGTACGATCGCAATGGCCAAGCACTCACTTTAACACCATTTACAAAATCTTAAAATGAAAAAATCATGTTTCGCAAATATGAACTTTTGACATAAACAAAATAAAAATAAAATGCGTAAACAACAAATTGGAAAATTCATGTTTCCATATCATGAAATTCAAAAACTTGAAACTGACATTTAAATGAAATGCAAATGGAAAATTGACAAATTGTAATGTGTGAAATGTGAAAATGAACAAATGGCTATCATTATTTAAAAAAATAAAAAAAATAAAAAAAACATGGTGCTGTGTGGTTGAGGTGTGAATCAAACCCTACTTATTTTGGACCACCCGAGACTGAGTATACTTGTTATAGTGCTCATACCACTTTTAAAATTTTGTGTTAAAGCTAGGAATTGAACCCAAGAGCTTGTAGGGGGAGACCAAGGTTAGAATATCTTAAACAGATAGTCTTGAATGTAGGGTGTGGTAGCTATATATAGAGATGAAACGATTAGCTCGGGACAGGGGGGGGCATTGAGATCTGCAGCAAAGCCAGTCAAAAGACTAAAGACTCAAACAACGACATGTAAGCTCACCAAAATAATGTTGTGTAACGGTAAATGTTAGTCAACGAACAGTAATACATTACTAAAACCCATGACACGATACCTAAGAGCTTTCCTAAAATTATTTTAAAATGCCTTTAACCCTATATTAAACACCAAGTTCACAAGACTCATAACTGCAATGTTATGGTAAAACAAAACAAAATCTATATTTCAAAACAAGCAAGTGGTTTAATCAATGTATACTGGGAAAAGTTTTGTAAGCACTCAAGTCCACAAGACTAATTAAATTAGTAACTGTCAGGTTGGTCGAGTGGTTAAGGTGTTTAACTTAAGATCAAATTTTCTGTACAAGGAAGCAAGGGTTCGAATCCCTTACCTGACATAACTATTGACTTAACATTGCTTGGCCACACTGTATTATGATACTCGGTACACAAACCATAGACAGAGTGTATTGTTTAAGGCACTCTCTTTATGAACATAGTCAGAGACTGTTGGTGGTTAACAATTACATTATTAGTGGGACATGGGGATAGCAATTAAGAAAAAACAGCCAATACCCATACAATATTTTTATTCATTTAGTTTTTTTTTACAATATTTACACACTGAATACAACTTTTTATCTCTTTACCATTGTTTGATATAGATTTTAAACACAACGCTTGTTGTAGATCCTTTTACAACTTTCTCCAGGTACTCTTGTTCTTAAAAACTGGGGAAGTCGCAATGGTTTTATAGACATTATACCCTCATCCTCTTCTTTTTCATCATCACTATCATTATCATCATCATCCTCAACATCACTAGAACTCTCCAATTCCTTTTTTTCCTTTTCAAAAGGGGCCTCTTGAAGAGTCTGTGTTGCTTTTGATAGTGTTACGGTTTTATTGAACGTTGACAACTGTCCTAACATGACTTTTTGAGGAGATAAATGTTTTTTCACAAGGAAGTCACTATGTTGAGTAACACTATGTTTTTGTTGAGCTTGCTTTTTCTTGTTCTTTTGATCATGTTTTGTTAACACTAACGGTGTTTCATTTGGTATACCACATTGATGAGTACCCACACTTAAGACCTCACCATGTTTACTTTTTAGATGACCTAGACATTTTGTTGTTCTTTGTTTTGAGCACTGCCAAAATGTGATGCCATTCGAATTTTCTCGCTTATAGTTATAAGAGTACCCATGATACAGGGCACGTGGTTTACCTTTATTGGTTATAGTATATTCCATAGTAGCCACTGACTTGTATAGTCGATCCGCCTACTACAAAGGTCTGAACACTTGTGGTGAAAGAATGATGTTGTGTTGACGTTTCATGCAGGATGATGTTGGTGGCATATGTGTAGGTGGCTTATGTTGATGGCATATGTTGTTGGCTCATTTTGGTGGCTTATGTTGATGGTTTATGGTGGTGGCTTATGTTGATGGCTTAGGTTGGTGGCTTATGTTGGTGGCTTATGTTAGTGGCTTATGTTGATGACATATGTTGGTGACTTATATTGATAGCTTATGTTGATGGCTAATGTTGATGACATATGTTGTTGGCTTATGGTGGTGGCTTATGTTGATGGTTTATGTTGCTGGCCTATGTTGATGGTTTATGTTAATAGCTTAGGTTAATGTCTTAGTTTGATGGCTTAGGTTGATGGCTTATGTTGGTGGCTTATGGTGGTGGCTTATGTTAGTGGCTCATGGTGGTGGCTTATGGTGGTGGCTTATGGTGGTGGCTTATGATGGTGGCTTATGCTGGTGGCTTGTGGTGATGGCTTATTGTGGTTTATGGTGGTGGCTTATGGTGGTGACTTATAGTGGTGGCCTATGTTGGTGGCTTATTTTTGGTGGTTTACGTTAATACCTTATTTGTAATGGCTTATTTGACAAGTTATTTTTATCAATGTATTTAGAGGATTTTTTCTCTTGGTCTTGGAAAGTATAGAATGTGTAAACTAAACAAGGGGAATGTAATAAATGAAAAGTGGAAATTGTATATATTCATATGTGAAAAAAGTGAAATGGCTATCACCATTTTAACAAATTAAAAGATATAGTAATCTAGTGAACCTTTTTTTTATTTCACAACAAAAATGTACAGAATGTGTGAACTAAACAAGGGGAATGTAAAAATGTAGAGCGGAAATTGTAAATATTCATGTGTGAAAAAATGGAAATGACTATCACCATTTTTATAATTAAAAGATATAGTGATCTGGTGAACCTTTTGTCAATGTATCGATTTAATGGACATGAGCTGTCCATCGCTGCAAACACTCATGGATCGCTGCCCCTGTGACAATATTACCCATAAAGCCTTGGCACAGGTGTGGCAATTGTTTCATTGGCTATCCACCAATGCCTGCTGGGAGTTGTTAAATAAAATTAAAACTAAAGGTTTACCTGTGGATGACACCAGTGAGATTTCTACAAGCGACGTGTAAACATCAACGTGATACCATGGAGAAAGGGGATGCTACCGATAAAGCGATTGGAAAGTTCTTTGTGTGTAAAAAGAAACTAGACAGTTTTACTAAAGAAGAATTATTGGCTCTTCCAAAATCATTCATTTATTATGTCGCAGCAAATGCAGTGAAAGAAATCTGGCAACATGTACCAAAATCATGGACTCAAGACCCTGTGTTAAGTGAATTGCAACCATGTACGGATTATGATCACCATAAGCAAGTGGCTATGGCAAAAATACCCTCTATGCGACAGTGTGCTACTTGTCAGCTAGTCAAACTGTATCATGGTCATAAAAGTCAGTGTAAAGACTTTGTTTCCTCATACCACGGGTGTAATGAAGAAAAAAAGCAGCAACAACAAACATCATCCACAGAGGAGGAGGAAGATCAAACCTTTTTACCATCGATGGAAAAGGACATGCCAGACCTCTACTGGCAATGGCGTCATTGACAAAGTAATTCAATACTTGACTTTCGAAATCTACCTACCTGTTTTTTTATTTGTGTGGTCCTGGAACTTATCTTGAAGAACCTTTGCAGCGTAGTGATATACCTATTAATCCTTTAGATCGAGCATGCACCTTTATCACCACAGTCATCCTGCATTAAGACGTGTAGCGGATAAAGTATAGTTGAAAAGCTAAACAACTTTTGACATTCTGTGATGTCTCAGTGGGAGAGAGGTTGGCAGTCGTCATTGTGATTAGTGTTATAAAAGGAAAGTTAATAATGAGTGGACATGGACATTGAAAAGGATTGAGGAATTGGTATTTCTTTGTATTCTATTTTTGTAAAGCTCTATTTGTTGTGAAATAAAAACAAGGTTTACAATATCACAATGTCTTTTATTTTAAAAAATGGTGATAGCCATTTCATTTTTTTCACACATGAATATTTACAATTTCCACTTTACATTTTTTTACATTCCCCTTGTTTAGTTTAAACATTCTGTACATTTTTGTTGTTGTGAAATAAAAACAAGGTTTACCAGATCACAATGTCTTTTAATTCTAAAAATGGTGATAGTCATTTCTTCATTTTCATTTTTTTCACACACATGAATATTTACAATTTCCACTTTACATTTTTTTACATTCCCCTTGTTTAGTTCACACATTCTGTACATTTTTTGTGAAATATAAATAAGGTTCACTAAATCACTATATCTTTTATTTTTTTTAAATGGTGATAGCCATTTCATTTTTTCACACATGAATATTTACAATTTCCACTTTTCATTTTTTACATTCCCTTGTTTAGTTTACACATTCTGTACATTTTTGTTGTTGTGAAATAAAAAACGAGGTTTACCAGATTACAATGTCTTTTTAATTTTAAAATGGTGATAGCCATTTCACTTTTTCACACATGGATATTTACAATTTCCACTTTACATTTTTTACATTCCCCTTGTTTAGTTCACACATTCAGTAAATTTTTTAAAATCTTTTTCGTAATATACAAAAGCAAACATTTTACACTAAAATGTATTACTTATCTTATTTTTACTAAACTACTGTAGCCTAACATTATACATTCTACTTACAGTTTTTTACAAAAAATATTACAATATAAAACACACTACAAATATTACAATATAGTGATCATTAGACTTAAGTAAAGTAATAGTCGTCAATACGACTGTTTCCCCAAGCAAGAGTATTAAATGTGTTGGGTATAATGAATCGTTTGTTGTCTTCATTACTTAAAGCAACTTTGTTCAACAAATTGGTATGTAGCTGATGATTTTTACTTCTAAATACATACATTTTCTTATATAATACAGGTGGGTTACTAACTATACAGTTTTTATAATCACTTATATCTAACTCTTTACTAACAACATTCTTTTTCACTCCTTTTAATTTTTTTACTACTACATCATCAATTGTCATATAGCTGTATGATTTAGATTTTGTGCCTACAAAGGTGTCTATAATAACACCAGCACATTCATCCTTAAATTTCCCAAGAACCTTTTTGTTTACTAGAGGTAAATGGTAAATATTATCCTTGGGGTAGTCACTTGTATCAAACCTATTTAGCTCAGTTTTGATATCCTCGTAAAAATCATCAGTTTTAAACTGATAAATAAAAGAATCTGTGTCAGTGTAGAGTAATTTAACATTATCAAGATAGTTTTTCTTTACATAATCATAGTGAAATTCATACATAAGTGTTTTTGATAATTCCAGAATGGTGTAACCCACATATATGGGTTTGTTGTAAGTTACTTTAAGACGATTCATTTGTATTACAACTAAATCCTCATGAATAATTGAACAGCTATGAAAGTTAGGCTTGCTTATTAAGTTGCTCGCACCATACCTTTTACCATAATTCTCCCACTTTGTTATCAGCTTTACATCAACTCGTTTATCAACATTCTCCATAGTCTTTCCAAAAACACTATTATTCATGAGTTTATAAAAATCTTTTTCAAACGCGTTTGTTGACTGTGTTCTTAAATTATTGTTTAGATCAATATACGGTTTGAGCCATGCTGACTGATGAAATTGCAATACGCGATGAATTTTAGTTAATTTTAATCCATGCTGTAGACACTGTTTCAAGTTTTGATAATATATTACATATTTACATTTATCATTTACATTAGCAATTAACATTTTTGTTCGTGATGTGATGTATGGAGATTTCATATTCTCAGGACAAAATGGTAAATCATTATGATCATCATGTAACTCTTTAGGGTACTCAAGATTTACCTCTAAAATATATCCTTTATCATCGTTATCATTAAGAGTGTCAACATGTAAGACATCAATTTCAGGTTGTGTCAGCCAGCGAAAATCTTTCAGTGGTAGATATTGACTCATAGCCCAACCATATTGGTTATTTGCATCGAGGTAGACAATATACTTTGACTCTTCACAAGGGTTGTAGCTAGGCATGTATTTATTATTCGCTTTAGAGTACCGTCCACTACATTGGCTTAATCCACCTCGAATTGATGATTTTATAAAATTGATCATGTCTATATCAGTCATTAATTCTAAATTTACTTTCGATTTTTCAACATTGAACTGAAACTTAACCCAGGAGCTGTGAAATACTGACAAGGATCAAGGTCATAAGTTTTCATACAAACATTCCGAAAATTTTCAAAAACATCTGCTAATAATAACACATCTGTCTTCAAATATATGTCTGAAAATTCTCCTAAAGTTTGAATGTCAAACTGTGCCCATACACGTTGTGCATGTAAATATTCCTGATCACTGATATGACTTGTGTTTAAGGAACTGTAAAATGCATCTTTCGGTGGTAAAGAACACTCCTCAAGACGTTCCACACAGTTAATATATTCATAAGGGAATATACCCTTTTGGCGAATTAAATTAAAATCATCTTCTTTAGGAAAGACACGTTGAATTTCATGAAACTGATCTGATTTTAAATTACTAGTCAGCTTATCAAGACTACTCGACATAAAGCGGAATGAATCTAAAAATCGCAGTTTAATGTTTTTTTTATTGCTAGTTTTGATGTATTTTGTGAACGATATGTATTGTTCCTTATTATTTGCAATAACATCAATTTTCACATCTGAAGCTCCAAATTCTTTAACGATAAAGTGGTTATCGTATTTGCTACCGTTGTGTAGAATGACCGGAATGAATTTACTTACTCTATAATTTAAATTACATTCTTGGTGAGCAGCACCACGATATTTTCCTGTTAAATGGTCATGATCGCGAACCCTGTCTGAATATAAACATTCACCACATATAAAACAATTAGTTTCAGTTTTAAAATTCATTTGCTCTGATGAAGTTAGTGGTTCCATTGGAATGATCGTATTTAAAATAGAGGATATACGGATGGCATCTTTCTCAAGCCTTTCCATAAAAACTTTAGGTGCATCAGGTCCTCTATAGAGCTCAAACTTATTTAAAGAGTCATCATAACTACATTTAATATAATATGCAAAGCTAAAAGGTTCATGAATGTGAGTTGTGTTGGTGAAAGGTTGGGCTGGATTTGATGAACATGTATTAAATGGTTTTAGCAAAGCCTCGAAGTCAGCATATATAACAAATGGTACTCGAAGCTGTTTCTCATAATCCTTAAATTTTAGAATGTTATTTTTAGGAGTTGGTAATACCGTTCGAACATGATTACATCCCCATTTTTGATGTTGAGTTAGTTGGTCCTCTTTTCTGAAATATAGCAAACAGCCATCACACAACCACTTTTTACCATCGCATTTTGTTATCTGACTACTGACAAGTCTACTTAAATGTTTTATCCAACAATAGTGGGCGTTTTCACCTTTAGTTATGTATAGTAAATTTACATGAGCATCCTTTTTTTCCTGAGTATAATATAGAGGACCAACTATACTCTTATTTTCAATTCCATAAACATTAATACTTACATTGTTCAGCTCTTCAAAACGTTGAATGTCTTTTATCGCCATAGGATATTCCATTTCTTTTAAATCTAACACTGAAGAATAGTGAGGATATGATGATGTTCTCATCGTGTCCCTCACTGCTGGATGGAGAGCTGAGGTTACAGCCCATGCAAAGCATGCGTCATCATTATTCATAACGTTTACACAAGCATGCTTACGTTTGATCCATCCTGGCAAATCAACGTATGATGATGCTCGAAGGGGGTTGTATTTATTCATGTTTGTTTCTAAATAAAGTACTTCAACCAACGCCCAGCCTGACTCCCTTTCCTGGAACTCTTCACTCTTCACAATGATAGCACTTGAAATATCTTGGTATATATCACTAATATTAGTTGATTCGCTAACAATTATGTTTTTTGTATTAAAGGATTTGATATCCGTAATTTCACCTTCGCTCCCAGTTTTTACATAGAGTCCAAAAAGTTCAAAATTCATTTTAATTGTTTTATGCTCTAATAAAACATTTTCTACTAAGCCAAACACAGTAGGTTGAACATTTTTTAAAAATAATTCAATACTTTGAGTTTTTTCTTTACTATAAAGTCTATAACTAGCAATTCGACTTTTAAATGCACTACCAATTTGTTGAACATTTCCAGAATTTCTTTCATGGCAAGCGTTATTTTTATGTTGAATACTGCGTAAATGTCCATGAATGATTGAAGAAGGTATATCAATATTACATACATCACAATGGGTTATTGAAGGTTCACCATTCTTCTTTCTTTTTGTTGCACAACTAGTTTCACAATCTTGAGAACGTTTACGCTTTTGAGCATTACATTCATTTAAAGGTTCCGTGCTAGTTGATGGTTTTACAGTTTTTAATTCCTGTTGTTCCCCATGCACTTCAACCATGTGGGATTGATATCGCTTTACAGCAGAAAAACCAAGATCGCAAACTGAACATGAAAAAGGTGCTGAACTGACATGCATTAAATTTACATGCCGTCCAAGACTATCTTGTCTGTTAATTGTCATAGCACAATGACTGCACACAAACATTTTAATGTCATGTTTAGCATTTGCGTGTCGTTGAAGGTTGTAAGGTCTTGAGAACTGTTTCTTACAGTCACCACACTTGAACATGATGATCACTTTCGAAATTACCTATAAAAGAAAGAAATCATCAATGTTAATAAAAGATAAAACAAAAAGTACAATATAAATAGTTTAATTATATTCCAGTCAATGGTTATAGCAGGGTATTTAAATCAATCATCTGTGAACTCCTAGCAAGTCTAACTTTATGTAGTTCTAACTGAGGGTTACTATATACCACTGTCACTGACACCTAGCGGTGAACATTGGAACTTGATAGAGTGGTAGAAACCAGCGAACACCAGTTAAGTGAGCTAAGTGTGGCGTCATAGCCAGTCTTAAAACAAGTCTAAACTCGTAGAACATGTCACGTGATAGAAACCAACGATCGCCAGTTAAGTAACCTAAGTGTGGCGTCATAGCCAGTCTTAAAACAAGTCTAAACTCGTAGAACATGTCACGTGATAGAAACCAGCGTTCACCAGTTAAGTGAGCTAAGTGTGACGTCATAGCCAGTCTTAAAACAAGTCTAAACTCGTAGAACATGTCACGTGATAGAAACCAACGATCGCCAGTTAAGTGAGCTAAGTGTGACGTCATAGCCAGTCTTAAAACAAGTCTAAACTTGTAGAACATGTCACGTGATAGAAACCAGCGATCGCCAGTTAAGTGAGCTAAGTGTGACGTCATAGCCAGTCTTAAAACAAGTTTAAACTTGTAAAACATGTCACATGATAGAAACCAACGATCGCCAGTTAAGTGAGCTAAGTGTGACGTCATAGCCAGTCTTAAAACAAGTCTAAACTTGTAGAACATGTCACGTGATAGAAACCAGCGATCGCCAGTTAAGTGAGCTAAGTGTGACGTCATAGCCAGTCTTAAAACAAGTCTAAACTTGTAGAACATGTCACGTGATAGAAACCAACGATCGCCAGTTAAGTGAGCTAAGTGTGACGTCATAGCCAGTCTTAAAACAAGTCTAAACTTTTAGAACATATCACGTGATAGAAACCAGCGATCGCCAGTTAAGTGAGCTAAGTGTGACGTCATAGCCAGTCTTAAAACAAGTCTAAACTTGTAGAACATGTCACGTGATAGAAACCAACGATCGCCAGTTAAGTGAGCTAAGTGTGACGTCATAGCCAGTCTTAAAACAAGTCTAAACTTGTAGAACATGTCACGTGATAGAAACCAACGATCGCCAGTTAAGTGAGCTAAGTGTGACGTCATAGCCAGTCTTAAAACAAGTCTAAACTTGTAGAACATGTCACGTGATAGAAACCAGCAATCGCCAGTTAAGTGAGCTAAGTGTGACGTCATAGCCAGTCTTAAAACAAGTTTAAACTTGTAAAACATGTCACGTGATAGAAACCAGCGATCGCCAGTTAAGTGAGCTAAGTGTGACGTCATAGCCAGTCTTAAAACAAGTTTAAACTTGTAAAACATGTCACGTGTCAAGGTTAAGTTAGGTAAAGTTAGGTTATGTTAGGTGAACTGAGGTTAAGTCTTTAAATATTCCCTCTGTCACTGACACCTAGCAATGAACATTCAGACTTAATAGAGTGGTAATCAAAATCTAACCTACAAAATTAGCTTTACACACCATGGTCAAGTAGATCCAACTTTTGACTGCCAAATATACCATTTTCACTGACATGTAGTGGTGAACAGTGGAAAATAATACTCTAGCTGTTTAAAAGTTATTAGAGGGGCACTTACCTTTTTATAATTGATCAACTGCTGCCACTGAATGAACAGATTGTAGGAATCTGGTAACCTACAGGTACCCAATTATCTGTAAACAAATCAATCAATCAATCAATCAATAAATACATTCCAATCAATAACTTCAACATCAATTAGTAATAAAAGACTACAATCCATTAATAATAAGTACTTACCTTGCAAAATAATTTAATGATTTTCTACCAAAACGGCTTTTTTTACAACTCTTGAGCAGTAATAGAGCACTGTTCACTCAAAGCGAGTAATAAAGACTGACAGTAGGGAGAATATGACACCCCTCTTATATAAACTCTCATCGCTCGTGTCAGCAGTTTTTTGCAGATCATTGCAATTCCTTTCCCAATTCAGTTGAGAGTCTAAAGTACACTAGGAACACCTGTGTGGTATCCAATGACTGCTGACTTTGCATGATCATCACCCATTGTCTTAATCAACATATGGGGTTTCAAATTACTGCAGCATCAGTCATAGCAACAGCAGTGTGCGCTCTCTGGTATGTCAGCAACATGACACCGGAAGGAACACCTGTGTAATATCCAATAACTGCTAACTTTGCATGATCATCATCCATTGTCTTAATGAACACTTGCGGTTTCAAATTACTGCAGTGTTAGTCATAGCAACAGATCTGCGCGCTCTCTGTCATGTCTGTAATATGACACAGGAAGTAACAAGACGTCTTACTGCACGTACCATTTCCTCAGTTTTAACATCTTAAGAACATGTATTATTCTCTTTCAACTACAAATGACTCGTTAGAACACATCCATCCACCAAGTTAGATCCCTTGTATGTTCACATTTATTTCGTCACTTTACTTTCATATCGTTATCCCATTATAGTAGTGGTGAACAACGGGTTCAACACACATAAATGTAGTTAGACCCTTTGTCATAATTTAAATAAATTCATGAGCCAGTCCATAGGGACCAGGTCAAAGGGACCGGTCCAAAGGGATCAGTCCAAAGGGACAAGGACTCGTCCACAAGGACCTGTCCACAAGGACCTGTCCACAAGGACTCGTTCACAATGACCCGACAACAATGACCCCCGCCAACAATGACCCGTCAACAATAACCCATCCATAGGGATCCACTCCCCCCACCCTCTTACAAAAGCCATGAGTGGGCATGCGTAAAAACAGAAAACAAGCATGTTAATTCATAGTGGCTATCAACCGCACATATGCACTTTATGTAGAACGACGTTTCATTCCATATCGACATTCAAACTCTCACATGTTGCAATTGAAAAGAGAGATTCTCTAAAAAAATACAATTTCACCCCCTAGTAGGGGTAGGTTTTATCTTTGGGGTGGAAATATGTTGTTCATAGAAAAGGGGGTATCAGCCCGAGTTCAATGACACCTCATTCGTCAAAATCCGACCACGGGTTCGGGAGTTATCGGGCTGCCGCCATCTTGTGTGGAGGGTGTGGAGGTGGAGGCATCTGAACTGTTACAAATACACTACTCAGTTTATTGCTGTAAAAGATTCATAGATATTGAGAACCGACTAAATATTTCGGATGGTCGCCATGTTGGATTTTTATGATGTAGGTCTTAGAGTTATGTACTGTTACATGAAGATTATTGTATACGTGTAGTATTCAAACTTTGACCGCATGATTAGGACACAAGAAGTAAAAATGAGATTTTAAAATTTCGCACAGTTGCAATCTTGTGGTTATGGAAACAATTGAAATAAATTAGATGCCAGTGCATTAATATTTTTATAAGGATTTAATGTACCAAGTTTCACTGCACTCGGATGGCTAAATTGCGAGAAACGTCCATGTGAATATTTATATTTCGCGTCGCCGCCATGTTGGATTTGTGATCACCAGGTTATTGAAAGTCCTATTGACGCCAGAAAAGTTGGATGGCGCAGCCACGCGGCAGAATGTTGAAACTGTAACATTGTGACTGGTGAGATTTATTTAGATGGTGAAGCATTGACGTCGTGATGGGAACAGAAAGAAATTTGTCAAATTCGAGGAGGTACTGCTCTGTATACGGTTGCAAATCGTATAAAACGGCTATGAAATATCTTCACTACTTTCCTGTACAAAAAGTTCAGAGAGAAAGATGGACTTCGGCGCTGTCAATTGGAAAACGTGTTACATGTTACATGGCAGTGTGCAGTCTGCATTTTTGTGAAGACGACTTCTTTCCACCGGTACTGTTGATTATTGATAGTTATTGTCTCTAATTTGTATTCACATGGATTTAGCTACATCAAAAATACTGATAAACTTATAGCCTATCACTTCTGTGCCGTACAAAGAATGTAATCCGCTCTTCGTAAATTTATTTTAGGGGTTCTTCCGATTGACAATAGCCGAATGGTTAGAAAACTTAAGAAAAAAGCTGTTCCTAGCCTTAATTTGCCAGATAATTTATATTCTTGCCTTTGAACAGCAAGTATGTAGGTCATTGAAGTATGATTTGGCTTAAATTGTGTTTTTGGCTATGATCTCCCTACTGTTGAATTTAGTTAATTAAAATATAAAATCTTAGTTTTAAGTACCGGTTTGGCGACCCATCATCCCAGACAGGCCGGCAACACCTATACTACTCAGGCAGATAGGTCACTTAGCCGTAATTTTGAAGTTGTAGTGATGTTAAGTATACATATGCGGTAATGTAGCAGGAGACCGGATCGGCCTAGGCTATTCTAACTTTAATTAGTTCCCATTTCAGGGTCTTACAGTTTTGAGTGCGAATAGTTGGTTTGAAAGTTGTACAACAGTAAGGAGAGTATGTTATGGATAGGTTTTAATTGGTATTATGGTTTATGTCGAGCTGAGGAGTGAATTTGGTTTGGCTTATAGTGTAGTTTTTGATCTGTTCCGTTTGCTTATGACAAGTTCTAATGGAGACTCTAGCTTTGTTAAATATCTGTATTTTAAATATTTAATTAAATATATTGATAAAGAGGATGTCTCCATTTTAACTTGCCTGTGGCACGAGATTAATAAATTAACATTCTTGCCTTTGAACAGCAAGTATGTAGGTCAATATTTGCAATATTGAAGTATGATTTGAGCATCCCAAGTAACGCTTCTTTGAACCCAAAACATTCATGCAAATTCAGGGTTGCTTGATTCAATGTATTATTAGGGAGTCGTCCTTTGTGTTATGTGAGAGATATATATTGTGAAATTAATAAAAACATCGATACCGCTAGGCTCCCAAGTACAGGCTTCATATATGTAACAGCAGACAGTAAATTAACTATCTACATGTGGGTAATATTTTTAACAGGTAGTAATTAGGCACTGCATTTAAATTGATTATAAAAATATTTCTATCAATGAAAGGAAATATGTAGTATTTTGCCATCATAAATTAGAAGCCATAACAAACGCACACCAAATTACTTCACGTCACTATATCGCCGCCATATTGCAAACAGCTGACCGTAAGCTCCTCCCCCGTTTCGGACGTCAATAGGTGAACTTATGTTCATAGCCACTATGAACATAAATTCAGTTTGATTTTTGTAATAGATTCGTAGATATTGAGAATCGTCTAAATATTTCGGATGGTCGCCATCCATGTTGGATTGATATATGTACAGGCCATAGAGTCATGTACCATTAAAGGAAAATTTTTGCGTAGGTTCATTTGTCAAGCTTTCACTTCAATCGCATGATTACGACACGTGAAATAGAAACTTAATTTTAAATTTCGCACAGCCACCATCTTGAGGTTATGTAAACAATTGAACTAAATTAGATACCAATGCATTACAACGTGTATACACATTTGCTGTACCAAATGTCATTGCGTTTGGAGCATTAAATCGCGAGAAACGTCTATTTAAATCTTTCAACTTCGCTTGGCCGCCATGTTAGTTTTGCAGTTAGCCAGTTTTAGAAAGTCTCATAGCTGAACTTCCAGTAGTGTCCTTTATCTCCGTACAAAATGTCAGGGTGATACCGGTAATACATTCAAAGATATAGAATGCCGGTGAAATATTTCGTACAGCCGCCAATTTGATGTTATGTAAGCAATTGAACGAAGTTAGATGTCGGTGCATTACAACGTGTAAAAATATATACTGTACCAAATTTCATTGCGTTTGGTTGGTTAAATCGAGAGAAACGTCTATTTTAAAGTTGCAACTTCGCTTGGCCGCCATGGTAGTTTAGTAGTAACTAGGGTTTCAGAAGTCACATAGGTGACCTTCTAATAGTTCCTTTTATCACCGTACGAAATTTCAGTGTGATTACAGTAATAGTTTCGGAGATATTGAATGCTGGTGAAATATTTCGCACAGCCGCCATGTAGGATTGGTGAGACGTAACAAAATTTGGTGGGCACGGTCGGGGTCCTCCGGAATAGTGCTATGAACTTACCGAGTTTGATTGAAATCGCTCCAGTCGTTTAGTGTTTATTAGGGGTGGGGAGACGACACACACACGAATCACACACACAGATAGACACACGGACAAAAGGTGATCTCATAAGCCTATTTTTCCATAGATGAAAATAGGCTAAAAAAGACACACAGCGAAAAGATGAAGGAGCACTGGAGGAAGAATAAAGAACAACAAAGGACTAAACTTTGAAATTGGTTCGTGTTCCTCAGAAGACCCTAACGGAGAAAGAAGGAAAATTATGGAAAAAATGAGAAAAAAGTTGAGATAGACTCAAGCATTGTTGGGTACGAGAAAGTGAATATCCAAAGTGAACTAGACATAGCACTCCTAGTAATGTTAATAATAATTGGAATAGAGGATACAAGATTACATTTCTCCATAGACTTTGATCCTGAATCCGCACGGATACCCTAGTACACGGGAATGATAACCACGATAAGTTCTTTCTAGGGGCAATCATCAGAAGGCAAAATGAGAGTTACTGGTTATCTCTGGCTATAAAAGGTTTTTGAGTAATGTCAGATATTTAATGATACGAAACCTCTTCTGCGCAGTAATTGAGGCTTAATTAGTGACTGTCTATACTTGTGCTATTGTCACGGGATTTTAATAAGAGCCACGCACGAGTGCAATGAATGGTTGTGTACTGGTTATGGACTTTATTATGAATAATTATATTTTTATCTGTGTACACATGGCTTGTCTGCATAATCATTGTCTTCATTAACTCGTCAATCTCGTGTATCCTAAGAAAGAGATTTTCATGACCGTATTGATGGCCCAATACAAGGAGATGATACACATCTGGTGACAGGATACTGTGCCCGTATTTTCCAAGAAACTTCTGGGTCGATGTTATATTAAATTTATTTAATGTTATTTCATTAGAATGCTTTCTAATTTTGCAAAATTCAAATAAGACATGAGATCTACACGGGCCAAACGTTGTCAGTCTGTCTGTGTGTGATTGTGAATATCCCCCCCACCCTATCAATTCGAACACGACGAAACTAAAATGAACGAAATTTGGTACAGGGACACAAGGACTAAATTTTACTTGCATATTTTTATCATAATGAGTTGAAATTTAAACTGTATAATTAGAATAGTAACACTAAGCCACATACCAAATTTGAAAAGAATCTGATGATATTTAATATATTTGTTACTAATTATATTATTAAACAAGAAGTTCCGTGACGAACTAAAGAGCCTACTTTTCATGCCAATGATTATTCTACAGTATATGAAGCTTTCTAGAATAATGACGAAATTAAGTTGGTATTATCGAAATGTCCAATTAGTCCGAAATATTCCTGGTATAATGTAGCCAAAGGGAGCACTACAGTTGGCAGCCCTGGTGACTGAATATATTCTTAGTTCCTTCTCTTAAGGTACAGAATACAAAATTTGATTGAAGTCCAACGGACGTTACATGCAGTTAGACATTGCATCTATCAGCACGCGTAAAAGCATGTTGGTAACAATGTCATGCGTGTGCTGGTTAGAAATAATCGGAAATATTATGATATCTTGTTGTGCCAATTTTGGATGAAAACAATTGTTAGTATAGAAGTTACATGCATTTTAAAATTGGACCTATCAGCAAGCATAGAGTCATGTTGGCAGCACTGACTTATATTAATTACTCCAAATAAATCTAGAGTGTCAGGTGCTATACTTGTGCGAAGTATAGAGCGGTTGACTTGCATACTTTCTGATATATTGATATTAGGGTAAAAAATATAGACAGCATTTATTAAGAGTTGGCAGCCCTGATTGCTCTTAAGAATACTTATAGTCTTATCTGTTATGTTACACAAAGCACATACGAAATTTGGTTGAAATCCAACTGATGGTAAGGGAGTTACATGTATTTAATAATTGGTCCTATCAGCAGGCTTATAATCATGTTGGTAGAATTGAAATATATAAATTACTCCAAATTAACCTAAATGTCAGGTACTATAGGCTACCTGTGCATAGTTTAAAGCTGTCGGGTTGCATACTATCCGATATATTGGTATTTGGATGAAGAAAATAGAGAGAGCAATTATTAACAGTTGACAGACCTCGTGGCTCTTAAGAATACACTCAGTCATATGTGTTTATGTTCACATATTACATACAAAATGTGGTTAAAATCCAATTAATAGTGTAGAAGTTGTATGCATTTAAAGTCGGAACTATAAGAAGGCTTAAAATTATTTTGGCTACACTGTCATGTCTGGCCTCCTGGAAATTAAACAAAAATAGTAATATCTACATGTGTGCCAATTTTGGAATAGATTCCATGCAAACCTTCCATGATAACCAACATGGAGCTCAAATTTCTATTGCGTTTTTCAGCAGTTGGTAGCACTGACATCATTTTCAAATATGGCCTTGACATATTCCGGTATACATCTTTACTCATACTAAATTTGGTTTCGATTGCTGCAGCCGTTTAGGAGTTGATAGGGGAGGGGGGGACACACACACAGCCAGACAGACAGAAGGACGGACAGACAGACAGACAGACACACATTTTCCCTGACCGATCTCAAAAGTCTAATTTTTCCTCATTTTTTAGCCTACTTTTCACATTTTGAAAAAATGAGGAAAAAGTAGACTTATGAGATCGATCCGGGCAAATGTGTGTCTGTCTGTCTGTCTGTCAATCTGGCTGTCTGGCTGTGTGTGTGTGTGTGTGTGTGTGTGTGTGTCCCCTTTCAACTCCTAAACGGCTGCAGTAATCGAAACAAAATTTTGTAGGAGTAAAGATCTATACCTGAGTATCTCACGGCTATATTTGAAAATGATGTCAGTGCTACCAACTGCTGAAAAATCGCAATTGAATTTTGAGCTCCATGTAGGATATCATGGAAGGTATGAATGGGAGCTATTTCAAAATTGGCACACGTATAGATAATAATATTGCAGTTTAATTTCCAGGAGGCCATACATGCCAGTGTTGCCAAAATGATTATAAGCCTGCTGAAAGGTGCAAATTACAATGCATATAACTTCTACACTATCAATTGGATTTCAACCAAATTTCGTATGTGCTATGTGTACATAAACAGATATGACTGAGCGTATTCTTAAGAGCCACCAGGGCTGCCAACTGTTAATAAATGCTCTAAATTTTTTAACCAAATACCCATATATCAGAAAGTATGCAAGTCGACAGTTTTAAACTATGCACACGTATAGTACCTGACATTCTATATTAATTTGGAGTAACGTATATACGTCAGTGCCACCAACATGATTCTAAGCCTGCTGAGAGGTCCAACATTAAATACATGTAACTTCTATACCATCATTTGGATTTCAACCAAATTTCGTGTGTGCTATGTGTACCATAACAGATATGACTATGCCGATTCTCAAGAGTAACCAGGGATGCCAACTGTTAATAAATACTGTCTCTATTTTTGTTACCCTAATATCAATATATCAGAAAGTATGCAAGCCAATAGCTCTAAACTTTGCTGGCGTATAGTACCTGGCTTTTTAGATTAATTTGGAGTGACTAATATAGGCCTACGCCAGTGCTGCCAACATGATTCTAAGCCTGCTGATAGGTCCAATTTTAAAATGCATGTAACTTCTATACTAACTAATGGATTTCATTCAAAATTGACACAACAATAGATCAGATTATTTCAGATTATATCTGACCAATACTTCCATGTCATTGTTGCCAACTTGATTTTACACGCGCTATTAGATTCAATGTTTAACTGCATATATAGTCCAAGCTATCCCTTGAACTTCAACCAAATTTTGTAATCTGTACCTTAAGAGATGGAACTAAGAATATATTCAGTCACCAGGGCTGCCAACTGTAGATCTCTATTAGGCTACATTAAGCCATGTATGCAGTATTTCGAACTGATTAGAAATTTGGATTTTACCAACTTAATTTCGTCATTATTCTTAATAGATCCATTTAGATTAATCATTGGCATTAATCTTAAATTTTAAGAAAAGTAGGCTCTTTAGTTCGTCATGGAACTTCTTGTTGCAAAATGTGAAAAGTAGGCTAATTAAAATATACCGTGTGATCAATATGCTCCACGCGTAGTAGAAATTGTGTAAAACGCTTGAATTTTTCATTACATATACATAAAACTATTCTAAATATTATAACATCGAGACATTTCAGGAAAGTGATACATGTATGCTGTCAGATTAACTTTTCTTGATGTGCCATCATGTTTTATGAATTTTGATAATTTTTCATAGTTTTTTTTATTTGTTAGGACTGTAATTTACAATGGGACTGGAGATATTGCAATTTTATCTTACAACACATGTATTTCTGAATATCCAGTGATATTTTGAGTAGAATTGGTGAATATCTCATGCACATGGAGCATTTTGATTCCCTAAAAATGTTGTTTGGAGATAAACGCATTTTTATTATACAATCGCATGCGATATTAACCAGTTTGGCTCACTTAATGAAACTTCTTTGGAAACAATCTGAAAAATACAATGTTTTGTTGTAGGGATAAAGAGAATAGAGACCTTTCGTTTGTGTTAACATACGACATTCTAGGATTTCTAGTTTTAAAAATATAGCCTACTTTCATATGATTTGCCTTCCATCTTCTTCATACGCAGAGGAGATTTCAAAATGTCGCTGAGCTTTTAAAAATGGCGGTGCATGAAAACTGTTTTACTGAAATGATCCGCAGGGGTCCATACGATATATATATGGGAAAACAAAACAAAAACCAGTAATTTTGTCATTTTTGCCTAAAAACTCAGTCCTTAATGTTATATTATTAGCCTAATAATTTTGAAAAAGAAGTAGGCTTATGAGATATACACGGGCCAAAATTTGTCCAGTCTGTCTGTGTGTGAGTGTGTGATCGTGAATATCTGTCCCCCCTATCAATTTGAACACGACGAAACCAATTTGAACTAAATTTGGTACAGAGATAGCACTAGCAAAGAGCACCTCAGTGTCATGTTTTATATTGTCGCTATCTTTACCAAAACCTAATGGCGGCCATTCAAATGGTCAAAAATTCAATATTAAATTACAACCAAACTAATAATCGGATCTTTACCATATTTAGTAAAAACATACCCTTGTATAGGGCACGTCTTACGCCCTAACTACAAGGTCATCAGCCGTACCATTTCAGAATGGCGGCCATGTGAATTATGCAAGCTTTATAATCCATGACTTTGGAACCACCAATTCCGATTATCGAACCGAGAATGGTTTAAACTGTTCTAAAGGACGTGGCCTGTTCAAAATTGAAAGTATATACGAGTATTATAATATTATACTACAGAAGTGACTTTGAAAAGCTGAGCCGTCTCGTTCTGGCCTGCAGTATATTTCACTAACTAAATTTGAGTATGCTGCATGCAATATAGCCTTCTGATAGAAATAATATAAACTTTGTATGAAATGAATTATACTCCATTGAAGAAATCGTTTAGTCCAAGTCATTATTTGCTAAGACGTTGTATGTAAATCAATCGATAACGTTTGACCTGGGTGGACACGTTTGGCTCTGTGGTAAGAGCATTGGTCTTTCACGCCGCCTGCCAGGATTTAAAAACTATCAGAGTTGTATTCATTTGCTAGATATGTTTGTATTTATTGATTTTTAAGTACTGAGACGTTATAAAATTTAGCGTTATTTCGTGCTTTTGCTATGGATAATATATCTTTAATTAAAACAAAGTTCGCCACCGGATGTGCACGAGTGACATCTACTAGCGACCAGTTGAACTATGCGAGTGCCAACCACGGCCTTCTATATGCGTGCTGCGCTCTATCAACGCTACCTAGACATAAACCGTACTTGACATTCACAGTTAGTGAACCCATGCATACGGTGCAATTGAAAAATGTCCTCTTGTTGCCGATAGAGCGCACTGGCCCCCAAGAATAGGCGCGATTACAAATTAGCTGTGCTGTAGGTTTATTAAATGTGTTTCTCCCAGTGATACGTTTAGACCGATGTAGTTTTGTTTCAGTTTCGATTATTGTAAGTAGTTTGTGTTAATTTACTGAATTCCTAGGTTGTTTGGAGTGTTTGCCGATGAAATTGTAAAATGCTGGGGAAAATTATCAAATTATGGTTTGAATGCCGCTGGTCAAATCCAGTATGCCATACTGTTGTGTGCCATTTTGCACTTCGAATAGGAAGAAGATAGGAGGTGATATGGACAAAGAGTTATAACTATACCCATACATTTAGGAGAAAGTAGGCTATATGTTCTTTCCTGAACTTCTAATATCTTATTCCCTTTCACTTAAATAGTCTACATGTTGATTTTTTATTTTCTTCTTTTTATATTTCACTTAATTTTATATTTATTTTAAGTTATTTTATTTTTATTTTATTTTGTTTCACTTTCTTTGTTATATACCGTAAGTTTTTATTTTGTTTTATTTTATTATATATTTAGCCTACTTTTCACATTTTGCAAAACTTAGGAAAAAGTACACTTATGAGATCGATCCGGGCAAATGTGTGTCTGTCTGTGTGTGCTCCCCACCCCCTCTCCAACCTTCCCTATTACTCCTAAACGGCTGCACCAATCGGAACAAAATTTGGTATGAGTAAAGATATATACCTACATTTCTCAATGCCGCATTTGAAAATGATGTCAGTGCTACCAACTGCTGAAAACCCGCAATTGAAAATTGAGCTCCGTGTTTGATATCTTGGAAGGTATGCATTGGAGCTATTTCAAAATTGGTACACGTATAGAAAATGAAAATCCACAGCCTGCTTCCAGTCTCCGACCGGGTCAGGAATGGAATGAATGAAGCCCCCTTCTAGCGGCGAGGATATGAACTGTGCCGGCTGCCGAGGCCTGACGCACTCCTCTGGGGCAATGATTAAATGAATGACAGATGAAATGAAATGATAGTGGAGAGTGTTGCTGGAATGAAATTGTGACAGGGAAAACCGGAGTACCCGGTGAAAAACCTGTCTGCCTCCGTTTTGTCCAGCACAGATCTCACATGGAGTGACCGGGATTTGAACCACGGACGCAGTGGTGAGAGGCCGGCGTGCTGCCGCCTAAGCCACGGAGGCTTCTGGTACACGTATAGATTCACCTTAATTTCCAGGAGGCCATACATGGCAGTGTTGCCAAAATGATTTTAAGCCTGCTGATAGGTCCTATTTTAAAATGCATGCAACTTCTATACTAACTAATGGATTTCATTAAATATTGGCACAACTATAGATCATATGTTTTCAGATTATTTCTGACCAACACATGCATGGCAATGTAGCCAACATGATTTTACGCGCACTGTTAGATCCAATTTCTAACTCCATGTAACCTCCTTGCTATCTTTGGACTTGAACCACATTTTGTATCCTATGTACCTTAAGTGATGGAACTAAGACTATAATTATTCAGTCACCAGGGCTGCCAACTGCAGTGCTCTATTTGGCTACATTAGGCCAGGAATACAGTATTTCGAACTAATTATTTATTTCGACATTTTCAAATTAATTTCGTCATTATTCTAGATATATCCATAGAGATTAATCATTGGCATGAATCTTAAATTTTAAGAAAAGTAGGCTCTTTTGTTCGTCATGGAACTTCTTGTTATTTTATGTTATTTTATTCTAAAATTTTATATTTTTCATTACATTATAATTTCAATATCATTATTTGATTTCACTTTATATTTATACTAGCAGTAGTGCCCGGCTTCGCCCGGTGGATTTATTTGTTTTATGGATGATAATGAATACTACTACAGAACTGGCACATGATATTTAACTAACAGGAACCAATATTTTAAAAATATATATTTTTGTGGTGGTGGTGGTGGTGGTGGTGGTGGTGATAAGTAGTACAGTATAATGGACGTAACATTCAGGTCAATTTCCCGTAATGATAATTATGAATAGGGAAACAGCTATTTACTAACTACAGCACTGACACATGCAATTTACAAACAAATTTACAAAAAAAAAAATGAAAGAACAGTAAGTGAAACAACATACACTGCCTAGGGCCTATATCTCATTGGCCGTTAGAAATTTAGAGACCAATAGGGTCGTCTTTTGTCGCATAGCGCCGTAGGAAAATAATCAGAACTCTTTGGCAAACTTCGGCTGTCCCGAGCTACTGAGGTAGCAATAGTATCATTTATCGCCACAAAGCGCTTAACGATAAGTTTCAGAATAAATGAAGGTAAATTTGAAAGCACCAACGCTTATTGCAGCTGATAACCTCAATGTACTGCACCAACACCATTGCACTTATACAGAGGCATAATATTTTCATGAAGATAACTGTATAAAGGGGCCTAATAAATCTTTTTGCACTAATTACCCCCCGTGACTGCAATTTATAAACAGCGCAAGATGCAACTATTTTCGCAATTCTGCGCCAGAACACTAGTAGGGGCGACGTGATGCAGCCCGAACTGCCCGTCAACAACGGACTTACTAAAATACTCTTACAGTTACACTACTATGGACATGAATGTATTTTAGGGCCTTAATAGTGGTTTTCAAGTTCATTTTGTCTGTTATTCTAAATGTAGGGAATGGGGAGCGTTGTCCAAAATATCAAGTGAACAGTGTTACCCGCAGGGTTTCAAAGTGCATGTAAAATTTGGTGCAATTAAGAGAAACGGTGTAGATTTGTGATGAAGGGCCTAAATGCAGGGAATGTCAAAAATTTCATGCAGTCAGTGTTACTCGCAGGGTTCCAAAGGGTAAGTATACGAATTGCCGTTCAAATCGGTGAAACGGTATAGATGTGTACCAAGGGCCTAAATGCAGGGAATGGAGGGGTCTGTCCAAAATTTCATGCAGTCAGTGTTACTCGCAGGGTTCCAAAGGGTAAGTATACAAATTGCCGTTCAATCGGTGAAACGGTATAGATGTGTGGCAAAGGGCCTAAATGAAGGGAATGGAGTGGTCTGTCTGAAATTTCATGTAAACATTGTTACTCGTAGGGTTCCAAAGTGTAAGTATACAACTTTTGGTTCAGATTGGTGAAAGGGTGTAGATTTGTGCCAAAGGGCCTAAATGCAGGAAATGGGGTGGTCTGTCCGAAATTTTAAGTGACAGTGTTATTCACAGAGTTACAATGGGTAAGTACGGTATACAAATTTTGGTTCAGATCGGTGAAACGGTGTAGATTTGTGTCAAAGGGCCTAAATGCAGGGAATGGAGTGTTCTGTCCAAAATTTCATGCAGACTGTGTTACTCGCAGGGTTCCAAAGTGTAAGTATACAAATTTAGGTTCTGATCGGTAAAACAGTGTAGATTTGTGCCAAAGGGCCTAAATGCAGGGAATGGACTGGTCTGTCATAAATTTCACGTAGACAGTGTTACCATCAGGGTTCCAAAGGGTAAGTATACACATTTTGGTTCAGATAGGTGAAACGGTGTACGTATCACTAATCATAATACCAGCGCATGCGGATAGAGCTGTTCGGGAGCACTTGTTATGAAAGCCCGATCTAAAGATCCTATAGGCTTTCATATAGCCGTGGTAGGATTTTTCGAGATCTCGGAAACTACGCGTCGCCCAGTGTTCAAACCTTTACCAATCGAATCGGAGTTGAAAAAAAAAAATTCAAAGAAAGTCTGTCTGTATGTATGTATTGTGGCCAATCAGTCACGGCAATCTGGCATCGAACTCGGGTCTTGTCAGAGAAGACCAGGCACATGGTTATGCCTAGAGTCGAACCATTGATCTCTGAGGGGGAGCAATTACAGGGAACCCAAAGAGCAATGAGAGGTATACTGACATATAATAAGGTAGCGTGATTTCACGATCTATGTGAATATCATAGCAATTTAAGGTGAAGAATTGTAGCCTAATGCAAGGAAATATACATTTTCAGAGCATACGAGAATGAGAGGAGGCCAGTTTGAAGTTTTACAAATTACCCTTAGCAAGTGGGCGGAGAACTTAGGCGCCGAGCGCACTATTTACGTCTGGAGCGGGGAGACAGATCAAAATTAATGACCCGGGTATCCACCGCTTGACAACGGTGAAACCTAGAGTAGGGATGATGGCCCACGGAAATTAATTAATTACAGCCAAGTGGAGTATCGAAATGCATTGAAATATACACCCAGGTGAATATATTCACGGAGAGGTAATTTAGGAGTGGTTTTTCACCTAAATTAATGCCTATATCTCCAAATGAACGAATTACAACCTAGCTTACGCTCGAGAGCAGTAATTTTGTGACCAGTCAACGGGGAACCACCGCAGTAGCGTCCTGACGCGCTGAACTAAGGCAATTAATTGTAATTAATTGGCCGAAGCGATCGCCGGCACGCGAATGTTTTTGAAACCTCCACACCTAAATAAACAAGATGTAGATGTCATTTCGGCTGAAGAGGTATTATTTCAAGAAAGGAGTCGCTCTCATGTGTCCAGTGGACTATTTTGTACGAGAAACCTTTATAAGGGAGAGCAGCTCACACCAAGCCAGTTGTTCGCCTAGAGTTATTCTACAGTATACACGTAACTAAGACGCTGCTTGTAGCGCGCCAAATGTTAAAGTATCAACGCTCCGCCGTTGAAGAACAATAGAAGCAAGTCATAAAGCTTCATAAGTAATGATGAAGTGCGTCGAAAGAAATTTAATACAGATATTTATCTATGATCTGACGCAAATATAAATTCGCCACAGCGAAAACGGAACTTATAATGTTTTTGAACAGTTCATATACCGGGAGGTATTGTCAGAATTGCATATGACATTATCATCAGGATCACTACAATGATGGGAGCTTGGGAATCATTGCCACCTAATCTGGATAGTGAGCTGAACAAGATTGCAGGGAACGAGGATCGAACGTCCGTAAAACGCTGTTAGATTTTCACGTAGACCAGCGGTTGTCATAATTGCATCGCATCTCTGAGATCAGGCGTAGGAGAAGTCCGATTTAAGGATCAACCTGTGAAGTAGTGAATAAGTGTACATAAATTATGTAATAGTGATTTAAAAGTGTTCATGTGTATAGTGATTAATATGCAGTGTGTAGAAGTGAAAGAGGCCACTGATAAAAGTGTGTTTATCAGGTGGAAAATGTGTGAATCTAAGTGTTGTGTAAAGGATAACATGATGGCTTAAATCAAGCGTCATGGTAGCGCCAAAGCTGAAGCGCTGGTACCATCCAGCGAAAAGGAAAAAGTGAGTACCCATTTCATAATGTTATTATAACTAAATAGTTCACCATGTAACGATTTATCACTTTGAGAATAAGATGTAATAGTCACTTACTGAACGAGTTTTCACAACTCGTCTTGAATAAAATATGGCTTGGAAGGTGATTTGTTTAGGGCCATTTAGGTCGAAAATAATGATGGATGTAACGGTAACGTTAAATGAGTAGTAATAATAATAATCTGGGGTCGGCAACAGTAAAATAATAGGCATTTTTGGCCTAAATAACGTTCAAAGAATGTCATGTCTAATATAAAGATATTGTATTGTGGTAAACAGTAAGGAAGTAACGTGGAATATAGTGAAATACGAGAGCTTTTTCAGTGTCAGTGAAATGTGAATGAATATTTGATATGGTCAATCCTTAGGATTATGTTTGAGGACCATTAAAGTAAAGTAAGCCAGTAAATTTATTACATTTGTGTTAGGAGCTATGCAAAGCTTTGGCTTAAGTGGTATGACAGAGAGAACGCGGGTGCCTTAATAATGGAGTCATCTATGTGAAGTATTGTTTGAAGCCGCATAAGCGTGCAGAATTAACGTAGAATCCAGTGATTTACGTAAATAAATATTGCGGGAACCAACTAGTATAGCTTGCGCGTTAGGTGAGAAGTTGGCTGAATCTACGAGTAGTATCGCCCTTGAGCATACTGTATTATTCGCAGCGAATTGGACAGAGCCTGTCTGAATCCAACGCTTGCATGAATTATGGCCACTAATGACGCCCGTCGAGACGCAGTGAGCATGTGTATAAATGACCTACCCTGAGAGGTAAGGATCATATTCGTCGTTTAGGAACGCAGATTTCCTTATATTTTATTGACAGCTGCTGGTGAAAATCGTGGATTTTCACTATGATGCGCGTCTAAAGCCACTAGTAGTCACCATAGAACGGCAAGGCTATCACTAGAATTCCACCCCAGCCATGAATGTTAATTAAGGAGCCAGTTGAGCCCAATACACCATAAGGATTAAATGACTCAATTACTTAGGAGCGACACTTAGCGTAACTCCAGTACTGCAATTGTAAACAAGCTTGACATTGACAGCAGAGAGAGGTGGGGTTGTAGACCACTTCTGCGGCAGCCATCTTGACTAGCCAGCTGGAACGAATTTTATTGCCTGCTGAGGGGGAGGAAGGTCGGTCGACCGGTCCCTTGTAAATTAGAGTCACAGTAGGACACTGAAGAATCTCGATATTTCAATATGCAATTAAAATATGAGTATTATGATGATGCCAATTGAATTGAACGGGGTGTTGCAACTCACATACGTTGTTGGATCATAGAAATCAGATAATATTTGGCTCAGTTATTCTCTGAAGAGGAAAATTGAACCAAAATAATGTAGGCATCTTCTTTTAGAATGCATTTTGCCAGTTCACGCTAATTTATGCAGACGGGTATGTGATTTCCCAGAACATGACACATTTGTAACGATGATAAGCCCGACAAGACCCAGAAAATCGTTGTATGGTGAAACTATAAAATATTCTATCCATGTTTATTTTGGAAGGGATAAGTACCACTTTTCTTAAAGCGTTCTTATTGATGGAAAGAAGGAAGATGATTCACACGACACAACAAGTAATTGCTAATGAATGCAGAAAATAATGAATTTATGCTAATCAAGCTAAATGCCTTAAGAAACGGAGTAATGTTTTATTAATGTCGTTTTGATGTGGGATGTGATTTTTGTGTTATGATACTCCAATTAACTAAGATTGTGTCACATGATGAACACTATGGAAACCCATGGAAGTCTGAAAATATCATTGACAGGATGCTAGAATTAGATTGGAGTGCAGTGTAGTACTATTTTAAGAAGAAAACTCACAGAATAACCCTATTGTATTTGTGGGAGTTAAATATAATTTGTCCTTTATTTGTATTTGTTGTATAGCCATGATTTTAGACCAGTAAATGTTTGATTTTTAGGAAAATGTTGTGTATTTCCTGTAGAGTAGTTACCTGGTAGACTCAAATCCTGAGCATGTGGTCGTATGGTGGGCAGGAACGTCCCATACCTCGAAAGACCGTGAGTAAGCTGGGATACGAACACATGGTCCACATGATGACAGTTGGGTACAGTATGTATGTATGTATGTATGTATTGCCCCCGTAATTGAATTATATAGAGACCACGGTGGCTATTTTGGAAAATTATAATGAAAGTTATGGCTGTCACAGTTATGACGTGGGTAGTCATGACGTAAGCACGGATGACGCAGACGTTATGCCAGCAGGCTATTTGAGCTGAGATTCTCAGTGACGTCAGCATTTATTCGAGAAAGATCCGAGATCTACGACGCAGTCGCAGGAAACGTGGAATTCTGCTGAGGAAGAAATCATGATATTGGAGGGGAGGCTCGAACCAATGAACGATAGTCTGAAGGAAGACGGAGATTGCTGAAACTATGGTATTTTTATTACTTTTCGGAATGCAGAATTGTGGAAATCCATTTGCAGTAGAGGCATTGTTCTGGAATTTTGGTGAAATTTATTTTCAGTTTTTGAGTTTTGAAAATCCGTCATGTATTGACGAAGTTGGAACTTCTAGCGATGACGCAGTAACACGCTATGGAAGGGATGGATACGCCCCTCATGAAGTTTATAAAAGGCCTTGCGCAGAAGAGAGGAGTCTCAATCGTCTGATATCTAATCGTCATTCTCAGATCATCGAAGCTCAGTTCTTATATCGTTATTTCGGTGAAACGTCGAGTGAGATTATTAGTAAGAGTCGTCTTTATAACGCGTGGTGAAGCCACTGCATTAAACGAGAGTCGAGCATACAAGCAGTGCAAGTTTACTGTGAGTAAATCTAGGTGAAGTTGAAACGCACATTATAACGCGTCTACGAGATTAGCTGTGAACAGTTAGCGGTCGCCTATAAGCTAATTCTATTGTGCATTGCTACAGTAAGGAGTGTAAGAAAGTTGAACAATTTCGAGGAATTATTTTAGAAGATATTAGCATTTTTAGACGTCTGACAAAAGTGATTTTCTCGCCACCTGAGAAGCACTTTGTATCGCCAGATCCTACGCCACAGCTGACACGGCTAGTGAAATAGGGAGACTTCAGATTGCTTTTGTGACACAACGCTACAGTATTATGGAGCAGTTTAATATGGCAGTTTGTTCTTCTATTACCATAACCGAAGAGAAGATGGAAGGCTAAAGGACTTTAATGCAATTGGGACATATTTCAACGGAGTAAGATAGCAGCATGGAACTTCGCTAATTGCCATTCCACACAAGCGAACATGTGGTGAATAACCATCTACACCCATGTTTCGTGGTTCAACGCTGAATACTATCAAACAGCAATGGAAACGATTTCATACTCACTGAATATGAATATTTCTTCGGAAATTACTACAAAAACTTCATGGCGATTTTCTACTGGAACTTCAGGGATTTTTCAAGAGAGGTCAGGGTTGTCCCGACTCACAAAGAAGATTATTGCCGGAAGGATGTCGTTCGTCTTCACGGAGCAGTGCAATTTCCGGAGGAGGAAGCAGTTCGATTCTCCGAGGGTGCTGTTTCCTGTTTCGAGGATGGAGCTCAGCTTTAAGTTGATGAAATGGATCCATCAGCAGTCTTCTTTGGGGAATTTTCCTCTGGAACGTCAATCGGCAGATAAGGTAGTCGTGAACGTTTATTGTATTTGAGTTTCTTAGCAATGTTTGAGCAACCATTTTCCCATATTTTATGTCCTCATGTATTTTGCCTTATATTCTTGTTTGAGATTCCTATTCTCAGTACACCTTGATGAGTTATGCCTTTTTCGACGATTTATTAAGACATTGTTATGTCATGGGCATAGTTAAATGATTTTGGATCAGTTGAGACTGATATTTAGATTTTTCAGTAATTTGCTTATTTTTGGTAGTCACGATTTGACTGTAAGTTAATGATTTTATGGCAGATTTAAATTCAGACAGCGTGTCACTTTATTAAAGTAATTCTACCCCAGTTTAATTACTTTGACCAATTTTCTGTCATCATCAAGAAGGAAGAACATTTAAATGATTTTAGAGCGTTAAAATCCATTACGTTGTCGACGATCTTGGAAATACTAGTCGTTATTTGAATTGATTGCAACACAGACATTTATCGTCAGTTATGAACGATCATTGCATCATAGACCATTTTGTGAAAGATGAACTTTAATTATGAATTATTGAATGCATTAAAGTCGTGAACTTTTGTTAGGAGTTTTTTCTCATTTAGAGATGTATATAATGATGTTTGCATTCCCAGTCTAATTGGATTCTATTCGACTATTTTGCAGTTTAGTCGCACTTTATTTGAAGATAGTATTTTCATACTACAATTTCTTTTAAGATGTTAATCTTAAATTTTGATAGACCAGACAGGCGTATATAAGCGTATTCACTATTAAATTTGTTTGTGATTGGCAAGTTTTGACTTCATTTCGGTTCATGAATGAAATTCACGAAGGTTAAAAAGAAAAACAGTTTTGAAACAATTAATGATTATAAAAAATTTTAAGTGGAACTATGAATGTATAATCGCTAGTGCAGCGCGTGTTGAAAGTCGCTGAGATATAATGCCCTTGAATAAATGAAGAAGGTTCCCACAGTAATTATTAATGATAAAGAATTTGTTAGTGGAGGTTTTTGTAAATTCTGTGGAAGATTTTGATGCCATATATATATTAATATATGATGAATTTTGGGCCTAATTTTAATGCAGTTTGTGCATTATTTTGTAAGCGAAGTATTTTCCGCTAGAGTGTATTGTCATAGTTCCTTGAAAATTAATCAAGTGAATTTACTGTTATAATTAACAAGAGTTTTGAAAGAATTTGAGATAAGATTTTGAATGAAGATTACCGTCACAAATAATTATAATAATTATTACAACCTTTATTAAACCAGATTGTGACATTTACATGTATAACTAACCTTCATTGGTCGATTATATTAACACGATTATGAAATTACCAACCGGATGAACATGTGGTTCAATGTATTTCTTAAATTAATAATTTGAATAATTTAAATGTTGATATTGTAAATAATGATGTAAATATCTTTGACAATAATGTGGAACGAAAGTAATGTTAGAGGCGTGTTTAAAATTTTTGTAATTATCTTCGACAATATTATAAACAAATTCTAATTGTTATAAATAATTTATGAGTTTTTGTTATAAACATTTAAGAGTGTGTTTTATACTCTAAACTATACTTATTAAACATTTGGATGATAACTTAACAAGTTTAGGGATTGTCAGAATAATCCAGTGGTATGTGAGTTGAGCATTTGAAAGATTTGCGTCAGTATATATGAGTTGTCTTGCAGACATTTAAAGCTGTTGAGAGGGAGCTGAATTCTTACGCAGTGTGGCGTGACAAGTGAGGCCCATTTGACGGGTGTGCGTCAGGATGAAGGGTAGATCGCAGCTGGTCAGACAACTGGTTATCAGCGGGCGAGGTCGTTCACATTGAGGCCTTGCGCCTATAAATACAAGTGTCATGTTTATTAAAAGAAACCAAATGCTCTATATATGTGGCTCGTCCTGACTTCCTTATCCAATCCAAATGTGTTTTGAATGTTACGTTATTTTGAGCTCTTGGGAGCTAACATATTGTTTGATAACTTTGCAAGTCCTTTAGGAGGACATAGTCAGATTGACATGGGCTACTGATAGCCACATTTATTTTGTTGAGTTGTTAAAATCATACCCTTTATTTGAAATTAAAGCTTTTGTACAGTTCAAAGTTCTCGTCTTCGTTCTGGTTCATTTTTAAATGTCATGGTGAAGGTTATTGTGGGAGCATACTTTAGAGATCCTGTTGTCAACCCAATCCCCGAGATAATTTTTAAGAGGTAAGTAAAGGTAAGTATGAACCCCCGTCTATTTTGGTGTGTTCCACAATAATTTCTTGGTAATTTCTGTGCTCAAACCTCGGTAGTATCTGTCAGTGCCATTTTCATTGGTGCAGCTGAGCCGGTGCGATTGATTGTTGGCAATCCGATTGAGGGGGCGGATATCTGACAGCCTACTATCCGGGTAAACGGGGACAGTATGTATGATTGTATGTACGTATGTGCGTGACGTTTTTGCGTTTAGCAAAGTACAGGTCGCAATTTTCGAGATATCGAGCTGAAATTTGGTACGGTGAAAGAGTTGGGGGCTGTGACGAACCCTATTGATGGGCGTTAAAATCGGTGTAGGGCCGGACCTTTTTTTGGGGCCCTGAATTTCATCCTATTTTTTTGAATCGATATATCTCGGAAACAGTCGGTCGTATCGAAAAATGTTAAAGGTATAGGTGTAAGATCTCCGCGGTATGCAACTTCTTTACTCAAAACTATTTTTTGATGTCTCTCACGGTTTTCTTTTTTTGGGGCCCTGAAAATGTCCATTGTGCGTGACATTTTTGCGTTTAGCTAAGTACTGGTCGAAATTTTCAAGAAATTAAGCTGAAATTTGGTACGGTGAAAGAGTTAGTGACTGTGACGAATCCTATTGTAGGGCGTTAAAATCGGTGCAGGGCCGGACCTTTTTTGGGGCCCTGAATTTCAAACTTTTTTGGAATCGATATAACTCGGAAACGGTTGATCGGATCGAAAAATGTTAAAAGTATAGGAGTAAGATCTCCGCGGTATGCAACTGTTTTACTCAAAACGATTTTTTGATATCTCTCACCGTTTTCTTTTTTTTGGGGCCCTGAAAATGTCCATCGTGCGTGACATTTTTGCGTTTAGCTAAGTACTGGTCGCCATTTTCAAGATATTAAGCTGAAATTTGGTACGGTGAAAGAGTTAGTGACTGTGACAAATCCTATTGTTGGGCGTTAATATCGGTGCAGGGCCGGATCTTTTGGGGAACCCTGAATTTCAAACTTTTTTTTGGAATCGATATATCTCGGAAACGGTTGGTCGTATAGAAAAATGTTAAAAGTACAGGTGTAAGATCTCTGAGGTATGCAACTTTTTTACTCAAAAGATTTTTTGATATCTCTCACCGTTTTCTTTTTTTAGGGCCCAGAAAATGTCCATTGTGCGTGACATATTTGCGTTTAAGTAAGTACTGGTCGCAATTTTCAATATATGAAGCTGAAATTTGGTACGGTGAAAGAGTTAGTGACTGTGACGAATCCTATTTTTGCGCGTTAAAATCTGTGGAGGGCCGGATCTTTCTTGGGGGCCCTGAATTTCAAACTTTTTTTTGAGTCGATATATCTCGGAAACGGTTGATCGTATCGAAAAATGTTAAAGGTATAGGAGTAAGATCTCCGCGGTATGCAGCTTTTTTACTCAAAAGATTTTTTGATATCTCTCACCGTTTTCTTTTTTTGGGGCCCTAAAAATGTCCATTGTGTGTGACATTTTTGCGTTTAGCTAAGTACTGGTAGCAATTTTCAAGATATGAAGCTGAAATTTGGTACGGTGAAAGAGTTAGTGACTGTGACGAATCCTATTGTTGGGCGTTAAAATCGGTGCTGGGCAGAATCTTTTTTTGGTGCCCAGAATTTCATTTTTTTTTTGGAATCGATATACCTCGAAAACGGTTGGTCTTATCAAAAAACTTTCAATCTACATGTGTAAGATCTCCGCGGTATGCAACTTTTTTACTCCAAACGATTTTTTTATATCTCCCACCCTTTTGTTTTTTTGGGGCCCTGAAAAAGTAAATTGTGCATGACATTTTTGGTTTGAGCGAAGTATAAGTCTTAATTTTCGTGATATCGAGCTGAAATTTGGAGCAGTGAACGAGTTAGACCCTGTGAGGAAACCTGTTGTCGGGCGTTAAAAACGGTGCACGGCCCAATTTTTTTTTGGGGGGGGGCTGAATTTCAAACTTTTTTTTTGGAATCGATATATCTCGGACACGGTTGGTCGTATCGAAAAACGTTAAATGTACAGGTGTAAGATCTCCGCGGTATGCAACTTTTTTACTCATAATGATTTTTTGATATCTCTCATCGTTTTCCTTTTTGGGGCCCTGAAGGTGTCCATTGTGCGTGACATATTTGGGTTTAGCGAAGTACAGGTCGCAAATTTCAAGATATCGACCTGAAATTTTGAGCTGTGAAAGAGTTGGACTCTGTGAGGAAACGTGTTGTCGGGCGTTAAGAACGGTGCAGGGCCGGATCTTTTTGGGGGGCCTGAATTTCAAACTTTTTTTTGGAATCGATATATCGTGGAAACGGTTGGTCGTAACGAAAAATGTTACAGGTACAGGTGTAAGATCTCCGCGGTATGCAACTTTTTTACTCAAAACGATTTTTTGATATCTCTCACCGTTTTCTTTTTTTGGGGCCCTGAAAATGTCCATTGTGTGTGACATTTTTGCGTTTAGCTAAGTACTGATCGCAATTTTCAAGATATTAAGCTGAAATTTGGTACGGTGAAAGATTTAGAGACTGTGACGAATCCTGTTGTTGAGCGTTAAAATCGGTGCAGGTCCGGATCTTTTTGGGGGGCCCTGAATTTCTGACTGTGTTTTGGAATCGATATATCTCGGAAACGATGGGTCGTATCGAAAAATGTTAAAGGTACAGGTGTAAGATCTCCGCGGTATGCAACCTTTTTACTCTAAACTATTTTTTGATATCTCTCACCGTTTTCTTTTTTTGGGGCCCTGAAAATGTCCATTGTGCGTGACATTTTTGCGTTTAGCTAAGTACTGGTCGCCATTTTCAAGATATTAAGCTGAAATTTGTTACGGTGAAAGAGTTAGTGACAGTGATGAATCCTATTGTTGTGCGTTAAAATCGGTGCAGGGCCAGATCTTTTTTGGGGGCCCTGAATTTCAAACTTTTTTTGGAATCGATATATCTCGGAAACGGTTGGTTGTATCGAAAAACGTTAAATGTACAGGTGTAAGATATCCGCGGTATGCAACTTTTTTTACTCAAAAAGTTTTTTTGATATCTCCCACCGTTTTCGTTTTTGGGGGCCCTGAAAATGTCCATTGTGCGTGACATTTTTGCGTTTAGTTAACTAAGTACTGGTCGCCATTTTCAAGATATTAAGGTGATATTTGGTACGGTGAAAGGGTTAGTGACTGTAACGAATCCTATTGTTGGGCGTTAAAATCGCTGCAGGGCCGGATCTTTTTTGGGGGCCCTGAATTTCAATTTTTTTTTGGAATCGATATATCTCGGAAACGGTTGGTCATATCAAAAAACTTTAAATCTACATGGGTAAGATCTCCGCGGTATGCAACGTTTTTACTCAAAACGATTTTTTGATATCTCTCACCGTTTTGTTTTTTTGGGGCCCTGAAAAAGTCAATTGTGCATGACATTTTTGGGTTGAGCGAAGTATAGGTCTTAATTTTCATGATATCGAGCTGAAATTTGGAGCGGTGAACGAGTTAGACTCTGTGAGGAAACCTGTTTTCGGGCGTTAAAAACGGTGCACGGCCCGATTTTTTGGGGCGGGGCCTGAATTTCAATTTTTTTTTTGGAATCGATATATCTCGGAAACGGTTGGTCGTATTGAAAAACGTTAAATGTACAGGTGTAAAATCTCCGCGGTATGCAAATTTTTTACTCAATACGATTTTTAGATATCTCTCACCGTTTTCTTTTTTTGGGGCCCTGAAAATGTCCATTGTTCGTGACATTTTTGGGTTTAGCGAAGTACAGGTTGCAATATTCAAGATATCGAGCTGAATTTGGAGCGGTGAAAGAGTTTGACCGTGTGAGGAAACCTGTTGTCGGGGGTTAAAAACATGCAGGGCCGGATATTTTTGGGGGGCCCTGAATTTCAAACTTTTTTTTGAATCGATATATCTCGGAAACGGCTGGTCGTATCGAAAACGTTAAATGTATAGGTGTAAGATCTCCGCGGTATGAAACTTTTTTACTCAAAACGATTTTTTGATATCTCTCGCCGTTTTCTTTTTTGGGGCCCTGAAGTTGTGCGTATGTGCGTGACTTTTTGGGTTTAGCAAAGTACAGGTCGCAATTTTCAAGATATCAAGCTGAAATTTGGAGAGGTAAAAGAGCTAGAGCCTATGAGGAACCCTATTTTTCGGCGTTAAAATCGGTGCAGGGCTGGATCTTTTTTGGAGGCCCTGAATTTGAAACTCTTTTGGAATCGATATATCTCGGAGACGGTTGGTCATATCGAAAAAAGTTAAATACACAAGTGTTAAATCTCCGCGGTATGCAACGATCTTACCCATAACGATTTTTTGATATCTCTCAGCGTTGTCTTTTTTGGGGGGCCCTGAAAATGTACGTATGTGCATGACGTTTTTACGTTTAGCAAACTAGAGGTCGGAATTTTCAAGATATCGACCTGAAATGTGTCACGGGGAAAGAAATTGGGCCTGTCAGGAACTCTCTTGTCGGGCGTTTAAATTGGTGCATGGCCGGACCATTCTTTGTGGCCCTGAATTTCATCCTTTTTTTTACCCCTGATGATGTTTTGTTATCTCTCACCGTTTTCCTTTTCTGGGGCCCTGAATGTCTTCCTTTTTTTCGAACCGTTATATCTGGGAAACGGTTGGCCGTATCTAACAAAATTAAATCTACAGGTGTAAGATCTCAGTGGTTAGCAACTTTTTCAACCCTTAAGATTTTTTGATATCTCTCACCGATTTGATTTGCTGCGGCCCTGAATTTCTTCCTCTTTTTCGAACCGTTATATTTGGGAAACGGTTGAACGTATCGAACAAAGTAAATTCTACAAATATAGGACCTCAGTGATTAAGCAACTTTTTTAACTCATATGATTTTTTGATATCTCGCACCATTTTCCTTTTTTGGGGCCGTGAATTTCATTCTTTTTTTCGAATCGTTATATTTCGGAAAGCGTCGATCCTATCGAAAAAAGTTAAATGTACAGGTGTAAGATCTCAGTGATTTGCAACTTTTCTACCCCTTATCATATTTTGATATCTCTCACCGTTTTGATGTTATTAAATGTTTTGGTTTTGAAAAGAATGGGGCCCAAATGTATATAACAACGGGTAAAAATTCAACTTATGGTCTAATTGAATTCTACGGAAAATTATCTATAATTACTCGTTTTAACCTTTTCAATCAGTTGAATCATGTATTTACAGCAGTAAGATATTTTCCACTTCCGAGGACGTCCGGCTTTCATAACCATGTGATGGTGTCAGCATTGCCTAGAATAACATTTTATAATTTTCCTACATTTCCTTGCAATCGGGTCGAAGGTCCGAAATGCAATTCCGCAGGCCTTGCCGCCAACGAAGTTGTTGTTTGAGATTATAACCCCTCTTGCTGGCCCCTTGCTGCTGCGCCACCGTCTCATCAAAAGCAGGTCGTGCTGCGTGGACTCCTACTTGTTATGAAAGCCGCATCGGCTTTCATATAGCCGTGGTAGGATTTTTCGAGATCTCGGAAACTAAGCGTCACCCAGTGTTCAAACCTATTCCAATCGAATGGGAGTCGAAAAAAAAAATTCTAAAAAAGTCGGTATGTATGTATGTGCGTGACGTTTTTGCGTTTAGCAAAGTACAGGTCGCAATTTTCAAGATATCGAGCTGAAATTTGGTACGGTGAAAGATATTGGGCCTGTGACGAACCCTATTGTTGGGCGTTAAAATCGATGCAGGGCCGGACCATTTTTTGGGGCCCTGAATTTCATCCCATTTTTTGAATCGATATATCTCGGAAACGGCTGGTCGTATCGAAAAACGTTAAATGTACAGGTGTAAGATCTCCGTGGTATGCAACTTTTTTATTCATATCGATTTTTTGATATCTCTCACCGTTTTCTTTTTTTGGGGCTCTGAAGATTTCCATTGTGAGTGACATATTTGTGTTTAGCGAAGTACAGGTCGCAATATTCAAGATATCGAAATAAAATTTTGTGCGGTGAAAGATTTAGACCCTGTGAGGAAACCTATTTTCGGGCGTTAAAAACGGTGCAGGGCCGGATCTTTTTTGGGGGCCCTTAATTTCAAACTTTTTTTTTGAATCGTTATATCTCGGAAACGGTTGGTCGTATCGAAAAACGTTAAATGTACAGGTGTAAGATCTCCGCGGAATGCAACTTTTTTACTCAAAACGATTTTTTGATATCTCTCACCGTTTTCTTTTTTTGGGGCCCTGAAAATGTCCATTGTGCGTGACATTTTTGCGTTTAGCAAAGTACTCGTCGCAATTTTCAAGATCTAAAGCTGAAATTTGGTACGGTGAAAGAGTTAGTGCCTGTAAAGAACCCTATTGTTGGGATTTAAAATCGGTGCAGGGCCGGATCTTTTTGGGGGGCCCTGAATTTCAAACTTTTTTTGGAATCGAAATATCTCGGAAACAGTTGGTAGTATCCAAAAACGTTAAATGTACATTTGTAAGATCTCCGCGTTATGCAACTTTTTTACTCAAAACGATTTTTTGATATCTCTCACCATTTTCTTTTTTGGGGCCCTAAAAAGTCCATTGTGCGTGACATTTTTGGGTTGAGCGAAGTACAGGTCACAATTTTCATGATATCGAGCTGAAATTTGGAGCGGTGAAAGAGTTAGACCCTGTGAGGAAACCTGTTGTCGGGCGTTAAAAACGGTACCCTGAATTTCAAACTTTTTTTTTGGAATCGATATATCTCGGAAACGGTTGGTCGTATCGAAAAACGTTAACGTACAGGTGTAAGATCTCCGCGGTATGCAACTTTTCTGCTCATAATGATTTTTTGATATCTCTCACCGTTTTCTTTTATTGGGGGCCCTGAAAATGTCCATTGTGCGTGACATATTTGGTTTTAGCGAAGTACAGGTCGCAATTTTCAAGATATCGAACTGTAATTTGGTGCGGTGAAAGAGTTAGACCCTGTGAGGAAACCAATTTTATTGTCGGGCGTTAAAAACGGTGCAGGGCTGGATCTTTTTTTGGGGCCCTGAATTTGAAACACGTTTGGAATCGATATATCTCGGAGACGGTTGGTCATATCGAAAAAAAGTTAAATACACAGGAGTAAAATCGCCGCGGTATGCAACTTTCTTACCCATAACGATTTTTTGATATCTGTCAGCGTTGTCTTTTTTTGGGGCCCTGAAAATGTACGTATGTGCGTGACGTTTTTACGTTTAGCAAACTAAAGGTCGGAATTTTCAAGATGTCGAGCTGAAATGTGGTACGGGGAAAGAAATCGGGCCTGTGAGGAACCCTGTTGTCGGGCGTTAAAATTGGTGAAGGGCAGGACCTTTCTTTGGGGCCCTGAATTTCATCCTTTTTTTTTACCCCTGATGATGTTTTGATATCTCTCACCGTTTTCCTTTTCTGGGGCCCTGAATGTCTTCCTTTTTATTCGAACCGTTATATCTGGGAAACGGTTGGCCGTATCTAACAAAGTTAAAACTACAGGTGTAAGATCTCGGTGATTAGCAACTTTTTCAACCCTTAAGATTTTTTGATATCTCTCACAGTTTTGATTTTCTGCGGCCCTGAATTTCTTCCTTTTTTTGAACCGTTATATTTGGGAAACGGTTGGCCGTATCGAACAAAGTGAAATCTACAGATATAGGATCTCAGCGATTAGCATCTTTTTTAACTCATATGATTTTTTGATATCTCTCACCATTTTCCGTTTTTGGGGGCCGTGAATTTCATTCTTTTTTTCGAATCGTTATATCTCGGAAAGCGCCGATCCTATCGAAAAAAGTTTAATCTACAGGTGTAAGATCTCAGTGATTTGCAACTTTTCTACCCCTTATCATATTTTGATATCGATCACCGTTTTGATGTTATTAAATGTTTTTGGTTTTTGAAAAAAAAAATGGGGCCCAAATGTATATAATAACTGGTAAAAATTCATGTGATGGTCTATTTGAATTCTACGGAAAATTATCTATAATAACTCGTTTTAACCTTTTCAATAAGTTGAATCATGTATTTACAGCAGTAAGATATTTTCCACTTCCGAGGACGTCCGGCTTTCATAACCATGTGATGGTGTCAGCATTGCCTAGAATATTTTATAATTTTCCTACATTTCCTCGCAATCGGGTCGATGGTCCGAAATGCAATTCCGCAGGCCTTGCCGCCAACGAAGTTGTTTGAGATTATAACCCCTCTTGCTGGCCCCTTGCTGCTGCGCCACCGTCTCATCAAAAGCAGGTCGTGCTGCGTGGACTCCTACTACTTGTTAATTATGTGATATTACTTGACGGTTACAAAGCGTTCAGGAAGGTTATGAAAAGCTATGAATAGTGCCGGACAATGTATGCATGCTTTCTTATAGTTGAACGATATACATAAATGTATCAAACGTTTTTGTAATAGAAAGATATTCATGAACATAATATTCTATGGTCTTCGTCTTACTGCCATTGTGGTAGTCATCTTGTCTTCATCATTGCATGTGTATAAATGCTGGTGGGTATTGATATGAGTCGTTAGTCGATGGCGAGCAGATCTCTTCTATGGCTACCCCTTATTAATCCCGTTTTCCAACGGGTTCGGGGATGAGATGGGATGGAAGTCTTTGTGGCGATTGTTTTTATGGCCGGATGCCCTTCCTGACGCCAACATCATGAGAGGAATTAATGAGAGATGAAATGAATGATGGTGAATGAAACTGGGCAAGGATGTGGAAGGAAGCGGCCGTGGCCTGTCAGAAGGTACCGTCCCAGCATTTGCCTGGTGTTGAAAATGGGGAAACCACTGAAAACCATTTCAAAGGACGGCCGACGGTGGGGCTCGAACCCACGCGTCTACCGAGTCAGCAGAGAGCTTGGCCCCGTGACCTAATGCTGCGCTTTAGCCAGCGTAGCCACTACGGTCGGTGAGCAGATCTCTTCTATAAACGTATTAATTTCTGTTCCGCCACTTAAAGCAACAAGAACTAGGTAATACTTTCACTGCAAGTTTCTTTGATCTAATTATACTCATGTCCACATAAGTTACTCACAACGAAGGTCACAGGCTCTACAACTCAACTTACTGTACTCGTTGTGTAACGATTCGATCCCATATCTGTTATATTTAAAGGGTTATTCATTTATTATCATATTATTATTATTATTAATTAGTACATCAATGAGATGATTGTTATATCAGATAATTGTAAGCGGTTTTTATTATTTTAGTCAGAAATATTTTTATTAACAATTATTTGTAAAGAGACGAAGTAAAATATATAATGCAACAAGATTGCCAAATAGGATCAACCCAATGCGTCACAAACTGAACGACGTAGTAATAATTTCACCACGGCAAACTGCGTCATTGTCATGAGTAACCATCACGTGCGCACAATCGAGTTCCTTCTGGAAGGAATAGAAGCTTGATATTTCACTCATGGTGCAACAACACGCCATTTTCTAATGTACGTACGCGTCAAGAATGAAGAGAGAGGGTAGCTTGCTTCTATAGTGGGGGCTGTGACACCACGTGACAAGGAAGTTATTAGTATCTGCACTCGACAAGACATCCATTGATCTACAGCTCTCAATGAAGGGAGGAAGTGGTAACCTTGCTTTCTGGGTCTTAATGAACTGAGCAAACAGAGAGGGCACAGTACGATGTCTTGCCGAAATCTATATCAATACATAATGGGTAATATCCCTGATCCAGAGTCTTTCTACAGATGGCAACGTATTTAATGAGGATATTTCATAGTAATTGAGATATCACATCATGTTTTTAAACATATGCGACGTAACATCGAGATCATCGATCATTTCTTAAATATGACGAATCTTCGACTGGGTGAGCAAACAATTCAATAAAACTATCGTCTCTATTATAATTTAACTTCAATTAACTTTCAATTCATTTTAAATGTTCAGTTTCTTTTAAATAATTAAACCGCAGTTGGTAAATTAAATTCTTTTTTGTAACTATTAGTATTTTGTTCTTGAGTCAATACATTCATTTTCTTTAACTTCATGACTGTAACTTTTCTTGTAGTTAGCACATACTATAGGCAAAATTCAATTACTCCTTATAAATAAATACTGAATGGTTAGTTAACTCAGTTACACTACGGCCCGGGTAAGTGGTCTCGAACTCTACTGCTGATAGCCGAGGTTAATTCACAAATTTCGATTCACTGTCTTAAATAGGAATCTGGCGCTCAACAACAACTTATTATATTATACTATCGCAGGTAAGGTCACACCACAGTGTATATTATTTATTCTTATTATGTTTGTTAAATAAAACCTTTACAGTTGTCAACCATTAGTGAACGAATCATTAAAAATGTTACATTTGGCGCCACAAAGTAGGACACGAAAACCATTCGGTATTTAGGAGAGGGGTATATGATTTCAGTGCAAATTGTCAGTGCTTTTGGGGGACAGTGAAGTGAAGTGAAATTTTGGAAGGGCAATTGTTATACGGTGTACTTCAAGATGGCGGATGAGAATGAAAAGTCTATCGATATTCCTGAAGAGTCATTACAGGCGATGATCAGTAGGATGTTGCAGAATAATTTGGAAGAGAATAAGAGAGTCAATTTGGAAAGTAGGATAGAATTGAGTAGAGATTTAAGTGCGAAATTTGATGAGAGTATGAATAAAAATAGTAAGGAGATGAGAGAAGAGATTGGTAGGCTAAATCAAGATATGAGCGAAAAATTAAATAAGCATAGTCAGGAGTTCAATGTTAAATTTGAGAAATTAGAAAAGAATTGTCAGGAGTTGAATTTGAAGCTTGATACGAATAGTCAGGAGATGAGAGAAGAGATGGGTAGACAAAATCAGGATAGTAGGAAGGAATTTAATGAGAAGTTTGAACAATTGCATAGAAATAGTAAAACGATCAACCAAAAGCTGGAAGAAAATAGTGAAAAGCTAGACAGTGTGGTTAAGGTAAATGAAGGATTGAGTAAGAAGTATGATATGCTACAGGAAAGTATTCGGGGGTTAAAACAGGAGATCAGAGGTGAAATTAATGAAGTGGTAGAGAAGAAGGCTAAAGATATGGTTGAAAAAATAGATAAACAATTAGAAGCAGTAGAAAATCAAATTAAGGAAGTTGAGATAGAAGTTAATAAGAAAGTAGAATCAGTAAAGACAGCCTTTCAGGAGATTTTAGATGAAAGTAGATCTGAGTCCGAGGAAATTTTAGGTAAAGGTTTTAGCAAATTGATAGAAGCGGAAACTAGGCAGATGAGAGAAGATTTTGGGGATAAGATTAAGGTATTGAGAAATGAATTAATGGATAAAGAGAGTAATTTTCAAGAAATGGAGGCGAGATTAAAGAAGCAGATAAGGGAGGAAGGAAATCAGGATAGAATGAAATATTTAAGTAGTATGAGAGAGACTGAGCTGCCTAAGTTTTCAAATAAACAGGGGTGTCCTATGCAGTTCATAAATCAGGTGGAGGATAGATTTAAAGAAAGGCTAAAAGATGGTCAAATTGAATGGAAGATGGTAGTAGAGCTATTGGACCAGGCTTTTATAGGAGATACTAAGGGATGGTTTTTAGTATACAAGCATACCTTAATAAATTTTGAAGATTTCAAAAGTAAATTTATTGAAAAATATTGGAATGAGGATATCCAATCACAAATGAGACAGATTATTAATTCTGGCAGGTATCAATCTGGGGAAGGGAGTAATATGACTGATTACTTTCTAGAGTATGTACTCATATGTAAACATCTTGACGGAATGAATCAAGATGGGGATGTGGTAAGGCTTCTCCTCAGGCATTTCCCACCCAAGGTAAACGTGGCTGCTTGTATACAAATGATCACTACAATACAGGAATTAGAGGGATTGTTAAGCAGATTCGATGCACTCGAAGATTCATACGATATGCCCATATTACAGAATAATCCTGAAAATAATTATTATGATAATAATCAGCAGGATTATAATGGCAGGGGCCAATATCAGAATAGTAGATGGTAAGAACTGTGATATGCCAGAGAAAGTAGTGATGCAAATTTATATTAACGATAGTTACTCTTCCGTATGACTTAAATATGAAGTAATAAAGTTTTATAGGATTTAACAGAGGTAGATGAGAAATCTGCTGTGTGTAATTTTAATTCAGTCGTGAAGTTAGGATGGTAAGGGGCGCGTAGTGCCTACGCTTATTGATTTAGATTGACTAAAATCATTTAATTTGGAAGACAAAGGTTGTCGTGCTAGTGAGCAATTCAGGTAAGTTGAATGTGGGTCCTTAAACTGCAGATAAGTTGGAGGAAGTGAGGATTAAATTTTAAAAAGTAGGAAGGTTATTAAAAAGGTAAGTAATCGAAAGAAAGTAGTAATAATTATTATGGCAACCATAATTACGAATATAATGGTAATAAAGATTTAATTCAAAAGTGAGTGAAGATAAGATGATACAGTGGTAATAAAACTAGTGAGTTGAAGAATTAGGTATTGATTTAATAAAGAAGTTTCAGTTGAGGACAGCGAGGTTATCAGTGGATATATTTTGAGAAATTTGTAAGTGGTTTAGAATTGTTAATGGTAATGCGTTGTATGAATTAACCAACATCGGGTTGAAATGAGGAAGTAGTAACTAATTAGGACATCTGATACTTGGTGACAGATATGTGTGTGTGTATGTGTGTATTTTCACGTAAATGGACGTGAGTTTGAAGTAGTAGGCCAACGAAGGTAATGCCGTTGAGCAATGTGGTATTAAGTTTTGGTAAGATGCCAAATGAAGTTGTTTTTTGAGGAAGTTTTTGGTAAGATGCAAATGGAGTTTTAAGAAGTTTTTGGAGGATGAAGTAGGTCAGCGAGGTATATTCCGTTGAGCAATGAGTCTTTTTTTATGGTATCTACGGGACTACGTGAAGTTAATGTTGGGAGGTTTTTAAAGTATATATGGTTGTATGCACACAAGGTAATAAGAGATTACAAAGGTAATATGGTCCAAGTTTTAGTTACAGTTACGAACGTTTTAAAGATATTACAAGGCTTGTTATCAAGCTAAACCACTTTTAGTAAAAGTTACTAACGAATTAATGATGTGGTAGATTGTTGTCCTACACACAGGTTAAAGTAAAGATAATAATAATAATTATATGGTTGGCATAATATTTTCTAGAAGTAAAAGGAATTTGTTATAATTCGATGTTTTGAGGATTTTAAAAAATAAATCTTTTTTTTTTTAGTAGACAAGAAATTAAAGTTTTATTTATGTCATACGGAGTTAGTAAAGAGAAGTTTAATATTTTGTAGACAAGAATAAGTTAGTAATGTAAGGTGAGTATACCTAAGGGGTAATAATGAAGTTTCAATTAAAGGCAGGTGTAATTTACGCATTTAATTTGGTAGAGCAGAGAGTGTCTTAACTGTGTTATAACTCAGGACTTGCTTTATGAAGTGATTATGGGAGAATATTTGCCAATTAGGAGTGTCGGTGTTATTGACTATCAACTGGAACACTTGTCATTATTTTAGGAAGACAATAGTTAGGAAAACAAAGGGTGATGTTATTATTCCAAGGAGTTAGTCGAAGCATGTAAGATTTTTTTAGCTGAAATTTAATGTGTTATTGGTCAGTAAGAGGTGACCTGTAACAGTAAGAAGATGTGGGATTATACCACGAATAGGGGAGTTTTTTTGTATGTGACGTGTGATGTCACGATGAATTGTTGAGAGTTCTGAGAGATTCTGGTGTAGTAGGAATAAGCTATACTCCAGGCGGTCAGAACAAGTAGGAAGTGATGTCTGTAGGACTTAATTAAGAGTTTTGAGAGAAAACTAAGGTTTTTTTAGGTATTCAGCAAGAAGTCAAATCATGAATAGACTAAGTTCAAAGTATAAGAGCATTAATATTTTGTGGAACGAAATATTTATTCCGAGGAGTTTGTCGTGTGTTTTTGTGAAATAGTTTAGTGATATACGTAATTCAGGTATTGAGTAGTATTTTGTCCAAGTCTTAATCATTTTGTTGTGGTAAGTAAGGAATGACGATAGAGTAAAGATATCTTGACGCTAAGTTAAATTTTATAAAGTGAACGAGAAGTCAGATTTTATGTTTATTGGTGATTTTGAAAATTCAAGTTATTGTTTTCGAGAAGTAGTGAAGAGGAATTATGGTTTTATGAAAAGTTAAGAAGTCGTGGAGACTTAGGAAGTATTAATTTGAAAGGAGCCGGCCGTGGCCTAAGTAAGAATTAAGCCACGAAGGCAGGTGAGTAGTAACTTGGATATTTATGTGAACTGTTTAATAACTGCTTTAAGGTATTTCGATGTCATTATGTATTTGGGGAAATATTTACATGTATGACATATGCACTGAAATTGGAATTGCCTTAGGTATCTTGCTAAGTTATTTTTTTTCTTCAATTATTGAAATTTTACTGCATTTGAGTAATCCCTTTATAGAGACGAAAGGGATATTATGTTGATTGTATCACCACATCGCGTGCAGTGATATGCGTGTGCAACGAAGTAATTACTTCGAAGAATGTAAAGTGAAGGGCATTATATGTATATTTTTTTTTACATTATATATATATATAAAGAAGAATAAACATTATGAACATTTGGAAGAATGAGATGAATGAAAGTTAAAATATGAATTTTTTGTGAAGAATACATTTATGTATATTTTTTTTACAACATATATAAAGAAGAATGAACATTATGAACATTTGGAAGAATGAGAAATGATAGTACAAATATGTAAAGTGAAAAGAGTATGTTCTTGTATATTTTTATGTATTGTTGAAGGGTATTATTTGTATGTTGTCGTTATGGGGGTATTAATATTTAAATTTGTATTCATTTGTGTAGGATGTGTAGTGATATAAATAATGTTACATTTTATTTTTAAATTATTTATATCAGGGGCGATTGTAACGATTCGATCCCATATCTGTTATATTTAAAGGGTTATTCATTTATTATCATATTATTATTATTATTAATTAGTACATCAATGAGATGATTTTTATATCAGATAATTGTAAGCGGTTTTTATTATTTTAGTCAGAAATATTTTTATTAACAATTATTTGTAAAGAGACGAAGTAAAATATATAATGCAACAAGATTGCCAAATAGGATCAACCCAATGCGTCACAAACTGAACGACGTAGTAATAATTTCACCACGGCAAACTGCGTCATTGTCATGAGTAACCATCACGTGCGCACAATCGAGTTCCTTCTGGAAGGAATAGAAGCTTGATATTTCACTCATGGTGCAACAACACGCCATTTTCTAATGTACGTACGCGTCAAGAATGAAGAGAGAGGGTAGCTTGCTTCTATAGTGGGGGCTGTGACACCACGTGACAAGGAAGTTATTAGTATCTGCACTCGACAAGACATCCATTGATCTACAGCTCTCAATGAAGGGAGGAAGTGGTAACCTTGCTTTCTGGGTCTTAATGAACTGAGCAAACAGAGATGGCACAGTACGATGTCTTGCCGAAATCTATATCAATACATAATGGGTAATATCCCTGATCCAGAGTCTTTCTACAGATGGCAACGTATTTAATGAGGATATTTCATAGTAATTGAGATATCACATCATGTTTTTAAACATATGCGACGTAACATCGAGATCATCGATCATTTCTTAAATATGACGAATCTTCGACTGGGTGAGCAAACAATTCAATAAAACTATCGTCTCTATTATAATTTAACTTCAATTAACTTTCAATTCATTTTAAATGTTCAGTTTCTTTTAAATAATTAAACCGCAGTTGGTAAATTAAATTCTTTTTTGTAACTATTAGTATTTTGTTCTTGAGTCAATACATTCATTTTCTTTAACTTCATGACTGTAACTTTTCTTGTAGTTAGCACATACTATAGGCAAAATTCAATTACTCCTTATAAATAAATACTGAATGGTTAGTTAACTCAGTTACACTACGGCCCGGGTAAGTGGTCTCGAACTCTACTGCTGATAGCCGAGGTTAATTCACAAATTTCGATTCACTGTCTTAAATAGGAATCTGGCGCTCAACAACAACTTATTATATTATACTATCGCAGGTAAGGTCACACCACAGTGTATATTATTTATTCTTATTATGTTTGTTAAATAAAACCTTTACAGTTGTCAACCATTAGTGAACGAATCATTAAAAATGTTACAGTTGCAGCTATTAAAGACACAACGAAACCTTGAATCCTAGTTCGCGTGGATAAAACTTCAGCATGTAAATAGGTTGTCTAGAGCTGGCGTAGTTTTGGTTGGTTGGTTCCTTAGTTTAGTGGCTGCGACAACGCGGTCATGTAGCCCCGTGTACTTCGGGTGTGTGTAGAATCTGTCTGATAACCGGTGTTAATTGTGGTGGCTGTGTTAGTGTGTGTTTCTGTTTGCAATTCAAGTAAGCACTGCAGACATTGATTTTTTTTCAAGTAGTTCCTACTTTTGCCGCCAAACGCCAACATCAACGACTACTAGTTCAGAACTTGGTTACCAGACGCCACCGCAGTCAGCTCCTGGCGATGAACGTAGGAACCTAAGAGCGTTTGTCAAATGTAAAATAGAGCGGTTCTGGGCCAGCGGCTAATGCGCAAGATAGCCGCCACTCTCAACTGCACTCTTAAATAGAGGGCTTTTCAAATCATTATTTATTTGTTATCATTATATATAACTAGCAGGTACCCGCGGCTTCGCTCGCGTCATATTTGTGTCATATTTTTATTCAATGAAATGCAGGTTAAACCCCGTTAACACCCTTTTAGAACCTGAATATCCAAAAATCCCTCCTTAGTAGACGTTTTCGACACACAACAAACATATCCCCAAAATATCATTCTTCTAACTTTAATAGTTTTGGTTGGTCGATGAGAGTGAATATCCAAAAATCCCTCCTTAGTGGACTTTTTCTTCCAGAATTTCAGCCCTCCCCATGGGCCCCTTAAATTGGATTCATGAAAAAAACGAATGACCACCTTTTTACTTATTTTTCAAGCTGATTCTTCCCCCTGAGTTTCATACTTTATGCCTCTGTCTTTTAAGAGATACTTGCTCCGTTAGGAATCCTTCAACCCCTACTTTTCACACATACACCTCATAATATACAGTTCATCGAAAAACCCTCAGACATGTGTCTTCTTATTCTTAATGATGAGTTTATATGCCGAGTATCGCATCCCCCAAGGAAACCAATCGGGAGATATTGCTATTCAATTAAATGCATGTCTACCCCCTTAACACCCCTTTAGAACCTCAATATCCAAAAATCCTCCCTTGGTGGACGTTTTCGACATACAACGAACACAACTCCAAAATTTCATGTTTCTAACTTCAATAATTTTGGCTGGGCGATGATGAGTGAGTGAGTAAGTCAGGACATTTTCTTTAATTTATTTTTCAGAATTTCACCCCCCTCATGAATCCCTTATATTGGATTTATGATTTAAAAACGGTCGAAGACCTATTTACTTCTTTTTAAGCTGTTCTTCCCCCCTGAGTTTGATGAGTGAGTGAGTTAATCAGTTAGAACACTATCTTTCCTGTTTTTCCCCCCAGAATTTCACCCCTCTCCAAGGGCCCCTTAAATTGGATTTATGAAAAAACGGTCGAACACCTATTTACTTATATTTTAAGCTGTTTTTTTCCGCTGAATGTCAAACTTCTCGCCTATGTCGTTTAAGAGATACACGCTCCGTTAAAAATCCTTCAACCCCCAATTTTCACCCCTTTCACCTCATAATATACACCACATCGATAAACCCTTAGACATATGTCTGCTTAATTTTAATGATTAGTTTATATGCCGAATATCACATCCCCAAAGAAACAACTCGTGAGATATCGTTAATCAATGAAATACACGTTCACCCCCTTAACACCCCTTAAGAACCCGAATAAAGAAAAATCCTTCATTAGTTGACGTTTGCGACATAGAGCGAAAATATTCCCAAAATTTAATTTTTCCTACTTCAATAGTTTTCGCTGGGTGATGATGAGTGAGTGAGTCAGTCAGGTCATTTTCTTTCAATTATTTTACCTGAATTTTACGCCCTCCCCATGCGCCCCTTAAATTGGATTTATGAAGAAACGCTCGAACACCTATTAACTTATATTTGAAGCTGTATTTTTCCCCTGAGTTTGATGAGTGAGTGAGTCAGTCAGTCAGGACACTTTTTCTCCTTTTTTTTCTAGAAATTCACCCCGCCCCATTGGCCCCTTAAATTGAATTTATGAAGAAACCGTCGAACACCGATGTACTTATTTTTAAGCTGTTTTTTTTTCGCTGAGTTTCAAACTTCTCGCGAATGTCGTTGAAGAGATACACACTCCGTTAGGAATCCTTCAACCCTCACTTTTCACCCCTTTCACCTTATAATGTACACCACATCGAAAAACCCTTAGACACATGTCTGCTTATTTTTAAGGATTAGTTTATATGCCGAGTATCACATCCACAAATGCAACCACTCACGAGATATTCTTATTCAATAAAATGCAGGTTTAACCCCATTAAGACACCTTTAGAACCTGAATATCCGAAAATCCTCCCTTAGTGTACGGTTTTGACATACAACGAACATATCCCATAAATGTCATGTTTCTAACTTCAATAATTTTGGCTGGACGATGATGAGTGAGTGAGTGAGTGAGTGAGTGAGTGAGTCAGGACATTTTCATTCATTATTTTTTCTTCAGAATTTGTCCCCTCACAATGAACCTCTAACATTTGATTTATGAAAAATAAACTGTCAAACACTTATTTACTTCTATTTAAGCAGTTTTCTCTCCCTGAGTTTGAAGAGTGAGTGAGAGGGTCAATCAGTTAGGACACTTTCTTTCCGGTCCCTCCCCCCCCCCCCCCCAGAATTTCACCCCTCCCCATGAGCCCCGTAAATTGAATTTAGGAAAAAAAACGATCGAACATCTATTTGCTTATTTTTTAAGCTGATTATTTTCCACTGAGTTTCAAACTCCTCGCCTATGTCGTTTAAGAGATACACGCTCCGTTAGGAATCCTTCAACCCCCACTTTCACCTCATAATATACTTCACATCGAAAAACCCTCAGACAGGTGTCCTCTTATTTTTAATGATGAGTGTATATGCCGATTTTATCACATCTCCCAATGAAACCAATCGGGAGATATTGTTATTCAATGAAATGCAGGTCTATCCCCTTAACACCCCTTTAGAACCTGAATATCCTAAAATCCTTCCTTAGTGCGCGTTTTCGACTTACCACGAACATATCCCCAAAATTTCATGATTCTAACTTCAAAAGTTTTGGCTGGGCGATGGTGAGTCAGTCAGTCAGTCAGTCAGGACACTTGTTTTTATATAAGAGATTCTTCGACACGTGTGTATGTGACTGAACTCCTCCTAAATGGTTAGGCCGATTTCGATGAAATTTTGTATGTATGTTAGGGTGGGTCCATGAATGGTTTAGATTCACAATTTGACCAGGTAGGTGGAATTTTAGAATTTTAGAACCACAATTTACAAACAATTTTAGAACCACAATATACAGTCATAAACAGTCGTCATGGAAACCGCTAGCCTTAGTGAAAAGTGATTCTTTTGGACTGTTCGTCTCTGCACGTAGAGCCACCTGGTCGCAACCTGCGCAACTACCGCCATAATATACACTCCGCCCGTGGCGGAAAATTGTGTTTTATACCAAAGGTGGCAGTGATGTCGAATTCTACTGTTTGTCTCTGCACGTTAGAGCGTTTCAAAGTCCCGTATTGGTTCATATACCATTCATCCCATTGCGTTGAAACTTGGGTGAGATGTTGAGTGCACTCCAAGGAGCGTTTGGCTTAGTAAATCCATTTTACAATAGATAGCGCACTACTAGATTCAACAAATGAGCGATGACACGCAAAGCGTTTCAGAAATGTCCCGTATGCGTTCAAATACCATTCGTCCAATAGCGATGAAACTTGGGTGAGATGTTGTGTACACTCCAGGGAAGGAGTAAATCAATTTTACAATAGGTAGCGCACGAGTAGATTCATCAAATGAGCGACGACGCGCGAAGCGTTTCACCAAATTCCCGTATAAGTTTATATACCGTTCATCGATTGCGATGAAACTTTGATGAGTTGTTGTGTACACTTACGAGAAGGTTTCTAACTTAGTAAATCCATTTCACAGGAGGTCAAGCACGAGTAGATTCAACAAATGAGCGACGACGCGCGAAGCGTTTAAACAAGGTCCCCTATGCGTTCAAATACCATTCGTCCGACAGCGATGAAACTTGGGTGAGATGTTGTGTACACTTCAGTAAAGGTTTCTAGCTTAGTAAATTCATTTTACAATAGGTAACGCACGAGTAGATTCAAAAAATGTGCGATGGCGCGCGAATCGTTTCAACAAAGTGCTGTATGCATTCATATAGGCCTACCATATATCCGATTGCGATGAAACATTGGTGAATTGTTGTGTACACTCCAGGAAAGGTTTCTGGCTTAGTAAATCCAGTTTTTAATAAGTAGCATTAACAAATGAGAGACGGCGTGCGAATAGTTTCCACCTTAGACCATAAATTCAATAGATGGCTGATGACGTCACATTGTTGAAACCAACATCTCGATCAGCTGACTGAAGGGAACTGCTGATAGTGATAATAGAATTATCCAATATGGAGCTCCTTTAGTATTCCTTGACGTTGATTAGCATTCGCATTAGCATTAGCCAATTGCAGTCGGTCTTGAGCCATTACCCTTCAGTCAGCTGATCGAGATGTTGGTTTCACGTCACAGTACAGGCGCAGTGTGGCAATGCGCCCTCTATTGTATTTATGCTCTAAGGTTTCCACAATATCCCGTATGCGGTCATATATCATTCATCCGATTGCGATGGAACCTTGGTGAATCACTGAGTACACTCCAGAGAAGGTTTTAGGCTTAGTAAGTCTATTTTACAATAGGTAGCGCATGAACAGATTCAACAAATGAATGACGGCACGCAAATCGTTTAAAGAGAATCCCGTATGCGTTCATATGTCATTCATCCGATTCCGATGAAACTTTGACGAGTTGTTGTGTACACGCCAGGGAACGTGTTCAATTTGTCAAATCTATTTTACAATATTGGTAGCGCACGAGTAGATGTAACAAATGAGTGACAACGCGCGAAGCGTTCCAACAAAATCCTGTATGCGTTCATATACTATTGATCGATTGCGATGAAATTTTGATGAGTTGTTGTTTACACATACGTGAAGCTTTCTAACTTAGTAAATCCATTTCACAGTTGGTAGAGCACGAGTTAATACAACAAATGAGTGACAGCGCACGAATCATTTAAACAAAATCCTGTAGGCCTTTGCGTTATATGCCATTTATCCGATTGCGATGAAACTTTGGAGAGTTGTTGCGCACGCTCCCACGAATGTTTATAGATTAGTTAATTCACTTCACGATAGTTCAGAGGCAGTTAACAGAAATTGAAAATAATATTGTGTATCCAAAAGCACTTCAAGAAACAAAGTTACAACACTTTCTTTGATTGGCAGGACAACGTCTGCCGGGTCAGCTAGTCTTTATATATATAATTCTTCGACACGTGTGTATGTGACTGAACTCCTCCTAAACGACTGAACCGATTTTGATGGAATTTGGTATGTATATTAGGGTGGGTCCATATATGGTTTAGATTCACAATCTGACCCGGTAGGTGGAATGATCACAATTTTAGAACCACAATTTACACACAATTTTAGAACCATATTATACAGTCAAAAACAGTCGTCATGGAAACCACTAGCCTTGGCCTTCGTGAAAGCTGATGTATTTGGTCAGTTTGTCTCTGCACGTTAGAGCCACCTGGTCGCAACCTGTGCAACTACCGCCATTACATACACTCCGCCCGTGGCGAAAAGTTGTGTTATATACCAAAGGTGGCAGTGATGTCGAATTCTACTGTTTGTCTCTGCACGTTAGAGCGTTTCAAAGTCCCGTATGCGTTCATATACCATTCATCCGATTGCCGTGAAACTTGGGTGATATGTTGAGTGAGCTCCAGGGAAGGCGTTTGGCTTAGTAAATCCATTTTACAATAGATAGCGCACGAATAGATTCAACAAATGAGCGACGACGCGCGAAGCGTTTCAAAAAGGTCCCGTATGCGTTCAAATACCATTCGCCCGATAGCGATGTAACTTGGGTGAGATGTTGTGTACACTTACGTGAGGGTTTCTAACTTAGTAAATCCATTTTACAATAGGTAGCTCACGAGTAGATTCAACAAATGAGCAACGACGCGCGAACTTATAATCAAAGTCCCGTATGCGTTCATATACCATTCATCCGATTGCAATGAAACTTATGTGAGATGTTGTGTACACTTACGTGAGGGTTTCTAACTTAGTAAATCCATTTCACAGGAGGTTTCGCACGAGTAGATTCAACAAATGAGCGACGACGCGCGAAGCGTTTCAATAAGGTCCCGTATGCGTTCAAATACCATTCGTCCGATTACGATGAAACTTGGGTGAGATGTTGTGTACACCCTGCGGAAGGTTTCTGGCTTAATAAATCCATTTTACAATAGGTAGCGCATGAGTAGATTCAACAAATGTGTGACGGCACGCGAATCATTTCAACAAAGTACCGTATGCGTCCATATACCATTTATCCGATTGCGATGAAACTTTGGTGAATTGTTGTGTACACTCCAGGAAATGTTTCTGTCTTAGTAAATCCAGTTTTTAATAAGTAGCGCACGGGTAGATTCAAGAAATAAACGACGGCGCGCGAATCGTTTCCACAATGTCCCGTATGCTGTCTTATATCATTCATCCGATTACGATCAAACCTTGGTGAATCATTGAGTACACGACAGAGAAGGTTTCAGGCTTAGTAAATCTATTTTACAATAGGTAGCGCATGCGTAGATTCAACAAATGAGTGACGGCACGCGAATCGTTTAAAGAAAATCACTTATGCGTTCATATGTCATTCATCCGATTCCGATGAAACTTTGATGAGTTGTTGTGTACACGCCAGGGACGGTGCTCAACTTGGTAAATCCATTTTACAATATTGGTAGCGCAAGAGTAGATGTAACAAATGAGTGACGACGCGCGAAGCGTTACAACAAAATCCTGTATGCGTTCATATACTATTCATCGATTGCGATGAAACTTTGATAAGTTGTTGTGTACACTTACGTGAAGCTTTCTAACTTAGTAAATCCATTTCACAGTAGGTAGAGCACGAGTAGATTCAACAAATGAGTGACAGCGCACGAATCATTTAAACCAAATCCCGTATGCGTTAAATGCCATTTATCCGTTTGCGATGAAACTTTGGAGAGTTGTTGTGCATGCTCCAACGAATGTTTCTAAATTAGTTAATTCAATTCACGATAGTTTAGAGGCAGTTAACAGAAATTGAAAAAAAATATTCTGTATCCAAAAGCACTTCAAGAAACCAAGTTACAACACTTTCTTTGATTGGCAGGACAACGTCTGCCGGGTCAGCTTGTTAACTATAAATTATTTATTTTTATTTAACATATTATGTATATAATTTTAAATAGTTTTATTTTTATTTTATTTCTTTCTTTTAATATTAATTAAGCCTCCGTGGCTTAGGCGGCAGCACGCCGGCCTCTCACCGCTGGGTCCATGGTTCAAATCCCGGTCACTCCATGTGAGATCTGTGCTGGACAAAACGGGTATTCCGGTTTTCCCTGTCAAAAATGTCATTCCAGCAACACTCTCCACTATCATTTCATCTCATTGGTCATTCATTTAATCATTGCCCCAGAGGAGTGCGTCAGGCCTCGGCAGCCGGCACAGTTCATATCCTCGCCGCTAGATGGGGGCATCATTCATTCCATTCCTGACCCGGTCGGAGACTGGAAGCAGGCTGTGGATTTTCATTTCATTTTAATATTAATGTTTTTATTTTTTATTGTGGCAAAGCACTAAACTACAAGGTCAAATACCTAACCTAACTTTACCTAACCTCAGTTCACCTAGCCTTAGCAAAACTAACCTAACCTACAAAATCCTCGTTTAAAGATTTAAATTAATGCATGTAAGATTTTTTATTTTTACATTTTACATTTTTTTATTTTTAGATTTTAAGATTTTACATTTTACATTTTAGTTTTCTTATATTTTACATTTGACTTTTTATTTTTTTATCTTAGATTTTAGTTTTTTTTTTAGATTTTACGTTTTAAATTTAAGATTTTTAGATTTTACATTTTAGATTTTCCGAAAAGAGGAAACTACAAGGTCACATACCTAACCTCACCTCACCTAATCTTACCAAACCTAACTTAAGCTAATCCAAAGGCTAATGCACATACACAAAGTATATAAGGGCACATGCAACTATCCTTATGCTAATCTTATAGGCTACTTTACAACGTGTTCACTACCCCAACCGGTTTTAATTTTTTCCATTTTTGCTGTTTACACATTTGTCAATTTACCAATTTCCCATTTTCAGTTTTTAAAATGACAGTTTCACGTTTTTGAATTTTGGTGATATGGAAACATGGATTTTTCCATTTTGTTGTTTACATGTTTTCTTTTTATTTAGTCCATGTACCAAGTTCATATTTGCTAAACACGATTTTTCATTACATATAACAAGGCTGTATACCTTATCCCAAAGCATATAGGTATACTTTTGACTACCGGTACCTAGTTTTAGCTAACTAAAGCAATCTCAAAATTACTAGAGGTTAACAGTTTGGATTAGGAGTGGGAGGTGGATGGTAATTAAAAATGTCCAAGTAGTGTTCATACAATATTTTTTTATTCATTTTAAATATTTTTACACTATTTACACATAACATATTTGTTATAATTACAGACTTTGTTTTTATTTTGTTTTCTATTTTTATTTATTTTTGAGTATGAATACCATTTTTTATTTTTTGTGTTTTTTATTTTTAGTGTTATTGTTTTATATCCAAAATTGTTTTTGTTTTTATGTATTTGCTATATACAGGTAGAGGATTTTCATATTGATGAGTTAACTCTTTAAGCATGGTCAATGATTGAGTAATGACCATAGGCATGTGTACCTATACCATTAGCATCAATTACTCTTATCATCACCAGGACACAAAGCAATTTTGTTTAGTCTTATAGATGATATGTCATGTTGTTTAGAAGCGATAATGTTCATTGGTATTCTCTTTACATTGTTTTTCATGACACAATCCTTATAATCTTGAAAGCTTATACAATTTTTGACAACACCTCCACTAATACCTTTAATCTTTTTTATTTCTTTACCATTTATATCTAAACGTACAGTTTAGCTCTAAGTCCAACAAATGCTTTTATAATTTGTCCACAAGCCTCGTCTTTAAATTTCCCCAATATTTTCTTGTTTGATGTAGAGTAACATATGTGATTAGTAGGATAATCTGATGTGTCCAGGTGTTCTAGGAAATCCAACTTGTCTTGATATACATCTTGGGTGTTAACCAAATAAATGAACGAGTCGGTATCCATATACATGAGATGGCGTCTAATTGCAAGTCAGTGTGTGGGAGCTGCGAAGATAACATTACACAGAAAGAAGATTACATCGTGTGTGACGGAAAATGTGGTAAGTTTCATCACAGAACGTGTGTACAACTTAATAAAAGTGAGTTTAAAAAACTAATATCTTCTAAAGCCAGTAAATGGTACTGTGGACAATGTGACGACACTGTGAGTGAAGGCGTCAAAGAACATGTAGATAGTGATGCTCCTAACCTCAACGACCTCGCAAGTGTTATTAATCAAATCAACATCAGGCTCACTAAGATTGAATCAATCGAGTAAGAACAAAAGGAGATGCAAAGGTCGGTATCGTTCTGTGCTGCGAGTTTCGATGAGATGAAGTTAGAGCTAAAACAAATGTCTGATAACTTCAACAAGGCATTGGCGGAAATCACCGTTCTGCGAAACGAAGTTCGTACTTTACAACACGAGCGCGATACAAATAACAGTATGATACAACAACTGAGAGTTGAAAATCAAGAGCTCCAGCAATATGTTCGCAGGAATAACCTCGAAATTCATGGACTGCCTCTTATTAACAACGAGAAGCCTGTGGAAATTGTGAAAGATATTGGAAAGTGTTTAGGCGTAGACATTAACACCAATGACATTGATGCGTGCCACAGACTCCCTCAAAGGAAAGCAGAACTACCGCCTCCTCTGCTGGTAAAATTCTGTAGTCGCTTAATAAAAGACGAACTATTAACGGCTAAGAAATTCAAACCGAGAATGACTTCCATTGATGTTGGGATTCAGGCAAAGTCACGGAGTGTTTATATAAATGAACACCTGACGTTGCAGAATAAATATCTGCACAAACAAGCACGAGACCTCCGGCAACATGGTTGTAAATATGTTTGGACGAAGGACTGTAAAATCTTTGTGAAGAAAGACGAAAGTGGAAGCACTTTTCGCATCACCAGCATGGAGGACATCCGTAAATTTCAGAGCGAACTATCTAAGAAGATACCTAAGCCTGACAATGGAAGCCCCTCCAGTAATAACAACTCTTCTTAACTACCCAACAGTAGAAGACCATCCCGGAGACAACATGACGATAACGACGGACCAGATATACAACTCCAATCCTACCAACTGCAGAGAACTAAAATTTGTGAGTGTGCATGATTACACTATTAAATGTAAAACTATCACTAATGACTGTAACAGCCTACAAATTGTTTATCTTAACAGTAGAAGTGTTAAAAATAAGTTGGACGAATTGGAAATACTCCTGCATATTTTAGGTGAAGTAGATGTCTTGGTTATATCTGAAACCTGGATTAAGAGCAACGAGGCTAAATATTACAACTTAAACAACTACTCTGGTGTGTTAGCTCACAGAGATGATATGAGAGGAGGTGGGACGGGGTTATTTGTACATAAAAAATGGAACTTTAAACTAATTAATAAGTGTGAATTGAACCATAGCTTAATCTGGGTGGAGATATGGCGAGACACCTCAACTGGTAAAATCAAATCAGACAATCTATCCATCATTGGAGGATACAACCCAACGAGATCTAATGCAACTTTATTTCTAACATCTTTGGAAAATTTCCTCTCTCAGACCAACAATACTCCTTGTCTTTTCATAGGTGACACAAATATTAACACTTTTACTGACGACCTCCTAAAAATGCGATACCTTAATGTTTTAACAAGCTATGGATTCACATTGTGTAACAAAATATATGCAACACGTACGACTGACACATCGTCAACTCTCCTCGATCATGTAGTAGTAAACAATGACAAAATGCAGCTCACAATATCCAATGTGGATACAGACATAAGTGACCACAATATAATCATCACAGACACTGTCTGGCCATACAAAAGAACCCATTCTCATAACAAAATTTTCACTTCGTCGATTAGTCCTAATTGTATGGCTAACGAAACAAACGATAACAATGATATCACACAAACTAGCCAGGATATTACGATCAACAACATGTACAGAGCTTTTATTGATCAAATGCAAGGAACTATAAAAAGACGCAAGCACAATTCCAACAATCAGAAAATATTGTCAAATACAGATGATGCAAGTCCATGGATTACATCTGAATTGATAATATTGATTAAGCGACGCAACACACTACACCAAAAACTCAAGATCAGGCAACACAAAGATAACATCTCCCTAAAAGAAGAATATATTAAGTGCAGAAATGCAGTAACATCATTGAAAAGGAAACTAAAAGCAGATTATTATTCACTAAAGCTAAACTTGTATGATAAAAACGTAAAGAAAACATGGGAAATCTTGAATGAAATTATATATAACAAAAGGTATAGCTCTAAAACTTGCACATCTCTTATGATAGATAACACGGTCGTTGCAGATAAACAGGAGATTGCTAACTCATTCAATGACTATTTTACATGCATAGCCAGCAATCTTGCATCCCAGATATCTGATCAGGACTATACAAGTCAGAATGCTAACTACCACTCAGAATCACTCTTTCTATATCCAACAGATCACGTTGAAGTTAAATGTGTAATTAAGAATCTAAAAAATAAAAAAAGTTGTGGTGTAGATGGGATTTCAGCTAGTGTGGTTAAAACGTTTGATGATCAACTAATAACGATGCTTGTTACTATAATTAATGAATCTATGACTAGTGGCATAGTACCACAAGCTCTAAAAATTGCTTAAGTAATACCAATTTTCAAAGGAGGAAATACAAGTGATGCAGGGAACTATAGACCTATATCTATACTACCAATTATTTCCAAAGTCCTGGAAAGCATTGTTAAGGTGAGGCTAGTGAAGTTTCTGCAGAATAACAATTTTTTTATAGAGCCCAATATGGTTTTGTTGCGAACTCCAGTACAGAACTGGCTATTACTGACCTTATTTCAATGCTTCAGGAAAGCATTGACCGCAACGAGATAGAAGCTGGGTTATTCATTGATCTCGCTAAAGCTTTTGACACAGTAAATCACGAAATTCTATTATCAAAATTAGAGAATGCTGGAATTCGAGACGTTGCATTGGAGTGGTTCCATAGCTACCTTAGTGGAAGAAAGCAATATGTTGCCATGAATGGCTATCAAAGTGCAGAAAAGGCTATATCGTGAGGGGTTCCTCAAGGGTCTATTTTGGGCCCTACGCTGTTTCTAATATATATAAATGATTTAAGTAAAGTTAATTTAAAAGGTCAAATTATGCTTTACGCAGATGATACGAATGTTTTCTATACTGGTAGCAAAGTGGGCACAATAATCAATAATATGCAAGAAGACTTAAACGCAATAGCCAAGTGGCTCAATATTAATAAATTGACTATGAACGTCACGAAAACAAAATATATGATAATGACAAAACCCAGTATGAAAAATATTGAACATAATCATATATATAGCAACAACACAATAATAAACGAGGTCGAACATTTTAAATATTTGGGGCTAATCATTGATAAACATCTAAGCTGGGTAGCACACGTTCATTATATTGCGAAGAAGATAGCTCCGGCATCTGGGCTGTTGAGAAAATTGAGATACTTAATCCCTAGAAAACTTCTAATCACAGTATATTACTCACTCATACACAGTCACTTGCAGTATCTAAATGTAATTTGGACTCAGTGTAAAAAGACAGCCCTGCATGAACTTATGGTAATACAAAATAGAGCGATAAAAAATATATATAACCTACCCTTTAATACACACAGTCGAGATTTATATGCCAAGAGTAAAATAATGCCAATGTCAATGTGTGCAGAACTAAGGTCAGCAATACTAATACACAGAATTAAGCAAAACAATGTGCTGCATAACAGTGACTACACCCTAAATTCAGACATTCATACTTATAACACGCGACAAGCAGATGACTTCGCTCTCTTTCAAATCCGCTCGTATAAATTTGGTAACTGTAGCTTTAAGTTCTCAGCCATTCAATCTTACAACCATCTTCCAAGCGATTTAAAATCGATTTCCAATCTGTCGACTTTCAAATTTAAATTAAAGAGACTACTTTGGAATCGGTACCTAATAAAGTAGGTAGCCAAATTTAGTGAATCATCATGTCTCATTTCACTCTGCATTGATAAACTTATTATTTTTATTATTATTTAATTCTTCTTCTTTCTTCGTTTTCCCACTTAGGGAGCGCGCTTGAACTTGTTGACTCGGGTTGATGGAGCGTTCCCCTTCTTCTCCTCCCAAAATCTCCTCATGAACTCGCTATGCCCCTTCTTACGTTCCTCCGTCCATTTTTTTCCAGTGGTCTTTTTAGCTTTTTCGGTGAAAGAGTGATTTGTGAATATTATTTAATTATTATTTTACTTTTTATTCTTATGTTATTTACATTGTACATTTTCTTTTGGTAAGTTAATTACAGTGTTACGACAATTGTCGTAAATTAACTTAATTGCGCAGAAAATGTGTATGTAAGGTATATATGTATATAAAATTGTAGTAGACGCCAATAAATTTGTATTGTACAATTCCTATGTAAGAGCCTCTGGCTCGTTGGAATTAATTGTTCAATAAATGATGATGATGAAGATTGTTCATTCCATAATAGGGTAGCAGGACATCATATGGAGGGAATACATTAGAGTTTTTGAAATATCCAGTATACACATTCCAATATATATTGAATACAATGTTACGTTTAGCCAGTGGCGTACCGACGGGGGGGGGGGGGTCAGGGTGCCCCCCCCCCCCCGAGATATTCCTTTACTTGAATCCATATATTGTCCTATCTATCACCTGTTTTACGGCATCGCTCGTTAGGCGTCTTAACTCCCGCAGGTGTGGTGACGTTCCTCACTTAATAAATGCCCTGCACTCTACTCGCAGTGTTGGAGCTACCCATGGATCAGTTTTTCTGTTGAAGTGTGCGATCGGTAAGTCTTTTCACGTCGCTTCGGGTTGCTTTAATTGTATGTGCCCGTTTCCTTATAGATAATTCAGTAAAAGAGGAGTTTCTGCAATTTAATCCAATTAATGATACCGATAAAATAATAAAGATATGCAGATTTTGAGAGCCAATAGAAATTGCAGTAGGAACACGGAGAGCAAAACATCATTTTTCTTTCACATAATATCATTATTTTAAGCAACCACGTCACTATGGTCATGATTATACCACTGCATCGTTTCAGTCTCAATATTTAGTTACTGTTGTCCATATTTTTTAGAATTTCTTTTCATTTTTTTATTGTGTCGAAAAAATGAGACCTAAAATATTTTTCATGCAAAGAGAGCGGTTATTTAATTGTTGTTTTTTATGAATATTAATCAAAGTATCATTTTAATTATGATGATGACTGTCGTTTTAAAGGGCGGAACAGCAAGGTCATCTGTCCCTGTAATACCGGTAATGTACACAATTACCCTATTATATTAATGCCCCCCCCCCCCCAGAAGGAAATCCTGCGTACGCCACTGAACACGATATACATATAAATGCAACTTACAATATTAGGCAATTCATCAGTTTGAGACTGCCATTCAGGCTCACTCTTAATGAGTGGTTGTTGCTCCATATTGTCCAGCAAACTAGAACACACAAAGTGCGCTTAAGGATTATAAGAAGCCATACCGGTACTTATACCAGTACGCCAAATCATTATCATTATCAAATGAGGTAATTTCAGAAATCAGAATTCAAATAAGACTACAGTAGGAGAATATAACCCTCCGGATGCACAGTGAAAAGAAGAGGTTAGCGCTCGACTTTATATATTACCTTAGTTATAGGGTATAATATCGTGTAAAATATTATGATCTCTGATTGCGATAGAATGAGGAATTACTGGTGCCATCCACAGACATGAAGTATCCTTTACACAAATATGAGCACAATATGACGGGGCAGAGAATTACACTACTAACCTATCAACGTAAAAGTAAACTCAAGTCACACCACGAGTAGGCCAACTAAGAAAATTGGCAGTAACTGGATACAATGAGTTTCAGAAAGTACAAGACTATCCTTCTGCCTCGTGTTACAAGAAACCCACTTCAAAACCAAAAACCACATATCTCCCTCAGAACCAACATTGAACGGGAGGGACCGTAAGATGTATATATCTGTACCAACTTATAAATACTATCACGGGTAACTTAGTCACACATTTAATCCTGTGTATCCTCGACGATAAAATTTCGTAAATTAATCTACACGAGGATCGAACATGTCCAAGCAGAACTCAGGTTGAAAGAAACATCTTCATAATGGAAGTTAGTCACGTCTGTGAAGAGAACTTCAAATATCCGTACATGGAACTCAAAAATTCTCAGATCTTAATATTTTGCCGCGAAGCAATTGGCAGACACAATTTGACGATATTGATTGCAACCTCGTCCGGGACAGTCGCCAGAAACATATCACCTCTCCCTCTATCCTTAATACCTCTTCGTTTGTAACCTTATCTACCCTTACTTACTTACTGGTCGGCGCTACAGTCCCTGAAGAACCTTGGCCTCCTTTATCACCTGCCTCCATTCATCTCTATCTTCCGCCTTCCTTCTCCAGTTCCTGATTCCCAGACTCCTAAGGTCGTCTTCCACATCATCTATCCACCGTCTCCTGGGTCTTCCTCTTCTCCTCCATCCATCCTGTCTTTGCGTAAACACCTTTTAGACACTCCGTGATTCTGGCATTCTCTGAACGTGTCCTGCCCATCGTATCCTTCCCTGCTTAATTTTGACCACAATATCTGCCTGTCCGAAGAGTTCCTGTAGTTCCACATTTGTCCTTATTCTCCAACCTTCCTCCTCTCTCACTGCCCCGTATATTTTCCTCAAGATCTTCCTTTCCCATCTTCGCAGCCATTCTTCTTCTCTTCTATTGAGAACCCAACCTTCCGATCCATACATAACCACAGGTCTTAGTATTGTAATGTAAATTTTTATTTTAGTATTCCTACTAACATTTCTTGATTTAAACATGCTTTGCAGAGCGTAATAGCATCTGTTTCCACTTTTAATTCTTTCTTATATTTCCACTGATGTTCTGTTATCCTCAGTTATTATTGAACCCAAATATTTGAATTCTTCTACTCTTTGATATTCTTTCCCATTTAATTGAATATACGGATCTCTTCTTGCCACTCTGGAGTTTCCCATCTTCATATACTTGGTTTTACTTGTATTCACTTCTAATCCTAACTTTCGAGCCTTTTCTTCCAATAGGACATAGCTCTCTTCTAATGCTTTACTGTTCCTTGCAATTAATGCTACATCATCCGCATATGCTATAACCTGCACTTGTCTGTTAAATATGGTCCCTCCTGGATTGATTGGCAGTTGTTGAATTATTTTTTCTAGAGCTACATTAAAGAGTAATGTAGAAATTACATCTCCTTGTCGCCAACCCCTTTCTACAATGAATTCTTCAGACATCTCTTGTTCTAATCTAACCTTACAGATTGTGGTTTCCATAGTCATTTCTGTCAGCTTGACCAATTTTATCGGGATCTTAAACTCTTTCATAATTTTAAAAATCTCCTTTCTATCTAAACTGTCATATGCCTGCTTAAAATCTATATACAGCTGATCCAGCTGCTTATCATGTTCATAAAACTTCTCCAGTATCTGCCTCACTACAAATATCTGGTCCATTGTAGAGCGATTCCTTCTAAATCCAGCTTGATAGTCCCCCAATATTTTCTCTACACAACGCAAAGTCGAGAGGCTAAAATCTTACTGAACACCTTATATGTTACGTCCAACAGAGTAATCCCACGATAATTGCCGCATACTGATTTGTCCCCTTTCTTATACAAAGGGCATATATTATTCCTACAGTCCAATCCCTGGGCATTTCTTCTTTCGTCCAAACTTCCTTTATTAGTTCATGTATTGCTTTTACCACTACCTCTCCACCGAATTTTAGCAACTCCGCTTCTATTCCGTCTTCTCCGGCGGCTTTATTGTTCTTTAATTCCTTGATTGTATCTCTAACTTCCTCTAAATACGGTGTTTCCACTTCTTCTTGCTCATCAATCCCTACATGTTCCGCTTCTTCCTCATTCGCGGTTTCCTCTTCACCCCGTCCATTGAGTAGCTCTGTGAAATATTCCTGCCATCTCTGTAGCATCTTGTTCTTATCTCCTATAAAATTTCCTTCTTTGTCCTTATAAAAGACTGCTCTTGGTTGAAACCCTTTCCTCAAATCTCTTGCTCTTTCATAAAATCTCCGAATCTCCCCACTCTCCCTCATTTTATCTAATTGTTCTATTCTTTCTCTTTCATACTGCCTTTTCTTAACCCTACTTAACTTGCTTGCCCTTTTCCTTTTCTCTCTATATTCTTCCACCGTCTGTCTTGTTCTCCGTTGCAACATTCTTTGCCTTGCTTCGTTTCTTTCATGGATTGCCTCCGAGCATTCTTCATCGAACCATTGTATATTTCTCTTGAATTCGGCTCTCCCCAGCGTTTCCTCTGCAACTTCACTGATGGTGTTTCTCAGTAACTCCCATTTAGTTTCCACATTACCTTCTTCCCAAAGGTTCTTATTGTTTTCCATGTTTTCTCCCACTTTCAATCTATACTCCTCTTGTACTTCCTTGTTGCTTTGAAGCCTTCCGATATTATGCTTCATCATCCTTTCACTTTTTTGTTTCCTCGCTGAATCTATTTTTTGTCTATACTTGATTCTTACCAAGTAATGATCTGTGTCCCCATCTGCTCCTCTACAACTACTTACTTCCATTACATCCGATGCATGTCGTTTGTCAATAATCACATGATCTATTTGATTCCTTGTAACTCCGTCCGGAGACACCCAGGTCTCTTTCTTGATATCTTTCCTTGGGTGCCAAGTACTTTTCACCACCATTTCTTTCCCAATGGCAAAGTCTATCAACCGCAATCCATTGTCATTACTCCCTTCGTGCAAACTTTCCTACCCTATTATATCTCTGAACACCTCTTCCTTCCCGACTTTGGCATTTAGGTCCCCAAGGATTATTTTCACATCATGTCTTTGTACTTTGTTGACCTCCTCCTCCAACTTAGTGTAGAACCTATCCTTCTCTTCTTCTTCTTCTGCCTCTTCTGTGGGGGCATAGACACAAAACATGGTGATGTTAAAAAACTTTGCTCGTAGTCGCACTGAGCACATTCTTTCATTTATAGCATTGAAGTTTATTACACTTGACTTAACAGACTTTTGTATAAGAAAGCCTGTACCACCATAACCGGTGTTTCCTCCACTGTACATCAGTATATGTTCCCCTGACGCTATCATTCCTTGGCCTTTCCATCGTATTTCTTGTAGTGCAGCTATTTCCACTCGGTGTTTTCCCATTTCTTCTCTAATCTCTCTCAATTTCCCAGGTCTCCTTAGGGTTTTCACATTCCATGTCGCTAACATAATATCCGCTTTCCTTCTCATTAACCGTTTCCTTTGCCGGTTCGTCATCGGGTGATCAGCATTCCGAGGCACTTGTAAGGTATCCGTAACATTGTGATTTTTTACAGTGTAGGGTTGTTAACCCTACGCCAAACCCCCAACCTGGAGGACCAGGGTATCCCTCTTAGTCTGGCCCATCACCTTTGACCTGTCCGGCATGGGTGGCCCTACCAGGAGCTTACGCTCCCGCCGGCATAGCTCGCAGGATCATTTGAACTCTCAAGCCCCCACATCACGTCAAGATGAGGACACCATCGTGAGGGACCTTATCTACCCATCTGATCATCATTCTCCTGTAACACCACATTTCAAACGCTTCAATTGTCCTCTTTTCTGCTGCAACTATAGTCCAAGTTTCACTTCCATTGAGTGAGAGCCACGCTCCAGACTTTTCTGCTTCAACTATAGTCCAAGTTTCACTTCCATAGAGTGAGTGCCACGCTCCAGACAAAGGCCTTCAAAAATGACTTCCTAACACCTAAATCTCTTTTCGATGTCAACAGATTCTATTTCTGTAGAAATCCTTTCCTTGCCTGAGCTCTACTTATTAAATCCTCTTTGCTTCATCCATCACTGGTTATTTTGCTTCCTAAGTACAGATGTCTCCTACTTCCTTTAGTTTTTCACCTGCCAATTTCATGTCCATAGGGAATTCTGATTTATTTCGGCTGCATTCTTGTTCTACATTTATTAATTCTCATCATGAATTCTTTCCTCAAGACGGAGTCCATACCATTCAAAAACGCATTCAAATCCTCAGGCGTATCGGCCAAGATGACTATCTCATCGGTAAATCTCAGAGTTGAAATTATTTCCCCTTGAATCTTCACTCCCAATTTAAATTTTTCTACAATTTCCTTCAATGTAAAGATTGATAAGTTGCAGCCTTGCCTAACACCTTTCTGAATACCAGCTTCTCTCTCATGTCCTTCAGCTCGAATGACTGCTGTCTGGTTTCTGTATAGATTGTAGATCACCCTCCTGTCCCTGTACTTTATTCCAATCGTTTTCAAAATGTCAAACAATTTAGTCCAATCAACATTATCAAAAGCCTTTTCTAAGTCTACAAATGCCATGAACGTTTTCTTATCTTTCCTTATTCTACCTTCCAAAATCAGACAAAGACTTAGTACAGCTTCCCTTGTTCCTACATAGTAGGAATACAAGGGCGATTCAGGCGCAGGGGCTAATGCGCAAGATGGCCGCCGCACGCAACCAGCCCTATGTTATTCTTATGGAGGGGTCAGTCAGAGCTGGCGCAGTGGCTAATGGGCAAGATGGCCGCCACGCCCTGAGACCGTGGATGACGTCACAGGGAGAGGTCGGCCGTGTAGTTGCTAAATGGAATATTATTATTATTATTATTATTATTATTATTATTATTAGGTAATTATTGATTGATTGATTGATCGTGTACAAACAAGACCAGCCTTATATTGTCCACTTTTTGGTGTCATTCCTGAGGTTCGAATCCCCGGCTCTGCAAAGAAATGTAATTTCTGGTCTCAGGAATTGAACGGGGTACACTCAGCCTTTTGAGGCAAAACTGACAGGAGCTGGCTTTTGATTCATACCGCAGCCATTCTGCCTAACCCAACTTTACCTAACCTAACCTAACTTCAAAGTCAGAGCAAAAAAAAGTAAGAGCAAATGAGAGAGCACAAATAATAAACTTAGTTATAACCTAACCTAAACAAACTTCAAAGTCAGAGCAAAAAAAAAAGTAAGAGCAAATGAGAGAGCACAAATAATAAACTTAGTTATAACCTAACCTAAAAGCCTCCATGGCTTAGGCGGCAGCACGCCGGCCTCTCACCGCTGGGTCCGTGGTTTAAATCCCGGTCACTCCATGTGAGATCTGTGCTGGACAAAACGGAGGCAGACAGGTTTTTCTCCGGGTACTCTGGTTTTCCCTGTCAAAAATTTCATTCCAGCAACACTCTCCACTATCATTTCATTTCATCTGTCATTCATTTAATCATTGCCCCAGAGGAGTGCGTCAGGCCTCGGCAGCTGGCACAGTCCATATCCTCGCCGCTAGATCGGGGCTTCATTCATTCCATTCCGGACCTGGTAGGAGACTGGAAGCAGGCTGTGGATTTTCATTCATAACCTAACCTAACCCACAGAAACCTCATTTAAAGATTTTAGATTTTACATTTTAACATTTTACATTTTAACATTTTAGATTTTTGATTTTACATTTTTTAGATTTTACATTTTTGATTTTTTTGGTATTTTAAATTTTAGTTTTTTAGATTTTACATTTTAAATTTAAGATTTTTTGATTTTAGATTTTAAATTTTCCGAAAAGAGTAAACTACAAGGTCACATACCTAACCTCACCAAACCTAACTTTACCAAACCTAACTTAAGCTAATCCAAAGGCTAATGCACATACACAAAGTATATAAGGGCACATGCAACTATCCTTATGCTAATCTTATAGGATACTGTACAACATGATCACTACCCCAACCGGGCACTTCTTTTTTCATTTTGTTGTTACACATTTGTCAATTTTCCAATTTCCCATTAACAGTTTTTAAAATTTCAGTTTAATGTTTTTTTTCTATTTTGTCCATATGAAAACATGGATTTTCCAATTTGTGTTTTACATGTTCATTTTGCATTAGGAGTGGAAAGAGGTTGGTAGTAATTAAAAATGGACAAGCAGTGTCCATAAAATAATTTTTATTTTAAATACATGTACACTATTTACACATAATACATTTTATACATATTCTTTTCTTGTTATAAATTGTAGAGTTGTTTTTATTTAGTTTTCTATTTTATTTATTTTTGATTATGAATACCATTTTTTTAATTTTTGTAGTGCTATTGTTTTATTTCCTAAATTGTTTTGTTTTATGTATTTGCTAGTTGCAAGCAGAAGATTTTGATATTCATAACTTAACTCTTTAAGCATGGTTAATGATTGAGTAATGACTATAGGCATGTGTTCATATACCATCAATCAATCACTCTTTTATCATCACCAGGACACAAAGCAATTTTTTTAGTCTTATAGATGATATGTCATGTTGTTTAGAAGCGATAATGTTCATTGGTATTCTTTTTACATTGTTTTTCATGACACAATCCTTATAATCCTGAAAGCTTATGCAATTTTTGACAACACCTCTGTTAATACCTTTAATCTTTTTGATTTATTTACCATTTATGTCTAAAGCATACATATTAGCTCTAAGTCCAACAAATGCTTTTATAATTTGTCCACAAGCCTCGTCTTTAAATTTCACCAACGTTTTCTTGTGATTAGTAGGATAATCAGATGTGTCCAGGTGTTCTAGGAAATCCAACTTGTCTTGATATACATCTTGGGTGTTAACCAAATAAATGAACGAGTCGGTTTCCATATACATGAGTTTAAGATTGTCCATGCCATAATAGGGTAGCAGGACATCATAGTGGTGGGAATACATTAGAGTATTTGAAATATCCAGTATACACATTCCAATATATATAGGTTTATTGAATACAATGTTACGTCTAGCCATGTGGAAAGCAGCTAGGCTAGGACCATAAATTGTTCTGTCAATAAATGTCGGCTTTGCTATTAGCTTTTCTGCCTTTTTGCTGTCAGTCACAAGACGTATGTCTATTCTTTTGCGGATGTTTTCCATTGTTTTTCCAAAAATGGCATTGTTGAATAATTTGTACAGATTTTTCTCAAAATCATTTTTGGCTTGTTTCCGAAGGTTGTTATTAAAATCAACGTATGCCTTTAACCAAGTTCTTTGCTTAAACTTTAACACACGATGAATTTTTATCAATTTTATTCCATGATCTAAAGCCTGTTTTAATGCCATGTAGTGAACAACTTATCGCCTTCGATTTCCAAGATGAGGAATTAGTTTTTTCAGAGACGAATCCTTAGGTTGTGTACACTCTGGTAGGAAAGGTAAATCGTTGTGTAGATCATGAAGGTCAAATGGGTAATCAACACCAACGTCTAGAATGTACCCCACAGGATCGTCTTTCTTTAGTTTTTCTAGATCAACAGTATCTGGAGAAACCCACTGAAATCCACCATAAGGAAGAGGGTGGCACATAGCCCACCCGTATTGGTTGTTGGCATCATCATAGGTAATAAACTGCGATGGTTTCTCAGAATCATAGGTTTCCATGTATTTATTGTTAGCTTCAGCATACCGATGAGACACCTGGCATTTGCCTCCACGTATTCAAGACTCGATTAGAAGAATCTGATCGTAATCCTGTAGCAATTCCAGTTCAATTCCTGTGTAAAGGAGGCTCTAAACTTGAACCAGGCGAAGTAAAAAAGTGTGCAGCATCCACTCGGTGTGTTTCTAGTGTTTTGTTTCTAAACGTTTCAAAGCTGTCTGCAAGAAGTACATCTGAAGTTAGGTAGAGGTCACTATATTCCCCTAGAGTTTTAATGTTGAACTGATTACACACATTTTTTACTAACATCTTCTTGACTTAATTTCTTAAAGAATACCTCTTTTGGAGGTAAACACGTTTCACTTAACTTTTCCCATGAATCAATGTAATCATAACAAAATACCCCTTTACGAGTCATGAGCGTTGCATTTTCTTTCCCAAAGTACTTGTCTGTCTCAGGGTATGATGTTAAGTTGGAAACTAAGTTTTCCAAACTACTTGGCATTAACCGAAACGTGTCCACAAATCGAAGCTTAACATTTCCTACATATTTGGTGAAGGATATGTACTTTTCTTTGGAGTTAGCGATAACATTCACTCTCTCAGTAGTACATCCCAATTGCTTTACAATGAAATTTGCATCGTAGCCACTCATATTATGTAGAAACACAGGAACGGGTCACGTGTTTTACACCTCAAATTACAGTTATTATGAGCACTTCCACGGTATTCTCCTGTAATATGGCAATGGTCTCGAACTTTCCTGTCCTCTTTGGTAAATGGTTTATGACACAAATAACAGTTTTCAGAACATTGGAACTCTGCTTCTTGATCCTCAGTTAAAGCCTTTGGAACATATAAGCTGTAAAGGCGATCGATTTCATTAGCTATTGAGATCAAACAGTCCATAAACTTTTCTGCAGCATTAGGTCCACGATAAATAACAGGTTGGCTCGGAAGGTTTGTCTTTATGTGTTCCACAGCCGGTGAGGGTTTAACGTATATACAAAAGCTCATAGGAACAGACTCTGGTATGGCACTGTATAACTTGCCTCAGGATTAGGTAAACATGTTTGATAGGGTAACAATATACTTTCAAAATCTGCATAGATAACGTAAGGTATTATAAGCATTTTTTCCACATTTAAGAATTTAACAATTGAGTTTTTAATAGACATTTCAACCCTAGCAATGCCATGCTGGACACACAAAGCTCTATGTTCTTTTAATTTTTCCATTCCTTCCATTAAGCACATTTCCAAGGAAACACGCACGTCTTTCTGTTGGAAGTAACGTTCTAAATTTTCAAAAATCAAATCATAACTATATTTATCCATTTTTCAACATTTGGTTCTAGCTTTGTACTGACCTTTACTGTTTTCCTCATATCTCCCATGTTTATAGGAATTGGACTTTCCTTTATTTTAAAGTGGATATTGTTGGATCCCCAAGATCCTCATGGGGATCTTATATGGTTGCACACCCTTGGGCCTAGACCACCCTATCTGCCCCCTCACCCTTACATTTATTAAACCTTATCTCAAATACACTAGAATGCAATGCACACTCATTGAACTCTCGTAACACCTACACTAGTGGCAGGCAGACAGGAATGTGCTGGTAATGCCCAGTCGACACTACCTGGCCTTATAAAAGGGCATGCCTCTAAACCACGGGGACTTGTGTCTGGCTGAACCTCTGAAAGTCTACACGGCGACGGCTACCATCTGGGTAAGTGTGCTTACATACTTACTTCCTTTACATTCACACCTACACTCCATCCCATTACACTTTGTATTTGTCTTGATTAACACTAAAGATCATCAGCAGTTGAGTTGATCTATGAAATAATAATACTTCACTAAAGAAGTGGTCATTAAACCAATTAGTCTTAACTTCATTGGTCTTGCAGTTTATTTGATTGTACAATAAGCCCCTACCCTCCAACCCTGACTTAATAGGGCCCAGTATTGTTTAACTATCTGAAAGCATCAGGTAAGCAGTTCACCTGACGACTTGCCATAGAGTCAGTAGGACTACTTCACTTAGCACTCGCCCGCACGCGCTGTCCGCAAGCGCTGAGTAATAGCCATACATTTGCAGGTTATCAGTTATACATCAACTCTTTACAAGCACCCCCCCCCCCCCCATCCTCCAGCTCTCCAGATTCCCTGAACACCTGGAAGCTATCCCTCGAGTCACATTCAAGACCCTTCCACTCTCCTATAGAAAACACCCTCTCAAAAAGCCCCCAACACTCCGACACTCAACTCACCCCCTGACACACACAGCAAAAGCCCTTCGAGGCCATACAATGCTACAAAATGAATCTCACTCAACCCTTTGTGGCTTTAATTAAATAGTCTTTCTACAAAACGTTAAAAGTATATTTTTGTTTTCTCTCAGAATAAGATGAAATAATGATGCTTTGTTAATTAATAATGTGGAAATGTATGAGATTCATTTTGTCGCTGAAGGTTAAAAACCAACTTTAAGAAACGAAAAGTCCAAAACGTCCTATAAATATGCGAGATAAGAGGAAAACGGTACAGATCAGCACTAAGCAAAAACCAAATTTTGAAAATTGGTTAAAAATGGTTATGACTTGAATTTTGAAAATTTCAAACTGTGTTTTTAATAGCAAGATGTGCGTTTCCTTGGAAATGTTGTACAAGATCTATGACAGGCACGGTCATATACAGTAATAGTTATTGTTTTAGCTCCTTTTAAGAGAGCTTGGCGATGTTCATCATCTAGATAGAGATCTATGATAGAATGTTCCTCAGTGCAGCGGAGAATCTTTCTTTCATTTCTTTATTGAGTGATTGAAATTCTGCTTATCATTAGAACAATAAATTAAATTGTAAAATGTTGTTAATAAAGATCGTGTTACGGTGTTTGAAGCCATTTTTCAGTGTTGCCTCAGTAAACAAAAGTTCGATGCTTTTCAGTCGGTCAACACGATTGTATCCAATTGAGATGGGTTATTCCCTAATCCTGAAAAAAGTACAAATTCTTAATCACGTTGTAACATGTTTTTCTAGGGGGTTTTATGCCACTAACACAAGTTAGTTGGACTATATCATATTTGTTAAACGCGGCAATAATCCGGCCAAGTTAAATTATTTCAGTTTATTCAATTTCATATTTCATATTATTATTATTAATATTTATAACGTCATTTTTTGGAGCTTTTAAATTTGGAAGATTACAGATAGGATTTCTACTAGTAGAAATCCGTATCTATATTGGATGATCCCAATATAATGTTGCACGGCAAATCATTTCATACGAAAAGTCGGGATTTTATTCATTAGGGGTAAGAGAGAGTGGTGTGTGACGCACTGGGTATTTCAATACAAGAATAGATTGGAGTACAATAAAAATACGAAATCCGAGGGAACACTTCAAAGTAAGAAAACGTGTATGATCTACGTCTTGCCCGGATACGGAAATATAAATACGGGGAGGCAGCCTCATGACGGGAATAGCCACGTGTGGTGACCAGCCAATCAAGGAAGAAGAAGCAACGTAGGAGGGGCATGGGGAGATACGTGACGCACGCGGATTGGTCGAAGCAGCGAGGCCGCGGTATTAAGCTGGACCCTGGTGGGAGAAGATTGAAGATATAGTGGACGCGCGGTGTGAGTGAAGACATTCATTAAGACATTACGCTTGGAGCAGTAAGGAGGTACTTTGTTCGTTAGTCCCAAGTGGGACAATTTTATTCACGCTGACTCCGCTGATCACATCAGATCATGAGTTCCACGCGTCCTTGGAGTGTTTAGCCAGACGACGTGTTGTGGTTCATGGAATAGACTCCACCACACGCTGTAACGATTACTTTTGATCAACGAGGAAGAATCTGACGCCGTCAACACCAAGGCAGAGCATCCGACGATGAGAGACTTCAACCACGTGGAGACAATGTTTCCGTTGGTAAGCACAATTAATCTACGACACACACTCTCTGTTTTTCAATAGGGCTATATAAATTCTTTAAGCATTAATTTGGAAATAAGTTAAATTCACGTTATTCTCCCGACCGGCGTATTAAGTAATTTTGTTCGTGGCAATGTTTAAAGTAGTGTGCTCCGTTAACAGTGTTAATTTTATTCATGTTGCCATCATATTTTCTAAGTGCATTAAATTCAATTATTACCAAGTAGATTCTTTAATTCCAGTAGGTAGCAATAGTTATAATACCCAATCCTTCTCCACAATCAAATGTTGTCTGGGTTGATGATTCAATCATCCCACGGCCTAGTCATTAAGAATCTCTCATATGTTCTACTCACGCTAGGGGTCGATATTAAATATATAAATTTAGCTTGGAACACAGTGTATCCAGCTTGGCGCCCAACATAGATCAAACTTAGCAGTAGTATTTTCTGGCGAATAGTCCGCCCAGGTAAAAAAAACATAACATGTAGCTACCAACTTGGGGCGTTAAATACCATTACATTTGTCGCTACCAACATGGGGCGTTAAAAACCATTGCAACGTGTAATGTTTTTCAGTATTAGGGAATAATCTAGTTTCATGATTTAGTATTAAGGACCAATAATAATTAACTGATCAAAACTATAGCCCTAATATACTCATGTACAATAGGGTTCATACTGTCAGGATATTTAATAAATAAATAGGGAATAATCCATCTCATTTGGATACAATCGTGTTCACGGACTGAAAAGCATCAAACTTTTGTTTAAAGATCGTCTTGATGTGGGATGCATAACGAGCATGGCGTTCCGCGTTAAAACCACTGAAGTCCGAAGCGGAAGTGACTTTGAAAGAAACTGAATATTTTAAGACTGCTCTGTAAAGCTAAGACTCCAGTTATTTTAATTGGAAATAGTGCGTTTACCCCTAGAGCACTGCTTTTGACACTTACAACTTGGTTATTACGGATAATAGATGATTTTCATACGTTGTTTCACATTCTGTGTGACATTGACAAGTGTCTGTACTGGAAATGAGTGCATTTGTTTCTTGCTCATTAAATGACGACAGCCAGCGCATGAGGTCTCAACTGTTACCTAGGCACACACATTGTCGACAAATTAGTTACCAACATTGAAGATACAAAATTCACCACCACTGACTTCTCACAGTGCTTGACAATAACCGGGGTGCATATATTCTTGGTCTAGGCAAATGTAATTCTCACAAAAATAATTTTTATAGGGCACAATAATGCCACTTGGCGTTTTATGAAGTCAAATTGGCGCTCCTTAGGATTACAATATCGCCTATACAATTAGTACCATATGCGTAGCTTGCCACGGTGGGTGAGTGGATAGCGTGTTGGTCTACTAACCCCAAGATTGCAGGTTCGCCCCTGACCGTGGTAAGTGATTTTTGAAAGGCGGCAAAAATACGATACGCATGTCATACGATGTTGGCATGTCAAAGAACCCATTTGAATTCAGTAGGCCGAGTTCATAATGGCAAAATTAATCTCGGGAGTTTCCGCCAACACAAAGTTCCTCATTTCTCTACTAGAAAGCACTATTGTGTTCAAGGAGATTAGATATCTAACATCTAACCTCCTTGACTTTCATAGTCAAGGAACTACGAAATTCGACATGCAAGCTACCCTCTGGGTGTCAAATAGCAAAGCTTGCACCAGGCACCCGAGGCCATACGATATTATTATTATACCATATGCGTGGGGTTGGTAATACTGTATTTGTCCATAATTCACGCGCATAGGCTTAATGGCAGACACAGCTAGGCTAGATAGCTAGTTGTGATTTAAGAAGGGGTTATAGGTAGAGAGCCCTGCGCGGATAAACAAATCGTTATCCGCATCCGCACGTTTGTTATTCGAATCTACTATAATATTTTTATTTAGATATAGCATAACGCATTAAAGCAACACATTCACGCATTTGTGGAGAAAGTCGTTCCTTTAGGCTTTGCATGTCAAGTGCTATGTTTAAAATGAACGTCATGCAGCCCGAATTGGAACCCTTTTCGGTTCGGAGTGTTAATTATGCTCAACGACGTACGTAATTTGAATGAGATTAGCTTATCTTACATTTGTCATGTAAAAAACATAACGGAAAATATGATATGTCATCTCATAAACATCTGGGTCCTAGTAGTGAAATTTGACAAGTTTTGATTGTATTCTAAAAGCTATCCGCAAATTTACCGAAACATTATCCGCAGCTTATCCGCTATCCGCAAAGTCATGCAAACTATATCCGCATGGCGAGAAATGTTGCGGATAACCGCGCTATAACTTATAGACTGCGGAGGAATAAACTAAAAAAAAACCAGATTTAATTTGCATCGTTACAGAAGGTATTTTGGGTCATTTCTGTAGATTAGTAAATGTTATCTCATGCGGTATTGAAAATGATCGATTGAATTGGTTGCAACTATCGATTGGCTCGATGCGGAAAGTCCAGGATGTAAATTACTCGAGGGTTGCTTTACGTGCTACATAATTCATGGCCCGTGTTTAAATAAGGACTGAACAAATACATGTGTTGTGCAATCCTATTTGAATAATACATATAACATGAGCCCTTCTCCTAATATGTCATTAATTACTCGCGGAGAGCAATAATCCATAGCGGCTTGCGCAATGCAAATGTCATCATGCTAACTGTATAACGGTGTTCACTCAGGCGAAACTGAGAAGAGGAAGGTTTCCCGCTTCTACTCCAGGCGAATGCAGGCCACGGCCTCCTCCTACCCAATCCTCATCCGAATTACAACTACCCACACTAATACATCCATTACACGAATCATGTAGTTGTGAACCCATGGGGGAGGAGATGATGTTGTTTAAGTATTAATTAATTAATTTATTTATTTATTTATTTATTTATTTATTTATTTTGCGGCCTCGGTGGCGTAGTTGGTAGCAGGCTGAGCTTCTATCCAGAAGATCGCGGGTTCAAACCCGGCCGAAGTCGCCGGATGTTTATGAGCGTTAAAATCCCTCAGTATGCCTTCCTTCTGAGGGGAAGTAAAGCCGGCGCGGCGGTCCCATGCCATAGCTTTATGATATGTAAAAGAACCTATCACTACAATTGGTAGTGTGTAGCTAAATTTGTAGGTTATTTGGTGAGAAACGTTTCAACGTTCACCGCTGGGTGTCAGTGACGTCTGGTAGCCAAAATTGGAACTACTTGAACTTTCATCTCTCATTACTCCTCTCGTGAGGTTGACGTCAGGAAGGGCATCAGGCCATAGAAACTATCCGCCACGTGGAATATCATCGCATATCATCCCCGACCCCGTTGGAAACGGGATTAATAAGGGGTAGAGAGAATCTATATATTTAAAACACTAAGCTGTTTTTTGTACACACGAGATTGTGAAAACGACTTAACCGATTGGCTTCGTAAATCATTCTAACGAAAGCTCTTGGCATGCAGATTTGCAGAGTGTCTTTAAAATAAACAAATATGTTATCATATATTTTTAAATTTATAAACAAAACTGCAAAATTATTGGCTCAAGCGCATGCGCAGAATCACCTTGGTTAATTACAGACATGGCGGATGTCCACCGCGTTTTAATGTAATAGTTATTTATAAGAATTATAATAAAGGAGGAGAATATTGAATATGAAGTTTCCACGATATAAACAGGAATAGAATATTATAAAAGACGGGAAATGTAGAAGAACTTATACTGACTGTTGAGTGTGAATGTTGCTAAGTAACTGAATATTGCGTTACATCTCCAGTGATTCGGTAGCTCAGATGGCAGCGTTGAAGTCTTAGTTTGTGCATCGCCCCATGCAAGCAGTTCGAATCCCACCTCCGACATATATTTTTATTTCCCAATTATTCTTTCTGGCTATTGGTAATACATTGTCTTAACATATTTTACTTTTATTATTACCGTCAAGTAAGGAATTCTCCACGATTTACGTTCCCATATACTTTTAAATGATTAAATAAAATATGGCCACAATCGCTTTCGCCATGAGAGACAATTGACGAACATAATTCATTTGATGGACTCAGACATCGTGGTCACTCATCCCCGTCTACTTTAGTGTGTGTGTGTGTGTGTGTGTGTGTCAAATTTTATCTGATAACCTGTGTTATTGTGATGGCTGTACTGATGTGTGCATTTGTAATTAAAGTGGGGAATGGGAAATTCACGACCGAGGCTTTAAGTTAGGGACTATCCCGGTATTTACATGCAGTGGAAGTGGCAAACCACGGAAAAGCACATCCTAGATTGTTGAGATGGGAATCGAACCTTGCCCTTCTTAGTTTTGCCTCAAGAGTGCGCCCCGTTCCAGCCCTCAGACCAGAATTACATTTCTAGAGAAATGGCGGATAAAGGATCCTCCGTATCGTAGTGTGATCTTTGTTTTTGAGAATTAAAAAGAGGGGATTGAAGAACTTCAACAGGCGTTTGAGTTCGTTTGTTGTTTAAGTAACTTAATATTGCTTTGGAAGTCTGTTGACTGGGTGGCTCAGGGGTAACATTGCGGACCCAGGAATGAATTTAGCATAGTCGAAGGAGTTCACATCTCACCTCAGACATGTATTTCTATTTCCTAATTATTCTTTCTGGCTATTGGTAATTCATTGTCTTAACATATTTTACTTTTATTATTCCCGTACACTAAGGAATTCTCCACGATTTGCATTGCCATATACTTTTAAATTATTAAATAAAAGATGGCCACAATCGCTTTCGCCATGAGAGACAATTGACGAATATAATTCATTTGATGGACTCAGACATCGTGGCCACTCAGGCCCGTCTACTTTGGTGTGTGTGTGTGTAAATTTTTCTATGATAACCTGTGTTATTGTGATGCCTTTACTGATGTGTGCATTTGTAATTCAAGTGGAGAATGGAGAATTGACGACCGAGGCTTTAAGTTACGAACTATCCCGGTATTTACCTTCAGTGGACGTGGCAAACCACGGAAAACCACATCCCAGATTGTTGAGATAGGAATCTAACCTTGCTCTCCTTAGTTTTGCCTCAAGAGTGCACCCCGTACCAGTCCTCAGACCAGAATTAAATTTCTTGGCAAACCAGGGTTCGAACCCGAAATTCGGGGCGATAGCTCAGAATTTAGCCTTAAGATTTGGCTTCCCTGTGTTTATACGATTTTTGACAAGCACTGAACATATAGTCTAACCCTTAAACTCTCCATTACGGTGGCTGTCGAAGTGAGTCTATGCTCATTCCAGTAGTTGGCGAAGTATGCTCCCTTGCTTAATTTACCGTACTGTCATGGAAATGCAAAGGATTGTATCTACAACAGGTGATGGAAATTGCTTATTTAAAGCAGTTTCGTACTGTTTATTCCAAAATGCAGAACGTCATCCTGAGCTGCGTCTGCAAGCAAATTGCAAAAATTGTTGTTGGCGTGAATAATTATAAGGATTTTATTATTGGCGATCAGTATCATCGCATTCTCATCAGCAACAAACTTGAGAATGAAAGTATCTGAACTTCACTGTATAAATGAATATTATTGTTTAATGATTATTTGTTTAGAGTACATAACAATGACTCGAACCACGCTGTTGATTTTGGCAATGGAAGTATTATGTGCCATTTAATATTTGGCGGCTGCGTTGATGCAGGCCACTATAGTGTTATTGAATATGACGCTAATTTGGAGAAAAATGCTACAATAAATATATCCATTTGACGAAAAAGAACATTAGCCACAAAAAAGTGGGAAATCGAAGAAAAATACGAAGCCACTTTTAAAATCTAATATAAATATGCCATTTCAGAAACAATTCCAGATATTATGCCGTACAGTGTATGGTCCTTGACGAACAAATGTAAACATTGTTCTGCACTGTATTTCTGTAACGAGAAATCTACGCTTGGTTACTTTGACCTTTGGTGTTGTAATGGCAAAATTGATCTTACTAAATATAAAATATTTGACAGACTGCAACAATTTTTCACTGGAAATGATACCTCATGGAATTTAGGAGAGAATAATCGGCAGTACAACAAATGCTATGTCCTTGGTTTCATTTGGTGCCAATGTCACTGTGCCACAAGCATACGGTCCATATTGTTTTAAAATGTATGGAATTGCACATCATCACATTTCTTCGTTAATGTATATTCCAAAATTATAAGCGACGGTTCTTGCGGCCAGTTGTATATATTAGACTCCTCAGAATTCTTGAATTCCTTGGAATTAAGTGATTTGCTTCCACATACTCCAAACGATTGACCCATAGTTATGCTCCTTAGAAAACTGAAGTTTCCTAAGGGCTCATAAATACTACCATATTAATTATAAGAAATGTGTACGAAAATTGCTTGAATTTGGAAATAATAAGTGCAGTTAAAATCAGGTGGATGATCTAACCCTTCGATTTGATTCCATATTAATTATAAGAAATATGCATGAAAATGCTTGGATTTGGAAATAAGTGCAGTTAAAATTAGGCAGAGAGGTCTAATCCTTCGACTTGATTTAACACCATAGGATAAACCAATCAATTTCTTTTAAGAGGCAACATTTTCCGATTCGCTTGGCATACTTTATCACAATCAATAAAGCTCAATGGGGAACTCTGGAATCTTTTGACGCTCTTAAAGTATCAATAGCGCCAAAAAATAATTGTACAAAGAACGTACACTGAAGAAAATGGAAATTGCAACATCCAGAAGGAGTGGTGCTACATTGCTGCAATTGAACATGCAGGACGAGTGTTCGGTTGTGATTCCATGATTACACTTTCAGGTCCCTCTGACCGCAAGTTTAGACAACAATCAATACTGGATGTGCCCACCACGAGCTGCAATACATTGATGAATTCGGCGAGGCATGGAGTCAATAAGGCCCTGGATCGCTTCCTGAGGAATTGTGACCCATGCTTGCTGCACTGCACGGGTCAGTTATTCCAGAGTTGTGGGTGGCTGAGGACGGTTGGCCAATTATCGACCCATCATGTCCCACACATGCTCAATAGGGCTGAGGTCCGGGGATCTGGAGGGCCATTCTAAGGTTGTGATGTCTGGAGATGCGTGCAGTGTGAACCCGGGCATTGTCCTGCTGAAACATCCCATTACCAATGTTCGCCATCATAGGGACAACCACTGGATTGAGTACCCTATCAACATACTGTCGAGCAGTCATAGTGCCCTCAACAAGCACTAATTGTGATTTCACATTAACGCCAAGAGCTCCCCAGATCATAATGCTTGGTGTTGGCCCCGTGTGCCTCTCGACAATAAGGTCTGGGCGGCTCCTCTTCCCGGTATGTCGGTGCACACGATTCTGGCGATCACTGCGGGCAAGACAGAAACGCGATTCATCACTAAAGACGACCCTATGCCATTCGTCGACCCACGTCGATCGTTCTCGACACCAGGCCAGCCTTACACGTCGCTGTTGTGGGGTCAATGGAACACCTTCTGCAGGGACAAGGGATCGTAAGCCAGCTGCATGCAGGCGATTACCAACTGTTAGTTGTGTAACGTGGGGTGCCACAGCTGCTCGAATTTGCGCTGTTGTTGCATGGGGTTCCATCCGGGCCATCCGAATGATGCGGCGATCCTCTCTCACAGTTGTCTGTCGCTGTGGGCCTGTGCCAGGTCTACGAGTGTGGGTACCTTTATTTGACCACTGCTGCCATACACGTTGTACCGTAGATGCCTGTCGGCCAACACGTGCAGCGCCAGTGCTTAGCGATAATCCAGCCTCACACAGCCCAATTATCCGACCCTTCTCAAACGGCGACAGTTGTTGATAGCGTGCTCTTCTCTGTCGTCGAGGCATGTTTGACGGGGAACACTTCACTGCAAGGACTGCAAGTCAACTACGCTACACCGGTGTCCGTATACTGGAGTTGAATCCTCCGCGACCAATCACGTGGGGAGACCTGTAGCAACAATCCAATGGGTCTGAAACTTTGATCGTTTACATACCTACAAGGCATCGTTCCATATCTTGAAAATCAACACAAACGACCAATGCCTTCATGGTGTTGCAATTTCCATTTTCTTCAGTGTATATAAGAAAATTCTTCAGTAAATATTTTCTTATTGACCGTCATGTATTGACGGGTTTCAACTAGTCTATATATTTAAAACACTAAGCTGTTTTTTGTACACACGAGATTGTGAAAACGACTTAACCGATTGGCTTCGTAAGACATTCTAACGAAAGCTCTTGGCATGCAGATTTGCAGAGTTTCTTTAAAAGGAAAATATATGTTACGGTATATTTTTAAATGATTAAAGAAATATGTAATATTTGACACTCCCGCGCATGCGCACAATGGCCTTTCTCAACAAGGAAAATGGCGATTCCGGTCGCGTCTAACTGAGATCTTTGTTTATGAGAATTAAAAAGGGTCTCCAATAATGTTCATTATGTTTTTACAATATGCATTGAAATAGAATTATATTAAATAAACCACAAATTGAAGGACTTAAACTGCAGGTTGAGTGTGTATACTGGTTAGATAGCTTAATACTGAAGTGTCCCATAGTTGTCTGGTTGGCCAAGGGGATAAGGTTACTGCCTACGAATATGTATTATGCATGATCGAGAGGGTTCGATTCCCACCTCGGATATGTTTTTTTTATTTTGTTACAAGTGCATCGCGTTTCAATTTGATAGTTATTTGCAAGAAGTATAAAGGAAGGGAACATTATTTATGATGTTCCCACGATATATACAGGAATACAATTATACACAACGGAAAATGTCGAAACACGTAGTCAAGTGTTTAGGGCCTATATAGTTAAAGTATCTTAATATTGCGTATTATAACAAGTCGTTCGGTAGCTCAGGTCGTAAAGGCAAGAAATCTTAATTTATGCATCGCGCAATGGATGCTGTTCGAGTCCCACCTCCGACATGTTTTTTTTATTTCTGTATTTTTATTTCTTGGTATTGCTATTCCATTGTCAAAACATATTTAAATCTTAGCATTCCCGTAAACTAAGGAATTCGTATATATTTTAAATTAATATAGAAAATTGCAGAATTCTTTCCCCTCACGCATGCGTACAATCACCTTGCCTCATGACAGTCATGGCGGTTACAAGTGCATCGCGTTTCAATTTGATAGTTATTTATAAGAAATATAGAAGAAGTGAACATTATTTGTGACGTTCCCACGATGTATAGGCTACTGGAATACATTTATACACGACGGAAAATGTTGAAACACGTAAACTGACAGTCGAGTGTGTAGGGCCTATGTCATCAAACTGTCTTGATATTGCGCACTATTACAAGTGGTTCGGTAGCTCAGGTCGTAGAAGCGAGAAATCTTAATTTATGCATCGCGCAATGGAAGCAGTTCGAGTCCCACCTCCGACATGTTTTTTTTATTTCCGTATTTTTATTCCTTGGTATTGCTATTCCATTGTCAAAAATATTTAACTCTTGGCATTCCCCTAAACTAAGGAATTCGTATATTTTTAAATTAATATAGAATTCTCGCCCCTCACGCATGCGTACAATCGCGTTTGATAGTTATTTGTCTGTCATGTCTGTTAGGTAGTCAGCCCGAAGGCTGGTTGGATCCTCAAAAAGCACCGCCGTTACGTTATGTGAGTAGATACCCACAAAAACCCAAGGCAGCGCTATATTGAGAAATTCTAGGCAAGAAGAGGAGTGAGGTAGCTTGCCATTGCTTTCCTCACCGAGTCAGAAGAGTAGTCCTAACCCTATGAGTAGAACCTTTCACAGCATCCACAGGCACTGACTGTGCCCTGAAGGCCATTACTAAGCACCACCCATACCTCAGTAGCTTCCATATAATCACAGCCATGAGTGAGACTGAGATATCGGTGAAAAGCCACCTTTTACTCTAGCCTGTGCCAACTGACAAATGCAAATGTACTGTATTCATCAAGAGATGGCAAACAGGCCATGATAGTTATTTATTAGAAGTATAAAAGAAGTGAACATAATTTATGACGTTCCCACGATATATACTGGAATACAATTATACACGACGGAAAATGTTGAAATATGTATACTGACAGTTAAGTGTGTAGGGCCTATGTTGTTTAACTAACTTAATATTGAGTGGTATTACCAGTGTTTCGGTAGCTCAGGTCGTAGCGTCAGACACTTAATTTATGCATCGCGCAATGGGAGCTGTTCGAGTCCCACCTCCGTCACCTTTTTTTCCGAATTGTTATTTCTTGGTATTGCTATTCCATTGAGAAAACATATTTTACTCTTAGCATTCCCGTAAACTAAGAAATTCGGCGCGATTGACATTGCCATATATATATTTACTATATATTTAAAACACTAAGCTGTTTTTTGTACACACGAGATTGTGAAAACGACTTAACCGATTGGCTTCGTAAGACATTCTAACGAAAGCTCTTGGCATGCAGATTTGCAGAGTTTCTTTAAAAGGAAAATATATGTTACGGTATATTTTTAAATGATTAAAGAAATATGTAATATTTGACACTCCCGCACATGCGCACAATGGCCTTTCTCAACAAGGAAAATGGCGATTCCGGTCGCGTCTAACTGAGATCTTTGTTTATGAGAATTAAAAAGGGTCTCCAATAATGTTCATTATGTTTTTACAATATGCATTGAAATAGAATTATATTAAATAAACCACAAATTGAAGGACTTAAACTGCAGGTTGAGTGTGTATACTGGTTAGATAGCTTAATACTGAAGTGTCCCATAGTTGTCTGGTTGGCTAAGGGGATAAGGTTACTGCCTACGAATATGTATTATGCATGATCGAGAGGGTTCGATTCCCACCTCGGATATGTTTTTTTTATTTTGTTACAAGTGCATCGCGTTTCAATTTGATAGTTATTTGCAAGAAGTATAAAGGAAGGGAACATTATTTATGAAGTTCCCACGATATATACAGGAATACAATTATACACAACGGAAAATGTCGAAACACGTAGTCGAGTGTTTAGGGCCTATGTAGTTAAAGTATCTTAATATTGCGTATCATAACGAGTCGTTCGGTAGCTCAGGTCGTAAAGGCAAGAAATCTTAATTTATGCATCGCGCAATGGATGCTGTTCGAGTCCCACCTCCGACATGTTTTTTTATTTCTGTATTTTTATTTCTTGGTATTGCTATTCCATTGTCAAAACATATTTAAATCTTAGCATTCCCGTAAACTAAGGAATTCGTATATATTTTAAATTAATATAGAAAATTGCAGAATTCTTTCCCCTCACGCATGCGTACAATCACCTTGCCTCATGACAGTCATGGCGGTTACAAGTGCATCGCGTTTCAATTTGATAGTTATTTATAAGAAATATAGAAGAAGTGAACATTATTTGTGACGTTCCCACGATGTATAGGCTACTGGAATACATTTATACACGACGGAAAATGTTGAAACACGTAAACTGACAGTCGAGTGTGTAGGGCCTATGTCATCAAACTGTCTTGATATTGCGCACTATTACATGTGGTTCGGTAGCTCAGGTCGTAGAAGCGAGAAATCTTAATTTATGCATCGCGCAATGGAAGCAGTTCGAGTCCCACCTCCGACATGTTTTTTTTTATTTCCGTATTTTTATTCCTTGGTATTGCTATTCCATTGTCAAAAATATTTAACTCTTGGCATTCCCCTAAACTAAGGAATTCGTATATTTTTAAATTAATATAGAATTCTCGCCCCTCACGCATGCGTACAATCGCGTTTGATAGTTATTTGTCTGTCATGTCTGTTAGGTAGTCAGCCCGAAGGCTGGTTGGATCCTCAAAAAGCACCGCCGTTACGTTATGTGAGTAGATACCCACAAAAACCCAAGGCAGCGCTATATTGAGAAATTCTAGGCAAGAAGAGGAGTGAGGTAGCTTGCCATTGCTTTCCTCACCGAGTCAGAACAGTAGTCCTAACCCTATGAGTAGAACCTTTCACAGCATCCACAGGCACTGACTGTGCCCTGAAGGCCATTACTAAGCACCACCCATACCTCAGTAGCTTCCATATAATCACAGCCATGAGTGAGACTGAGATATCGGTGAAAAGCCACCTTTTACTCTAGCCTGTGCCAACTGACAAATGCAAATGTACTGTATTCATCAAGAGATGGCAAACAGGCCATGATAGTTATTTATTAGAAGTATAAAAGAAGTGAACATTATTTATGACGTTCCCACGATATATACTGGAATACAATTATACACGACGGAAAATGTTGAAATATGTATACTGACAGTTAAGTGTGTAGGGCCTATGTTGTTTAACTAACTTAATATTGAGTGGTATTACCAGTGTTTCGGTAGCTCAGGTCGTAGCGTCAGACACTTAATTTATGCATCGCGCAATGGGAGCTGTTCGAGTCCCACCTCCGTCACCTTTTTTTCCGAATTGTTATTTCTTGGTATTGCTATTCCATTGAGAAAACATATTTTACTCTTAGCATTCCCGTAAACTAAGAAATTCGGCGCGATTGACATTGCCATATATATATTTAAAACCCTAAGGTAACAAAAGCATACACCACTGTTACAGATTAAATAATGAATATGAAAGCCAGATACTTCTTACAGAATTCTTGAATTCCTCGGAATTTTGCTTCCACATATTCATACTCCTAATGTTCGAGCCACAGTTATGCTCCTTAGGAATCTGGACATTTCTCAAAAGCCCCTAATTGGTGCCAGATTAATTGTAAGAATTATGCATGAGAATTGCTTGGATTTGGAAATAATAAGTGCAGATAATATTGGGCAGACAGTTCTAATCCTTCGACTTTATTTAACACCATCCGATGAAACACTTCCATTTTCGTTTAGAGCACCAATTTGCAATCGCTTGCCATACCTTATCACAATCAATAAAGCTGAAGGGGGAACTCTCGAACGTGTAGGTCACTATTTACCTCATCAAGTTTTCAGTCGTTGCCTCCGTAGCTCGCCTCTGTAGCGTAGTGGTCAGCATGGTTAGCTGCCGCCCCGTCCTGAGTTCAATTTCCGGCTCTGCCACGAACTTTGAAAAGTGGTATGAGGACTGGAACGGGGTATACTCTGCCTCGGGTGGTCCAAATGAGTAGAGGGGTTTCAATTCCCACCTCAGCCATCCTCGAAGTAGTTTTCCGTGGTTTCCCATTTTGTCTTCGGGAAAATGTCGGGATGGTACCTACCGTAAGGCCACGGCCGCCTCCTTCCCACTTCCTTGCCTAACCCTCCCGCTCTTACCATCCCTTCATCAGGTCCCTGATCGTTTTGCAAGTGAGGCCGCCTGGGCGTAGTGCTGGTCACACACCCGAGTTGTATCCCCGACTCAGAGTCACAAGCTCCAGGACACTGCCTTTAGAGGCGGTAGAGGTGGGACCCCTCGCTTAATCCGTTGGAAAAGACAACCCTGGAGGAGAAAAAGGTTAACGCAAACGTAACGTAACGCAAGTTTTCAGTAATGGCCAGTTATATGTTGCAAAGTCGATCTTTCTCTGTAATCATAAAGAGAATGCATATAAGAAAGTCCTACAGTAAATATTTTCCCAATGACCGTTATGTTTTGCACATCATCGCATTTCTTCGTTATATTCCAAAATTATAAGCGACGGTTTGCGGCCAGTTGTATTAGACCCCTCAGAGTTCTTGAATTCCTTGGAATTATAAGATTTGCCTCCACATACTCTAAACGCTTGACCCATAGTTATGCTGCTTAGAAATCTGAAGGTTTCCCAAGGGCTCCTAAATGCAACCATATTGCTTGGATTTGGAAATAATAAGTGCAGTAAAAATTAGGCCAAGAGGTCTAATCCTTCGACTTGATTTAATACCATCCGATATAACACTATAATAATTATTTTAAGAGGCAATATTTTCCAATTCGTTTGGCATACTCTATCAAAATCAATTAAGCTCAAGGGGAAACTCTGGAACGTACAGGTCTCAATTTGTCTCATCAATTTTTCAGTCATTGCCAGCAGTATTTTGCAATGTTAAGAGTGCAATCTTTTGACGCCCTTATAGTTTCAATAGAGCCAAAAAATAATCGTACAAAGAATGTACATTAGGCCTATATAAGGAGATTCTTCAGTAAATATTTTCCCTTTGACCGTCATGTTCTACGCATACACCCAAAGTACACGGGGCTACATGACCGCATTTTGCAGCCCTTAAACTAAGGAACCAACCATTCGTGTAAAAATGCGAACTTTCGAGAAATTTATTATATCCTTCGCAGAAGTAAATGTTTCAGGCACTGTATCCTCATGCGTTGCAAGTTTGGCAGGTAATTCAGTAACACTTGATTATCACCATCCATAGAGAAGTTGTCGACGTTAACATGTAGCATATAATCAGAAAATTCCATTTCACCTGGTTTCAATCGCGTGTCTTTAAGTAAGTGGCGTATTTTGGAGAAAGGCCAGAGAGAAGAGTATTTAATATAATTGTGAATAACTGTTTGGCGAGAAGCGTGCAACAGATCTGAAGTCACCATGAAGAATAACTTTCCCGCAAAAAGGAATAATGTCGTTAACTATCTCTTAGAAGTAGATTCACACACATGAAAGAATGAATGTTTGCCATTGGGGCTCCATGCCAAACTATGAGCCGAGCTCATCGAATATCGTCAGCTGGATTTTGAATGTTAAATGTAGGAGTTTTGCAAGAATTCACTTGATTTGCAGATCTGACTCGATTAGCTTCTGGAGAATCTAATATATACAACTGGTCGCAAGAACCGTCGCTTATAATTTTGGAATATAACGAAGAAATGCGATGATTTGCAAATCCATACATTTTAAAACAATATGGACCGTATGCATGTGGCACAGTAACATTGGTACCGGTACCGAATGAAACGAAGTTCATGGCATTGTTGTACTGCCGATTTTTATTTCGGAAATTGCTCGAGATATCATCTCCAGTGAAAAATTGTTGCAGCCTGTCCAATATTTTATATTCAGTCAGATCAATTTTACCTTTACAACAGCAAAGGTCAAAGTAACCAAGCGTAGATTTCTCGCAAGAGAAATACTGTGCAGAACAATGTTTACATTTGTTCGTTAAGGACCCTACACTGTATAGCATATACTCTGGAATTGTTTCTGAAATGGCATATTTATATTGGATTTTAAAGGTGGCTTCGTATTTTCTTCCGATTTCCCATTTTAATGCGGCTAATGGTTTTTTTTCGTCAAATGGGTTTATTTATAGTAGCATTTCTCCCCAAATTAATGTCATATTCAATAACACTATAGTGGCCTGCATCAACGCAGCCGCCAAATATTAAATGGCAAATAATACTTCTATTGAAAAAATCCACAGCATGGATAGATTCATTATGTACTCTAAACAAATAATCAATAAACAATAATATTCACTGATACAATGAAGTTTAGAGGCTTTCATTCTCAAGTTGGTTGCTGATGAGAATGCGATGAGACTGATCGCTAAAAATAAAATCATTATTATTATCCCTGCCTGCAACTATTTTTACAATTTGCTTGCAAACGCAGCTCAGGAAGAAGTTCTTCGTTTTGAAATAAACAGCACGAAACTGCTCTAAATAAGCCATTTCCATCACCTGTTGTAGGTACAATCCTTTGCATTTCCATGACAATAAATTATGTGAGGGAGCATAGAATCACTTCGCCAGCCGCCGTAATGGAGGGAGTTTTAGAATTATATGTTCAGTGCATGTCAAAAATCATATTAACACAGGGAAGCCCAGTCTTAAGACTACATTCTGAGCTATCATCCCGGATTACGGGTTCAATCCCTGCTCTGCCAAGAAATTTAATTCTGGTGTGAGGGCTGGAACGGGGCGCACTCTTGTGGCAAAATTAAGAATAGCAAGATTCGATTCCCATCTCAGTAATCTTGGATGTGGTTTTCCGTGGTTTCCCATTTCCACTCCAGGCAAATACCGGGATGGATCCTAACTTAAAGTCTCGGTCGTCAACTCCCCATTCCCCAACTTAATTACAAATGCACACATCAATATAGACATCACAATAACACAGGTTATCAGAGAACATTATTACCACGATGTCCGAGTCCATCAAATTAATTATGGTCGCCAATTCTCTCATGGCGGAAGCGATTGCGGCCATTTTAATTTAATAATTCAGAAGTATGCCAACGTAAATCGTGGGGAATTCCTTACCTAATGGGAATAATAAAAGTAAAATATGTTTAGACAATGCGACACCAACAGCAAGAAAGAATAATTGGGAAATAAAAATTCATGTCTGAGGTGGGACTCGAACTCTCTAAATAATGCATAATGAAATTCGCTGAGTCCAGCGCAGGCCCTGAGCCACCTAGACAATGTAAAAGGCATGCAATATTACAATACTTAAACATACATACTCACTCAACTGACTGTTTAAGTTCTTAAATACCTCCCTTATTTTATAATTCTCTTTCAATGTATATTGTGGAAACATCATAAACAATATTCGGGGCCCTTTTTAATTCTCATAAACAAAAATCTCAGTAAGAAGCGGTGGGATGCGCCATTTCGCTCATGTAAAATAAAGCCATTGTGCGCAAGCGCGGGAGCTACAAATATTATCTTTTTCTTTATTAAGGAGAATTCGTTACATTAGGGGAATTTTAAATGTTAAGTATGATTTGGCTACGTAATACCAATTGCAAGAAATAAGATTACGGAAAGTAAAAAAACCTGTCGGAGGTGGGAATCGAACCCTCTCCATTTCACACTGCATAATTTTCAACTTCGCAACTCTAGCATTGAGCCACCAATCCACTGGAAAATTGACGCAATATTGTGTTACATAAACATTATACACACTCAACAGTATGTGTAAGTTCTTCTACATTTCCCGTCTATTATAATTCCATTCCTTATATATCGTGGAAACATCATAATCAATATTCCCCTCCTTTATAATTCTTATAATAATAACTATTACATTAAAACGCGGTGGACGTCCGCCATGTCTGTCATTAACCAACGTGATACTGCGCATGCGCCTGAGCCAATAATTTTGCAGTTTTGTTTATAAATTTAAAAATATATGGTAACATATTTGTTTATTTTAAAGAAACTCTGCAAATCTGCATGCCAAGAGCTTTCGTTAGAATGTCTTACGAAGCCAATCGGTTAAGTCGTTTTCACAATCTCGTGTGTACAAAAAACAGCATTTAGATGCCCCTAGGAAACTTCAGATTTCTCAGACACATATCTATGGGTCAATCGTTTGGAGTATGTGGAAGCAAATCACTTAATTCCAAGGAATTCAAGAATTCTGAGGAGTCTAATATATACAACTGGCCGCAGGAACCGTCGCTTATAATTTTGGAATATACATTAACGAAGTTCTCTCTTAAATTCCTTGAGATATCATTTCCAGTGAAAAATTGTTGCAGTCTGTGAAATATTTTATATTTAGGAAGATTAATTTTGCCATTACAACACCAAAGGTCAAAGTAACCAGGCGTAGATTTCTCGCTACAGAAATACAGTGCAGAACAATGTTTACATTTGTTCGTCAAGGACCATACACTGTACGGCATAATATCTGGAATTGTTTCTGAAATGGCATTTTATATTAGATTTTAAAAGTGGCTTCGTATTTTCTACGATTTCCCACTTTTTTGTGGCTAATGTTCTTTTTCGTCAAATGGGTATATTTATTGCAGCATTTCTCTCCAAATTAACGTCATATTCAATAACACTATAGTGGCCTGCATCAACACAGCCGCCAAATATTAAATGGCAAATAATACTTCCATTGCCAAAATCAACAGCGTGGTTAGACTCATTGTTATGTACTCTAAACAAATCATCAATAAACAATAATATTCACGTATACAATGAAGTTCAGATACTTTCATTCTCAAGTTTGTTGCTGATGAGAATGCGATGATACTGATCGCCAATAATAAAATCCTTATAATTATTCATGCCAGCAACAATTTTTGCAATTTGCTTGCAAACGCAGCTCAGGATAACGTCCTGCATTTTGGAATAAACAGTACGAAACTGCTCTAAATAAGCAATTTCCATCACCTGATGTAGGTACAATCCTTTGCATTTCCATGACAGTAAATTAAGCAAGGGAGCATACTTCGCCAACTACTGGAATGAGCATAGACTCACTTAGACAGCCACCGTAATGGAGGGAGTTTAAGAGTTAGACCATATGCTCAGTGCTTGTCAAAAATCGTATTAACACAGTGAAGCCCAATCTGAAGGCTACATTCTGAGCTATCGCCCCGGATTCCAGGTTCGATCCCTGGTTTGCCAAGAAATTTACTTCTGGTCTGAGGGCTGGAACGGGGCGCACTCTTGAGGCAAAACTCAGGAGAGCAAGGTTAGATTCCTATCTCAACAATCTGGGATGTGGTTTTCCGTGGTTTGCCACGTCCACTGCAGGTAAATACCGGGATAGTTCGTAACTTAAAGCCTCGGTCGTCAATTCCCCATTCCCCACTTGAATTCCAAATGCACACATCAGTACAGCCATCACAATAACACAGGTTATCAGAGAAAATTTTACACACACACACACACACACACACACCAAAGTAGACGGGGCTGAGTGACCACGATGTCTGAGTCCATCAAATGAATTATATTCGTCAATTGTCTCTCATGGCGAAAGCGATTGTGGCCATCTTTTATTTAATAATTTAAAAGTATATGGCAATGTAAATCGTGGAGAATTCCTTACTGTACGGGAATAATAAAAGTAAAATATGTTATGACAATGAATTACCAATAGCCAGAAAGAATAATTAGGAAATAAAAATACATGTCTGAGGTGAGACTCCTTCGGCTATGCAAAATTCATTCCTGGGTCCGCAATGTAACCCCTGAGCCACCCAGTTAACAGACTTCTAAACCAATATTAAGTTACTTAAACAACAAACGAACTCAAACGCCTGTTGAAGTTCTTCAATCCCCTCTTTTTAATTCTCAAAAACAAAGATCACACTACGATACGATGAATCCTTTATCCGCCATTTCTCTAGAACTGTAATTCTGGTCTGAGGGCTGGAACGGGGCGCACTATTGAGGCAAAACTAAGAAGGGAAAGGTTCGATTCCCATCTCAACTATCTGGGATTTGGTTTTCCGTGGTTTGCCACTTCCACTGCAGGTGTAATTCTGGTCTGAGGGCTGGAACGGGGCGCACTCTTGAGGCAAAACTAAGTAGGGCAAGGTTCGATTCCCATCTCAACAATCTGGGATGTGGTTTTCCGTGGTTTTCCACTTCCACTGCAGGTAAATACCGGGATAGTTCCTAACTTAAAGCCTCGGTCGCCAATTTCCCATTCCCCACTTTAATTACAAATGCACACATCAGTACTGCCATCACAATAACACAGGTTATCAGAGAAAATTTGACACACACACACCAAAGTAGACGGGGCTGAGTGACCACGATGTCTGAGTCCAACAAATGAATTATGTTCGTCAATTGTCTCGCATGGCGAAAGCGATTGTGGCCATCTTTTATTTAATAATTTAAAAGTATATGGGAACGTAAATCGTGGAGAATTCCTTACTTTATGGGAATAATAAAAGTAAAATATGTTAAGACAATGTATTACCAATAGGCAGAAAGAATAATTGAGAAATAAAAATATATGTCGGAGGTGGGGTACGAACTGCTTCCATTGCGCCATGCATGAATTATCAGTTTTGAACGCTACCGTCTGAGCTACCTGAGCTACCTCTCACTCTCAGAATGAGAAACTGGATGTCAGGAACTACATTGAAGGGACCAAACTGCTGGGAGCTTACCTGTATGAACTTTCATTACTCTAAATATTTGAGTGATGGAATAAGTATGTAGAGAAGTAAGTGGCTGCTTGAAATGGTGCATTTGTGCTGTGTACAGAAATACTTTTTGTAACTTTTTATACACATTGTTAAGCTTAATAGTTTTACAGAATGATACTTTGTTCAATAAAATATATGCAGCCAAAAAAAACTAAAACTATTGAGGCAAAACTAAGAAGGGAAAGGTTCGATTCCCATCTCAACTATCTGGGATTTGGTTTTCCGTGGTTTGCCACTTCCACTGCAGGTGTAATTCTGGTCTGAGGGCTGGAACGGGGCGCACTCTTGAGGCAAAACTAAGTAGGGCAAGGTTCGATTCCCATCTCAACAATCTGGGATGTGGTTTTCCGTGGTTTTCCACTTCCACTGCAGGTAAATACCGGGATAGTTCCTAACTTAAAGCCTCGGTCGCCAATTTCCCATTCCCCACTTTAATTACAAATGCACACATCAGTACTGCCATCACAATAACACAGGTTATCAGAGAAAATTTGACACACACACACCAAAGTAGACGGGGCTGAGTGACCACGATGTCTGAGTCCAACAAATGAATTATGTTCGTCAATTGTCTCGCATGGCGAAAGCGATTGTGGCCATCTTTTATTTAATAATTTAAAAGTATATGGGAACGTAAATCGTGGAGAATTCCTTACTTTATGGGAATAATAAAAGTAAAATATGTTAAGACAATGTATTACCAATAGGCAGAAAGAATAATTGAGAAATAAAAATATATGTCGGAGGTGGGGTACGAACTGCTTCCATTGCGCCATGCATGAATTATCAGTTTTGAACGCTACCGTCTGAGCTACCGAGTCACTGGTAAAAGAATGCAATATTCAGTTACTTAAACAACATTCACTCTCAACAGTCCGTTTAAGTTCTTCTACATTTCCCGTTTTTTATAATATTCTATTCCTGTTTAGGCCTATATCGTGGAAACTTCATAATCAACATTCCCCTCCTTTATTATAATTCTTATAAATAACTATTGCATTATAACGCGGTGGACATCCGCCATGTCTGTCATTAACCAAGATGATTCTGCGCATGCGCTTGAGCCAATAATTTTGTAGTTTTGTTTATAAATTTTAAAATATGTGGTAACATATTTGTTTATTTTAAAGACACTCTGCAAATCTACAGGCCTACAGCTTTCGACAGATTGCTCTACGAAGTGAATCGGTTCTACCGTTCTCTCAATCTCGCGGTAACAAAAATCAGCTTTAAAAACACTAATTTGTTACATCGAGAATGAGATAACGTCTCAACCGATTGACTTCGTAATGCATTCTAACGAGAGCTCTTGGCATGTAGATTTGCAGAGTGTCTTTAAAATAAACAAATATGTTACAGAATATTTTTAAATTAATAAACAAAAATTCAGAAATCTTGCCTATCACCTATGCGCACAATCGCCTTGCCTTATGACAGTCATGGCGGTTACAAGTCCATCGCGTTTTAATTTCATGTTTATGTATAAGAATTATAAAGGAAGGGAACATTGCTTATTACGTTTTCATGACATACACTGGAATTACCAGACAGAAAATGCTGAAAAACATAAACTGACATCAAATTTTGAGTGTGCTTGATGTTTAACTCTCTTAATATTGCGCGTCATTACCAGTGGTTCGGTAGCTCAGGTGGTTACGCCGTACTCTCTTAATATGCATCACCCAATGTAAGGGGTTCGAGTCCCCCCTTCGGCAAGTTTTTTATTTCCGTATTTTCCTTTCTTGCAATTGCTATTATATTGCCAAAACATATTTAACTCTTGGCATTCCCGTAACTAAGGAATTCTACGTTCCCATCTCAATTTAACTTAAAACGCTATGGTAATTTCATTGAAAAGCTTTATAAGTTCCAACATTCGACAGATTACATTTGCAATAACGGTAGGCTATTTATCTTTATTGCTACAGAAGTTTTGGCATATTTTTGCACATGGGATAACTGTGAATCAAAGATTGTACGAATTCCAACACATTACGAAGAATATATGCAGTGAATCCACCCGAGTGTCTTCAAATCGAGCCATGTGCTACGTAACTCATTTGTTTTCCTCAGTTCTTTCTTTGCCTTATAAACATACAAGGCATGTCCAAAATGTTGTTACATGAAATTCCACTAATGAATTGTACCTTTACCAGTTATACGGCAATAATACAGTAGGCCTACGTTGAAATTCTGATACCGGTATTACAAAATGTAAGGCCTACTTTTGATTAGATTGTTATCCAAATTAACTTCTATATTTCAGTAGCAGATGCCGCTGCAGTCGAATGTTGGAACCGCCATTTGTATTGTGTTTCCGATCTTCCTGTTACATAGTCTTTGGTGGTCTGTTACAGTCTTTGGTGGTGAGTCGTTTTCTGTCGAGAATACATATCGCAGCTTCTACGAATTGTTAAACCTTTCATTGTATATACCATAACTACGGCATACTAGAAAGTGACTACGCAGAATTACTGGGGCGGTTTGTCTCGATAATTCATTGCCAGCTTTAAGAGTGGGCTTCCCTGTGTAAATACGGCTCTTGACACGTACAGGAAATATAATTGTAAAACTGGCTCCATTATTAAGGTGACTGGCGAAGTGGTTCTATGCACCTCTTCATAATTTACTGTCATGGATATCCGAAGAATTGTACCAATAACAGGTGACGGAAATTGCTTATTTAGAGCAGTTTCGTACTGTTTGTATCGAAACGAAGAACGTCATAGCGAGTTGCGTTTGCAAACTGTTACAAAAATTGTTGCTGACTGGAATATTTATAAGGATTTTATTATTGGCGATGAGTCTTATCGCCTTCCCCTCAACAACCAACTTGAGTATGAAAATCTTATGTCTCGGAACGGTGAATATGCTGGTCATGTTGAACTCCATGGTATAAGCCAATTGTTTAATGATTATTTGTTTAGAGTGCATAACGATGAGACTAACCACGTTGTAGATTATGGCAATGGAAGTGTTATTTGTCATTTATTGTTTAGCGGCTCCGTTGATGCAGGACACTATAGTGTGATCGAATACGACATTAATTTGGGGATAAATCCTACTGTAAATAGACCCATTCGACGAAAAAGAACATTAACCGGTCGTGTGGAAACTACAAATAGACGCAAAACAATGAGAAATCGGAGAAAAAGGCGAAACCACTTTTAATATAAAATATAAATCTGCCATTTCAGAAACAATGCCAGATATTATGCCGTACAGCGTTGGGTCCTTGACGAACGAATGTAAACATTGTTCTGCATTGTTCTTCTCTTGCGAAAAAACTACGCTTGGTTACTTCGGCCTTTGCTGTTGCAATGGTAAAATTAATCTGCCGGAATATAAAATACTTGACAGGCTTAAACCATTTTTCACTGGAAATGATGATACCTCAAGGAACTTCAGAGAGAATATTCGGCAGTACAACAATTCTATGTCCTTCGTTTCCTTTGGTGCCAATGTTACCGTACCACCTGAACACGGTCCATATTGTTTTAAAATTTCAGGAATTGTACATCATCGCATTTCTTCCATATATTCCAAAAATATAAGCGACAGTTGTTACGGCCAATTGTATGTATTAGACTGCTCAGAAGCTAATCAAATCAGATTAGCAAATCGAGCGAATTCTTGCATCAGGGAGGGTACACTTCATATTCTAAATAATATTTTGCAAGAGCATAACCCTTACATTCAACTGTATAAGACAATGCATTCAAAAATATGCGAAGAAAATGAACTGGCTTTAAGACAAAAACGTCAACCGTTAGATTTGGTCATGCGCTTTTACCATGAACCTCAAGAAGATCCTAGACGTTACAATAACCCAGCTTCCTCAGAGATTGCAGCTATTTTTGAAACAACTGACGGCGCTCCGGCTTCACACCGCCACATAGCCGTATTTTCTAATCAGGGAGTTTTAAAGGAAATTGATGTTGACAGCATGCATTGTGATCCATTAACTTACGTTTTAATCTGGCCTTGCGGAGAAACAGGGTGGCATATTTCACTGCCAACAGGAGGGAACCGTAAGACGAACGTTAGGCAAAATATGACAATGCGTGAATATATTTTGTATAGGCTGTCGATTCGAGGTTGTCCTCCCGCAGGAGGTTTCAACCCTTTACTTAATGCAGGTAAACTTACCCAACAATTAATAGTTGACTATTATTGTCGAATAGAAGGAGATAGACTAAAATATATTCGCAATCAACAAACGAAATTGCGTGTCGATACCTACGTTGGTCTTGCTGATGCTTTACACTTTAGAGCTGAAAATGAAAGTTTAAGAGCTGGTCGCATAGTTATTTTGCCTTCTACTTTTATTGGTAGTCCCCGAAATATGTTGCAAAATTATCAGGATGCAATGGCAATTGTGAGAAAATTTGGCAAGCCAGACCTCTTCATAACTTTCACTTGCAACCCATCATGGCCTGAAATTACTACTAGCCTCTAACCTTATGAAAATGCAAACAATAGACCTGATGTCGTTGTTCGCGTTTTTCATGCGAAAGTGAAGGAACTCTTGCGTTTAATAAATCAAAAGCAAATTTTTGGCGAGGTACAAACTTTCTTATACACGGTTGAGTTCCAGAAGCGAGGTTTACCTCATATACACTTACTGGTTTGTCTTCGAGATAGTTGTAAATTACGAGAAATCTATGATATTGATATGACAGTTTCTGCAGAAATACCAGATCCTTCCAATACAACATTGTACAACTTAGTAAAGACACACATGGTACATGGACCTTGCGGCCTTCTGAATCCCAATTCAATTTGCATGAAGGATGGAAGATGTAAGGTTTGTGCCAGAAACTAAAGAGAATGTGAACGGCTATCCACTTTACCGTAGGCGAGAGAATGGAAGATCATATACTAAACGAGTACAAGGCACCAATGTTGAAATCGACAATCGCTTCATTGTTCCATACAATCGATATCTATTGATGTACTTTCAGGCCCATATTAACGTCGAAATCTGTGCAAGTGTACACAGCATCAAATACATACATAAATATGTTTATAAGGGGCATGATTGCGCTAACTTGAAAATCACGGCAAACGATGGAATGCTACATCATGACGAAGTTTCTATGTATTTGAATGCTAGATATGTTGGGTCAAGTGAGGCTGCATACAGGATTTTTGGTTACAACATGCACGAACAGTCCCACATTGTTGCCCGGTTACCTGTCCATTTACCAGACCAACAAGATGTATTTTTTCATGCCGATGATGCTCCCAAAGCATTAATACGGGCTCAGTTAAAAAGTACACAACTCACTGCATGGTTTCAGCTGAACCAAAATCCAACATCTAGGAGTGCATATATTTATCCTGAAACACCCGTTCATTATGTATGGGATAAATGCAAATGCATTTGGAGAAAACGACTTAGATTCGAAAAGGTAATAGGTCGGATGTACAATGTTTCTCCATCTGAATCAGAAAGATACCATCTGCGCTTACTTTTACTTCACATAGTAGGTGCCACAAGCTTTGAGGATCTCCGAACATACCAAGGTGTTACCTGCCCAACATATAAGGATATGGCAATTAAACTTGGTTTGCTTATCGATGATTCAGAATGGCAACGCTGTTTGATGGAAGCATCGGTTTTCCAAATGCCCTTTCAACTAAGACAGTTATTCGCCTACATATGCATATTTCATCAACCTTGCAATGCCAGTCACTTATGGGACATGCACAAAAACTCTCTCTGTGAAGATTATTTAAAGTCTGAAGATGAAAATACAGCTTATCAACTATCTCTCAGAGATATTAATAAAACTCTGCAATTGCATGGTTTCTCTCTGCCAACATTTAACTTGCCTGTTGGTACTGACACACACTCAAACGATCAAACTACTAATGAGCCAATGTTCCCTTTTGATTTGGCTGACCTGATGTCCTTAGCAAACCAGGAACAACTTTCAATTATTAATGAAATCACTAGCGTTCTTCAAAATAACAACACAACTGTCACGAACGCATTCTTTATTGACGGTGCTGGGGGCACAGGAAAAACATTTTTTTACCGATGCTTAATACAAAAGTTCTGGAGTTTAGGGCTTCATGTTATATCAGTAGCATGGACCGGAATAGCCGCTGTTTTGCTACCCAACGGTCGAACAGTACACAGTACATTCAAAATTCCTCTAAATTTAAATGAGAGTTCAGTGTCTGGATTAAAATTAAATTCCAAAGCAGCTGACGATATTCGATTAGCACGGCTCATAATATGGGATGAAGCCCCAATGGCAAATATTCATTCATTAATGTGTGTGAATCGTCTTCTAAAAGATATTATGGGTAATGACATTCCATTTGGTGGGAAAATTACTGTTCTTGGAGGAGACTCTAGGCAGGTTTTGCCTGTTGTTCCGCACGCTTCTCGCCAAACAATTATTCAAAACTGTATTAAATTCTCTCCTCTCTGGCCCTTCTTCAAAATACGCTGCTTATATAAAAACATGCGGTTGAAACCAGAAGAAATTGAATTTTCTGATTTTTTGTTACAAATTGGTAACGGTGACTACCCCTCTGTAGATGGTGAGGAATCAAATGTTATTGAACTACCACCCAGAATTTTAGCGCATGATGACATCGTGACTGAGATTTACGGCGAAACATTCATTTCAACGAAAGATATAATCAATTTCTCGAAAGTATGCATTCTAACACCAAAAAATGAACACTGTAATGAAATTAATTTGAAAGTCATCGAACTTATACCCGGTAGTTCAAAAACATACACCAGCGTTAACAGATTAATTACTGAAGATGAAAGCCAGCTACTTCAATTTCCTACAGAATTCTTGAATTCCTTGGAATTAAGTGGTTTGCCTCCACATATTCTTACTCTAAAAGTTGGAGCCATAGTTATGCTCCTCAGAAATCTGAACGTTTCCCAAGGGCTCCTGAACGGAACCAGATTATTTGTAAAGAATATGTATGAAAATTGCTTGGATTTGGAAATAATCAGCGGAGATAAAATTGGGCAGAGAGCTCTAATCCCTCGAGTTGATTTAACACCATCCGACAAAACCCTTCCATTTTCTTTTAAGAGACGTCAATTTCCAATTCGCTTGGCATTCTGTATCACAATTAATAAAGCTCAAGGGGAAACTCTCGAACGTGTAGGTCTCTATTTACCTCAGCAAGTTTTCAGTCATGGCCAGTTATATGTTGCAATGTCAAGAGTGCGATCTTTCGACGCCCTTAAAGTTTCAATAGTGCCAAAAAGTAGTCGTACAAAGAATGTCGTATATAAGGAAATCCTTCGGTAATTATTTTACCATTGACCATCATGTTTCGACTTCGTAAAGCACTCTGACAAAAGCTCTTGGCCTGTAGATTTGCAGAGTGTCTTTAAGAGAAAAAAAAAATGTTACCAACCTGTGTTATTGTGATGTTGTATTAATGCGTGTATCTGTAATTAACGTGAGAATTAGGAAGGAGAACGCCGAGGCCTTACTTAAGGAACCATCCCGGTATTTGCCTGGAGTGGAAGTGGGAAACCGAAGAGAAATACATCCAAGATAGTTAAGGTTGGAATCGATCCTACATCTCCTCAGTTTTACCTCACGAGGCTGAGTGCGCCCCGTTCCAGCCCTCAGGCCAGAATTAAATTTCTTGGCAGAGAAAGGAAATGAATCCGGATCTCTGGGGCGATGGCCAAGAATATACTTAATAGTGGGCTTCCCTATGTTAATGCGTTTTTCGACATGCACTGGACATATAATTCTAAAACTGCCTCCTTTACGGTGGCTGGCAAAGAGTCAGTGCTCATCCTGTAATTGGTGAAGTGATTCTATGCTCCCCTGCATAGTTTGCTGTTAAAGAAACCCAAAGGATTGAACCTATAACAGGCGATAGAAATTGCTTATTTCGAGAAGTTTCGTGCTGTTTATATCAAAATGAAGAACATCGCCCTGAGCTTCATTTGCAAACTATTGCAAACATTGTTGCTGACAAGGATAATTTTAAGGATTTTATTATTGGCGATCAGCCTCATCGCGTTCTCCTCAGCAACCAACTTAGTATGAAAGTCTCTGAACGGTGAATACACTGATCATGTTGAACTTCATTGTATGAGCCAATAGTTCATTGATTTTATTTGTTTAGAGTACATAACAATGAGTCTAACCACACTGTTGTTTTTGCAAGGGGAGTATTATTTGGCATTTAATATTTAGCGGCTCCATTGATGCAGGGCACTATAGTGTTATCGAATAAGACGTTAATTTTGGGAGAAATACTACTATAAAACCCCGTTCGACGAAAAGGAACATTGTCCGGTCGTATGTTAACTGCAAATTGACGCAATAAAGTGAGAAATCGGACAAAATACGAAGCCACTTTAAAAATCCAATATAAATATGCCATAAAAATACTCCCATTTTCTTTTAAGAGCCACCAATTTCCAATCGCTTGGCATAATTTATCACAGTCAATAAAGCTCAAGGGGAAGCTATGGAACGATGTATTTGCCTCATCAAGTTTACAGTCATGGGCAGTTATATGTTGCAAAGTCGTCTTTCTCTGTAATCATACAAATAATGCATATAAGAAAATCCTTCCGTAAATATTTTCCCAATGACCGTCATGTTTTGACGGGTTTCAACTAGTAATTTATTTATTTTGTTATTTGTTTATCAGGGGTGGCCACCCAAGAGCCACCACCTGCCATATAAGTTATTTATTTTAGTTTATTTAGCGTATGGCTTTTAGTGCCGGGAGTGTCCAAGGACAAGTTCGGCTCGCCACAGGCTGTAGCTGCTTCAAGCGGACACCCATGAGGTGAGCTACAAGTTCCGTTAAATTTCAAGTAGTTCCAACTATGTCACCGACACCTAGTGGTGAACGTTTGAACTTTGATAGAAGCGTTTCAACGAAATCTAACTTTCACACAAGTTTAGTTAGTGAAAGGACCTTTTATATGCCATAAATCTATGACATGGGATCGCTGCGCCGGCTTTACTTCCCCTCCGAAGGAAGGCATACTGAGGGATTTTAACGCTCTTAAAAAAATCCGACGACTTCGGCTGGGTTTGAATCCGCAATCTTGGGCACAGCAGTTCAGCCACCGAAGCCGCTATATAAGATGTCCCACTCAACTCGCCAGAATGGATAAAGAAATTACGTTTCTATCTTAGGTTTTGGTATTAAGAAGTTACTAGAAGACCCGTGCTGCTCCGCAGCATTCACTTCAACAATCCTACAGCACTTCTGTCCATATGACATTTGCATGTCTTCATGCTAGTGACCTGAACAGACATTTACGGTACCGTCGCTTTTGGGTAAATGATGAAGTAGACTTATGAGATCAAATGTGTGAGTGTCTGCCTGTCCTCTGTGTGTGTGTCCCACTATTTACCCTGCGTAAGCTTACAAGGCGCACGGACGTCAGGTTCCAGACGCAATTCTGAAAAGCCGAGGTGAACAGCTAACTCCAAACACATAAGCTATACTCTTCTCTGAAGAATTAACTCGACACGACTCGGCAGTATGATGCTGGCTGAAGCCAGGGTGATAGGTAGCTCGCAAGGTCGTAACTCACTCTGAAGCTAGTAATTTAAATTTCCACTGAATTGAGATTGCTGGAAGAAATGAAAACGTAAAAACACTTACAGTGGTCTATGTGGGAGCTGTCGCGGACTTTCTTGCAGAACTTTTCATGCTGAACAATTCTCAGAGAATATCGATATTTTTAACGGTTTACCCAGTGTAAGCTTAAAAGACACATGGACGTTAGGTTTGTCTTCAAATCAATTCACTGAAATCGTAAATTCTTTTGGTCATCAATAAATGTTTTTCTACCTAATCCTTCATCGAGAAATCCTTTACAGAATGGTGAAAACCACATCAAAATCCATCAAGTTGCTCTCGAGATTACCCTTTACATCCAAGAACTGGGAACTTTGATTTATACTAAGTAGATAGAGATATCCACACAATTTAAGGCTACAGCGGTACAATTTGGTGCTTTGTCTACTTAAGAACAATGGTATAAATTTAAAATAAAAGATGGGTCTCTTATATTTGAATTTAGAGATTTAACGGGTAACATATAGAGGTGTGCAAATTAATAGAATTAAATAAATAATTTTTATCAGTCATAATTACTTTTATTCAGCTATACTCTTCTCTGAATATTTATTATTATTATCATTATTATTATTATTAGGTAATTATTGATTGATCGTGTACAAACAAGACCAGCCTTATATTGTCCACTTTTTGGTGTCATTCCTGAGGTTCGAATCCCCGGCTCTGCAAAGAAATGACATTTCTGGTCTCAGGAGTGGAACGGGGTACACTCAGCCTTTCGAACCTCAGTGTTGACAGTCCTTGAAATGGTTTTCCGTGGTTTCACACTTCTACTCCAAGAGAATGCCTGAATGGCACTTTCTGACAGGCCACGGCTGCTTCCTACCCAAATCCTTATTCTGGATCATTCATGTTCATCCATTCCATCTCCCATCCCTGCAAGCAGATCACCGACAGGCGTTGACTAGAAAGACCTTCACTCTGCTTCTCAAGAGGTCACACGACAAAATAAAAAATGTAAGGGATTATTATTATTATTAGGTCAATGTGAAAGTTCATCGTTCTGTCTTTTCCTTCACAGGTGTAATTTATTTCTAGAAAAAGCTGGTATATAAGGGACCTTCAGCAAGAATATTTTCAGATAACTGTTAGCTCTTGAGCTGGTTACATCGGGAAAAGTCGTCTAAGAATTCATTCTGCAGACTTGTAATATGCAGTAAGTAGCTGTTTATATTTAACATAGCATCTATGCCTGCATCCCTATCTACCATTTAGAGAACCATTTGAGAACGCTCAAAATTATGACCATTGTATTTAGATCTTATATTTCCAAAACAAAACTTCAAGAATTAAAATTATCCGAATATTAGTTTAGCGTCTAGGGGTATAAATACCACCATGTTATTCTTATGAAAGAATAATACTGTGAGTGCATATCTTTTTTCACTGATAAGTAGCACATGTCGAACGTCATACACAACCTTGTAACGAGATTCTACATGTCTCTATAGTGGTATTTCTGTAAGAGGTTAAGCCCTGAGTGTATTAGGGTAGAGTATATTAGGGGACGTATATCAAGGATAATTTCAGTTGACTCCGATCTCTCAACAAGATCACATCGTCTTAAAAGTGTTCTAAGAATTCATTCTACAGCCTTGTGATATACAGTAAGTAGCTGATTATATTTAACATAGCATCTAAGCCTGCATCCCTATCTGTCAATTAGAGGCTACTAGAACGTTCAAAATTATCACCATTGTATTTAGATCGTATATTTCCAAAACAAAACTTCAAGAATTAAAATTATCCAAATATTAGTTTAGCGTATCGGGGTATAAATACCACCATGTTATTCTTATGAAAAATAATACCGTTAGTACATATCTTTTTTTCATTCATAACCTTGTGATAAGATTCTACATGTCTCTATAGTGTAGGAAGTTAACCACCGGTTGTATTAGGATAGAGTATATTTGGGGATGTATATCAAGGATAATTTCAGTTGACTCTGATCTCTCAAACAGATCACATCGTGAAAGAACATCTCACCGATCAGTCTACAGCCTTGTACTACGCAGTAAGCAGCTGTTGGCCTCCACTAGGGTATATTAGGGGACCTTTAGCAAGAATACAGTCAGTTGACTACTACCTCTTACGGTGATCACATCGTGAAAGACCGTCTCACCCCCCATTACTACGCAGTAAGCAGCAGTTAGCCTTGACTAGGGCATATTAGAGGACCCTTAGCAAGCATATCGCCAGTGGACTACTACCTCTCACAGTGTTCACATCGTGAAAGACCGTCTCACCGTCCAGTCTACAGCCTTGTCATACACAGTAAGTTTTAACATAGCATCTAGGATTGCATCCGATCTGTAATTTAGAGGCTACTAGTAAGTTCAAAATTATGACTAACGTATTTAGATGGTATATTTCCAAAACGAAACTTGAAGATTTATAAAAATCGCAATAATTGTTTAGTCTCCATGGCCCTCAATGTAAGCCATGTTATTATTATGAAAGAATACCACTGCGTGCATATCTGTGGTATTTACATGTAAATAGTGTATGTTCAGTCATAGAATATGTAAGCTGTAAGCATGTGTATTCGTTTAGGAAAGCTCAGGGGATTGAAACGCTGTTTTAGGTGACAGTCAGGGATGTTTGTAAATTCAATGTTAGATTGTAAGCAGTAAGTCATAGAATACATTTTTATTATTATTATTTTATAGTATTATAAATATTATTATTGCTAACAATGTAAAAAAAAGTTTATCTTGCCTCTTAAATATATGGTATCCTATAAACAGTTTACACAACTGTTCTCAACTAGGTTGATGGGAAAGTACAGCGCTCTGTCTCTCTTTTTCACAGGTGTGATTTATTTCTTTAAAAAATCAACTGTTAGCAGAAAAGAACATCCATCATGGAGCAAACTATTCCAAGCTATATATGCAAAGTGTGTGGAAAAACTTTTGTTCGAGACTATGTTAGAAAGCGTCATGAAGTATCGTGTGGACAATTCCATCAATGTAAAACATGTGGAATCAAATTCAACAATGCTTACAACGGACGTCGTCATGAAGAATGTTGTAATGTTATGTCATCAGCCAAAAGACAAAAATCTGAACCTACAAAACATCACCTACTCTCAATGGTTCCTGATAAAAACGGACTTAATGAATATGAAACGTCTTTTGAGTGTCGTCTTAAATCCTATTTTATACGGTGTGATACGTGTAAGGATTTAAATTCATACCTCAACGAGACCAAGCATAAAATAATCCATGTTATACAGAAAGAACAAGCGAACCACAAGTTGTTAAAAGTTAATCTTGTGGCTGAATGTAGATTTATTCATACATCTACCAATGAAATTACAGATCGTGCTTTTAAAACTCGTAATCAGGCCATATTTTTGGAAACAGATTTAAGTAGTTTCTTGGAAACACAATTTAAAAAGTTAACCATGGAAATGGAGGAATCCGAGCTAAAAGGCAGTAATTGGGCTTTGCTAGCAGTTGAAGGAGTGCGATTGAAAATAAATAAGTATAATCCCTTGGCGTGGTAGCACATATATTCCTTTACCAGCAGCTGTAAATGCCAAAAAAGCTTGCATTAATCCACAAAACTTGAAAGATGAAAGGTGTTTTATGTATGCCATTTTAGCAAAACTGTTTAAAAAGGATGCTCAACGCGTTAGTACCTACAGTAGTGGCTACGCGGGCTAAAGCGCTGCGTTAGGTCAAGGGGCCAAGCTCTCTGCTGACTCGGTAGACGCGTGGGTTCGAGCCCCACCGTCGGCTGTCCTGGAAATGGTTTTCCGTGGTTTCCCATTTTCAACACCAGGCAAATGCTGGGACAGTACCTTCGGACAGGCCACGGCCGCTTCCTTCCACATCCTTGCCCAGTTTCATTCATCTTCATCCATTCCATCTCTCATCCCGACGCGCAGGTCGCCCACGGGCGTCGACTAGAAAGACCTGCACTCGGCCTCTCAGGAGGCTGCACGACAACAACAAACGCGTTAGTAAATACAAGGACCTGGAAAACAAGTATGATTTTTCAGTCGTTTCGTTCCCTACATCGCTAGCTGACATTACGAAATTTGAGAAAGCAAACAATATATCCATCAATGTATTTGGACTGGAAGAAGACAACAAACTGTTTCCTCTAAAGGTTGTAGATCAAGAGCTACAAGACCACCGCGACCTTCTTCTGCTAAGTTATTCATCTGGCCAGAACCACTACGTCTTTATCAAAGATTTTGATAAACTAGTAGGACATCAGGTCACACACCATGGACATAAGATATATACGTGTAAACGGTGTTTTACTCACTTTGATAATCGATATGGTCAACAAGGAATGGATAAATTAAAAGAACATAGAGCTTTGTGTGCCCTGTATGGCATTGCAAGGGTTGAAATGCCTATAAAAACCCAATTCTCAAGTTCTTAAATGTGGAAAAATGCTTAGAATACCTTACGTTATCTATGCAGATTTTGAAAGTATACTCTTACCATATCAAACATGTTTACCCAATCCTGAGGCAAGTTATACAGTCCCATACCAAAGTCATGTTCCTATGAGCTTTGGTGTATATGTTAAACCCTCGCCAGCTGTGGAACATATAAAGACAAACCTTCCGAGCCAGCCTTTCATTTATCGTGGACCTGACGCTGCAGAAAAGTTTATGGACTGTTTGATATCGATAGCTAATGAAATTGATCGCCTTTACAGCTTAAATGTTCCAAAGGCTTTAACTCGTGATCAAGAAGCAGAGTTCCAATGTTCTGAAACCTGTTATTTGTGCCATAAATTATTTACCAACGAGGACTGGAAAGTTAGAGATCATTGTCATATCACAGGCAAATATCGTGGAAGCGCTCATAATAACTGTAATTTGAGGTGTAAAACACGTAACCCAGTTCCTGTATTTCTACATAATATGAGTGGATATGATGCAAATTTCATTGTAAAACAGTTGGGGTGTACTACTGAGAGAGTGGACGTTATCCCCAACTCTAAAGAAAATTACATCTCCTTCACCAAATATGTAGGAAATGTTAAGCTTCGATTTGTAGATACGTTTCGGTTAATGCCTAGTAGTTTGGAAAACTTAGTTACAAACTTAACATCATGCCCTGAAACAGACAAGTACTTTGGGAAAGAAAATGCAACGCTCATGACTCGTAAAGGTGTATTTCCTTTTGATTACATTGATTCTTGGGAAAAGTTAAGTGAAAAGTGTTTACCTCCAAAAGAAGCATTCTTTAACAAATTAAATCAAGAAGATGTTAGTAAAGAAGACTATGAACATGCTGAAAATGTCTGGAATCAGTTCAAAATTAAAACTCTAGGGGAATACAGTGACCTTTACCTAACTTCAGATGTACTCCTTCTTGCAGACAGCTTTGAAACTTTTAGAAACAAAACACTAGAAACACACCGAGTGGATGCTGCACACTTCTTTACTTGGCCTGGTTTAAGTTTTGAGGCAATGCTCCTTTACAGAGGAATTGAACTGGAATTTCTGCAGGATTATGATCAAATTGTTTTAATAGAGTCTGGAATACGTGGAGGAATATGCCAGGTTTCTCATCGGTATGCTGAAGCTAACAATAAATACATGGAAACATATGATTCCGAGAAACCATCGCAGTTTATTACCTATGATGATGCCAACAACCAATACGGGTGGGCTAGGTGCCTCTCCCTTCCTTACAGTGGATTTCAGTGGGTTTCTCCAGATACCATTGATCTAGAAACGCTAAAAGAAGATGACCCTGTTGGATACATTCTAGACGTTGATGTTGATTATCCATCTGACCTTCGTGATTTACACAACGATTTACCTTTCCTACCAGAGTGTATACAACCTAAGAATTCGTCTTTGTCTCTCAAAAAACTAATTCCTCATCTTGGAAATCGAAGGCGTACGTTATTCATTACATGGCACTTAAACAGGCTCCAAATCATGGACTAAAATTGATACAAATTCATCGTGTGTTAAAGTTTCAACAGAGACCTTGGCTAAAGGCATACGTTGATTTTAATAACAACCTTCGAAAACAAGCCAAAAATGATTTTGAGAAAAATTTAACAATGCAATTTTTGGAAAAACAATGGAAAATATTCGTAAAAGAATAGATATACGTCTTGTAACTGACAGCAAAAAGGCTGAAAAGCTAATTGCTAAACCAACATTCATCGACAGAACAATTTATGGAACTAACCTAGCTGCTTTCCACATGGCTAAACGCAGTATTGTGTTCAATTGGAATGTGTATACTGGATATTTCAAAAACTCTTATCTATTCCCACCACTATGATGTCCTGCTACCCCATTATGGGATCGAAAATATTAAACTCCTGTATATGGACACAGACTCGTTTATTTATTTGGTTAACACCCAAGATGTTTATCAAGACAAGTTGAAATTGTTAGAACACCTGGACACATCTGATTATCCTACTAATCACATATGTTACTCTTCATCAAACAAGAAAACTTTGGGAAAATTTAAAGACGAGGCTTGTGGACGTATTATTAAAGCATTTGCTGGACTTAGAACTAAAATGTATGCTTTAAACATTGATGGACTAGAAATGAAAAAGATTAAAGGTATTAGCATAGCGTTTAGGGAAAGTGTGTCGACTCCCGAATTTGCCGTATCTTTAGTATGGGTAGTTGCTGCGCCCGCCGGTAGATTGCGTAGCGGTTGATAGTTGCTGGCGGGAGTCACTTTCTAAGCGCTCCCGAGTTTGAAAACACAGAGATGCTGCCGTGTTTAGTCCTTATTTTTTGGTGTTGAAAAATGTATGCGATCAAGAAGCGATAGTGAAATAATACATACGTTATGACACTGGTGGGTTTAGTATTTGTAAGTTTTTACACTTATTTCTTTACATTTGTCCTGTCGAGTGAATTATAACCTGGTAAGATTCGTCAAACAAAACTGTGTAAGTGAATTTGCCGTGTTGTTTTGTTCCCGGATGCCGATCTGGATACGACAAGTCATCTGCAAAATGTAGGCACTTTTTTAGACCTCCAAAAGCCGAAGATGATTTATTTAAATGGGCTAAGGCCATTCCGAGGAAAGACATTAAATTGTAAAGTAAGTCACATGTATGTGACAAATATTGCTCCGATAATTTCCTTATTAAAACGGACCCTTTTATTATAGAAGGAAAGACAGTCGAAATGGCGAAAATGTGTTGGAGTTTGAAGCCTGGTGCAGTCTCACACTATCTAGCAGGGTACTTTGTCAAGCAACTAAGGAAAGGAATCAGCTGTGTGAAGTGTGCAACAACCCTTCAAAGTGAAAGGCCGTCGGACACAACAGCTGCAACTTTCATTAATATAAAGGACTTTTGCACAATAAATGCCCTTACCTAACTCACCCGTCCGACAGTGTCTTCAACATTCTTTTACAGGTCGAAGTAGTCGTTGAAAATTTGCGGGGTGATATATTTTATGGGTGTTTGGACAGCATTGATGAGATTGTTTTAGGGCCGTGTGATTTAGGATGTTGTATGGAACATAAACTGGACCTTATTGGAAAACTCGTTTTTCATTTCATGAAGTGCCGCTTTTTCTTTTGTACGAAATAAATTAGGAAAGAGCAGTCATCTTCTAAGTCTGGAAAATCGTCGCGTAAGCTGTCCAAACTTTCGGACAACTGAGAGCTATAAGTTATATGGGTGAGTTTGTCATTATACTGTATTATATTATATTTACTGTACTTTATTTGTGAAGTAGTGAATGGTCTGTAGTTTTACGATTTTTATGCATTCAGTTACATTTTGATCCCCATCCGCATGTTTTATTTCCTTATTATATGAACCTATGACGCAATCTGATGTTTCATTATTAACACAACGGACGTCAGCGTTTTATATACTCAGTGCGGAGAATTTTATATTTGGATCATCTTGTCTAATACAACGTAGTGTAAGCTGATAACATTCAGTTACTGAAAAGTAACATTCAACTGCTTGTATTGATACCGTCCTCACTCAGCGCTAGCCGACGCTAGAGCTGCCTAGCGGCTGGACCATACAAACTCCACAAGTCACGTCACTTTATCTTCTATACGCTATGGTATTAGCAAAGGTGTTGTCAAAAATTGTTTAAGTTTTCAAGATTATAAGGATTGTCTCATGAAGAACGAGGTAAAAAGAATACCGATGAACATTATCGCATCTAAACAACATAACATATCATTTGTAAAACTAAACAAAATTGCTTTGTGTCCTCGTGATGATAAACGAGTAATTGACTCTGATGGTATAGCTACACATGCTTATGGTCATTACACCACAGTTGACCACACTTAAATAACTAAGTTATACATATCAAGTCAACAAAGTAATACAGTGTCTCCCAAACTTCATTGTGTTCAATGGAACCTACCAGATGTTGTGGTGGAATGAGGAGTGAAAAGGAAGTGGTCACCTTCCACACATACTCTCAGGCCTTGTACTTACAATTAAAAAGACCTCTGGCATAAGATTAATTTTTCCATATGTATGTGTGTGAATGAAAATGTATCTAGCGTGAGATTGATTTCTCTGTAAGCCTGTGAGTGAATGAAAGGCTTATGGCACAAGATTGATTTCTCTGTAATTTTTGACGTGTTCTATATAAAAAAGGTATTGTATACATGTAATTGATCAAATGGATAAATAAAAATCTAATCTAATCTAATCTAAGGGACTCTGGTGCTAGATTAATTTTTCCGTACGCCTGTGTGTGTGTGTTAACTTTTCCTCTAGGTTTAAGCCCTAGTGCTGGTCTCAAGCCCAGAGAAAAGAGGAGAGGCAAAAAAGCGTATACTTCTTTAAACTTAACTATAATGCGCGGTGCCCTTTACGAAGGGAGAGTAGACCTTTGAGGTGTATTCGTCATTCAAGATTGCAAACCTTGTTGATACACCTGTGATAAGAGTTGACGTATAGCATTTATAGTTAACTTACTGGAGTATCAGCTTCATGACATACTCAAGCTTTGACTGGTTGATGTTAAGCCCCTCACAGAGGGGGTGTAGAGTACTGGCTACAACTCTGTAAGACAAGGCTACAACCCTTGCGGTGTTGTTAACGGCGGTTTCTACCATTTTAACGTCCTGGTTGGCTTAACGTATGTGTGTAAAGCATATCCCACCATGTGCGTGAGAGCTGAAAAGGTGATAACAGTTAAATGTAAAATCAACTTTTGAATATTGATAAAGTGCAAAACTTGGAAAATGAAATTTTAAAAAACGACGGACGATATTGAAAATTGTAAATAACCGTGTGAGAAATATGAAAATAAAAAAATGACTATTAAAAAAAAACATCATGCGCTAAGTCACTAGACGTTGAACAACTCCGTCATCCTCCCCCCCCCCCCCCCCCCTTCTTTCACCCTCGAGCATAAGATAAATAATATCATCTTATTGGCTCAGAGCATCCATAAACCTAAGCTCGTTGTGAATGGCAGCCATCTTGCACATTAGCCCCTGCGCCAGCTATGACTCTCCCTCCATAAGAATAACATAGGGGAGTTGCGCGTGGCAGCCATCTTGCGCATTAGCCCCTGCGCCAACTTCGGTCTATTATACCTACTGTTATAGGCACGAGGAAATTTTGTATAAGAATAGAGGAGTTTGTTAAAGTTTGTTTCTTGAACAATATTCACAATGGTCGTGGATATTTAATAGAGTTACTAATTTTCTTTGCATGGATTGAGAAAATGCACTGAAATGGGATTTCGATTTGGAATACCGTGCAAGAAAGGAATCGTAGACGTAAATGAGTTACGTATTTTCACAAAAGGAGACTGAGGAGTCATGTTCCTAGTTTTGATCACAGCGTATGTGACAATGTTTAATTGCATTTGAGGCAAGTTCTGTACAGGGTGTTTAAGAAATAATGTGATTGTTGTATAATTTTGGAACGGAAGTGTGGAATGAAGGTCAAATGCCATGCACTTTGAATATTCACGTTTATCAAAGAAAATGTAAGCCGAGCAAAGAATTTCAGGAATTTTTCGAGATTTAATAATCAAATGGGAGAAAACAAAGATAGAGCAGTGCTGAACTTAAATGTTTGTCACCTATGTTCTCTTGATTCAGACTAGTATTTATACTTTCAACCGATAGAGTTACGGTGTTTGTTCAGGAAGTTTGAGTTGTAAAGACTCATGTATATGAAAGGAAATTAAATCACTTCAACGCAGTTAAGGGAATATTTGTGCGAATCACAAATCATTGTACATATGGATATATATTTAATACTGAGTAAATCTTGATGTGGAACTACGATTCAAATATGAAACGCAATGTATAATATAGGGTAATGTTTGAAATCATAATTTCTCATATTTCAGTGGAGGTTCTGAGTAACTCCACTCGAGTTTATCGTTTGTAACAAATTTTGTGTTCAATTTTGTAATGGCAAAGGAATGCTATATTCTCCGATGAGAGAAGAAGGAATCAGTGGAGTACCGAATTGTCCATCCTTTATTTTCAGGACATTATGTATAAGTGCCACGTGTTTAGTTTATCTTGAGTTTTCATTTCTTGCAGTGTCAAGTAGACACTAATCATCGACATGCATCCAGGACATGTGTGTATTTCCTTAGCACAATAAACGGCTGGCGCTTTTTAGCGAATTAGCCAATTTTTATCTTAGCTGACATCGTTTTCATTTTGTCAACTCCGAAAATAGTACTGCTAGGTAGGATACAGGCGCTCACTATAGACAGACCTTATATCACCCCTCGAGATTGGAGTTTCTTGATTTGCTTAAATGTAAATGCTAGTAGAAATTTGTACCTAGGCTGGTAGTACTATTTTTATATAAATCTACCCAATTTTTACTTAGCAGACAATGGTAAGTTTGTGAGCTGGGTAGCTACGTGTCTGCAATCCTCTACAGTGCAGCGGATATAGGTACTGATTGGTGAATTCGGGCGCAGTACGATAGTCTTGTACATACTGGGCAATATGTAATTTATTCCTGCCAAATGTACCAAACAATTGTTTTCATCTTGCTGAAGACTTCTGTCAAGTCTTTGTAAATGTGCAGGATCAGCTTTAGTTTAGTTAACGGTAGGCTACTTAAGTAGTTTGATATGCGGTAGGGCCTATCCATGTCCATAATGTTCCTATCTATGCTAATACTTGCATGCATGCATGCAGCTGTCTCAATCAAATACTACAGGTACAGTATTAAAGATACAAAGTGACTTGTGATCGAAGCACCCAGGTTTGGACCCTGGTCCTATTTTGACATACACTCTGCATGGCTGTGACTTCTGGTGTCCTATGCGCCAGGGAATAAGGCAAGGATATGTTGAGCGAAAAAGTCGAAATGAAGTCGACAAAGAATGTTTGTTGGCTCTAGAAATATATGTTAATATTGTTTGTGTACTTGCTAAAAGATATATATTGTGTTAAAATTTTGATTCTATCTGATGACGGGTTTGTGAGATAATAATTCTTAAATGTGACGCTTGGTTGAAACCCGCTTAAAAACGTGCACTGTTTGTGTTCCAACTGCGATTACAATATAAATTAAAATTAAAAATTCCAAACCTACATGAACTAGCGTAGAACAGAACGACGAAATTGATGATGTTATTGGATTTTATGTAGGTCTATTGGTTACTTCACAAACAACCTTCAAACTAGAGTGCACATAATATTTTGGTCGACAGTAGTCTGCAAGTCGCCTCCATGATGCCCTATTAGTAGTTAGCTCTGCTTCTACACCTCTCACTTTGAAATCCGTCAACACCAAATCTCACGATCACCTCTGCTCTTCTTACCTTCTACAGCCGAACTCGTTACATCCTCCCTCATTCTCTTCAAATGATCCTTCCATGTGAGTCGGTTCATACGAACAGCCTCATCTAACACCATCGCACTTATACAGAGGCATCATATTTTCATGATGATAACTGCTTTAAGGGGCCTAAGGAATCCTTTTGCACTAATTACTCCCCGCGACTGCAAGATGTAACCATTTTCGTAATTCTGCACCAGAATCCTGGTATGGGCGGCGTGCTGCAGCCCGCATTGCCAGCCAACAACCTATCAAAACATTCTTACAGTTACACTACAACGGACATGAATGGTTCTAAGGCCTTAAAAAGTGGTTTTCAAGTTCCTCTTGCCTGTTATTCTAAGTTTAGGTGACGGGGAGGGTTCTCCAAAATATTGTTACGGCTGTGAGTTTGTTTCGTCGCCTCGCCGCATGAGTCACAGCTGCCCCCGGGCTGCGCTCTGCCTCAGTGTATTACGGGCGCCTTATGCAACAGGGCTACTAGGACAAAGGGGATGGTCCAGAATATTCGTGACCCAGCCAGTGATGGAAATCTCGAGAAGCCGTGAATCCTGGACGGGTCTAGAAGCATTTATTGAGTCACCAGCCTGCTATATAAGAGCGACCTGGCAAGCGGGGTGGACAGTGTTTTTCGAGCTAGTGCGAGCTTTTACCTTGAGCGACAGTTGTGGGTGAAGGACTGTGAAGCCTACGGAGAAACTGTGTCTTGAGCGAGTGTGTTTTCCAGTGCAGCAGAGGTTAGTGTGGTGAATTGCGAAAACACCGGGGGCTGTTTCCCTAGCCAGCGGACAGCGAAGCAGAGTGTAGTGGTGAGTGACCGGCTATCGTAAATAACGGTAGCTTGCGTATTCAAGGAAGTGTTGCAGGTATTTCTATCGAGGCCACCGGTCTCATTAGGAGGGATTAACTTCTGTGGCTTCTTGACAAGTGAAAGGCAAGTGTTCCCTACGAGAGGAAACTAGAGTGAGATACTAATTGTTTGTATTTGCTATTTGTGTGGTGTATCTTTCTGGCCCGCAATAAAGCTAATACGTTTCTTTAAAGGAATAATTTGTGTTGTGATTTCTACCCACCGTAATCCAGTTAACGGAAGTGCCACTAGGGGGTGGCACATAACAATATGAAGTGGACTGTTACCAGCAGGGTTTCAAAGGGTAAGCAGGCCTGTGTAGAATTCGGTGAAATTAGGTGAAACGGTGCAGATGTTTTATAAAGAGTCTAAATGCAGGCAATAGAGTGGTCTGCCTGAAATTTCATGTCGGGTTCCAAAGGTAAGTATGCAGAATTTGGTTCAGATCGCTGAAACAGACAGACAGACAGACAGACAGCCAATCTTTGAGCTTTATATATATATATATATATATATATATATATATATATATATATATATATATAGAGAGAGAGAGAGAGAGAGAGAGAGAGAGATAGATAGCCACTCTGTAGATGGACATACCCCACTCTTGCACTAAAATATAGTGTTGGACATATCCCACTCTTGCACTAAAACATGGAGTTGGACATAGCCCACTCTTGCACTAAAAATAGGGCTGGACATAGCCCACTCTTGCACTCCAACTCCGTATTTTAGTGCAAGAGTGGGCTATGTCCTACTCTATATTTTAGTGCAAGAGTGGACTATGTCCAACTCTATATTTTAGTGCGAGAGTGGGCTATGTCCAACTCTATATTTTAGTGCGAGAGTGGGCTATGTCCAACTCCATATTTTAATGCAAGAGTGGGCTATGTCCAACTCCATATTTTAATGCAAGAGTGGGCTATGTCAAAATATATATTTTAGTGCAAAAGTGGGTTATGTGCAACTCTGTATTTTAGTGCAAGGGTGGGCTATATCCAACTCTATATTTTAGTGCAAGAGTGAACTATGTCCAACTCTATATTTTAGTGCAAGAGTGGACTATGCCCAACTCTATATTTTAGTGCGAGAGTGGACTATGCCCAACTCTATATTTTAGTGCGAGAGTGGGCTATGTCCAATTATATATTTTAGTGCAAAAGTGGGTTATGTGCAACCCTGTATTTTAGTGCAAGAGTGGGTTATGTCCCACTCTATATTTTAGTGCAAGAGTGGACTATGTCCAACTCTATATTTTAGTGCAAGAGTGGGCTAAGTCCAACTCTATATTTTAGTGCAAGAGTGGGCTATGTCCAACTCCATATTTTAATGCAAGAGTGGCCTATGTCCAAATATATATTTTAGTGCAATAGTGGGTTATGTGCAACTCTGTATTTTAGTGCAAGAGTGGCTTATGTCCAACTCTATATTTTAATGCAAGAGTAGGCTATGTCCATATATATGTTTAATGCAAAAGTGGGTTAAGTGCAACTCTGTATTTTAGCGCAAGAGTGGGTTATGTGCAACACTATATTTTAGAGCGAGAGTGGGCTATGTCCAACTTCATATTTTAATGCAAGAGTGGGCTATGTCAAAATATATATTTTAGTGCAAAAGTGGGTTATGTGCAACTCTGTATTTTAGTGCAAGGGTGGGCTATATCCAACTCTATATTTTAGTGCAAGAGTGGACTATGCCCAACTCTATATTTTAGTGCAAGAGTGGACTATGCCCAACTCTATATTTAAGTGCGAGAGTGGACTATGTCCAACTCTATATTTAAGTGCGAGAGTGGACTATGTCCAACTCCATATATTAATGCAAGAGTGGGCTATGTCAAAATATATATTTTAGTGCAAAAGTGGGTTATGTGCAACTCTGTATTTTAGTGCAAGGGTGGGCTATATCCAACTCTATATTTTAGTGCAAGAGTGGACTATGCCCAACTCTATATTTTAGTGCGAGAGTGGACTATGTCCAACTCTATATTTTAGTGCGAGAGTGGGCTATGTCCAACTCCATATATTAATGCAAGAGTGGGCTATGTCAAATTATATATTTTAGTGCAAAAGTGGGTTATGTGCAACCCTGTATTTTAGTGCAAGAGTGGGTTATGTCCCACTCTATATTTTAGTGCAAAAGTGGGTTATGTGCAACCCTGTATTTTAGTGCAAGAGTGGGTTATGTCCAACTCTATATTTTAGTGCAAGAGTGGGTAAGTCCAACTCTATATTTTAGTGCAAGAGTGGGCTAAGTCCAACTCTATATTTTAGTGCAAGAGTGGTCTATGTCCAACTCTATATTTTAGTGCAAGAGTGGGCTATGTCCAACTCTATATTTTAGTGCAAGAGTGGGCTAAGTCCAACTCTATATTTTAGTGCAAGAGTGGCCTATGTCCAACTCCATATTTTAATGCAAGAGTGGCCTATGTCCAAATATATATTTTAGTGCAATAGTGGGTTATGTGCAACTCTGTATTTTAGTGCAAGAGTGGGTTATGTCCAACTCTATATTTTAATGCAAGAGTAGGCTATGTCCATATATATGTTTTAGTGCAAAAGTGGGTTATGTGCAACTCTGTATTTTAGCGCAAGAGTGGGTTATGTGCAACTCTATATTTTAGAGCGAGAGTGGGCTATGTCCAACTCTTTATTTTAGAGCGAGAGTGGGCTATGTCCAACTCTTTATTTTAGCGCAAGAGTGGGCTAAGTCCAAATATATATTTTAGTGCAAGAGTGGGCTATGTCCAAATATATATTTTAGTGCAAAAGTGGGTTATGTGCAACTCTATATTTTAGAGCGAGAGTGGGCTATATCCAACTCTTTATTTTAGCGCAAGAGTGGGCTATGTCCAACTCTATATTTTAGTGCAAGAGTGGGTTATGTGCAACTCTGTATTTTAGTGCAAGAGTGGACTATGTCCAACTCCATATTTTAATGCGAGAGTGGCCTATGTCCAAATATATATTTTAGTGCAATAGTGGGTTATGTGCAACTCTGTATTTTAGTGCAAGAGAGGGTTATGTCCAACTCTATATTTTAATGCAAGAGTTGGCTATGTCCATATATATGTTTTAGTGCAAAAGTGGGTTATGTGCAACTCTGTATTTTAGCGCAAGAGTGGGCTATGTCCAACTCTATATTTTAATGCAAGAGTGGGCTATGTCCAACTCTATATTTTAGTGCAAGAGTGGACTATGTCCAACTCTATATTTCAGTGCGAGAGTGGGCTATGTCCAACTCTATATTTCAGTGCGAGAGTGGGCTATGTCCAACTCCATATTTTAATGCAAGAGTGGGCTATGTCCAAATATATATTTTAGTGCAAAAGTGGGTTATGTGCAACTCTGTATTTTAGAGCGAGAGTGGGCTATGTCCAACTCTATAATTTAGTGCAAGAGTGGGCTATGTCCAAGTCCATATTTTAGTGCAAGAGTGGGCTATGCCCAACTCCATATTTTAGTGCAAGAGTTATGCCGGAACATTTAGCACAATTTGTGTTTAAATATATAATGGCTCAACGGACAATACATATTTTTCTTTTGAAAATTATATATTCAATGCCAAGGTAAGGTTATAATTGCTTTGGAATGGAGTTTCGACTCCCATAGTGCACTGGCTTTGCTCGTGACTTGGATACACATGTATCAAATACGTCTTGCAATGGCCTTCCCATTGTGTACTAGACAGTTTCTTGGTGAGGTATGCTTTAACCAACTGAAGAGCCCAATTGCACACCGGGGCGAAACACTGTCATTTTGTTGAGTTATGCCGGAACATTTAGCACAATTTGTGTTTAAATATATAATGGCTCAACGGACAATACATATTTTTCTTTTGAAAATTATAAATCATGTATGGATACATGCGACATTAGTGCCCGAGTGGAGCAGGTTGAAGTTAACGATATCATGACGTTATTAGGGAACTCTGTTAATATCAAGTTAGATTTATTATTGTGGCGGCGTTGAATATCATATTACAGTGTTAGTCGTTGTCGCCTAGCGACAATATGTCCGTCAAGTCATTCGATTCTATTTTCGTGAGACCTTGAAGGATGTGAAAAAATGAAAATCCACAGCCTGCTTCCAGTCTCCGACCGGGTCAGGAATGGAATGAATGAAGCCCCCATCTAGCGGCGAGGATAGGAACTGTGCCGGCTGCCGAGGCCTGACGCACTCCTCTGGGGCAATGACTAAATGAATGACAGATGAAATGAAATGATAGTGGAGAGTGTTGCTGGAATGAAATTTTGACAGGGAAAACCGGAGTACCCGGAGAAAAACCTGTCTGCCTCCGTTTTGTCCAGCACAGATCTCACATGGAGTGACCGGGATTTGAACCACGGACCCAGTGGTGAGAGGCCAGCGTGCTGCCGCCTAAGCCACGGAGGCTTCCCACCTTGAAGGATGTAATATTCACAATTATTTTAATACTCGAATGATATAATCAAGTAAGGTCAATCGACGGTGCTTGACGGGCATTACATTTTATGACAACAAACGTCGTCGTAGCGCAAATACTGCCCAAGATATTTCAGTTTTAGTAAAGAGTGAATTTTTTTGAAAACTATTTTAATATATAAGATTTGTCAATACGGAATATAAAATAAATGGCAATTCCAACATCAGTGGGGTCCATTTAATATATCCCTCCCTATATTATTCTGCTAAGGTCGCATTCCAGTTTTGTACCAAAAATAAGGTCCCATTACTACCAACCTACACATATGGGGTACCTGCAGGTTCAGCATAACCCAATGCTCACTTACTCTTTAAATGCCTCACAATTAAATACCTTAAAACATGTATATTTACAATGAAACACGGTAACCATGGTAACAGAATCTATTTCTGTAAGACGCAATGCAATTCCAATTATTACTTTACTGTGAAAATTTCTAGACGGTTATAAGGTTATCATCATCATCATCATCATCATCATCTTGCACAGTTTCCAGCCACTGGCAGGGTCTGTTTGAAACACAAGCCTCTCCAACGTCTTCTGTCTTCCCACCATCTCTCAGCCTCCACCCTTGTCCAGTCTTCTCCTCTCTTCTTCACGCTTTCTTCCATCCCTTTCAGCCACCTGTCTCTCGGTCTTCCTCTCGGTCTCTTTCCTTCCCACTTAGTCTCGTGTACTCTCCTGGGTATCCTCTTCTCCTCCATTCGTTTTACATGTCCATACCATCTAAGTCTAGATTTCTCTATACCATCCTGTAATGGTTCCTCCTTCATTAATTCTCTGGTCCTCTCATTTCTTATTCTGTCCATCTTTGTAGCTCCAATACTGCTTCTCAAGAACCTCATCTCACTGGCCTGTATTTTGCTCTTCTCCCTTCCTTTCATAACCCAGGTCTCCGAGGCATACGTCAGGATAGGGACATAGTACGTCCGATATATGATCTTTTTGCTGTGCTGAGGGACATCCTTGCTCCATAACATGCTTCTCACACTCCTCCGAAATGCTTCTGCCTGCCTTCCCCGCTCATTTATTTCTCTATCGTTTCTTCCATTATCTTGTATCAGGCTTCCCAGATACTTGAAATCTCCACTTTCGTCAGCTGTTCCCCACCAATTGTTATTCCCGTTGTGGTTCTTTCCTTCTTCCTTGTTGTGATCACCATCTCACTCTTATTTATGCTAAATTTCATCCCATATCCTTGTATTATTCCTTCCCACACGTCCAACTGTTCCTGTACCTCCTCCTTGTTTCCCCAAATCATCAAATCATCTGCAAACACCTTTAATCTTTCCTCCCCCAATTACTTGTGCCACTCGGGTCATTATGTCATCCATCACCACAATGAAAAGTAACGGTGCCAGTGCACTTCCTTGTTTCAGGCCGTTTCTCTGTTCCAACCAGTCTGATCTCTCTCCTCCCACTTTCACACAGCTCATGCTTCCCTTGTACATCTCCTTTATCCTCCTTATAGTCCATTTCTCTATTCTCCAGGGACTTCCATACTTTGTTTCTGCATACAACGTCATATGTTTTCTCAATGTCCAGGAAGGCCAACAGTAGATCTGTTCCATACTCATAGTGCTGTTCTTGTAACTGCCTTACAGCAAAAATCAAATCCACTGTGGACCTTCCTGCTCTGAAGCCATGTTGTTCTCCCCTCATCCCTCCTTCTATCCTTGGCCTAATTCTCTTTTCCAAAACTTTCTCAAAGAACTTTGCACAATGACTCATCAGTGTTATTCCCCGCTAGTTTCTGCAATCTGATCTACTACCTTTCTTGAAGATCGGGACAATTATTCCTTTTTTTCCAATCCTCTGGGGTCTTCCATTCCTTCCATGCTGTCCTCATCACTCGGTACAACCACTGTATCCCCACCTCTCCTGCTGCTTTCACCATCTCCACACTCAACTCATCCACACCCGGTGCCTTCCCTCCTTTCATCTTGTTCACTGCATCTTCCACTTCTTTCCATGTTAAGTCCCTTTCTGTTTGCAGAACCTTTATTTAACCAAATTATTTATAAGGATAGGCTATCCATTTTATTTCAAATTGATTCTATTATTTTACATTTTAGATTTTAAATATTTATTGTTTAGTTTATATTTTCATTGAGTAACTGTTCTTATCGGGGCCGTGGTTGTTATTGCACAAGAGGGATATGAATCATTTCAATTTCCACTCCTCTACTTACAGCAGTAATCCATCTTAATCGCTCTTCAAATACACTTTTGCTTTTCATATTTTTTTTTATTACAACTAGGCTATCTTTCCTTCCACACAGCAATACTACTTCTTTCTTCATTTACAAAACCCCTTCCATTCTTCTCTTATGTAAAACATCTCATCCTTTTCATATTTCTTTCAACTAGCAGAACAAACCAATAATCTTAGAATAATCTATAAAAACAATATAACATCAAAAAAAGAATACAGTATAAAAGAAGCTTCACTCCCAGCAAGCGCCATCACAATTAACAACGGTTATCAGACAGATTCTACACACACCCAAAGTACCCAGTGGTACATGACCGCGTTGTTGAGCTTAGCTATGTAACCGCATGTTTTTCCAGTTTCTTCATTTTATCCTGTACATATTTCAGTTAATTTCATTTGTCAACAGTTTTATTAGAATAGTTTCTTAAGGTTTGATTCTAATCTGCTGAAAAGGTGCCACATTGTTGGACCGAAACATGTACTCATTTGTGTTGATTGGCATAGCATCAATATGGCAATTCTCTCACATTTTCCTCAAATGGTAAATAATTCTGCTTTTAACCATTTAATATCCCAAATTAAAATACTATTCTTAAGAGGAAACATTTGATGTAATTCATAGCAATGGCCCATTCAGACACCCTCGTTTCCATGGTAACCATAGATCACTTGCGCACTTAGAATAACACCAAGAAATTTGAATCTGGTAACAATTTAGGGATTTTTTGTTGGTACTAAAACTTTTATGTTGGTACCACTGATTTTTTAAATTTTAAATGACACTCCGTGACGCTAGAAAAAAAAATCGAAAGTTTGAACCACTTATAGTAATTTTGGGGACTTTAAAAATCCAACATTTGAGTTTGGTGTAACAGATAGGAGTGAGCAAGATGTTCTGTTGTCCAGAACAGGCGTCTGAGTGCCATCTTTAATTTTTTTTAAATTGGTGCTAGCAACAAAATTTAGTGTCAACAAAACATCTCTAAGAAGTTAGTAAATTTGTTCGGAAGTGTTATTTTAAGTGCACCCATACGGTTACCATGGCAACAAGGATTTCAAAACCGTGAATAATCAAATCAAATGCTTCCACGGATTATTTTATTATTAATGGCCAATTACTTTTCTTTTCAGGTCGGGTCATGGAAAGGATTTTGGGAAGGAAATCGGCTGTGGACTTGTTGAAAGAACCGTCCCGGCATTTGCCTGGAGGCGAAAATGGGAAACCAAGAAAACCCTTTTCAAGACGGCCGAGGTGGGATTCGAACCCACGCTCTCCTGATGCCAGCGAGTTCACTTCTCGATCTCGACATCTGAGAAGTTGAAGAAATATTGGAAGCATAAAACAGAAAAATTGTCTTTGTATAATTGATTTTAGTGATCCTATGTTGGCCATAAAATATGAAATAAATTATCAGTATTATTAGTAATGGTAATGGAGCCTCCGTAGCTTAGGCGGCAGCACACCGACCTCTCACCACTGGGTCCGTGGTTCAAATCCCGGTCACTCCTTGTGAGATTTGTGCTGGACAAAACGGAGGCAGACAGGTTTTTCTCCGGGTACTCCGGTTTTCCCTGTCAACAATTTCATTCCAGCAACACTCTCCACTATCACTTCATTTCATCTGTCATTCATTTAATCATTGCCTCAGGGGAGTGCGACAGGCTTCGGCAGCCGGCACAGTTCATATCTTCGCCGCTAGATGGGGGCTTCATTCATTCCATTCCCTGACCCAGTCGGTAGACTGGAAGCAGGCTGTGGATTTTCATTTCATTAGTAATGGTAATGACAGTAAGGAATGCTGTCTTGTACGCTGCAGAGATTATGGAGCCGAACCACTGGAGAAGGAAGAGAGGAAAATACTGGGACCGAAAAGGCGAGGAGAAAGATGGGTACGAAGATCGAGAAATGAACTATACAAAAATATGAGGACTATCTCAGAAGAAAAAAGTCCTCTCGGCACGCCAGAAGGCGGAGGTAGATTTCACCGGACAAACTTGGGGATAGGCGAAAATAGGCAGAATATGCAGGATTTCGTAGAAGGATCCGACCTCATTTATTGCGAGAAAGTATTTTATAATTTGAGATTAATTAACTTTGTTTTTCGTCATTTTATGCATATTTTAAACATTTTATTGTCTTACGGGGACGGTAACCTTCTTGTCATTTGGGGTCCATTTTTATACTTGTGGTCACACTGCCCTTATGCAAGGTTTGGACACTGATGTGTAACTATGTAACGGTCTGTTACTTCTTCACGCAAAATTATATCTCCCGCAGAGATTTTGGTTGGTTCCTCAGTTTAGGGGCTGCGACAACGCGGTCATTTAACCCCGTGTACTTTGGGTGAGTGTAGAATCTGTCTGATAAACGGTGTGAATTGTGATGGCTGTATTAGTCTGTAATTCAGGTAAGGACTGCAGACGGTCAATTTCAAGCAGTAGTTCCTAATGTTGCCACCAGATACTACCATCAGCGACACCTAGCTGTGAACTTTGCTACTAGATGCCACCGCAACCAGCAACGAACGTTGGAATTTCCCCTCCAAAGGAAAGCATACTGAGGGATTTTTAGCGCCCTTAGAAAATCCGACGACTTCGGCCGGCTTTGAACCCGCGACCTTGGGCATAGAAGTTCAGCATGCTAACAGTTACGTCACCGAAGCCGCTTCACACTTAAGCCTGTATTGCTTTTCTCGTTCTAGTAGAGATCTTAGCGACAACATAAACAAATGTATTTGTTATGTAGGTAGGCCCTCGAATAAATATATGTGACGAAACTATATTTTCTCTAAACAGCGTCTGTGTGAAAAGCGCTTGCTATATCCAGTGAATACAGAATGTGTCATAATATTAAACTGGGATAAATTTTGAACTATTTAAATAGTATCCGTCCATGGTTTTAAACAGTATTTGTTGAGGTTAGCTAAAAAAAAGTAATTTTGTTATCTATGGAAGTTGGCTCTTTGGTTTTTAAAAATAAAATCTACTTGGCGGCGATCGCGTTACGTAAAAATAAGTGTACGTTGTGTCTGTTTTATTTATTCAATCGAACAATATAATAGAATCTAATAGATGTTATCTAAAAATATAAAAGAATAAGATTACTTCAACAGTATTTAGGTAAAATAGAATTTTAATTGAGAGAAAACATGTTTCCTATCATCCTCGTAGATCATGTAGACAAAACTAAGTTGCAATATTGTTGTACGACGTGAGGAGGATATTATTATTATTATTATTATTATTATTATTATTATTATTATTATTAAGAATAATCAATATTACATCCAGCAATACAAGAAAATATATACACACATAGCTTTTTAAGTATTAGGACATACGTCTGTACATTGTTCAAGAAATCGCGTGTCCTTTGCACTACAACATTGTATAAGTCACTTGTTCTCTTGATCACTGGAGTCCCGTTATATTAAATATGTACAATCTTCATCATATCGTAACTTTAGTCTATTTCTGATTATTATCTAAGTAAACGTATTGGTCTAAAAATGTACATTCTGAAATCTATGTGATGAATATCAAATTCAGCCGAGTTAGGGAAGAATACATGTAAGCTATACCAGGTAAGGCAAGGCCTTGTGGGTGGCATATTAGGTCTACTTACCTAATTATAACGTTAAGTGTTCATGTTAAAAAATATATTACATATACTGTATATATTAAAATAAGCGTTGTGAAACAGCTAGGTAGCAATGGTAATGCTATTTTATAGATTAAGCTACTTTAATATATCTTTAATGACATTTTTATTTTCTCGAACAAATATCTTTGCGTTACGTATAAACTTTGTAGATTTATGGGATTAGGCAGGATATTGTAAAATTTAGGAATAAAGTATTGAAAATTACGCTTTGCAATAGATAGATTTGGTTTGAAGAAGACAGACATATTTCCTGTTCTACCTCTTGTTTGGTAGGTGTGGCTCATGTTTATGACTGAAATTTTATTTTTATAGATATACTAGCTGAAGTACCCGTGCTTCGCTACGGGTCGTAAATAAATTAAAATGTGAAGGTGACAGTTAAAACAGGGGATAGGCGAGGTGCTGCGCAGAGGGAGATTAAGGATGGAACATTTTGTCCAACTACACCGCTCTGCCTTGACCGTGTATTATAGCACACATTTAGGTTTTACTCGCTAACGGTTGGAGATACATTTCGGATAGAAAATGCAATTTTTAACCTCGTACATGCCATCAAAAGTTTGCTATTTCTTAGCGTTCTCTTTTTATTTGAAATGGAAATATGAAAGTTTAAAACCAAAGGGTAGAATGACGTCACTAAAATGGTCGCCATCTTTAATTAGTGCGAAGTATTGAAATCAAAAGTAACCTGTATGTTAACCAGGTAAATCTGCTACTTCCATGTAAAATTCGTGTAAATCGGACCAGTGGTACTTGCGTGATTGAGTAATACACAGACACACACCATCTCATTTTTAGTCTCGCTTCGCTCGCGTCATAGTTGTGTCATATTGTTATTCAATGAAATGCAGGTTCAACCCGTTAACACCCCTTTAGAACCTGAATATCCAAAAATCCCTCCTTAGTAGATGTTTTCGACACACAACAAACATATCCTCAAAATATCATTCTTCTAACATTAATAGTTTTGGTTGGTCGATGAGAGTGAACATCCAAAAATCCTTCCTTAGTGGACGTTTTTCTTCCAGAATTTCACCCCTCCCCATAGGCCCCTTAAATTCGATTTATGAAAAAACGGTCGAACACCTATTTATTTTATTTTATTTTATTTATTTATTTATTTATTTATTTATTTATTTATTTATTTATTTTAAGCTGATTGATTTCCTCCGAATTTCAAACTCCTCGCCTATGTCGTTTAAGAGATACACGCTCCGTTAAGAATCTTTCAACCCCCACTTTTCATCCCTTTCACCTCATAATATACACTATATCGAAAAACCATTATACATGTGTCAGCTTATTTTTAATGATTAGTATATATGCCAAGTATCAATCCCCAAGTGAAACCACTCGTGAGATATTGTTATGAAATGAAATGCACGTTTACCCCCTTAACACCTATTTAGAACCTGAATATCCAAAAATCCCTCCTTAGTGGACGTTTTCGACATAAAACGAACATATCCCCAAAATTTCATGTTTCCAACTTCAATAATTTTGGCTGGGCGATGATGAGTGAGTGAGTCAGTCAGGACATTTTCTTTCATTTATATTTGATAATTTCACCCCTCCCTATGAACCCCTTAAATTGGATTTATGAAACAAACGGTCGAACACCTATTTACTTATTTAAAGCTGATTTCCCCCTGAGTTTGATGAGTGAGTAAGTGAGTCAATCAGTTAGGACACTTTCTTTCCTGTTTTATCCCCCCAGAATTTCACCCCTCTCCAAGGGCCCCTTAAATTGGATTTATGAAAAAAAAACCGGTCGAACACATATTTACTTGTATTTTAAGCTGTTTTATCCCGCCGAATTTCAAACTTCTCGCCTATGTCGTTTAAGAGATACACGTTCCGTTAAGAATCCCTCAATCCCCAATTTTCACCCTTTTCACCTCATAATATACACGACATCGATAAATCTTTAGATATATGTCTGATTATTTTTAATGATTAGTTTATATACCGAATATCACATCCCCAAAGAAACAACTCATGAGATATCGTTATTCAATGAAATACACGTTTACCCCCTTAACATCTCTTTAAAACCCGAATAAAGAAAAATCATTCCTTAGTTGACGTTTTGACATACAGCGAACATATTCCCAAAATTTCATTTTTCCAACATGAATAGTTTTCGCTGGGCGTGATGAGTGAGTGTGTCAGACAGGACATTTTCTTTCAATTATTTTTACCAGAATTTCACCCCTCCCCATGGGCCCCTTAAATTGGATTGATGAAAAAACCCTTGAACACCTATTAACTTATTTTTGAGCTGTCTTTTTCCCCTGAGTTTGATGAGTGAGTGAGTTAGTCAGTGAGTTAGGACACTACTCTCCTTTTCCCCCCCAGAATTTCACCCCACCCCATTGGCCCCTTAAATTAATTTATGAAAAAACGGTCGAACACCGATTTACTTAATTTTTTAGCTGATTTTTTTTCGCTAGTTTCAAATTTCTCGCCTATGTCGTTTAGGAGATAGGCCTACACGCTCCGTTAGGAATCCTTCAACCCCCAATTTTCACCCCTTTCACCTCATAATAATACACCACATCGAAAATCCCTTAGACACATGTCTGCTTATTTTTAATGATTAGTTTATATGCCGAGTATCACATCCACAAATGAAACCACTCGTGAGCTATTGTTATTCAATGAAATGCAGGTTTAAACCCCTTAAGACCCCTTTAGAGCCTGAATATCAAAAAATCCTCCCTTAGTGTACGGTTTTGAGATACAACGAACATATCCCCAGAATGCCATGGTTCCAACTTCAATATTTTTGACTGGGCGATCATGAGTGAATGAGTCAGGACATTTTCTTTCATTTTTTTCCTTCAGAATTTCATCCCTCCCGATGAACCCCTTCAATATGATTGATCAAAAAGACTGTCGAACAGCTATTAACTTACTTTAAAGCAGTCCCCCCCCTGAGTTTGAGGAGTGAGTCAGTCAGTCAATCAGTTAGGACACTTTATTTCCTGTTTCCCCCCCACCCCCCCCAGAATTCCCCCCCCCCCCCATGGGCCGCTTAAATTTGATTTATGAAAAAACGGTCAAACACATATTTACTTATTTTTTATGCTGATTTTTTCCGCTGAGTTTCAAACTCCTCGCCTATGTCGTTTAAGAGATACATGCTCCGTTAGGAATCTTTCAATTCTTACTTTTCACCCCTTTCACCTCATAATATACACCACATCGAAAACCCCTCAGAGACGTGTCTTCTTCCTTTTTAAAGATGAGTTTATATGTCATGTATCATATCCCCCAATGAAACCAATCGGAAGATATTGTTATTCAATGGAATGCAGGTTTAACCCCCTTAAGACCCCTCCAAAACCTGAATATCCGGAAATCCTCCCTTAGTAGACGGTTTTGACATACAATGAACATATCCCCAAACTGTCATGTTTCTAACTTCAATAATTTTGGCTGGGCGATGATGAGTGTGTGAGTGAGTGAGTCAGGACATTATCTTTCAATTTTCTTTTTTCAGAATTTCACCCCTCCCCATGAACCCCTTAAATTTGATTTAATAAAAAAACTGTCGAACAGCTATTTACTTACTTTAAAGCAGTTTTCCCCCCTGAGTTTGATGAGTGAGTGAGTCAGTCAATCAGTTAGGACACTTTCTTCCTGTCCCCCCCCCCCCCCCAGAATTTCACCTCTCTCCAAGGGCCCCTTAAATTGGATTTATGAATAAACGGTCAAACACATATTTACGTATTTTGTATGCTGATTGTTTTCCGCTGAGTTTCAAACTCCTCACCTATGTCGTTTATGAGATACACGCTCCGTTAGGAAACTTTCAATCCCCACTTTTCACCCCTTTCACGTCATGATATCCACCACATCCAAAAACCCTCAGACTCGTGTCTTCTTATTTTTAAGGATGAGTTTACGTGCCGAGTATCACATCCCCCAATGAAACCAATCGGGAGATATTGAAATTCAATGAAATGCAGGTCAACCCCCTTAACACCCCTTTAGAACCTGAATATGCAAAAATCCTATCTTAGGGGGCATTTGCGGCCCTTTGGGAAGCTGCATACCAAATTTCATTCCAATCCGTCGCTGGTTTCTGAGATTTCGTGATGGATGAATGAATGAGTGAGTGGTATTTCACAAATATATATAGTAGATGATAGTGTCAAGTCTTTGTTATGCTAAACTCGGTTGACAGTGCTGTGTGAGTAGTTGAGTAACTAACGGGATTTCAAGTAAAGATCCTCTTTTTCTATACCGGTAGTGCAGAGCAGAACTGGCATCCAGTCGGCCGTGTCTCGACTTTAGCTATGTTGCCATGGAAACTATCTGCCTTGCCATTCCTTCATGAGTATATTTTATGATTTGATTAGCCTGTGCTTGAGTGCAAAAGGGCCGAAATCAGAAGAATGAGAAAGACTATCGAAAATTCATGTAGCCAGCGGTTCCTTCTGGATCCTAAACTATATGTATGCAAAATTTGGTTGAGATTGGCGGAACGGTGTAGATTTGTATACGGAACAGACCCACATACATACATACATACCCACATACAGACTTTCACTTTTATATATAAGATTTATAGACTTCCGTCACGTAAAGTTGACGTTTGCTTCCGCATACAATTCATTCGTAGGATATAACCTTTCCTTTTTATACATGATACGCAACACCAAGTTTTGCATTACTTGAGCTTTTTTTACAATAGTTTGATAAGCTCCTCCCCATGCAATTATTCCATACGTGAGAGTAGACTGAATAAGTGCAAAGTAGATATCTCTCAGTAGTTAAATATTGAAAATGTGTTTCAGACAATGAAATACATAAACTGTCCTCCTTATTTCCTTTGTGATGAAATTAATGTGCGATCTCCACTTATGTCTTCATCAAAATAAATTCCTAGGTATTTTATATTTTGTGTGCGGTTGATTTTTATGCAGTTGCAGCTTGTATTACAGTTTTCCCGATATACTGTAAGCTCATTGAAGCAATTTTGATTGCTTTTTAATGTGAAAATAATAAATTTTGATTTATTTACATTCAGAAACAATTCATTATTATCCAGCCATAATTTAATCCCTTTTAAAGCTTCGGTTGCTTCTTGCCTGACTATTTCCCATGTATTCCCTTCAACAAATATAGCGGTGTCATCTGCATAAGTGATGATTGAACTATTTTTTTGATTATTTATTGATTTTTCTATGTCATTAATGTATATAATAAAAAATAGTGTTCCTAAGACTGTTCCTTGTGGTATGCCCCTTTTTACTTGCATCGGTGCACTCAATGTGTCATTTATTTTTACATATTGGAATCTGTCAGTAAGGTAACTTCCAATGAGATTAAGAGCTGTGCCTCGAATACCATATTTTTCCATTTTTTTGGAGGAGAATATCATGTGGTGATACAGTGTCGAAAGCTTTAGTAAGATCTAAAAACATCCCTAGTGATGGTTTGGAACAATTTAATTTTTCTTGTATTTGTTTAGTTAGTGTTGCAATTGCATCCACAGTAATTCATATTGCCTTGCTGATAGAATGTCATGTTTCAGTAAAAACTGGAAAATATTGTTCTTGATACATTTTTCAAATATTTTTGCTATTATTGTAATCAGAGATATCGGTCTATTCTCCGTTGGATAGCCTTGAACCCGGGATCTTCAAAACACCAAGCGGGCGCGATACCACTTGTACACTTTTCCAACTGATTTTACCTAATTTTTGTTACGCTTCTTATTAGCGCGTAAGGTTAAATATCCAATTATTATAGTTAGATCTTAAATATTGATTGGAATGCATTCATTCAGTACCAGGCATGTTTTCAAATGTACTTAAAGCAAGTTTCATGTCCATTTTGCTTAATAATGCGAATCGACTGTAAATTTTACCCCCAAACGACAAACGTCCTCCATGTTTTATTTCTTACAACTTGGCGCACGAAATGCTAGCGTGTGATAGATACACTTCATCCATAAAAGCAGGTGTACGGGCGAAGATGAACAGAATCATACAGGATTTTATACCAGCGATCACAACAACTTCCATGCTAGCGAGTGCCGTGTAATACGGGCATTAGTCAGATGGAAATCTGAATCTGATCTCGTGCAAGTGCATTGTCATGGCAACCTCTGATAGCTCTTGGCATTTTCTTATAATTCCGAAATCATTTTTCTCATCCCTTGGCGTAATGGTGGGTCATATCAAAAATTCTTTCAGACAAAAGTTTTAGGTAATTATTAGGGGATTATTGTCCATTTTGTACGGTTTTGATATTGTGCCTATTAAGAGAGATATGATTAATGTTTCCAAAAAACCCACTTTTTCCCACCCCTTTGGTCAATGGTTGGTGCTATAAAAAAACTCTTCAAACATAAATTTTTGGGCTTTATCCGACACATAGTAAGAACTTTGAACGGATATTTCATATATTAAGAGAGTTATAGCAATATTTCACTTTTTCGAAAAAAGCCTCCCATTTTCACCCCCTTCGACCGATTTAGCCCAGTAACGAACTCGACCGAGATATTATAGGCATTCATATTCGGTAAAAAATTCAAAGTGATTGGTACAAAATTACGGCAGTTATCGTGTCCACAAGAAACTGATATACATACACACATCAAAAAAAGTTTTGCATCACCTCGGTTCCAAGAGTTCCGGAACCTTTAAATACAAAGGGAATAGAGATCAACACAAACAACATTTCAGCTCATTTTATTGCTCATGAGACCCACACATTGCATGTTGTACCATCATACAGCTAGACTTTCAGCATTTGTGGTCCAGATTGCAGTACACACCACTACCTCTAATACCCAGTAGCACGTCCTCTTGCATTGATGCATGCCTGTATTCGTCGTGGCATACTATCCACAAGTTCATCAAGACACTGTTGGTCCAAATTGTCCCACTCCTCAACGACAATTCGGCGTAAATCTCTCAGAGTGGTTGGTGGGTCAAGACGTCCATAAACAGCCCTTTTCAACATATCCCAGGCATGTTCGATAGGGTTCATGTCTGGCGAACATGCTGGCCACTGTAGTCGAGCGATGTCGTTATCTTGAAGGAACGCATTCACAAGATGTGCACGATGAGGTCGAGAATTGTCGTCCATGAAGACAAATGCCTCTCCAATATTCTGCCGATATGGTTGCACTATGGGTCGGAGGATGTCATTCAGGTATCGTAAAGCCGTTTCGGAGCCTTCCATGACCACCAGTGGCGTACGTCGGCCCCACATAATGCCACCCCAAAACATCAGGGAACCACCACCTTGCTGCACTCGCTGGACAGTGTGTCTAAGACGTTCAGCCTGACCAGGGTGCCTCCAAACACGTCTCCGACGATTGTCTGGTTGAAGGCATATGCGACACTCATCGGTGAAGAGAACGTGATGCCAATTCCGTGGGGTCCATTCAGCATGTTGTTGGGCCCATCTGTACCGCGCTGCATGGTGTCGGGGTTGCAAAGCTGGACCTCGCCATGGACGTCGGGAGTGAAGTTGCGCATCATGCAGCCTATTGCGCACAGTTTGAGTTGAAACACGACGTCCTGTGGCTGAACGAAACGCATTATTCAACATGGTGGCATTGCTGTCAGGGTTCCTCCGAGCGGCAATCCGTAAGTAGCGGTCATCCACTACAGTATGGGCGGCCTGAGCGAGGCCTGTCATCGACAGTTCCTGTATCTCTGTACCTCCTCCATGTCCGAACAACATCGCTTTGGTTCACTCTAAGACGCCTGGAAACTTCCCTTGTTGAGAGCCCTTCTTGACACAAAGTAACAATGCGGACGCGATCGAACTGCGGTATTGACCTTCTAGGCATGGTAGAACTACAGACAACATGAGCAGCGTACCTTCGTCCTGGTGGAATGACTGGAACTGATCGGCTGTCGTACCCCCTCCGTCTAATAGGCCCTGCTCATGCATGGTTGTTTACATCTTTGAGCAGTTTTAGTGACATCTATGAACAGTCAAAGGGACTGTATCTTGGATACAATATACACAGTCAACGTCTATATGCCGGAGATCTGGGAACCGAGGTGATGCAAAACTTTTTTTTGATGTGTGCATATACATATATATATATACATACAGACATACAGACTACCAACCTGGCCGTGGTAACTGATTACGACACCATGTCATACGATGTTGGCATGTCAAAGGAACATTACGTTTGTGGAATGACAAAAGGTATTTGGTATTGACCGTACAGAGTCGTGATACAGTGAGTGAGTGAGTGAGTGAGTGAGCTTGGTGTTATGATGTTTCTGTGTTCTGTGTATTGTATTTCTATATTTGAATGTCCTCAGCGTTGACTCAGGATCAACATTTACAATATATTGCTCATAATAGTAGGCTAGATTTAGACAGCTCCTTAACCCGGTCCATGAGGCAATTATAATTGGCTACATGGATAATTCTTGCCAGGCGCGTCCACTTCGCGGGGGTGGGCAACGGTACTGTAATATATCATGGAACTACAGTACCGGCTAAGTTCTGGTGAGGACCCAGTCCTATGGGGTATAACATAGGCCCCGTGCACAGGGTTACGTGCGAAGACCTCAACGGAATCTGCAGCGGAGAAGAGGGACTTCGGAACGGTGGAGATTGCGGAAGAGGCAACCCAGTACTCAGGGAATAGTATGAGTACAGCACCAATCGGCAGCGTCTGTTTCCCAGGTTAGGGGCGGCTGCAAGGGCGTCTGTTTCCCATGTTAGGGGCGGCCTGTATAGTAGCTTCATAAAATACCTTTGGGAGTGGCGACCCCATCGTAATAATAGCCTAAAATGGAAATGGCACTTCAAATGATTCGGAGAAGGTTAGGGCGTACTCTGTAGGCGACGCGCAGTTCTTTTGGTACTGGGGGAACTGTTAGAAATGGGCGACCAGTAACCGAAATGAAAGTGGGAATCATGAATGTCATGACCCTGACAGACAAGGTGGAGGAGGTGGTAGACTTCATGGAGAGGGAGAATGTTGGATTGATGGGGCTGAGTGAAGTGAAATGGAAAGATAAAGGAAGGAAGAAATTGAGGAAAGGATATACATTATACTGGAGTGGTGGCCAAGGGGCAAAAAATGGCGTGGGACTGATAACCTCGAAACAGCTGGTGGAGTATGTTGAAGTGGTCGAGTGTGTGAGTGACAGAATAATGAAAATTAGAATGAAGATGAAAAATGACGTGATGGACTTCACCACTGACTGGAAACAGAGAAGAAGATATTGAAGTATTCCTGGAGGATGTAGAAAGAGTAATTTCAGATGTAGAAGTGGTGATCATGGGAGATATGAATGCACAAGTCGGAAACGAGAAACAAGGAAAGGAAGAAGTCATTGGACCATATGGATATGGGAAAAAGAACCGGGAAGGAGAGGAACTTGTAAACTTTTGTGAAAGGAATGGACTGATACTGGGTAATTCATGGTTTCGGAAGAAAAACAGCAGGAAAATTACGAGATATGGTTGGGGCGATAGAAGAACAAAATCAGTAATTGACTACTTTCTGGTGGAAAGGACTAATCGCAGAAAGCTGATAGATGTGACAGCTTTACCAGGAGAAGCATTTGATGGGGCCCATAGATCTGTGGTGGCAAAATTTAGATGAAAAAAAATTGGAAAACCTAAAGGAGATCAGAGAAAGCAAAATAAAAGTATGGAAATTGAAAGACAAAACTGTACAGGAAGATTTTCAGGAGAGATTGAAGCAACAAATCCCAGTTACTGAAGTGGAAAACATAGAAGAGGAATGGTCCCACTTTAAAAAGGCATTTGTTGGTGCAGCAGAGAGTGCTTGTGGTAGGACGTCAACAAGAGTGAAAGAGAAGAAGACACCGTGGTGGAATGAGGAAGTGAGGAAAGCAGTGAAAGAAAAGAAGTCTGTATGGAAAGAATGGAACCGAGATCAAACAGAAGAAAGCAAAAGGAAGTATCACGACAGCAAACGGAGGTGTAAGAAAGTGGTAGGAGAAGAAAATAAGAAAAGTTGGGAAGAATTTACACGAAGAATGGAAACAGATGTAAGTGGCAGTAAAAGGATGCTGTATGGGCTTCTAAGAAGTAAGAGGAAAGAAAGAGTTACTACAAAGCTGGTGAAAAAGGAAGATGGAGAGTTGTTAACACACCCAGAAGAGATAAAGGGACGATGGAAGGAGTATTTCGATAAGCTATTGAATGTGAGCAATTGTACTGGTGAGATGGAAGTGACACAACCTGACGACTCTATAACAGAAGATGATATAACAATTAGGGGTCGACGGTGCACCGATTTTTCGGTTTCGGTACGGTACAAAGGAAATTACCGACCTCGGTTCGAGACGATAAAAAACTCGGTAAAAAGTTCGGTTCGGTACAAGAGACACAAATACCGTAATTTAAGGAAACCTTTTTTTAGACATCCAAAGTATTGTCCTTTATCAACAATGTTTTACTTCAATAGTTAGTTAAATACAGTAAAACTTCTTGTATACGGTTCATATTTATACGTTTTCTATACGATTTTTCCTGGCCCCGGCAAAATGCCTATACTTTCCATGTTAATTTATCTCCGATATACGTTTTACATTTATTCGTTTTTCACGCTTATACGATCATATTTTAAGTCCCTTGCAATATAAAGCGTCATTTATACGTTGCGTGTTCGGAGAAAGTACGTATGTTCGAATGCAAACTTTTGTTACCGCCTGTACTTCCCTTCGGAAGGATGCACCGCGTGCTATATTATGTTACGATGACCTTGAGCGACACCGGTGGTCACGGCGACACTCGCTTGCCAGAGTGTCGTAACAAGGAAGAACAGCTTGCGTAATAAGCAAGCGCTATTATTGTGTTAACCTTTCAAAATAACAGGAAGTAGCCATAAAACACAGTTAGACAGCATCTGAAGCTTATGTTAAGATGAGCGGAAGGGTTTTACGATCGCCGATATATTTAAAAAAATATTATTTCCGCTTTTATAATTTTCATTCGTGTTTTTTTTAGGACTTCTCGTCAAACCATTAAAAATACGCGATTGATTCTGTGTTATAATAATCTTGCGTCTTCAGACAAATGAAAATCCATTAATTTAGGCCTACACTACGGTATTTTATTAATGACGATGAAGAGCCGCAGAATAATACAGTGGATTTTAATGATGCTGTCAATGCTCTATGGACTATCAAACATTTTGTGACGCACCATAAAGTTTCTGAGGAAATAATGGCCGAATTATATCGGTTTGAAAATACTGTTCACGCCGTGGCCGCGGCCAACAATAAAAACTTCGTAAAGTGACTCAATTTTCTTTGTTTTGTTATATCTGAGTGCATTTCTCTTGTAGTTGTTTTGTTAAATATTGCCGATTATAGTTAAACAATCGTATTATTATTTCTTGTTTTTCACTTCTTAACGGGAACCCTCGTTCGCCCGCCGCCCGCGTTGCTAGCCTGTCTCCCGCCAGGCACTTTGCCGTGATGCGTAGCTCGCGCGACACAGTCACTGAGTAGACTATAGCCTATAGTTCACAGCTGGTGCTGAAAATGTTCGCCATTCATTGTTACACATCGCTGGCACCTCTTCATGAAGTTGTCATTTACGTTCTGAAGTTCCTCAGCACCGATTGACTCTATTTCAGCTGTAATATACCTTAGTCCAAAGAATATGGACTGTTAAAGCCGTGGCGTCAAGAAGCGCATTACGGCAAAGTGCTTGGCGAGAACCGGCTCGCGGCGCGAGAGAGGGTCCCCGTCGCTTTTAAAACAAAGTCCCTGTATAACCCATATTGTCACATACATTTTGCAGTTTTTATTTGCCGACTTTCATTTACGCGTTTTTCACATCTATGCGTGTTTTTTTCCTTTGGTCCCCTGGATATCGTATAAGTGAAGTTTTACTACTAGAGCACAATAACTCTTCTGATTAATAAAATTAAATTATGGACTTAAGTGTTCTAGTGTGAGCCTAATGTCTATTTAATGTATGCATCAATTGGCTTACTCCACACTAAAAGGGCAAGTTTGAAAGTTAATGGAACATTGTATGAGATTATTAGCTGTACATTTTTTCTGTATTTTAAATAAAAATTGTGCTATTTGGCAAGTATTTGGTTTACTGTATAATCATTAGAAATCATGTGTTACTTTTTTCTTAATGGTTTACTCGAATTTAGCATGTTAAAATCAGCCGAGCTGTACCGAACCGATTTTGTACCGAGAACCGAAGTACAATTTTTTTTACCGAACCGAACCGTACCGAACCCAAATTTTCAGTACCGAAGACCCCTAATTAACAATGCTGGAGGTGGAATTAGCAGTAAAGAAAATGAAGATGGGAAAAGCAACAGGGGTGGATGAAATCAATGTGACCCTGTTGGTATGCAATGGTTGTATCGATTGCTATGTGTGTGGAAACGGAAATGGGTACCAGAAGACTGGGAGAAAGGGCTAATAATACCAGTGTTTAAGAAGGGGGACAAGAAGGTGTGTGATAACTATAGAGGGATCACCCTCATATCACAGATAGTAAAAATACTGGAAAGGATATTAGAAAGAAGAATGAGAAGAAAGGTGGAAGGAGAGTTGCAAGAGGAACAGTATGGCTTCAGGAGTGGAAGATCCACAGTGGACCCAATCTTTAGCTTGAAGCAGGTGATGGAAAAGGACTGGGAATATGGAGAGGATTTGATCATGGCTTTCATAGATCTAGAAAAGGCATATGATAGTGTCCCCAGAGAGAAGGTATGGGAAACCATGGTTAAGAAGAGACTGGGAAGAGAAATGTTGGAAATGGTGCAAGCAATGTACAACAACTGTGTAAGCAGGGTACTGACCCCAGTTGGAAAGACAGATTGGTTTAGGAACAAGACTGGACTAAGACAGGGGAGTGTGCTGTCACCTCTCTTGTTCATAATGGTTCACTTTTCAGTGAAATTTACAAAGTTCACTTATTTTTATTATAACACTAGCATTACCCGACGCGGCTTCGCCCGCGAATATTCTAGTTGAGAAGAGTACACTTAGCAAAATCTCAATCATGAATCCTATGACTGATTTATCCTTGGTATGAATAATCAGACTTTATCAATTCAGCTACTGGTGCAGTGGTTAGGGGTTTGTCATTCCTTCATAGGTATATCAGAGCGAAGTTAGTTTTCTGGGAATATCACAGACACTGTTAATTTAAGGGCCTTTAAAAGTGGTTTACGGAGACCCTTTATAGTCGGGTGAAAAAAAACTTTTCGTACCACACTCACACGTGAAAATTGCGTGAAAAAATCTAGAATGCCCCTTGACCCCCTTGAGCGCATTATACTGTAAGTATTGATGAATTTTAAAGCTTAATTTGGTTCAGTGATAACCTTATAACCGTCTAGAAACTTTCACCGTAATGTAATAATTGGAATTGCATTGCGTCTTATAGAAATACTAGCAGAAGTACCCATTCTTCGAACGGTCGTCGGTATTAATAACCAGACGTAATCAATTGAGCTACTGTTGCAATGGCTTGGAACCTGTTTGTCGATAAAGATAAATGATTAGTTGAAATATGCTCTGAAACTAATTTACCTAACGTGTACTTCCTGACGTGAAAATAAAATTGAAAACCTCGTAGACGAAATGCAATTCACGTCACATAAAAACTGACTCTCACTGTTGTGTCAAGTGCGCATCCAGAGGAAGACCCCTTTAATAAATTATAAAGGCTTGTGGTGCATGAAAATTCAGGTTTTTTAGCCTCCAATGGCCCAAATTCCTAAAAGCAAAAAAATAAAATAAAAAATAAACTATTTCAATTCACGAATTTTTGAAAATAATGTTGCTGTTTGAAGATATAATAGACCTTCTGTACGACGTTTAAGTCATGTGAAAAAATCGAGGGTACCTCTTGACCCCCTAAAGCGCATTGATGAATTTTACAGTGTTTGTTGGTTCCGTGATAACTTTATAGCCATTTGCAAACTTTCACAGAAATTTAATAAATGGAGTGGCATTACTTCTTGCAGAAATAGATGGAAAGTTGGATGTACCTTTTTGAGACACTGTTGTCATGGTTACTGGCTTGCATTCCTACATTAGTTTATTAAATGAAATTAGTTTTCTGGGAAAATCTCAGAAACTCTTGGTTTTAGAGCATTAAAATGTAGATTTCGGGGACCGTTTTCGACTGTGCAGGGGCCCCGATGTTTTTTTCTGACACCAAGGGGCTGAAAATAAGCTTTGTCTCATCGTTGTAGGCCGTAGTATCATCATCCTTATTCTCTTGCACAGTTTCCAGCCGTTGGCCGGGTCTGTTTGGAACACAGGCCACTCCAACGTCTTCTGTCTTCCCACCATCTCTCAGCTTCCACCCCTGTCCAGTCTTCTCCTCTCTTCTTCACGCTTTCTTCCATCCCTTTCAGCCACCTGTCTCTCGGTCTCCCTCTCGGTCTCTTTCCTTTCCACTTCGTCTCGTGTATCCTCCTGGGTATCCTCTTATCCTCCATTCGATTTACATGTCCATGCCATCTAAGTCTAGATTTCTCTATACCATCCCGTAATGGTTCCTCCTTTATTAATTCTCTGGTCCTCTCATTTCTTATTCTGTCCATCTTTGTAGCTCCAATACTGCTTCTCAAGAACCTCATCTCACTGGCCTGTATTTTGCTCTTCTCCCTTCCTTTCATAGCCCAGGTCTCCGAGGCATACGTCAGGATAGGGGCATAATACTTCCGATATATGATCTTTTTTCTGTTCTGAGGGACATCCTTGCTCCATAACATGCTTCTCACACTCCTCCGGAATTCTTCTGCCTGTCTCCCCCGCTCATTTTTTCTCTATAGTTTCTTCCATTATCTTGTACCAGGCTTCCCAGATACTTGAAACTCTCCACTTTCTTCAGCTGTTCCCCACCAATTGTTATTCCCGTTGTGGTTCTTTTCTTCTTCCTTGTTGTGATCACCATCTCACTCTTATTTATGCTAAATTTCATCCTATATCCTTGTATTATTCCTTCCCACACGTCCAACTGTTCCTGTACCTCCTCCTCCTTGTTACCCCAAATCATCAAATCATCCGCTAACACCATTGCTTTCATCTTTCCTTCCCCAATTACTTGTGCCACCCGGGTCATTATGTCATCCATCACCACAATGAAAAGTAACGGTGCCAGTGCACTTCCTTGTTTCAGGCCGTTTCTCTGTTCCAACCACTTTCACACAGCTCACGCTTCCCTTGTACATCTCCTTTACCCTCCTTATAGTCCATTTTTCTACTCCTCTATCCTCCAAGGACTTCCATACTTTGTTTCTGCATACACTGTCATATGCTTTCTCAATGTCCAGGAAGGCAATCAGTAGATCTGTTCCATATTCACAGTGCTGTTCTTACAGCAAAAATCAAATCCACCTTCCTGCTCTGAAACCATGTTGTTCTTCCCTCATCCCTCCTTCTATCCTTGTCCTAATTCTCCTTTCCAAAACTTTCTCAAACATCTTTGCACAATGACTCATCAGTTTTATTCCCCGATAGTTTCTGCATTCTGTTCTACTACCTCTCTTGAAGATCGGGACAATTATTCCCTTTTTCCAGTCCTCTGGGGTCTTCCTTTCCGTAGTGTAATAATAATAATAATAATAATAATTATTATTATTATTATAATATAACAATATAGCGATAGGGATATAATTGACCTTCCGTAGCACACCAGCACGTGTAAATCGCGTGAAAAAATTCTAGAGTACCCCTTGACCCCCTTAAGCGCATTATATGTATTGATGAATTTTACAGCTTAGTTTGGTTCCGTTATAACCTTCTAGCCGTTTGCAAACTATCTCAGTAATGTAATAAATGGAATTGTATTGCGTCTTATATTACAGCAATAGATGGACCTGTGAATTTCTGTTGCCATGGTTACCGGCTAGCTTCCTTTCATTATTGTATTAAATAAAATTAATTTTCTGGGAATATCACAAAAACTGTTGGTTTTATGGCCTTAAATGGCCCCCGAGTTTCGTTTCTCACATTGAGGGGCTGAAAATGAGCTTTGTCTCGCCCTTCTACGCCTATTTCAGCAAGTATTTTAAGGGGGTAGTCCCCCTTTTATGAGAGGTACAGAGAAGAGTGCCATCAATGATTGGTGTCGTGCCTCTGAAGGATATCTGTACCAAATTTTACGTTGATCCACTCAGCCGTTCTCGAGTTATAAGGACACAAAAAATTGTCCACAGACAAACAAACAAACAAACAGACAGACAAAAAAATTATTTTCGCGCGCATCCGTCATAAAACAGTCTAACACGCGTAAATAACGCAAATTCCCGTAGAAATTCAGAAAAAACAGACAAACTTTCATTCTTATATATAGAGAGATAACCTCTTACCTGTCAGTGTCATTCTCTCCTTTTTTTTTCTCAATTTGTACTAGCTTGCACGTGTTCCGCGATATTGAACTTTTCCGGAACTAATATTGGTCACGAGGTTCATTTTCAGTTGGCCCCTTTCTCTGATTGGCCTTCAGCGGCTTCGAGAAAGCTCCACGCTCTCGGATTGGCCGACGTCATCTGTCCACATCACGCATCCAGCGCGTTGGCCGGTATAAAGCCTGCCCTGGCCTACATCAACAGTCTGTCTCCAGCAAGTCACCATGCCAGTCACTCATCTTCAGCCGTCTTCACGCTGTTTGCACAACTCTTGAAAGTGTCTCAACGCTGTGTGCTAATGCATCGCAAAATGCTTCTAGTCCAACCAGCAGTGCATTCTAAAATCTACGAAATCTATATAAGTTAACATCGATACTTGGCCTAAGTCAGTTTGTCTTGAGCCAAGGTGTTAAACAAATTTTCTTCTGTGCTGGGCACGAAGTCTTCAACATTTCCAAGACGGAAAAAAGTGATCAAAACCGAGTTCTACGAAATCTATATAAGTTTACATCGATACTTGGCCTACGTCAGTTTGTCTTGAGCAAAGGCGATAAACAAATTTTCTTATGTGCTGGGTACGAAGTCTTCAACATTTCTAAGACGAAAAAAAAAGTGATCAACACATTCTTCCTCTATTTCTATTATGTGGAAATTCCTCTACACCAACGCCAACAAGCTAAGTGTTTATTATAACCTAAAACATTTCTAAACTTTAAAAATGTATCTTTCTTTTTTAGGGTTATATTACACTAGCAGGTACCCGCGGCTTCACTCGCGTCATAGTCTTGTCATATTGTTATTCAATGAAATGCAGGTTTAACCCCGTTCACACCCCTTTAGAACCTTACTTACTTAATTCCTGCCGCTCCTTCCGGAGCATAGGGCCTTGGCGAAATTTCTCCACGCAGTACGGTTCCTGGCTATTCTCTTCACTTGACTCCAGTTCTTGTCCTCCTCTGCAATTTCATTTTCGATCGTCCTCTTCCAGGTCTTCTTAGGTCGACCTCGCTTCCTGGCACCTTGAGGATTCCAGTCTAGCGCCGCCCTCTCAACAGCTCCGTCCGGCTTCCTTAGTGTGTGACCGATCCAGCGCCATTTCCTCTCCTTGATCTGGATGCTAATCGGTTGTTGATTGGTGATGGTCCAAAGATCTTCGTTTGAGATTATGTCCGGCCACCTCACATTCATGATTCGACGCAGACATCTGTTAATGAACACCTGTAGCTGGTTGTTGATCGGTTTTGTGACTTTCCATGTTTCACAGCCATAGAGAAGAATCGACTTTACGTTGCTATTGAAAAGGCGGAGCTTGGTTTTCCTGGAAATGTTTCTATTTCTCCAGATGGGGTAGAGCTGGACAAAGGCACCATTTGCCTTCCTGATACGGCTTCGAACATCTTCCTCTGCTCCCCCGTCATTTGTGACTATACTCCCAAGGTAGAGGAAGGACTCAACTCGCTCAATGTCCTTTCCGTTGACTGTCAAACTTGTCGTGATGTCAGAATTTATCCTCATCTCTTTGGTCTTGTTGGTGTTGATAATCAGTCCTGCACGTTCTGCTTCTCTCTGCAACCTCCCCAGCTTATCTTCTATGTCTCGGTACCGTTGTGCCATAAGACAAATGTCGTCTGCGAAATCCAGATCTTCAAGCCTGTCATTTATACCCCATTGAATACCCCTCTTCCGTCCTCCCATTACCTTCTTCATCACACTATCCAGGACCAACAGGAACAAAGTGGGGGAAAGGACACACCCCTGTCTCACTCCGGAACTGACCTTTATCTTTTCTGTTAATTTGCCTTCGTGTAGAACCTGGCACTCATACCCTTCGTACATCTCTTCCATGATTCTGATGATCTTTGTTGGAATTTTATATTCCTCGAGGGTCTTCCACATGATTCTTTGATTTACGGAGTCGAAAGCTTTCTCGAAGTCAACAAATGTGAGGTAAAGGGTATTCCGCCACTCCACACTCTGCTCCAGGATGATTCGGAGGGTGTTGATGAGATCCACACAGCTGCGATGTTGTCGAAATCCAGCCTGTTCCTTCCGAAGCCTTTTTTCTACGCAGTCTTTTATACGATTCAGGATGACTCTCGCCAGTACTTTGCTTGGAATGGACAGCAAGGTGATTCCCCTCCAGTTATTACAGTTTGTGGTGTCCCCTTTCTTCGGTAATTTGACGATCAACCCCTTCTTCCAGTCGGTTGGTATTTTCTCCTCCTTCCAGATCTTCTCCAACAGCGGGTGCAGCAGATTGATCGTGATATCCAGGTCTGCTTTCAATACTTCCGCTGGGATATTATCCAGACCTGGTGCCTTCCCGCACTTTATCTGCTTCAACGCTGTCCGTATTTCGCCCCGAGTTGGGGAGTCGAGGCTGATGTCCGGGTCACTTTCTGCTTCCTCTTCATCTCCTCCTCGCTGCTTACTTTCTGGTCCTCTATCTCTATTAAGAACCTCCGCAAAGTGTTCTCTCCATCTAGTCAGCTGCTGTTCACACGTAGTGAGGATCTCGCCCGTCTTGCTCTTCACAGGCCTAGTTTTATTAAAACCCCTTTAGAACCTGAATACCCAAAATTCCCTCCTTATTAGACGTTTTCGACACACAACATACATATCCCCAAAATATCATTCTTCTAACTTTAATAGATTTGGTTGGTCGGTGAGAGTGAATATACAAAAATCTTTCCTTAGTGGACGTCTTTCTTCCAGAATTTCACCCCTCCCCAAGGGCCCCTTAAATTGGATCTATGAAAAGACGGTCGAACACCTATTTATTTAATTATTTATTTATTAATTATTAAGCTGATTGTTTTCCTCGGAGTTTCAAACTCCTCGCCTATGTCGATTAAGAGATGCACGCTCCGATAGGAATCCTTTAACCCCAATTTTCACCCCTTTCACTCAAAATATATACCACATCGAAAAACCATTAGACATGTCAGCTTATTTTTAATGATTAGTTTATATGCCAAGTGTCACATCCCCAAATGAATCCACTCGTGAGATGTTATTCAATGAAATGCACGTTTACACCCTTAACACCCCTTTAGAACCTGTATATCCAAAAATCTTGCCTTTGTGGACGTTTTCGACATACAACGAACATATCCAAAAAATTCATGTTTCTAACTTCAATAATTTTGGCTGGGCGATGATGAGTGAGCGAGTCAGTCAGGACATTTTCTTTCATTTATTTTTGAGAATTTCACCCCTCCCCATGAACCCCTTAAATGGGATTTATGAAAAAAAACATTTAAACACCTATTTACTTATTTATTAAGCTGATTTTTTCCGTTGAATTTCAAACTTCACGCTTATGTCGTTTCAATATACACGCTCCGTTAATAATCCTTAGCCCCCAATTTTTGCCCCTTTCACCTCATAGTATACACCATATCGATAAACCCTTAGACATATGTTTGCTTATTTTATTAATTAATTTATATGCCTAATATCACATCCCCAAATGAAACAACTCGTGAGATATTGTTAATCAATGAAATGCAAGTTTTACCCCGTTAACACCCCTTCAGAACATGAATATCCAAAAATCCATCCTTAGTGGACGTTTTCGACATACAACGAACATAACCCCAAAATGTCATGTTTCTAACTTCAATAATTTTGGCTGGGCGATAATGAGTGAGTGAGTGAGGGTGTCAGGACATTTTCGTTCATTTATTTTTCATAATTTCACCCCTCTCATGAACCCCTTAAATTGGATTTATGATAAGAAAACCGGTCGAACACCTTTTTACTTATGTTTAAGATGTTCTTCCCCCCTGAGTTTGATATGTGAGTTAATCAGTTAGAACACTTTCTTTCGTGTTTTTCCCCCAGAATTTCACCCCTCTCCAAGGGCCATATAATTGGATTTATAAAAAAACGGTCGAACACCTATTTACTTATATTTTAAGCTGTTTATTTTTGTGCTGAATTTCAAACTTCTCGCCTATGTCGTTTAAGAGATAAACGCTCCGTTAAGAATCCTTCAACCCCCAATTTTCACCCCTTTCACCTCATAATATACACCACATCGATAAACCCTTAGATATGTGTCTGCTTATTTTTAATGATTAGTTTATAAGCCGAATATCACATCCCGAAAGAAACAACTCTTGAGATATCGTTATTCAATGAAATGCATGTTTACCCCCTTAACACCTCTTCAGAACCCGAATAAACGAAAATCCTTCCTTAGTTTACGTTTTCGGCATACAGCGAACATATTCCCAAAATATAATGTTTCCAACTTCAATAGTTTTTGCTGGGCGATGATGAGTTAGTGAGTCAGTCAGGTCATTTTCTTTCAATTATTTTTACCACAGATTTACCCCTCCCCATTGGCCCCTTAAATTGAATTTATGAAAGAACGGTCGAACACTGATTTACTTATTTTTAAGCTGATTTTTTCCCGCTGAGTTTCAAACTTCTCGCCTATGTTGTTTAAGAGATACACGCTCCGATAGGAATCCTTCAACCCCCACTTTTCACCCCTTTCACCTTATAATAGACACCACATCGAAAAACCCTTACACATATGTCTGCTTATTTTTAATGATTAGTTTATATGCCGAGTATCACATCCTCAAATGAAACCACTCGTGAGATATTGTTATTCAATAAAATGCAGGTTTAGCCCCCTTAAGACCGCTTTAGAACCTGAATATCCGAAAATCCTCTCTTAGTGTACGGTTTTGACATACAATGAACAACGAACATATCCCCAAAATCTCATGTTTCTAACTTCAATAATTTTGGCTGGGCGATGATGAGTGAGTGAGTGAGTGAGGACATTTTCTTTCATTTTTCTTCCAGAATTTCACCCCTCACCAAGAACCCCTTAAATTTGATTTATGAAGAAAAAACTGTCGAACACTTATTTACTTATTTTAAGCAGTTTTCTGTCCATGAGTTTGAGGAGTGAGTGAGTCAATCAATCAGTTAGGACACTTTCTTTCCTGTCCCCCCCCCCCCAGAATTTCACCCCTCCCCATGGGCCCCTTAAATTGGTTTTATGAAAAAAAAAGAACGGTCGAACTCCTATTTACTTATTTTTTAAGCTGATTTTTTTCCGCTGCGTTTCAAACTCCTGGCCTATGTCTTTTAAGAGATACACGCTCCGTTAGGAATCCTTCAACCCTCACTTTTTACCCCTTTCACCTCATAATATAGGCTACACCAAATCGAAAAACCCTCAGACACGTGCCTTCTAATTTTTAATGATGTATTTATATGCCGAATATCACATCCCCCAATGTAACCAATCGTGAGTTATTGTTATTCAATGAAATGCAGGTTTAATCCCCTTAAGACCCCTTTAGAAACTGAATATCAGAAAATCCTCCCTTAGTGGACGGTTTTGACATACAATGATCATTTCCCCAAAATGTTATGTTTCTAACTTCAATAATTTTGGTTGGGCGATGGTGAGTGAGTCAGGACTTTCCTTTCAATTTCCTTTTTCAGAATTTCACCCCTCCCCATGATCCCCTTAAATTGGGCTTATAAAAACTGTCGAACACCTATTTACTTATTTTTAAGCAGTTTTCCCCCCTGAGTTTGATGAGTGAGTCTGTCAGTCAATCAGTTAGGACACTTTCTTTCCTGTTTTTTTTCTCCTGAATTTCACCCCTCCGCATGGGCCCCTTAAATTGGATTTATGAAAATACGGTCAAACAGCTATTTACTTATTTTTTAAGCTGATTTTTTCCGCTGAGTTTCAAACTCCTCGCTTATGTCGTTTAAGAGATACACGCTCCGTTAGGAATCCTTCAACACCCTCTTTTCACCCCTTTCACCTCATAATATACACCTCATCGAAAAATCCTCAGACACGTGTCTTCTTATTTTGAATGGTGAGTTTATATGCCGAGTATCACATCCCTCAATGAAACCAAGCCGGAGATATTGTTATTCAATGAAATGCAGGTGTACCCCCTTAACACCCCTTTAGAACCTGAATATCCAAAAATCCTTCCTTAGTGGGCGTTTTCGACTTACAACGAACATATCCCCAAAATTTCATGTTTCTAACATTAATAGTTTTGGCTGGGCGATGATGAGTCAGTCAGTCAGTCAGTCAGTCAGTCAGTCAGTCAGTCATGACACTTGTTTTTATATAAGAGATGACTTAAATAACTTGTCAAACTATGCCAAACTCAACTTATTTCCTTCTATTAAGTGGTTTAAGCATGTATTATGCCTTTAATTTGTGGGCTATGAGAAAACAACTGTTCTCTCTCTTTCGCATGTTAACTATCCTTCAAAACAAATCATCCTTTGCTCTATTTTTGTACAAACCATTGGGCTTAACACCAGTTCACCTAATTGACGAAGAAAATGTATCAAGGTGTTTTTTGGGAATGCTCCCATTTCAAATGCAAACAACCTTGTCTTGTAACTATCAAGCGACTAGCGGGATGTTATCCCTACTGGCATGTTAATATTGATTTTTTCTGTAAATAAACTAACCTACTCTCTGTGTGCAGTCCTAGGCTAGATTTTAAGCCATTATTTGAGCACTATAGTTACTCACTATTTTACCCTGCATAGTTCTACTAACAGGCCACAAAGTGGTTACTTATTCTCAAGTCTGTTGGCATTCAAAGCTTATGAAATCTTGTTCGCTTGTTGTCGGCCTGTCAAAGGTCACATTTCCATTTACATGTGTATATATTTATTTATTGTTAATCTTTTGAAAGTTGTTTTTGAATAAAATACCTCTGTTATTGGCAAACTGTTTCCATTACTATTTATTTATCAATGTTCAATCTTTTCTTACTTAGTAAAGTTCATTTTCTTATTGGATTAGAAGCTTCACGTCTAGTCCTCCCCGAAAGAGGAGGTCTCGCATTGACAGATCCTAACCAATAATGGTGATGGATGAAATTGTAAAGGAAGCATATGGACATAAAGAAATGAAGTTACTGTTATTTGCAGATGATATTGTGGTCTGGGGAAGGAACACCGAAGAAGTCCAAAAACAACTAGATGCACTGAACAAAAATATTCAGAAGTACGGCCTGAAAATCAGTATAGAGAAAAGCAAGACCATGGTGATGACAAGAGAGGAAAGACAAGGAAAGGGCACTGTGAAAATTGGAAGTCAGAGTTTGGAAATTGTGGACACGTTTAAATACCTAGGAAGTGAATTGATGCAAACTGGTAGGTTGGACATGGAGATTGGCAGGAGGGTACAGCAGAGCAATGCATTCTATCAAAGTGTAAGAAAACTTGTTTGGGATAAGGAAGTACCAAGGAAAAGCAAGGAGGTAATGTATAAAGTGTACTATGTTCCCATATTGAGACTTGGACCCTGACAAGCAGGCAAGAGAGTAGAATCCAAGCCAGTGAAATGAAATTCCTAAGAAGTATGATAGGAAAGACAAGGAAAGACTGAGTGAGAAATGAAGATGTTAGGAAGGAAGTTGGGATGGGAAAACTAAATGAGAGAATTGAGAAGAATAAACTATGGTGGTTTGGACATGTAAAGAGGAAGGAGGAAAATAGAATACCAAGACAGATGCTGGAGGCAAAGTGCAAGGGTAAGAGAGCAAGAGGAAGACCTAGAACAAGGTGGATTGATTCAGTGAAGAACAGCGCAAGAAAAATAAATCTGGACTGGGACAAGATCGTGGAAGAAGAATGGTGGAAGGAAAGAGGAAAGTGGAGAAGTGCCATAAATACCCCGACCCAGCAGGAGCTGGATAAGGGGAAATGATGTTGATGATGAATAGTACCAAAATAATGTCCGAAGTGTAGCCCTGTGTATATTTGGATCAGCTGATCTACATCAACAATAAAAACTTGGCAACATAGCTCAGCTCTTCCAAGCTCCGTGCCATTTCCTTCACGTTCTTTCTTTTGAAATACAGAGTATAACAGATACACCAGAACTGACCGGCAGAAAAATCATCAATGGGGAATACAAGAAAAGAGGAAACTAAGGATTTCCGAGGAAGAACAGGAGATGGCTGGCCGACGAGGCCGTTGGGGATGCTGCCCACCTGTATAGCGCGAGCGTTGTAGGCGTGCGTCCTGAACGGCGAGCCCGTCACCTGCTGGTCTCTCACTCGGATGTCCACCACGTGCTCTCCGATCTCGCCGGCCGTGAACTGCGCCACCAGGCGGTCGCCCTTACGGAACACGTGCACCAGCACCGAGCGCCTCGAAGGGGCTGAGTGAGGATGGAAGCAACTTAATACATTTCAAGTCACATCTCTAGGACACTCCAGGCAAATGCTGGAATGGAACCCTCTCCACCCCTTGCCCAGAAGAAGGAGTGGTCAGGAAAGATGAGAGAAGGGCCAATTAAGGCGGGAAGGGAAGAGACTCCCTAGGCCTCGGATAGCCTAATACCATCGGGGTCGGAAGAGAACAAGAATTGACCAAGAGAGGCCGACAGGAAAGAAGACGGAGAGGAGGCCGGCACAAGTAAGTGGAAGCAATGCTGGACTCAGCTGGAGTCCCGTGGTCGCCAACCCACGTCCCACTAGATATCAGCCTAGGGGGGTGACATGAAGGGCATACGGCCATAATAACCACTGGTCCATAGAAACTCAAATCACCTCACTCATGACCCCATACAAACTCGAATAATGAAGGCAAAATCACAAGCTCTCTCTCATCTAAAGAGTTTCACTTCCATAGAGCGCCACGCTCCAGACAAAGGCTTTCAAAAATGACTTTCTAATACCTAAATCTATATTCGATGTCAACAGATTCCTTTTCTGTAGAAATGCTTTCCTTGCCTGAGCCAAGCTACTTTTTATATCCTCTTTGCTTCATCCATCACTGGCTATTTTGCTTCCTAAGTAACAGAAGTCTCCTACTTCCTTTAGCTTTTCACCTGCCAATTTGATCACCATAGAGGTTACTGATTTATTTCGGCTGCATTCCAGTATTTTTGTTTTACATTTATTAATTTTCATCATGAATTCTTTCTGTAAGACGGAGTCCATACCATCCAAAAACGCATTCAAATCCTCAGGCGTTTCGGCCAAGATGCCGATGTCATCAGCAAATCTCAGAGTTGAGATTATTTCTCCTTGAATCTTCACTCCCACTTTGAATTTTTCTCTAATTTACTTCATTGCTTGTTCAATGTAAAGATTGAAAAGTATGGGTGATACGTTGCAGCCTTGCCTTACCTGAATACCAGCTTCTCTCTCATATCCTTTAGCTCGAATGACTGCTGTCTGGTTTCTGTATAGATTGTAGATCACCCTCCTATCCCTGTACTTTATTCCAATAGATTTCAAAATGTCAAACAATTTAGTCCAATCAACGTTATCAAAAGCCTTTTCTAAGTCTACAAATGTCATGAGCTTTCTCTTATTCTAGCTTAGTACAGCTTCCCTGAAACCAATCTGGTCTTAACCCAACTCCATTTCTGTCTTTGTGCTTCGGTGGCGTAGTTGGTAGTATGCTGAGCTTCTATGCTCGTGATCACGGGTTCAAACCCGGCTGAAGTCGTCTTGATTTTTTAAGAGCGTTAAAAACCCCTCAGTATGCCTTCCTTCGGAGGAGAAGTAAAGCCGGTGGGGCCATATCATAGATTTATGGCATGTAAAAGAAGCTTCCACTAACTACAATTGTGTGAAGGTAAATTTGTAGGTTGGATTTGATTTATGCTCTATTAGTCCCAACGTTTGCCTCAAGGTGCCGGTTGCAGTGGCATCTAGTAGCCAAGTTCACAGCTAGGTGTTGTTGATGGTAGCAAAAGTAGAAACTACTTGAAATTGATAGTCTGCAGTCCTTATCTGAATTACAGATAACACACACTAATACCGTCAAGACATTCTACATACACCCAAAGTACACGGGGCTACGCAGCCCCAAAACTGAGGAACCAACCAATCTTCAAGGAAGAGGCTGATCAATGTTGCCGCACAAAACTAATTCGAGGCATCCTTGTGGCTGGGGTACTGAATTCTGGAACCTACTGTATACCTAACCATTATTATTCCTACTTTTACATTGCCTGACCGAGGGTTGATCTGCTGGATGCCTTTCCTGACACCTACCTCATGAGAGGCGTCAATGTGAGATGAAATAATGAATCGGTATAAGGAGCTGGCAAACCACGGGAAGCAATTTCAAGCATAGGCGACGTAACCGAGTCTGGCCTTGCACCTTATTGAGAGGAGCTACCCTGGAAAATGCGCTAATGTTAAGAATCGCTTCAAGCATTGTGAAATGGTACCTGCGATGTTGACCGTCACGTCTGATGGCTCCAGGCTGCCGTCGGGGATCTCCAGGTCAATGGAGGCTTGTCTGTTCACTGGGACGAGCTTGAGAGCGTCGCCGCTCACTGTGGCGTGGATTGTGCCCATCGGCGACATGCGAGAGCTTGAAAACAGACCACACATCAATAGCACGGCGCTATCCCTCGAACTCTAGGCTACTGCTTTAAGCAGGGCTACGATTTAAAATGTGTCAAAATATGGACAGTAAAATGAATATAACCAAAGAACACTAAAGTTCGTTACATTTAGAGCCTTCAAAAATACATTAAAACATAAACAGTATATTTTAAATACTCGTTTTTTCATGGATTATACCGTATTTGCTCGCGTATATCTCGCCCCCGCGTATATCTCGCATTCTCGCACCCCATTTTTTTATTTGAAATTTCAGGGGAAAAGAAGTACTCGCATATATCTCGCATTCATTACTGACGCCATCATATAAATGACTGTAATAACCTTGAGGTAGAAACACGTTCGATTTAGCGCGCCACAACAGTCGTCATTGTCCAGGAACTTAGCCGAAGCGTTACTAACAGGAAGAGCAAGCAACAACGAGTTGATCCGAACTTCGATACGAGCCGATTAGGGATCGAGGCGCCGCGTGCAAGCATACGGTGCAGCGTGAGTGTTAGCACGCTGTACATCGTTAGTCTTCAGCCGCGGTTGGCTAAATTCGCCGCCTTGAGACACGTTCGAATTAGCGATTAGCGCGCCACATAAGTTGCGCAAGTAGGCCTACTGTTACATCGCAGAGAAACGCAGTTCAGTGTTCTCGAATCTCAATGATTTCGTCTTTACGCTTTGCGTCGCATCAGATCTCGGCCGCGTGCAAGCATACGGCGCAGCGTGAGTGTTAACACGCTGTACATCGTTCGCCGCGGCTGGCTAAATTCACCGCCTTGAGACACGTTCGAATTAGCGATTAGCACGCCACGTCAATTGCGGAAGTAGGCTGTTCAGCCTCCTCGAATCTCAATGATTTCGTCTTTATGCATTGCGTCGCATCAGAGCTCGGCCGCATGCAAGCATACGGCGCAGCGTGAGTGTTAGCACGCTGTACATCGTTCGCCGCGTCTTCGGCTGAGGTTGGCTAAATTCACCGCCTTGAGACATACTAGAATTGATGGATGAAAGGCGGAAACACAAGAATGTAAGAGATGAAAAGGGGAAAGCAGAATACAGACGTCTGAGAAATAAGGTTAACAAGAAGTGCAAGGAAGCGAAAGAAGAATGGTTGAAAGAGAAATGTGCAGGTATAGAAAATTGTCTGAAATTAGGAAAAGTAGACACAGCTTATCGAAGGATTAAGAATACTTCTGGGGAAAAGAAGACTAAGTGCTGTAATATTAAGGACACAAATGGAAAGCCTATAACAGATAGGGAAGAAAAGGTTGAGAGATGGAAAGCTTACATAGAGAGTTTGTATAAGGGAAAGGAGATTGAGAATCATGCAATGGAAAGGGAGGAGAAAATTGATGAGGATGCGAAAGGAGATTTAATATTGAGATCAGAATTTGATAGAGCTTTGGAAGACTTAAGCAGGAACAAAGCACCAGGCATAGATGATATACCGATTGAGTTGCTACGCTGCATAGGAGATGAAGGTCTGATCAGGTTATTTCACTTGGATTTATGAGACGGGTGAGGTACCCCCCGATGTCAAGAAGAATGTAATCATCCCTATACCAAAGAAAGTGGGAGCTGACAGATGTGAAGATTACCGTACAATCAGCTTGATTACTCATGCTTCAAAGATCCTGTCTAGAATAATTTACAAGAGGATTGAAAGCCAGATAGAAACTGAGTTGGGTGAAGACCAGTTTGGTTTCAGGAGAAATGTAGGAACAAGGGAAGCTGTACTAAGTCTTAGGCTGATTTTGGAAGGTAGAATAAGGAAAGATAAGAGAATGTTCATGGCTTTTGTAGACTTAGAAAAGGCTTTTGATAACGTTGATTGGACTAAATTGTTTGACATTTTGAAATTTATTGGAATAAAGTACAGGGATAGGAGGGTGATCTACAATCACAATGACAGCAGTCATTCGAGCTGAAGGACATGAGAAAGAAGCTGGTATTCAGAAAGGAGTAAGGCAAGGCTGCAACTTATCACCCATACTTTTCAATCTTTACATTGAACAAGCAATGAAGGAAATTGGAGAAAAATTTAAAGTGGGAGTGAAGATTCAAGGAGAAATAATTTCAACTCTGAGATTTGCTGATGACATTGGCATCTTGGTCAACACGCCTGAGGATTTGAATGAGTTAGGTAGATTTCTTTAGAAAGCTAACTATTGCAATGGCTACCATGTTTCGACTTCCGGAAAATTTTCCCCAAAACCACCGTCAGTTCAAAAGTTTATATACAATTTATGTATATATGTATATATATCACTTTCTTTTGGACACGATAAATACCGCAATTTTGTACCAATCACTTTGAAAATTTTCCATAATATGTATCCCTATAAAATCTCGGTCGAGTTCGTTAATGGGCACAATCGGTCCACGGGGGTGAAAATGGGGGGGGGGCTTTTTTCGAAAAAGTGAAATATCGCTATAACTCTCCTAATATTTTAAATATCGAATCCATTCAAAGTTCACACCATGTGTTGGATAAGGCTCAAAAATTTATGTTTGAAAAGTTTTTTGATAGCACCAACCATTGACCAAAGGGGTAGGAAAATGTGGGTTTTTCGGGAAACATTAATCATATCTCTCTTAATAGGCACAATATCAAAACCGTACAAAATGGACAATATTCCCCTAATAATTACCTAAAACTTTTGTCTGAAAGAATTTTTGATATGACCCACCATTACGCCAAGGGATGAGAAGAATGATTTCGGAATTATAAGAAAATGCCAAGAGCCATCCATCAGAGGTTGCCATGACAACACTACTAAATTGATGAGGGATGAGCCATCAGACGTTGCCATGACAACGCACTTGCACGAGATCACATTCCGTTTTCTATCAGACTGAGTGTGAAGCGGCTTCGGTGACTTAACTGGTAGCATGCTGAACTTCTATGCCCAAGGTCGCGGGTTCAAAGCTGGCCGAAGTCGTCGGATTTTCTAAGAGCGCTAAAAATCCCTCAGTATGCTTTCCTTTGCAGGGGAAGTTCCAACGTTCGTTGCGAGTTGTTATTTGTGGTGGCATCTAGTAGCCAAGTTCACAGCTAGGTGTCGTTGACAGTAGTATCTGGTAGCAACATTAGGAACTACTGCTTGAAATTGACCGTCTGCAGTCCTTACCTCAATTACAGACTAATACAGCCATCCCAATTCACACCGTTTATCAGACAGATTCTACACTCACCCAAAGTACACGGGGTTACATGACCGCGTTGTCGCAGCCCCTAAACTGTGGAACCAACCAAAATCTCTGTGGGAGATAAAATTTTGCTTGAACAAGTAAAAGACCGTTAGATAGTTACACATCAGTGTCGAAACCTTGCATAAGGACAGTGTGACCACAAGTATTAAAAAAAAGTCCTCTCGGCACGCCGGAAGGCGGAGGTAGATTTCACCGGACAAATAGGCAGAATATGCAGGTTTTCGTAGAAGGATCAGACCTCATTTATCGCGTGAAAGTATTTTATAATTGGAGAATAATTAACTTTGTTTTTCGTCATTTTATGCATATTTTAAACATTCTATTGTCTTATGATGACGGTAACCTTCTTGTCATTTGGGTATAACACTGGATAGAACACCTACGAATGATTTCTGCCAAAATGAAGACAAGAAACAACATCTTACGGAAATGATGTGGCTCCACTTGGGGTGCCAATGCAACTACTCTCCGTTGCTCAGTATTGTGCTCCGGTGTGGATAAACAGTCCGCATGTAAGATTAATAGATGTACAATTGAATAACACCATGCGCATGATAACAGGAACAATTATGTCTACCCCTACACAATGGCTTCCTATTCTCAGCCACATCCCACCACCTCATTTGCGGCGATACAACATTTTGATGAGAATATAGAAAGATCCAGACCAACGAACAACTACCTATCCATGGAGACATTGCTGATCTACATGTGAAACGATTACGTTCATGATATCCACCTATCTGCACAGCGGAGAATCTTGCAACTAACAAATTCGACCTGACTGAGAGATGGTCTTCTGATTGGAATTCGTTTGCCCCTCCAGAGAGTTCAGTAATGCCATGCATAACTGAGCAGGTGCCAGGGATCACTCAGCCTAGAAAAACCTGGTCAAAATTAAATAGAATCCGAACCAATAAACGTAGACGCGATGTTTGCCGGCCTGTGACGCAGTAGAGCGATCCTCCCAGATCCTCGAAGCGGTGAGGGGCGGACCGACCGGCACACACGATGTCCACGCAGATGTCTCCCAGACCGTCGGTGCCAGTGGCGTCCATCGTGAAGCTGAAGGGCTGTCCCGGCATGGCGCCCTAAATCCCTCGCAGCTGAAACCACACAACATTGTGAGACACACATAAATAATAATCCAGGAGCCCATACATGACAGCGCGCCCGCCTCTCACCCGGAGGCCCCGGGTTCGATTCCTGGCTCCGTCACGGATTTTAGAAACTGACGAGAGGGCTGGAATGGGGTGTACTCAGCCTCGTGAGGACAATTGAGTAACTGCCTGATAGTGAGGCAGTGCCCCGATCACGAAAACCAAGATTAACGGCCGAGCGGACCCAATGTGCTGATCACGCGTCACCCTAATATCTGCAGGCCAAATGGCTGAGCAGCGGTCGCTTGGTAGGCCTAGGCCCTTCACGGGCTGTAGTGCCAGGGGTTATTATTATTATACATGACAGTGGTGCCAACATGACTAAGCCTGCTGATAGATCCAATTTTTAAATGCATGTAACTTACTATACTAATAATAGATCGTAATTATTCAGATTAATTCTGAGCAACACATTCATGACATTGTTGCCAACATGATTTCACGTGCACTGATAGATCCAATATCTAACAGCATATCCATTGGACTTCAACCAAATATTGTATGTGCACTCTGTACTTAAGAGATGGAACTAAGAATATATTGCGAGTCACCAGGGCTGCCAACTGTAGTGCTTTATTAGGCTAAAGTATTTAGAAATGTTAGTATTACCAACTTAATTTCATCATTATTCTAGATAGGTCTATATGGATTAAACATTGGCTTAATCTTAATGTTTAAGAAAAGTAGGCTCTCTAGTTCGTCACGGAACTACTTGTTCTTTCTGTAAATATTAATATGAAAGATCAAGCGATTTTGCATACATAATTCAAATTCCGAAAAGGAAGGAAGCTTTTAGTTTTACGTGACCGTTAATCTCGCGATCATGAGCCACGGGACCTCCTTTTTACGTGGAATCCGAACCAAAGGACATGGGCATTTCACTTCGAAAATCTCACATACATTGACCGGGAACTTTCAAATTTCAGTCAGCTTGCCCTCTGAAACGTGAACTGGGAATTTGATCCCACAATATTGGGCACAGAAGACAAGAAGCTCACGTTGACGGCGTTAGGGGTCGAAGACGAAGCAGGTGAAGGGGCCGCCTTGGATGTGCTCACCGCCGTGAGTGACGGCGATACTCCACTCGCCCGGCTCGTCGTGCTGGAAGTTGGCTGTGTACACTCCGTCCGTCTCCTGCACGGGACAGCGCATCTCACGACCCGTCGGGGAGCGGGCAATCACGTCGATCTCCTGTGTGTTGGCACCATTGGAATTGATCTGGAAGTAATCACAAGTCACTGACCTTAACAACAACAGGAGTAGAGGAGCAAGGAGGGTTCTGCTTCAAATACCGTTATTTATGCAAATGAGGGGGGCGTGGCAAGGTCAATGACCTTGAGGTAGGTCATGGTCAATGACCTTGAGGTAGGTCATTGACCCCAAGGTCGCCGGGACCCCGGAAGGTAAACAAACCTTGGAGGGTCCAGGAACCGGTTTGAGGGGGTGTGGGTGGAGGGAAGGGGTGGGGGAGGGGGGGAGGGGGGGGTGGGAAGGGGGGGGAGTGGGAGGGAAGGGTGGGGTGGGGGACGAGGGGGGAAGGATGGAAGAGGATCTGCACGAGACCCTCCTCGACCCAGTCTCTCTATTGGACTGAGCGCCTTCTCTTTTTTTTTTTTTTTTTTTCGGGGGGGGGGGCCCGAAAGGTTTCCCGCTCCCCCCGCGTGGCACCCGACCTTACTACTGGTGCCTCCGACATGCAGTTAGTCTACGATAGTAGAAGAGAAAGCATAGGGGATTGGAAAGGAAGGATTGCCCTTTGAGGCTTTGCGCCTGTCCCATCGCGGTCGCGATCTACCAGGCATAATGGATTGTTGTTAACATTGGTATATAGTGTTATATATGTGCACATATAAATATGTACACATATACAACGGTAAGATTGTAGGGCCAGGGAAAACCGCATAGACAGAAAGGAAAGATTGTCTACACGTAAAACCTGGCGGCTTGGTTATTGCCACATGCAAGGATAATGTGGGTATGGAAATGAATAGGTTTTGTTAGTACGGGAGGTGTGTCATGCAACAGTTGCAAAGTCCGTTTCCTCGCCGAGATTAGTATTTGTGGGAATCAGTTGGCTTGGCACTGCTGGGACTAGCGCGTCCGCAATGGCGGACGAACTGCACTTCCGGGGTTCGGTTCGGAGCACAGTCCGCCCGCCTAGAGCGTCCTAGTACCAAGTCTCCGTGATCCGGAGAGGGGAGCCACGCCTGCGAACAGGGGCTTCTTCTCTCGTGTCCTGGACATAGCTGATGGTTGTTATATCATTCACTCCGCCGCTGCATACACTCGTCCTGAAACTATAAGCTAATGATTATTAATAGTCCTCCCCTTGGCTATCCTTTCGGCAAGCCAGGGGAAGGGTTTTTAAACTAATTATTATTTTTTTTTTCCTTAACTAAACTTAAGCTGAAACATAGAAACAAACTGAAACAGAGAGTCAGACGTGCACATGGACATAGACAATTTCTACACATAAATATATACACTTCATGTATGCAGCAAGGGGAGCGCGTGCGGCCGCCTTGGTTGGCCTGAGCCGTGACCAAGGGCTTCCTTGGGAATGTGGAGTTGAGGTTATCCATGGGTGAATTCCATGGGATGTGTATTTTGGGGGTGACATTTGTATTGTATGTCCCTGGGGTTAGTGCCGCTTTGCGCTACTCATAGCACCTACCTTTACCTGACTTTACCTGAAGAGAATGTGTCGAGGGGTAGGGTATTTGCTATTTCGGCCCATATCGTGTCGGCCAAGGGCTCTTACAAGTGGGTTTGCCGAATAGCGCCTGGAGCGTAGTGACCTTAGTGCAAGTTGTCGCACAAAGGCTTTGATGCTTGGCGTATTTGTTATGCGTTCAAGCTCCCGCGTGGGTGTATCCCGCGGGAGCTTTTGTGCTAACCGCAAGCATTTGTTTTGGATCATCTGCAGCTTTTTGAGGTTCGACTTAGCTGTGTAACCCCATGCAGGGCTGGCGTACATAATAATGGGCCTTATGAGGGCTTTATACATGTTTACGCCCAGCGTCTTGTCGAGACGACTCTTCCTATTTAGGAATGGGTAAAGCTGCAGTAATCGCATGTTGGCTTTGCGCTGGAGTGTTTTGACATGGTGCAGCATGGTTAGTTTAGCATCTAGGGTTACTCCCAGATACTTAACTGTGCTTGTCCATGGTATGTCGCGCGCAAATAGTGTGAGTGGCCGGATGGATTCGGGTCTGCGTGTGATGCGGTTTTTCTTGGTGAAGAGAACCGCCTGGCTTTTGTCCACGTTGACTTTAATCCGCCAGTCTCTGAAATAGGGTTCCAGGGCCCATAGCGCTTCCTGCAGCCGTTTCCGAATGCTGGCTATGCGGTAGTGTTGGGCTGTCATTGCCGAGTCATCAGCATAGAGGTATAACGTAGTTAAAGCTCCTGCTGGTGTTGGCATGTCATTGATGTACAGGCTGAACAGCACGGGAGCTATAATACTCCCCTGCGGTACGCCTGCTCTGATCTGTCGCTTAGTGGACAGCACGTTCAGAATATCAACCTGGAATGTGCGGCCTTCTAGATATGATTGTATGAGTCGTATGTAGGCCGGGTGGAAATTACAGTCTATTAGCTTGGCTAGTAGGCCTGTGTGCCACACCTTGTCGAAAGCTTTCTGGATGTCTAAGAAGACAGCTCCGGTGTCGCGTTTTTGGTTGAACCCTACTGTGGCGTATTCGACCAGCCTCATAAGCTGCTGCGTTGAGGAGTGGTGGTTCCGAAACCCGAACTGCTCGTTCCTGAGCAGTCCATTTTCCTTAACGTGCGCTACTATTCTCTTTAGCAGTATTTTCTCGAATACTTTGCTTAGTGAGTCTAGTAGGCTTATTGGGCGGTAGTTGTCGGGATTGGACTTGTTTTTGCCCGGTTTACCGAATACTAGAATTTTTGCTTGCTTCCAGCACACTGGATAGTACTGTAGCGTGAGCATTGCATTAAAGATGGAGGTTAGTATTAGTAGGGCCTTGTCAGACAACCACTTCAGTACTATATTCTGTAGGTTGTCTGGGCCCGGGGCTTTGCGATTGGGGAGGTGCCGGATGATCCACTTTATTTCGTGAATGTTGGTTTTGCGGACTTCCGGCTTGGGCGCATTGGTTATGTAATCATTTACCTTTGCGTCCATCCTGAGCGTAAACTCCGGGTTAGAGGGTGTGTCATTGGGCGTAAATGCTTCCTCTAGGGAGTTCGCTAGGGCCTCCAGTTTGTCCCGTGTCGAATAGGCCGGTCCTGTCGGAGTTTCGAGGGTCGGCACCTGATGGGTTTCGCGGGTGAAGTGTCTCGCGAGGGGCCACACTGATGGTGTATTCTCTGTGGGGTTGGTACCAAATTTTGATATGAGATTACCCCAAGAGCTGCACCGATGTTCATGGAGAGCGTTCTGGATTTCAACATTAAGTTGATTTTTCCTGACTCTGTCGTGGTCCCTGTGGTATTTAGTCCAGTCCCGCCTTATGTTGTTCCTTTCCCTTATTAGAGCCCGGATGCGTGCTGGAATTTCCAGTTTCCGCTCGCGGGTGTTTACAAGGGGAACACTTGAGTCCAAGGCGACTTGGATGGCTGTTACCAGGGTTTCCACGGCAGTGTCTAGCTCTTGATTAGTGTTTAGTGGCATGTCATCTTTGCCATCTAGTTCTTGATCTAGTATGGCCTTGAACTGGTTCCAGTTAGCAGCTTTATAGTTGCGTATGGGCCTGGTTCCAGTTTCGATGACTTCAGGGGGGGTCGCAAGTGTAATAATCGTTGGTTTGTGATTTGACGAAAGGTCATTTATCACGCTAATGCTGTGACTGAGCGTTACCTGGTTCATCAGGCAAATGTCCAGAATGTCAGCAATATCCGTCGAATTACGTTGCGGTACGAAGGTTGGCTCGTTGGGGGCAGCGACTATGTAGTCATTGGCTATCATGTGCGCATAAAGCCTCCTCCCCGAGTGATTGGGGCGGAGACATCCCCAGTGGGCACTTTTGGAATTGAAATCCCCTCCAAGTATGGTATGAGTGCCAGTTTTGAATAGGGTTTCTATGTCCTGTGTATTTATCCGATCGGCGGTGTGATTGTACACTGAATAAATATTCAGGTATGTACCTTGCACAGGCAAGCGGATTCCGCAGGCCTCGAGTGAATGCAGTTCTGGTTTGTCTAACTCCATATGAGCTATTTCTTTACGGACCAGTACTGCCACTCCTCCTTTCGACATATCCGTGTGTTCGCGGCGATCGCGTCTTACTGTGTGAAAGCCTCTTATGGTGAATTTCTGCCTGGGCTGTAAGTGAGTTTCGGTGATAAGCGCCACGTGTATGTCATGGGTTTGGAGGAATAACGCGAGTTCTGTTTTCTTTTTGCGGACTCCATCGGCGTTCCAATTTAAAACGCGGATTCCGTCCGTGTGTGTAAGGTTGGGGGTATTATTTGGGTTCCCCTCGTTCCCTTCAGGTAGGTCAGGTGTATTATCCATGACGGGATGTGAAGGTGGTGTTAATAAATGTGGTGAAAATGCTCATCCACTGGTTCATAGGGGCCGTGATAAGCTGCATAATTAGCGCCATCACGGCCTGGCACAATGTTCCCATCGTCAACCCTGGAAAGAGTTGATTTAAGAAGGCATTGATTTTGTCCCAGATGGTGCTGGGATCCTGATCCAGTGGTGGGCTGGCCTGAGTGGCTGTGTTGGAGGGAGGGGTGGGGGCAATAGGGAGGAGAGTAGCTGGGGGCGATGCGTCTTGATTTGGCTGGCAAGGGATGGAGCTAGAAGCCTGTTGGGCTTCTCTCGTTTGCTCCGCAGCCGAGGTGGTCTTTGTTTGGGTATTTTTGGGGCGTTTGGAACGGACCTTCTTCTTCCTTTGTTCCTTGGGAGGGGGCACTGAGATCGGGTCTGGGCTGGTGGAGGTGCTGGGCTGAGGGTTGATCTCAGTGTTAGGGTGTATCGTGTCTCTGTTAAGGGATGGCTGTGTCCCCCCTTCAAAGCTACGGTCGGTCCTGCCTGATGGGCCTTTAGACATTGAGGATGCCTTGGTGCCTGAGGGGCCTCCACGTGCCTGGTGCATGCCACCTTGATGCGCACCAGTTGGCATCGTGTTTTGCCTGTTGGCTTCGTATGCCCTGCGGGTTGGGCAGTTCCTAAAATTAGCCGCGTGTGGTCCCTTGCAGTTCCTGCACTTGGACTTGTCCTCATGAGGACCAAATGGGCATTTGGCGGAGTGGTGTCCTTCCGCGCAGCGCCTGCAGCAAGGCCTATCGTGGCACCCCTTGGAGGTGTGACCCAGCCTTTGACAATTGCTGCATTGAGGAGCGTGCGTGGGAGTCCGGTATGGGGTGATGCTCACCTCCATGCGAGCCAGCATTTTTACATTTAATATGCTGTCCGCTTCCGGCCCCGCCGGGACTGTCACCAAGTACAGTGGGGAGTGTATGCGGGAGGACTTGGTGCGCATCGGTTCGATATTTTCCACTGGGAAATTTATCTCTTTAAATGCGGCTGCGAGGTCGGCACACGTCTTCTGGTTTGCCGGTGTGCGCAGCACATATCGCTTTACAGGCTTAGCTGAAACGATCTGCGAGTACGGCGCATTAACGGTTTCCAGGTATTCTATGCAGAAGTGGTAAGCCTTCCAGTTATCACATAGAAGCCAGACAGATGTGCCGGGGTCTCGCTTGGGGGCTTTGAAGTGGTACTTGCTACGGTACTCACGTGGTAGTGCCGTTGAAAGTCCCACATCGATGTTGCCTATGTCGGTAGTGTACAGCGTGAGTGGCGGCGGCTTTTTAGGCTGTGGCCTGCGCGGTCTGTCGGGGAAAGTGGAAGTGGTTGAGCCGGACGAGTCCCGCGAACCACTCCGCCTCTGCCCGTCTTCAGCATCAGCCGCTCGGGCTTGCCTCTTGGCATCGGTTTTCGCCCTCCTCGACAGGACCGGTGTGAAGCCCTCCTCCTGTTCCCCAAGCTCTGGAGTCTGTTTCCTGGACTCAGGGGCTCCAGGTTGCGTGGAGGGCTTTTGTTTGGTTTTACCCTGCCCAGGTTTGGAAGTCCGCGCTGGTGCTGGCTTCGTAACCTTTGCTCGGGTGCCATTGCCAGCCTTCCCGCTCGACGATGTCGCTGGCGGAGCTCCTTCCGGGCCTAGGCCTGTGGTTGGAGTCGCCGTGCTACTCGGAGACTGGGACTGCTGGGCTGCCGACTTGGGGGCCTTTGACTTGCCCCCCTCTTTGGTAATACCGGCTTTCCTGCGACGTGGCTGTTCAGGCGGCACGTCCATTACTAACCGGCCTCCCGTAGGGTTGGGGTCAGTCGCATGGCTTCCCAAGTTGATGACCATGGACATCAGAGCTGGGATTACCTTCTCCTGGACCACTGACGCCGGCTTTCGCTGCCGGTCTTGTGGTCTCCAGGATGGGCGTCTCCTTGCCTTCTGTCCCTGTTGGCACCAATGCCGCGCCTAGTGGTGTCGCTGGCGCGACGAGGCTGGAGTCGGGCTCTCCCATTGGCGGACTGCTGGGCAAGTCCAGGCAGCCGTCCGGGAAATCTCCACAACTCAACAGCCTCGCTGGGGTGCCGTCTGTGAGCTGGGGCGCTGCGGGTGCAAGCTGGACAGGTGCTTCCTGTAGCGGGCTGCAGGGCGCGGCAAGCCGCTGCACCTGGGTCACGCTTACAGTGCTGCCTATCTTGCGCAGCTTTTCATGTGGGGTGCCAAGCACGGGGGACATGGTGTGCTTGGGTGTGATCGTATACAGATTCCTTTGGGTCCCGTGCGGGCTGCCGGGTGTAGCGGGGCTAGTCACCGGGGTCACGCACAGGTTTGCCATGGGATTATCTCTATACCATTCGATCATGTTCGTTAGGTCCTGATGGGTTCGGGGGGAGACAAGTGAGGGGATAATGGGGACGCAAGGGGTGGTGGGGAGTGCGCGGCGCGGGGTGGGGAATGAAAACATGAGGGATAGTACAAGTGAACAGCTTATGAAATAATAGGGGTCGCACCAGAGCCAAGAGGGGTTGCCAGACAAATTGCTCTTTCAGAGTCAGACAATTAGCTCTTTCGGAGTTGGCCTGGTGCTAGCCTATATATGAGATGAGGGGATAAATCTAAAATCGAGCTAGTGAGCGCGGGATGATCCGACACGAACGGGTCCCTGACTCACGGCGTGCCCTAACCTAGCCCTAAGTGTGGATAGCCCACAACTGGTTGGGAAATGAAATGATGAGGTGATGTGATGAGATGCGGGCGGGCGGCCTTGACGGTCCTGGTTGGCTGCAGTTGCCTCGGACTACTGGCGTCCTTGGCTGGTGAGCTCGTGCCGGCTGGGCGAAGACTGGTCTGGCGGGGCTCGCCGAAGCGCTCCCCGCGGCCAAGTCCTGAAGTACTCAGTCGGCTCTCTCCTGCAGTAACGTGACCTCTCTCGTTCAAGTCCAAGTCCGTCCGCGCGCGCCTTCTCTGTTATGGTCTCGTGCTATATAGCTTTGCTTTGTACTTGATGAGATCCGAGTGTTGCCGAAGGTTTCCGAATCTTTGTCGGTGAATGAATCGTCAGATTTGAACGGTCAACTGGCGTGTGTGTGACGTCATAGTATATTACGGGATGTGGGGTAGGTCATGGACGGGTGTGTTTTGAATGGAAAACATGAATGGTGGTGGGTGGTGGTTGTTGAACCCTGACGTGCTAGGTTTGCGGGTAAATAAACGTGAATGAAGATGGCACCGTGAATGGAGGTTGCGACGTCACAGCAGATTACGGAATGTAGCACAGGTCATGGATGAGAGTGTTTTAATGGGAAACATGAATGGAGATGGATGGTGGTTGTTGAACCCTGACGTGCTAGGTTGGCGGGTAAACAAACGTGAATGAAGATGGAACTGTGAATGGAGGTTGGGACGTCACAGGCAGAATGTAGTGTAGGTCATGGATGGGATTGTTTTTTTTCTAATACTTAACGGTAAACAAATTGTTAATGGGTGGGGGATACAAAACGCATGGCATGTCGGTTCAGCCAGCTCGACATGAAATAAAAACAAGATGGTGTAATGTCTATTGATGACATTGGAATATTCCATCTAGTTGTGAAGATATGAACTGTGCCGACTGTCGAAGCCTATCGCACTCCTCTGAGTCAGCGATTGAATAAATGACTGATAAAATTAAATGATGGTGGAGAGTGTTGGTAGAATGAAAGTTTGTCTGGAAAACTAGGGTACCCGGAGAAAAACCAGTCTGCTTCTGTTTTGTCCAGCACAGATTTTACATGGAGTAACTGGGATTTGAAACACAGACCCAGCGGTGAGAGGTTGGCATGCTTCTCCCTAAGCCATGGAGGCATAATCACAGAGACCTAGTGCAGCCGAAGGATTTTCATTTATGCTGACTTGGGAGATTTGAATTTATGTGTTATGGAGCTGAGGATATAGAATGTTTGCTAGATGGTTAATGGACATGGATGGGTGTTAGAATGAACAATCTGATTTGAACGGTCAACCTATGTGTGATGTCACAGGAGTGAATTTCTGAGATTGACACCTGACATGTTGGCTCGCTCAGCTTCATATAAAAAAATAAAAGTGGGAATGATAGACAAATAAATCAAAACAAGATTTTTTTTTATTAATATTGTTTTCTTACATTTATTGTTTTAAATATTTATTTTCGGAAGCTTCTTCTTCCGCCTCCTCTTCGGTGTCACTTCCTTCCTCCGTTTCATTCTCGGCCTCCATCATCATCATGCGGACGAAAAACTCCGCCATGACACGGTCATTTGAAAAACTATAAAATAGAAAAAATGTCCATCAATGTCATTAGAATACCCAATCTAGCGGCGAGGATATAAACTGTCTTGATGTTTGTGTCAGGGTGAACCAAAGTACACAGAAGAAAACCTCCTAAGTTATGGAGGCATACTCCTTGCACTTCTCTGCATCAATGATTAAATGACAGGCAGAATGTAGGAAATAATGGGAAAAGAAGACTGGCCTCTTGCAGAAGGAGGGAATCAGAAAAGATGTGGCAAGGGCCTTGGATACTCTAATACTGTTGGAGTTGGAAGAGAACAAGAGTTGGCCAAGCGAGGTTGACAGGAAAGAAGACAGAGAGGAGCTTGACACAAGTAAGTGGAAGCAATGCTGAACTCGGCTGTCACCTCTGTAGTTGTAAAACCCGCGTTCTGCTATATGTAAGCTTTTGGAAGCTGAGTTTAAAAAATGTTTTGTAAGAAGAGAATAATACTGTTAATTTTGTTATCCTTAATTCAACCTTCTTGATTACTCATGCTTCAAAGATCCTGTCCAGAATGATTTACAGGAGGATTGAAAGCCAGATAGAAACGGAGTTGGGTGAAGATCAGTTTGGTTTCAGGAGAAATGTAGGAACAAGGGAAGCTGTACTAAGTCTTAGGCTGATTTTAGAAGGTAGAATAAGGAAAGATAAGAGAACGTTCATGGCTTTTGTAGATTTAGAAAATGCTTTGATAAAGTTGATTGGACTAAATTGTTTGACATTTTGAAATCAATTGGAATAAAGTACAGGGATAGGAGGGTGATATACAATCTGTACAGAAACCAGACAGCAGTCATTCGAGTTGAAGGACATGAGAGAGAAGCTGGTATTCAGAAAGGTGTAAGGCAAGGCTGCAACTTATCACCCATACTTTTCAATCTTTACATTGAACAAGCAATGAAGGAAATTAGAGAAAAATTTAAAGTGTGAGTGAAGGTTCAAGGAGAAATAATTTCAACTCTGCGATTTGCTGATGACATTGTCATCTTGGCCGACAAGCCTGAGGATTTGAATGAGTTTTTGAATGGTATGGACTCCGTCTTACGGAAAGAATTCATGATGAAAATAAATAAATGTAAAACATAAATACTGGAATGCAACCGAAATAAATCAGAAACCTCTATGGAGATCAAATTGACAGGTGAAAAGCTGAAGTAGGAGACTTCTGTTACTTAGGAAGCAGAATAACCAGTGATGGACGAAGCAAAGAGGATATTAAAAGTAGGTTGGCTCAGGCAAAGAAAGCATTTCTACAAAAAAGGAATCTGCTGACATCGAATATAGATTTAGGTATTAGGAAGTCATTTTTGAAAGCCTTTGTCTGGAGCGTGGCGCTCTATGGAAGTGAAACTTGGACTATTGGTGCAGCAGAAAAGAGGAGAATAGAAGCATTTGAAATGTGGTGTTACAGGAGAATGATGAAGATCAGATGGGTAGATAGGGTTACAAACAAAGAGGTATTAAGACGAGTGGGAGAGGAGAGATGTTTCTGGTGACTGCTAATGAAGAGAAGAGATAGGTTGGTAGGACACATACTAAGACACCCAGGAATAGCAAGCTTAGTTATGGAAGGAAGGGTCGAGGACAAAAACTGTAGGGGTAGACCAAGGTTAGAATATGTTAAACAGATTGCCTCCGATGTAGGGATGTTGGAGCTATGTATTGTCGTGTGACCTCCTCAGAGGCCGAGTGCAGGTCTTTCTATTCGACGTCCGTGGGCGACCTGCGCGTCGGGAGTTATTATATCTTGAGTTTCAGTGCATAATCATTCCCAGCTTCTTGATGTACCGTACTGGTAGCCTACTGCAGTGAACATTGGCTATTGAGCTTGCCCAATTATAGCCAATGGTACGGTACCAGTACGGTAGGTAATATCCATTACATTGAAAGGAATGTGGATGTTTAATCTAGACCTGAACAGCAACCGAGAAGCAAGATAACTGTTAAGATAAGACTGCTAATGCCATGAAAAGAAAAGTAATGGTTACCGGTACTTGAAATGCTTACCAAGGGAAGCTGGTTTCTTTCAAACATAGAAACATATTTATAGGCTAGGGCCTGTACAAGACCAAACTGACTTCATTCAGTCCAAGCTGAAAGCCGGGAGAGGGGGGGGGGGGGGGGGGGGAAGGTCTTGCGGTCTGATAATGAGCTGTGTGAATTTAAAATACCGTACAATTTAGTGAAACATTTACGATTGTTTCAAGAAAAAATATTGGCCTAGTGAATAGGTTTTTCAACATTCTTGAAAGGAATGTGGATGTGTAGGCTAATCTAGACCTAAACAGCATCCAAGAAGCAAGAGAACTGTTCAGATAAGTCTGATAATACCATGAAAAGAAAAATACTGATAGGCTACTAGTATTTCCCAGTCATTACATTCTGATCAGCCAAACACTTAGTTTTCTATTGGAAGAATCACCTAATAATGCAGGCACAAACAGATCTACGGTAATTCTTATATTCTATTGCATACAAATCCCTAACCCAACAAGTACCGGTAGCCAACGGTATTGAAATAATTTATTTTTGAGTCAAGACTCTTGACAATAGGTCTTAGCCTATCAGAATTTGGGGTAGGCCCAGTACAATGCAGGTATTTTTATACAGTACTGGTAGCCTATGCTTGCTCCAAATGAAAGGTATTTTTATACAGCACCGGTAGCCTAGAAGTTTGATTCTCTCTATACTGCCTACACAACAATATATTCATCGAGATACACTATTCAGCCCAAAGCATAGGTTAAAATCGTATTTTCAGACCGAATTACTCCAGACAAGTGATGAAAAAACGCTGAAACATCGATTTAAAAACTTTAAAAATGCACATTGCCACTAAAAATGAAACCACACACCTGAATTCATATAATTTTTAATACTTGTAACAAAAGAAAGAATGTAACATCCGATATATCAGGTTATGTTGTTTCACACATAGGTTAAAATTTGTCGCAACTGCGGTCCGTAAATCGGAATAAAGATTTATCCCGAATTTAACACAATGCAGGCCATTTTATAGGCTATAGAGGGACCGTGATGTTGTGTTCTTCATTATTATTTCAGTATTCATCAGTTTAGGAACTATTTTGAGCGATTTCCACAATGTTTACATTTGTTTTTAAATCTACTTCATGCTACGCCATGTTGGATTTAAACATGTTCCGTGGATGGAGCGAAGTTTTTCTACGCTCCATAAAATGGCGTCCGCTCCATGGAACAAGTTTAGGGAGCGCTCCATCACACCGCGTTCACAGCGTACTTTCTTCAACAGTTGATCAACTGTTTGCTACCGTGAACGCAACCATTGTCATGATTTACAACAAGCCACATTGTGGCTCCACTTCCCCAACTGCATTTTCAAAGACTTTATTTAAATGAGAAGAACTCGCTAAGCCAGTTCATACGGAGCGTCCTATTGGCCAATATCACTAACAAATGATGAATACATAAATTTTTTCTAGCGAATTAATTTTGCAGGCGCTTGTTGCCATTAAAGGAATAAATCAAGCGACACGCGACTGTTTCTTTTGTTTTCCATCTTCTTTGGCTATTCGAGTCGTATGTATCTTCCTAGGTTTCACGTTGTTTAACTTTCCTTAAAATATCTGCTCTCATACATTCCATTTCCATTTGCTGAGTTGTGAGTGAATAATATGTTATATGATTCGATTACAACTTTGTGAAACATTATTGCCTCACTTGTGCTTCAATAAAGAAAGTTAGCCTATTTATTTCATGCCGTGTGTTCGTCTCCTTTGATCCATTGATAATTAGGTAGATTTCATTAGAAAGCTAACTATTGCAATGGGTACCATGTTTCGACTTCCCGAAAATTTCGACATATCTTCGCGTTTCACATCCCCCAGACCCCAAAACCACCGTCAGTTCAAAAGTTTATATATAATTTATGTATGTATACGTATATCAGTTTCTTGTGGACACGATAACTGCCGTAATTTTGTACCAATCACTTTGAATTAGAGATGGGCAGCAGTCGACTGAAAACAGTCGAATTAGTCGATAGTTAAAACTATCGACTTATTCGACTGCTTTTAAAAAACAGTCGAATGAATTCAATGACTACTCACCGTATCATAAACAAGTCGTTTGCAAACGACTGATCCCAAAGCTATCGTTGGAAATCATTCGAATGAAACAAGTCGATGGCAAACGACTACTTCCAAGCGAATGGAATCATTCGAATAAAAGTAGTCGTTGTAAACGACTGATCCCAAATCAATCGTTGGAAATCATTCGAATGAAACAAGTCGTTGGCAAACGACTACTTCCAAGCGAATGGAATTATTCGAATAAAAGTAGTCGTTGTAAACGACTGATCCCAAAGCAATCGTTGGAAATCATTCGAATGAAACAAGTCGTTGGCAAACGACTAATTCCAAGCGAATGGAATCATTCGAATTTAAGTAGTCGTTCTAATCAAACGACTTCTTCAGGATAACTTCATGCTACAATTCATTGTGCTGTATGTTTATTGTAGAGCTTTAATTAATAAGTTAAGTATACCTGTAGGTGCCTATAGTTTTATACAGTTCGTTGATTCTTTCAATGAAATAGCTTAAATCAAATTGTCCAAGTTATTGGACAATTCAATATTGTCATTCAATATTTAGGTTATGTTTGAACTCCAGATACCGGTTTTGTGGCACATCATCCCAGGCAAGCCGGTAAATACCTTTGCCTCCCAGTCAGATGGATCATTTAGCCGTAATTTTGAATTAGAGTAAGGTTGTAGTATGCGTGGTCAGATTTAGACAATAGCCTACTCCATGAAGAGGTCATGGCTACGCCTTCTATGTTTGTTTAATGAATAGAGTAACTGAAATGAGGGATGTATACTGATTTTAAGATTTGTGGAATGAGTTTATGATTTTTAGGTAGATTTCTTTAGAAAGCTAACTATTGCAATGGGTCCCATGTTTCGACTTCCGGAAAATTTCGACATATCTTCGCGTTTCACATCCCCCAGACCCCAAAACCACCGTCAGTTCAAAAGTTTATATATAATTTATGTATATATGTATCTATATATATATATATATATCAGTTTCTTGTGGACATGATAACTGCCGTAATTTTGCACCAATCACTTTGAATTTTTTACATAATATGTATCCCTATAAAATCTCGGTCGAGTTCGTTAATGGGCAAAATCGGTCAAAGGGGGTAAAAATGGGGGGCTTTTTTCGAAAAAGTGAAATATCGCTATAACTCTCTTAATACATGAAATATCGAATCCCTTCAAAGCTCATAATATGTATCGGATAAGTGCCAAAAATTTATGTCAAATAAGTTTTTTGATAGCACCAACCATTGACCAAAGGGGTGGGAAAAAGTGGGTTTTTCGGGAAACATTAATCATATCTCTGTTAATAGGCACAATATCAAAACCGCACAAAATGGACAATATTCCTCCAATAATTACCTAAAACTTTTGTCTGAAAGAATTTTTGATATGACCCACCATTACGCCACGGGGTGAACAAAATGATTTAAATTATAAGAAAATGCCATATGCCGAGAGGACTTTTAGGTAGATTTCTTTAGAAAGCTAACTATTGCAATGGGTCCCATGTTTCGACTTCCGGAAAATTTCGACATATCTTCGCGTTTCACATCCCCCAGACCCCAAAACCACCGTCAGTTCAAAAGTTTATATATAATTTATGTATATATATATTAGTTTCTTGTGGACATGATAACTGCCGTAATTTTGCACCAATCACTTTGAATATTTTACATAATATGTATCCCTATAAAATCTCGGTCGAGTTCGTTAGTGGGCAAAATCGGTCAAAGGGGGTAAAAATGGGGGGCTTTTTTCGAAAAAGTGAAATATCGCTATAACTCTCTTAATACATGAAATATCGAATCCCTTCAAAGTTCATAATATGTGTCGGATAAGTGCCAAAAATTTATGTCAAATAAGTTTTTTGATAGCACCAACCATTGACCAAAGGGGTGGGAAAAAGTGGGTTTTTCGGGAAACATTAATCATATCTCTGTTAATAGGCACAATATCAAAACCGCACAAAATGGACAATATTCCTCCAATAATTACCTAAAACTTTTGTCTGAAAGAATTTTTGATATGACCCACCATTATGCCACGGGGTGAACAAAATGATTTAAATTATAAGAAAATGCCATATGCCAAGAGAGGTTGCCATGACAACTTTACTTTTAATTGATAAGGGATGACCATCAGCAGTTGCTATGACAACGCCACTGCACGAGATCACATTCAGTTTTCATATGTCAGTGGGAAGCGACTTCTGTATCGGAACTGGTAGCATGCTGAACTTCTATGCCCAAGGTCGCGGGTTCAAACCCGGCTGAAGTCGTCGGATTTACTAAGAGCGCTAAAAAACCTGAGTTTGCTTTCCTTCGGAGGGGAAGTTCCAACGTTCGTTGCGAGTTGCTGATTGAGGTGGCATCTAGTAGCCAAGTTCACAGCTAGGTGTCGTTGACGGCAGTATTTTAGGTAGATTTCATTAGAAAGCTAACTATTGCAATGGGTACCATTTTTTTCGATTTCCGGAAAATTTCGACATATCTTCGCGTTTCACATCCCCCAGACCCCAAAACCACCGTCAGTTCAAAAGTTTATATATAATTTATGTAATATACACACATCAAAAAAAGTTTTGCATCACCTCGGTTCCAAGAGTTCCGGAACCGTTAAATACAAAGGGAATAGAGATCAACACAAACAACATTTCAGCTCGTTTTATTGCTCATGAGACCCACACATTGCATGTTGTACCATCATACAGCTAGACTTTCAGCATTTGTGGTCCAGATTGCAGTACACACCACTACCTCTAATACCCAGTAGCACGTCCTCTTGCATTGATGCATGCCTGTATTCGCCGTGGCATACTATCCACAAGTTCATCAAGACACTGTTGGTCCAAATTGTCCCACTCCTCAACGACAATTCGGCGTAAATCTCTCAGAGTGGTTGGTGGGTCAAGACGTCCATAAACAGCCCTTTTCAACATATCCCAGGCATGTTCGATAGGGTTCATGTCTGGCGAACATGCTGGCCACTGTAGTCGAGCGATGTCGTTATCTTGAAGGAACGCATTCACAAGATGTGCACGATGAGGTCGAGAATTGTCGTCCATGAAGACAAATGCCTCTCCAATATTCTGCCGATATGGTTGCACTATGGGTCGGAGGATGTCATTCAGGTATCGTAAAGCCGTTTCGGAGCCTTCCATGACCACCAGTGGCGTACGTCGGCCCCACATAATGCCACCCCAAAACATCAGGGAACCACCACCTTGCTGCACTCGCTGGACAGTGTGTCTAAGACGTTCAGCTTGACCAGGGTGCCTCCAAACACGTCTCCGACGATTGTCTGGTTGAAGGCATATGCGACACTCATCGGTGAAGAGAACGTGATGCCAATTCCGTGGGGTCCATTCAGCATGTTGTTGGGCCCATCTGTACCGCGCTGCATGGTGTCGGGGTTGCAAAGCTGGACCTCGCCATGGACGTCGGGAGTGAAGTTGCGCATCATGCAGCCTATTGCGCACAGTTTGAGTTGAAACACGACGTCCTGTGGCTGAACGAAACGCATTATTCAACATGGTGGCATTGCTGTCAGGGTTCCTCCGAGCGGCAATCCGTAAGTAGCGGTCATCCACTACAGTAGTAGCCCTTGGGCGGCCTGAGCGAGGCCTGTCATCGACAGTTCCTGTATCTCTGTACCTCCTCCATGTCCGAACAACATCGCTTTGGTTCACTCTGAGACGCCTGGAAACTTCCCTTGTTGAGAGCCCTTCTTGACACAAAGTAACAATGCGGACGCGATCGAACTGCGGTATTGACCTTCTAGGCATGGTAGAACTACAGACAACATGAGCAGCGTACCTTCGTCCTGGTGGAATGACTGGAACTGATCGGCTGTCGTACCCCCTCCGTCTAATAGGCCCTGCTCATGCATGGTTGTTTACATCTTTGAGCAATTTTAGTGACATCTATGAACAGTCAATGGGACTGTATCTTGGATACAATATACACAGTCAACGTCTATATGCCGGAGATCTGGGAACCGAGGTGATGCAAAACTTTTTTTGATGTGTGTATGTATATATATGTATATCAGTTTCTTGTGGACACGATAACTGCCGTAATTTTGCACCAATCACTTTGAATTTTTTACCGAATATGTATACCCATAAAATCTCGGACGAGTTCGTTACTGGGCTAAATCGGTCGAAGGGGATGAAAATGGGGGACTTTTTTTTCGAAAAAATGAAATATTGCTATAACTCTCTTAATATGTGAAATATCGTATCCGTTCAAAGTTCATACTATGTGTCGGATAAAGCTCAGAAATTTATGTTTGAAACGTTTTTTTGATAGCACCAACCATTGACCAAAGGGGTGGGAAAAAGTGGTTTTTTTTTCGGGAAACATTAATCATATCTCTGTTAATAGGCACAATATCAAAACCGTACAAAATGGACAATATTCCCCTAATAATTACCTAAAACGTTTGTCTGAAAGAATTTTTGATATGAGCCACCATTGCGCCAAGGGATGAGAAAAATGATTTCGGAATTATAAGAAAATGCCAAGAGCTATCAGTGGTTGACATGGCAACACTACTAAATTGATGAGGGATGAGCCATCAGACGTTGCCATGACAACGCACTTGCGCGAGATCAGATTCAGATTTCCATCTGACTAAGTGTGAAGCGGCTTCGGTGACGTAACTGGTAGCATGCTTAACTTCTATGCCCAAGGTCGCGAGTTCAAAGCCGGCCAAAGTCGTCGGATTTTCTAAGAGCGCTAAAAATCCCTCAGTAAGCTTTCCTTTGGAGGGGAAGTTCCAACGTTCGTTGCGAGTTGCTGATTGAGGTGGCATCTAGTAGCCAAGTTCACAGCTGGGTGGCGTTGACGTTAGTATCTGGTAGCAACATTAGGAACTACTGCTTGAAATTTAGCGTCTGCATTCCTTACCTGAATTACAGACTAATACAGCCATCACAATTCTCACCGTTTATCAGACAGATTCTACACTCACCCAAAGTACACGGGGTTATATGACCGCGTTGTCGCAGCCCCTAAACTGAGGAACCAACCAACATCTCTGCGGGAGATATAATTTTGCGTGAAGAAGTAACAGACCGTTACATAGTTACACATCAGTGTCGAAACCTTGCATAAGGACAGTGTGACCACAAGTATAACAAGTAGTTCCGTGAAGAACTGTACAGCCTATTTTCATATATCCTGCTCATGTTAATTGCCTCTATCAACATACAAAATTTCAGTTTAATTGCTGTATCAGATTCGTAGATATTGAGAACCGTCTAAATATTTCAGATGGTCGCCAGGTTGGATTTTTATTTTTGTAATATTATATTAAGATTATTGTGTACGGGTGGTATTCAAACTTCAATCGCATGATTAGAACACAAGAAGTAAAAACGAGATTTTAAAATTACGCACAGCAGCCATCTTGTGATTATGCAAACAATTGAAATAAATTAGATGCCAGTGGATCAACATTTGTGTAAGCATTTAACGTGCAACGTTTCTCGGCACTCGGATAGTTAATTCGCGAGAAACGTCCATTTAAATATTTATACTTTGCGTCGCCGCCATGTTGGATTCGTGCTCACCAGGTTACTGAAAGTCCTATAGGTGAACATATGTTCATAGTCTCTATGAACATAAAAATTTCAGTTTGGTTGCTGTAAAAGATTCATATATATTGAGAACCGTCTAAATATTACGGAAGCTTGCCATTTAGGATTGTTATATGTATAGGCCATAGAGTTATGTACCATTCAAGGTCACTTATTGCCTAGGTTCATTATTCAAACTTTCACTTCGATCGCATGATTACGACACAAGAAATAAAAATTTAATTTTAAAATTTCGCACAGCCGCCATCTTGAGGTTATGTAAACAATTGAATTAAATTAGATGGCAGTACATTACAATCTGCAAAATCATTTACTGTACCACATTTCACTGCGCTCAGAGAGTTAACTCACGAGAAAAGTCTATTAAAATATTTCAAATTCGCTTGGTCGCCATGTTCGTTTTGTACTTTACAGGTTTATGAATTATACATAGGTAAACTTGTATCAGTACCCTTTATCACCGTACAAAATTGCAGGGTGATATCTGTAATAGTTTCGGGGATATAGAATGTCAGTGAAATATTTCGCACAGCCGCCATTTTGAGGTTATGTAAACAATTGAACTAAATTAGACTCCAGTGCATTGCAATGTGTATACATATTTGCTGTACCAAGTTTCATTACGTTTGGATAGTTAAATCGCGAGAAAAGTCTATTTAAAAGTCTCCACTTCGCTTGGCCGCCATGTTGGTTATGTAGTAACCAGGTTTTTGAAAGTTTCATAGGTGAACTTCTAGTAGTACCCTTTATCTCCGTACACAATTTCAGGGCGATATCCGTTATAGTTTCGGAGATACTGAATGATAGTGAAATATTTCGCACAACCGCCATGTTGGATTGGTGTGACGTAACAAAATTCGATGGGCACGGTCGACGTCGCCGGGAATAGTGCTATGAACTTACTGAGTTTCACTGAAATCGCTCCAGCCGTTTAGATTTAATTAGGGGGACACACACACACACCTCACACACACACACACACACGGACAAAAGGTGATCTCATATGCCTATTTTTTCAAAATTGAAAATAGGCTAAAAATGGACTCTAAATGACAAGAAGGTTACCGTCCCCGTAAGACAATAAAATGTTTAAAATATGTTTAAAATGAAGAAAAACAAAGTTAATTAATCTCCAATTATAAAATACTTTCACGCGATAAATGAGGTCTGATCCTTCTACGAAAACCTGCATATTCTGCCTATTTTCGCCTATCTCCAAGTTTGTCCGGTGAAATCTACCTCCGCCTTCCGGCGTGCCGAGAGGACTTTTTTAAATAGAATGTAATGAAGTCTTCAGTAAAGTTGAAGGAGACATGATCGTGTTTAGACAATAGCCTACTCCATGAAGGGGTCATGACTATGCCTTCTATGTCTGTTTAAGGTGTAGTGTGGCTGAAATGAGGGAGGTTTACTGATTTTGGTGTTTGTGGAGTAGTCTTTTCGTTTATAATTTAGGTTTTTGTGAAGCTTGTTGCGGAGTTGTTTTATGGATTTTATTGCTCTGCAAATGAAGTGTATTAGGTAGAGATGGGCAGCAGTCGACTGAAAACAGTCGAATTAGTCGATAGTTAAAACAATCGACTTATTCGACTGCTTTTAAAAAACAGTCGAATGAATTCAACGACTACTCACCGTATCATAAACAAGTCGTTTGCAAACGACTGATCCCAAAGCTATCGTTGGAAATCATTCGAATGAAACAAGTCGATGGCAAACGACTACTTCCAAGCGAATGGAATCATTCGAATAAAAGTAGTCGTTGTAAACGACTAATCCCAAAGCAATCGTTGGAAATCATTCGAATGAAACAAGTCGTTGGCAAACGACTACTTCCAAGCGAATGGAATCATTCGAATAAAAGTAGTCGTTGTAAACGACTGATCCCAAAGCAATCGTTGGAAATCATTCGAATGAAACAAGTCGTTGGCAAACGACTAATTCCAAGCGAATGAAATCATTCGAATTTAAGTAGTCGTTCTAATCAAACGACTTCTTCAGGATAACTTCATGCTACAATTCATTGTGCTGTATGTTTATTGTAGAGCTTTAATTAATAAGTTAAGTATACCTGTAGGTACCTATAGTTTTATACAGTTCGTTGATTCTTTCAATGAAATAGCCTAAATCCAATTGTCCAAGTTATTGGACAATTCAATACTGTCATTCAATATTTAGGTTATGTTTGAACTCCAGATACCGGTTTTGTGGCACATCATCCCAGGCAAGCCGGTAAATACCTTTGCCCCCCAGTCAGATGGATCATTTAGCCGTAATTTTGAATTAGAGTAAGGTTGTAGTATGCGTGATCAGATTTAGACAATAGCCTACTCCATGAAGGGGTCATGGCTACGTCTTCTATGTTTGTTTAATGAATGGAGTAACTGAAATGAGGGATGTATACTGATTTTAAGATTTGTAGAATGAGTTTATGATTTTTTAAATAGAATTTAATGAAGTCTTCAGTAAAGTTGAAGGAGACATGATCGTGTTTAGACAATAGCCTACTCCATGAAGGGGTCATGACTATGCCTTCTATGTCTGTTTAAAGTGTAGTGTGGCTGAAATTAGGGAGGTTTACTGATTTTGGTGTTTGTGGAGTAGTCTTTTCGTTTATAATTTAGGTTTTTGTGAAGCTTGTTGCGGAGTTGTTTTATGGATTTTATTGCTCTGCAAATTAAGTGTATTAGGGGTTTCTGGGTTTGGTTTAGCTGTAGTTTACAGGGTTATGGCTGAGAGTTGTTGTAGCTGGCCTAACAGCTGTGTCAGAGCAGAGGCGTGCTGTGTGGGAGGGGGGAAGGGGTTAGTGGCAAAGGCATGAGGGCAGGGATGGAAGAGTTGTAGCGTTGTCTGTGGCCGTTGCCTCATGGCTGATTTTATGTACTGACATCCATCATAAGATAGAGTGGTGATGTGAATCTCTACATCTATTGCAGCGGGTACTGTGAGGACAGCTTGACCGTACGCACAAATTGATTCTGGTCGTCAATTGTTTGGAGATGGGCAGCACCGCAGCAGTCAACTGAAAAATGTTAAATCCATCGACTTGTTTGACTGCTTTTAAAAAACAGTCGAATGAATTCAACGACTACTCACCGTAACATAAACAAGTCGTTTGCAAACGACATATCCCAATTGTGTTTTAACTTTTATCATGTAGAACGCGCTCGGATAGTTTTACGTTCTGGTCGTCAATTGTTTCAGCACATGGATAGCGCGCGCATTTAAAAAACTTAGTATTTACATTGTTGCCAACATCTCCACTGAAAGTTCGCCCTCGTTGCTGTTCTAAAGTGTTCTATTTTCGTGTGTATTTACTGTAGGCCGTAATTTTCTTGCTCAAGTCGTATTTCAGCTCTTCGTTCTTAGAACTTCAGAGAGGATTAAATTAGTGAACACATAGCCTAACTTGTTTATGACTCTATGGACATATTTTACATTTACTATTTTTTGGCATTAAAAATGAAGTGTGATTATTTCAATGTTGGCTATGGAATTGTTCCGGTACTTAAGAACTCCCTCTCAGTAATAGTGATTTAATTTACTCTTAGGTTAATTAAGTATTGGTCTATTACTTCACTTATCCACAATACATACAGGTAATGTGCCCCGTATCAATACCGGTATCGGGGAACATTTACTCACACATTTTGCATTAAATGAAATGTGCAACATTGCAAATAATGGCTGCACTCTACACGACGTAAACCACCATTTCGAAGCACAGTAAAAATAAATAAATAAATAACTTTGACCAATTGCATGTTGCCGAGCGTCGAGTAGTCCAAACTAACGTCTGCAAAAATAGGTGGGTTAAGGAGAAGTTTGATTTTCATCTGTTGGTACGATTCAACTCAGCCGGTAATGGCTTGCAGTGCTTTGTACGCTGCCTAGAAGCGACTACTTTCAGTCGAATACATGAAACAACACGCTTAGGAGCTATGCGAATTCAGGTAACCATTCGACTGAAAGTAGTCGACTATCTAGTCGATAGTTTCTACCAATGAATGAATAGTCAGTCGATGGTTAAAAGTAGTCGATAGTCCCATCTCTACTTGAATTTTTTACCGAATATGAATACCTATAAAATCTCGGTCGAGTTCGTTACTGCGCTAAATCGGTCGAAGGGGGTCAATATGGGGGGCGTTTATCGAAAAAGTGAAATATCGCTATAACTCTCTTAATATGTGAAATATCGAATCCGTTCAAAGTTCATACTATGTGTCGGATAAAGCCCAAAAATTTATGTTTGAAGAGTTTTTTATAGCACCAACCATTGACCAAAGGGGTGGGAAAAAGTGGGTTTTTCGGGAAACATTAATCATAAATCTCTTTTAATAGGCACAATATCAAAACCGTACAAAATGGACAATATTCCCCTAATAATTACCTAAAACTTTTGTCTGAAAGAATTTTTGATATGACCCACCATTACGCCAAGGGATGAGAAAAATGATTTCGGAATTATAAGAAAATGCCAAGAGCCATCCATCAGAGGTTGCCATGACAACACTACTAAATTGATGAGGGATGAGCCATCAGACGTTGCCATGACAACGCACTTGCACGAGATCACATTCCGTTTTCTATCAGACTAAGTGTGAAGCGGCTTCGGTGACTTAACTGGTAGCATGCTGAACTTCTATGCCCAAGGTCGCGGGTTCAAAGCTGGCCGAAGTCGTCGGATTTTCTAAGAGCGCTAAAAATCCCTCAGTATGCTTTCCTTTGCAGGGGAAGTTCCAACGTTCGTTGCGAGTTGTTATTTGTGGTGGCATCTAGTAGCCATATTCACAGCTAGGTGTCGTTGACAGTAGTATCTGGTAGCAACATTAGGAACTACTGCTTGAAATTGACCGTCTGCAGTCCTTACCTGAATTACAGACTAATACAGCCATCACAATTCACACCGTTTATCAGACAGATTCTACACTCACCCAAAGTACACGGGGTTACATGACCGCGTTGTCGCATCCCCTAAACTGAGGAACCACCGACAGTAGTGGCTGCGCTGGCTAAAGCGCGGCGTTAGGTCATGGGGCCAAGCTCTCTGCTGACTCGGTAGACGCGTGGGTTCGAGCCCCACAGTCGGCTGTCCTTGAAATGATTTTCCGTGGTTTCCCATTTTCAACACCAGGCAAATGCTGGGACAGTTCCTTGTGACAGGCCACGGCCACTTCCTTCCACATCCTTGCCCACTTTCATCCATTCATCTCATCTCTCATCCCGACGCGCAGGTCGCCCACGGGCGTCGACTAGAAAGACCTGCACTCGGCCTCTCAGGACGCTACACGACAAAAAAAACAACAACTGAGGAACCAACCAAAATCTCTGCGGGAGATATAATTTTGCGTGAAGAAGTAACAGAACGTTACATAGTTACACATCAGTGTCGAAACATTGCATAAGGACAGTGTGACCACAAGTATAAAAATGGACTCCAAATGACAAGAAGGTTACCGTCATCATAAGACAATAAAATGTTTAAAATATGCATAAAATGACGAAAAACAAAGTTAATTAATCTCCAATTATAAAATACTTTCTCGCAATAAATGAGGTCTGATCCTTCCACGAAAACCTGCATATTCTGCCTATTTTCACCTATCCCCAAGTTTGTCCGGTGAAATCTACTTCCGCCTTCCGGCGTGCCGAGAGGACTTTTTTAAATACATATTTTGGTAACAGTGTTGATCCTTTTTTCAAACTACTGAAATTAGCCGAAATACATTTTGCAATGATGAATAATAATTATTCTGGAAATGATGTGATAATAAATGTCGTTGTCGATAAACCCACCCACCGCCCCCTTTTAGATCTCGACTTATATAGGAAAATTACAATTAGGATGTCCCAATTATGCGAAACAGTTCTGCCAGGAGCTATCGTCTTGTTTATTTGTTGAAAAGCACTTTATAAACAAATATATTTCACGACCAGTGAATTAAAACTCAGCAATTATTCTTGGTTTGTGCCGTGTCTTGTGTGGGGTTTCGCCTAGGACACCAAGCTGGCTCATCAGCGGGCCTTTGGTGTCGCCGCCCGGACCCCCACTGGAGTAACGAACTGCGTGCTACCTCCCTTTATATAAAGCACCTCTCACTGCGACAACTAAAAGCTCAAACAGCTATAACCTCTCTATGAAGGCTTCCAAAAAGATGGTATATTGGATTTCACGGCCAGTAGTCTCCCTCTGGTTTAATAGCTTGAATTTTGGGAAAAACACACCTTAGCGTATTATATAATAAGATGATCAGCTTTCTTTGACCAGATGTTTATAACATATCATATTTTTCCGTTAATTTTCGTGACAAAATATTGCAATCTAAGCTAATCTAATCCAAATTATGTCATTAAGCACAATTAACACTCCGAACGGGAAAGCGTTGCAACGCTTGCTGTGTAACATAGCACATGGCATACAAAGCCTAGGTGAACGACTTTCTCCTCAAATGTCTACTAGATATGTTACTTTAATACTTTATGCTTTATCCAATTAAATATATTATTGTAATGTCCGTAGATTCGCGTAACAAACGCGCAAATGCGGGTAACAGTCGTGCGAATGCGGGGCGGATGCGCATAGTGTTTTGTTTATTCGCGCAGAGCTCTATATATAACCTGAAAGTGGGGGGCACAAAAAGACGAGTGGGGGCCTGCTCATAACAATATCAGAGTTTGAACGTGACGATGGAGATTTCACGGCGCACCTGTGACGCAATTCGTCCAAATGGCAAGGCAAGTATCCGTGACCGCCCGCCAATGTTGTAAGACGATCCACGGAGAGAAATTGACTGGACATTTGGTTAGTTTCCGCACACGTTGTTAGGATCCCCCCGGGCGAGCTTTCAGGGCGTAAACAGATGTGCAACAGGTGTGACAGGAAGCACACTCTACCGGGATAATTAATTAACAAGCCTTATTATAACAACGGTCTCCTAGCGCTTTATATCAGTACTAAATTAATCATTTCTGATTACTTTGAGGTAATATGTTTACTTATTTAAGGTTACTTTCATAAGTTTGGTTATACCAGGTGAATCAGCCCAAATAACGCGTGTTATCAGAAAAGTCGGCATTTCTCTGCTTGCATCCCATATGGTAGGCTACTACTGCACCTCAAGCAATCCTGCGAACGATAATGCACCCTATTATTTTACACTCGTGCAGTCGTGGCTCGTGCTGTTGGAGTTGGGGAAGGCTGCGAATGAGCTAATACCTGAGGGTAGTTTCGAGCTTCGTGGTGGTGTAGGCCTAACTATAAGGTGCGTTCAAAAAGTAACGAGCCGGAGGCTGTAATGCGCAAACCGGTGACGACATCGGCTAATCGTGGCGTGTGTAACGAGCGTGTAAGGTCACAGCCCGTCGCTAGAGGGCACGCGTGCACGTCACGTGACGATACAAAGCGAGCAGCAGCATGCATCAATCGTCCAACCAAGACCAAGACAGTAGGCCATGCGACATGCTTCCTGGTGTGGTTGAAGACTGTGTGCCTGACTGTAAGTCAAATTATGGCAGCACTATTAAAATAACTGGTTATATCGCTACGTTTTGATCACTACTTTCAGTGCCTAGTAATTTAGTTTTAGTATATTTCTTCATGTGGCCTCTATATTCCAGTACATTATGAACTGTTCTCAGTTGGCAAATGCCTTTAGGTAGATTTCATTAAAAAGCTACCTATTTTTAAATTAAGTGACCCACTGAGCATTATTGTTAGACTGTCAACATTAAGCTTTGAGGCCTATTGTGACTATGATGAGTGCATCTGTGGACAAAAAGTGAAGTGTGATTCTGAAAGAAGAAAGTGACAAAAAGACATTGGTAGGTTCTTCAATGAGGAATATACTGTATACTTATGCGACACCCTTTCAAGTACGAATTATTACTAAATCCATGGGTTTCACAACTACCGTACGATACGAGTTTTTTACTTCGTTGACCCTAGTGGGACTTGGACCTTATCATTTCAATTCTCCAACTGTCATTTACGGCTTGCACTATGCTTTCCAGTCGGTCAACACTATTTTTTCTTAATATCAATTTCGATGTTTGAATACTGTTCAGTTGTTTTGATTGATTGTAGCCTGTAACCATCCTGAGTATATCTTGCTCCTAAGATTTTCCTAATGATCTTTTATGATTTCCTTTATTATTATTATTATTATTATTATTATTATTATTGGTCCACCCACAGCGCAGCAGTAGCTACGCTCACTAACGTGCAGCGCAGGTCTCTGCAGAGCCGGAAGACGTGGGTTCGAGCCCCACCGTCGGCCGTCCTTGAAATGGTTTCCCGAGGTTTCCCTATTTTCAACTCCAGGCAAATGCTGGGACGGTACCTTCTGATAGGCCACGGCCGCTTCCTTCCACACCCTTGCGCAGTTTCATTCACCTTCATTCATTTCATCTCTCATTAAATCCTCTCATGAGGTTGGCGTCACGAAGGGCATCTGGACGTAAAAAATATCCGCCACATAGACTTTCATCGCATTTCATCCCCGTTGAAAACGGGTATGGATAGACACACATTATTGGTCGACCTCGTTGTTGGTACTCTTTGCTATCAAAGTGGAGGTCCGAGTTCGATTCCTGGCTCTGCCAAGAAATTTAATTGTGGTCTGAGTACACTCAGCATCGTGAGCCAAAACTGAGAAGAGATGAGTTCGATTCCCTCCTCAGCCATCCTGGAAGTGATTCTCCTACTCTTAAGTGAATGCTGAGGTGGATCCTAAATTAAGGCCACGGCCACCTCCTTCCCAATCCTCCTGTGAATTACAAATGCACACACTAATACAGCCATCACAATAACACATGTTATTAGATAAATTCATCACACCCAAGTACATGGTAAAGATTTTGAAACAACATATTATTATTATTATCTTTAATTTCTCATAAGTATGGTACACCTCAGTGTACAAGATGCGGAATTTACTACCAAGTGTCAGTAAATCTTACTGTAATAGAGATAGCCTAACAATATGACAAGTATTCAGCAGCACTGCCTTCTGTATTCTGGCAATCAGGTGTTTCATTTGCAGTTCCTTCTTTTTAACAGCGCCCGTGAAAGAGATTTTACTGCCCCATTTCGCTAATAACTCGACAACATGTACCGTCGGCCCCCACACGGCTGCCAGAGTGAGGCTTGACCTCAATCTGACATTGTGTTTCACAGGTCGGCACTGTTAGTGTTGGGATCATTTCAGACTAAATATCTTGACTCATTTGGCAGGGAAGATACAGAAGAATGCCGATTCTAGTATGGGGAAAGAAATAGTCGAGGTGAAGCCAATGAAGTGAGATCTCTAGAGGAAGGCAAGAAGAAGTCTGTGTAGCGACGAAACACACTCAGTAGGCTATTTAGACCGACCTTGCTGTATGGAAGTGAGAGGCGGGTAGATTCAGGATATGAGGGTAGCACGAATGATAGCTGGGACAAATAGATGGGAGCAATGAAGAGATAAAGGTTTCGTTGGAAATGAACACGCTAGATGAAGCTGTTCGTATGAGGCAACTCAGATGGTGGCGTCATGTGATGGGTGAGGGTAAGAGGGTGGACCTACAGTAGGAGATTCAGCGTTGAACGAATGGAAGTGAGAGGAGTAAAAGCAAGAGGCCGCAGTGGGTGGGAATCCCGACAATATTTCGATTGTTCAGTCACACCAGTTTATTTCATAAATTGAAGTTACTGATAGTGTACTGATTTAGACGTAGCGATGATTCCACAGTTTATTTAACTTAGTAATTTTGGATTATTTGAAAAAATCTCCAGTTATTTAGAAAATCGGGGGACTGGATTAATGAACTGCTTTATTTTTATTTTTGTCAATACATGGTGGCGTAGTTGGTAGCATGCTGAACTGCTGTGCCCAAGATCGCGTGTTCAAACCCGGCCGAAGTCGTCGGATTTTTAAGAGCGTTAAAATCCTTCAAAATGCCTTCCTTCGGAGGGGAAGTAAAGCCGGCGGCCCCATGTCATAGATTTATGGCATGTAGAAGATCCTTCCACTAACTGAACTTGTTTGAAGCTAAATTTCTAGGTTCGATTTCGTTGTAACGCTCTATCAAAGTTCCAACTTCACCACTAGGTGTCAGTGACATCTGGTAGCGAAAGTCGGAACTACTTGAAATTGAACGCAACTTGTAGCTCACCCCATGGGTGTCCAACTGAAGCAGCTGCAGCCTCTGGCGAGCCGAACATGTCCTCGGACACTCCCGGCACTAAAAGCCATACGATAAATAAACGGTGGTACCACTACTTTCTACCTGTTTTTAAGAAATAAGCAATATGACGATGATTCATAAAGTAAAACGGGCTTGCCACGGCGGGTGAGTGGTTAACGTGTCGGACTACCAACTCCAAGCTTGCAGGTTCGCTCCTGGCCGTGGTAAGTGAATTTTGAATGGCGGGAAAAATACGACACGCATGTCATATGATGTTGGCATGTCAAAGAACGCATTTGAATTCAGTAGGCCGTGTTCATAATGGCAAAATTAATCTCGGGATTTACCGCCAACACAAAGTTCCTCATTTCTCTACTAGAAAGCGCTATAGTGTTCAAGAAGCTCATATATCTAACCTCCTTGAAGTTCATAGTGCTTCAAGGAACTACGAAATTCGACATGCAAGCTGCCCTTTGGTTGTCAAATAACAAAGCTTGCACCCGGCACCCGAGGTCATACGATATTTTATTTATTTATATATATATATATAAATTTATATATATATAAATTTTTATTTTTTATCGTTATGCCCAACTACGGAGCGCGCTTGAACTTATTTTGCACAATGTTCCTTCTTTTCTTCCCAATATCTCTTCATTCGTTCACTGTGTTCCTATCCGCGTGCTTCTGTCCAGCCTGTATTTTTCCATTTAGGTTTCTCTGCAAATGTTTGTTTACTAGGCTTCTAAATTTTACTCTATCTGGAACGGTTTTCTCAGCAATACCCATTTCTTGTAGATCTTCATGTATTTCTGTTAACCAATTGTTGCGGATTTTCAGGGTTAGCGCTAGATTTAGAATTCTCTTTGTCAGCCTGTCGTTATCCATTCTGTGAAGGTGTCCGTAAAATGTTAATCGTCGTTTTCTGATAGTATCTGTGATTTTTTCTGCGGGTTGAAAAGTTTCATGTGGTTTCTTTTTCATCCAAATTCCATTATTATTATTATTATTATTATTATTATTATTATTATTATTATTAAACTTCTATGGACAACATTCTGAACTAAAAAACCTACAGCTCCCATTCATGCCATAAAGATAATGTACAAAACGGTACATTTTATCTTCCGACCCCGATGGCATTGAGAATCTGAGCTCAGGGAGTCTTGTACCTCTCTACCCCTCTCCCCGCTCTCCCTCCTCTCGGTCCGCTATTTAGAATGGTCAAGATTTGTTTTTCTAGCTCTTCTAGTGATAACATATTATTATCATGATATAATTATTATATGATAATTCGGACTGAGTGACGTAATTGTTTAAACTGGCCTTCAAACCCCAACCAAGACAGCGATAACATGAACAGTTGTTTAAATGACACAGCTTCGGGTCAATATATTTACTGGCGCCTCTCATGTCAAACGGGGCGGTAAACCAATAGCATTATTACCATAATAATAAATGAGAATGTCGGCAACTGAACTGACATTGGCATTTTCTCTGTGGTAGCAAGCACATTTTTTTTCTGTGCAATTTTCGTATTTTGTGACATGCTCAGTCAGGATGTTGCTAAATGGTAGTAGGTACGGTTCCCCCAAAACGTTTGTAATTTAAATATGCCAGACAAGTTATAGCGTTTCCAATGAATGGCCTCAAATTCATGAAACTACCCCTGTTAGGAGAAATACAGGGAGTCTCAAAAAATTTACTAACACTTTGAATGACTATAAAATGATTATTTATGAACATAGAGACAATTTTAAGGGCTTCAATTATAGAGGAGATATGTAATTAAATACTCATTTCAAATGCAACCTTGTCCGCGTTAAATGGTCGCCATATAATAGCTCCATTCCAAGCTCGGAACTGCAAACGTACAGTAGGCTAGTTCAGTTTTGCCAACTAGATCTGTTAAGAGCATTTGCTATTGTTTATATAGAAGAGTCCACGTGGTGGTGCAGTAGGTAGCATTCTTGGCTGTCATCCCTGAGATCCGGGTTAGATTCCTGGCTCTGCTAAGAAATTTAGATCTGGACCGAAGGCTGGAACGGGGTAGGCCTATACTCGGCCTCGTTAGGCAAAATGTACTCCAGGAAAAGGCCACGGTCGCCTCCTTGCCAATCCTAATCCAAATTAAAAGTACACATCGCAATATCACACACAGGGGGAAGGGGCGGTAACACTCGAGGACAGCAAATCCTACGAAAAAACATTCCTCTACTACCGAAATCAGCCAATATATATGTAATGAAAACAAATTCTCATGATGAAGTAGTAATAGATGTTTACTCCTCTGCTGTCTATAACTCACCTACCTTTCCATTTTTAGATCATGACTTATAAAGTTAAATTCAAGCAGAGTCATCCTTAATACGCGTGAAGTTTGGACAAATACATGATTGGCAATCTTTTTTCCAGACTGACAGGCTGCGTGGCTCGCCTGACGTGTGCAAGGTTGCAGGATCGATCCTTGGCGCAGCGATCGCTATCACACACTGAACGGTAAAAACATGTCTCGCAAATACAATATGGTGAATCCCAATGATTAGAAACGTTGGTTGTTGCCCTTGTTATCTGCAACACAGACTATTGGTTGGTCATCAGTCCCATACAGTTACTTGTCTGATACCTGTGTTTCTAAGGCGACTATAATATTAGTGCGGTCATTGACTGAGTAGGTGGCTCGGATCTTGAATTAATTCTAGTATTTTTAAGGAGTAGTCTGAAAAATCCTGAGGAGTGCTCAAGTTGGCCCCTGTCAGTGGCATGATTCGAACCTCTGATCTTTGAGCTTACCCCAATTTCAATATTATGGTGCTATTTATTGGAAATCGATATGATTGTCAAACAAACAAAAAGCAGGAACGGGAGGTCTTCTTCCTTTTTCCTTTTTTTCTTTGTTTTGTTGGAAATTAATAGGCCTACTATAATTGGTTACAAACGAGAGAAAGTATGGTCTGTGGGTTGAGACGGGTTACACTCTGCTTTAAATGGCAACACTGCGAGAAGGTGAGTTCGATTCACATCTTAGCCATCCTGGAAGTGTTTTTCGTGGTTTCTCACTTCTACTCCAGTCGAACGCCGAGATGGTTCCCAAATTAACAAATACACACACTAATGCACCTAGGTTATCAGACAAGCTCACACCCGGGCGAAGCAGGGGTGGGTTGCTAGTTTAAAATAAAAAATGAATAAGCAAACTAACAAATAAACAGGTTTGAACTAATTCTAAAATAAGAAGTGTAATGGCAACATTGCAGCAGGTAGAAAGTAGTTGTATCATCATGGGAACATTAAACAAAACTTCTCTCCTCTTCCTAGGCCTCCTGCTGGTTGAGAAGCACTTGTAATGGGAATTCAAGCACGGGCCGCACCCGGTCGAGGAGTGGTTCTCGGTAGGCCTGTGGGGCGAGATGCGGTACAAGCGGTATCCTTTGAAGGATTATAAAGGTCCAGATGGTGCGCCTCCGAAAATACCTACTTCGTTGCTGAGACAAGCTTCTGCAAGCTCCAAGAATTCCGCAGTGCCTCGCTGGCATCGGGAGCTCATCGGAGTCCTGAAAATGGTTTTCGTAGTTTCCCATTTTAACCACCAGGCAAATGCCCAATGGCCTGTCCTGAAAAGAATAGAAATGGCCATTGGCAGCATTAATAAAATTAAATAAAGGTCTAGGGGGACTCAGGTTGGGGTTCAATTTCCAGCGGTTTCAATTCAGCTCTGAGAGCTGGAACAGGGGATCACCCTGCCTCGTGAGGCAGAACTGAGAAGAGGTGGGTTTGATTCATACCTCAGTCATATTAGAAACTTCTTCTCCATCCAAATGCCGTGGTGGTACCTAACATGGCCACGGCTGCCTCCTTCCCAATCCTTCACAATAACACAGGTTGTTGTTGTTATTTGAGTCTTCAGTCTTTTGACTGGTTTGATGCAGCTCTCCATGCCTCCCTGTCCTGAGCTAATCGTTTCATCTCTACATAGCTACCACACCCTACATCCGAGGCAATCTGTTTAACATATTCTAACCTTGGTCTACCCCTACAGTTCTTGTCCTCGACCCTTCCTTCCATAACTAAGCTTGCTATTCCTGGGTGTCTTAGTATGTGTCCTACCAACCTATCTCTTCTCTTCATTAGCAGTCGCCAGAAACATCTCTCCTCTCCCATTCGTCTTAATACCTCTTTGTTTGTAACCCTATCTACCCATCTGATCTTCATCATTCTCCTGTAACACCACATTTCAAATGCTTCAATTCTCCTCTTTTCTGCTGCACCAATAGTCCAAGTTTCACTTCCATAGAGCGCCACGCTCCAGACAAAGGCTTTCAAAAATGACTTCCTAATACCTAAATCTATATTCGATGTCAGCAGATTACTTTTTTGTAGAAATGCTTTTCTTGCCTGAGCCAACCTACTTTTTATATCCTCTTTGCTTCGTCCATCACTGGTTATTCTGCTTCCTAAGTAACAGAAATCTCCTACTTCCTTCAGCTTTTCACCTGCCAATTTGATCTCCATAGAGGTTTCTGATTTATTTCGGCTGCATTCCAGTATTTTTGTTTTACATTTATTAATTTTCATCATGAATTCTTTCCGTAAGACGGAGTCCATTCCATTCAAAAACTCATTCAAATCCTCAGGCTTGTTGGCCAAGATGACGATGTCATCAGCAAATCTCAGAGTTGAAATTATTTCTCCTTGAATCTTCACTCCCACTTTAAATTTTTCTCTAATTTCCTTCATTGCTTGTTCAATGTAAAGATTGAAAAGTATGGGTGATAAGTTGCAGCCTTGCCTTACACCTTTCTGAATACCAGCTTCTCTCTCATGTCCTTCAACTCGAATGACTGCTGTCTGGTTTCTGTATAGATTGTATATCACCCTCCTATCCCTGTACTTTATTCCAATCGATTTCAAAATGTCAAACAATTTAGTCCAATCAACGTTATCAAAAGCCTTTTCTAAGTCTACAAAAGCCATGAACGTTCTCTTATCTTTCCTTATTCTACCTTCCAAAATCAGCCTAAGACTTAGTACAGCTTCCCTTGTTCCTACATTTCTCCTGAAACCAAACTGGTCTTCACCCAACTCCGTTTCTATCTGGCTCTCAATCCTCTTGTAAATTATTCTAGACAGGATCTTCGAAGCATGAGTAATCAAGCTGATTGTACGGTAATCTTCACATCTGTCAGCTCCCACTTTCTTTGGTATAGGGATGATTACATTCTTCTTGAAATCAGGGGGTACCTCACCTGTCTCATAAATCCTACACACCAAGTGAAATAACCTGATCAGACCTTCCTCTCCTATGCAGCGTAGCAACTCAATCGGTATATCATCTATGCCTGGTGCTTTGTTCCTGCTTAAGTCTTCCAAAGCTCTATCAAATTCTGATCTCAATATTAAATCTCCTTTCGCATCCTCATCAATTTCCTCCTCCCTTTCCATTACATGATTCTCAATCTCCTTTCCCTTATACAAACTCTCTATGTAAGCTTTCCATCTCTCAACCTTTTCTTCCCTATCTGTTAGAGGCTTTCCATTTGTGTCCTTAATATTACAGCACTTAGTCTTCTTTTCCCCAAAAGTATTCTTAATCCTTCGATAAGCTGTGTCTACTTTTCCTAATTTCAGACAATTTTCTATACCAGCACATTTCTCTTTCAACCATTCTTCTTTCGCTTCCTTGCACTTCTTGTTAACCTCATTTCTCAGACGTCTGTATTCTGCTTTCCCCTTTTCATCTCTTACATTCTTGTGCTTCCGCCTTTCATCCATCAATTCGAGTATATCCTGAGTGATCCACGGTTTTCTACCTATTCTCTCTTTCCTACCAATGTTTTCTTCTGCGGATTTTGTTATTTCATTCCTCAAAAGTGCCCATTCGTCTGCAATTGAAGTTTGTTTAGGGTTTTTCATTAGTCCTTCCTTTATACTCTTCTTGAATCTTTCGTTTACATCCTTCTCTTTCAGTTTGTTTATTGCCCACCTTTTTGGCTTTTGACTTTTCTTCAGTTTCTTCAACTTTAATCTGCATTTCATTACAACCAGATTGTGGTCAGAGTTTATGTCAGCACCAGGATATGTTTTACAATCCAAAATCTGGTTTCGAAACCTCTGCTTAACCATAATGAAGTCGATTTGGTAACGCCCTGTATCTCCTGGTCTCATCCATGTGTATATTCTTCTATTGTGGTTATTGAATAAGGTGTTAGCTATGACCAACTCATGCTCAGTGCAGAATTCTACCAGCCTGCTTCCTCGATCATTCCTTTCACCTAATCCGAAATCTCCTACTATCTTCCCTTCTCTCCCTTTTCCTACCACAGCATTCCAATCTCCCATTACTATAACATTTTCATCACCCTTGATATACCTCAGAATTTCGTCTATTTCTTCGTAGACCTTTTCAACATCCTCATCATCAGCTTGACTGGTAGGCATATAGACTTGTACCACTGTGGTGCAGGTAGGTTTAGTATTTATTTTTGCTACAATAATCCGTTCACTATATTGCTCATAATATTCCACCCGCTGTCCAAGTTTCCTACTCAATATGAGGCCAACCCCTGCTTGGCCATTGTTTGATTTAGTGCTAATGACCCTATAGTCTCCAGACCAAAAGTCCTGTTCTTCCTGCCAGCGCATTTCACTAATCCCAACCAAATCCAACCTCAACCTATCCATTTCCCTTTCTAAGTTTTCTAACCTTCCATTTCCTAGCAGACTTCTAACATTCCACGCTCCGATCCGTAGAATGTCAGAGTTCCTCTTTGTCACAGGTTATCAGACAGGTATTTCTCTCCTCACACACACACCAGAGTGTCATAAAGCCTCCAATGGAATCATCTTTAAGCAAAGATTACAATGTGACTGGCTGCGTGGTTCAGTGGTAACGTTCTCGCCTGCTGTCCCGAAGGTTGCAGGATTGAATCCTGGCGCAGTCAGCTAGCATTTGAGGGTGCGCAAATGCGAGGGAGCCGATTTACTGGAAAATTGCGGCACCCCGTCGTCTTAAAAATCCGCAGTCGTTGAAAGGGACGTAAAATCAACATTATTATTATTGATTTCAAAGTTTGAAATATTAATATTATTACTTATTAGTATCAGGTTATTTTAAAATGTGGCAGGAAATGGCTCATATCCATTTAATTCGAAAAGATGGTATATTGGCTTTCACGGCTTTCTAGGTTTGTGCCGTGTCTTGTGTGGAGTTTCGCCTAGGACACCAAGCTGGTCCGGGCGGGGACACCAAGCTGGCTCATCAGCAGGTTCCTGGTGTCTTCGCTCGGTCCCCCACAGGAATACCTATCACAAGGTGATGATTAGACGTGCCCTCTCCCCCGCAACTTTCATTTCATTTCTTACTTACTTCGTGATATTCATTATTTGGCTGCTCTGAAACCCTTGGGTACATTATCTTTATGGCATGAATGGGAGGATAATTTTTTTTTAGTTCAGAATTTTTGTATTTCTGAGTATTGGTCCATAGAATTTCGCCTTTTTTGGTGAATCATCGTCATAATGTTCATTTCTTAAAAACATGTACAAAGTAGTTGTATCACCATGTATCGACAAAAATAAAAGTTAAGCAGCTCAACCCTTTATAGGTCCTTGGGATACTATCTTCCCACCATGTATTTATAGAACTGTGTTAGGGAGAGAATCTTCCCACCCCTTTCATTTCAAGCAGTTCCACATGGATTCACATGCTAGATGCAGAGAAATATTGAAAACCCATTAATTTGATGTATAAAGTATTCAAAAATCAAAGGTGGGAAGCATATATCCCACTGGTCTCCACAGTGCACGTGCTCGCCAGTTTGGTTGTGTTGAGTGAATGAAATGCATTGTTTTACAGAAGACGGTGTTTTTATTGAAGATAAGAGATTTGTAAACGTTGGTTTATAACTGAAATACAATGTTAATGATGGTTTTGGTCACTTGAGTAAATATATTTCAGCTAGAATGGAAATAATTATCCTGCTCAGGGTGTTTGCCATAGAATAGAAGATTTTTAAAATTAATTTTCTGGGTTATTAGTAAATACTGTTTTGAAATTATAGAATTATATTCGAATATACTAACTTTTAACATTCCAATTTTTATTTTTATTTTTTTTGCAGTTGTCGGCAAAGAAGTTATAGGTCACTGACCTTATGTTGCGTGGGAGTTACGTTTTAAAAAAATATATAGAGCGTGATGGGTGTTTTTATATATTACTAGCAGGTACCCGCGGCTACGCTCGCGTCATAGGCATGTCATATTGTTATTCAAGGTAATGCAGGTTTAACCCCGTTAACACCCCTTTAGAACCTGAATATCCAAAAATCCCTCCGTAGTAGACGTTTTCGACACACAACAAAAATATCCCCAAAATATCATTCTTCTAACTTTAATAGTTTTGGTTGGTCGATGAGAGTGAATATCCAAAAATCCTTCCTTAGTGGACGTTTTTCTTCAAAATTTCACCCCTCCCCAAGGGCCCCTTAAATTGGATTTATGAAAAAACGGTCGAACACCTATTTATTTATTTATTATTAAGCTGATTGCTTCCTCTGAGTTTCAAACTCCCCGACTATGTCGTTTAAGAGATGCACGCTCCGTTAGGAATCCTTCAACCCCCACTTTTCACCCCTTTCACTCATAATATACACCACATTGAAAAACCATTAGACATGTGTCAGTATCACATCCCCAAATGAAACCACTCGTGAGATATTGTTATTCAATGAAATGCACGTTCACCCCCTTAACACCCCTTTAGAACCTGAATATCCAAAAATATTTCCTTAGTGGACGTTTTCGACATACAACGAACATATCCCCAAAATTTCATATTTCTAACTTCAATAATTTTGGCTGGGCGGTGATGAGTGAGTGAGTCAGTCAGGACATTTTCTTCCATTTATTTTTGTGAATTTCACCCTTCCCCATGAACCCCTTAAATGGGATTTATGAAAAAAGAAACGGTCGACCACCTATTTACTTATTTTTCAAGCTGATTTTTCCCCCTGAGTTGCATACTTTATGCCTCTGTCTTTTAAGAGATACTTGCTCCGTTAGGAATCCTTCAGCCCCCACTTTTCACACATACACCTCATAATATACTGTACAGGCCCGGGGGGCTGTACCCCCTGAGAGCCACCCCCCATCTTTTACTAAAACCACCCCAACTGGCAACATCATAAGACCAGAACATTATCATTACACGGCAAGAGGCGACCGCCCAGCTTGGGAGGTTGGCCAACTACTTGCGACACACACATAAACATCTACACAACAACTAAATGGGACAGCTACGTCGGCGGAATGCTGACCAAGCAACGCCGAGAACTATAAGATGGGAGGCCTTTTTGGAGCATTATCTGTTATACAGTGTGCGTCACCGAAGGACCTAGCCGACGTCTGCTCCAGCTGCATCATCAGGTGAGACTCAGCAAGTGCTCAGAATCCTTTACTTTGTGAACACCCACTCATAATTTTGTACACTCTACTTGTATCATTGCTTACATTCCCCTAAGAGGGACTTACAAATTCACACTCACTGACCAATAAACACATGGTCAGTAAATCACACTTTTATTAATAATTACACGCCTCTTTACATCCTCATACCCTTCCTGACTCTCGTCACGATTGACCGTGACCATAGTAGCCAGTAATTGCTTGGTCAGGCTTCATTGTGTTTCCCGCACGCGACCCGACTACGTAACGTCGAGCCGCTGACATCAGCACGCCTATTGTATTACCCACACCGTCCAGCTGGCAGGCCAGTATAGTAGCCTGCATTTAGAGGTCCATCCCCTAATCAACACTTGCATCTTTGCAGGAACACCCCTTAGCGTTTAAACGCTGAACAACACGCTACACTGGTAAGCTCTCCCAGGTACGGGAAGCTACCCTCTCCTAGGAACCACTTTCCAAATTAGTACAGTGACACAATTGTTTTAGTCCTAACTACCCCCCAACTAAGGGATCTAAAACATATTGGTGGAAGCGCTGCTACCACGCACAGTAAGGGTAGGACTCATACAACGAGCCCTCGTGGTAGAAACGACCCCTACCGCACACGGCCAAGCGAGTCTAATTTTTTTTAATTCCTACATTACGTCCCACACTTTTTCTTTATTACACGGGAGTTTGTATTATTACGCCCACCCCCATCCTCCCCATAGTACAAGGTCCGTGGAAATTAAATGACCACGTTTAGAACCACACTAAGGGACTTTGCGCACCATTTGTCGGCTAGTACAACTCCACTCCTGCCGAAGTTAAGAATTAAGAACAGTGACTTGATAACTGACCAGACTGCAGTACATGTTAGGGAACTCGAATTCAAGGCATCAGAGATCCGCGCTCAACACCCTGCAGCGGCAGCACAAGTCACACATTTTACACGATCCCAGGCCAGTGAACACGGACAAGACTCACCAATATCCAGCGCTAGTGAAGTAGATTGCCTGCCAACGCTCCACCCCCTATTGTTGCAGCAACTGCAGATCACAGAGCAGAAAACTGATAATCTGCTCGAGCGCGTCACACAGTTACTAGATACAGACACTGTTAAAGCAGACAATCACGCAACAGAGGCAGTCCTAGACATACACACTATTTTGCAAACAGTAAAACAGGATTTAGACAGGACTGTGAACGTAGTCAAATCCACACAGTACGACAACACACCACCAATCAGTGACGATATATCAGGTGACGAGCCACCTGGTAACGTAACACACGTGTCGTATACGGGGAGCGAGGCTAATTCCCCTCTGAATAACACAAACACCTCGGCACACGATAGCGGTGCGAACAGCATAGACAGATCACAATCACTACACAGCCAACGAGAGACAGCCGAACACGAGATGAACAGACACACAGAATACCCCATGATCCACCCCACAAAGTTCACGGGGGAAGGCCAGGATCCCGAGGAATACCTCAAGGCCTTCAATAGAACGGCTCGGATCAATGGCTGGAGCAATGAAGTCCGAAAACGGCTCCTCCCTGCATACCTCACGAAGGCGGCCATGACATGGTATGAGCTCCATGAGGACACCCTAGAAGATGCCACATGGGAGGAAATCACTTTATTGTTGATAAGTGAATTCCAGCTCATACCAGATGATGAGGAACTACCCTGAAGAGTACGAGCACACCATCCCCCGGCGAAGCAGCCCGCCACCAAGCAGACTGGGCTATGCTGCCCCACAATACAGGGCAGACAGGGAGTATCGGGAAAACTCGCCCCCAAGCAGGCAAGGCTATGCAGCCCCGCAATATAGGGGAAATGGGGAGTATCGGGAGAACCCACCCCCACGCAGGCAAGGCTATGCACCCCCACAGTATAGGGGAAATGGGGACCATCGAGGAAACCCACCCCCATGCAGACAGGGGTATGCACCCTCCCAGTACAGGGAAAAGGGGAATCGCCGGGAAAACACGCCCCCGCAGCAGCAAACATACACCCCACCCTGGCGGAGACAGGAAAACGGACCACCGGGCAATAACCGACAGACGAAAAAACCATAAAAGGACGGGAAACTAGAAATACATACCAAAAGGGCCCGGAACACTATCCCCTCCCCGACGAACACCCGAGGGAGTTTAGGGATGAGGCACCCCGCCGGGCAGACAGGGGGGCAATACTTCCCACACCTAGCTACACACCGCAAGCGGGGAGTTGGCGCAGCCACCCCGAGGGGGGGCGTACATACAGTACAGGGAGACGAACACCCACGTTTCCAAAAAACGCTTAGACGGGGAGGTTCGGCCAGCTGATAAAGCGGCTCCCCTAACACAACACCAGAGAGGCCCTTCCCCCAAGCAAACTCGTAAGAGCAAAGGGAAAAAGCAGCCAGCTAAAGCCAAGGCTGACAATCCGCCCCCGGGCCGTTTCCAGACACACCCCGTACAAGGAGACGGCAACTGTCTGTTTAGGGCCATGAGCTTCCTAGTCCGGAACACCGAGGATTATCATAGGGACTACAGACAGAAAACGGTCCAACATATCCTGGCCAACTGGAAAGAGTACCGAGAATTTGTATCGGACGAGCGGGAAAACCCATTCCAGACCGGGGCGGACTACAAAAAAATACATGGGTAGGGACGGTACCTATGCCAGCGCCGTAGAGGTGACCGCTCTCGGCAAGGTGCTTAAAGTAAACATACATGTATACACTGATGTGCACTCGCCCCCGCTATTTACAACTGCGGGATTTGACAGGGACCTACACATACTGTTTACAGGGAACCCTAGGGCGGGACACTATACGCCCCTCACAGTCACGCCCAAACAAGACGGAGGAAAACCCACACCCTCCAAAGAGGAAACCATACCCCCTGAACCACCACACGGGGCGGGAAGTGACCCCACACAGGCGCAGGGCGCGAGCTCACTCGGCATAGGGAAGCCAGCAAGAGGAGTCGATCTCGCGACCGCCTGGAACAAAAAACGGGGTAACAGATGCAAACGTAGAGTCACATTTGCAGACACACCTCCCCAGGAGGAAGAAAACAACAACACACCTACACAAAAGCTGGGAACGGTCAACATATTAAACGTTCGCCAGAAGACTTCTATTTTCACAGCGCGGGCAGTTAAGAGAGCAGGCAATGTACTCAGTGGGCGCACTTCGCTGACCGAGCCAAAGTACTCGAGACAGGAAGTAAGCCGAGAGGCCAAGCGTGCCAGGTACGATAAGCGGCCAGCTCCATGCCTTCCCAGCACAGATGTTACGCCAGTAGCAACAACAACAACAACATTCACCCTACACAACACATCTTTGCAGGGCAAGGGACTCCACGTATCGGCACTCACGATACACGCCAGCATAAATGGCCACAGGATGCAGGCCCTAATTGACACTGGGGCAGCGGTAAGTTGTGTAAACAGCAGTGGCGGCCGGTGGTATGTAAAGCTGGGTGTTGCACCAACATTTCTGATGTCGCAATTTTATATGGGAAGTTTACACAAGTAACAAAAATCAATTAACGTTAGATGAACTACATTTCTATAAAAACTGAAATACATGGGTTTTCCAAACTAACTGTACGTTCGACAAATAGACAAATTTTAATGGCTCTTTTGGGCTTCTTCCTATAAGAATTCATAAAAAATCATATGTATGTATTTACGCCCTATGCCTGAGTTAATTGGAAGAATTTAAAACACAGCAGGTTGTCTAAGGTTGGGTCTCAATCTCCAAGGTAATAAACATTCTCAACATAAAAACATGGCAACCGAAAAGTTTGTACGTTACGAAAAATGATATTACTAACAAAGACGGGCACATATTCTGCATAAGGATATGATTTTTTTACTATAGTTTGAACCCCTTCAGAGGAACCAGCCATGAAGTGCGCTCTGTCATACGTCTGCGCAATTCATTTTTGCGGAGTTTCATTCAATTTCTGCTTCTTTAATTAATCCAGTAAACACGCTGCTAATGTGTGTGCATCATGTTTTGTTTGCCTCTTACTACGTAACTTATCGGTACACAACAGCCATCTGATATATGTTTGAAATATCACTAGTTTCATCTGCTATAATGGCTAAAATTTCCGATTCCTTTATTTGCTTTGATACTTCTTCTTGGCAAACCACCAACATAATCTGTAAAATTTAATTTTGAATTGTTTTGGACGTTCCTTTGAAAACAGTTGCCCTTACTAAAATGACCTTTAACACAGCATCCAACTCAACGCTAAATTTAATTAGTTCTCTCAAAACACATGGATTTGTTGATGTTACACTTTAATCATGATCACGCAAGGCCAGTTCGAAAGAGCCACAGAAACGAATACAGTTTATTACAATATTTAACACATACCTATTGTGCCTAACTTCTTCGTTATATTCCGCAATTTACCTTCTATAGACACTGTCCAATTGTGCAGCTTCGTTAACAGTTCCAAAAAGTGTCAATTTCAAACAGCTGAAGATTGGTTGGTTCCTCAGTTTAGGAGCTGCGACAACGCGGTCATATCCTGTACTTTGGATGTGTGGAGAATCTGTCTGATAACCGGTGTTAATTGTGATGGCTGTATTACTGAGTGTCATCTGTTTTTAATTCAAGTGAGGACTGCAGACATTGAATTTCAAGCAGTTTCTACTTTTGGCGCCAAAGGCCACCGTAAACGACTAATAGTTCAGAACTTGGTTACTACACGCCACCGCAGTCGGCTCCTGGCGACGAACGTTGGAACCTAAGAGCGTTGTTCAAATTTTTAACCTATAATTTAGCTTCACACAGGTGTAATTAGTGGAAGATTCTTTAACATGCCATAAATCTATGACATGGGACCGCCGGCTTTACTTCCCCTCCGAAGGAATGCATACTGAGGGATTTTTAACGCTCTTAAAAATCCGACGACTTCGGCCGGGTTTGAACCCGCGATCTTGGACATAGAGGCTCAGCATGCTACCAACTACGGCACCGAAGCCGCTCAGCTGAAGATTCATGTTTCTTTATTTTAGGGATTAATTTCCGTAACTCCTATTTTGGTCCACGCGGATTCTCCACCAACAAACATGGAAAATAGAATAAAGCGTTTTTACATCTGGGTGCTATATCGGAAAGTGGCGCGAAAGGCAAACTAACAAAACACTGAATTTTGCTAGCCTGAAATTTCGTAGTGAATGCATAGTAGTGAATCAACCAAACAATAATAATAATAATAATAATAATAATAATGCACGGTTATGTATCTGCCTGGAACCAAAATACTCAATCAACTAAATACAGAACTAATCGCAACCCAAATCCCGCAAGAACAAGAGAGTAAAAGCAAACATAAACCGCTACAGTACACCAACAATACGTCGCAAAATAGTTCAGTCACTTATCTACTGTACTTATAGCATAGTGGCGTTCTTAGGCTCGCTTCACAGAACAATTGACAAAAATATTAAATGAAGTTATGATGAGAAAACATCTAAAAATAATTAGGTGTGAACCAATGTCTCCCTATGAAATTCCGATATTTGTACTGTTGCGGGTGGTGTAGCATTCCCTAATGGTGTGGGAAAGAAACTACCCTTCAGGGGCGGATGACCTCGTAGTTCCGCCCCTTAGAACAACAGTAACTAACTAACTAACTAAACTACCCTTCGCGGGGTAAGAGAAATCGAGGGTGTTGTCATTTCCAAAGAGTGGTGTAGTCTAACGGTGCCATTTGGAACTGAGTGTTGCTAGGGGGCTGGCAGCTCGTCTGCAACTCCCTACTACCCATGCTGGCCAGCAAGCATGTACAAGCTTGGCCTCGTTCCTGCCGGCCGCGCTGTCTACTTGGGAGTCGCAACAAGAGAGCTAACCCCCTGGAGTTTGATTTGAAGGCGGCAGCTTTTATAGGTACAGTGTGAAGCATTACGATAAATAATAACAAAATATCGATGATTTAAACACATTTTTGAGTGCATTAGATCTATAAAACTAAAACATTAAAGGAAAAAAAACGACGAATTCGTTGTAAAATTATTGGGAGTTGTGCAACGCTGCAACAATATCACCAGCCGCCCTTGGTAAACAGAAAACACGTTACCGAAGGGCAAATACACGGTGTCACGGGTGACATCCGGCTGGTAGCGGCCAATGCTCAGACGCTAGAAAACGCGGGGGTGGCAAACATACATCTCAGGATAGACCATTTTGCCACAACACACCCCATGTTCGTTATAGAACATCTTTCTGCGTCAGCCACAATTGGCATGGATTTCCTCGCTAAGTATGAAGCTAGCATAAATTTTGCTAGCGGTAAGATGCTTTTAAAGCATGACCAGAGGCTCACCACACATCCCATGATATACACCAGAAACACAGATGGGATTCGAGCGGAGCGAGAAATTCACGAGCACCAGGCCTCTACACTGCACACAATCAGCCAACACACACACAGATAAGGCGGCCAATCAGAACCACAGACAGGACCTGACACCGGAGCAAAATAAAAGGCTCACGGAGCTCCTGGAGGCCAACAGGGATATCTTTGCCCATTCGATGAAGGATCTCGCAGTGACAGACCTTATCGAACACCACGTCACACTCACCAGTGACCGGCCAGTACACCAGCCTCCCTTCAGGTTGAGTCAGAAGGAGAGACACGCCATCGACACTCAGATCACAGAGATGCTCGAGGCGGGGGTCATTGTCCCGGTAATTTCAAATTACAGTGCTCCGGTCTTGCTGACCAAGAAACGGGACGGTTCCCACAGGTTCTGTACTGATTACCGTAGGCTCAATAAGTTAGTCGAAAATGACAGTTATCCACTACCAAGGGCCGACACCTACTTGGATGCCCTCGGCGGGGCTAGCTGGTTCAGTTCGATGGATTGTTATAGTGGATTCTATTCAATCCCCGTCTATGAACCGGATAGGCACAAGCTGGCGTTCGTCACAGAGAACGGTCTATATACCTATACAAGGTTACCAATGGGCCTCCGTAACGCCAGCCAGACCTTCCAAAAGCTAGTGGATAAAACATTTTCAGGTCTAAAATGGCGTTCAATATTAGTCTACGTGGACGACATAACGGTCTTCTCCAACACCTTTGACGAACATCTCGTACATTTGGAGGAGGCTTTCGCAAGGATCAGAGAGGCCAAATTAAACCTGCGAAATGTCAATTTGCCAGACAGCAGATTAACATATTGGGCCATATTGTAAACAGAAAGGGCATTATTCCCGACCCAGTGAAGACTGACGCAATAACGGGCATCCCAATGCCCACAAATTTGAAACAATTGCGCAGTTTTATTGGGCTGGCCTCTTATTACAGAAAATATATCCACAGGTTTGCGCACATCGCCCACCCCCTAACTGAACTCACACGTGAAAAAACGCCCTTCAGCATTAAACAGGAACACACTGAAGCAACTATTGACCTCACCACCATTACTGCAACACTTCCATAGTGATAGGCCCACCTTTTTACACGTGGATGCCAGCCAGTACGGGCTGGGGGCGGCCATATTGCAGGAAGATGCAGAAGGGCGCATACGGCCCATAGCTTATGCTAGCAGGAAACTAACGGCCGTCAAGACTAGATACTCTGCCACAGAGCGGGAAATGCTGGCATTTTCATGGGGAGTGAACTATTTTCGGGTATACCTCTATGGTATCCAGTTCATGGTAGTGACTGACCACGCGAGCCTGCTTTTTTGGGACAAATTCAAAAACCCAAATTCGCGGCTCAATAGGTTTATATTCCGCCTGTATGAATATAACTTCGTGGTCAAGCACAAGAAAGGCGCTACACACCTAGATGCAGATGGGTTGTCTAGGCTGCCAGTAGCCGACCCCCAGATGACAGCAAGGACCACGAATGGGACGACATGCCCACTTTTGCCCTGACGGTGGTTAACATCAAACAGGAGCAAGAACGTGACCCATACTTGAAACAGATTCTAATGGCACTAAAAAACTTGGATAAGGTGGATTCCAAGACGGCACGGCTGTCTAGGCGATTTTTCCTAGACAAAGACGGGGTACTGAAATTTAAACCCACAGCCATGCACGATAATGCACCTATAGCGGTTCCGGTGTCATTGAGAGAGAATATCATGATCGGACACCACAATAGCCCAATGGCAGGGGCACATCTGGGTACGCATAAAACATACCATAGAATCCGGGACAAGTATTACTGGGTAAACATGAAGGCTGACATAGACACCTTCGTAAGGACATGTCACACTTGCCAGCGATTTAAAACAAGGCCTGGCAAGCCTCATGGATTACTCAACCCTATTCCCGTAGGAGAGCTATTTCACAGAGTCGGGATAGATGTTAAAGGCCCCATTACGACATCTGAAAAAGGCAATAAATATATACTGGTAGCCACAGAGTATCTCACCCGGTATATGATCACAAAGGCTGTGCCCAAAGCAGACACGAACAGCATAGTCGAATTCCTATTCGACATAGTTACACGATATGGCCTATTCCAAACCCTACTATCCGATAGAGGTACTATTTTCACCTCGAAAGTGCTCCAGCAGTTTTTGGAGATACTCAGGATAAGGGCATACACGACCACGAGTTTTTCCCCACAAACGAATGGGCTCACAGAGAGTATGAACAAAATAATTGGAATAGCCCTAGCTAAATTCACGGGGGACACAGGGACAGACTGGGATGATTACCTGCAGCCCATTACATTTAGCTACAACACTTCCATATCCACGGCCACAAAACACTCTCCACACTTCCTGTTGCACGGATATACACCCAGAAGTCCCATAGACAATATATGCATCCCACAGGACACTCACCCGGACAATGCCGCCCGGCTAGAGCACTTGCAGATAGCTCGCATGGACGCTAGAAAGAACATAGCCGCGGCACAGAGAAAACAAAAAGAACGGTACGATCGGCAAAGAAAGACCGTGGAATACACACCCGGGCAATTGGTTATGGTTTCCAATTCCGCCCGTAAGAAAAATGTGTCCGAGTTCCTCCTGCCACGTTGGTCAGGTCCCTTCAAAGTCTGTGGGAAGGTATCTGACCTAAACTATATCGTAAACGTGTGCCATGGACGCAAACTCATTAAAGACACTATTCACGCCCGCCGTATGAAGGCATATCACACCCGCAAAACGACACCCACACGTAAAGGCGGGAACGCTGTCAAAAGGAAGGGACATCATTCCAAGGGCAGACGGGAAACGAAGGCCAAGAAATAGCCTTCGGACCCCGATGGCCTCACCGGGATACGAACCCAACACTGCCAAACTGTCCCGGAGACACAGGCCTAAAAGGCACCAGGAATAATTATCCTGGACAAAGACGGTCTCGAACCCGCGACCTGCTGAATACCAGGAATGCAAGGTCGGGTAACTATCCAGTTGAAGGATAGGGAAATAAGGGATAGTCACACTGACAGACATTTATATGCATAAAATAATAAAATCACCTCCGACACCTAGTCACCAAACACGCAACTAGCGGCCCGGTGACACACATACATAACGACATCTAGTACCACTAACAGGGATATATTCATCCCAGGCCCACAATAACACGAAGAATTTGGGGACACAAATATATATAGGCGTAGGGTCTCATACATTACAAGGGACCCAAGACACGCTGTATATGCAGACAGTAGGAAGACGTGTCGGTAAACATACACACATTGGCCTGGCACATGGGCCAGTCCATTAGACGGCAAAGCACTTCCTTGCACGGCTGTAATCCAATACTTTCTCCCAGTCAGCGATAACACACACACATAATCACGCGACCTTCGCCAGGCGCAAACCAACTAACAGCTCTCAGCTCTGAATGTAGTAGACACGAACATTCACGCTAGTTTCAAAACCCCATAACTCCCAAAATAAGAGTACGAGGGTCTTCGCAAAAGGCACAAAACACTCACGCTAAAATACACTTTCATCCGTGTGTCACAAACACACAATACACGTGCCAGGGTACATACAGTACGGAAATTGTAACACCAGGACCTTAAAACAAGGCGGGTGCGAACACACGATAACACCATACATCGTGCCAAAAAGAAACTAACCAATGGTATTTTTTGGCGCGAAAACACAATCAGAAACCACACTAGGGACACACAAATCCCAACAGACAACGCAGACATAAAACACGGAGTATTACACGGGATCGCGGGTCCGAATGCCCAGTAAAATCGGACGCCGGGGAAAACAAATATCCAGAATCCCAATTAGACTGAAATTGGCCCCATACAAGCACATAAGCGGGTCAGATACACAATTATAATGACAGGGAGGTTCGTTACCATACATCTATAAACATAGATTCGTTCCAAGATACTCGCCACCACAGCCTACTTAGGGCATTAGCGACCACAAAATACTTTCCTCTGAACCATAGCGCCCAACACCTAGATACGAGAGACGCCGCGCACACAGACACAAAACAGGTAACATCCCATTTTTTTCCGGCAAAAAGCCATGCAAAGTTTCCATTACCCCAAACATAGGAAATAGACTTCCTAAACACAAGTCATAGCAATTACACAAGGCAAAAGTCTTACGGAATAAATGTCCACACAACATCGGTAAGCAAAAACAGGACAGATTAACACATTGGCCCTCACGGAATCTCAAACAATGACGACACACGAACATTGGCAAAAGTGACTTTCCGGCAGCCGCCATACGTAACGTCAGAGACTTCCCGTACACAAAAACATGAAAACAAAACACGACAAAACACTGCGTTGCGAATTCTCGCGCATTTCAACATTGTTGCCGGTAGTCATTCCTAGAGCACTCAGACGTGCTGGTGACAGGCAAATATGATGACGCTGTCATAAACCATCAATAATAATAGCATACAGTGACACAGGATTCAGCGCTATTATAATAGGCCTGGCATGTGGCAATGTACAGATACTACAGGCCGGATTTATCTTAGGGCCACAGAAGCATGTTTACAAAGATGTTGACAAGCCACACGCGCCACCTGACACTCAGCCACGCGACACACGATAGGACTTAGACGATAACAGCCCGCCCGCCAGTAGGCGCAGCGGAACGCAACCACAGACACGCAAGCCTCAGTAACCACAGCCACGGGCACCTCCTGCCCACACACACACGCCCACTAATCAGGGGCGAAGGAACAACCCCCCCCCCCAATAACTACTTCTCTTCTTGTTTTTTTAATCCTAAAACCATCATAGGCGATCGGGACATGACCAGTTACACTCACGATCACTTGCTACCTCAACATTACAAATGAGAGACGAGATTAGGCCGTGACGTCACAGCGTCACCGCACTTCACCATCCCAAGGAGCGGATAGAAAGCAGATATTGACCAAGTGAGGATGACAGGAACAGAGATGGATAGTGCCAGCAGAATATCCAAGATACCATCTACGGGCTACCATTATACCACCCTTCTCCTTCCATAACCTTGTCACTCACAACATTAGCGAACACAAACACATAAACGCATAAAAACAGCTAAACTACATGCCAAAATATACATCGGGGTTGATAGACTTCATGCGTCTAAAGAGAGGGCTCACTACGCCCTGATCTTCAATGCTTACACCCGAGTATTAGGGGTGAGTCGGAAAAACGACATTAAGCGTAATGCACATCTCTAAGCAAGAAATTTATAATAACAATTCTTTTTTACTAAATAATCCCGCATGCAAGGGACATAGGATTATTACACCTCGGCCTATACCTATCCACAAATGAGAGCGGATACGCCTCATATCCAGCCACATGCATGGAATATCCTACCCACACACCTGGGTTATTATTATTCTTACACCTGCATGGAATTTTTAAAATTTTTGCAAACCCGGGAAGTACCTACCCCGTCCACTCACTGTAAAAGCATCCTGACAGCATCACCGGCTCCCGGCCACCATTAACATGGAGCCCAACGATGCACAACCCTCTCCTACCACGCTTTAAGCCCATCCAGCAGATAACACCCCCGGATCCTAATAACAAGGAACCCAACGCCATAAAACCCTATTAACGCCTCCAAGAAAATTACCAAGGCATTACCGCTGGAAGTCCGACGTAGCGACAGAAGGCCTGAAGTAGTCCATGCATTTAGAAGATTCTACAACCCCAGAACACTTAAAAAATTTACATAACTACACAGTAAATTACTTACAAATCACACTATTTTTAACACCAAAGGAATCTGATGACAGCTGAATGGTGATGACAGCGTAAACAGAAGGGCAGAGGCGCCACACAGGAACAGAGCTGGGGAAGGCGATGATGAGCCCTATCCCAGTTAACTCAATGACCCAGACCAAAAAGACGAATTACGTAAGGTCGAAGCGCCGATGGCCTGGCGCGGGCAAACGCCAAAACCGGGGGTGCGTCTAGCCTACCCCCTCGGCAGAGGAAAGTTACACCCACTATGCGCCACGGTCGTCGAAGCCAAGACCTGCTGGGGAGACTTTTGACAAACGGGGGGAGAATTAGCCAACTCCGCACCGGACTCAGGAGAGGAACCAAGGGACGACCAAATTAGGACTAGACTCCTAGTTTAGTATGTAAGTAAGTAGAGCTTCTATGGCGGGAAGTTAGTCTTCTACGCGCAGAAGTGAAGAAGGATCTCAGGATTCAGCGGGATCAATCCTAGATCCGACAAGACCTTGCCCCGTGTGGCAAGGTGAAGACAACCAAACAAATGAATAATGAATAATCAAATAATGAATAATATATATGGAATGAATGCGATCATTCGGTCCCGCGCCCACATAAATGGTAACGCACCGAGCGGCCGGAGGTATTAAATAGGCATGCAGCGAGCTGCCTAGAGGGTTTCGCGTGGGCAAACCCAACAATGCCAATATAGGCGAAGAGGATGCCCGGACGCTCAAATTCCCGGATGATATTATTCTATCGGACGATGTCCAATGCCCACATAAATGGCTGACAGCGAGTCACCATAGCTTAAATGGTAACGCAGCGAGCGGCCAGAGATATTAAATGAGGAACGCAGCGAGCCCTCACAGGGGTTACAGTGGGCAAACCCAGCAGTGATGAATACATCAATGAATGACACAGGAAGAATGATGACAACACAGGCAAGTACAACGGCGATGCGTCTGCCCGCCAGCAGCGCAGGCGTCCGGAACTTTAGTACTAGTTATTAATCACTAGTTATTAAGGGGAGCACCCCACAAAACACATGGGTGACAATGTGCAAGAGAGGTCACTAGGTAGGGGTAACTCCTCCTAGGCGCAAGGTAATTCCAAACTACTATAAGTACGAGTCCAATGGAGGAGCCGTGTTGAGCACGAAAGGTAGTGCCCAAACCACAATCTGCATGCGTAGTCACTCGGATTACCGACACCACACTGCAAATTGGGCGAAGGTCCCTGGGTACTATACGCATGCTCGCGTATTTCGATAGTCAAAGGCGCAGGTAAGCCCTAGTAGGCACCCGTAATCCCAATACACCCCCTACACATTGCACGCCATCAAAATTCTAGCATGTAAGACAGTTGCATTTGGTATGCAACTTAGAATTAAGCAAATTTAATAAGCGCTGTTGCTAAATAATAGCACAGCACATTTCGGCGCTAGATTAAGGTAAAACCATTCGACTTATAAATACCAAATATTTTTTTTTTCATTTATCATAATTTAGACTAAGCACATTTCGGCACCTGATGACAAACAAACCCGTCATCAGGGTAAGCCCGACAATACGTTAAGTAAGTAAGATTAAGATAACACGTTCGGCACCTGGTTACCAGAAACCGGTTCCAGGGTAAGCCTGATAACACAATACATTAGGATAAGTAAGATTAGGACGACAACATTAGGCTAAGATAGAAATCTAGCCGGCGTATAATAAGAATAGAGTAAGGCGCCAAGGGCGACATGTATGAATGACAACAGTGCATTGGCCAACATAACCATACCCATGCGTTCTCTTTCAGGATTGCAGAAAGGAAACATGGATAGCAGCACACCCACTAATAAAAGATTTATGTCTCACAGGTCAAGATCATTGCACTGTACATACACCCTGTAAATACATATCCCGAATCACACACAAATGTAAAACACTGATGTCACACAAACACATACACTTTGCTACATTTTCAAGTCGCGCCGATAAGGTGACGGCGACGTGATCAGCAACGTTGAGGTGATCGTGGGACACTGAACGCCACTGACGCAACTCTTAGAAAGCGCTTAAATAATGAGCGACCTACGGCAGCCAGGGACAGCGCAAGGGTTGTAAGCGCTCACCTTTGCTTCCAAGGTGCAATTTTCTCACCCACGGGGAAAATGCTCGACAGGTGTGAATTAGTGGCACAGCCACTAAAACACAGTAAAATGGCCGGGTAGAAAATGGCCATGGATGAAAAGGTAGGACCAAGGCCAGATGAGAGCGCTATGAAGTGATCACATAATGAGAGATGAGTACAAAGAATAGCGGGCACGCAGGTACATATAGGGTACGGCCGTCTAGATATAAATAGCTAAGATAAATATACATGTATAATAATGTAACAATGTAATGTATACCAATGTAACAAGGTAATGTAATAATGCAACAATGTCAAAGAAAATGTAACACTTATATGAGGCACCCTATACGAAAATTAGCAACAAGGATGCCACACATTTAATATTTGTTCTCATGTACGCACTGATTTTCATTTCCACCCTTCTAACTTAAAATTTGTGAAGGTGTCCCGTTTTACCCCAACACAATAAACTATCTTTTACATATTCCTTTAACTTATACCTTGGGACACCTACTTTTGCTATTATCTTCCATCTTTTCAACAATACACTGAGGGGAACAATTTTTTTCTCCATACAACGCCGGACGGCGCAACCATCCGTCCGGACATGGTTTTTTTCCTCCCTGAAAGTTAGCAACATATATATGTAAAACGGCGAGAACATGCATTTTTTTGTGTTTCTATCTTTATTATCACCATGTCAACTTGCAAAAATAAGCCATTCTAAAAATTAAATATAACATGTATAACCCAAAACCTACCCCTCTGAGCACAAGCTGAACTCACATCACCACGACATCAACACGCCTACATCTACACCAACACTGAAGAAAAGAAGAAGAGGTACAAGAAGAAATCAAAAACGATCCATCGACACCCCCACTCTACGTCCCGTTCCCGTTCGCGGGGACGCGAACTAATCAAAGAAGAGGACTTGTACAGGCCCGGGGGGGCTGTACCCCCTGAGAGCCACCCCCCATCTTTTACTAAAACCACCCCAACTGGCAACATCATAAGACCAGAACATTATCTTTACACGGCAAGAGGCGACCGCCCAGCTTGGGAGGTTGGCCAACTACTTGCGACACACACATAAACATCTACACAACAACTAAATGGGCGGAATGCTGACCAAGCAACGCCGAGAACTATAAGATGGGAGGCCTTTTTGGAGCATTATCTGTTATACAGTGTGCGTCGCCGAAGGCCCTAGCCGACGTCTGCTCCAGCTGCATCATCAGGTGAGACTCAGCAAGTGCTCAGAATCCTTTACTTTGTGAACACCCACTCATAATTTTGTACACTCTACTTGTATCATTGCTTACATTCCCCTAAGAGGGACTTACAAATTCACACTCACTGACCAATAAACACATGGTCAGTAAATCACACTTGTATTAATAATTACACGCCTCTATACATCCTCATACCCTTCCTGACTCTCGTCACGATTGACCGTGACCATAGTAGCCAGTAATTGCTTGGTCAGGCTTCATTGTGTTTCCCGCACGCGACCCGACTACGTAACGTCGAGCCGCTGACATCAGCACGCCTATTGTATTACCCACACCGTCCAGCTGGCAGGCCGGTATAGTAGCCTGCATTTAGAGGTCCATCCCCTAATCAACACTTGCATCTTTGCAGGAACACCCCTTAGCGTTTAAACGCTGAACAACACGCTACACTGGTAAGCTCTCCCAGGTACGGGAAGCTACCCTCTCCTAGGAACAACTTTCCAAATTAGTACAGTGACACAAGTGTTTTAGTCCTAACTACCCCCCAACTAAGGGATCTAAAACAATACACTACATCGAAAAAACCCTCAGACATGTGGCTTCTTATCCTTAATGATGAGTTTATATGCCGAGTATCGCATCCCCAAGGAAACCAATCGGGAGATATTGTTATTCAATTAATTACAGGTCTACCCCCTTAACACCCTTTAGAACCTGAATATTCGAAAATCCTCCCTTAGTGGATGTTATGACATACACCCAAAATGTCATGTTTCTAACTTCAATAATTTTGGCTGGGCGAAGGTGAGTGAGTGGGCGTTTGCGGCCCTTGAGGAAGCTGCATACCAAAGTTCATTCCAATCCGTTGGGTGGTTTCTGAGATTTCGTGGTATTTGAGCTTTATATAGTAGATCTACATATATATATATATATATATATATATATAAGCATGGGTCCTAGTGGAAAATAATTCTATCACCTGAAACAAAAAATGCATGGGACGAAAAAAAACATCAAAATATCATGTTGGTTTCGGACCCTAAAAGACGAGAAAAATATGATAAGAGTATAAAAAAACTATTTTTTGAAATTTCATTCGAATCAATTTTTATGTCATTCTTGGGACTTAGAAAATTCCGACCAAAAAGTACAAAATCATTAATAACTCCGTAAGTATTCGTCGTATGATGAAATAGCAAGAGACAAAAAAGATGTAATGTGTTATTGTCTACAACATAGCAGCTGTGCGAAATTTTAAAATCTCGTTTTTACTTCTTGTGTAGGTCTACTAATCATGCGATTGAAGTTTGAATACTACACCTACACAAATCTTCATGTATACATATCTCGAAAAATCCAACATGGTGACCATCTGAAATATTAGACGGTTCTCAATATCTACGAATTTATTACAATCAAACTGAAATTTTGTATGTTGATAGAGGCAATTAACATAAGTAGGATATATGAAAATAGGCTTTAGTTCTTCACAGAACTACTTGTTTAGAACCATATTAATTAAAAGGATAGACAAAAAAGAAGAAAAAACCTATTCGCTGGTGAAATTTAATACAGGAATACTTTGGAATTATTTTAAATTATGTAGAACAGTTCTCTCATTTAAAACTATACGTTTACTCCTTGTGAGCCATAGGATTGTTTTATCCAATAATTTACAAAACCAACTACGAGTACATTCCCCAACTTGCCTAAGAATATTTTAACATTTTCATCGGATGGGAAAAGAATATGATGCATAAAAATTATGTAAAAAATTATCATATTGGTAAATATTGTCATAAAACTGTCTAAAAGCATGAATCATAAATTGGCAAAAAATATAAGTACGGTGATGTTGAATTGAACATGGGCGTCGTAATACTGTAATTTGAAAAAGAAACATATGACATTTCAACAGCATCTGCCCTCTAGTCTTCACTAAGAGGATTTCTAAGGTAGAATTTACTTGGGAATTAGGTGGCATGAATTTCTATGTGGGGTATTTTTTGATGGCCGGATGCCCTTCCTGGAGCCGACCTCACAACATGAGCTAATGAGAGAAAAAATTAATGAACTTAAGTAAGGAGTTGGAAGGAAGCAGTCGTGGCCTATTAGAAGGGACAGTTCCTAAATTTGTATAGAGTTGAAAATAGGAAAGGTAATTGCTAATAATGATATTGTGACCCTTGACAAATAAAAATTTCAATACACAGGGCTGATTTCCAAGCTTCCCCTGCCCCTAAAATGAATCTCCAACATTTTTTTAAATTTCATCTAATAGGTTGGACTATTCTAAGAAAATTGTTTGTGACAGTTGCTGTCACATGTCATTCATCAACTCCTCTGCCTAGAAATGTTTTTTCTCAAGTCCAATTGGAACAGACCAAATGTTAGAGCTTGCACTTAGGTTATATTAACGCTGTCAGTTTATCGAACGCAATCTCTCTCTATTAAGTGCAGTATTCTTTGTAGCAATCTCCTCCACATAGTTATCATATCCTGAACGCTAGGTTATACATATGTGACTTTGTAGTAATTGACACCCGTGGGACCGTCAAACTGAGGCACCTCCCCTCCAACAGTTTAATGACGAAAGGTTGGAACGTGTGTACTGTGTTGGCTGCAGTGTGGGGGAAGAGAGGAGAGGTTGTTAATCTTATCAGGGCCAGCCAATCCGACTAAGAATTATCAAAGGGGCAGATCACGGTGGCGCGAAAAGTCTGTCCGATTTATCAGTGTAATTAACTGGCCCCATTGGACTGCGCCCATCCTTTTCCAGACTAATGTTTTTTGTCTAGACCTAGGTAGCGTGACCTATACACCCCTCGTTTTTGTTCACGCATCAATGATATTTATCCAAACCAATCGTTTTGGCAATTAATGTTTTTTCACATAAATACGAAGTGTAATTTGTATCCCACATATTAGTAGCAGTGTGCAGCTCGGCAACAGTTAGATTCGTTTGGTTTCTCAGTTTAGGGGCTGCGACACAGTGGTCATGTAGTCCCGTGTACTTTCGTGTGTTTAGAATCTGTCCGATCACCGGTGTTAATTGTGTGTGTTATCTGTGATTCAGGTAAGAACTACAGACAATCAATTTCAAATAGTTCCTACTTTTGTTACCAAATGCCGTCAACGACACCTAGCTGCGAACTTGGCCAACGTAACTGGCACCTGGCGGTGAACATTGAAACTTAATAGAGCGCTAATCAAATCTTAACTAAAATTTACAGTAGCTTCACACAATTGTAGTTAATGGAAGGTTCTTTTACATGCCATAAATCTATATGACATGGGCCCGCCGGTAAGACACAAAAGCAAGTTTCTGGATAGTTTTGTGGGAGTGATTTTGAAAATTGGGGACGGAAGTGGATCGGAACGATCGAGGTGGCAGTGGTGGATCAAACGGAAGTATGCACTGCCCGCTCGATCGATCAAACGGAAGTGTACTAGCTGGCAGTGGTACCATGCAAAGGCAGCGTGATTTTTGTACAATTGAAAATGTGTGTGTTGGAAACAAGGCAGTGTGTGCTCTGTAGCGCGAGAATGTTATAGTAATACAGTAGGCAGTGCATTTAGCAGGCACTGGTTTGACGAGCACAGTGGCAAATGTTTCACCGACTTTCATTTGTCATTGAGCAGTTCAAGGTTGAATAACATGGGGTAGGAAGTGAAAACTTGAGACTAATGTTGTTGAGTGTATGATAAAATAAAGACGACAAATGACATTTAAGTAAGCGGCATTATTGCCAAACTGTGGGTGAGTAATCAGATATTAAATGCATAACAGAATGTTGTTATATGAGTGGAATAAAAGCTGTATTTTCATCTTTTGTGAGACTAGGTCATTTCATGATTGTAGGAAGCCATGTTTTGATTGTTTACGACGAATTGTATGAGAGCCTTGAGAATAATGAATGTTATAGTTACTGAGGAGTGTGCACACAGTATTTCAGAGTAGAGTCGACGTTGTGTGTCACTTTGTTATTATGAATTATTCATGTACAAGGAAGGAAGGAAGCTTGTGGTTTTGTGTGACCGTTAATCTCACGATCATGATCCACGGTACCGCCCTTTTACGTGGAATGCGAACCACAGGACATGGCATTTCAATTCGAAAATCTCACATGTATTGACCGGGAATCGAACGCGGTCTACCTTGGTGAGAGACTAACAGCTTGACCGCTGCGCCACAAGTGTGACAGTAGCATATCTCCAATTCAATCTATACATTCATCATAGTACCAGTATGAAAACGGAGCGTAAATTAACATCTTAAGAATGTCCAAGCTGTGTAGTATACGTGTAGGATAACATGTCAGATGTTACACATCATATGCGACTACTGTAAGGCTCGTATATTTTTTACGTAATTTATCACATATTACCGGTGCAGTAGTGATCATGGTTAGTAATTTCAATTTCCGCCAAAATATGAAACAGGGTATGAAAATCATGTATTATCGAAATGCAAGTGTAAAAGCCACGATCGGCTCTCGTTCATAATTAATGATTAATTTTGGTCAGTGAGCGTTTCGCCTTAAGCCCCAAAACCGTACATATGTCAACATTAAGAATCACCCAGTACCTTCGTAACAATTGATCGTAAGGTATGGATCATATTCTTTTCAACTACAACTACTAATACTTTATTTACTACTAATATGTTGTGCTGTTAGCATTTTGATGTCTGAACACACAAAGGCGGGAAGTGCCAGGTTTACTGCGGCTCAGATCAACTCGCTTGCTTACAGCGCAGCTCCCTTGTGGTGGTGGTGGTGGTGGTGGTGGGACAGCGAATTGGATTTCCCCAAGTCCCTCTTAGTTCTCAGACATGTGTGGTTAGCGGTGCGCAGCGCAGGTGTCTCTGTCTGTGTTAAGGTAAGATTTTGTATTTGTCACTTAGCCATATCCAGGCTAATTAAGAATTAAAATGGTAATCACCCAACACCTCTAAACAATGCTGTCAGGTCACTCGCATTAGGGACATAGCTCTAAAGGCCCTCGGGCCGAAAGGCTAAAATTTCGCTGACTTTGGGCGCAGGGTTCGATTCGATTCGATTTGTTGTATTGAATGATTAGCTCATAATTCTGGTGTGGGGCATTTTTGCGACACTCTGATCTAGAGGATTAAGGAAGTAGGGAGTGGTATTTTAAAGTGATTATTTGGTTCAAGCGATACGCACATGTCGGGGTGAAATTATTAGTATAGTCGAATACGTACGTTGATTTAGAGGGAAAATACGCAAAAAATAAAATGGAATTTAGATTCAAAATACTCACAAAAAGGCAAGTTAGATTCCAAATACTCACAAGATGCAATTTAGATTCAAAATACTTACAAAATGCAATTGAAATTCAAAATACCCGTGAATACAGTTTCAAAATAATTACAAAAATGCAATTTACAGTAGATTGAAAATGCCGGCAAATAATACTTACAAAATGCAATTGAAATTCAAAATACTCACAAAATGTAAGTGAAAAACAAAATGCTTACAAAATGCAATTTAGATTGAAAATACGTACAAAATGTATTTGGAAGCGAAAAGACGTACAAAATGTTAACGAAAAAGAAGGTGGAACCCTCAAAGAATGAGGGATCCGGAGAGATGAGAGAAGGGCCAATCACGGCGGGAAAGGAAGAGACTCCCTAGTCTTCGGATACACTAATACCGTCGGGGTCGGAAGAGAACAAGACAGATAACAGGGAGGAGCGGTACAAGTAAGTGGAAGCAATGCCGGACTCAGCTGGGTCCCGTGGTCGGCAACCCACGTCCCACTAGTCGTGAGCCCCTGGGGGGTATTCTTAAAGAAGTCTGCGGGGCAAAACTCAAAACCCGATGGCTGAGGTGGGAAACGAACCCTCCTATTCTCAGTTTTGCTTCAGAGTGTTCCCCGTTCCAGCCCTCTTAAACACAGATATTTTCCAGAATGTTAACATCATAGCAAGTAAACTTATACCAATTTTATCTGTAAGCTTTCTAAGTTTGATATTATTTCAATTAGCAATTTCCTTCTCATTAGGCAATGTCACAACATATAGACAGTATTACGCCATATTTATTTTAAGAAATGAAGTCGCTGAAACCCCGGTAAAAAATGCCCCCATACAAGTTGTTACAAATCCTAAATTCTTCGATCGCAGTGGAATTCCGCCTATGTTGGCGAAGTCGCTTACTCTCGTGAAGAATGTTGTCACCTGTACCAATCAGCGGTTTTCCCGGTAATCCGGTCTTTAAATTTAGCTCTTTGTGTTAGTGCAGGTTTGTTGTTTTATTGTCTTGTGTGTGCACACTTACCGGTTGACTGTGTGTAAGTATATTACTTTAGTAATATGGTCAATGGTTCGTCAGAATTCATTTAAAAACATGTGAAATATTTTATGTAGTCCACGCTGTTTTATATTTCGCGGTACAGAACCGGCAACGCTGTCTCCCTCCCTCATGAGAAATGTCAGAGCCGGACCCTCGACGGCTGTACTGTAGCAAAGCACTTTAACTATTTAGGAATCACGCTACAGACTTCTGGTAATACGTTCACGAAACATCTCGATAATCGAATAACAATAGCGATGAATGACATCCAACTCCTTAGAAGAATGTCTATTAATACAGCCATGAAGATTTTCTCCAGTGAAATAATTATTAACTCGAGCTTTGGGTCACAGCCTTATTATCTGGCAATGGGCGCCCGTAGGAATTTTTCCAGGAAGGGGGATGAGAGCAAATAATAATTTTCATTTCCTTTTAACTACCTGTCACTAGGTTGGTTGGTTCCTCAGTTTAGGGGCTGCGACAACGCGGTCATGTACTTTGTGTGTGTGTAGAATCTGTCTGATACCTGATGTTAATTCTGATGGTGTGTGTAATATAGGTAAGGACTGCAGGCGATCAATTTCAAGTAGTTCCCACTTTTGCCACCAAATGCCACCGTCAATGACACCTAGCTGTGAACTTGGCTACCAGATGCCACCGCAAACGGCACCCTGTGGGGACCGTTGGAACTTAATAGAGCGTGTTAATCAAATCTGACCTACAAATTTAGCTTCACACAATTGCAGCTAATGGAAGGTTCTTTTACACCTCTTTTCACTTCCCCTCCAGAGGAACTTGCTTCGTGAAATCTGGCTGCATAAAACCATTGGCTACTTTATGGCAATATTGGGAGGAATATTTTGTATTTAGTTATTTTGTGATTCGTTCTGTAAAACAGGTAAAAACAAATAGTGGTATCACTATGCATGGAGAAAAATAAAAATTAAGCAGTTCATTAACATTCAGTTCGCCGATTTTCTAAATAACTGGACATATTTTCAGATAATCCCAAATTACTAAGTTAAATTAAACTGTGGAAATATTCCCACATCTAATAATTCAAATAGCCGCACGGTTTCCAAATACTTAAGTACGGTACTCCAGCAACCCATTTGTGTACCTAAAAGCGTGTTATTTTGTGATAAATATCTTTATTTGTAATACTTATTTTCACGCCTAATGTAATTGAAAATGAAAGTGTTGACCGACTGGAAAGCATAGTGCAAGCCGTAAATGACAGTTGGAGAATTGAAATGACAAGGTTCAAGTCCCACTAGGGTCAACGAAGTAAACAATTCGTATCGTACGGTAGTTGTGAAACCCATGGAGTTAGTAATAATTCGTACTTGAAAGGGTGTCGCATAATTATACAGTATATTCCTGACTGAAGAACCTACCAACGTCTTTTTGTCACTTACTTCTTTCAGAATCACATCATTAACAATATTGAAATGCCGGATTCAAGTCCCAATTGGCACAACTATCTTCTCTGACTTCCATCTACATGGCTTGCACTATTGTGCATTACACGAAACCCTTCATTTTTCAGCATTGCGGTCGTGGAACAATTCTATATTTTGCGCTTGCGTTTCCCAGCTCGTGGCACATAGACTATACAGTGCGTAAGAAAGCTCGGATCCAAAGATCTATGAACTTGAGAGGTGAGGCCTGTCAACAACAACCCGCCATGTTATCTGGAGTTCTTGCCTTTTCCAATACTGCTAACATAGGGTGTTGCCTATACCAGTGTGGTGTTGCGAATGCGTGAGTATTTGGTTCTGTTACTGCGCACGGACAGCCCCCCACCCTCCCGCCCCACCCGTCCACATCACTCTTCATCGTCCGCGTTCCTCTCAGGTGCACAGAGCTTCGACTCGAGCAGTACCGTATAATAAAAGTAACTTGCCCGTTCTCCGCTTGTGCCACGTCATCGCGGGGCAGAGCAATTAAAATGGTTACCAGTTGCTGCTTCATTAAGCCATCCTGGGCCGATAACCTAGATGTTCGGCCCCTTAAAACAATCATCATCATCATCATTAAGCCATCCCCTGGGCTTTGCCATGTCACGAGAAGTAGAAGTAGAGCCTTCCCTTTAGAACGGAGACTTGCAAAGGCCGTGTGGTAGCCGAGCACTGTGTATTACAGCATGTCGAGCAAGACACTGGCGCTAGCAGCAGCGTAGCGCCCAACTCACATTTACACTTTCTAACGTATTTAATAATCATAATTTTAAGAGCGTTAAAATCCTTCAGTACGGTGGGTAAGTAGAGTCGGCGGACTCATGTCATAGATTTATGTCATGAAAAAGAACTAACCAAATTTGTAGGTCATATTTCTTTAGAAACGCTCTATCAAGTACCAACGTTCGCCCATAGGTGTCAGTGGCATCTGGTAACCAAATTGAACTTGCTCATTGACACGCGACGGTACTTGTAGCTCTACATGTCCGCATAGAAGCAGCTACAAACTCGGACACTCGCCGCACTAAAAGCCATACGCTAAATGAATTTCAGAGTGGTTGCTGGAAATGCTGTTTTTCGATTTCTAAACACACATTGGTACACTTGTTACAGCTGATATTTAGGTCTCGAGAGCCTCCAGAGTACAGTTCACGCCACGGTGAGCCGCGATTGCGCAGGTGGTGAACCTCAGGCATGTGTAATTGATATGTGAGTTTCTTTCCGCGCAACGGAAAACTAACGTATCATGCGTGAGGCTCGCAGACTGCGAAACCGGGACTGACCGGCCAAAAACCGTGGCGTGAACTGTACGCGGATTGTTTCTGTATACCTAACAAGTAGAAATCGCACGGCGCTGAAACGAACAAATTTACAGCAAACTTCTTCTAGAGGAGATAAGTTTCCACTAGGAAAGTTCGATGTTTTGTTCTATACCTAACCATGTTCATGTCCTATTATCACAACTAAGGTATCTTGCCAGCTGCGTAGTAATAAATGCTATGGCCATGCCATGGCTTCCCGATGCGCTGTCGTAATCGGTACATGCTAGTTATCTGGCCCGCTGTCCCTGCGAGGTTCCGTGATTTAAAGGACTAGCCTACTTCACTGTGTATAGAAATCCCATAAAAAAAACTATCCCTCAGTATCATTCCAACAGTAGCGCACGTGCTAAATTTTGCACCGGTATTGGATGCAAATGTAATGAAAGTAATTATTCCAAGGGGCGACTTCAGTAGCCTAGTTGGTAGCATGCTAAGCTTCTATGCCCAAGGTCGTGGGTTAAAACCCGGCTGAAGTCGTCGGATTTTTTAAGTGCGTTAAAAACCTCCAGTATGCCTTCCCTCGGAGGGGAAGTCAAGACGGCGGTCCCATGTCAGATTTATGGCATTAAAAAGAACCTTCCACTAACTACACTTGTGTAAAGCCAAAATTTGTAGGTTAGAATTGAAAACGCTCTATTAGTTCCAACGTTCGCCGCCAGGTGCTGACTGCGATACCATCTAGTAGCCAAGTCCGCAAGCTAGTTGTCGTGGACGGTAGCATTTGGCAGCAAAAGTAGGAACTCCACGAAAATTATTGTCTGCAGTCCTTACTTGAATTAAAACAGAAAACACACACTGATACAGCCATCACAATTAACACCGGTTATCAGATAGATTCTACACACATACAAAGTATATAGGGCTACATGACCGCGTTGTCGCAGCCCCAAAACTAAGGATGGTTGTTAGGTATAGAACAAAACATCGAACTTTCCTAGTGGCGTAGTTGGTAGCATGCTGAGCTTCTATGCCCAAGATAGCGGGTTCAAACCCGGCCGAAGCCGTCGGACTTTTTAAGAGCGTTAAAAATCCCTCAGTATGCCTTCCTTCGGAGGGGAAGTAAAGCCGGCGGTCCCATGTCATAGATTTATGGCATGTTAAAGAACCTTCCACTAATTACACCTCTGTGAAGCTAAATTGTATAGGTTAGGAATGTAAACAACGCTCTATGCCCAAGGTTGTGGGTTAAAACCCGGCTGAAGCAACCAATTATGCCAAGAACCAAATCAGTCTAATGTCCTCAAGAGCCGCGTAATGAGTACTGATGGTATATCTCACACTATTCTGTATTGAACAGATTAAATTTCATCGCGCTAGTGTCAACGATTTAAACCTTTTGCTGAATTAAATTTCTTGACAGAGTCGGGAATCGACCCCGGACATCCGGGGTAACAGCCAAGAATGCTAGCCACTACACCAAGAGGTGGTGTATTCTTCGAAGACTTCCTTCTTGCAACAATGGTAGGATCCAAATAACGTTGTTGCTCAATTGAGAGAGAGGGTTTGAGGATTAGAACAGGCATAACTGAGAGGAAGTGGTTCGATTCCCAAATCATATATTTTAGAAGTCGTTTTTCGTGGCTTCCTGGCTCCTAAATGAAACATCAACTTAAGTGTGCAATGAAATACGATCATGACTAGGGATAGAATTTTAATGTAAATTCATATTCTTTCCCGTTGCTTATACAAAATGATAAATGTGAATTAGAACCGTAGCTATCATAGGCTATAATTACATTTTATTGTTACAGATTTTACATACGGTATTTGATAATGTGTTTTACATACCGTATTTTTAATTTTTTAAATGTTAAACTAAAATACATATTCTGTCTCTTAATTTTGTATGTTTGATCATATAATTATAATAATATCGTATGGCCTCGGGGGCTGGGTGCAGGGTGCAAGCTTTATTAATTGACACCCAGAGGACAGCTTGCATGTCGAATTTGGTCGTTCCTTTGAACGCTATGAAAGTCAAGGAGGTTGACACTACAGCGCTTTCTAGTGTAGGCGGAAAATCCCGTGATTAATTTTGCCATTGAACACGGCCTACTGAATTCAAATGGGTTCTTTAACATGCCAATAACGTATGACATCCATGTCGTGATTTTTGTCGCCTTTCAAAATTCACTTGGCCTGGGGCGAACCTGCAAGCATGGGGTTGGTAATCCGACCGTTAACCACTCACCCACCGTGGCAAGCTATATTTGATCATAATGACAAATTTTTACATATTGATACTTTTTATGTAAAAGTACATAGGCCTATTTTGTCTCTTACTGTAAAGAAAAAGGTAATTTTTCGCAAGTGAAATATACGGTAATTCAAAACGGTCTGTACGACTATATTCACCATAGAAACTTAGGTACATGGAACGGATTTTCCAAACTATTCATAAGCTACTTATGCCACACTGGAATCAATTTATTCAATTTCGTATAATTTATATTCAACTTAAAGCCTTTGTCAGTGTCTAGCCAGCTGCATGTCGCAAGCCTGTTCTTTGTTCAGATGAGAGAACGCGTCACTTCTTTGTGCCCTGTCGGCCACGTTTGTGCCTCACCCACTTGGGTTTATGGCATGATGGACATCGGCTTAGGGCTGGAAGTATATTCCCTTTCCAAGAACTCAAGTGAGCTAGAGCTAATGAGGTAGACAAAGTCACCGAGTCACCACCGATGGGAGGGACACCATTATCGACACAACAAGGCGACAAGAAATTAAAATACGTGCCGACATAGCACGAAGTGCCATGGAACTTAAGATTCCTTTTAGTGGCTAAAATGATTAAATTATGGCAGGGGCGTAGTCAGAATGCGTGAGCTGGGTATTTAAATTGTTCCATGATGCGATTTGATTGCTTTATATTATTCACCTAAAATGTTATACTCAAATAACTTCTAATCCAATTTCACATTCATTAATGGTATTCTAGTGCTAGTAAATATCCGTGCCACGTTTCTATTTGTGGTTGATTAATAAGGGATATATCGATACAAACTTTGTTCTTCGAACGGGCTTCAGTAAATGGCCAATTTAGCTACTGTTCCATGGTTTTGGGCTTGCCATCATGGGCGCTCGCTAGGGGGGGGGGGGGGGGGGGGAGGGGGGCAAGGAGGGGCCGTGGACCTCCCTGGAATCCCGAGAATATTTCGATTGTTCTTTGTTACACCAGTTTATTTCATAAATTGAAGTTACTGATAGTTCACTGATTTAGATGTAGGGATAATTCCAACAGTTTTAATTAACTTAGTAATTTGGGATTATTTGAAAATATCTCCAGTTATTTATAAAATTGGCGAACTGGATTTTAATGAACCGCTTGATATGTATTTTTGACGATACAAGGTGATAACTACGTATTACCCGTTTTTAAGAAATGAACATTAAGACGATGATTCACAAAGAAAAGCGAACTTCTATGGACTGTAACGGCTACTAATTAATAAACAACATTGGTCCACTAACGGACGACATACACTTTGTATTGCCATGGGCGCCATCCACTATTTAGGTGGAAAGATGAACAATTTAACCTCGGCTTGCTCCTTCCTAATTAACACAACTCTTCTCTCAGGGGTGGGGTAATGAAACTTACTCATGCCAACTCTTGTCATGGAAAATGCAACACTGGGCCATATTGGCTTGATACATGCAGGAATAAAAGATGATCGGTAATTAATTCGTATAATATCCACAATTGAGACTTAGAACATTTACACTAGTATTGATTGCTAATCTTCCTAATGACGAGGACTTGTAGACAGTTGTAAGTTAATACCTGTTTCGATGATCGGCGTTGGTGTATGCATAACTCCTGTTATGTCTTGGAAACTGGCTGGTTGGCTGACTTCGGCTCCCAGCGAACTATTGAGAATGAGGGCTTCAATATTGGCGGCTCACTAACGCCCACTGCGGAACGATACTGGAATGGACCTGGACCATTCGTGTAGGGACTGGCTGCACTGAGTTAGACTAGCCCGATTTGAGTGATACTGGCTATAGACTGGGTACCATGGTTGTCAAGTCCCATCTTATATAGGTGTCTGTTGTTGTTTACCAAATCTTCCTTTCTTGACACAATACACATTCATCAGGCCTTAATTGCTTCAACCAGATGACCTGTGACGAACTTGAGACATGATGAAGGATTTATATCTCCATTAAGATACAATGAGCCTCGTAAGCTCTATTCAATGTAGTGGCGAGTGTCATAAACTCCCTTGGAGCCCTTCTTACATTTGCAGTCTTCAAGATTTATGGTCAGGCACCAACCCTTGTACTCCAACTCGAAAACATCTATTGTTCAAACAGGTGTAGGCGACGATCACCCGTGCCTTCAAATAAACTTAAAAGGAAAGGGTTTCTTCATTGTCATATTCTTGTCCCGTCCCCGTCATTCTAACTATACACTCTAACTAAACAATATGCCCAAAGTCTCATAAATTACATTTCCTTAAGCTATAGATACAATTTGACAATAATGAAATGGTCACCATCCCTTCCCCAGACACGAATAAATAAACAACATACATCAAGCTTTGACATGAACGTCACAATAAATGAACTCATATAATAAGCATACAATGCGTGATCCAGGTTATATTGTAATGGATCATATATCCATTGAAACTCTCTCACCTCCTCGCTGGAGTTGATTTAACTTTAACTACCCTCATTTACCACAAACCTACAGAATTTACTGCCTTTAAATACAGGCTACAAGTGATTTTAACGTTACTTCCCGACTTTGAATGGGCGCCAAGGTTGACCATATGGGTCTTCCTGAATAAAATAGAAATAAATGCATAACTGTTGCCCCGACTATGAAAACCTTTCTCCCAGGCGTAGGGCATTTGGCATGCGTTTGCTGATGTACCAGGTTCATGCAAGACAGGAATATAAACACACATGGATTTAAAGAGATAATCTATTGGCTGTACTAAACACATATATACAAAATATACAACACAAAATACCCTTCAATACACTTGTAATAATTTCTGTACAGTACCTTTGTTCACTGAATTTAGGCTCTGAGAGCAAGAAAAACACTACGGTCATATCAGACCCAGGCATAACAGCCACTTATGTATATACACTGTACCGTCCGTACACAAAATATCTACACACGTTACGACTGGTTCATTCTACTTTCTTCTGTTACGGCACGTTCACCTCTCCATTCTCGCATGACTTCGATGAAATGTTTACGACTTCAGGCGTGGTAAGTTATTACCGACAGCCCATGGTATGGATGGACCCATGAAAAATCGTAGCCTCCAATAGCCCGTAAGAGCTCAGTGGATAGCTAAACATTAGTCACCGCTCGTTCGTATTACGATACCATGATCGAGTAATAACGACACTAATTGCAAGTTGACAAACGGACCTTCGTAGTACAAGCAAGAAGACGATCTCTAACTGTTCGTTACGGAAACCATGTCACGTAAAACGACCCTGGGCGTTAGTAGATCAGTGTTCTGCCGATAAAACAATAAGACAAGCTCTGAACGCCAGACACGCCATTATATGCACTCGCGTAAGGATCCAATAACCCCAAAGTTTCTGCCGGAACTAATTTGAGCGTAGCCCGCTCCTAGCGGAACATCCGCGTCAACACATAAACATCAGACAGTCAAAATCCACACTGACGTCAGTCACACAGTTGTTTCTTCACGCGAAGTTCATGGGAGTTCATGCCATAAATAGCCTAGGTAATCCCACACAAGCCGAATTACTGCCTGTCTTTTCCGGGTATGTCACAAATCCAGCACTCGAAAATATCAATTCTTTGTACCTTTATAGTACAGCCACAAATCTAACCTTTAACAATACTAGGTCAAAATAAAGCAATTAACCCCAAACTAAAATGAAATAATGCTTCTACTTAATACAGTCTTATATATCCTTATTCCCAAAACGTAATAACTCGCAAAACCCCGTATTTTATAATATCAAATATCCAAAAACCGATAATTAATAAACAGTGATCCTAGGTTGTCCGGACCATCCAAATATGAATCCGTCAACAAAAACACACAGGCACAATAAAAATCACCCCACGTTAACCCAATATAATAAGATATGAATAAAATACCCCCAAACTAACTGCACAAGGCAGAAAACCCGAGGGTGAGCTACTGTAACTGAATAAATTCGGTTACAAACGCCCCCACAAGGATCAATCTCTAAACTACAAGGCTATAGATTTATCCTTGTCCCTCACACAAATACACTAGTACTCCTGTCTTGTCATCGTGAGCAAGATCTCTAGGTGACATATAGCTTGAGGTTAGCAACGTTATATGTACCTAGGACCTTGTCATCGTTGGTAATCAACCTGTAGGCACATGCACCTACCCTGTGGTCTATAACAAATGGACCGGAATACAGTTGGAAGAACTTCTGCATGCACTTCTGCTCTGCCGATGAAAGATGTGGCACTCGCAACAACACCAAATCACCTACCTTTAACTCATCCCCCTCCCTTCTCTGCTGTTTTAAACGTTTCTTTCCTGCAGCTATTAAATTATCTCTTACTAGTTTTATTGTTAAATCCCTGGGTACAGCTTCCCCTGTTGACAAACCCAAAATCCTAGCTAGTTCACTGGTAGGCTTCCTTCCCAGCTGGACTTCTATGGGAGTGAGCCCCGTGCTATCGTGTTTGGTGACATTGATCCATCGCTCAATATCCCCAAGCACTGAAAACCATGAATTATGACTGTCACTCACATAGGTCCTGAACATGCGACCCAGTTCCCGCATAATTCTCTCCGACATATTCCCCTGCGGATACCTAATAGAGGAATATACACACTGGGTGCCAACTTCACTAAGCTTGGTACTCCATATTTTTGCTGTGAATTGGGTCCCGTGCTCAGAGAGTATCCGGAGTGGTCTCCCAAACTCCGGTATGTACTTCAGTACCATGCAGTTCACACAAGCTCTGGTGGTAGCTCTCCTCAGAGGGTAAAGCCTGACATACTTCGAAAATGCATCCACCACCACAAACACGTATTGGAACCCGAACCTAGAGCTCACCAGACGACCATAGAGGTCGACACAGACCAGATCCCCCGGCCCCTGTGCCAACACAGCCTGCCTGGGTCCCTCCAAGTAGCGTGTAGGATGTTTACATTTTTGGCAAAGCTCACACGTAGCTAGAATCTTCCTTACCATGCGCTGCATATCATTCCAATAGAAGTGTCGCTTCAGAGTGGCCAGAACCTTCTCCGCACCAAAGTGCCCAAGCTCCTTGTGAGTGTACCACGTGATGTCTTCCACCAACACACGAGGAACACACACACACCACACGTCCCCATGACACTTCATGGCTACCATGCGGTTCACCCATTTGAACTGCTTGGCGCCCCTGACCACAATGTCATCATCACCACGAGCCTCCAACTCTTCAACAATACTTCCCAGCTGCTTGTCCCTTCTCTGTTCCTCACGTATCTTCCTCACACGTGCACCCTCTTCAGACCTATCACTAGTCTTGGCAGCACACACCAGAATGTCCCCTACACTATCTACCCCCACCCCATCACCTGTGATTTCTGGATGGCGACTGACAAAATCAGCAAGTATATTCTCCGAGCCTTTTACATGAAATATGTCAAAAGAATACTCCTGAATTGCCAATATCCATCTAGAAATCCTATTTGAGGTGACCCTACATGATAAAATGAATGTCAGCGCATTATGGTCAGTGTAGATTTTGAACCGGTAGCCAAGTACATACGTCCGGAACTTCCCCAGCGCATATACAATAGCTAGCAGTTCTTTCTCACTAGTAGTGTATCTCTTTTCCGTGGGATTCAGACCTCTACTAGCAAGCGACACGATACCCAGGTGACCATCATCATCATGCTGACATAACGCACCAGCAATCCCCACGTCACTGGCGTCAATCATTACAATGTACTCCCTATCAGGACTCGGATAACTCAGAGTAACAGCCTCTCTAAACCCTTCCTTTAATTTGATGAAAGCCTCATCCATTTCCTTTCCCCAAACCCATTTAGCCCCTTTCTGTAACAAATCCCTGAAAGCCCCAGTAAGATATGAATACCTCAATACAAATCTCCTAAAATACCCACAAACCCCCAGAAAAGACCTAAGCTGCTTAACATTGCGTGGTGTCTTTGTGTTCCCAATGGTGTCTAATCTCGATTGTTCAGGTCTAACCCCCTGTGGTGAAATAGTGTGACCTAGAAATGTAATCTGTTGCGTGCAGAAAGTGGATTTCTTAAGTTTAAGTGTGAAACCTGCATGAATGAGCTTCCGAAAAACTGTACTAAGATGTTGCAAGTGTTCCCTGAATGTGTGAGAGGCAATCACAAGATCGTCAATGTAAGCTGTAGTGTATTCCCTTGTTTCAGGTCCAAGTGCAATGTTAAGCCCCTTAATTAACCCCTGACTCGAAGTCCTCATACCGAAAGGCACCCTCCGAAACTGATAAAAGCTATTTTTATAACAAAAAGCAGTGAAAGGCCTGTCCTCCTTGCGTAGCGGTATCTGCCAAAACGAAGAACTCAGATCTATAGTGGATAGAAACTTCCTACCCCTGAATCTTTGTACTAGATCTTCAGTGAATTCAGGACGCTGACGGTCTGGTGCAATCCTCTTATTGGCCTGTCTCGCATCCAAGCACAGCCTGATGGAACCATCCTTCTTGGTTACCACCACCAAAGGATTTACATATTGACTGTTGCTGATCTCGATTATGCCGTCATTAAGCATCACCAACTGCCTTCATGTGAGAGTGAGCTATCGGGTACCTAGGACCGTTAAAGCTAGACCTATCTGTGATGTCGAAACTATGCTCGTACACGTGAGTACATCCAGTTTTTTCCAAGAACACCTCCCTGTGTTCCCTCAGAACGTCAAGCAACTCCGACTTCTGACCCTCGTCCAACATGGTGTCTTTCACAACCGCCTCAAACTCATCAACAGTGTGACCAACGTCACTCAACTCACGATCATCTCTCATGACCAAATTACACACAGGAAAAGGACTGGACGCCATGCCGACACCTAACTCTTCCTCCTCAGAAACCTCCTTACTGACCTGAATGCATCCAGCGACACTACCAGAATCTCTACCATCAACCTGATAATCTAACGTAACCCAATCCTGTTTCTCACCCCACTTGAACTTCACTTGCGCCTTGCTGTAATCTAACTTACAGCTCTGGTCCCCTAGCCAATCGGATCCTAAGATGACTTTGTGCACTAAATTAGGCACAACTAACAGCACATGATTTCTACTCCACCCGTTGATCCTAATGGGTGCACAAACCTGAGTCCTAATCCTCTGCGACTTAGTACCTACAGCTGACACAATGTGCACATTTGAAATTGGGATATGTTCCATGTGTATCTCCTTCAATTTCACTTCATCGTAGAACTCCCTACTCACACAACTGCACATACTGCCTGAATCTAGTAATGCCTCAACTTCCTGGCCCCAAATCTCTACCTTGATGACAGGATGGACAAACATGTGCTCGCTTCCCTCCTTTTCTACACCTAATTCCTCCTCCAATAGGTCCTCTTTGACGTCCAAGTTATATTTTACCTCCATAGCGTGAGCAGGAATTCTATGCAAGGACTGCCCTATTTAGTGAGTCTCGTCGGAGTTTAAACCTCCTGGCCTATTGTTCCTCTCAACTTGCCTTTCATTGCCACGCCCCCTATTTCCCTGCTCTACCTCACGTGGCCCATTCCCTGATTGATTGTTTTCCCTGTACCCCTGATTCTCATTCCTATTTCTTCCTCTCGCATGATCCTCCTGCCTTCCGTCCCTGTCTCCTCTACCTTGATTCCAGTTCCTCTCTCTCCCTTGATTATAATTTCCTTCCCTTTGATTGCCCCCATTGAAATTTCCTTCCCTCTGGTTACCCATATTTCCCTGACGTTGCCTACCTGTTTTTCTCAAAGCATCGAACCTCCCAAGCAACTTTTCCATGCCCTTAATTGAGACTATATTCTGCATGCATACTGCAGTCCTAATGTCATCTGAAAAGTGACGTGCTAATTTCCTTACAAGGTCCTCTTCACTACCGCCTAGCTCTAAATTTTGGCCAATAAGGACATGGTTCAAGAAATACTCGGTCAAAGTGACCCCTTCGTTTCCTTGAAATTTTCCAAATAAAATCCTGTCTCTTTACCTCCCCTTGATATTATCATCCCAGAACTTATCCATAAACTTTTCCCTGAAATCCTGTAAGCCACTAAACCCTTCCCTGAATACCTGGTACCAAGACCTAGCTTCCCCAACAAATGCAGCTGAAATCAGTTCTTCCACCCGATCTCATTCTAAGTATCCTTCATCTAACCCCTTTGCAAACTTCTTTTCGACTTACTTCACAAATTCCATAGGATTGAACGTCCTACCATTGAACTTAGGAACCTCGTAATCTCCACCCTGGCTACAGTGCCCTAAAAACTGAATCGGATGACCCCTACCTGCCTTCAACTTCTTCACTTCACGTTCCGTTTCTTCCTCTATCCTAGTCACTCTTTCTCTGACCTCACTGATATTCTCATCAACCTTCTTTCCTAATAAAGCAAACTCACCACTATTAGCTACTAGCTTCTGCTCGACTATAGCCTGCTTATCCCTAACCTCTTCTACTTTCCTGCTACTTTCCTTCGTAACTAGCTCAATTTTCTCGTCTACGATGCGTATTATCTCCAACTTCCAACTTCCTATCTGGTCTGGAAAATTTCTCGCTAGTCTCCAGTGCCTTGCTTGAAATTTCCTTTGCCAACTTCTCTTGCTTGGCACCTAGCTTCTCTAACTCAGATTCTAACCTTTGTTCCTGAGCAGTAATCCGGCCACCTAGCTTAATTTCCAGATTAGTGATTTCTACTCTGACTTCACTAAACTGGCGAGTAACACAGCTGTCTAGGATAGTCAACTGCTCTTTGACCTCATCTATCTTTGCTGACATTTCCTTTTTTAAACTAGTCATCTGGGAGGCCATCTGACTGGTTATCCTCTCCTCGGAACTGTTACTAAGAAACAGGAGCTTCTCCAACATGGCTCTCATCGAACCTGAATCATCACCACTCACTGCCACAGAAGTATCGCCATCCTTCACCTCTGAATTACTACTACCTTCAGAGCTTGTGCTCTGACATCCTAATCCCATGTTTAATTCATCTCCCCCCTGCCCTAATAAATCTCCCATGATTCTACTATTTTCCCCCATCCCTGTAACAAATTGCCTATCGGAACCCGTCTGGTTTTGCTGCTCACCAACACCGTCCCCCAACAAAGCAGAATTGCATCCTGGCTCTAACGTAGCCATCCCTAATTGAAATACGTGAAATTATGCAAATATGCCTACAGTTTAATTCCTGTGTCCTGTTACACATCAGCATGTCTAAGGCCTCACGTTGGGTTCGCCACTGAAACTCTCTCACCTCCTCGCTGGAGTTTATTTAACTTTAACTACCCTCATTTACCACAAACCTACAGAATTTACTGCCTTTAAATACAGGCTACAAGTGATTTTAACGTTACTTCCCGACTTTGAATGGGCGCCAAGGTTGACCATATGGGTCTTCCTGAATAAAATAGAAATAAATGCATAGCTGTTGCCCCGACTATGAAAATCTTTCTCCCAGGCGTAGGGCATTTGGCATGCGTTTGCTGATGTACCAGGTTCATGCAAGACAGGAATATAAACACACATGGATTTAAAGAGATAATCTATTGGCTGTACTAAACACATATATACAAAATATACAACACAAAATACCCTTCAATACACTTGTAATAATTTCTGTACAGTACCTTTGTTCACTGAATTTAGGCTCTGAGAGCAAGAAAAACACTACGGTCATATCAGACCCAGGCATAACAGCCACTTATGTATATACACTGTACCGTCCGTACACAAAATATCTACACACGTTACGACTGGTTCATTCTACTTTCTTCTGTTACGGCACGTTCACCTCTCCATTCTCGCATGACTTCGATGAAATGTTTACGACTTCAGGCGTGGTAAGTTATTACCGACAGCCCATGGCATGGATGGACCCATGAAAAATCGTAGCCTCCAATAGCCCGTAAGAGCTCAGTGGATAGCTAAACATTAGTCACCGCTCGTTCGTATTACGATACCATGATCGAGTAATAACGACACTAATTGCAAGTTGACAAACGGACCTTCGTAGTACAAGCAAGAAGACGATCTCTAACTGTTCGTTACGGAAACCATGTCACGTAAAACGACCCTGGGCGTTAGTAGATCAGTGTTCTGCCGATAAAACAATAAGACAAGCTCTGAACGCCAGACACGCCATTATATGCACTCGCGTAAGGATCCAATAACCCCAAAGTTTCTGCCGGAACTAATTTGTGCGTAGCCCGCTCCTAGCGGAACATCCGCGTCAACACATAAACATCAGACAGTCAAAATCCACACTGACGTCAGTCACACAGTTGTTTCTTCACGCGAAGTTCATGGGAGTTCATGCCATAAATAGCCTAGGTAATCCCACACAAGCCGAATTACTGCCTGTCTTTTCCGGGTATGTCACAAATCCAGCACTCGAAAATATCAATTCTTTGTACCTTTATAGTACAGCCACAAATCTAACCTTTAACATTACTAGGTCAAAATAAAGCAATTAACCCCAAACCAAAATGAAATAATGCTTCTACTTAATACAGTCTTATATATCCTTATTCCCAAAACGTAATAACTCGCAAAACCCCGTATTTTATAATATCAAATATCCAAAAACCGATAATTAATAAACAGTGATCCTAGGTTGCCCGGACCATCCAAATATGAATCCGTCAACAAAAACACACAGGCACAATAAAAATCACCTCTGCAACCCCACGTTAACCCAATATAATAAGATATGAATAAAATACCCCAAACTAACTGCACAAGGCAGAAAACCCGAGGGTGAGCTACTGTAACTGAATAAATTCGGTTACACCATTACAGGTCAAAAACTCTGAACTAAAGAAAATAGTATTTGTGAAAGTGACCTTCAGCCACAAGAACTTTCTACTCCTAAACCAGTTCGTAAATCTAAGAAAGACAAACTGAAAAATAAGAAAATGGAGAAACGTCATCCTCCGAAGATGAAGACAGTTTCAGCCTTGAGTCTTCCGGACACAGTGATCTATGTTTTACCAGTAGCGATGATCAATTCATCGGCCATTCAGAACAAAATGTAGCTCTTCCCAGTACAGATAATTCAAAACGTAAACCTTCTTTGCAAAATGTGGAAGAAGGAGATTTTGTCCTTGTTTTATGGAATCCGAAAGAATTTCCAGGTCTGGTAAAGAGCACAAGCAAGTTAATCAAAAGAGGCTTGTTTTCACTCCAGCTGTAAGACTATGCAAATTAGCTAATATGGTTGAAGTTGGATATAGATGAGACTCCTTTCGATTTTAAATATTGTGAACATGATGAACTATGGAATATTAATGAATGGAATGACCCAATTAAATTCAAAATTAAGAGTTAATTGAATTCAATTGGTGTCATCTGAACGGTAAAGATCAATTTACTGCAGTAAGCATGGTCTAATTACAGATAAATTATTTTGTTTGTTTTAAACTATTAATGTGGTCTTTATAGTGATAAAAAAGTTTTCTTTATGGGTTTTCTAGTGCAAGCAAATGTTGTTATTAGGAAACCTAACCCCTACTTGGACCCAGTGCAACTTACAATGGCAATATACGAGAAAACATGCCATGGGTTCTAGTAGCCCGAACATGAGTGTTACTTGGACCCAATTTTAAAAATTCTCCCCTTATTTTCAGTTTCATATATAACTAGCTATTTTACCCGGCGTTGCCCGGGAGGTGTATTTACTTGTTATAGGAAGATACATGCCAATATATTTCTCAAAGTATATTCACTTTGCCCCGTAAGTGAATTTAAAGTTCTCCAGGGCTCTGAAGTTAATCAAGTGCAATATTAACTCACTGTAAATCTAGGCGAAAAGTACTGTGGAGTACAATAACGTAGTAGAGAATGCATCAATAACAAAAAAAAAGGGCTGTATATGCACATTTCTCAAGGATCTAGTCTGACAATTACAGTACTTTCCTGATAGTCTTTATTTTTGTTGTAATGGGTGTAATTTAGATGTTTTGTTCACATAGAGCTCTTAAATTTTTAAATTATTGCATCCACTTTTTTGAAAGGAAACAATATTTAAATTATTCAATGTTTGGAATATAAAGTCATCATTCTGGAGTCAAATATACTTACGATTTTTAACCCCGTAGTTGTATTTTTTTAATCATCCCTACCGTATAATTACGGGAAAATGAGCTAGACATTTCGCCCCTTGAAAACAATCACCTCCACCACCATGTATGTTTCGCTTTCCTTTAAATTGAAAATTTGCCTGTAAGTTTGTGTCTAAATTAATATCATGTTTGCAACCGCATTGCCCACCAACAGCTGAAAGTGACCTTCTGCCAGCAACGAGTTAAGCACAATTTCAGCCCTAAGTATCTGGCATCACCTTGGACCGTTCCTTAACCTTCAAGAAACACTTGGAATGCACAGGCCAAAAACTGAAATCGCGGAACAATATCATGAAGAAATTGGCTGGCACATCATGGGGTGCTGATGCAACTTCACTACGCACGACTGCCCTCTCCATGGTTTATCCTGTAGCAGATTATTGTGCCCTAGTGTGGCACGGTAGTGCTCATACTAAAAAGATCGATGTTCATCTGAATGAAAGTATGAGGGTCATAACAGGTACACTGAGATCCACCCCCAACTCCCTGGTTAAACACTATCAGTATCATATCACCTCCAGACCTAAGACGACAGGAAGCAACAGTACGTGAGTGGAGAAAGGTACATCAACAAAATCACCCACAGGATCTCCCAATTCATGAAGTGCTTAATGATCTTTCCTCCAGTCGTCTTAGATCAAGGAACCCAATATGGCGTAATATACCTGACATTAATTGCACGGAACAATGGCGCCAAAACTGGAAGTCTGCTCCAGTGAGGCATCAAGGTATTCTAGATCCTACTATAAGAATTCCGGGATTTAACCTGAAGAGAAACCAGTGGGTAAAGTTAAATCGCCTAAGAAGAGGTCACGCCAGATGTAACGCCATGCTACATAAATGGGGACTTCATGAGTCTCCTGCCTGTGACTGCGGAGCTCCTCTTCAAACCGTAGAGCATATTATTCAATAATGTCCGATGAGGAAGTATGCTGGATCACCTCAAGATGTTATTTCTGCTGCATCTCCCTTTCTGGACTGGCGTCAACAACTGGACATCTCGTTGTGAATGCGAACGCAACCTATGTTCTTGTGATTTATATATTGTACATATGATTTTACTTATTTATATATACATTTGTTATATTGTAATTCATCTAGTTGCTAGCCACACGATAAATAACAAATAAATATCATATTGTCCATAATGTAGAATTTTGAGATAATGCAGTGTTTTATTTAATCAAACTCGACTTTTTCGAAAGAAACCATGTCTTTATTCATCAGGAATAAACGGAAATACGACAAAATTGTTGCTAAGAGAAAGCAACAAAGAAACTAATAAAGGTGCCCTAAGATGGACGCCATTTTAGCCCCATGTTAAGGACAACGAAAACCAGCAGTGTATTACTTTCTGAGGGTTCTGATAATAGGTAGCCAGGACACACTGAGAATGTAGCCGGTGTCGCGGTTGAAATTATCTGGGTGTTTACGTATTTCAACCGCCTCCCTGGTAATTCTGGGACGATATTGCTTTATACGGGCAAGAACATCCATGACATCATGGCCAGGTGTTAAAGCATGATCAGCAACAGCTGATTTATCAGGTTGAATGAGCCTGATACATCTATTATGTTCCTTAATGCGAGTACATATCGTTCTCGAAGTCTGCCTGATATAAGCCTTGCCACAAGTACAGGGACCTCTGTAGATACCCACTGCTGCTTTTCGTTGTCCCTAACATGGGGCTATAATGGCGTCCATCTTAAGGCACCTTTTTTAGTTTCTTTGTTGCTTTCTCATGGCAACAATTTAGTCGTATTTCCATTTATTCCTGATAAAGACAAACATGATTTCTTTCGAAACTCGTCGAGGTTGATTAAATAAAACACAGCATAAGCCCAAAATTCTACATTATCGATAGTGTCACGGGCCGTGAACGTCTAAATGATAAATATCATATTCTTTATGCTGATTGAATAACAAAAGAACTAACTTAGTGCCATGTTTTCACGTTTTTCAATCTCGATATTAAGCCTCAAAACTTAAAAACCCTTCGTTTTGTATTTTTTTATTTCCTTTATACTGAAAATTTGCATGTAAGTATGTGTCTGAATTAATAGCATATACTTCATGCTGATTGAATAACAAAAGAACTAACTTAGTGCCATGTTTTCGCGGTTTTTCGATCTCGATATTAAGCCTCCAAAGTTAAAAACCCTTCGTTTCAGGTATCGTCCCCTTAAAAAGCCGCGGAAGCTTGGCGCTGCAACCTAGTGGTGAATTAATATACAGTATATCCAGTACGCGTCTGAGTGTTGAATGGGCAGGCAGTTTAAAGCAGCCAGGAGGGATGCGATCCAGCTGGCAGTGAAAATGCCGCGGCGATCACAGTGGGTTGATGCTGCAACCTATCTTGTGCTAAATGGACAGGCAGTTTAAAGCAGCTTGGAGGGATGTGATCTAGCTGGCAGTGGGTGTAGCATGGCCTCTCACCGAGATAGATAGAAACTTTGTGGCCCCGTCTTGAGCTAGTGTTGCCATGGAGATGGCCAGCCTTGCCATTATTTTATCAGTAAATTTTCTGACTTTATTTGCCTTTGCTCGAGTGCAAAAAGGCCGAAATCAGAAGAATGAGAAAGACTATCGAAAATTCATGTAGCCAGTGGTTCCTTCTGGGTCCTAAACTATGTCTATGCAAAATATGGTTGAGATTGGTGGAACGGTGTAGATTTGTATACGGAACCAACCCACATACATACATACATACACACAGACTTTCACTTTTATATATTAGATATTATAAACACTCCTGAGCTTTAAAATAACACCTACAGTTTCATAGAATAAATGTTAGTAGCCCCATCTCAATTTTTTGTCAACTAATACAGCAGAAAGTGAAAAACAATGCTCAAATTGGGCCCCAGTAACCCACAGATTACCTACTACTACAGATAGCCGACAGCCATGCTAATTCTTGGCACCTAAGACTTCAGCGCTGTCTGGTGTTTGACCGCGGTACTAGTTGACGTGTAGCACGGCCGTGCGGGTAGCCTACCCCACCCCTTCCCCTCGTTCCGCTAAATATTCTCGTCCTAAATGCTCTGCCCACTTCAATGTTCCGAAAATCACAATCTTCCCAATACTTATAGCACGTTTTTAAGTGTGGAGATAATCATATGATCAACAAGAAATAAATCACAATCAAAATACCAATATATATATTTTTTAATAATACCTAAGTGGGAAATTGTGAATTCTTGAACTCTGAAATGAACAATCACAGCATTTAGGACATGTTAGTTAGTTATTGTTATTTTAAGGGGCGGAACTACGACGTCATCTGCCCCTATTTTAGGACATGACCTCATCAATAATTTACATGTTTACATTTCTTTCAGTTGCAATTGGAGCATATTGCATTGGTGACAAGAATTAAGCTACTAAAAGGCCTGCAGCATATTACTACTCACCTTAAAAATATGGTCCCTTCCAATTAACCACAGTAGGCCTAATTAGGCCTATAACTAATCAGTTATTAGAATAAACTGCAAAGGAAAAGTACTGGGAAGGGAGAATATTCATATCTTAAAATGCTTGATGCTGTTAACAATAACAGTAAAATGTTAAGAGAGAATGCTAAGTAAACAGGTGGTGTGACCAGATCACACTAAAATTGTTAGTGTACTTCGTGCCAAATTCATTGGGAGACTGAAATTTCAGAAAAATAATTGGATATTACAAAATGTCTATACAGTAGTTCATTTCATATTCCCTTTTAAAATATATCCAGTTCACCAATTTTTACAGGGTGAAATACAGTAAGTACATCAAAAAAATCATCGCACACTAATACAGTAAATTCTATGACATCCTGTGAAGGGGAAAGGAGAAAAAGGACTTTCAACGAAAAACAAGAAAAACACTCAATACTGCTAGAAATCATCATGTTTTATTTAAAAAGTTGTCAACGAAGAAAAATAACAGCGAGAGCCATGATCACACTTAGCAAAAATACAGAAATCAAATCTGGTCCTCCTAAAAGTACGTGTTGAGGCATGTTCCACTCTTCTTTCTTGCCAAGGCATAACAGTAGGCTATAGCACAGGATAATGAACCTCTTCCCTCCTTTATGCCATGGTTAACACTGATGAACAGCAAATTCCTACAACACATGCAAGTTTGTATGTTGAAGCAGTAAATTTAATAAAATATGTAATGTTTCAAATGGAGAACTTGAATTTGCACCTACTATAACTACATTTTAAAAGAATCTCTTATTGTAGAATCATTGTGTTGTTGATATTAATTCATTTAGCCCCATGTATTTGGAAGTATGTAGGATTTGTATGATAATCTGTGTTATTGTAGTAGTGTGTACTGCTCGGGTCTAAGCTGCGTGAACCTGAGAGAAATGTGCATCGCAGAAGTGTGATGATGATGATGATAATTGTTGTTTTAAGGGGCCTAACCGCAGAAGTGTTGACGAGTGATGAGGTTCCTTGGTCCGTGCATAGTACAGAACCAAATACATTGGTCGGTGACTCACTCACTCATTCGTAACACCACAGTGGTTTGAGCAACAGCCCTAAGTTAGCATTATTGGAATAGAAAGGAATACCAGATATCACGGCGGGCAGTTGACAGGCCCTTCTCTTCTCGCCTGACCCTCCCCTGCTCTTTCTTCTCACCCCGCAAGTTCACAGAACATGGAAAATGGACCCGAGCAGTATAGCCTACTTTTTGTAATTCAGGTGACGAGTGGAAAGGAGGCAGCCATTGCCTTAAGTTAGGATCAATCCCAGCGTTAGCCTGGAGTGGAAGTGGGGAAACCACGGAAAACCACTTCTTGGATGGCCGAGGTGAGAATCGAACCTACCTCTTCTCAGTTCTGGCTCACGAAGCTGATTGTGAGTCGTTCCAACCCTCAGACCAGAATTAAATTACTTGGAAACTAGCCCAGGACCTTAGGAGTGGCACCTACCACACCACAATGTGGTATTATGGTAGCACTGAATGAAAGTAGAACGAGTGATAACATTCTCCATAAGGGGCAGATGGCCACGTAGTTCCGCCCCTTGAAAGAACAATAACTCACTACCTATAGGTGTATTTTCCAGAGTTGGAATCTGACAATTCAGCCGACTCGATCGCTCGCATGACTTGTTGCCATGGAAACTATACAGCGCTGCCAATTTGAATGAGGCTATTTCACCACGTGCTTGTCGCCGATCAGTCGCTTGTTTGGTTGCCTCCAGTGCACACTCACCTTGCTGCGTTTCATAATCTGTTGTTTTAATGAGTTATAATTGTTTGATTTAATTCGTGAATTACTTTTTCATGTAGGATTTATACTTATTTATACTTTATACTTATATTTATACTTATAATTCATTAGAGACCGTTATTTATGTACGTAGCAGTGTTAGTGTCAGTTCTGAGCATCAGGCGATACATTAATTCCATTCAGTCGCACGCAGGAGCGTAGGCTACCGCCTCTGCTCTTGTAATTAGTAAGACTACTGTGATTAGCTTCTGTCTTCTAAAGGGTGACTTAATAGTCTACACAATGAGCCTATTTTTTGTAATACAATTGTGTGTTACCTGTGACTTGAAACTTATTCTAGCCTACAGGAAATATAAATAACTAAAAATCACGGAAACAATCACGTGTTGTCGTTTCGCTTTGATCATTTTTGCTTTATGATAGTATTCGTAATATTGTTATTGCTATTTATTACAATAATTTAGGCCTCTCCTCAATTTGACGGGCTAATATTTTGTTTTACAGTTTGCACCGAACAGATTTAAGCATTGGTTTGTTTAAGATTTTTGAAAACCATCTGAATAAAAATGTAATAAATGTAATAACGGTGCTAATGATATCATGAGCATGAGGAAAAGAGCGGGAGGATGGAAGTATGCGCATGGTGGCCAGCAGCATTCGTGGCACCGCTGCCTTTAGTTCAACAGTTCTCCGCCGAACTGTCAGATCCCTACTCTGGATAATACATCTATAACATTCTCTATAGTACATAAATTAGCCAAAATACCTTATGAAACGACGAGAAATAAATCAGGGAATGAAGTTTAAATGGATGTTTCCTCTTCCGCTCTCTGTGACCCACCCAACCATCCCAAAAAGAATCACGACTTATATAGGCAAAATTACAGCTGTGGCTGCTATTGTTCACATCAACTATCATCAAAACAGTACTACCAACCTCGCCAACACCTGCCCATTCTAACCTTCGTTTTGTCCATTCCAATGGTTTTTGACAATGGTTACAGCCTAACGCGTCCAGATCAACGATTATTTTATCAACAGTGATTTTGTATGCCACTTTTTTTATCAACAGTGATTTTGTATCCCACATGTTGGCAACAATTTGTGCGCCTCAGTGTGTGCCGCTAGAGTGGACCTTGTTGACAGTTGAATGAGATGCAAGCGCTGTCGGAACATGGCAGCCGTTTTTAAAAGAGCAAAATATAGAAACACATATTTACCTACTGGGCGCCAGGGTATGTTGTCCGCAGTGCCTACAAGCTGCTGCGAGAGATTAATTCACCAGTTACGTTGGCAGCACGGCTGTCGCTTGTATCATAACAAACAGTAAACTTTATACTCACCCAGCCATTCATAACATACTGTTGCACTCTTCCAATAATCTAACTATCACTGACGATTTCGACAGCTCACAGCCCACACATGTGGCCTTTGCCCTATCAGGGACACCGTGCTGCGAACTAAACTGATGACGCAACCTCTCGCATCTGCAGAGAACATTTCCTGGCACCCTGCACTTTAGCACATATATATGATGTGCAGTAGTGACCAGGATTCCTAATTTCAATAGGCCTACGTAATATCGCCCAGAAGATGAAACAAGGAGACAAGGTATGTAAAAGTCACATTCATGTCTGATGCAAGTGTATAAGCTACATGTTACAGCCCACATGCTGTACGATTAATTCAAGTGTACAAAATTAATGAATGAATTAATAAAACAGTGCATTCTACTCCGGGCGGTGAAGGTCACACTTCACCCATCTAGGGCTGAGATGTAGAACCACAGTAGTTACAAGTACTGCCAGTGTCAGCAAGACAGAGGTTATCGAGAGGGTGCGCAAGGTAGTCCCCAAGTCTATTTTACAAAACAATTAATTTTCTTTTTAAACAGTTACAGCTGAGAGCTGACTGTAGGATGATCACAGCATTGCTGACTGTTTCTGAACACGCAATAGCGGTATAGTGCTCAGAGCGAGGGGCAGAACAAGATGCGTCACATTTTCAAGCTTTAGCACGCTTCCTTTTCAAGATCAAATTCTTTGTGGAGTTTTCATGTGGACACTGCCGTGAGTATAGAAATGTGGGAACTCCAAACCAAGATATAAACTGGGAGCATAGCAGCAACTCGGGAGGTTGGAGATTTGATTCCCCGCATTGACAGAAGCTGTCCTGAGCGTTGTTTTTCCATACTCCCTCCCAGTGGCGATTACTCCACGTAGGACATGAGGATCATCACTTTAAATTTAATTTAAAAAGTGCCATCAAAGGAATCTGACTAAATAATTACAGAATAGCCTAATTATTGATACATACCTTGAGTCATCAACTGAGAAGCGATGAAAGGAGCGTATCTCCAACCTCTACTTTTACAGCCAAGAACACAAGATTCTGAGTGATGTTTTCCCATAACCTACATACAAAATATACAGAATGAGGTACAGAAACCATGAAATACAAAATCTAACAAAAAAATAATTAAATTCAAGTCATTAAATCTAGCTTTCTACGACTACGGAAGTCCACAAATAATAATGCATGGCTCTCATAAGAATCCTATCGATAATATCAGCACTCTCTTAAGAAATCAATTGAATAATACATAATGCATTATCAGTACTTACAACAGAAATAATACCGGTACTGGTTTACAGGTTACATCCAATTGAAAACGCCAAGATTACGGCACTTCTTTTTCTCAGAACATCAAGAAACACATGTATTTAAGGCGATTGATATTGATAAATGTTGCTGTAAGGGGCCTAACATCTAGGTTATCGGCCCCTATTTAAGGCGAAATCAATCGAAAACTCTGGGGAAGAAATATTGCTGTAATGTACAGAAAATGTAAATACACCGCCATGTTTGAACAGAACAGAAGTAGTGTGCAGGAAGGCAATGCCGCCAACCGACAAAAATAATGTTTATTTAATGATAAGTGCCGTAATTATCGTCTGTGAGCAAGATAATTGCAAGGAATTGTCAATTAGGAATTATGTGTATATTTATTGACTAAATATAGGGATATGTTTGCAATTTAATTACAACGTGTATCATGCATATGTTGGCAAGACGATATACAGCTCTCCATACGACTGGCCGCGCTACTACACCGATGGTGCCAAATAATCCCTATCTGGTTGACACCCCCTGCAGTAACCCATGTTGACGGTAGTTAGAATCTACCATACATTTTGTAAGCATTTTCAATTTCAATTGCATTTAGTGATTATTTGGAATCTGAAATGCGCATTTTCAATCAAAATTACATTGTGTATTTTCAATTTAAATTGCATTTTGTAAGTATTTTGAACCTCAATTGCATTTTGTACGTATTTTCAATCTTATTTGCATTTTGTAAGTATTTCGACTGTACATTGCATTTTGTACGTATCAACTTAACCTACATTTTGTGCGTATTTTTCAATCTATTCCTTTTGTGGGTATTTTCGTTCTAAATTCCCTTTTGTAAGTAATTACCGCTCTTTTTGTGAGTAGTTTCAATCTGAGTTCCTTTTTGTAAGTATTTTCCTTTTCACTTAATTTTCGTTTCGTCTGGACTTCATTGACATTTTCGCTATCACCCAGACCATTAGGGACCGATAACCTAGACGTTAGGCCTCTTAAAACAACAATTATCATCATCATCATCATCATCGCTTCTATAACCTCTTCGATTGACGCGAAGGATATAGACCTAACCTAATAATGGAATTGGCCTATCTATGAAAACTTTTCCGGGATTTTGGTGTCTTTTCTCGGAACCGCTCACTTAAAAAAATGGAAAAATGGAAATGAGGATAATGAAATGTTTGCATGTTATAGGCACAATTATTGGTATTGTAAATCTCTAGTTTCATTTTTTTTCAACTAAATGAAAGGTTGAACATTAAGGCTGTTATTTCGTTGTGAGCCGCGACTACTGCTACTGAACGCGGCAACAATGCACCCCGATTTGACCAGCCCGCCTGCTGCTAATCGTACGAGACAGCGTGCGCACAACCTCCCATCAATTTACTCTTCATAAATTAGTATCACACTGTACAATTTCATGAATGTCGTGCTGAGAGGTTGGTTGATCATTTGGAACTGAGATGTTAGTAGGACAGTCTTTGGCCAAATGTCCCTCAGATTTACAAATAAAGAAGGTGGGTGAGTCAGATGATAGGTAAATCCAGTAGTTAGTGCCATCGTATTCAATGTGGAGAGATGCAGAGAGTTTATCGAAGTCTTCATTTTGGAGGTACATTTGTCTTCGAAAGCTTAAAATATGAGAGAAACCTGGGATGGATAAGCCTGCTCTGATAGGGGTAATCTTAGACATGATTTTCACACCAATGTTTAACAATCTCTCTTCAATTACATAGGTATCGCAGGACAACCGTTTGATAATATAATACGCTTGTTTTTTTTTTTGTTAAGAGTGGTCGTATTTCCAAAGATGCATTGTTTATTAAGATCTTGGGGTTTGCTAATATTAGCTCTTGAACATCTTTCTTGCTAGAAAGAAAAATGCATATTCGTCCATTCGATATTTGGGTACCAGATGTACTGTTATTACAATGAGGGTTATTTACAGCTAGCACATAATCTTTGATACTGATTCCATCGTGAGATTCGATTACGATAGCTTGTTCTTTGGAGGGGAGAGATTGAACTATAGCAGAATAGCTTGACCTTGGATTGGTTACTTTGGTAATTATTGTAGTTGTGATTTGGGTGCCAGATGTACTGTTGTTACAATCATTGTTATTTACAGTATTATAATAATTCGTTGGTTTGTTTGGTACTTGGTGGGTTGAGACGTCAGAAGTTTTATCATTCGTTGTGTTCGTTAAGTGACGTCGACCTCTATCAACAGAGGTGGCGGTCATGTTGGGATGATCAGAACAGAGTTTTAGGTTGTGTATTTTCTACTTCACATAAGGTTCACAAATATCAGGAATAATACTTACAAGAGTGTTGTAGGTATCCAGAATACTTTGATATACGATTCGCACTCCAATGTGATATCCAAGAACCTCTCCAAATGAGATATAACCAAGAAAAAGCATGCACCTTGTGAACATTGTCTAGTCACAGCCTTCTCGACTATTCAACAACATTGCATGGTTAGTTAGTTAGTTATTGGTAGGGCCCGGATGTTGTTGACATGTCATCTTTTTACTGAGCTGTCTAAAACAATGCTGGAGTACATAAAGACTCCGGACGGGCCACCCCGTCTTCAAATATGTCATTTTTATTTTGCATCTTTTTGCATTTTTCCCTATTTTTAAATTTTAAGAGCATTTTCTTAAGTTTGGTAGATTTTTTTGGTCTTATTTTAGAGAAATTGGCCTTTTGAGGTATTTTTCTTCCAATTTAGTCATGCCACAGCTTTATATGAGAGAGTTAGGTGTCTCATAGTTAAGAAGAAGCTAGGTGCTGATAATTTAAAATATTGAAATATAGATTCCATTTCCTTATCAACTGGGGTGGAAACTAGTCTTAGCAACAATCGTGGCGAAATTGCTGGGCAAAAATACTGGGTATAAAATATTAGACCATGCAAAATCTCCGACATTCTTTCTGGTGAAAACTACTGCATGGATGGGATTGAGGAGAATTTAGCAGCAAACCACCTTCCTCACTTCAAGTACGCTGCGACCACATCAGTTGATGTTGAACGCAGCTTTTCGGGATTTAAAAACTTGTTGGCTGATAATCGCAGATCATTTACATTTGACAACATCAGAATGACATTCGTAGTGCAGTGCAACTCAGACTAAAGTGAACATAAACCTTTTGTTAAGTGCTAGAAATCCATTTACAGTTTGAGCTTAAGATGTCATTTTTGAAATATTGGTGAGTTTATTATTATAAGATCATTTTCTCAATTTTATAGTGCATTTTTCGAACTTTTACGTAGTTTATTACAGCCATTTTTGAAAGTTTTACGTGAATTTTTAAACTTTCTTACGGCAACAACATCCGAGCCCTAGTTATTGGGAGTTTTAAGGGAACAGCGAGGTCATGATACAAATATCGAAGAATTTAAAAATTTACAGGTGGATGCCTAAATTAGATTAAATAAAATGCCTAAAATTAATAAATCATAAATGAAAAACCTAATTATTACAGTGGAACGTGGCTAATTCGAACTTCTATAATTTGAAATCTTCTTTAATTCGAATATTTTTTTGGTCCCTAGCATTTTATATAGAATCAATTCTAAAAAAAACGTGGTTAATTCGAATTATATTTTGGGTAATTCGAAGTTTTTACGTGTAAAATCTCCGAAAAACAAGATGGTTCCCGAAAAAACTGTTCCGACTGCAGCCCAAGCAACAAATCACATCACAGAACTTACGCGTTATTTTTGAAAGTATAAATAACGAAAGTGATTCTTTTTTTCCGTTTCTTAAATTTGTTAGATTCTTTTGTGATGGCTGAGAGACTTAGGTGACAGGTAAAAATCTCAAACTTTTCTTGAAAAAGAGTACATTCCTGAAAGACTTAACTAGATTGCTGGAATACTGTCGTTAAATAGGTGAATACTACATTTTGGTTTTATTTTATCACTAGCTGAAGTACCCGTGCTTCGCTACGCGTCATAAATAAATGAAAATGTGAAGGTGACAGTTAAAACAAGGGATAGGCGAGGTGCTGCGCAGAGGGAGATTAAGGATGGAACATTTTGTCCAACTACACCGCTCGGCGTTGACTGTGTTTTATAGCACAAATTTAGGTTTTACTCCCTAACCGATGGAGATACCTTTCGGATAGAAAATGTAATTTTAAACCTCGTATATGCCGTCAAAAGTTTGCTATTTCTTAGCGTTCTCTTTTTATTTGAAATAGAAATATGAAAGTTCGAAACCAAAGGGTGTAGTGACGTCACTAAAATGGTCGCCATCTTTAAATAGTGCAAGGTATCTAAATCAAAAGTAACCTATATGTTAACCAGGTAAATCAGCTACTTCCATGTAAGATTCATGTAAATCGGACCAGTGGTACTTGCGTGATTGAGTAATACACTGACACACACCATCTCATTTTTAGCCTCGCTTCGCTCGCGTCATAGTCGTGTCATATTGTTAGTCAATGAAATGCAGGTTTAACCCCGTTAACACCCCCTTTAGAACCTGAATATCCAAAAATCTCTCCTTTGTAGACGTTTTCGACACACAACAAACATATCCCCAAAATATCATTCTTCTAACTTAAATAGTTTTGGTTGGTCGATGAGAGTGAACATCCAAAAATCCTTCCTTAGTGGACGTTTTTCTTCCAGAATTTCACCCCACCCCATAGGCCCTTAAATTGCATATATGAATAAACTGTCGAACACCTATTTATTATATTTATTTATTTTTAAGCTGATTGATTTCCTCCGAGTTTCAAACTCCTCGCCTAAGTCGTTTAAGAGATACACGCTCCGTTAGGAATCTTTCAACCCCCCACTTTTCATCCCTTTCACCTCATAGGCACAGTATATATGCCAAGTATCACATCCCCAAAATGAAACCACTCGTGAGATATTGTTATTCAATGAAATGCACGTTTACCCCCTTAACACCTCTAGAACCTGAATATCCAAAACTCATTCCTTAGTGAACGTTTTCGACATACAACGAACATATCCCCAAAATTTCATGTTTCTAACTTCAATAATTTTGGCTGGGCGATGATGAGTGGGTGAGTCAGTCAGGACATTTTCTTTCATTTTTTTTGGATAATTTCAACCCTCCCCATGAGCCCCTTAAATTGGATTTATGAAACAAACGGTCGAACACCTATTTACTTATTTAAAGCTGTTTTCCCCCTGAGTTTGATGAGTGAGTAAGTGAGTCAATCAGTTAGGACACTTTCTTCCCTGTTTTTAGGTAGATTTCATTAGAAAGCTAACTATTGCAATGGGTCCCATGTTTCGACTTCCGGAAAATTTCGACATATCTTCGCGTTTCACATCCCCTACACCCCAAAACCACCGTCAGTTCAAAAGTTTATATATAATTTATGTATATATATATATATATATATGTATATCAGTTTCTTGTGGACACGATAACTGCCGTAATTTTGCACCAATCACTTTGATTTTTTTACATAATATGTATCCCTATAAAATCTCGGTCGAGTTCGTTAATGGGCAAAATCAGTCGAAGGGGGTGAAATTGGGGGTCTTTTTTCGAAAAATTGAAATTTCGCTATAACTCTCTTAATACGTGAAATATCAAATCCATTCAAAGTTCATAATATGTGTCGGATAAGTGCCAACAATTTATGTCCAATAGGTTTTTTGATAGCACCAACCATTGACCAAAGGGGTGGAAAAAAGTGTTTTTTTCGGGAAACATTAATCATATCTCTCTGAATAGGCACAATATCAAAACCGTACAAAATGGACAATATTCCCCTAATAATTACCTAAAACTTTTGTCTGAAAGAATTTTTGATATGACCCACCATTACGCCAAGGGATGCGAAAAATGATTTCGGAATTATAAGAAAATGCCAAGAGCTATCAGAGGTTGCCATGGCAACACTACTAAATTGATGAGGGATGAGCCGTTGCCATGACAACGCACTTGCACGAGATCAGATTCAGTATTTCCATCTGACTAAGCCGGCCCCGTGGTGTTGGGGTAGCGCGCCTGCCTCTCACCCGGAGGCCCCGGGTTCGATCCCCGGCTCCGTCAGGGATTTTAAAACTGACGTGAGGGTTGGAACGGGGTGCACTCAGCCTCGTGAGGACAATTGAGTAGCTGTCTGACAGTGAGACAGCACCCCGATCACGAATACCAATATTAACGGCCGAGGGGACCCGACGCGCTGATCACGCGTCACCCCAATATCTGCAGGCCAAATGGCTGGGCAGCGGTCGCTTGGTCGGCCTTAGCCCGTCATGGGCTGGATGGTGCCAGGGGTTGACTTTGACATCTGACTAAGTGGGAAGCGGCTTCGGTGACGTAACTGGTAACATGCAGAATGTCTATGCCCAAGGTCGCGGTTTCAAAGCCGGCCGAAGTCGTCGGATTTTCTAAGAGAGCTAAAATCCCTCAGTATGCTTTTCTTTGGAGGGGAAGTTCCAACGTTCGTTGCGAGTTGCTGGTTGGGGTGGCATCTAGTAGCCAAGTTCACAGCTAGGTGTCGTTGACGGTAGTACCTGGTAGCAACATTAGGAACTACTGCTTGAAATTGACCGTCTGCAGTCCTTACCTGAATAAAGACTACTACAGCCATTACAATTCACACCGTTTATCAGACAGATTCTACAATCACCCAAAGTACACGGGGTTAGATGACCGCGTTGTCGCAGCCCCTAAACTGAGGAACCAACCAGAGGTAGATTTCATTAGAAAGCTAACTATTGCAATGGGTACCATGTTTCGACTTCCGGAAAATTTCGACATATCTTCGCGTTTCACATCCCCCAGACCCCAAAACCACCGTCAGTTCAAAAGTTTATATATAATTTATGTATGTATATGTGTATATATATATGCATATCAGTTTCTTGTGGACACGATAACTGCCGTAATTTTGCACCAATCACTTTGAATATTTTACCGAATATGTATACCTATAAAATCTCGGTCGAGTTCGTTACTGGGCTAAATCGGTCGAAGGGGGAGAAAATGGGGGGCATTTTTTCGACAAAGTGAAATATTGCTATAACTCTCTTAATATGTGAAATATCGAATCCGTTCAACGTTCATACTATGTGTCGGATAAAGCCCAAACATTTATGTTAGAAGAGTTCTTTTTATAGCACCAACCATTGACCAAAGGGGCGGGAAAAAATTGGTTTTTCGGGAAACATTAATCATATCTCTCTTAATAGGCACTATATAAAAACCGTACAAAATGGATAATATTCCCCTAATAATTACCTAAAATTTTGTCTGAAAGAATTTTTGATATGACCCACCATTATGCCAAGGGATGAGAAAAATGATTTCGGAATTATAAGAAAATGCCAAGAGCTATCAGTGGTTGCCATGGCAATACTACTAAATTGATGAGGGATGAGCCATCAGACGTTGCCAAGATAACGCACTTGCACGAGATCATATTCAGAATTCCATCTGACTAAGTGTGAAGCGGCTTCGGTGACGTAACTGGTAGCAAGCATGCTGAATGTCTATGCCCAAGGTGCGAGTTCAAAGCCGGCCGAAGTCGTCGGATTTTCTAAGAGCGCTAAAAATCCCTCAGTATGCTTTCCTTTGGAGGGGAAGTACCAACGTTCGTTGCGAGTTGCTGGCTGCGGTGGCATCTAGTAGCCAAGTTCACAGGTAGGTGTCGTTGACGGTAGTACCTGGTAGCAACATTAGGAACTACTGCTTGAAATTGACCGTCTGCAGTCCTTACCTGAATTACAGACTAATACAGCCATCCCTAAGTACACGGGGTTACATGACCACGTTGTCGCAGCCCCTAAACTGAGGAACCAACCAAAATCTCTGCGGGAGATATAATTTTTCGTGAAGAAGTAACAGACCGTTACATAGTTACACATCAGTGTCGAAACCTTGCATAAGGACAGTGTGACCACAAGTATGAAAATGGACCACAAATGACAAGAAGGTTACCGTTCCCATAAGACAATAAAATGTTTAAAATAAGCATAAAATGACGAAAAACAAAGTTAATTAAGCTCCAATTATAAAATACCTTCTCGCAATAAATGAGGTCTGATCCTTCTACGAAAACCTGCATATTCTGCCTATTTTCGCCTATCCCCAAGTTTGTCCGGTGAAATCTACCTCCGCCTTCCGGCGTGCCGAGAGGACTTTTTTTCCCCAGAATTTCATCCCTATCCAAGGGCCCCTTAAATTGGATTTATAAAAAAAAATCGGTCGAACACCTATTTACTTGTATTTTAAGCTGTTTTTTCCCGCCGAATTTCAAACTTCTCGCCTATGTCGTTTCAGAGATACACGCTCCGTTAAGAATCCCTCAACCCCCAATTTTCACCCCTTTCACCTCATAATATACACCACATCGATAAACCCTTAGACATATGTCTGATTATTTTTAACGATTAGTTTATATACCGAATATCACATCCCCAAAGAAACAACTCATGAGATATCGTTATTAAATGATATGCACGTTTACCCCCTTAACACCTCTTTAAAACCCGAATAAACAAAAATCATTCCTTAGTTGACGTTTTCGACATACAGCGAACATATTCCCAAAATTTCATGGTTCCAACTTTAATAGTTTTCGCTGGGCGTGATGAGTAAGTGAGTCAGACAGGACATTTTCTTTCAATTATTTTTACCAGAATTTCACCCCTCCCCATGGGCCCCTTAAATTGGATTGATGAAAAAAAACCGCTTGAACACCTATTAACTCATTTTTAAGCTGTCTTTTTCCCCTGAGTTTGATGAGTGAGTGAGTTATTCAGTTAGGACACCTTCTCTCCTTTTTTCCCCCAGAATTTCACCCCACCCCATTAGCCCCTTAAATTAATTTATGAAAAAACGGTCGAACACCTATTTACTTACTTTTTAAGCTGATTTTTTTTTCGCTGAGTTTCAAATTTCTCGCCTACGTCGTTTAAGAGATAGGCCTACACGCTCCGTTAGGAATCCTTAAACCCCCACTCTTCACCCCTTTCACCTCATAATAATACACCACATCGAAAAACCCTTAGACACATGTCTGCTTATTTTTAATGATTAGTTTATATGCCGAGTATCACATCCACAATTGAAACCACTCGTGACATATTGTTATTCAATGAAATGCAGGTTTAACCCCCTTAAGACCCCTTTAGAACCTGAATATCCAAAAATCCTCCCTTAGTGTACGGTTTTGACATACAATGAACATATCCCCGAAATGCCATGTTTTCAACTTCAATATTTTTGGCTGGGCGATGATGAGTGAGTGAATGAGTCAGGACATTTATTTTAAATGATTTTTTCTTCAGAATTTCACCCCTCCCGATGAACCCCTTCAATTTGATTGATCGAAAAAACTGTCGAAAAGCTATTTACTTACTTTAAAGCAGTTTTTCCCCCTGAGTTTGATGAGTGAGTCAGTCAGTCAATCAGTAAGGATATTTTCTTTCCTGTTTTTTCCCCCCAGAATTTCACCCCTCCCCATGGGCCCCTTAAATTGGATTTATGAAAAAAGACGGTCAAACACATATTTACTTATTTTTATGCTGAATTTTTCCCGCTGAGTTTCAAACTCCTCACATATGTCGTGTTAAGAGATACACGCTCCGTTAGGAATCTTTCAATCCCCTCTTTTCACCCCTTTCACCTCATAATATACACCACATCGAAAAAAACTCAGACACATGTCTTCTTATTTTTAATGATGAGTTTATATGCCGAGTATCACATCCCCCAATGAAACTAATCGGGAGATATTGCTATTCAATGAAATGCAGGTCTACCCCCTTAACACCCCTTTAGAACCTGAATATCCAAAAATCCTTTGTGGGCGTTTGTGGCCATTGAGAAGCTGCATACCATATTTCATTTCATTTTGGCTGGGCGATGATGAGTGAGTAGGTCAGGACATTTTCTTTCAATTTTCTTTTTTCAGAATTTCACCCCTCCCCATGAACCCCTTAATTTTGATTTATGAAAAAAACTGCCGAACAGCTATTTACTTACTTTAAATCAGTTTTTCCCCCTGAGTTTGATGAGTGAGTCAGTCAATCAGTCAGTTAGGACACTTTATTTCCTGTTTTTATCCCCCCCGGAATATCACCCCTCCCCATGGGCCCCTTAAATTGGATTTATGAAAAAACGGTCAAACACATATTCAGTCTACTTCTCTTTTATGTTGATTTTTTTCGCTGAGTTTCAAACTCCTCGCCTATGTCGTTTAAGAGATACACGCTCCGTTAGGAATCTTTCAATCCCCACTTTTCACCCCTTTCACTTCATAATATACACCACATCGAAAAACCCTCAGACACGTGTCTTCTTGTTTTTAATGATAAGTTTCTATGCCGAGTATCACATCCCCCAATGAAAGCAATCGGGAGATATTGCTATTCAATGAAATGCAGGTCTACCCCCTTAACACCCCTTTGGAACCTGAATATGCAAAAATCCTCTCTTAGTGAGCATTTGCGTCCCTTGAGGAAGCTGCATACCAAATTTAATTCCAATCCGTTCGGTGGTTTCTGAGATTTCGTGATGAATGAATGAGTGAGTGAGTGAGTGGTATTTGACAAATATATAGTAGAAGATGGTGTCAAGTCTTTGTTATGCTAAACTCGGTTGACAGTGCTGTGTGAGTAGTTGAGTAACTAACGGGATTTCATTTTCTATACCAGTAGTGCAGAGCGCGAATGTCATCCAGTCGGTTTCCACTTACTTGTGCCGGGCTCCTCTCTGTCTTCTTTCCTGTCGATCTCACTTGGTCAACTCTTGTTCTCTTCCGACCCCGACGGTATTAGGGTATCCGAGGCCTAGGGAGTCTCTTCCTTTCCCGCCTTAATTGGCCCTTGTCTCATCTTTTCTGATTCCCTCCTTCTGCGAGGGGTCAGCCTTCTTTATCTTTTCATGTTATCTCCTGCCTTCTGCTTAAGGCCCTTAAGGAGGCCGGGTGTATGTAGCCCCACCACTTTTGGTGCACCCTAGATAATGCTACACCCTCAGGGGCTCACGGCTGGTGAGTTCGGGAGTTGGCGACCCCGATGGATTCCTGAGCTGGGTCCATTTTCCCTTTTTGTCCTTTACCTTTGGGGCGGACCCTCTCCTCTTTCACTTTTCTATCTGCCTTTCATGGCTCTCCTTCCTTCCAAGTCCCTCAATCCGCCTTCTTCGAGGGTTGAGGGCATTTCTTTTCCTCCTGTCCTTTATTTGCCTTATTCTCCTTTAGTTTTCCATTTCTTCTTCTAGTATGTAGGTTAGTAGTTAGTTTTAGTTTTAAGTTCGCTTTTCATTTTCATCTTCACGATCACCCAAACCATCAGGGGCCGATAACCTAGATGTTAGGCCCCTTAAAACAACAATTATCATCATCATCCAGTCGGCCGTGTCTCGACTTGAGCTATGTTGCCGTGGAAACTATCTGCCTTGCCATTCCTTCATGAGTATATTTTATGATTTGATTAGCCTGTGCTTGAGTGCAAAAGGGCCGAAATCAGAAGAATGAGAAAGACTATCGAAAATTCATGTAGCCAGCGGTTCCTTCTGGGTCCTGAACTATGTGTATGCAAAATTTGGTTGAGATTGGTGGATCGGTGTAGATTTGTATACGGAACAGACACACATACACACATACATACTTACATACATACATACATACATACATACATACATACATACATACAGACTTTCACTTTTATATATAAGATTTAAAACTTTTGAGGTTATTCACGATACCCTTTTCAAAGAACTTTCTTAATTCGAATTTTTGGTTAATTCGAATTTTCTTACTGGTCCCTTGAGGTTCGAATTATCGAAGTTCCACTGTATAATAAACAATTACGAGAAGAATAATTCAGAATTTCAAAAAGAACGAGTTCTTCGATTAAATGTACATTTGAAAATTTAGATATGAAAGGACAGTCGGTTCTAGTCTGAGGGCTGTGATCCAAAACTGAGAAGAGGCGGGTTCGATTCCTACTTCAGCCATCCTGAAAGTGGGTTTCCCACTTCTACTCCAGGAAAATGCCGGGATGGTACTGTCCCCGTTTACCTGGATAGTAGGCTGTCAGATATCCGCCCCCTCAATCGGATTGCCAACAGTCAATCGCACCGGCTCAGCTACATCAATGAAAATGGCACTGACAGATACTATCGAGATAAGAGCACAGAAGTTCACAGGAAATCATTGTGGAACACACCAAAATAGACGGGGGTTCATACTTACCGTTACTTACCTCTTAATTATCTCGGGGATTGAGTTGACAACAGGATCACTAAAGTCTGTTCACACAATAACCTCCACCATGACATTTAAAAATGAACCAGAACGAAGACGAGAACTTTGAACTGTACAAAAGCTTTATTTCAAATAAAGGGAATGATTTTAATAACACAACAAAATAAACGTGGCTATCAGTAGCCCAAGTCAATCTGACTACGTCCTCCTGTAGGACTTGCCAAAATTATCATACAACATGATATAAAACATATTAGCTCCCACGAGCTCCAAATAACGTAATATTCATAACATAATTGGATTGGAAAAGGACGTCAGGGTGTGACATATATATATAGCATTTGGTTTCCTTTTAATAAACATGAGAATGGTATTTATAGTCGCAAGGCCAGAGTGTGGACGACCTCACACGCTGAGAACCAGATGTTGGCACAGCTGCGAGCTACCCTCCAACCTGTTGCATACTGGTCGAATGGACTCCCTTCTTACATGCTACGTTACGTAAGAATACAGCTTGCTCTCTCAAGCTTTTAAATGTCTACAAGACAACTCACATTTATATTTACGCAAATCTTTCAAGTACTTTACTCACATCCTATTGGATCATTATGTTAATTCCTTAAACTTGTTAAGTTCTCATCCAAATGTTTAATTAGCTCGTAAATGTTTATAACAAAATCACATAAATTATTTATAACAATTAGAAATTGTTTATAATATTTGTCAAAGACAATAAAAATATTATAAGCACGCCTTTAACATCACTCTCGTTCCACATTATTTTCAAAAATATTTACAGTAATTATTTACAATATTAACATTTAAATCGTTTAAATTATTAATTTAAGAAATACATTAACCACATGTTCATCCGGTTGGTAATTTTCTTAATCGTGTTTAATATAATCGACCAATAAAGGTTAGTTATACATGTTAATGTCACAATCTGGTTTAATAAAGGTTTTAATAATGATTTGTGACGGTAATCTTCATTCAAAATCTTATCTCAAATTCTTTCAAAACTCGTGTTAATTATAACAGTAAATTCACTTGATTAATTTTCAACGAACTATGACAATCTTACTCCAGCGGAAAATCCTTCGCTAACAAGTTAATGCACAAACTGCATTAAAAATTAGGCCCAAAATCATCATATATTAATCTATATGGCATTAAAAACTTCCACATAACTTACAAAACTTCCACAAATAATTCTTTAACATTAATTCCTGTGGGAACCTCCTTCATATTCAAGGGCATTATATATCAGCGACTTTCAACATGCGCTGCACTAGCGATTATACATTCATAGTTCCACTTAAAAATTCTAATAATCATTAATTGTTTCAAAACTGTTTTTATTTAACCTTCGTGGATTTCATTCATGAACCGAAATGAAGTCAAAACTTGCCAATCACAAACAAATTTAATAGTGAATACGCTTATATACGCCTGTCTGGTCTATCAAAATTTAAGATTAACATCTTAAAAGAAATGTAGTATGAAAATACTATCATCAAATAAAGTGCGACTAAAATGCAAAGTAGTCGAATAGAATCCAATTAGACTGGGGAATGCAAACATCGTTATATAAATCTCTAATTGAGAAAAACTCCTAACAAAAGTTCTTGACTTTAATGCATTCAATAATTCAATATTAAAGTTAATCTTTCACAAAAGTGTCTATGATGCAATGTTCATTCATAACTGACGATAAATGTCTGTGTTGCAATCAATTCAAATAACGACTAGTATTTCCAAGATCGTCGACAACGTAATAGATTTTAACGCTCTAAAATCATTTAAATGTTCTTCCTTCTTGATGATGACAGAAAATTGGTCAAAGTAATTAAACTGGGGTAGAATTACTTTAATAAGATGACACGCTGTCTGAATTTAAATCTGCCATTAAAAATCATTAACTTACAGTCAAATCGTGACTACAAAAATATTAATTACTGAAAAATCTAACTATCAGTCTCAACTGATCCAAAATCATTAACTATGCCCATGACATAACAATGTCTTAATAAATCGTCGAAAAAGGCATAACTCATCAAGGTGTACTGAGAATAAGAATCTCAAACAAGAAAATAGGGCAAAATACATGAGGATAAAAATATGGGAAAAATGGTTGCTCAAACATCATTAATAAACTCAAATACAATAAACGTTCACGACTACCTTATCTGCCGATTGACGTTCCAGAGGAAAATTCCCCAAAGAAGACTGCTGATGGATCCATTTCACCAAGTTAAAGCTGAGCTCCATCCTCGAAATAGGAAATAGCACCCTCGGAGAATCGAACTGCTTCCTTCTCCGGAAATCGCACTGCTCCTCGAAGACGAATAGACATCCTTCCGGCAATAATCTTCTTTGTGAGTCGGGACACCCCTGACCTCTCTTGAAAAATTCCCTGAAGTTCCAGTAGACAATCGCCATGAAGTTTTGTAGAAATTTCCGAAGAAATTATTCATATTGAAAGAGTATGAAATCGTTTCTATGGCTGTTCGATAGTATTCAGCCTTTAATCACGAAACATGGGTGTAGATGGTATTCACCACATGTTCGCTTGTGTGGAATAGCAATTAGCGAAGTTCCATGTCGCTATCTTACTCCGTTGAAATATGTCCCAATTGCATTAAGTCCTTTAGCCTTCCATCTGCTCTTCGGTTGTAGTCATAGAAGAACAAACTGCCGTATTAAATTGCTCCATTATACTGTAGCGTTGTGTAACAAAACAATCTGAAGTCTTTCTATTCCACTCGCAGCGTTAGCCGTTGCGTTGATTCTGGCTATACAATAGTGCTTCTCTGGTGGCGAGATAATCACTTTTGTCAGTCGTATAAAACTGCTAATATCTTTCAAACTAATCGGTCGAAATTGTTCAGCTTTTCTCTATTACTTTATGTAGCACTGCACAATTGAATTAGCTTATCGGTGACCGCTAACTGTTCGAAGCTAAACTTGTAGAAGCGTTCTAAGGTCCGTTTTAACTTCACCTAGTTTGACTTGGATCTCGTTAATATAGTGGCCTCGCCACGCGTTATAAAGACGACTCTTTTCACTACTTTTCACTTCGACGTCTCACTAGAATGACTGTATAAGAAAAGAACTTTCACAATTATACTTCGATGATCTGAGAATGAGATCTGAGAATGATCGGAGAATGAAAGAGGCTCCTCTCTTCTGCGCAAGCCCTTTTATTAACTTCTCGAGGGGCGTTTCCATCCCTTCCAAAGCGTGATACTGCGTCATCGCTAAAAGTTCCAACTTCGTTAATACATGACGGATTTTCAAAATTCAAAAACTGAAAATAAATTTCACCAAAATTCCAAATCAATGCCTTTACTGCAAATGGATTTTCACAATTCTGCATTCCAAAAGTAATAAAAATACCATAGTTTCAGCAATCTCCGTCTTCCTTTAAACTATCGTTGATTGGTTCAAGCCTCCCCTCCAATAGCATAGTTTCTTCCTCAGCAGAATTCCTCGTTTCCTGCGACTGCGTCGTAAATCTTGGAACATTCTCGACTAAATGCTGACGTCACTGAGAATTTCAGCTCAAGTCACCTGCTGGCATAACATTAGCGTCATCCGTGCTTACGTCATGACTACCCACGTCATAACTATGACAACCATAACTCTCCTTATAATTTCAAATATAGCCACCGTGGTCTCTATATAATTCAATTACGGGGGCAGTACCTAACTTACGGCCATGGCAGCTTCCTACACAAGTACACACGGCTGGTTGCTTGGCTCAGCGGTCACATTCTCGCCTGGCGCAGTCAGCTGGTATTTGAGGGTGCGCAAATGCGAGGGAGCCGTGTCAGTAGATTTACTGGCACGTTCAAGATCTCCTTCGGGGCAAATTCCGGCACCACGGTGTGCCTAAAATCCTCAGCTGGTATATGGGCGTGGTGGCTCAGCAGTGAAGCTGTTGGCCTCTCACCACGGCGGACTGCGTTCGATTCCCGACCAATGTATGTGAGATTTTCAAACTGAATTGCCATGTCCTGGGATTCGGATTTCACGTACGAAAATGACCCGTGGCTCATGATCGCGAGATTAGCGGTCTAGTAAAACTACAATCTTCTTTTTTACATCGTTGTCAAAAGGGACATTAGAACAGACAGCACAGTGACACAGGTTATCAGACAAATTCTATATACACACACACACCCAAGCACATGGCCACGAAGCCCCTAAAGAAAATGAAGAATCAACAAGAACACCAACACTTATACATTCTGATTTTAAAAAGGGCTTTCTTTTGTCCGTAAACAAAATTAAGATCCGAAGGACAATAACGAGTCGGAATATGTTTTTACTTTAACTTTGCACGGCAAGTAATTGAAATGTTTCATTATGTTAATTCAACACGTTCAGTGTTGGGTAAGAGCAAGCCTCCGTGGCTTAGGCGGCAGCACGCTGGCCTCTCACCGCTGGGTCCGAGGTTCAAATCTCGGTCACTCCATGTGAGATCTGGCTGGACAAAACGGAGGCAGACAGGTTTTTCTCCGGGTACTCCGGTTTTCCCTGTCAAAATTTCATTCCAGCAACACACTCCACTATCATTTCATTTCATCTGTCATTCATTTAATCATTGCCCCAGAGGAGTGCGTCAGGCCTCGGCAGCCGGCACAGTTCATATCCTCGCCGCTAGATGGGGGCTTCATTCATTCCATTCCTGACCCGGTCGGAGACTGGAAGCAGGCTGTGGATTTTCATTTTCAGTGTTGGGTAAGAGTTACCAATTCTCAACATGGCAGTTTGTTGGAAATGAAATCAGTGGGCTATTAATAGCCCCGTGTACATGGGTGCGTGTATGTGAGTGACATTTGTCTGATAACCTGTGTTACTGTGTGTATTTGTAATTCAATGATTGGGACACCATGGAAAACTACTTCCAGGATATTTTCATACAATCCCAAATTACTAAGTTAAATAAATCTGTGGAATTATCCATACATCAGTTAACTATCAGTAACTTAATTTATGAAATAAACTGGGGTGACAATGAACAATCGAAATATTCTAGGGATTCCAGGGCGGAGGGGGGGCAGGGAAGAGTGGGGATGCACGGCCTCTCCTTGCCCCCCCCCCCCTGCACCTTGGAACATAATCACCAGATCGATGACCCGACACACCAACCATATATTGTATAATTTTTAACCAAAGCACTAGAGTTTCCTTACTCCACACTTTGTCTACAAGTGCAATATCTTAAGGTGGCGCTAACTGAATATTTGAACAAAACATTTCAATTTATTGATATGCCAAAATTATGAATCAATTGTGTGGAAGATTTCAACATGTTAAGTCTTATCTTTATAAGATAAAATAGTTGTTACTGAAAAAGCTTCACTGCTACCAACATAATTAATGAATTTTTAAAATCAAAATATTAAGCAAAAGGTACATTTATTACCTAACTATTTAAGTTGAATATTTTAAACTATACACACTCAAAGGAGAGTTTGTGGCTTGGAATCCAACCTACAACCATGGCAAATTCTACAAGTGGCTAAATTTCCACGATATCCAAGCTCCACAAATGAAACAACAAACAATTTACGTTTACAGAAGAAGGTTTTTGCCACACTCGTAGCATTCTTGGCTGTCACCGTGGAGGCCCTCAGAACAACCTTCATGGGGTCCCTCCTTCATACTATTCCTGTTCTGCATAAAATGTAGGCCTGCATTCGGCAATAACATCACATTTCAAGAGCTCAGGTCGGGGTTCGATTTCCGACTCTGCTAAGTAATTCAAATATGGTCTGAGGGCTGGAGTCCTGGAAGTGGTTTTCCGCAATTTCTCCCACTGCTACTGCAAGCAAATGCTGGGATGGTTTCTAACTCAAGGTCACACTCATATCCCTAATTTACTAACGATCGCACTAGTACAACCATCACAATAACACACATGTCGCAACTAAACTAAGCAACAAAAGGAACGAAATTGTTCTAGTCTGTTAAGATAGTACAGTATAATTTGTATCTAATTTCTATGAAGGTTGCTGTTCTAAGCAATCTGAACTTGGCAACACACTCAGAGATGACAGCAAAAAAAAAAAAAAAACTTTTGTTTTTACCCGTGCATAAACATCGAAGATCCTTTGTGAGTGAAAGAAGAATTTGGGAAGTTCTGTCGACACAATGAGACAGGAAGTAGCCTACCGACCCTTTGTGAGGAGAGAAAGGACAAGCCAGTGACGCTGGGCAGGGAAAATCCTATAGCCGTCGGCACAAGAGAGGTATGAGACCTATTCTATCTTGTAACTTTGTGGAAGCAATCGTTTTACTATAAGAAGACAACGCGCGGAAAATCAGCCGCCAGATTGAACTGCAAGGCGAGGTTGGCCACACACACTCTTTCTTACGAATGCACAATCGCAATGCACGTCCCAAAACCTTTTTTTCAAAATGTAGTTCGTTTAATGTTGTAATAAATAATTCACATATGTATTCGGCAGCCGGCACAGTTCATATCCTCGCCGCTAGTTGGGGGCTTCATTCATTCCATTCCTGACCCGGTCGGAGACTGGAAGCAGGCTGTGGATTTTAATAATAATTAAATAAGCATTACATAATCAAATACACAAAATTAAAACTAGACATTGCTGACATATCCTATAGGCCTATGGACACCAGCAACTTACAAATGCTTTTCATCTGAACAATCCTTTGCAAGGATATTTTATTTATAAGCACCTTCTGATACAATTCACTACAATTATTTTGGTAACAATTGTAATATGTGAACAATTCTTGTTTTATCAAACTAATGGAACTTCAGTTTCTATCATCTCTCCATTTGATATTCATGACAGAAAACTATCTCTCTGTAAACGTATTGGAGGGAGAAATGCTGAGTATTAACTTCACAAGGACTAAGATATTTCTTAATTTTGTTGCCCCTAATAAATCTATAACATGTAGGCCCTTAATTATGTTGCCCCTAATAAATCTATGACATGTACCCATCTATCTGACACAGTCACACAGACATAGAAATCATTTTCTCTTTCAAACTTACACCTGTATAACCATAAAAGAAGCTGGATATTACAATCAATTATGTAGCGGGACATTTGAAAATTGCTGCGAATTTGAATATATTATCAATTTAAGCAAAAAACGAAATGTTTGGCGTTCCGTTAAAGAGTGAAACGGAACGCGGAACAAAACGAGAAAAAACGGAATTGTTCCGGGTAATACGGAACGTGTGGCAACCCTACAACAAAAGTAATCGTCTTGTTTATTTGTTTAAACAAATAGGCTATATTTCCGTTGTCTTTTCACAAAATGCAAGATTTTCCCTGTACAATTCAGACGATTTGTAAGATTTCGCCACTAACCACACCTTCTAACTTCCTCTGCTTAAGAGCTTGAGTTTTGTGAAACACACACCTATATGATATTAATAATAAATAATAAAGTTTTTGTTCGATTCATTTAGGGGCTATGCTATCGTGTTCATGTAGCCACGTGTATTTGGGAGAGTGTAGAATGTGTCTGATTAGCTGTACTGTAACATTTTTAATGAGTTAACTAAACGTGGTGATGACTATTGTGGTTCAATAAAACAAACATGATATGAATAAATAATATACACTGTGGTGTGACCTTACCTGTGATAGTGTAATATAATAAGTTGTTGAGCGCCAGATTCCTATTTAAGATAGTGAATCGAAATTTATTGATTTAACCTCGGCTATCAGCAGTAGAGTCGAGAACCACTTACCCGGGCCGTAGTGAGACAAAGTCATCTAACCAATCCGTATTTAATCAAGGAGTATGATTGCCTTAAAGTACCAACTACAATGAAAGAAATAGGCATTACGTTAAAGGAAATGAATTTATTTACTCAAGAACAAAATACTAATAAAACAGAATAGTGATAGTCACACAATTGAATTTAAAATTACTCAATGCGGCAATTAATTATTTAAAAGAAAATGAATATTAAAATGAATTGAAAGTTAAATGAAGTTAAATTATAATAGAGACGATAGTTTTATTGAATTGTTGGCTCACCCAGTCGAAGATTCGTCATATTTAAGAAATGATCGATGATCTCCATGTTACGTCGCTTATGTTTAAAAAAATGATGTGATATCTCATTTACTATGAAATATCCTCATTAAGTACGTTGCCATCTGTAGAAAGACTCTTGATCAGGGATATAACCCATTATGTATTGATATAGATGTCGGCAAGACATCGTTCAGTGTCGACTCTCGGTGCTCAGTCCATTAGGACCCAGAAAGCAAGGTTACAACTTCCTTCCTTCATTAAGAGCTGTAGATTAATGCCATTCTTGTCCGATGTTGCAGGTACAAATACTAATGACTTCCTTGTCACGTGGTGTCACAGCTTCCCTCTCTCTTAGCCTTCTCCATTCTTGACTCATAACTTGCAATATATATTGACGCGTATATACCGTAGAAAATGGCGTGTTGGTTACACCATTGTGGGTTTCTTAACATCTCAGGAAAATGACGCAGTTAGCCGTGGTGTAATTCTTACTACGTCGTTCAGTTTGTGACGCACAGGGTTAGTCCATATCGCCAGTCTTGTTGCAATATATAATACTTCGTCTCTTTACAAGTAATTGTTAATAAAAATCTAATTGAATATAATAATCAAAACCGCTTACAATTATCTGATATAAAAATCATCTCATGGATGTACTAGTTAATAATAATAATAATAATATGATAATTATAAATGAATAACCCTATAAATATAACCGCTATGGGATCGAATCGTTACAATCGCCCCTGATATAAATAATTTAAAATAAAATGTAACATTATTTATATCACTACACATCCTACACAAATGAATACAAATTTAAATATTAATACCCCCATAACGACAACATACAAATAATACCCTTCAACAATACATAAAGATATACAAGAACATACTCTTTTCACTTTACATATTTGTACTATCATTTCTCATTCTTCCAAATGTTCATAATGTTCATTCTTCTTTATATATGTTGTAAAAAAAATATACATAAATGTATTCTTCACAAAAAAATCATATTTTAACTTTCATTCATCTCATTCTTCCAAATGTTCATAATGTTCATTCTTCTTTATGTATTAAACGAGCTGTAAAAAATATACATATAAAATGCCCTTCACTTTTATTTTTGACATATATGTCAACGCTGCACTCGTTTATATTTCGGTGATCGTATGCATGACATACAATTTTGGCTTCATCTCTTTTGAACGTAGTTTTTGTATATCAGTCTGGCGTAGAAGTACATTGTTGTAATACCAGCTGATTAACCCATAATAACTATTACAGCACACGATAATAGGATGCAAACAATACAATATTCCTTTCGTCTTTATAAAGGGATTACTCAAATGCAGTAAAATTTCAATAATTGAAGAAAAAAATAACTTAGCAAGATACCTAAGACAATTCCTATTTCAGTGCATATGTCATACATGTAAATATTTCCCCAAATACATAATGACATCGAAATACCTCAAAGCAGTTATTAAACAGTTCATTTAAATATCCAAGTTACTACTCACCTGCCTTCGTGGCTTAATTCTTTCTTAGGCCACGGCCGCCTCCTTCCAAATTAATACTTCCTAAGTCTCCACGACTTCTTAACTTCTCATAAAACCATAATTCCTCTTCACTACTTCTCGAAAACAATAACTTGAATTTTCAAAATCACAAATAAACATAAAATCTGACTTCTCGTTCATCTTATAAAATTTAACTTAGTGTCGAGATATCTTTACTCTATCGTCATTCATACCTTACCATAACAAAATGATTAAGACTTGGACAAAATACTACTCAATACCTGAATTACGTATATCACTAAACTATTTCACAAAAACACATGACAAACTCCTCGGAATAAATATTTCGTTCCACAAAATATTAATGCTCTTATACTTTGAACTTAGTCTATTCATGATTTGACTTTTTGCTGAATGCCTAAAAACCCCCCTTAGTTTTCTCTCAAAACTCTTAATTAAGTACCGTGTCCTCCAAACACCACTTCCTACTTGTTCTGACCGCCTGGACTATAGCTCACTCTTGCTATACCAGAATCTCTCAAAACTCATCGTGACTTCACACGTCACATACAAAAAAAACTCCCCTATTCGTGGTATAATCCCACATCTTCGTATTGTTACAGGTCACCTCTTACTGACCAATAACACATTAAATTTCAGCTAAAAAAAATCGTACATGCTTCGACTAATTCCTTGGAATAATAACATCACACTATGCTTTCCTAGCTATTGTCTTCCTAAAATAATGACAGTGTTCCTGTTGATAGTTAATAACACCGACACTCCTAATTAGCAAATATTCTCCCATAATCACTTCATAAAGCAAGTTCTGAGTTCTAACACAGTTCAGATACTTTCTTCTCTATCAAATTAAATGCGTAAATTACACCTGCCTTTAATTGAAACTTCATTATTACCCCTTAGGTATACACTTATCTTACCAACTTATTCTTCCTTCAAAATATTAACTTATCTTTACTAACTCCGTATGACATAAATAAAACTTTAATTTCCTGTCTACTAAAAAAAATGATTTACTTTTAAAATCCTCAAAACGTCGAATTATAACAAATTCCTTTCACTTCTAGAAAATATTATGCCAACCATATAATTATTATTATTATCATCTTTATTTTAACCTGTGTGTAGGACAACGATCTACCACATCATTAATTCGTTATTAATCATCAGTAACTTTTTACTAAAAGTGGTTTAGCTCGATAACAAGCCTTGTAATATCTTTAAAACGTGCGTAACTGTAACAAAAACTTGGACAATCTTACCTTTGTAATCTCTTATTACCTTGTGTGCATACATCCATATATACTTAAAAAAAAACTCCCTTATTAACTTCACGTAGTCCCGTAGATACCATAAAAAATCTCATTGCTCAACGGAATATACCTTGCTGACCTACTTCATCCTCCAAAACCTTCTTAAAACTTCATTTGGCATCTTACCAAAACTTCCTCCATTATAACTCCATTTGGCATCTTACCAAAAACTTCCTCAAAAAACAACTTCATTTGGTATCTTACCAAAACTTCCTCCTTAAAAAACTTCATTTGGCATCTTACCAAAACTTTAAAACCACATTGCTCAACGGCATTACCTTCGTTGGCCTACTTCTTCAAACTCACGTCCGTTTACGTGAAAATACACACATACACACACACATATCTGTCACCAAGTAAGTTACCAGATGTCCTAATTAGTTACTACTTCCTCATTTCAACCCGATGTTGGTTAATTCATACAACGCATTACCATTAACAATTCTAAACCACTTATAAATTTCTCAACATATATCCGCTGATAACCTCACTGTCCTCAACTGAAACTTCTTTATTAAATCAATACTTAATTCTTCAACTCACTAGTTTTATTACCACTGTATCATCTTATCTTCACTCACTTTTGAATTAAATCTTTATTATCATTATATTCTTAATTATGGTTGCCATAATAATTATTACTTTCTTTCGATTACTTACTTATGTAATAACCTTCCTATTTTTAAAATTTAATTCTCACTTCATCCAACTTACCTGCAGTTTAAGGACCTACATTCAACTTACCTGCATTGCTCAATAGCACGACAACCTTTGTCTTCCAAATTAAATGATTTTAGTCAATCTAAATCAATAAGCGTAGGCACTACGCGCCCCTTACCATCCTAACTTCACGACTGAATTAAAATTACACACAGCAGGTTTCTTATCTACCTCTTTTAAGTCATATTAAACTTCATTACTTAATATTTAAGTCATACGGAAGAGTAACTATCGGTAATATAAATTTACATCACTACTTTCTCTGGCATTTCACCGTTCTTACCATCTTCATCTTCAATTCTATCTCTTTCTAGGGTTCCATTTTCCTCTTTTCTTATAACATTACTTTCTACCTCTTTCGGACTACACTCATCAACAGTAACATTATACTTCGGCTTTCCTCCTATCATTTCCCCAAGTCTGGCTAATTCATTACGCCACTGCACATCATATGCTTTCTTTCTCTCTTTCATTCTGATTTCTTTTTCCACTAACAACTTAATTCTCTTCTCTTTCATTTTACTTCTAAAATATCTACCTACATGTCTTCCCTTCACTTCTCCACTACTAATATTTAATTTTCTCTTTAGCCGTTGCCCATTGCTTCTCCTCTTATCTATCTCTCTCCTCCTCTTAACCTGTTTACTAATTATGTTCTTCTGACTATGACTTAACGCACGCTTCTCTGCCACTAATAATTTCATATTAACTTCCTCTATCACAGGACTAAATTCTTCCCTAGTTTGCCTATCTAATTTATCTATGATTGTCTGCATCTTAATCTCTTGGGTGCTTAGTACTTTCTTTATCTTACCTACTTCTATCCCTATCTTTTCTCTCATCTTCTTCACTTCTTTTTCGCTACATTCTATAGTCTCTTCTACAGCTATCCTGCGTTCATCTAAAATCTCCTTCAACTCTACTATGCTTTCTCCTACTATCTCCTCTGACGCTAATCTATTTTCACCTAAAATCTCGTCTGACTCTAATCTGATTTCACCTAAAATCTCCGCTATTTGCCGTTCCTCACCTAAGATCTCCTCCGATTCCAATCTGCTTTCACCTACAATCTCCAATGACTCTAATCTACTTTCAATTACAGTCTCCACTAATTCCAATTTGCTTTCACCTAAAATCTCGTCTGACTCTAATCTGATTTCACCTAAAATCTCCGCTATTTGCCGTTCCTCACCTAAGATCTCCTCCGATTCCAATCTGCTTTCACCTACAATCTCCAATGACTCTAATCTATTTTCAATTACAGTCTCCACTAATTCCAATTTGCTTTCACCTAAAATCTCGTCTGACTCTAATCTGATTTCACCTAAAATCTCCGCTAATTCCAATTTGCTTTCACCTAAAATCTCGTCTGACTCCATTCTACTTTCAATTATAGACTCCTTACAGGCTGTCTTTACTGATTCTACTGCAGTTTCCCCTAAAGTCTCTACCACCTGCCTAGTTTCCACTTCTACCAATTTGCTAAAACTTTCACCTTGAGTTGCTATTTTCTCTTCAATCACAGTTACTATTCTTTCCTGAATCCTACTTTCTGCTGCTTCTAATTTCTTATCTACTGTCTTAATAATATCTTTAGCCTTCATCTCTACCTCCTCCTTAATTTCACCTCTGATTTCCTGTTTCACCCCCTGAATACTCTCCTGTAGCACCTCATACTTCTTACCCAACCCTTCATTGACTTTAACCACACTGTCTAGTTTTACATTATTCTCTTCCAGCTTCTGATTTATTTTACTCATATCTTGATTTAGCCTACCCATCTCTTCTCTCATCTCCTTACTATTTTTATTCATATCTTTATCTAATTTCTCAAATTTACCATTGAATTCCAAATAATTTCTTTTATTCTCTTCACTATTTTTATTCATATCTTTATCTAATTTCTCAAATTTACCATTGAATTCCAAATAATTTCTTTTATTCTCTTCACTATTTTTATTCATATCTTTATCTAATTTCTCAAATTTATCATTGAATTCCTTCCTACTTTCTAAATTATCTTTCTTACTCTCATCAAATTTCGCACTTAAATCTCGACTCATCTGCCTTATGAGCGCAGTTAATGGATCTTCAGGAATCTCTATAGACTTTTCTTTCTCTAGACTACCACTAGTCTCAGGATGTACCTCTATATTCGTCTCGATATTTTCCTCTGAATTAGTGTCAGGGTTAACCTCAGGATTATTTTCAGGATTACTCTCAGGATTATTCTCAAGATTTACCTCCGACATCTTGGTATTATTCTCTACGCTCTCAACATCGCTACCGCTATCAACCTCCTTATAATTAACTTTCTTGACTGCATCCCTACTTCTCAACTGCCTCTGTTCCTCCTCCGACATCTCGAAGTACACCGTATAACAATTGCCCGTCCAAAATTTCACTTCACTTCACTGTCCCCCAAAAGCACTGACAATTTGCACTGAAATTATACACTCCTCTGACTAAATACCGAATGGTTTTCGTGTCCCACGTTGGGCGCCAAATGTAACATTTTTAATGAGTTAACTAAACGTGGTGATGACTATTGTGGTTCAATAAAACAAACATGATATGAATAAATAATATACACTGTGGTGTGACCTTACCTGTGATAGTGTAATATAATAAGTTGTTGAGCGCCAGATTCCTATTTAAGATAGTGAATCGAAATTTATTGATTTAACCTCGGCTATCAGCAGTAGAGTCGAGAACCACTTACCCGGGCCGTAGTGAGACAAAGTCATCTAACCAATCCGTATTTAATCAAGGAGTATGATTGCCTTAAAGTACCAACTACAATGAAAGAAATAGGCATTACGTTAAAGGAAATGAATTTATTTACTCAAGAACAAAATACTAATAAAACAGAATAGTGATAGTCACACAATTGAATTTAAAATTACTCAATGCGGCAATTAATTATTTAAAAGAAAATGAATATTAAAATGAATTGAAAGTTAAATGAAGTTAAATTATAATAGAGACGATAGTTTTATTGAATTGTTGGCTCACCCAGTCGAAGATTCGTCATATTTAAGAAATGATCGATGATCTCCATGTTACGTCGCTTATGTTTAAAAAAATGATGTGATATCTCATTTACTATGAAATATCCTCATTAAGTACGTTGCCATCTGTAGAAAACCGACAGTAGTGGCTACGCGGGCTAAAGCTCCGCGTTAGGTCAAGGGGCCGAGCTCTCTGCTGACTCGGTAGACGCGTGGGTTCGAGCCCCACCGTCGGCTGTCCTTGAAATGGTTTTCCGTGGTTTCCCATTTTCAACACCAGGCAAATGCTGGGACAGTACCTTCTGACAGGCCACGGCCGCTTCCTTCCACATCCTTGCCCAGTTTCATTCATCTTCATCCTTTCCATCTCTCATCCCGACGCGCAGGTCGCCCACGGGCGTCGACTAAAAAGACCTGCACTCGGCCTCTCAGGAGGCTACACGAAAAAAAAAAAAAAAAAAAAAAAAAAAAAAAAAAAAATCTGTAGAAAGACTCTTGATCAGGGATATAACCCATTATGTATTGATATAGATGTCGGCAAGACATCGTTCAGTGTCGACTCTCGGTGCTCAGTCCATTAGGACCCAGAAAGCAAGGTTACAACTTCCTTCCTTCATTAAGAGCTGTAGATTAATGCCATTCTTGTCCGATGTTGCAGGTACAAATACTAATGACTTCCTTGTCACGTGGTGTCACAGCTTCCCTCTCTCTTAGCCTTCTCCATTCTTGACTCATAACTTGCAATATATATTGACGCGTATATACCGTAGAAAATGGCGTGTTGGTTACACCATTGTGGGTTTCTTAACATCTCAGGAAAATGACGCAGTTAGCCGTGGTGTAATTCTTACTACGTCGTTCAGTTTGTGACGCACAGGGTTAGTCCATATCGCCAGTCTTGTTGCAATATATAATACTTCGTCTCTTTACAAGTAATTGTTAATAAAAATCTAATTGAATATAATAATCAAAACCGCTTACAATTATCTGATATAAAAATCATCTCATGGATGTACTAGTTAATAATAATAATAATAATATGATAATTATAAATGAATAACCCTATAAATATAACCGCTATGGGATCGAATCGTTACAGTACTAGTGTACTAGTGTTTGTACTAGTGTGTGTATTTTTGTAATTGAGATAGGATTGGGGTACCATCCCGACATTTCCCTGGAATAGAAGTGGGCCACTTCCAGGATAGCTGAGTTTGGCCTCACGAGGCAGAGTGTACCCCGTCCCAGGCTTCCAGCCCTCAGACCAGAATTCAATTGCTTTGCAGGGCCGCGAATCGAACCCTAACAACTTAGAAATGCTGGCACCCCTCCACGACTGTAATGGGAAATTGCAACAAAGGGATACAGGCCGGCCAACTTCATTACATCACATCTTAAGTTTGAGCCAACAGTATGGTTTCACAAATGTCGGAAGGAAAGTATTGCTACGAAAGCAGTACAGTCCCAATACACCATAAGTAGAAGCCCAGAAAGATATGACAGCTCACCACTTAATAACACAAAGACCACCTTGTGGTGTAGTGGCTAGCATCCGGGTTCGATTCTCTGCTCTGCTCTCGATTCTGGTCAGAGGGCTGGAACGGGGTTAACATTTTGTTCAAGTTTTTGCGTATAAAAATTAGAATCGTGTTATTAGTGTGATTATGTATCACAGTGGAATCAATGTATTCAATCTCGTATAATATCAATCATATATGATGTCTTGGTCAGTGAGCTGGGACATGCCCCTTGACAACGCGTCACTTCTTTGTCTCACGGCTTCATAAGGAATGGCACGCCCCGTGCCCAGATGGCAGCAGTATCTCTCCTCAGCGGCCTGCAAGGTCTCACACAGGGAATCCCGCGGACCACAAATGGGGTTCCCACGGTCGCGGCAAGGGAGTTGGGCCCCCTCGCCGGGAAGAAGAGCAATAAAGTAATAAATAAAGGCAACCCTAGCAAGGTTTTCAGCGAGATCTCATTGAGGTGCCCTGTGGAAACTAAACTTTGCATAGAGACTAAAGATAACATACATTTTTTACATTCGTTACTCAGACCTCCGAAAGATTAATACCGGTACAGTTGTAGTGTGGAAAAATAAATATTTTGTTTGAGAAGGTTTATTTCAACTGCTATGTCGCAGATAACGCTCACATCATGCATACGTCAAATTTACATTGTGCAATAATTTAATATTGAAATAAATTAAAATAACAACTAAAACGCTTTTGCACGTTAAAGATCCCCTTCGGGGCAAAATTCCGGCACCCCGGCGTCTCTAAAAGCCTGAGTAGTTAGAAGGGACGTAAAACCAATAACATCTATCTATATATATAAAGCTCAATGTTTGTCTGTCTGTCTGTCTGTCTGTTATGTATACAAATCCACACCGTTTCACCGATCTGAACCAAAATTTGTATACATACCCTTCGGAACCCTGCGGGTAACCCTGTCCACTTGAAATTTCCGACAGACCACCCCATTCCCTGCATTTAGGCCCTTTAAATCTACACCGTTTCACCGATCTCAACCAAAATTTGTATACTTACCCTATGTAACCCTGTGAATAACACTGTCCACTTAAAACATCGGACAGACCACCCTATTTCCTGCATTTAGGCCCTTTGGCAAACTTCTACACCGTTTCACCGATCCGAACCAAAATTTGTATACCTACCCTTTGCAACCCTGCGGGTAACCCTGTCCACTTGAAATTTCGGACAGACCACCCCATTCTCTGGATTTAGGCCCTTTGGCCCAAATCTACACCGTTTCACCGATCAGAACCAAAATTTGTATACTTACCCTTTGGTACCCTGCGAGTAACACTGTCTGCTTCAAATTGCGGACAGACCACTCCATTCCCTGCATTTAGGCCCTTTGGCCCAAATCTACACCGTTTCATAGATCTCAACCAAAAGTTATTTACCATCTGGAACCCTGCAAGTAACACTGTCTGCTTGAAATTTCGAACAGACCACTCCAGTCCCTGCATTTAGGCCCTTTGGCACAAATCTACACCGTTTCACCGATCAGAACCAAAATCTGTATACTTACCCTTTGGTACCCTGCGAGTAACACTGTTTGCTTGAAATTGCGGACAGACCACTCCATTCCCTGCATTTAGGCCCCTTGTCTCAAATCTACACCGTTTCACCGATCTGAACCAAAATGTGTATACTTACCCTTTGTAACCCTGTGAATATCACTGTCCACCTAAAATTTCGTACAGACCACCCCATTTCCTGCATTTAGGCCTTTTGCCAAAAATCTATATCGTTTCACCGATCCGGACCAAAATTTTTATACTTACCCTTTCGAACCCTGCGGGTAACCCTGTCCACTTGAAATTGCGGACAGATCACCCCTTTCCCTGCATTTAGGCCCTTTGGCACAAATCTACACCGTTTTACCGATCAGAACCAAAATGTGTATACTTACCCTTTGGTACCCTGCGAGTAACACTGTCTGCTTGAAATTGCGGACAGACCACTCCATTCCCGGAAAGAGGACAGGGTCCGTCCCAAAGGCAATGGAAAAAAGGGGTAAAACCGGACCCGCTCAGGAAACCCTCAGGGTTGCCAGCTCCCGAACTCACCAGCCAATGAGCCCTTGAGGATGTAGCACTATCCAGGGTGCACCCGAAGTGGTGGGGCTACACACACCCTGCCTCCTTGAGGGTCTTGAGCAGAAGACATGAGATATTAAGAAAAGAAAAAGAAGGCTGACACCTCGAAGAATGAGGCTATCAGGAATGATTAGACAAGGGCTAATTAAGGCGGGAAAGTGAAAGAGTTGCTAGGCCTCGGATACCCTGATACCAACGGGGTCGGAAGAGAACAAGAGTTTGACCAAGGGAGGCTGACAGGAAAGAGAACTGAAAGGAGCCCGGCACCAGTAAGTAGAAGCAATGCCGGACTCAGCTGGGGTCCCGTGGTCGCAAACCCACGTCCCACAAGTTGTGAGACATTGGTGGGTGGAAGGGGGAGGGGCAGGTGTGAGAATAGCTTGCTGATTCATCGCGAGGTGACATGAGAGAAATGTCCAGACCCCGCCGTGTTACCTGGTATTGCTGACTATGCTGATGTTCATATTGCGTCTTTGCTCAAATCCCTGTAGTGTTACGAAAGAATGAGTGATTCACCGGTCAATGTGAATAAGACCGGGAACCCCCACCCGAACGTCTGTCATCATAATATATCGTCATCATCTGCGATATTCTCAGGTTAGTGCAGCTTGGACCCGAGCAGTGCCGAGCAGTGCCGAGCAGTACTCGATAAGCTCTTTCACTACACGCATCCAGTATAGGCCTAAGCCAAAAAACTAACGTTCAGACATTGGAAGACATCGAAGGTAGAAATCTGAATTACCTATATCATATTTAAAATTACACCATGTTCGTTTAGTAGTCATTTTTCATTACCTTATTATTATCATAAGGACAAATGACCTAGATGTTACGCCCATTATACCACTAATCACCACACACAATAACTCTTCATCGCCTGTGAATTTTGAAATATTTCTTTCTACCACGGTAGTTTGCAAGTTTCTCGTGTCAATTCAACAGTAGTTTTCATTACCATCCTCATCAAAAGGGCAAATGACATAGATGTTACGTCCATTATACTACTAAGTAACACCACAGTCTTCATCGCCTGCGATTTTTAAAATGTGTATTTCCATTAGTTTGTAAGTTTGATATACCCATTCAGTAGTAGTCGTATTGACAGGCTATGCCAAAGGAGAAGATATCTTCATTCCCCGAATTCCTTTGATCCCTACCGATATGCCTTCTGATTTCAAGCTAATGCAATTCCCTGCATGATCCCCTCTCATGATCAGTTATACGTAGCTTGCTCAAGAGTGGGCACACCTAAACATTTATTTATTTATACACCAGAGGGAAAAACAAGGAATATCGTTTATCCTAACGCACTCCATTAATTTCAATGTTAGCTACAAACATGTTAGTATTTATTAAATAACAACTGCGAAGTGAGATGAAAAATTTCTCTGAAGTTCAACCATTACATCGTATATTAGGCCGTGTTACTTTGCGAGTCATCTGTCTAGGATACTATTTAATCTACTGTTACTGTATTCATTTATGCCAATGATCTGGTTCCTCTTCTTGAGAACCTGTACCGAAACATGTAAGCCGGTCACGTAGAAAATTCACAGCGAGTGTTATGGTATATCGTACATCTCTTTTCTATTTTATTCCTTTCATTCCTTTAAAGTATCAATTTTTCCCATTCGTTGATAAGTTATATGTGCCAGTAGTCGCTTCTATGTTCATCATCACTATGTAGAAGATGTTTTGCGTCAGAAGAAAAGACAACTAGATGCTCAGGAACGTTAACGATATATCGACTGAGAAATCTGGAAGCTTCACTTGGAGGAATTGCTTCAGACATTTATCGTACATTTTAAACCTTAACAAGACGAAACTTTTAACCAGATAGCGATCTAAGTGGGAGCTCTTTGGCAAAAAATAATCAAGTCTTTCCCGAAATGTGAGTCCTAAAAATAACTTTTTCTATTATTTTCTAAGTTTCATGTCAGTTATGTAGTAATTTTCAATATCATCCTGATCAGTAGGGCAAATTACCTAGATGTTACGCCCTCAACGTCATTGGGGGCAAATGACATAGATTTTAAGTCCATTATATTTCTAATCACCACCACATATAGTCTTCTACGACTGAGATGTCACGAATTCTGGGACCGCTAACGACATATCTCGACTCGGACTGAAGACAAATATCACGAGAATGATCATTATTTTACAGAGCCTTCCCATAGTGACTTAAGTATACACATTGTCACTGGGTTTGATATTGTAAGAAAAATGAATACATAAATAAATATAATTTATGACGTTGAGTGTTAAGGAGACTGAAATATTATCATCATTCCACCGGGCGAAGCCGGGTACTACTGCTAGTCTATCTATATATATAAAGCACAAAGTTTGTCTGTCTGTCTGTTATGTATACAAATCCACACCGTTTCACCGATCTCAACCAAAATTTGTATACTTACCCTTTGGAACCCTGCGGGTAACCCTGTCAACTTTAAATTTCGGACAGACCACCCCATTCCCTGCATTTAGGCCCTTTTGCACAAATCTACACCGTTTCACCGATCTGCACCAAAATTTGTATACCGAACACTGCGAGTAACACTGTCTACTTAAAATTTCGGACAGACCACCCCATTCCCTGCATTTAGGCCTTTTGGTCCAAATCTACACCGTTTCATCAATTTGAACCAAAATTTGTATACTTACCCTTTGGAACCCTGCGAGTAACACTGTCTGCTTGAAATTGCGGACAGACCATTCCATTCCCTGCATTTAGGCCCTTTGTTCCAAATCTAAACCGTTTCACCGATCTCAACAAAAATTTGTATATTTACCCTTTGGAACACTGCGACTAACACTGTCTGCTGTAAATTGCGGAGAGGCTACTCCATCCCCTGCATTTAGGCCCTTTGGCACAAATCTACACCGTTTCATCGATCTGAACCAAAATTTGTATACTTACCCTTTGGAACCCTGCGAGTAACACTGTCCACTTAAAATTTCGGACAGGTCACCCCATTTCCTGCATTCAGGCCCTTTGGTCCAAATCTACACCGTTTCACCGATCAGAACCAAAATTAGTATTCTTACCCTTGGGTACCCTGCGAGAAACACTGTCTGCTTGGAATTGCGGACAGACCACTCCATTCCCTTCATTTAGGCCCATTGGAACAAATCTACACCGTTTCACCGATCTGAACCAAAATTTGTTTACTTACCCTTTGGAACCCTGCGAATAACACTGTCCACTTAAAATTTCGGACAGACCACTCCATTCCCTGCATTTAGGTCCTTTGGCACAAATCTACACCGTTTCACCGATCAGAACCAACATTCGGATACTTATCCTTTGGTACCCTGCGAGTAATACTGTCTGCTTGAAATTGCGGACAAACCACTCCATTCCCTGCATTTAGGCCCTTTGGCACAAATCTACACTGTTTCACCGATCAGAACCAAAATCTGTATACTTACCCTTTGGAACCCTGCGTGTAACACTGTCTGCTTGAAATTGCAGACAGACCACTCCATTCCCTGCATTTAGGCCCTTTGGCCCAAATCTACACCGTTTCACCGATCTCAACCAAAATTTGTATATTTACCCTTTGGAACACTGTGACTAACACAGTCTGCTTGAAATTGCGGAGAGGCCACTCCAACCCCTGCATTTAGACCGTTTGGCACAAATCTACACTGTTTCACCGATCAGAACCAAAATCTGTATACTTACCCTTTGGAACCCGACGAGTAACACTGTCTGCTTGAACTTTCGGACAGAGCTCTCCATTCCCTGTATTTAGACTGTCACAAATCTACATCGTTTCACCAATCTGGATCAAAATTTTTATACTTACTCTTTGGAACCCAACGAGTATCACTGTCCACTTTAAATTTCTGACATACCTCTCCATTCCCTGCATTTAGCTCAGGAATCACTCGAGGTTGCCAGCTTCCTAACTCACCCGCCATGAGCCCTTGAGGGTGTACCAGAAATGGTGGGGCTACACACACCCTGCTTCTTTGAGGGCCTTGAGCAGAAGACAGGAGATATAATGAAACGGAATAGAAGGCAGACCCCTCGAAGAATCAGGGCATCAGGAAAGATGAGACAACGGCCAATTAAGCGGGAAATTGAAAGACTCCCTAGCCCTCGGATGCCCTAATACAGTCGGGGTCGGAAGAGAACAAGAGTTGTCCAAGGGAGGCCGACAGGAAAGAGAACCGAAAGGAGCCTGGCACCAGGAAGTAGAAGCGATGTCAGTCTCAGCTGGGGTCCGGTGGTCGCCAACCCACGTCCCACAAGTTGTGAGACTCTGGGGGGGGGGCAGTTGTGAGAATAGCTTGCTGATTCATCGCGAGGTGACATGAGATGACTTTCCAGAGCTGTCTATACTGATGCCAGCACAGGGCCGTTGCTCAAGCCACTGTGGTGTTGCGAAAGAGTGAGTGATACCCCGGCCAATCTAAATACGACGGGGAACCCCGAACGTGTGTCATCATATTTCGTCATCATCTACGATCATCTCAGGTTCGTGCAGCTTGGACCCATTTTCTTTGCCGAGCAGTACGCCATAAGCTCTTTCACTAGACGCATCGAGTACAGGCCTAAGCCAGAAAATAAGGTTGAGACTTTGGAAGACATCGAAGCTAGACATCTGAATCACCTATATCAGTTGTAAATTACAGCATGTTCGTTTAGTAGTCATTTTTTTCATTACCTTATTATTATCATCATCATCATCATAAGTGCAAATGACCTAGATGTTACGCGCATCATACCACTAATCACCGCCGCATAAAGTCTTTCTCGACTGTGATTTTTTATTATTTTTTATTACAGTACATTGTGTACATTATAAGTTGAAGTGTCAATTCAATACAGGTAGTAGTTTCCCTCATCATCCTCATCATAAGGGCAAATGACCTAGATGTTACGCCCATTACACCATTGATCACCACACACAATAAGTCTTCCTCGCCTGTGAATTTTGAAATATGTATTTCTATTACGGTAGTTTGTAAGTTTGACGTGTCAATTCAACAATAGTTTTCATTATCATCCTTATGAAAAGGGCAAATGACCTAGATATTACGCCCTCATTTTCTTTGGGGGGGGGGGGGCAAATGACCTAGATTTTATGTCCATTATATTTCTAAGGAGACTTTGATACATAATCATCATTCCACCGGGCGAAGCCGGGTACTACTGCTAGTATACTATAATTGTGAAAATCGTGTGTGTGTGTCTGTGTGTGCGTCTGTGTGTTAGTTTGTTACCTCTTGACACTAAAACGGCTGGACGGATTTGGATGAAATTTGAAATGGACACAGCTTATACCCTGCCTTTCATCTGGAAATAAATCATTGCTCCCGTGGAACGGGCAACATAACCGAAAAGTCACCATAAATGGACAAAATATCGAAGTTGTCGCATAAAAACCGGACAAAACTCATTTTACGCCCCTCGATGCAAGAAACAATACTAGGTATGTCCCTACGAGACACCGAAAATCACCTTTTAAGGTCCTAAAACCAATAGTTTCAAATATATTCGCAGAAAACTATCTTCGCTCTGATAAACTGATGAACTAATGGCAAGTCCGTTTCCATGGCAACCGTACCTTAAGGTATGACATCCGATTTTCTATATAGGCCTATCCCTGTAGGAGGCAATGCCAATCCATTTAATATCTTTTTCATGCTATCTATAAACACAATAACAACAGGCTAGCGCGCATGCCTCTCATCCGGAGGCCCTGGGTTCGATTCCCGGCTCCGTCAGAGATTTTAGACACTGACGTGTGGGCTGCAACGTGAGGACAATTGAGTAGCTGTCTGAAAGTGAGGCAGCGCCCCGGTCACGAAGAACAAGATTAACGGCCGTGGGGACACGATGCACTGACCACGCGTCACCACAATATCTGCAGGCCAAATGGCTGGGAAGCGGTCGCATGATAGGCCTAGGCCCTTCATGGACTGTAGTGCCAGGGGGTATAAAATTAGGGAAAGTGCCTTCTAACACCACCTTTAATTTTTAAACACTACAGTAGCGGCTACTAAATGAAGGTAGCGATATACTGTAGCTACGCTCAATTTCATAAACACTGGGCTCACAAATCGTAAAAGTATCAGTCTGGTCGTTATTACAGTAGCAACGAAACTCTGTGGCGGCTATTGCCGTTTCCGTAACACTTAAGGCATCCCGCCGTCACATACCTCAATGTGCACTTACAAAATTGTGAACCAGTCTATTTTACGGAAAAGAATTTATACGAGCGAGTATCTACTCCGGCAAAAACTACACTCAGTAGGCCTACCTTTTCCAAAATGTACACAAGACATGACTTTTAAAGCACTCTTCTGTATGTTGAGGTACAGAGATATACTACATGGAGACACAATAAAATGTTGGCAAATATGAGTTCAAGGAACTGCTGTTCAGAATAGTCCTTGTGTTAAATCTGCAGAGGCTTTCGGTACAGGTTATGCGGCCCATGTCCGTAACATGGAATGTTTTCGTTTGACAATGCATCTACACCAAGTGCGAGGGCAACGCATTTCAAAGATCACTAAAAACACAATAATCAGGAAATTGGTGAAAAATTTAAAGTGGGAGCGAAGAGTCAAGGAGAAATAATTTCATCTTTGAGATTCGCTGATGACATCGTCATCTTGGACTATACGCCAGAGGATTTGAACGAGTTTTTGAATGGTATGGACTCTGTCTTGAGGAAAGACTCCATGATGAAAATCAATAAATGTAAAACGAAATTATTGGAATGCAGCCGAAATAAATCAAAAACCTCTATGGACATCAAATTGGCAGGTGAAACGCTACGGTAAGTAGGAGACTTCTGTTACTCAGGAAGCAAAATATCCAGTGATGGACGAAGCAAAGAGGATATAAAAAGCAGGTTGGCTCAGGCAAGGAAAGCATTTCTAAAGAAAAGGAATCTGTTGACATCGAATATACATTTGGGTATTAGGAAGTCATTTTTGAAAGCCTTTGTCTCGAGCGTAACACTATAAGGAAGTGTTGACTAATGGTGCAGCAGAAAAGAGGAGAATTGAAGCGTTTGAAATGTGGTGTTACAGGAGAATGATGAAGATCAGATGGGTAGATATGGTAACAAATGAAGAGGTATTAAGACGAGTGGGAGAGGAGAGATGTTTCTGGCGACTGCTAATGAAGAGAAGAGATAGGTTGCTAGGACAAATATTAAGACACCCAGGAATAGCAAGCTTAGTTATGGATGGGAGGGTCGAGGACAAGAACTGTAGGGGTAGACCAGGGTTAAATAGATTGCCTCGGATGTAGGGTGTGGTAGCTATATAGAGATGAAACGATTAGCTCAGGTCAGGGAGGCATGGAGTGCTGCATCAAACCAGTCAAAAGACTGAAGACCCAAACAAAAACAGAAATGCTTTCCTTGCCTGTTGCTAACCTACCTTTTATATCCTCTTTGCTTCGTCCATCACTGGTTATTTTGCTTCTTTAGCTGTTCACCTGCCAATTCGACATCCATAGGGGTTTCTCATTTCTTTCGACTGCATTCCAATATTTTTGTTTAATATTTATTAATTTTCATCATGAGGGAGGCATGGAGGGATGCATCAAAACAGTCAAATCACTGAAGACTCAAACAACAACAATCGGAAATTCGAATTACTTAGAGAGGCATGTGAGGCCAAAGGGTTGTTGGAGAATTTCAATTCCTGGGATGTAACACTGGAAGAGACTGCATAATGTACATCAGGGGCCAAGGTGAGAATATATTTTACTATAGGTCTATTAATAAGGGCATGTTGACGTTCAAATCGTCAATAAATGCGGCAAAATTACACCCAGAATAGCTTAAGGAAAAATACTTTTAATTCCCCATATTCCGATAGATTTGCCATTCCAGTGTGCAAGAGTGCAGTATTCGCAATTTCTATTAACAAAGCGCAATGACACACTTAACAGCAGCAGGTGTACATTTAGAAAAAAAAAAAACATTTTTTCTCTGCGTAGAAGGAAATTCCAGTCTCTTTGTCTCGCACCCCCTCCACCCTAAAATCACGCCTCCTCCCTTAAGTCACGGACCAATCAAATTACACCACTCAGCTAGCTTTGTTCCAAGTTAGCAGGCCAGTCTCGGGGGCATTTAGTTTTTGACTGCCAACTGAAATGGTGGCTTATCCCATTTCTTTCTTTTGTGTGTTCTACAGTCTTTTCATTACGTACATCTGGTGAGTCTGTCGTTTTGTTGTCTTTCAACTTTTAAGATACGGTAATGTAGTTTTTATCACCTATTTTAAGAGTTAAAAGCCGGTGGTGTTTTCTTGTGTGGGCTTTTTTCTTCTCTGTTTTGACTTGAGTGCGTGTTAATCTCTTTACCCTGAACACGTTCATTTACTTTCATTTAATTTAATTTTGCTTATTTGCAACGTAACATTTATTTTCACCTGTGGTTAATTTGTTGGACGTTGCATGCAACCTTTTGAAATTTTTTAAATATTTTCCCCTCTGTAACACTGTTTTTGCGTTCGTTTCTTATTTTAATTTTTTTATTTTTATTTTATTTTGAGATTGAATTGGTTTGACTTTTCAATTTGAGCCCATCGAAAAGCCAAACAAGACTTTCATCTCCCTCGTTTATACTGTATTTCCTGTTTTGAACTTAATATTCTTTGGTGATGTGAAGAGCACCTTCATATTTTAGTTTACACTGCGTCTGCTGTTCACCTAAGTATATTATAATAAAAGTTCCTGTGTTAGCGTACAGAGGATACATCGAATTTGTCTGGTATTATGTGTACGGTATGGATAAAAACGTGGTAAAACTTGCAAAATTCGAATTTGCGATGTACGGTATTGTCGATAAAATAGTAGATACTTTAATCTGATTTGCGAAAAGTCACACCTTGAAGGTCGCGAGTTCGATTCCCCTAGGTGCAAAAGTCGAATTTGCGATGTACGGTATTGTGGTGGTAAGAAATAGCGAGTGAAGTATTTGTGATCTACAGTGCGTAATTACATGTACCTCGCACTCTTCTTTTTCAACCGCCACGGTGTTGCCAATTTCCCAAGAATGCAAAATGAAAATGGAGGTCATAGTAGTCTTGCTCATTATGAAAATGGCCGAATTTCCACAATTATTTTTACGATAAACTTGTGTTATTACAAATTAAAAATGTGATGGAAGAACAACACAATTTTCCTAGTATTTATGTACAGCAAAATTATAACTCAAATTTACGAAAATAAATGTAACAGCACGTAATTTAAAAAAATATGAAGTTAAACAAATTATCAAAACGTTATAAAAATACTGAAAGAGTTAAACCTCCTTCCTTTTGTGACTAGATTCATCAGGACGAGAAGCATGCAAAAAAGATTTAAAAAAGGCAATTTGGACACGTGTCCTTTCTTAAATGACTAATTCAATTGTACCCTTAACAGGAAGAAAATCAACTTTCTCATACATCCTGCAAATAAAGTGGCCCAGTATTATCTCTGCGGAGAGAATTCTTTTCTGGACAGGCCACTCTGATTAGTATTTGTGCAAGGATTATGTTTAGAGAAATTAACCTTATGATGATGATCGTGTGGCATCCGGAGAGGCCGAGTGCAGGTCTTTCCAGTTGACGCCCGTGGGCGACCTGCGCTTCGTAATGAGGATGAAGTGCACCCACGGGAATTACCCTCAGGAGATTAAAATTCCTGAAGGCTCGGCCGGGAATCGAACCCGGTGCACTTGGGGCCAAAGCCTAGCGCGCTAACTATTGAGCCACGGAGCCGGACAACCTTATAATGTGAAGAAGCCATCCAAGTTATAGAAGAGCTCTTTTCTAAGAAGGCACTCAGTAACTAATGTTTTTTTTTTCTCTCTCTCTAGGTGATCCTACCTGGCAGTAATGAAGACGATCCCCTGTGGGTTTGCAATATTATGTTCAGACTCGCATTGGAGGAAGGTTGGAGAGCGAGATGCCTTAAGCTCAGCCTTGTTGCATGGTGAGGGTAAGATCCATATTTTTTACTTCTTTGACTATACACTATGGTAAAATAAAATAAATATTATTATGCGAGTCGAAACTAAACCTATGTTTGTAAATTTAAGACTGACATTTTACTAGTTTTTAGAACCCTGAATTGATAATAAATCACCAACGATTCTGGTTATGTCGCTGCTGACGCTTGGGGCTCTGCAGCACTTTCGACAGGCTTACTGGCTGTCATCCGTGGGCTACTGCTATTATGGTGGGAATATTCTGGATCGGGGGAGTCTCCATCGCCGTCCCGCATGAGGTATGTTTTATCACAATTCATTCATTTAATAAATCTGAAATATCTTGACAAGTTTAGATTTTAGGCTTTTGCTTTATCACCTACGCTTACATCATGTTCGGTGATTTCCCGACGCTTTGGCTGTCATTGCAGTAGCCTACAGAAACCAACTCGTACCCACCCAGGGTTAAGGCTGCTGGAATGACAGCCGCAACGTCCGATACATGACGCGGCTCAATCCTGTAAGCCTTGATGATAATCTAGACAAGTATTACGGTTGTTGGCTATGTGCCAGCCATAATGAGGGGAGAAGTGGCAACACACACGGCCTGCCCCGCTGCACTAGGAGGTTGGCTGGAATTTTGTTCCACTATGTGTTCTTAGTTTGTGCTCTTCATCACGATTCATATACGACAGTTGAAGGCAAACTCGATTACAGATGTAGTTACAAGTTTTTCTGTGAATAACTTTTTTGAACATGTAAAATTCAATCCTTATTCCCGAAATTAGATCTATTGAGAGTAATATATTTATTTATTGTTCACTTTAGACTATCCTCCCTTTTCATCACTTTTAACAACTTTTAACACCTTAGCTTTTTGAAAATATATCATTTATGATGATATTCATACCTTTCGGAGAGTTGTTGGGAGTCGTTTCACAATCTCTTCATACTCAATAGCCACTGCTGCACCGCAATAATTGTTATTTCACGGAAAGAATGCAATTTTTCGTCACTTTTTTCACTTAAGGACGCCATCTTTGACAGTCATGTGACACCCGAAAGTCGATCATGTGACTACGTTACCAACTTGAATAAAGAAATTCACCACACGCCTTCGCTACTAAGTTAGGCACTGTCTTGTGGAAAATTACTGCGGCACTGTCTTGTGGAAAATTACTGCTAGTACTACAAGCAAGCGGGTCTGGAAGCCCCAGGTTAGGTCTGTTTATGTATGTAAAACATAAATACATACAATTTATGTCCGCTACTAGGTTAGGTACTGCCTGGTCGAAAATTAATGCTAGTAACACAAGCAAGGGGGTCTGGAAGCCCCAGGTTAGGTCTGTTTATGTATGTAAAACATAAATACATAAATAAACACTGTAATTGAGTTCACTTAGTGATTTCATACATCACGTGCGAAATAGTACCAAACTCGTGGGGTTGGCAATACTGACTCAGTGAGAAAGATGGGGGTGAGAACTTCGATTTCAACTATATAATGGAAATATCTGTTCCCGTAGGAAACAGGACGTAAAATTGTCCGATTGAGCTATGTACATTAACAAATTCACAAAGAAATTTGATACAATGGCTAGCTCAAAACAGTTGCCAGCGTTTTGCCCCAGTGTACCAATGGGCTCTGCAGTTGGTTATGGTACACCTCACCAAGACGTGTGGCTAGTACATTCTGTGAAAGCCGCTGCAAGGCACAAATGTTTCCATGAGCAGCGCCAATGTACTATGGAAGTCAAAACTTCCTTTCAAAAATAATGTTAGCTTACCTAGCTAAATCCATATTGGAAATATCTGTTCCCATAGGAAACAGGACGTAAAATTGTCCGATTGAGCTATGTACATTAAACAAATTCACAAAGAAATTTGATACAATGGCTAGCTCAAAACAGTTGCCAGCGTTTTGCCCCAGTGTACCAATGGGCTCTGCAGTTGGTTATGGTACACCTCACCGCTCCGTTAGGAATCCTTCAACCCCCACTTGTCACCACATCGAAAAACCCTCAGACACATGTCTTCTTATTTTTGATGATGAGTTTACATGCCGAGTATCACATCCCCCAATGAAACCAATCGGGAGATATTGCTATTCAATTAAATGCAGGTCTAACATCCCTTTAGAACCTGAATATCCAAAAATCCTTTCTTAGTGCGCGTTTGTGGCCCTTGAGAAAGCGGCATACCAAATTTCATTCCAATCCGTTCGGTGGTTTCTGAGATTTCATGATGAATGAATCAGTATATATAGTAGATAGATATAGGGATATAGGGATTTGTTGGAGCTGACTTATCAACGGCAAAAAAGTGCATGCCAAGAGGATTTCGCAAAGAGTGCATTCCAGGATGGAACAAAGATTGTGAAGAACTACATAACCACAAATTATCATGAAATTGCTACCGAATTGTTACAGAGCTTAGATGAAATTGTTACAGAGCTTAGATGAAACTCTCAGAGAAACCTGGGTACAAAACACACTGAACTTAGACCTGACGAGATCAATCAGAGAAGCCTGGAGCCTGCTGAAGAAATTGAGAGGATGTTTGCCACCTAACCGTGATGATCCACATTTAAAACCAGATCAAATAGCCAGTTGAATGATTTCTCTGCCAGGGCACCATCGCATAAGCAACATACAAGAAAGGTTAAGAAAGAATTAACCAACCTCAAGCAACAGGCTGTCCACCGGTCAGAGTACTCCAATGACTTCACAGTAGCTTCACAGGATGTTAAAACAGGCAAATCATCAGGGTTTGAATGTATTCATCCTGAATTCCTAGTCAATTGTGGGAACAAGACTCGTAAATGGCTTGCTGCTTTCTTTTCTAATACACTCACCGGCAAAAAAAACGCAACACTTGTATTTTTTCATTTCTCATAATTTATTGCACTGATAGTCCAAGTTTCACTTTCATCGAGCGCTATGCTCCAGACAAAGGCTTTCAAAAATGACTTCCTAATATCTAAATCTATATTCTATGTCAACAGATTCCTTTTCTGTAGATGTCGAATTGGCAGGTGAAAAACTAATGGCAGTAGGAGACTTCCATTACTTAGGAAGCAAAATAACCAGTGATGGACGAAGCAAAGTGGATATAAGAAGTAGGTTGGCTCAGCCATGGAAAACATTTCTACAAAAAGGGAATCTGTTGACATCGAATATAGATTTAGGTATTAGGAAGTTATTTTTGAAAGCCTTTGTCTAGAGCATGAAACTTGGACTATTGGTGCCACAGAAAAGAGGAGAATTGAAGCGTTCGAAATGTGGTGTTACAGAAGAATGATGAAAGTCAGATGGGTAGATAGGGTTACAAACGAAGAGGTATTAAGACGAGTGGGAGAGGAGAGATGTTTTTGGCGACTTCTAATGAAGAGAAGAGATAGGTTGGTAGGACATATACTAAGACACCCAGGAATAGCAAGATTAGTTATGGAAGGAAGGGTTGAGGACAAGAACTGTAGTGGTAGACCAAGTTTAGAATAACAGATTGCCTCGGATATAGGGTGTGGTAGCTATGTAGAGATGAAACGATTAGCTCAGGTCAGGGAGGCATGGGGAGCTGCATCAAACCAGTCAAAAGACTGAAGACCCAAACAAAAACAGAAATGCTTTCCTTGCCTGTTGCTAACCTACCTTTTATATCCTCTTTGCTTCGTCCATCACTGGTTATTTTGCTTCTTTAGCTGTTCACCTGCCAATTCGACATCCATAGGGGTTTCTCATTTCTTTCGACTGCATTCCAATATTTTTGTTTAATATTTATTAATTTTCATCATGAATTCTTGCCTCAAGACAGAATCCATACCATTTAAATACTCATTGAACCTCTCTGGTGTGTCGGCTAAGATGCCGATGTCATCAGAAAATCTCAGAGTTGAAATTATTTCTCCTTGAATCTTGACTCCTACTTTGAATTTTTCCCCAATTTCATTCATTGCTTGTTCAATGTACAGATTGAAAAGTATTGGTTTAAGTTGCAGCCTTGCCTTTCTGAATACCAGCTTCTCTCTCATGTCCTTCGGCTGTCTGGTTTCTGTATGGATTAGAGAGCACCCTCCTATCCCTGTACTTTGTGTTCCAATCGTCTTCAAAATGTGAAACAACTTACTCCAATCAATGTTATCAAAAGCTTTCTCTAAGTCTACAAATGCCATGAACTTTCTCTTATCCTTCCTTATTCTAGCTTCCAAAATCAGCCCAAGACTTACTATGACTTCCCTTGTTCCTATGTTTCTCCTGAACTGGTCTTCACCCAACTCTCTTTCAATCTGTCTTTCCATCCTCTTCTAGTCAGGATCTTTGAAGCATGTAATCATGTAACATTTAATTATCCTACAAACCTGAATTGTATCCTTAACAGGAATAAAATAAACTTTCTGATTCTCTTACATCCTGCTAATAAAGTTGTTGATATCCCTGGTCCAGTATTATTGGCTTTAGGTTCACTCAGCGGAGAGACTTCGGTAATATGAGAGACCTACAGACAAAATTGCTATCTCAACAGGCCACCCTGATTAGTATTTGTTCAAGGATTATCTTTAGAGAAATTAACCCTATTATGTGAAGCCATCCAAGCTATAGAAAAGCTTCATCTTCAAAGAGCAGACAGTAACAAATGTCCTTTTCTCTTTGTTCCTCCTTGGCAGTAATGAAGACGATTCTCTGCGAGTTTGCAATTATGTTCAGACTCACAATGGAGGGGATGAGATTCTCCGAAGGTTCAGGGTGAGATGCCTAAAGCCATATTTTACTTAAATTAAGTTTAGTTTACTTCTTTGACTTCTCATAATACTCCATGATAACTAAATAAATAATAAGGGAGTCGCTACTGATGGTTGGGGCCCGACTGCACTTCCAGCAGGCTTACTGTCTGACATTTGTAGGCGGTAGTTACTGCTATTATTGATGATGCGAATATTCTGGATCGGGGGTGTATGTTTCATCACAGTTCTTTCGTTCCATTCTTATATATTAAAATAATGGGGAAGAAATGTCACCATTTACTAAACTGAATTATCTAGACAAGTTTAGATCGTAGGCTTTTGCAACCGGCGTCTAGTTTAACAACTAGGCTTACAGGATGGAGCCGCGTCGTGTATCTGTGATTGTTCCCAACGTTTTGGCTGTCATTGCAGCAGCCCACGGACATTAACTCATGACCAACGCAACGTCAGGAAACAATCACCGATACACGATACATTTGTTGGCTGCGTGCCAGCTGTAATGAGGGGAAGAATCTAGTAATGTGTTCTGTAACACGCATGCGCAGCAGCCAGATGGCACTGCCCCGCGGCACTGAGAGGGTGGCTGGAATTTTGTTTCAGCATACGTTATTAGTTTGTGCTCTCATCACGATTCATTTATGACCGAATGAAGAACTAAATAGCTTACTTTTCCTAAAATGTAAGATTCAATCCTTATTACCAAAATTAGATCGATTTAAATATATTTATATATGGAATTATGCTGGTAGCACTGGCATTATAGGATTTGCTCAATATATAACTGTAATATTGTGGTCTGATTTAGCAGTGGCTATAAAGCGAAGTGAAATGTAGTGTATTGAAGTGAAATACAGTGAAGTGTAGCAAGTACACAGTCTCTAAAAGCCAGAGTAGTTAAAAGGGATGTAATCCAATAACATTATATCAAATTAATGTGATTGCTAAAAATGTGAATTCGTGCAGGGTCAGAATTCTCTCATGACTTATACACCTCGTGGTCACCCTAAACTAGTGCTTTACCTATGCCAAAACTTCACTTATTGTAACAATCTCACTTAGCGATTGCAAGTAATGAACCGCTCACATGTTTATGGAACTGTTTCTGCACTTCAGTTCACAATGTGCATACCACCATAATTTTGATAAAAAAATAATCTCTATCAATTTATAATTTAACACAATAATAACTATTAAATAATATACTACATAAAAGTTGAACCTGATAATTATTTATTGATTGAGACGTCTTATAATACACAGCTGCCCCGAACCTACGTTGTCGTAGCAGGCGGAGAGGTGATACTCCGACGTGGCGCATCCCAGGTGGCGGATAGGGGGGTCCTCACCAGTTTACCGGCGGACTTGAGCGAAATAAAATAGCTCTCGCGGACCAAACACACTCCACAATATCATGTTTCATCATATCATATTTCATTCATCACCTTCCCAGATCACATCTGGGATTGTAAACCCTGACCACGGTCAGATTCTTGATCATTGATCTGATAATCAAGTGAATATGGAGAGTCTTCTATTGAAATCCACCGGTTTGGACAATTACATCATTAACCGAGCAAAGACACCATTCGGATACGGTGGGGTGTCAGGTAGAGGATTAAGGCGAGTCGGAGCGCCTCGAGATACAATGAACAAACATGCAGACTAATCACACTAAGAACGTACTTAAATTCAACAAGCCGGGAAAGTTCTCATATTTGGCAACATTAAATGTTAATTCTTTGATGAAGGTTGGTAAGTTAAAGCATCTAACTGATATCTTGGATCAACACAAAATTGTGATCACTGCTCTTCAAGAATTATGTAATACCCAATTGAATCAGGTGGGTATCGTCTCTAATAAAGGGCCTCCAGGAGAAAGGGTAATGAAAAATGTCCCTCAATTTGGAGTAGGTTTGGTACACCATGGAATACTAGATTCAATTACGGATTTTTCCTCAAATTCCCCACAAGTTTTTGTTAACAGTTAAAGTGGAAAACAAGATATACACATTGATAAATGTTCATGCCGGCATTCAGCTTGGTTGAAGGACCAATAACAAATGACAAAAATAGAACTGATACTGAGGGAACGGATCAATTTTGGGATGAACTTGACCAATTGGTAACGAATATACCTGATACTAATATTAAAATTTTACTTGGAGATTTCAATGCAAAGATTGAACGTGAGAGGAAATTTCGTCTAGTGGTGGGGCGATGGCCAGCGCATAACTTGACAAACAGGAATGGTGAATGGTTAATTGAATTTTGTATTAACCATGGTCTAATTATGGAGACAACAAGGTTCAAGAGGAGACCACATAAATTAGTGACTTGGAAATGTCCCAAAATTAAGTTAGGAGAGTTTCAGATAGATCATGTGGCCATGGATCGGAAATTTCACAAATAAATTTATAATGTAAAAGTCCTTCGTGGTGTTGATGTTGATTCTGATCATTACATTTCCAAGATTAAAATCAAATTGACTCCTAAAAGGAAAAATAAACCATAACAATTCAATAGCAAAAGATTGTATGATCCTAGTAGTTCAGTTATCAATAATCCAGTATATTTTGAGCAATCCATCACGCTTTTAAGTGACAACTTGGGGACCACTGTTAATAAATTAAAAGCCGTTGCTCCCATTAAAAAACGAAAGGAACATGCATGGTGGAATGAGGATTGTGATATAGCAATTCTCTGCCGGCATACAGCTTGGTTGAAGGACCAACAACAAAAAACTGAAAGTTCTAGGGAAGAATTAATCAATGCTAGACAATTAACGGCCAAAGAAATCAGGAGGGTTAAAAGAGAATATCAGAAGGAAACATTAAAACATTAAGCTTTCAATCGCCATAAAACAAGAGACTATTATAGAACATTTAAACAATACCAATCAAAATTTACTCCCCCTACTCTTTTGATGAAGGATAAGAACGGGCAGGTGGCCCATAATGATTATGACAATGCAATAATTTTGGCTGATTACTTCATAAAATTGCTTAATAGTAATGAACCTGAAGATTCTTTTGAATTCGATCCCTATCCTAGAAATTAAACACCTCTGGAAAAGATCATACCGCCGGTTTACGATGAAGTGCGTACAGCGATTGATTCACTTAAGAATTTTAAAGCCGCAGGAGAGAATAAAGTAGTATCAGAACTTTGGAAGAATGCTAATGCTAATGTACAGACTATTCATAACCTTCATAAACATCTTATTGACATTTGGAATACAGAAAAATTGCCTGAAGAGTGGATTATTGCAATTATACACCCAACACACAAAACGGGTGACAGATCTGATCCTAGCAATTATCGAGGAATATTGTTGCTGGATGTCACGTATAAGATTTTTTCAAAGATTTTATATTCCAGAATTCACGAACAGCTTGATAATGAACTAGGTGAATATCAGGGTGGTTTCCGTCCAGGACGAAGCTGTCCAGATCAAATTATCAGTCTCAAATGGATTATTAAACATCACAGCAAATATTTAGTGATCACATTCGTTGATTTTCAAAAAGGTTATGATAGCATCCATCGCGAATCTCTATTAAACGTCCTTACTGAATTTGGTTTACATCGAAAACTTGTTAACCTTCGGCAGGGAGATGGATTATCTCCATTGTTGTTTAATTGTGTGCTGGAAAAAGTTATGCGTCAATGGAATAAGGTTTGTCCACCGAATGTTAAGATTGGAAAAAATATTCAACTAAATTGTCTCGCCTTTGCAGATGATCTAGCATTATTAGCAACTAGTATCGAAGAAGCTCAATTTCAGGTAGAGGAATTGGAACGATTAGCAGCAAAGGTTGGGTTGAAAATTTCTTTTGTGAAAACAGAAATGATGCCATCTTTTCAAGTTGACTCATCACATATTGTACTGCATAATGCCCAGAAAATAAAGATTGTGAAAAAATTTAAATATCTTGGTGAGATCATCACTTGGAATGCCAATGAAAGAGCATCAATAGATAGTAGAACACTAAAATTGCGACGAGCACAACCGATTACCTGGCCAACATATAAGAGACAGTCTCTTTCGATTAATGCTAAACTTCGACATTATTTCTCCGTCGTTAAGCCAGAAGCAACATATGCAAGTGAAACTTGATTTAAACTAAACACCCGATCAACAACTGATAAACTACAGAAGGTTGATAGACGGATTCTTCGGACAATAATCAATAAAAAACACCAGGTTGAGTGAGGGCCAGTGGAGACTTTTGCCCAATGAATCTATCATTGACACGATGTGAAAACGAAGGATCGCGTTTTTTTTTTGACACTTATCCCGCTTGCCAAATACTAGACTCCTGAAACAACTTTTTGACTTCTTTTGGAACAGTGTAACAAAAATCACATGGTGTAAAGAAATACAAATGGATTTAGACGAATTGAAAATAACTCAACATCAAATTGAACATCGTGAGGAGAAACGGCTTCTGAATAACAAATACACTCGACTAACATTCAAAATTTCACAGCGTAAGAAATATGTTATATCAGCAGAAGAACGAGCTGCAAGATCTTCCAGAATGAAGAAGTATTGGGAAAGGAAAAAATTATCAAGAATTAAGAACTGAACTTATTATTTGAAATATTGGAAGACTTTGTATATAAGGTTTGATTTTTGGTGCTCCAATGTGGGCGTAAACAGGGTAAATAAATAAATAAACAGCTGATAAGAGTGAACACATTAATAGTGCAATAGTGTCATAAATAAATAAATAAATAGGCTAATATAGCCTAGATAATCCCATAAGGGCAAAAGCCTCCAGCGAGCAGGGACGTGCTCCTGTTTAAACTCGTTAGGCGAGCAAGTCCTAAATCTACTGACACTGCTCCCTCGCATTTGCGCACCTTCAGATGCCAGCTGACTGCGCCAGGATACGAACCTGCAACCTTGGGCCCAGCAAGCGAGAACGATACCGCTGAGCCACGCAACCAGTCACATTAATTTTTGGATTGTGCCGTATTAATCTGTGGAGAAACTATGTTGAATTAAGTAAGAGTATGGGATTATCATTTTTCCGAGCAGTATTTTGAAGATTTGCTACTCACTATGCTTAGGAATGGTATTTAACGCTATGGGATGTCGACCTATTTAATATTGATGTTGTAGCTGGAGATAAGAGGAGGGACAAGATCCGAAAAACATCAGTACTACGAAGGATGGGATATAGGTTTCCCCCCCTCCCCCCTGTGTTTGCCTCCTGAGAGGCCGAGTGCTGGTCTTTCTAGTCGAAGCCCGTGGGCGACCTGTGCGTCGGGATGAGAGATGAGATGAATGGGTGAAAGTGGGCAAGGATGTGGAAGGAAGCGGCCGTGGCCTGTCAGAATGTACTGTCCCAGCATTTGCCTGGTGTTGAAAATGGAAAACCACGGAAAACCATTTCAAGGACTGCCGACGGTGGGGCTCGAACCCACGTGTCTACCGAGTCAGCAGAGAGCTTGGCCCCATGACCTAACGCCGCGGTTTAGCCAGCGTAGCCACTTCTGTCGGTGGGATATAGGTAAAACTAGGAAACAATTATCACTAAATTTAGAGGGTTGGCCATTTGTTTATATGTTTACTCTTGAGATCATACTACTTAAGCCATCACTTCGAAATCATTAGTTGCTCAAAAGGAATAATTATTAATATATTTTCATGTGAAATAATTCGTAAGTTATTATTAATATTATTATTACAGTACACTATTCGTTTCTTTCAATTTATTGTTATTTTTTCCCCATTTGTTATTTATGGTATAATTTAATTATGGCAAACCATAAACATTCGTTAAGTGTTCAATTATTTTCTTAAGTCATGCTTATTGTATTTGATTTTACAAATGCCCTATGATGTTCCTCTACAACTAGTCAGCAGATGTGAGCATCCTGTATTTGCGGTACTTAAACACCCATGCAGTATTCTGCTCCAGGTTTGGTTTAGTACCTCATTGCAATAGACCATTCTCACTCAAGTGTTGCGTAATTTCCATTTAGTCTCACATTTCAATGTCCCGAAGTCGTACAGTTGCACATGTTTAACGATGCTGTATTACACAACTTTAATCAGCCCACAATGCTTATAAGAATGTAAATAAATGTCGCTGTTCGTTTTAACAAAATTTGTCTGCTCGTGGCTTATAATTTTACTGCCCCGGTCTGACCTCGTGGTCACATTAAAATGCACTCTTCCTAAGTCACACATGCACTCAAAGAATACCATTTGGTATTAAATAATTCGCTCACTGTATTACGGTGCTGACATGTCCCATAATTTTTGTAGCATTCACTCACGTTTTTGGCAATGAATTCCGGACCGGTACAAATTACAAGGTTAATAATAATTTTTCTTTCTTCCGGGTCTTGAACCATTGATATGCCAGGATTGAGATTTCACTTCCGTGTTACCGATATTTGTTCTGGAATATTTTCGAATGCGTTGAAATAATGTATAATGAGATTTCTCAGCATCAGGAATTGAAGAGATTTTTAAATGGTACTGGAGAGTCTGTCACATGTATACCTTGGTTGGCTGAAGGTTAACATTCAAAACGGTGTCACGCGCTGCGCAGATATCTCACTAGTAAATTTTGTACTTGTGCTGTGACAAAGTTTTTGGTTGGTCCCTCGGCTTGAGTCGTGTAGGGTCACAAAACATTACAAACTGTGACCGTATGCTGTGAACTGAACCCAAGACTTCGGCACATCACGAGAGTACATTGAGGAGTGACATATCTGCATGACCGATGAACTGGGACCTGTCTTGGGATGTCAACCTTGAGACAGTAAAATCTATATAATCTGTGAGATTGAAAATGCAGAGAAGGCTGTTTGTTATACTATATCTTATGACCATCGTTTAGGTTCGAGAACAGACATGATGGAAGCGGAAGTGAAGCTAAATTACTAGCATATTGGTTCGAGACCTGACGTGTGGAGATGGACTGACAGTTCAATATCGGCATATAGTCAGAAACAGTTCTACAACTGTGTAAGCTGTTTATGAATTGCAATGGATAAATTGATGTTCAGTGAAGTTTGGCATAGGAAAAGTGCTCGTGTAGTTGGCCAGGTGGATAAGCACGAGTTCACATTGTTAAAATCTATTATATTACTAATTAATCAGAGCATTGTGGTGTACTATAATGAGGACAAAAGTATGTTAAATTAAGAGTGCGGGATTATGATTTTTCCCAAACAGTATTATGAAAGTGTGCTGCGTTCAGGAAGAAATAATGATAATCTTTTTAACTACCTATACCCAGCATGCATTGCTGACGTGAATATCCAAAAATTCTTCTTTAGTGAATGTTTTCGTCATACAATGAACATATACCCAAAATTTCATGTTTCTAACTTCAATAGTTCTGGCTGGACGATGATGAGTGAATATTCAAAAACCCTTCCTTAGTGGACGTTCTTTTACCAGAATTTCACCACTTCCCATGAGCCCCTTAAATTGAATTAATGAAAAAAAAAGTCAAACACCTAATCACTTATTTTTTAAACTGATTCTTTTCTCCTAAGTTACAAACTTCTTGCCTATGTTGTTAGGAATCCTTCAAACCCCCACTTTTCACCCCTCACTTCATAATATACATCATATCAAAAAACCCTTAGACACTTGTGCCTACTTATGATAAGTTTATGCCAAGTATCACATCCCCAAATGAAACCACTCGTGAGATATTGTTATTGAATGAAATGCAGGTTTAACCCCCCTTAACACCCATTTAGATCCTGAATGTCCGGAACATATCTCCAAAATTTCATGTTTCTAACTTCAATAGTTTCGGCTGGTCGATGATGAGTCTGTCAGTCAGTGAGGACACTTTCTTTTATACATAAGTTGTTTTTTTAGTTTTGGCAACTATGTTATAAATTGATAAATAACACCTACATGGTTCCAAGTTTCGTTGTAGTCTCCAGCACTGCGTACGTGTTCCCAGTGACGCGGAAGACGTAGGATTCCGTTGGCACTGCCCAATGGTGGAAAGAGAGCGCTCGGCAGCCTGCACAACATCTCCAATTGTAGGGTAGAGGTTCCCAGACAGTGGCTCCCAGGATGAGATCAAAGTCGCAAGGACTTAAGTCAGGAGAGTAGGGGGGCGATGATAGAGCACCTCCCAGTTCCATCGATTCAACAATGCAGACAACTCCTGCTGTGTGTGCCCTAGCAATGTCATGCAGAACGATGGGCGGAGTATCCATGTGGTGTCGCCGTTTCCTTCTCAGAGCTGCTAGGAGATGGTCTTGCAGAAACGAACAATAGTGCACAGCATTAACGGTTTGCCTTGGGGGAACGGTATGTTTTATCGACCATTGCGACGTATTGTAGCAATGAAACTTTAAAACTCGTTTCCTGAACATTTGGCATTCCCCTTCTTCCCGTGGACCCTTCAATTGTAAACAAGCCAGCGGTGTGACCAGTAGATGATAATCGTGTCCCACTCTCACGGGAGTTTTCACTTGAGATTAAGATGACTCCGAGTAAGTAGGCTAGACCAAAATGAACATTTTTCAGTCTTGCCTTAACACTTGGCATACCAAGGAGCGCAAAAGCGTTCCTCGGCGTGTTAGCGGGAACAACCAGGAACGCAATAGCGCTCCTCATGCAGTCAGTATTATATATGCTTGTAGTTCTCAGTTTTCTAACAGATCGCAGAACAACGCAGATGATCCAGAATCGGCAAAGCCTGTAGTTACTAAATCTACCACAACTATCGCGGTTATAGCTTTATTTACGGAGATATGATATTTTTGAAAGCTCCCACTGTTTTGTCCACCACGCACCGTTAATAGTACGAGTATAGCCTCAGCCGCGCGGGATGTTTTCGTAAACGATGATGATCTAGCCGAGTATATCATGATGATTACAACGAGTCTGATGAAGAAGTAGCAATATCAGGGTCGTGTAGTAAAGATGTTGGTGATTTTATTTCTGATACAGGAAGTGAGGGTAACCGCTGATAGAGTCCAGTTACGGTCACAGAGATAAAAGCCATTCTGGCAGTATTATTGGAAATAGGCATTACAAGAAGGCCAAATATACCGTCATACTGGTCGACTAACTCACGACAAATTCCTTGGTTCAGTTCCATGTTTTCCCGCAATAGATTCTAATTAATTCTGAAATGTTAGTGCTAAAAGTGAACCAGCATAAAATGGGAAATATGTACAGTGCCTGGTGTATTAAAATATTTTTTAAATTAGAAACTATAATACCTAAGATAATGAAACTTTCCAGAGACATGTGACTGCAGACAGTAACAACCGTTTGTGTGTAAATTTCATTTTGAATTGTGTTTCTTTCTCTCAATTCTGGCTTTTCTCTTTTTATTTTCACAGTAATAAAACAAATATTTTTTATATGTTGTAGTGTTATTGTAACATAGTATGTTACTTAGTAGAATGATCAGGAAAAATTTTGGAGGTATATCTTCAAAAATACAAAAGTTATGATTTTAGTAAAACATTGCAATTTTTTGAAAGAAGCCTGGTATTCTTCACATATACCACCTATAAGCGACTGGTACTAAAAGGGTTAATAACGGTTGATAACTTTCTACCGTTCAACATGAATTGATGTCCAAATATATTGGATGAGAAATATTTGCAGAGATTACAAGGATGACTTGTTGAAGTATCAACTCCATGCGAACATAAGATCCAAGTCCGTATCGTGTTGGAAGCCATTCTTCAGTTGCCTTAGTAAACGAAATATTAAATGTTTTCAGTCGGTCAACACGATTGCACCTGGTGATGTGTGTCATTCCCAAAACCTGTCAAATCAATCATACCTACAAGACAACAAAAATGCTCTATGATGATCTATTAAAACCCCATAATGTAATCAAAAATAATCTCAGACCACCGACACTAATTCACGAAGGTGCAGAAAAATCTTAATCAAGTACACTATTCGAAACAGTAGGCTACTGTTGTGATATACCGCTACTGAGTGATAGGCACCCGAAATAGGACTATTTGTCTTAATGTCTACAAATCTCTAGAAGGCAACACCAAATGTGGCTTATAAAATTTCTAATCCACTAGTCACTGACCCTTTACCAACATTAATGTTTGTAATTTAAACAGGTTATGTTGAATTGTGGTTTATGGCAGAATTGATCGCTGCTGTATGGCGGGAAAGATGACAGCCTTGAAAATATGGTCTCGGCCAATCATGGAAAAGTTTTGAACTGGAGACCTTGCTCGGAAATTTTTTGAAAGTTTTGATTCACAGCTCTTCATTAAGCCTTGGTTCTGACCAAAATGGTGGCTTAACGAAGAGGATGGGGGCCCATTATTAAAATGTTGGGAGATAGAAACACACCCTTAAGATTTAATATTCCATTCTAAATAGTTTTGAACCTCCAAATATGTATATTATTCATATTACGTATTCCATTAAATCTGTATATTTTTACATCTCCACTCATTACTTAATCATGCTCTTTTTCGTCCTAATGTCGTATGAAAATTACTTAGAAAATTATTTAATTTTCATAATGAATTCCTTGCACTTCATCATTTCATTCATAAATTACCACACTTCCTACATGAATAATCTGTACAGTAATTTGTCACATACAAAATATCTCTACCTTCTCAAACCTGAGCTAAATTCCATAATTATGAAATATGTCATCATCATCATCATCATCTTGCACAGTTTCCAGCCACTGGCCGGGTCTGTTTGGAACACAAGCCTCTCCAACGTCTTCTGTCTTCCCACCATCTCTCAGCCTCCACCCTTGTCCAGTCTTCTCATCTCTTCTTCACGCTTTCTTCCACCCCCTTCAGCCACCTGTCTCTCGGTATTCCTCTCGGTCTCTTTCCTTCCCACTTCGTCTCGTGTACCCTCCTGGGTATCCTCTTCTTCTCCATTCGTTTTACATGTCCATCCATACCATCTAAGTCTAGATTTCTCTATATCATCCTGTAATGGTTCCTCCTTCATTAATTCTCTGGTCCTCTCATTTCTTATTCTGTCCATCTTTGTAACTCCAATACTGCTTCTCAACAACCTCATCTCACTGGTCTGTATTTTGCTCTTCTCCCTTCCTTTCATAACCCAGGTCTCCGAGGCATACGTCAGGATAGGGACATAGTAATCAGGCTGATGGTAGAATGAATTCTAGGTTCAAGGTTGTTGCAGGAGTCAGCCAAATTTGTTTTTACCACTACGGTTTATTTTACAGTATATTGTTATATCTCGGTGTTGGTTGAAGGTGGAACCGTATTGGACATTCAACCCCAGTTCTACCTGCTCATCAAGAACTGTGCTGCATTATTGTTAAAAGCAGAGGTCAGAGATGTCAGTCAGGCACTGCAGAGACAGAAGTAACAGAGGTCGATTGCTTGTCGATACGGAGCTGAGTCTGTACTTCGGAGCACCATAGCTGTGTAGCAGTTTTGCTAGCCCACACGTTGAGCGACAAGTGTAGCAGTTTAGCTAGCCCCTAACTGTTGGGTGATAAATGTAACTGTTTACCTTTGCCTAAGCTATGTTGTTTTAATGGGCGCCAAGACTTCAACGCAATGCTGAAATCTAAATTTGTATTTAACAACGTCTAGCTCTGGTAGAACACCTTCAAGAATCGATTCACTCAGATTGTGGTATGATTTGATCATTAACCCAACAAACAATTGTATCAGGAGAAGGAATTGGTCTATATCTAATGCTACCTACTGAAAGCAAAGATTGCATTGTAAAAGAATTGAAAATTGATAAATTGATAAATTCTGTTTCGTCAACTGGACAATGTAATCCATCCCCGGTTGCTTACCCTCATTTAATGGTCATTTTGTGGTCTTTTTCCGAAGTGAACTTCGTATGGCGTCAATTTTGTGCTCTCATGCTGGACAGAATTCAGCCAAGTCTCGACCTTGGGAAGATGTCCAACCCAGGCCGCATGCTTGTCATGCACTAGGGTCCGAAAAAGACGAGCCACTTCCCTTAATGGACGCTCTGCAGAATTACCCTGAGGGTACCTTACAGAGGAATGAACGTGTGTTATACCAGCTTCCTGCATACTGGTTCTCCATTTCTTTGCAGTAAACTGTGGTCCACTGTCAGATAGTATCCTGAGAGGAAGGCCAAACTCAGGTACATACTTATTAATGATCAGACGGCTACACGCTAGTCCCGTGGCTTTCCTTAGCGGATATAGCTTGACATACTTACTAAAAGCGTCAATAACTATAAAAATGTACTCGTAGCCGTACTGTCCTTTAATGATCGGGCCAAATAAATCCACACACAGTAGTTCGCCGGGACTACTGGTGAGAACTGCCGATCTCTCCCCCACTAAATATTTAACTGGATATTTACTCCTTTGACAGGTGTCACACTTAGCTAAAATCCTCCTAACATCCCTTCCCATTTTACTCCAAAAGTGTCGCGACCAATTTCATAGAAGACCTTGGCAGCACCAAAGTGTCCTAATTCCCTATGAATGAACCAAATTAGCTCCTCCCGCAAAGTGGCAGGAACACATATTGCCCACCGATTATTCCTACATTTCCTTGCAAGAAGCCCATCCTGCATCTTGTACGTGAACCGTCCTACTTTCACATACTCTTCTTCACCTATTTCCAACCTAGCCAGTGGCTCCTTTAACTTAACGTCATCACGTTGCTCCACTAGCATATTTCTCAGTGTCTGTAACGATGCCCTGTTGCTACTGTCCACACATGCACATATTAAAATACCATCCTCTGCTTTAACCACAGGATAATCCCTACATAAATTAGTGTCCCTCGATAGCATGTCTGCAAGAATGTTATCTTTACCTTTAATATATTTTACTGTGAATTCGTATTCCTGCAGAGCAAGAATCCACCTACTAACTCTGTTAGAACTGAGTTTACAAGTCCTCATATACAGTAATGCATGGTGATCTGTGTGGATCTCAAATTTCCCCCCTACTAAATACATTCTAAATTTCCCTAAACTGAAAACAATACCTAAAAGCTCTAACTCAGTAATCGTGTATCTTTTCTCTGCTGCTGTCAGTCCTCGCGAGGCTAAAGATACAATGCACAGATTACCCTCATCATCTTTCTGACATAATACTCCAGCAATGCCTATATGTGAAGCATCTGTCATAACCACATATTCCTTCTCTTTTAACGGATATTTCAGCACTACAGCTTTCTCAAAACCTTCCTTCAGCGCTCTAAAAGCCTGATCATGCTTGGACTCCCATCTCCACCGAGTCCCACTTTTAAGCAATTCCCTGAATGGTTCTACCAACCCTGAGTATTTAAGAACGAACCTCCAGAAAAAGTTGCAAATTCCCAGGTAAGTTTTTAACTGTTTAACATTCTGTGGTACCTCTGCGTTAAGTATCTTATTAACCCTACTTTCTTCTGGTGTTACACCTCTACTCGACACTCTATGACCTAAAAATGTCACTTCTGACTGACAGAAGCATCTGATTAATTTGTGCCTCAACTGCACTCTGATAAGCGAAAGGTACAGGATATCTATGTCCTGTGAATACTGACCTATCAATAACGTTCAATGAATGTGTATAGCAATTGGCCATACCAATGCGATCCTCAAAAACTCTCCTATTACACAATAACACATCATAGAGCCGAACACACTGTTCATCCTCTATATATCCCTGAAATGCAGCATCACGTAACGAGTTCTCTAGACTACCGTTCGTAATCACACTGCCCACAAAACATGGAGAACCCCGCTCTACGGCTGGCGATATCTCATTTAAAGTACAAATCACACCTACAATACTACTCCTCTGAATATGGTCATTGAACGCTACTTCTACTTCAGAATCTCCCCATTTAAATTTCAAACTCCCTACATCATAACATAAGTTACCAGACACTCTACTTAGCCACTCTGAACCCAAAATTTGGAATTACAAGACAAATCTGCTTCTCTACATGATTATTAATTTTAATGTCTACTAAAACTTGCTTAGAAATTACTTTAGACCTCTTCCCAACAGCTGTGATAACAAAAGTGCTTTTAATTGGCATCTCCTCAAAATTTACTCCAGTTCCTTTCATTTTATCATAAAATGCACTACTTATGCAACTCTTCATACAACCACTATCAATTAAAACATCTGTGTACGCCTCGGACACGTTAAATTTAACTACGGGGCTCTTACTAGCCACTTCCTGAATAATACCCTCATCATTTAGTTCATGTAATAATTCATTTCTTACATTTAGGTCATAGGGTTCCTGTATATTTGTATGGACAGGGCATGCTACAGACTGAGATTCTGACCTTACTTCGCAGCCTGGTTCGCGTTTAAAGAACCGCTACAGCTGGCCGTAGTACTACTAACTACTGAACTGGTCTGGTTGTTCTGGGCTATGTTGTCATTGTTTGGCTGTATATTACTACCACTAGGCTGTCCTCTTCCTTGCCCCTTATTCTGGTTGTAATTATTGTCATTATAATTTCTCCCTTGATTTCCCCTGAAATCATTGTTTCTCCCTTGATTTCCCCTGTAATCATTGTTCCTCCCTTGATTTCCCCTGAAATCATTGTTCTTCCCTTGATACTGATTACCATAGCCATTTCCTCTGTTCTGATTTAGCTGATTATTATTATTTCTATTTTGAGCGTTGGCCCCTTCGCCACCGTTCCCTTGAACTTCTTGATGCCTGGCTTCATTAGGTCTATTATTATTATTACCCTGGTTCCGATTGAAGTTGTCCTCATAACCCCCTCTCCCTAGTGCATCAAATGTGCTTAACAAATTTTCTACTTGTGATATAGTCTTTACATTCTGGATACAAGCAGCCTCCTTGATCATATAGGGAAAGTGCCTAAGTAACAACCTCACCACATCACTTTCCTCCTTCAAGCCATCCAGATATTTACACACTAATACCTGCCCTAAAAAGTATTCGGTCATGGTGGAGCTTCCTTTAGGGTTATATTTACCACACACTACTCCCTCACGATGCTGCGACTGAATGACCTCATTCCAGAACTTTTCACAGAATTTCATTTTAAAATCATTAATATCAGTAAACTTGTCTCTGTAGACAGCAAACCAATTCCTCGTTTCCCCCACAAACACTTGTTCTAAAATTTCAACTACCTGGCACCACTCAATACTACCATTTTCCAACCTCTCCCCGAATTTATTTTCTATAGTGTTCATGAACTCCATTGGGCACCCCTGTCGATTGCTGAACTTACCCAGTTCTACCTCCCTGTGTGTGCTATTCACAAAAACTGGCCTATTCTGACTATTTTCTTGCCTGATCCTAGCTTTTAATTTTAACTCTAATTCTGCGATTTGCTCCTCAGCCTTCCTCTCAATACTGTTTACTGTTAATTTAATGTTTCCTTCTGATTCTTCTACTTTATCATATAGCTTTGCTTGTTTCTCCTCAACCTTGCTAATGCTCTCTCTCTCTATTACTCTCTCTTAAATCATTTACTTCTGCAACTATTTGTGAGTGGACTTTCTCAATTCTACCCCCCAGCTGTTCCTTAACCTCTTTAGTAGCTACCTGAATTTTGTCAATTTCTCCCCCCAATTGCTTTTTGACCTGCTGTGTTTCCAGTTGCACTAGTTCTTTTAAATTTTCAGCCTGTGTACTGATTCTAATTTCCAACTCCTCCTGTACTTTTCCTAATTTTCTGTCTACATCCGCAATAATCTCTTTAGCCTTTTCTTCCATCACCCCCCTGATCTCACCTCTAATCAGTTCGAATTTGTCACTCATTTCCCTACTGTTTTGTTCTAATTTAGCATTTAAAGTTTCAGTACTCTCTCTATTTTCCTTACTCTTTTGTTCTAATCTGGCGTTTAAAGTTTCATTACTCTCTCTATTTTCGCTACTGTTTTGTTCTAATCTGGCGTTTAATGTTTCATTACTCTCTCTATTTTCCCTACTGTTTTGTTCTAATTTAGCATTTAAGGCATCTGTACTTTCTTTATTTTCCCTTGTTCTAATTTAGCGTTGTTTTGTTCCAGTTTTGCATTGTTTTGTTCTAATTTAGCATTTAAGGCATCACTACTAACTTTGTTCTGATACATGAACTCGAGAAGTAAAGTTTTTAATTCTGGTTGGCCGCCTACACTCCCTGTTTCAGTATCGGGATTTACCTCCGCTACCCCGGTACTACCATCACTCGACATACTGCTCGTATCATCACTCTCCCGTTGATGACCACTACGTAACCTCATCTGTCTTTCTTTCTCATCCCCCATAATGATATACACTGATACAGACAAATAACCCCCAAAATACAGGCACAGAAATATATACCCTTCTCCTTCCACAAATGTTATTAGGTTTTCATCCCCACGTTGGGCGCCAAGTGTAGCAGTTTTGCTAGCCCACACGTTGAGCGACAAGTGTAGCAGTTTAGCTAGCCCCTAACTGTTGGGTGATAAAAGTAACTGTTTACCTTTGCCTAAGCTATGTTGTTTTAATGGGCGCCAAGACTTCAACGCAATGCTGACATCGAAATTTGTATTTAACAACGTCTAGCTCTGGTAGAACACCTTCAAGAATCTATTCACTCAGATCGTGGTATGATTTGATCATTAACCCAACAAACAATTGTATCAGGAGAAGGAATTGGTATCTATATCTAATGCTACCTACTGAAAGCAAAGATTGCATTGTAAAAGAATTGAATTTAATATATAAAACAAGTATAGCAAAATTAATAATAATAATAAGTTTAAAATTTAAATTGGAGCGTTGCGATTTTAATATTACCGATAGAAAATTACGTGAAAACGGAGTCTGATAAATTGATTTTACTCTTATTTCCAAGCTATGAAGTTACTGAAATATGAAATATAAAACAAAGAGAAATGAGAGATTGCGTATTTCTGCGTCATTCGCGCTTACCACTGGAAATTGCCAAAGCATTTCCCTCGTACTTGATGATGCTGTGTGCTTCCCACCGTCTCCTGGACGTCGTCATCTCCGTCGAAATTTGATGATATTCTGGTAGATTAGATAATTCTATGGTCCGTACATCGGACCCAAACACTCGTACAAACAACCACACTGGTTAAGTTTTACAAAAGTTAGTCCTCCACTCCACGGAACATCGGAGCGACTCCCGTGTGAACCATACTCGGCAAGTTCTACACAGATTCTTCTCCGTTCCACGGAGCGTCGAACGATATATCCACACGTTGGCTTCCCCACCACGGTACCGTCTTCCAGCTTACGTGGTCTCCACTGATTGGCTGAGCACGCCGCTACTTCCCCTCCTCTGGCTCATTACACACGGCGCGCGAATGAAGAAGTCGATTTCCGTTCCATATATTCGCCTTTTCTTGACGCTGCGACCCAGCCTTGCGTAATACTTCCTGACAAGATTAAGCTTGTATTTGAATTCCCCGTGACTCATCTCTCTCAAATACCCTAACTGACAAAACTCCGTAAAATTCCGTAATCAGATAATTTTCTATGATATCGTCGTTCGTAATAATTTGCTTGATAGTGTTTTCTAAGACATAGAAAACCTATCTGTATGCTTATAATTTTTATAAAATGCTCCAAAATATCTTAATAATAATTATAATAAATTAATAATAATAATAAATTAACATGAAAAATTCTCTTGGCTGAACAATTTGCCGCGTAAATAATTATAGAATGGCTTCCTACTGACTTATGCCAGTGGCATAAAAACCCCACGAAAAACATGTTACATATTGAACAGGTGAGAACCAATATTTCTATTGCATTTCAGGATTAATCAATTCAAGCCTTGTATCCAGATTCCTTTACCCTCTTACTGAACAAACTGGGAGTTAAGCTTTCAATCTCTTTCCCTGAATCCTGAATCTCCTCCCACTTCTATTTCCTTGTGTTGTACCGTAATTCCTGTCAGAAGCTATCGGTAAGGACACATAACAATCCTTGTACATAATCTTGCAGAATCTGGCTAAGTCCATGGAGACACAATTTCCTGAAGGGCGTAAACTGTCTAGGTGGGATTCAATTAGGTGAAAACCAGGCAAGCACTCTGGCCTATGTTGGTGGAATCCATCGAAAGCTTGCAAGCAAACATGTTAGAACTTGGAACATGGTTATGATCAACATTTAAACGACGAATGTCATGTCGGTAGGGAAGAAACGCAAGAAAATAAAATGATCCACTGGCTATGATTTAGATCCTCTTGCCTGGCATTCTCGGTTAGGGGAAATAGTCTAGAAAAGCCAATGCATCGAGTTCTCGGTTTTTATTTTATTTTATTGGAACTCCCAAGAACAGTTTTCCACAAAATCCGTCTGACTTCCAATATGGGTGAATTAGCCTTTTACCTTTGCCACTTGGTGCCTTGTTACCAGAAGATAGTCCTGCCAAGAATGCTTGGATGACACTGTGAAATCGTCTTGTTGTTTGCAAAACATCTCCTGTCGAACGTCCCTGTCTAAGCAGGGGCAGATGACCTTGTAGTCCACCCCTTAAAACAACAATAACTAACCTGTCTAAGCATACCGTCTCGTCCTTGTCTAACAAGTTCAAAGTTTAGTTTTTTCAATAAATTATGAAAAGTCGTTCGTCGAAAATCTGTCATCTGTGTCTTCATTCACAGCGATAAGTACTTTATCAATTGTAGGCAACTCATTGCGAAAGAAGAACTGGTGGACCTTTCTTCTTATCGCATTCTTGTCAAACTCTTCAACTGCCCTTGGTTTCTCTTTCTTGGGCGACTGAGTGTAATATTCTCGAACTATTCGATAGACAGAAATTTCACTATCACCTGTGGAATGAGCTGTTTTCCTTACTATGTCAGGTGCAGTGGGACGCAATTCTAAATCGGCTTTATATGTAATTTAGCTTTTCAGAGCTGAAGCGCTTCTTTGGTGGACTAATAACATCCGTATTGTCTCCTGCCGAGTCGGTAGAACTTGACATTGAATCTACGACGGAACAACAACTGTATAAAACCCACGTACAGGCCTCACGTTTGTTTTAGAAGATTGCCCTTGACCTTGAAGCCTGCGGGTGAGCCTGTACACAGACACTCTCTCACCCTATCACTTCACATTTGTCACCACCGATCTGATGTAATGGAATTCCAGACTTGAGCACGTGGCGACACCGACTTGCAGTCAGTACAGTCAACGTCGAAGTATTGTGTGACGCGGTAGTACACGTTATGTATTTACGAACAGAACGTCATTATATTTGCTTCGTCAATCATCGTACCACTTGGGGCAGCTGATAACAACACAGGTACTGCAGTAACTCGCCTCCAGGCTTCCATTAAGATTTTTCACTCGTCTAAAACAAACGTCCGGCCTGTACACTCGGTCCAAATTAATTGTTTCCTACCGTAAGCAGTTAGGGAAATTACTTAATTAAGTACATAAACTAACAATAAATAATAAAATCATAGCTCCGAATAAAAACTGCATTGTACAGTCTGCCTGTTTCACATGTAAGGTTGTTGTTAAAGTCTTCAGTTTTTTGACTGGTTTGATGCAGCTGTCCATGCCTCCCTGTCCTGAGCTAGTCGTTTCATCTCTACATAGCCACCACACCCTACATCCGACCGAGGCAATGTGTTTAACATATTCTAACCTTGGTCTACCCCTACAGTTCTCGTCCTCGTCCCTTCCTTCCATAACTAAGCTTGCTATTCCTGGCTGACCACACGACTTGCCTGCGGGAATCTCGTCAAATGGACTGAGATCGACGTCAGTAGCGTAAAATCATAAAACCCGTCCCCTATCGTGAACTTGTGACCACGAGGACTGCGGGAATCCCGTCAAAGATGATTGGGCACCAATGACGAAACATTCCGAAACCGCCACTTTTCCCATGACCGTATACTTAAAAGCGTACGGGGAGCGAGAAGTGCATCAACCCACTTAGAAATGACAGCCTACGTAGCGTCGCGATACTAATTTCTCCTCGTTATCCACCCTGAACTGATGAGCTCCCAACCACAGCATAGGGACAGCGGGAATCACGGTGCCGGCCATACAACATGTCCATAACTACTCGTGAATTTTAACCATTCAACCATCGTTCAACGGCCGGGTGCGGCGCATTATGCATAATATCGCGAGGACAACGTGATTCTCGTAAAACGGCCGAGAGCGGCAGCGATTGCGATACATCGCGATATTTCTCCGCATTCAATGACAAGGAAAACATTCTTGTCGAACGGACAGCAAGTGGCGCCGATTGCCTAATAATGCTATATTTTCTCGTTCCCGACCTCAAGGACAATGGAAATCTCGTCGAACGACTAAAAGTGACACCCATTATCTAAATCGCGATATTTATCCGTGTTTTATCGCGAAAACTACGAGAATCTCGACAAACGGGTGAGAACAGCGCCGATCGTGTAACATCTCCAAATTTCTCCGTACTTGACTGCGAAGACAGAATTCCGTTACAATCACGTAACGTCCCATAAATTTCTTCGTGATCTACCGTGGGGACCAAGGGAATCTCGCCAAATGGTCAAGAGCAGAGCAACCTCTTGGCAATTATAAAAACGTCTTGTGCACAAGACGACATATTAGCTGAAACAACTCATTTTCTAGTATTAATTTATTATTTAAAAAAAAAATTTAAAACCCCTTGTGAATTGTATTAAACACAGTTCATAGTTGTTTTTCTTCACCGCGTGATGAGCCCCTTTGCTTGCAGACCGCATACGTGTCTTGAATTCAAAGGTAACTAAAATTAACTAAAAGGTGGCTAAAAAGTAACTAATTTTTACTTCATCCTTACAGTAGACACCCTGATGCAGCATAAGGACATAATTATAAACGTCAAGACAGCAGTAGTAGTACACACTGGAGTAAAGTTCTGCCCTAAAACTTCCACATACGGGAGAACGCATCAGGCGAGAGCCTGGACAAAATAACTACAATTGGTCAAGAAAATTAGACTGAAGCGGTGCGGGGTAGTGGGCATGAAATACATCACTAGAAAACCAATGTAGGTAACCAACCAATAAACAAATTGCACTTAAGTGCTTATCACAGAAATGAATAATTATAAATGGAACAAAGTGTGAGGGCCTGATGACAGAAACCCAGACTGAGGAAATGCCAATGAAACAAGCTTGCTTAATTCGAGAGAAGTTGAGCTTAAAATAAAAAAATGCACCTTATAAAAAGAAGCATAAAACTGATTAAGAATGTAAGATAACTAGTATGATTTAAATTCTTCATAAAATTGAACTTATCTTCTCAAAGGGTTGAAGAGCCAGCTCCTTAAAAGTTCCAGCTAGCATAAGCGTTGATTGAGAAGTCCTCACAGTTTCTTCTGAAGGAGGCGTACATGGCCTAGAGATATGTACACAATTGATAAAAAGGTCAACTCTCTCTTCTTCTTCTTCACTTATAGCGTCCAAGTGGTGATCCAGTAGCATTTTGAAAATTGGTTGGCGGCCGAAAGGACTGCAGCTACTTCGAAAGACGAATCAAAGTACCCCATCTAAGGTACGGCTTGAAGAGTACGACAGCTGGCAATTATTCTTGCCATCTTGAGCAATACGTCAGGGTGCAGAACTCGTGACGTAACTGCTAGGTAGCGTAGAGACTAGCGATGGTGTCATGAGATGCAGTAGCGGTGACCAGCAGGTTGAAGTGATCCAGAAGTGATGATTGATCAGAAGTGAGTGAAGAACGCCAGTAAGTGGCGTCTTAAATAGTGATCATGGAACAATCTCGAAGCTGGAGATTGCCCGACCAGACAAAGACCTTCCATTGGTCGAACGAAAGTCAGGGTGACGTCAGTCGACCCTACTCAGCAGACAGCAGATCAACCAGTAGAGCCCTGTATGTCGGGAGTGTGGGAGCTTGAAGTAGCGAGCGACTGGAACACTCAAGGTGAGAACTATAATATCTATGAATAGGTGATTGATAACAAGATTATGCATGTAGTTTAAGCAATTAATACATTTACAAAGAAATAATTACCATTCGGGGATCTCGGTAACAAGAAACAAAATTTGACCGACAAATGGGCCAAGCTAAACATTGAAAGTACACACTAATGTAGGAGGCATTAGATAGATAGATAGATAGATAGATAGATAGATAGTCATTTATTACAGAAACACAAGAGAACATCAAGTACAATGCAATCATCAAACAAACTAACATATGGAAATGTAGAATATATATATATATATACACAGTGTCGTGCTCTGAATCACACACACACACAAGAATACATTATTTACAGCATACATTAGATATACAGTGAAACCTCGTTAGTACGTTTTTCAAGGGACTTAAGAATTTGGACTTCAAATGCGGGAAAACGTACTAATGGAAAATAATAATTAAACCTCATAAATTTGTATCAGTAAGGGAAATGTAAAAAACGCGTTAATCAGAAGTGCCGCGGCGCGTGCTGTCTTACTTTTAACAGTCGCCTATACCTGTTAAGTCGCAACCCTCGCCCGCTTGTTGGCAAGGAATGTTATCTCAGTGCGGTCGGTCTCATATTCCACTAGGGGTGGACAAAGAATGTTTCCAGGGCTGACGAAAATACGATCGCACTACGCGATGCGCGGCGCGTGCTACTGTCTTACTTGAGTCGCCTATACCTGTTAAGTCGCAACCCTCGCCCGCTTGTTGGCAAGGAATGTTATCTCAGTGCGGTCGGTCTCACATTCCACTAGGGGTGGACGAAAATTGCTTTCAGGTCTGACGAAAATGCGATCCGCGGCAAAATGTGCGACGTGATAAATGAGGTACTTTTTACATTGTCATCAGATAAGAATCGGGACTTGAAAATTACGACGTGATATGCGATAATCGTACTAATGAGGAACGTGTTAACGAGGTTCTACTGTAAATGCATATTACAAAGCAAGGTCAACCTGCCGGTTTAAGTCCTACATCAGAAAAGGTTAAATAGTAATAGTGAAACTATAGTACACCAAAAGCTTGTTTGTAGATATTCAAAGGCAAATGCCTAACAATGGCTGGAAGGGAATTGAAAAATTTCAGGGATATATAAATGAATGTCTTCTGAGTTCTACTGGAACTTACATCTGTAAAGCCCTAAGTTGTTCCTATTCCTCGTGCTATAACAATGTGATAGACCCAGCACCTCATACTTGTTGTGGTTTTCTTTGATATATAAGAGGCACTGGAAAATGAACACTGCTGGCAAAGTCATGCTTGCCTACAGTGACTTCGAGGAGGAAGACCACAAATTAACCTCAGAGCTCTTTTCTGCAATCTGAACAATTTCTCTGCATGCGACATGTGACCCCAAAGTAATGTTCCATAGGCCAAATTGCTATGAATTTGTGCAAAGTAAACTACTCTTAATACATTGATACTGAGCATGATCTAAGTCTTCTCAATAAATAAATCCCACTACAGACCTTAGATGCAATAATCTGTATATGTTTCTCCCATTTTAGTTCGGAATCAATCGTGAAACCAAGAAAAAATTGTTTGTACCCCTGTCGATGTCTCCTCCATGTACGTACTGACATTCAAACAAACACTCTTGGAGTCTGAAATATGATCACTTCCATAGCCTGGAAGCAGTGCAGATTGTGAACTTATACAAGCCGACTTTGTTGGGACCAGATAGGTGATAAGGCAGATCGTTAATGTAAATAATAAATAATAATGGACCGAGGATAGACCCCTGAGGAACGCCATGATTGACAGGCAAAAGGGAGACTCATTTTCTCCTAATACCACTTTCTGGAATCTGTCGCACAGGTAAGATTGAATAAGGGAAATTGAATAGTCTTCACAACCATAAAATCACAGTTTGTCTAGTAGTATCTTATGGGATACAGTTTATTACTTACATACAATATATTGCACGTGATACCTCCAAATTACACAACAGATTTGGCACCCTCAAGGCAATAAGAATTTAATAAAAGTATGCATAATCAATCACCTCGAGGATTAGCGGCTAACATTAATGTTATTATCTAGGAGGTCCGATTTTGAATCCCAGCTCTGCCATGAGAGTTTAATTCTGGTCTGAGGGTTGGAACTGGGTACACTGTACCTCTCGAGGCAAAACTTGGAAGTGGCTTTCCGTGGTTTCCCACATCCACTGCAGCAATCAAATGCCATGATAGTTCCTAACTGAAGGCCACATCAGCTTCCTTTCCAATCCCCATCTGAATTACAAATACACACACCACTAGAGCCATCAAAGTAATACAGTTTATGAGATAAATTCCATACACACTAAAGATCATGGGGCATGGCCATGATATCGCAAAGTCTCTAAATCAATCAACAACAAAAAATAATTTGAGCTCACTTAATCTTAATACTAAGTTTTGATATCTCCAGTCGTTGTGAGGTTAAACCGCATGCCGTCTTAGCCAATGTGGACTATTTCATTTTTAGCCTATTTTCAATTTTGAAAAAATAGGCTTATGAGATCACCTTTTGTCCGTGTGTGTGTGCGTGTGTGTGATTCGTGTGTGTGTCCCCCCCTAATAAAATCGAAACGGCTGGAGCGTTTTCAATGAAACTCGGGAAGTTCATAGCACTATTCCCGGCGACCTCGACCGTGCCCTTCAAATTTTGTTACGTCTCTCCAATCCAACATGGCGGCTGTGCGAAATATTTCACTAGCATTCGATATCTCCGAAACTATTACCGATATCGCCCTGAAATTGTGTACGGTGATAAAGGGCACTACTAGAAGTTCACCTATGAGACTTTTGAAAACCTGGTGACTACAAAACCAACATGGCGGCCAAGCGAAGTTGAGACATTTAAATATACTTTTCTCGCGATTTAACTATCTAAATGTAATGAAACTTGGTACAGCAAATGTTTATACACATTGTAATGCACTGGAGTCTAATTTAGTTCAATTGTTTACATAACCTCAAAATGGCGGCTGTGCGAAATATTTCACTGACATTCTATATCTCCGAAACTATTACTGATATCACCCTGCAATTTTGTACGGTGATAAAGGGTACTGATACAGGTATACCTATGTATATTTCATAAACCTGTAAAGTACGAAACGAACATGGCGACCAAGCGAATTTAAAATATTTTAATAGACTTTTCTCGTGATTTAACTCTCTGAGCGGAGTGAAATGTGGTACAGTAATTGATTCTGCAGATTGTAATGCACTGCCATCTAATTTAATTCAATTGTTTACATAACCTCAAGATGGCGGCTGTGCGAAATTTTAAAATTAAGTTTTAATTTCTTGTGTCGTAATCATGCGATCAAAGTGAAAGTTTGAATAATGAACCTAGGCAATAATTGTCCTTGAATGGTACATAACTCTATGGCCTATACACATAACACTCCTAAATGGTGAGCTCCCGAAATATTTAGACGGTTCTCAATATCTATGAATCTTTTACAGCAACCAAACTGAATTTTTTAATGTTCATAGAGACTATGAACATATGTTCACCTATAGGACTTTCAGGAACCTGGTGAGCACAAATCGAACATGGCGGCGACGCGAAGTATAAATATTTAAATGGACGTTTCTCGCGAATTAACTATCCGAGTGCCGTGAAACGTTGCACGTTAAATGCTTATACAAATGTTGATCCACTGGCATCTAATTTATTTCAATGGTTTGCATTATCACAAGATGGCTGCTGTGCGTAATTTTAAAATCTCGTTTTTACTTCTTGTTGTCTAATCATGCGATTGAAGTTTGAATACCACACGTACACAATAATCTTAATGTAATAGTACAAAAATAAAAATCCAACCTGGCGACCATCTGAAATATTTAGACGGTTCTCAATATCTACGAATCTGTTACAGCAATTAAACTGAAATTTTGTATGTTGATTGTGGCAGTTAACATAAGTAGGATATATGAAAATAGGCTGTATAGTTCTTCACGGAACTACTTGTTAATTTTAATTTCCTGTTAAAGAAAATACGGTTTCAGTTTTTTTATGGCGTTCCGATTCCTAATGTTATTATCGTGTTTTAGATAATAAATGGAGTGGCCTCTTAGAGACATAGAAGGAAACTTCGCGGTCAGGTCGTGAGCGATGCCATGGCGATAGCTTTGCTATTCCTCATCAATTTATTTTCTGATTTAATCATCCTTTCCTCGAGTGCCAAAACGCCGAAATCAGAAGAATGACTATCGAAAATTCATGTAGCCAGCGTTTTCTTCTGGGTCCTGAACTATGTGTATGCAAAATTTGGTTGAGATTGGTGGAACGGTGTAGATTTGTATACGGAACAAATATACCCACCCACACACATACCTACATACAGACTTTCACTTTTATATAATTTTAAATGCTAGTAGCCGAGTACCAAGAAGGCAGTGCGAGAACAGAGTATCAAGATTCTATTTTGTTTCTTCACTGCCTACTTGATTGTTCTCCGCACTACCTTCTTGAAACTCGGTTCTCGCACTGCCTTCTTGGTTGGTTGGTTCCTCAGTTTAGGGGCTGCCCCGTGTACTTTGGGTGTGTGTCTGATAACCGGTGTTAATTGTGATGGCTGTATTAGTGTGTGTATATGTTTTTTTTAAATTTTAAATTTAAGTACAGACTGCCCTACTTTTGCCGCCAAACGCCGTCAATGACTACTAGGCCTAGCTCAGGACGTCACCGCAGTCGGCTCCTGGCAACGAACGTAGAAACCTAAGAGCGTTTGTTTACATTCTTAACCTATCCAATTTAGCTTCACACAGGTGTAATTAGTGGAAGTTCTTTAACATGCCATAAGTCTTTCAGACTGTCTTTTTCTTATATGAATTAATGTCCCAAGTACTTGCTTTTGCTTTTATATATAAGAGATAAGAAAGAACAAGAGTTTAGTGCTTTTCAGCTGGTCAACACAAATGTACTCAAATGAGCTGGGTTATGCCCTAATCCTGAAATAAAATACATGAGATTAATAAACACACTAGGATGACCAGTTTCGATCATCAAGCGATCATCTTCAGATCCATTACACTTAGGCTATAAAATCTATGTTTGAAAATACAGGTGAAAATTACATGAGATTGAAAATACAGGTGAAAATATTTACACACATTTACAAAACAAAAATACAAAGCTAAGAGCGTAAGCAAAACAAAAACACAAAGCAGAAGCAAAAAGAAAACAAAACACAAAACTAAAAGCAAATCAAAGCAAAATCACAAAGCTAAAAGCAGACAAAAACCAAAGACACAAAGCTAAAAGTAGAAACAAAACAAAAACAAAAACACCCAGCTCTAATGGGTACATTCGTGTTGACCGACTGAAAAGCACTAAACTCTTGTTTACTAAGGCAACACTGAAAAAATGGATTCAAACCCCACAAGTGTTTGTTAGTGCTAATATTCCACTCGGAAAACTAAGCAATCCTAAATTAAGTGATTTCCTTGAACGCCACACTGGTCATATTATTCCAGACGAATCAACATTGCGTAAAAACTAGCCATCAAAATGTTACGAAGACACATTAAACCGAATACGTGAATGTGTGAATGGGAAAAGAATACGTATCATTGGACGAGACTACAGATTCAGAGGGTAGTTAAGGTAGTGATAGGGACCCTAGAAACAAATAGTCCTGGGCAAACTTTTCTTCTGACCTCAGAGGTTTTAGAACGGTTAACCACGCTCAGATATGCAAACTGTTCGATAAATCCATATGTTTAATATGGCCTAGGGGAATACAACATGAGAGCGTGCTCCTAACAGATGCAGGACCTTACATGGTAAAGGCATAAAAATCTCTCATATCATCTCACAATAAGATGTTACTTGTCTTTTCATCGAATTGCAGAAGAGGTACGATCAAAATTTTCAGAAGTACTGAAGATAGACTAGTTTCTACAGTAAAGAAAGTCTTTGTCATAGCACCATCCCGCTAGGCAAGGCCCCAGTGTAGCTTGTCCCCCTCGCACCAGTTTTAACATGCTGGGGTACGTGGTACGTTGACTGCATGCATATACCTAGGTACCGTACCATTGTGACATTTTCAGATAGTGTGAATGGCTTTGATAGGACAGATGCACAGGACCTGTTTTCTGATCCTCAAATGGAAGATAAATTGGCTTGCATAAAATCAAATGTTTTATATTTGCCAGAAAATGCATGGAATTGGCCCAGTTAGTCAGTCCAGGAATGGCGAACGTTTTATAAAACATGCAAAAGGTGAGATTGGGGACACAGTCAGACAGAAAATAAAATTTGTATTGGACAAGAATAAAGGGTATCAGACAGTGTGTCAAATTGCCAGTATTTTGTCGGGAGAAGACTTCAGAATTGACATCCTTGAAGAGGATTTAACAGCCGGTGACATGCTCCTATTACGTCAGTGGAAGTGGAGAAGAAGTTTCTCGAATTATAAAACACTATTAGCTACAACCGCCGTTCCTTCACCATTGATAACTTGAGGATGACGATGGTGGTGTATTGCAATGCCAACTAAGGTATGTTTAGTTAGCATTATATTTTTTCACACTGTAGTGGAAATGAAATCTATTTAGTAGTAACCCTAATTCTACTAGGAATGTTGGTTATTCGAACAAGACAATCAGGAAATTGATCCTTTTTTAAATTTTATTTAATGAGGTCATTTTAAGAGATATTGGCATTTTATAGGTCATTTTTCTATGTTACTCTTATAAAATCACTCCACTAAATATAAAGTGCTGGTATAATAGAGGGTCTGGCTGCTCTGATTACTGTAAAGACCAAATACTGGTACGTCACGAAAAAAACGAAAGAAGAACAGGCCAAGCTTGAAACGGGTCTCTTGAGTGTGGAGCTTTGAGACGCCCATTAAAATTAGTGCAAGGGCGCTCCCGGGTTGGAAATCTCTCAAAGTGACAGGTCGTTGTGAGAGTAACTACGAAATAAAGATGAGGAGTTAGAGAAAAGATTACGTGTTAAACATATTACTGAACAACGGAATCGTGTTAAGCACAAGGGAAAGAACACCTAAGAAAAACCCTGTATAATAAAATAAAATGGTGTGGAAAGTGGAACTTACTCTTGGCAGAAGAGATTTCAAACACATCCGATGCAGGTCCATTAGCTGTAGCGGCCTGAGGGCAAGGCTGGAATGCGGGCCTAGCGAGAGCGAACTAAGTGAGCAAGGGGGAGGAGAGGGAGTGCTAGAGCGAGAGGGAGGGGAATTGGAGGGGGGGAAGGCGAAGACGGGAGCTCAAGGTGTTATCTTTTCTTATTGAGATAGAGTGTCGGAACATAAACATTGGAATCAAAATAAATCTCGTTGAGCGGTGTTGATCTCAATGGATTCTAATACCGGTATGTTCTTTATTTCTTTATTTGTCGATGCTGGTAAATTTATGGTTCATGTCACTCATATGGGAAGCCATGGCCGAAAATTTTCTGTATTTGGTGGCGTTAACATGTTCTAGAAATCTTGTATTGAAATTTCTCCCTGTTTGTCCAATGTTTAATATCCGTCATTATTGATATTCCTACTTCATTGAACTGACTAAGCCCTACCAAATAACTACAGCAGTTGGTTACAATATTTCTATTCCTTACAGACAATGTCCGAAAACATTTCTTTAGCAATTATTTGCCATATTAAATGCACATGGCATGTGTAAATTATTATTTGATATACTTACAGGGAATACAAATTAATGACACTAGCACCGTGCTGTACCACACTTGAATCAAGCTCAGGCACCTCTAAACAAGAAGCTGGTTCGACTGATCTAACCCCTCTTCAAACCGTTAGTTGTTATGATGTGCTGTACTATATCTGAAAATAACACTGCAGCTCAGCTGTTGAATGAGGCAGGTCGAAGCGTGGAACCTATCAACTCTGTAGCTGGATCCAACCCCCCCCCCAGCCAACTAATAACAATGAATTTGACCCCCATCCAACTGTGTTATCAGGAGATGAATAATGGAATTGCTAACTTACTGCACTGACCGAAACTCTCAGTTGACTGGTAGGCCAAGGAAGGGACGTAAAAGAAAATATCCGGATCAGAGTAGAGAAGAACGAAAGAAGAGATGCCAGCAGAATGAATCTTATATCAGCCAACAAGGTAAAGTCATTGAACCAAAAGAATTCCGAGACTTTCACTGCCGTTCAGAATTAGTCTAGAATACAGAAAGGTCGATTTTGGGCCCGGCCTTATGAAGGTAAAGTTTTATACCTGCTAAGAAAGTAATTGTAAACCAAGTGACGAGGAAGAGGACAAAAGTTTTAAGTAGAAGAAGAGCTTTGACGAGAAGTTACTCCTTCCATAGAATCGTCATAGGTCCAGAATCCAACATATTTTCATTTTAACTCTAAGAAATTACATTATTTAAGGTGTAAATCGTTTATGAATGTAATTTCTTTGTGTATTGGTGTGCGAGACCGTGCTGGAAGCGACGATGAGTTTATCGATGATCCTCTTTTGCAGATTATTGGTGCGTTTTTTTTCAATAATTCCTTGTGTTTGACACTACGCTGAAATTAGATTGAACCGTCTATCGATAATTGCTGCATTTATACTCTTTGTGCTTCGACTGTTTCTTAGTGGCATAGCTTTTTTTATGCTTGGTTTTTAAGCGGTGTTTTTGCAATTGCGTGACAAATTTTTGTGCGATTTAGTGTTTTCATGATGAAACGATATCATCAGTCTTTCAGGGAGGCATATTCTGCAGAATTTCCTTGTATTAAGCGATCACGGAAAGTTGAATCATTCGCATTCTGCTCCATGTGTTCTTGTGATATAAACATTGCTTACTGAAATTAATAAATCACACATCTCCAATACGAAACTGAAGGAGAGCAGTAGGAAAATACCACTTCTGAAGCTGACCTTGATGTAATAAGAACAGAATGCTTGTTCACTTCATTTTTAATTGAACATAATATCCTGTTATATGTTGCTGATCATGCGGGTGTTCTTTATAAGAAAATGTTCCCAGGTTGGGAAATCGAGGTCGTACGGAAACTTCACATATTTTGAAAGAAATTGACTCATTTGCATGCAGCGAGAACCATTTACTTTGGCTACAGATGGGAGCAATGATAGTGATGCTAATCTTAGTCATCACCTGTTTTGAGCAAAAGCAGCAAAAGTTAGCTCGGTGCAGTCTGTCCCAGCCTTGGTGGGAATTTGTTAATTTCCCGGTTAGAGTATTACCAAATACTAACTGAAAATTGTGTAGCGGTTTGTTCATACAATGATCGGAAAGAAGAATGGGGTTGCTGCTTTTTTAAGGGAAGCATGTCTTTGAGCTGGGTTGCTCATGTCATTTGATTAACTTACCTGCTGAGAAAGGTGCAAACAGCTTGCCTGTTAATGCTCTATGAACTTTTAGTCGACATCATTTTTAATTTTTAGAAAAGAGTTTCGCTATTTCCCTGTAGTCTTTTCTCGCTATGTTTTAAGACCTTGCGACGCATGTACGCGTTTTATTTTTGCGCGTTGTGATCTTCTGGATTTCTATTTTTAAATGTTGGCAGGTTTGGTGTAATGACAATTTAATGGGTTAAGGGTTGATTGGGCGGAGACCCCTTAACCCATTAAATTGTCATTGTACACGTCAATACGGACCTTGCGAAATGGATAATCCTCCAATTAATCTTGAGGTTTGGTGTATGTAAACTAAAATAAATGCTTTTCAGTTGGTCAACACCATTGTACCTAAATTATAACTGGTGTCTTCTCATGTTGTTACCTCTGATTTTGAGTAAGTTTATTTAAATTACTCTAGTGCAGCTTGTATTGTATGTTGTTAAGGCTATTTTGATGCCTTGTTTCTTTAATGAATGATCATGTATGTATTTGTGTTTATGAAATTGAATTGCATACTTTTGTTCTCATTATTGTCTTGCTTTTGAATTGTTTTACTTCAGTCTGGCTATTTATTTCTGTCTTGCTATAATTCAGCCTATCTTGTTTAATATTCTGATTTCTCTATTGTAGTTTTCACTTGCCATTGGTATGCTTTATGGCCTGTAATTCAATTGAATCCCGCTAATTTGTGTGTTATTATGAATCTGTGCGATGTTCATGTAGGTATGTGGAAAATTGAATACCAGAATTCGTTATCTTTACGTTCGATGTTTGTTATAACTGCTCTGTTACGGATTCCTTGATAAATTTAAACGAGTCGGCCATATTATTGATTGCTTGGAGTATGGTTTCTTAGTTTGTTATGGGTCAATTTGGGACCTGACTTACCTATAATCTTTTCCATTGTCAAATTATTTTCTAAGAACTCATTTTCAGATGTGTTTATGAAGATGTAGGCCGTTTCGCTTATTGGTGAAAACACTGCTAGCCCTATTTGCTTGATTAATTAGTTTTTCAGTAGTTCTCATTAGTCATTTCTTGATATCTTCTGTTTCTTTTAACTGGGTTAACAACTAACTCGCACTAACTAAGTAACTCAGTAACTAAGTAATTACTAACATGAATGGGTGTTTGGTGAAAGAGAAGGTATCAAGAAATTACTGAGTCATATAGGGAATATTACTATTAGTATCCATTCCGGTCCGTATTGATTTGTATGAAGAGAGTGTTAATGATCCGCCCTATCTATACAAAAAAAAAAAATATATTGATAGGGTGGATCATTTTAACAGTCTCTTTGAAACATATGTGTATATGTTATCGAACATATACGCACACAGGGCTTTGCTATTAAGCTTGCTTAAATGGTGACCACACATTGCTGAAATTTTCATAAACACATTGGTGTTAGAAAATAGAAAGGGAAACAATGGAAGAGTTTCGTAGATACCATACTAAATGCCGCCTATCTGAATTAATAATATATACCACGTGATAAATTTACCGAAACCTAAATCATCGAACGTAAAGATAACAAATTCTCTTATTCAATTTTCCTCTAATCTACAGAAGCATTGAACGCACTCGAACCATCATCTTACCACACTGCAGTAAGTATAATTTGTATACATCCTGCAGTGTGGCAGGATGATTCAGTCAATTGTGTGCAATATTTGTGTACGTTTAGGAAGATTGAATATCAGAATTCTAACGTTTTATGTTTGTGTCAAGGTAGTGAACTCTCCGCTCGGTTTCGGATTCCTTGGAATTTTCCGTTTCTTTACTCTTTGTCGTGTGCTACGAATCTTTTCCATTGGTGGAGTTATTTTGTAAGAACTTATTTTCCAATGTATTCATGTCAGCCCGCAATGTGGTCACCATTAAAGCAAGTTAATAGCAAGGGCCTCGGTCTGTGCAAATTATCGAATTGAATCACGTTTTGGTTTTGGCAAATTTTCAAGGTTTTTTAAATTTTCTTTTCACTTTTCGTGATGTCTTCTTTTTCAACTAGGGTAACAACTAACCCTCTAACTCACTAACTAACTCACTAGCTAACAATGGGTGTTTGGTGAAAGAGAAGGTATCAAGAAATTACTGAGAGTCTTTCTCAACGAAAAATCTTCTAAATTCGATAATAAAATGTACGCACAGGCAGAAGGCTAGCAGTGTAGACACCAATAAGTGGGTTAACAGCTGACAACCTTTTAAAGCATTGGAAGATGAGTGGGCTCTTAGAAAAGAACTCCATCAAAATGTAAAGGAAAAGATTTGTAAGATAACATAACTTACTAGGCGTCAATGACACAACTTAAATTTACAAAGGAACCCGGAACCGACTGGCAAATTAAATAACCATCGAACGTAAAAATACCGAATTCTCGGACTCAATCTTCCACTAACCTAGACAAACATTGCATGCTATTGACGTTCACTCTATACATAACACCACACAAATTAGTGGATTCAATTGAATGTTATACAGGCATAAAGCATTCCAATGGCAAGTGAAAAACTGCAATAGAGAAATCAGTTAAATCAACAAGATAGGCTGAATTTTAACCAGACAGAAATCAATAGCTAGACAGAGAAATAAAACAATTGAAATGCTGGGCATTAATGATAGATAACAAATGTGTGCGGTTCAATTTCGTCAACGCGAATACGCACAAGATCGCCAATTTATTCTAGAAACATGGCATAAAAATAGCTCTTCAACATACAACTCAACCGGCAAGCAGTAATTGTAATGAAGAATAATAATATGGCAAGATAGGGTGACAAATTGCATCGGGCATAGAAAAGAGGAAATGCGATAGAATACAGGAAACTTCCCTGTAAAAGTGATGAGCCGGACACAAATTGACTACTTTGGAAACAGGCTTGCAAATCATCTCAACAAGTCTCCGATTCTTGGATGATTCGGAATCTCGAGAACCACTGGATGGATTTTGATGTGGATTTCACCATGCTGTAAAAGATATCTCGAGGAGTTCTGTAGAAATTAATTAATTTATGATCAAAGGAAGCCAAGCAGTAACAATTTCAGTTGATGTCGTGCGCTTTTTAAGGTTACACTGGGCAAACCTTGTAAGAATTGTTCAGCATGAAAAATTGTCCAAAATAGTCCGCTATAAGTGTTTTGAAGTTTTCATTTCCCCCAACAATCTCCATTCAATCACTGGCTTCAAAACGGTTTACGAGGTAGCTGGCAGGCAAGCGAGCCCATCACCCCAGACACTGTAGAGTCGTGTTGAGGGAAGACTTCAGAGAAGAGTGTGTTCGGAGTTACCCCGGAAGTGCAACTCTGCTTCTCTTTACTTCAACTGCAGCTACTAAGTTTGTTATGGCAACTTTTTCCAAGGAAATTAGCAATCTTGTGTTGAGATGTTCAGCCACAAAATACATTTCCATCCACCCCATCAACCCTTAGCAAATGATGGCATCATAAATCCATTTATATGTTTTAAACTTAGTGTCTGCTTTGCAATCCTCACAAAAAACATGTAGTGTCCTAATGATCCTTTCTGTACCATCATCATACAATTTCATAGACTTAGAACCAAAATTGGCACATGTATTGCTTCGATATCTATTAATCTGAAACCACTATTAGAAGTTTCTTCGGAGCTAATGTCAGGAAAAATACCCTCACTATTTTTTTTTGGTAGATGTACTGGTCTTCAAAATTTGCGGGACAATTCCATTCACTGTACGGTACTTGCACTTCACTCTTTTAAACACTGTACCACTTATTCTCCCCATATTTACGTTAAAAACTAGTAAGTAGCCTATAGAACCTATTCATACAACTGGAAAAAAACCACACATTTATTAACTTCGCGGTATCGATGATTACTCAATAACAAATAACCGGAACAGCCGCCATCTTGTCCATAGCCATCCGAACAATAACATCAAACATTTCCTCGCAATGACGGTCAGAGTGGCTGTCCAGCTTTACTGGTGACAGCAAAATGGGGTGGGGTGTGGCGCCATAACGTTTCGATTTTTTTGACGCCCTTAGAATTGAAATACAGCAATGAAACTTTGGGATTATAATCTTGAAACTATTTCACAGAAAATAAAATTTAAAGGAAATTTCCATGAACATTTCACCTACATCCTCCCTTGAGATGTAATTTCATCGTGTAAGTTTCGCAACCGATAAGTGATGTACTCGGTGACGAAAGTTTTTGAAAGTGATAACGGCAGCGATACTGACGGGCACAGCTGTGCGTCAGAAATGAAGGTGCTTATCCAGTGAATGATACCATATTATTTCTGTTACCAACGGAGTCGGGCAGGAGATGTGATGAAATCTTATGAAATCTTCCTGACGACAATATCATGAGAGGATGTGGAAGGAAGTGGCCGTGGTCTGTTGGCCCAGCATTTGCCTGGAGTTGAAAATGGGAAACCACGGAAAACCATTTCGACCAAGTCGGCAGAGAGCCGATGTCGGTTTAGGTAGCACCAACATTTTACTACACAATAAACCTTAAACACATCTCTGGAATGTCACAAATGGTACCGTGGTTAAAATAATTGTGGATTTGCCACAAGTTTCCTAGCCAGGATCAGGAGAGCTGACCTCATCCAAAGACTGCATAAGGATCTGAACCCTCAAAAGAAAAAAATCCTCTCGGCACGCCGGAAGGTGGAGGTAGATTTCACTGGGCAAACAAGGGGATAGGCTATAATAGGCAAAATATGCAGGTTTTCGTAGGAGGATCAGACTGCATTGATTGCAAGAAAGTATTTTTACATTTGGAGGTTAATTAACTTTTTTTTTTCGTTTATGTATGTATATCATTTTATCATTTTATTGTCTTATGGGGATGGTAACCTTTTTGTCATTTGGGTTAATTTTTATACTTGTGATCACAGTGCAAGGTTTGGAACTGATGTGTAACTATCTGACAGTCTATTACTTATTCACGCAAAATTTTATCTCCCGCAGAGATTTTTGTTGGTTCCTCAGTTTAGGGGCTGCGACAACGTGGTCATGTAACCCCGTGTACATTGGTTGTGTGTAGAATATGATAAACGGTGTTAATTGTGATGACTGTAATTAGTCTGTAATCCAGGTAAGGTCTGCAGACGGTCAATTTTAAGTAGTAGTTCCTAATTTTGTACCATATACTAACGTCAACGACACCTAGCTGTGAACTTGGCTACTAGATGCCACCGCAACCAGCAACTTGCAACGAACGTTGGAACTTCCCCTCCAAAGGAAAGCATGCTGAGGGATTTTTAGCGCTCTTAGAAAATCCGAAGACTTTGGCCGGCTTTGAACCAGCGACCTTGGGCATATAAGTTCAGTATGCTACCAGTTAGCCGCTTCCCACAGAGTCAGATGGAAAAATGAATGTGATCTCATGCAATGGCGTTGTCTTGGCAACCTCTGATAGCTCATCAATTTAGAAGCGTTGTCATGGTAACCTCTGATGGCACTTGGCATTTTCTTTAATTCCGAAATCATTTTTCTCATCCCTTGGCGTAATTGGTAGGTCAGATCAAAAATTCTTTCAGACAAAGTTTTAGGTAATTATTAGGGGAATATTTTCCATTTTCTACGGTTTTGATATTGTGCCTATTAAGAGAGATATGATTAATGTTTCCCGAAAAACCCACTTTTTTTCCACTCCTTTGGTCAATGTTTGGTGCTATCAAAAACTTTTCATACATAAATTTTTGGCACTTATCCGACACATATTATGAACTTATGGATTCGATATATCACGTATTAGGAGAGTTATAGCTATATTTAACATTTTTGACAAAAAAGCCCCCCATTTTCACCCCCTTCAACCGATTTTGCCCATTAACGAACTCGACCGAGATTTTAAGGGGATACATATTATATAAAACATTCAAAGTGATTGGTGCAAAATTACTGCAGTTATCGTGTCCACAAGAAACTGATATATATGCATATATATATATACTAGCTGTTACCCGCGGCTTCGCCCGCAATAACATTTGGAATCCCGTTATAACATTAGTTATATAGATAGATAAGCATGGTCTATCATCACCTGAAACCAAAAATGCATGGGACGAAAAAAAACATCAAAATATCATGTTGGTTTCGAACCTAAAAGACGTGAAAAATATAATAAAAGTATTTTTTTTGAAATTTCATTCGAATCAATTTTTATGTCATTCCTGGGACTTAGAAAATTCCGACCAAAAAGTAAAAAATCATTAATAACTTCGTAAGTATTCGTCGTATGATGAAATAGCAAGAGACAAAAAAGATGTAATGTGTTATTGTCTACAACATAGGCCATGTATAATTTTACACTCAGACATATTACGTCCCCCCACCCATAATTTCACCCCTCCCCATGGGCCCCTTAAATTGGATTTATGAAAAAACGGTCAAACACCTATTTACTTATTTTTTATGCTGATTTTTCCCGCCGAGTTCCAAACTCCTGGCCTATGTCGTTTAAGGGATACACGCTCCGTTAGGAATCCTTCAACCCCCACTTTTCACCCCTTTCACCTCATAATAATACACCACATCGAAAAACCCTCAGACACGTGTCTTCTTATTTTTAATGATGAGTTTATATGCCGAGTATCACATCCCACAATGAAACCAATCGGGAGATATTGCAAATCAATGAAATGCAGGTCTACCCCTTAACACCCCTTTAGAACCTGAATATCCAGAAATCCTTTCTTAGTGGACGTTTGCGGCCCTTGAGGAAGCTGCATACCAAATTTAATTCCAATCCGTTCCGTGGTTTCTGAGATTTCGTGATGAATGAATCAGTCAGTCAGTGGTATTTGAGCTTTATATAGTAGACTAGCAGGTACCCGCGGCTTCGCTCGCGTCATAGGCGTGTCATATTGTTATTCAATGAAATGCAGATTTAACCCCGTTAACACCCCTTTATAACCTGAATATTCAAAAATCCCTCCTTAGTAGATGTTTCCGACACACAACAAACATATCCCCAAAATATCATTCTTCTAACTTTAATAGTTTTGGTTGGTCGATGAGAATGAATATCCAAAAATCCTTCCGTAGTGGACGTTTTCTTCCAGAATTTCACCCCTCGCGATGGGCCCCTTAAATTGGATTTATGAAAAAACGGTCGAACACCTATTTATTTAATTATCTACTTGTTTTATTAAGCTGATTGTTTTCCTCTGAGTTTCAAACTCCTCGCCTATGTCGTTTAAGAGATGCACGCTCCGTTAGGAATCCTTCACCCATTTTACTCATACCATAATATACACCACATCGAAAAACCATTAGACATGTGTCAGCTTATTTTTAATAATTAGTTTATATGCCAAATATCACATCTCCAAATGAAACCACTCATGAGATATTGTCTCACCACTCTCATGAACCCTTAAATTGGATTAAAAAAAAAACACGGTCGAACACCTATTTACTTATTTTTAAGCTGTTCTGCCCCCTGAGTGAGTGAGTTAATCAGTTAGAACACTTTATTTCCTGTTTTTTCTCGCAGAATTTCACCCCTCTCAAAGGGGCCCTTAAATTGGATTTATGAAAAAATGGTCGAACACCTATTTACTCATATTTTAAGCTGTATTTTCCGCTGAATTTCAAACTTCTCGCCTATGTCATTTAAGGATACACGCTCCGTTAAGAATCCTTCAACCCCCAATTTTCACCCCTTTCACCTCATAATATACACCACATCGATAAACCCTTAGACATATGTCTGCTTATTTTTAATGTTTAGTTTATTTGACGAATATCACATCCCCAAAGAAACAACTCATGAGATATCGTTATTCAATTAAATACATGTTTACCCCCTTAACACATCTTAAGAACGCGAATAAACAAAAATCCTTCCTTAGTTGACGTTTTCGACATTCAGCGAAAATATTCCCAAAATTTAATGTTTCCAACTTCAATAGTTTCGCTGGGCGATGATGAGTGAGTGAGTCAGTCAGGTCATTTTCTTTCAATTAATTTTACCAGAATTTTACGCCCTCCCCATGGGCCCCTTAAATTTGATTTATGAAGAAACGGTCGAACACCTATTAACTTTTTTTTAGCTGTCATTTCCCCCTGAGTTTGATGAGTGAGTTATTCAGTCAGTTAGGTCACTTTCTCTCCTTTTTTTTCCAGAATTTCACCCCACCCCATTGGCCCCTTAAATTGAATTTATGAAAAAACGGTCAAACACCGATTTACTTATTTTTAAGCTGATTTTTTTCCGCTGAGTTTCAAACTTCTTGCCTATGTCGTTTAAGGGATACACGCTCCGTTAGGAATCCTTCAACCCCCCTTTTCACCCCTTTCACCTTTTATATATACACCACATCGAAAAACCCTTAGACCCATGTCTGGTTATTTCTTATGATTAGTTTATATGCCGAGTATCATATCCACAAATGACACCACTCGTGAGATATTGTTATACCCCCTTAAGACACCTTTATAACCTGAATATCCGAAAATCCTCCCTTAGTGTACGGTTATGACATACAACGAACATATCCCCAAAATGTCATGTTTCCAACTTCAAATATTTTGGCTGGGCGATGATGAGTGAATGAGTGAGTGAGTGAGACAGGACTTTTTCTCCAATTTTTTCTTCTTCAGAATTTCATCCCTCCCCATGAACCCCTTAAATTTGATTTATGGATAAAAAACCGTCGAACACTTATTTACTTATTTTTAAGCAGATTTCTTCCCTGAGTTTGAAGAGTGAGTGAGTCAATCAGTTAGGACACTTTCTTTCCTGTTCATCCCCCCCCCCCCCCAGAATTTCTCCCCTCCCCATGGGCCCCTTAAATTGGATTTATGAAAAAAAAAGAACGGTCGAGTACCTATTTACTTATCTTTTAAGCTGATTTTTTCCGCTGAGCTTCAAACTCCTCACCCATGTCGTTTAGGTGATACACGCTTTGCTAGGAATTCTTCAACCCCCACTTTTCACCCCTTTCACCTCATAATATACACCACATCGATAAACCCTCAGACACGTGTCTTCTTATTTTTAATTATGAGTTTATATGGCGAGTATCACATTCCCCAATGAAACCAATCGCGAGTTATTGTTATTCAATGAAATGCAGGATTAACCCTCTTAAGACCCCTTTAGAACCTGAATATCCGAAATTCCTCCCTTAGTGGACGGTTTTGACATACAATGATTATATCCCCCAAAATGTCATGTTTCTAACTTCAATAATTTTGGCTGGGCGATGGTGAGTGAGTCAGGACTTTTTCTTTCAATTTTCTTTTTACAGAATTTTACCCCTCCCCATGAACCCCTTAAATTGGGTTTATGAAAAAAAAAAACTGTCGAACAGCTATTTACTTATTTTTAAGCAGTTTTCCCCCTGAGTTTGATGAGTGAGTTTGTCAGTCAGTCAGTTAGGACACTTTTTTCCTGTTTTTTCCCCCCCCCCATAACTTAACCCCTCCCCATGGGCCCCTTAAATTGCATTTATGAAAAAACGGTCAAACACCTATTTACTTACTTTTTATTCTGATTTTTTCCCGCTGAGTTTCAAACTCCTCGCCTATGTAGTTTAAGAGATACACGCTCCGATAAGAATCCTTCAACCCCCACTTTTCACCCCTTTCGCCTCATAATATACACCACATTGAAAAACCCTCAGACACGTGTCTTCTTATTTTTGATGATGAGTTTATATGCCGAGTATCACATCCCTCAATGAAACCGAGCCGGAGATATTGTTATTCAATGAAATGCAGGTGTACCCCCTTAACACCCCTTTAGAACCTGAATATCCAAAAATCCTTCCTTAGTGGGCGTTTTCGACTTACAACGAACATATCCCCAAAATTTCAGGTTTCTAACTAACAGTTTTGGCTGGGCAATGATGAGTCAGTCAGTCAGTCAGTCAGTCAGGACACTTGATTTTATATAAGAGATAAGCATGGGTCCTAGTGGAAAATAAATTCTATCACCTGAAACCAAAAATGCATGGGACGAAAAAAAACATCAAAATATCATGTTGGTTTCGGACCCTAAAAGACGTGAAAAATATAATAAAAGTATTAAAAAAATCTTTTTTGAAATTTAATTCGAATCAATTTTTATGTCATTCCTGGGACTTAGAAAATTCCGACCAAAAGTACAAAATCATTAATAACTCCGTAAGTATTCGTCGTATGATGAAATAGCAAGAGACAAAAAAGATGTAATGTGTTATTGTTTACAACATAGGCCATGTATTTTTACAATCAGACATATTACGTCCCCCCCCTATCCAATAATTTCACCCCTCCCAATGGGCCCCTTAAATTGGATTTATGAAAAAACGGTCAAACACCTATTTACTTATTTTTTATGCTGATTTTTCCCGCTGAGTTCCAAACTCCTGGCCTATGTCGTTTAAGGTATACACGCTCCGTTAGGAATCCTTCAACCCCCACTTTTCACCCCTTTCACCTCATAATAATACACCACATCGAAAAACCCTCAGACACGTGTCTTCTTATTTTTAATGATGAGTTTATATGCCGAGTATCACATCCCACAATGAAACCAATCGGGAGATATTGCAATTCAATGAAATGCAGGTCTACCCCCTTAACACCCCTTTAGAACCTGAATATCCAAAAATCCTTTCTTAGTGGGCGTTTGCGGCCCTTGAGGAAGCTGCATACCAAATTTCATTCCAATCCGTTCCGTGGTTTCTGAGATTTCGTGATGAATGAATCAGTCAGTCAGTGGTATTTGAGCTTTATATAGTAGATATCCACACACATTTATATAAACTTTTGAACTGACGGTGGTTTGGGGGTCTGGGGGATGTGAAACGCGAAGATATGTCGAAATTTTCCGGAAGACAAAACATGGGACCCATTGCAATAGTTAGCTTTCTAATGAAATCTACCTAAAACACAGCCAAGTCCAATATAACTCAAAGGTAGCCCAACACCCCTAGATCTTTATCCAGGGTTAATTTCAATTCTTTACTTGGTCTTAAAAGTCAACCCACGTTCAAACTTAAAACATTCTTTTTTTCACAATCCCCGGAAGAAAAAATATATAATAAGAACCCCCAACAATGCAACTAGCTACCAAGCATCTATTTCGCAGGTGTGTTTTCCTTATCTCTCCTTTGTGTTTATGTATCCAAAAATCTGGTTTCATAATGGACACTGTGAATCTGGCGAGAACTAAAAAGTGGAATTTCTCATTAGAGGGGATATAGGGAACTATGTCACTCTCGAGTTATGGATGGCAATAATAATAATAATAATAATAATAATAATAATAATAATTCAAAATGAATAAGCTTCAGTCATTGGTTTGGTAGGCTAGGGAGGATCTAGTAACCCTCGACGAACCAAGACTCTTTCAAACTGTGTGGGCCCTTAAAAGGGGCGTAAAACCAATAATGTGATATTATTTCAAGGCAGCAACATCGGAGTATCATCGCATTAACATCTAGGTGCGGAGGCCCTCTGCCATTGCCAGGAAATCGCCTGGTTGAAACCTGACCTGAAACCTGACAAGGAAACAAGGAAGCAAATGACAGGTAAGGCCTTCATTATTTTCAATAATGGCACTTTTTGCTATCTCTTGTACCAATTTATTGAACGTTGCAAATGCCAGAAACCAAATTTTACAGGAACTGAAAAAAATGCTGCTGTTGATTCACAAAAGCTCGAGCAGAATGGATTGTAGCCTCACAGGAACCTTTCGTGCCAAAGCCAAGTTGGATGGGGTTGAAGTATTCTGCCAAATCTTCACTTGCTGTTAGTCGTGTACCTGTACCTGATAATCTGTAATCCATAATAGCTGAAAATTCGTCATGCCCTGAGACCAGAATTAAATTTGTTGGCAGAGCTGGGAATCGAGCTCGGGTCTCGACGGTGCAAGGAGGCGGACAAAAAATGTCTTGTAGCACTTTCTACTTCAAAAATGCATAAGTTATGATGAAAAATGAACCTGCCTACATTCAGTTAGATCAACAATTTACAGAGTTAAAAATTCAGGAAACTTTTATTCTTCAATAATTCATATAATTCATATAATTTTGGTTAAAAAAATTTGAGGTATAGAAACTAGCAAATTTAAAAGACAAACAAAACGTTCTGATGCTAGGTGACTTCCCACCGACCTGCATTCGGGCTGTTTACTACCGTTCCTCAACCGTTTCCTTGTATCCTGTTTATGTAGTGACTATGAATGATTTTACTTGCCCTTATTTGCATGAACCTTCTGGTGACAAGTGTGTGTGCGTGACTATTCTTTGCCCAACTGCAACACTCATTTTCGATAAATTTGCTGCTAGCAATGTTCTAGTTCAATTATTATATTCAACATTTTTCAATTATTAGATTTGTCATACTACCTCGTTTACCATACCGAATTGTGAATGGTGCGACAACGTTTAGTTGTTATAGCACAAATGCATGGGGCAATAAGACTATGAAGTTGCAGCCCCTACAACTACTTTATTATGTGATATTTTGTTTGCTTAGTCCTCCTTCTCATCTTTAAATATTTCTATGTATTATTTTGTTCTGTTGTACTTCTTCCCTTTCCTCCCTTTCAGGAATGTATTTCTGTGAGTGCTACGCCATTTTGGTGCGAGATTTTAGCAATCATTTTAACATGTTGGACACGTGAACACAAAAAAATATCTTTGTTTTCACGCTACTTGATCATCCAAGTAGAGTAAATCTGTATACAAATGAGAAATGAAAAAAGGTTGAATAAGAAATTTTTTGAAATAAAATGTTTATTTATTGTTCAGTGATAAAAGACTAATATTATTATAGTTGTCTTAAAAACAATCAAACAATATCAGAAATTCAGTATTGTAGTAATCATAAAACATGAAAAGTATTACCAGTATGCAATATATTTAAATAATAAAATTAATAAAATCCATCCATGCCAGAGCATTGTCATTTAATGTTAAATTGTTTTCCGAAATGGAATCAGTAGAAAATTGTAATGATGCTATTTAGATAAACTTTGTATATTTCTACAGCTTTCTCATAGTAAATTAATTGACTTGTCATAGATTTTACAGCGTAGCGAAAAAGTCGCAAACCCCCAAGATACTTGGAAAATCTGAGAAATAGAATTATGTAAACTTAAAAATGTCTCCCATTGAAGAGGGTTCTGGATATCTAGCATGTATGATTGTACTCACTATGTTTGCAAAATGTGAGGTTTTAGGTTTTGCTTGCCAGTTTAGCTAGAATATTCCAGCACAAAAGGTCCAATTCTAGTGGAGGTAGCACAGTAGCGCAAGCATTTCGCGTTTATCAAACATGCACCATGGTCACGCAGCTGTGGTAAGTACGGAATGTAGTAGGTTCGAATCCCTATGCTGACAGTGGTTATCCTGGTGGTGTTCTTTCCCCGGATTTTCGCCATACTACCCTAGATACATACACTTACACACACAGCTTCAGATTACTCTCAACTACATGGGGCTGATGACCAAGATGTCTCAAACCCCTCAAATGAATTAACAACAACTCTCTACAAGTATTTCCATTTCTCAACGAGATATTATTATCCAAGAGAAGTTTCATGTATTTTGATCCCAAAGTTTTCGAGGAATACAACATAAAAAAAAACAAAAAAAAGTCCTCTCGGCATGCCGGAAGGCGGAGGTAGATTTCACCGGACAAACTTGGGGATAGGCGAAAATAGGCAGAATATGCAGGTTTTCGTAGAAGGATCAGACCTCATTTATTGCGAGAAGGTATTTTATTTGGAGCTTAATTAACTTTGTTTTTCGTCATTTTATGCTTATTTTAAACATTTTATTGTCTTATGGGAACGGTAAACTTCTTGTCATTTGGGGTCCATTTTTATACTTGTGGTCACACTGTCCTTATGCAAGGTTTCGACACTGATGTGTAACTATGTAAATTATATCTCCCGCAGAGATTTTGGTTGGTTCCTCAGTTTAGGGGCTGCGACAACGCGGTCATGTAACCCCGTGTAATTAGGGATTATTAGTCTGTAATTCAGGTAAGGACTGCAGGTACTACCGTCAACGACACCTACCTGTGAACTTGGCTACTAGACGGCACCGCAGCCAGCAACTCGCAACGAACGTTGGCATTTCCCCTCCAAAGGAAAGCATACTGAGGGACTTTTAGCGCTCTTAGAAAATCCGACCGGCTTTGAAACCGCGACCTTGGGCATAGACTTTCTGCATGCTACCAGTTACGTCACCGAAGCCGCTTCCCACTTAGTCAGATGTCAAAGTCAACCCCTGGCACCATCCAGCCCATGACGGGCTAAGGCCGATCAAGCGAACGCTGCCCAGCCATTTGGCCTGCAGATATTGGGGTGACGCGTGATCAGCGCGTCGGATCCCCCTCGGCCGTTAATATTGGTATTCGTGATCGGGGTGCTGTCTCACTGTCAGACAGCTACTCAGTTGTCCTCACGAGGCTGAGTGCATCCCGTTCCAACCCTCACGTCAGTTTTAAAATCCCTGACGGAGCCGGGCATCGAACCCGGGGACTCCGGGTGAGAGGCAGGCGCGCTACTCCAACACCACGGGGCCGGCTTAATCAGATGGAAATACTGAATCTGATCTCGTGCAAGTGCGTTGTCATGGCAACGGCTCATCCCTCATCAATTTAGTAGTGTTGCCACGGCAACCTCTGATAGCTCTTGGCATTTTCTTATAATTCCGAAATAATTTTTCTCATCCCTTGGCGTAATGGTGGGTCATATCAAAAATTCTTTCAGACAAAAGTTTTAGGTAATTATTAGGGGAATAGTCCATATTGTACGGTTTTGATACTGTGCCTATTAAGAGAGATATGATTTGTTTCCCGAAAAACCCACTTTTTTCCACCCCTTTGGTCAATGGTTGGTGCTATCAAAAAACCTATTTGACATAAATTGTTGGCACTTATCCGACACATATTATGAACTTTGAATGGATTCGATATTTCACGTATTAAGAGATTTATAGCGAAATTTCAATTTTTCGAAAAAGCCCCCCATTTTGCCCATTAACGAACTCGACCGAGATTTTATATTATGTAAAAAATTCAAAGTGATTGGTGCAAAATTACGGCAGTTATCGTGTCCACAAGAAACTGATATACATATATATATATATATATATACTAGCAGAAGTACCCGTTCTTCGAACGGTCTTTGGTATGAATAACCAGACGTTATCAATTCAGCTACTGTTGCAATGGTTAACGGTTTGTCATTCCTTCAAAAGTTTTTTCAGAACGAAGTTAGTTTTCTGGGAATATCACACACACTGTTAATTTAGGGGCCTTAAAATGTGGTTTTCGGAGACCCTTTATAGTCCCCCGAATTTTGTGTCTCACATTGAAAAGCGGAACATATGCTTTGGTCGTCCTTCTAGAATAATTTTTATATTTCGCCTAATTTAGCATGTATTTTGAAACTTTATTTCCCTATACCCACCCTTCTATGAGAAGTACAGTGAAGAGTTACATAAATGATTAGTGTATTGACCCTCATGGATACCTACCTAATTTTACGATGCTCCAAGCATCCGAACACGAGTTATAAGTGTACATTAAGATACACAGAAATACAGACACACAAATCCACGTTTTGCTTGCATCCGTCAAAAAACAAACCGAAACGCGTAAAAGAAAGAAAATTGAAACTTTAATAAACAAACAATCATATGTTTATAGATAGGTGTATTTATGCAGGAGCAAAGGCAGCTAGTGGCCATGAGGCAGACTAACTCTATTGACTACAACGTATCACCCAGATGTCCAAATATGGATATATCAACCACACAGTATCAAACAAATTGAAGGGGCAGATGACCTCGTAGTTCCACCCTTTAAAACAACAATAACTAACTAACTCAAACAAAATCATCCTTACGATGTACCCGTTTGTTGACAAAAAGAATGATTAGTTAAAATGTGCTCTCAAACTAAATTCACCTGACGTGAAAATAAAATTGAATACCTCAAATTCCTAAAAAGCCGCAAAAATACTATTTCAATTCAGGAATTGTTGAAAATAATATTGCTGTTTGGAGATATAATAGACCTTCTGTACCACATATCGCACGTGTATGTCGGCTCAAAGAATCCTGGAGTGCCCCTTGACCCCCTTAAGCGCATTGACGAGTTTTACAGTCTTAGTTGGTTCCGTGATAACCTTATAGCCATTTGCAAACGTTCACAGAAATTTAATAAATGGAGTGGTATTGCTTCTTACAGAAAGAGATGGAAAGTTGGATGTCATCTCTTGAGATACTGTTGTCATGGTTACCGGCTTATATTCCTTGATTAGTTTATTAAATGAAATTAGTTTTCAGGGATTATCTCAGAAACTGTGGGTTAGAGAGCCTTAAAATGTAGTTTTCGGGGACACTTTAGGGCCCCCGTGTTTTGTTTCTGACACAGAGGGGCTGAAATTGAGCTTTGTCTCGTCGTTGTGTGCCTCTAGGTTGGTGGTTCCCACGGACTCAGCGAGGGAACTCACCACTACCGCCTCGATGGGCAGTGTCCTGGAGCTTGGAACATCTGGTCGGGAGGGATACAACAGGGGAGGTGTGATCAGCACTTCGCCCAGGCGGCTTCACCTGCAAAGCGAACAGGGGCCTCATGAGGGATGGGAGGGGATGGAAGATTGGGATGGATAGGCTAGGAAGAGGGAAGGAGGCGGCCGTGGCCTTACAGTAGGTACCATCCCGGCATTTTCCCGAAGACGAAGTGGGAAACTACGGAAAACCACTTCGAGGATGGCTGAGGTGGGAATCGAACCTCCTCTACTCATTTGGGCCACCCGAGGCTGAGTAGACCCCGTTCCAGTCCTCATACCACTTTTCAAATTTCGTGGCAGAGCCGGGAATCGAACCCAGGACCTCCGGGGCGGCAGCTAACCATGCTGACCGCTACGCTACGGAGGCGACATAATAATAATAATAATAATAATAATAATAATAATAATAATAATAATTGTATAATTATATAGAGATAGGGATTAAATAGACCTTCCGTACCACACCCACACGTGTAAAACACGTGAAAAAATTCTAGACTACCTCTTGACCCCCTTAAGCGCAGTATACTGTATGTATTGATGCATTTTACACCGTAATTTGGTTCCGTGATAACCGTATAGCCGTTTACAAACTTTCCCAGTAATGTAATAATTGGAATTGTATTGCGACTAACAATGACCTGTGAGATTCTGTTGCCATAGTTACCGGGTTGCATACTTTCATTATTTTATTAATTCAAAGTAGTTTTCTGGGAATAACTCAAAAACTATTGGTTTTAGGGCCTTAAAATGTGGTTTTCGCGGCCCTTTGGGCCTCCGAGTTTTGTTTCTGATATTGAGGGGCTGAAAATGAGCTTTGTCTGGCCCTTCTACACCTATTTCAGCATGCATTTTAAGGGGGTATGCCCCTCATATGAGAGGTACGGAGAAGAGTTACATCAATGATTAGTGTCGTGCCTCTGAAGGATATCTGTACCAAATTTTACGTTGATCCACCCAGCCGTTCTCGAGTTATAAGGGAACATACTTGTCCACAGACAAACAAACAAACAAACAGATAGACAGACAGACAAAAATTTCATTTTTGCGCGCATCCGTCATAAAACAGTTTAAAACGCGTAAATAACGCAAATTTCCGTAGAAATTCAGAAAAAACAGACAAACTTTCATTCTTATATATATATATAGAGATATATATACATAAATTATATATAAACTTTTGAACTGACGGTGGTTTTGGGGTCTGGGGGATGTGAAACGCGAAGATATGTCGAAATTTTCCGGAAGTCGAAACATGGGACCCATTGCAATAGTTAGCTTTCTAATGAAATCTACCTAAAACTAAAAGAAGTTCTCTCGGCACGCCGGAAGGCGGAGGTAGATTTCACCGGACAAACTTGGAGATAGGCGAAAATAGGCAGAATATGCAGGTTTTCGTAGAAGCAGACCTCATTTATCGCGTGAAAGTATTTTATAATTGGATATTAATTAACTTTGTTTTTCTTCATTTTAAACATATTTTAAACATTTTATTGTCTTATGGGGACGGTAACCTTCTCGTCATTTGGAGTCCATTTTTAGCCTATTTTCAATTTTGAAAAAATAGGCTTATGAGATCACCTTTTGTCCGTGTGTGTGTGCGTGTGTGTGTGTGTGTGAGGTGTGTGTGTGAGGTGTGTGTGTCCCCCCCTAATAAAATCTAAACGGCTGGAGCGATTTCAGTGAAACTCGGTAAGTTCATAGCACTATTCCCGGCGACCTCGACCGTGCCCATAGAATTTTGTTACGTCTCACCAATCCAACATGGCGGCTGTGCGAAATATTTCACTAGCATTCAGTATCTCCGAAACTATAACGGATATCGCCCTGAAATTGTGTACTGTGATAAAGGGTACTACTAGAAGTTCACCTATGAGACTTTCAAAAACCTGGTTACTACATAACCAACATGGCGGCCAAGCGAAGTGGAGACTTTTAAATAGACTTTTCTCGCGATTTAACTATCCAAACGTAATGAAACTTGGTACAGCAAATATTTATACACATTGCAATGCACTGGAGTCTAATTTAATTCAATTGTTTACATAACCTCAAGATGGCGGCTGTGCGAAATTCTAAAATAAAGTTTTTATTTCTTGTGTCGTAATCATGCGATCGAAGTGAAAGTTTGAATAATGAACCTAGGCAATAAGTGTCCTTGAATGGTACATAACTCTATGGCCTATACATATAACAATCCTAAATGGCAAGCTTCCGTAATATTTAGACGGTTCTCAATATCTATGAATCTTTTACAGCAACCAAACTGAAATTTTTATGTTCATAGAGTCTATGAACATATGTTCACCTATAAGACTTTCAGTAACCTGGTGAGCACGAATCCAACATGGCGGCGACGCGAAGTATAAATATTTAAATGGACGTTTCTCGCGAATTAACTATCCGAGTACCGTGAAACGTTGCACGTTAAATGCTTACACAAATGTTGATCCACTGGCATGTAATTTATTTCAATTGTTTGCATAATCACAAGATGGCTGCTGTGCGTAATTTTAAAATCTCGTTTTTACTTCTTGTGTTCTAATCATGCGATTGAAGTTTGAATACCACACGTACACAATAATCTTAATATAATTGTACAAAAATAAAAATCCAACCTGGCGACCATCTGAAATATTTAGACGGTTCTCAATATCTACGAATCTGTTACAGCAATTAAACTGAAAAGTATGTTGATAGAGGCAATTAACATGAGCAGGATATATGAAAATAGGCTGTACAGTTCTTCACGGAACTACTTGTTATACTTGTGGTCACACTGTCCTTATGCAAGGTTTCGACACTGATGTGTAACTATGTAACGGTCTGTTACTTCTTCACGCAAAATTATATCTCCGCAGAGATGTTGGTTGGTTCCTCAGTTTAGGGGCTGCGACAACGCGGTCATATAACCCCGTGTACTTTGGGTGAGTTTAGAATCTGTCTGATAAACGGTGTGAATTGTGATGGCTGTATTATTCTGTAATTCAGGTAAGGAATGCAGACGCTAAATTTCAAGCAGTAGTTCCTAATGTTGCTACCAGATACTAACGTCAACGCCACCTAGCTGTGAACTTGGCTACTAGGTGCCACCTCACTCAGCAACTCGCAACGAACGTTGGAACTTCCCCTCCAAAGGAAAGCTTACTGGGGGATTTTTAGCGCTCTTAGAAAATCCGACGACTTTGGCCGGCTTTGAACCCGCGACCTTGGGCATAGAAGTTCAGCATGCTACCAGTTACGTCACCGAAGCCGCTTCACACTTAGTCAGATGGAAATCTGAATCTGATCTCTCGCGCAAGTGCGTTGTCAGGGCAACGTCTGATGGCTCATCCCTCATCAATTTAGTAGTGTTGCCATGTCAACCACTGATAGCTCTTGGCATTTTCTTATAATTCCGAAATCATTTTTCTCATCCCTTGGCGCAATGGTGGCTCATATCAAAAATTCTTTCAGACAAACGTTTTAGGTAATTATTAGGGGAATATTGTCCATTTTGTACGGTTTTGATATTGTGCCTATTAACAGAGATATGATTAATGTTTCCCGAAAAAAAAAAACTTTTTCCCACCCCTTTGGTCAATGGTTAGTGCTATCAAAAAAGTTTCAAACATAAATTTCTGAGCTTTATCCGACACATAGTATGAACTTTGAACGGACTCGATATTTCACATATTAAGAGAGTTATAGCAATATTTCATTTTTTCGAAAAAAAAAAAAAAGGTCCCCCATTTTCATCCCCTTCGACCGATTTAGCCCAGTAACGAACTCGTCCGAGATTTTATGGGTATACATATTCGGTAAAAAATTCAAAGTGATTGGTGCAAAATTACGGCAGTTATCGTGTCTACAAGAAACTGATATACAATATATTACATAAATTATATATAAACTTTTGAACTGACGATGGTTTTGGGGTCTGGGGGATGTGAAAGGCGAAGATATGTCGAAATTTTCCGGAAATCGAAACATGGTACCCATTGCAATAGTTAGCTTTCTAATGAAATCTACCTAAAATTCTACCGTCAACGACACCTAGCTGTGAACTTGGCTACTAGAGGCCACCTCAATCAGCAACTCGCAACGAACGTTGGAACTTCCCCTCCGAAGGAAAGCAAACTCAGGTTTTTTAGCGCTCTTAGTAAATCCGACGACTTCAGCCGGGTTTGAACCCGCGACCTTGGGCATAGAAATTCAGCATGCTATCAGTTCCGATACCGAAGTCGCTTCCCACAGACATATGAAAACTGAATGGGATCTCGTGCAGTGGCGTTGTCATAGCAACTGCTGATGGCTCATCCCTTATCAATTAAAAGTAAAGTTGTCATGGCAACCTCTCTTGGCACTTGGCATTTTCTTATAATTTAAATCATTTTGTTCACCCCGTGGCGTAATGGTGGGTCATATCAAAAATTCTTTCAGACAAACGTTTTAGGTAATTATTGGAGGAATATTGTCCATTTTGTGCGGTTTTGATATGATTAATGTTTCCCGAAAAACCCACTTTTTCCCACCCCTTTGGTCAATGGTTGGTGCTATCAAAAAACTTATTTGACATAAATTTTTGGCACTTATCCGACACATATTATGAACTTTGAAGGGATTCGATATTTCATGTATTAAGAGAGTTATAGCGATAATTCACTTTTTCGAAAAAAGCCCCCCATTCTCACCCCCTTTGACCGATTTTGCCCATTAACGAACTCGACCGAGATTTTATAGAGATACATAATGTAAAAAATTGAAAGTGATTGGTTCAAAATTACGGCAGTTATCGTGTCCACAAGAAACTGATATATATATATATATATATATATATATATATATAGATAGATAGATACATATATACATAAATTATATATAAACTTTTGAACTGACGGTGGTTTTGGGGTCTGGGGGATGTGAAACGCGAAGATATGTCGAAATTTTCCGGAAGTCGAAACATGGGACCCATTGCAACAGTTAGCTTTCTAATGAAATCTACCTAAAAACCAGTTCTTTAATAAATTGAGGTAATTTTTGACTAAAATATCCCTTCTTTCCTTACAAATGATACATGCGGCAGGAAAAGGTTTAGTTTACACATGCGACAAATTTCACTCATTCGTAACTGGGAGATAACCGTAATTCTGGGAATTGCTTGCTGGACATATATTTACGTAATATGAAGCAACTCGACTGATGGTTGCGATAGCGGCGGCCAGCAAGCCTCGAGCACGTTATTCCCGGAACAGATGATCTTGCAGTGGTTTTATGAATCACTAACACAATAAAAAAGCCACACTTTTAATTCATAGGAAAACAAAAATATGCTCTGTTTTTAGTTCAGTCCTGTATGACGTTGTATGACGTATTTGATGAGTCTAAAAGATTTACTGTATTTGTTTCAAAGATAGTTGTGGGCATCGAGTCGAAGAAAAACCTGCCGTCCGTTCGCCTTTTAAGAATTGGTCAGCATGAAATGTTGTACAAAAAGTCCAGGACAGCATATCTCTCTATCTTTAACCCTCTCAGTGCCGCACGTATTTCTAAGGTACTAGCCAAGATATGCTGCTCTCTAGAAAAAAAAATAATTACTCTCTCAATTTATATCCGTTTTCAGTGAAATTTTTTCTGTTACATAAAAGGAACGGCTCCTTGAATTAATGTCACTTTGATGTATCCGGAAGGAATTTCAAAGACACTAACTTTGCGATGTTGCCGTTCAATATTTCCAAAAACTCTGTCTGATGAGATAAATGAGTGGCCCACAATTGGGAACCATAGCTGTATTTCCTTCAGACATGCGGGAGCTTCTAGCAGTAACCAGACCCCCCACAGCCATCAGAGAATAACCGAAATATTGTGCACCTTAAATATTTATGCTGGCCAGTTTGTGAAGAAGTGTCGACGCTATTTGGTTTGATCCTTTGGCATGTTGATGTTCTAACCAGACGTAAGAAATTGTTCTCAACTCCAATATCAACGGGTTAAACTGCTTCAACTTGCACTATTCCTCCCACTACTTCTGCCGTTTCTGTTCTTCGATCCGTATTTGAAACATCCACAATAGTATTACAGTCCACAAATCAACAAGGCCACTCATTTGTATGGCTTGAAATGCCCACAACGAAGAAACAACCCGTCCTTCAAATGAGCTTTAAAAGGTGTATTTCGACAAGGCAGCATGCCATTGTTGCGTACGCTTCCTCGATAGTGCAGCCAACTCAAAACTTAAACACGAAACTATCCTTCCCGATAAATAATTATTTATTGTAAAATAATTATGTGGGGGGAATATTGGCAGTTCTTGTACCAGTTAGCTTGTTTTGCAGCCGTATATGGCAAGGCAGACGCCATACTTACGGAATTTAGCGGTCTTTGGACACGTGGAACATTAAACTGGCTTTGCAACCGTAGCCAACATGCATTTAGCGGTTTATGCAAATGAATGCGATTTTTGTTGGCCATTTTCAACGGTTTTGAGCGGGATATGCACTCTGAAACTTATTCCACTGTGTAGCCAGTTAAAAGTCAAACTCGACAAAAAGTGCACTTTCGGCCTTTGCATCTGGGCTACTCAAATGAGGTACATCAAATACAGTTGACGAGAAAATGTTACATCTTTGAAGTTAGAAGATGTTACATTGTTAAAGTTAAGAGCCACACTTATTGCAACTAGGTCATCTGACACACCAGTTGTGGTCGCCGGAGCCAACCAGGCTGACGCCACGTAATTTTTCAGGTGAAAATTCCACCCCTCTGTCGCCAGGATTGGAACTCGGCCGTCCGGGTGATTGACGAGCAGGTGCCATCACTCTCCCATAGCTCAAATCTTACCTTTTAGGGGTCCTTTGGAAGCTCTTTGGTATTTGATCATTTATTTATACACTTAATAAAACGCTCCACACACTTTATGTTAGAAATGTTGTATTAAGTGTATGAACGATTCATGTATTTTCATTTCAGGCACTAGGAGATAAATTGTCACTGAATCTGAAATATTACTGATCTGTTTATACATACATACATACAGTAAATCCAGCAACAAACTGTCGCTTTGCTTCACCGTTATATTACTCTGACGTCACGGGTTAAGTTCTGGAATATTCCTAAATAGTCAATTCAGTTGTTTTTTCCAATGATTGATTGACTGAACCACGAAGTCGCAAGCAAATAATCATAAACATTTTATTAGAAACACTTATTTACTTCATCTTTAACAAGATTTATTATTAAATATTGTTAGACCAGTTAAAGGAACAAAATTCAGAAAGATTATAAGAATCTCCTTTCAATTCCTACTAATTTGTTTAACCTTCAAATATTATAATTACGAAATGGAAAAGACAGGTCAAAATACGATTATGAACTTCATACAGATTCAATGAAACTTACGAAACAAGAAATAAGCAGAGACGTATCAAAATAATTGCAACACGAATAATGATCATAATCTGGAAACTTGTCAAACAGAGAGAGAGAGAGAGAAATAGAAAGCTTTGAGAAAAAGTGCCAAAGCAGAGAGGATGAGTTCATGAGTGCAAATGAGAAAGTTTGCTGGAACATGGTCATGGTTGGTCACATTTATGGAAGGTCTGGAGTCATGAAGGGGAGTGTGTCACTAGGAGAAGTCATGTTGTTTGAAATAACTTGTGCCGTGTGTGCAGGGTGACTGAGCAAGAGTAGCAGTCGTGAGCTTTGTCCATGTAGTTCGACGGTTTGACTAGACCAGCAGTCGTGAGCTCGGTCAGTGTAGTTCGACGGTTCGAGTAGACCAATAACTTTAAATGCCTTCAAAATTCACACCAATTGAGAGTTTTGCAGTAATGCCATTCGATGTAAATTTTTCTTACAGGAAAAGAATTCTAATATTGAAATGGTACTCTGATCCACCCACTTATTCCAAGCTGTGGGGCCATTTTAGTAGCTTGTAAACCTTGTGAGTTGGCGTTCATTTCTAGATGGAAATACTCAATGAAAATTTTACAAAGAAATGACGTCGAACGTTGAGGAAGACTCTGAACTTTTTGCATTCCACAAAGAAAAGTCTCACAAAATGTGTCAAGGTTTGCCTCCTGTGAAATCAATATTTTGTGTTTTCTTCCAATGTTGGCCCTGAGTAAAATTCCAGCGTAATAGCTGCTTGATTGATTGTAATCAATCAACTGGATACCATGAGTTGTTTACATTCTTAGGTTGGTCGTCATCTCCAAATTAAACCTCTGAAATATATTTTGTGAAAATATCTCACAGATCGGTGTAGCTGGTTAGCTTTTAGGCACTAATAATAACTTGAGTGGCCATAGTTTTGTTTCTGGTACCTGCAATAATGTTATTGCATTCGGTCCTGTTGTTAACGGATGATACCATACACACAAACATTGTGCCTGTACAGCTTGAACAGCTGAAACATTTTGCGTGGATGAGAGGGAATCCCGTAAGTCTGAGAATGGGTGAGTAAAGTCTAATGTAGACCTCTGGCGAGGCGTAACTGTCCGTAAGTCTACATATAGAACCTAAGTAATGGCGAAGTAATCAGATGATATGTAAACAGGCCAATGTATGAATGTGTGTCCGATCGATCTATCATTCCACCTCAAACCGAATGAAATAATATTTTAAGCAGACCTAAAACAGTTGTTAAAAACGATATGGAAACACTAGAGTTATCAGTGCCAGAGGCTGAACCAAGCATCGAATCATAATAATTCTCAAAATCAGGAGTCGTTTACACGTTGAAGATCACGACCACAGTTAAAATGTAAACAAGTTATGATCATAATTGGCACAAGTTTCGTCTAATGTTACGCAGGGTTGCCATCTGGTAAACACAAAATAAGAGTATGTATATAACAATAGCCAAACTTTGCAGAATGCACAAGATCAGAGTCTAAATTATTCAAAAAGTTGTATTGAAAAAGGATAATGAATAAAATGTCAGCTACTGCTGAACAACTTGTTACATAAGTAACATAGATCAAATATTATGCACAATTTCCATCTTGAAATAAAGGCCTGTTTCCTCGAGTTGCATCTTATGGCCTCACTTCCTTGTTTGATGCGGTCGGTTTCTCCCACATATGCTACGTACGGCAGTGCAGTTTAAGCTCGTAGATTTGTCCAAAGAGTAACAGCTGAAAATACTAAAATTAATTTTGGTTTGGAGGCTTGCCAAAACTATGACGTCATGCAATAAAGAATATTAGTATAATTAGGAATTCTTTGTTTTAATCAATTTACAAAAAGAGTAGTTTTTACCGTACTTGAAAGAAGTTGTTAGTTAATAAAGCAAAAAAGGGTTTTTGAAAGCTCATGAACATCGCTCTTGCTCATCATGATCCTGCTCGCAGGCTTGGCTGCACATCCCATACATACTCCGACTCGGACGCTGACAGATTGTTATAGGCCTGTCACCAGGGAATGGAATGTTTTATTGAAATAATGAAATAATGTTATTATGTTGAGAAAAAAGTTTGAAGTGCTTTAAATAGTTAGGTGAGGAACAGTTAACAGTATATATATCAAAGATACTCAAACATCGGATTTGAAATAAATTGCACTATGAAGGTATAGTTTAGGTTCAATGGAAGCACAATCAGCACAGCATGATACAGAAAATAGTGACTTAACAGCCGCAAGGAAAATGACAGATGCTTACAGACAATATTTCATTGTGAAAGTTCGTGTAGAAAGCATCTTTGAGCCAAAGCAAAGATTGCTTGCAATATTTTGTCATGAATTTTTCGAAATCACTAGTATGGAATCGGACATGAACATTGAAGCAAAAAATAGTTGAAGCCGAACTAAACATTTGAAGTACATTTCAACAGAATTAACCCTTCAGGCGGGCTATTTAATCCGGAGGTGTTCACTTCTCCGGCGGTATTTAAATTGAAGCTCAGCAGAGGTTTAGACATCAACAAGGTAAAAAATTAATAATGTTAAATCTACGAAATATAACGTAATGAAAATGTTAGGAATACTTACCGAGATCATTCATGTCCAATGTTTCTCAGTAATATATGTGACCACTGCTTTTCAGGATTGTCCATGATCACACGCAATTTTTTACAAAAATATAATAATTTGATAAGTTCCCCTTTTGGGGTTTTGCAATGAAAGCAAGGACATGATAATGCTCAATCTACAGAATATATATATATATAATATTCGGGTAAAATTTCCAGGAAAAGCTGCATTTTGAAAAGCTTTTTAGGCCCCGTATATGTATCCCGTGTATAATTGTCAACAAAATGTAAATATTAGTTCAAACCTGTCCCTTGGCATTGTTTGACGGAATATAGGGGTCTCTAAAAATTCATCCCTAGTGAATTAGCTCTTTAGTACCCTGCATTATCCCCATCAACTGCCCCCTGTCACTGACTCCCACTTCCTGGCGCGCGACTTGGTTTCAAGGGCGCGCCAACTATACATTCTTCCGCGAATATATTTGTTTCTCAAACAATTAGTTCAATCACCTTGTCGTCGAAAAACAGATAAAAAGAATCTAAAACAGATAAAAAGAATCTAAAACAGACGTGAAATGCTTTCCTTTTCGCGACATACCCATGTGAACCTCTCGCCACAAACACGTTGTTATTACAGCTGAAGCTATTTCTTCTTCATCAGCCCTGTCTGCCACTTCACCAATAACATCATGCTGTGTGTGCATGTCCGTATCACTACCGAAAATATCACCTCCCTGTACATCACTTCCACTACTGTCATTTATCAAACGAATAATCTCTGCACCTGTAAGATAATGAGACAGCCCGGCAATTATTTATCTGCGACTGAGTAGCTTCTAGCCTACGAAGCAAAAAATTATCTACGTATTATTTGCTTTAGGTGCTTCCCCTTCATAAGTGGCAAAAATTATCAAGTTACTAGTTGAAACCCGTCAATACATGACGGTCAATAAGAAAATATTTACTGAAGAATTTTCTTATATACGTTCTTTGTACAATTATTTTTTGGCACTGTTGAAACTTTAAGGGCGTCAAAAGATTGCACTCTAGACATTGCAACATACTGCTGGCTAAGATTAAAAACTTGATGAGGCAAATTGAGACCTATGTGTTCCAGAGTTCCCCCTTGAGGGATAAAGTAAAGTATGTCAAGCGAATCGGAAAATGTTGCCTCTTAAAAGATTGTTTTATCCGATGGTGTTAAATCAAGTTAAATCTCCGCCAAATTTTAACTGCACTAATTTCCAAATTCAAGCAATTTTCGTACATATTTCTTATAATTAATATGGTGGCATTTAGGAACCCTTAGGAAACTTCAGATTTCTAAGGAGCATAACTATGGGTCAAGGTTTGGAGTATTCTGAGGAATCTGAGGAGTCTAATATATACAACTGGCCGCAAGAACCGTCGCTTATAATTTTGGAATATACATTAACGAAGAAATGCGATGACGTGCAAGCAATTCCTACTTTAAAACAATATGGACCGTATGCATGTGGCACAGTGCCATTGGCACCGAATGAAACCGAGGACATAGCATTTGTTGTACTGCCGATTATTCTCTCTTAAATTCCTTGAGATTTCATTTCTAGTGAAAAATTGTTGCAGTCTATCAAATATTTTAGGACCCTACACTGTACGGCATAATATCTGGAATAGTTTCAGAAATGGCATATTTATTTTCGATTTTAAAAGTGGCTTCGTATTTTTCTCCGATTTCCCACTTTTTTGTGGCTATGTTCTTTTTCGTCAAATGGGTATATTTATTGTAGCATTTCTCTCCAAATTAACGCCATATTCAATAACACTATATTGGCCTGCATCAACGCAGCCACCAAATATTAAATGACAAATAACAGCGTGGTTAGTCTCATTGTTATGTACTCTAAACAAATAAAACAATAATATTCACTTATACAATGAAGTTCAGATACTTTCATTCTCAAGTTTGTTGCTGATGAGAATGCGATGATATTGATCGCCAATAATAAAATCTTATAATTATTCATGCCAGCAACAATTTTTACAATTTGCCTGCAAACGCAGCTCATTTTCTGCATTTTTGAATAAAAGTACGAAACTGCTCTAAATAAGCAATTTCCATCACCTGTTGTAGGTACAATCCTTTTCATTTCCATGACCGTAAATACTTCGCCAACTACTGGAATGAGCCACCGTAATGGAGGGAGTTTAAGAGTTAGACTAAATGGCCAGTGCTTGTCAAAAATCGTATTAACACAGGGAAGCCCAATCTTAAGGCTCTGAGCTATCGCCCCGGATTCCGAGTTCGATTTCTGGTTTGCCAAGAAATTTAATTCTGGGCTGAGGGCTGGAACGGGGCGCACTCTTGAGGCAAAACTAAGGAGAGCAAGGTTAGATTCCTATCTCAACAATCTAGGATGTGGTTTTCCGTGGTTTGCCACGTCCACTGCAGGTAAATACCGGAGTGACCACGATGTTTGAGTCCATCAAATTAATTATGTTCGTCAATTGTCTCTCATGGCGAAAGCGATTGTGGCCATCTTTTTTATTTAATAATTTAAAAGCATATGGGACGTAAATCGTGGAGAATTCCTTACTTTACGGGAATAATAAAAGTAAAATATGTAAAGGCAATAGCTAGAAAGAATAATGGGGAAACAAGAATATATGTCGGAGGTGGGATTCGAACTGCTCCCATTGCGCGATGCATAAATGACCCTTCAACGCTGCCGTCTGTGCTACCACTGGTGGAAGAGTGCAATATAAAGTTACTTGAACAACATTTACACTCAACAGCCAGTATAAGCTCTTTTACATTTCCCGTCCTTTATAATATTCTATTCCTGTTTATATCGTAGATACTTCATAATCAGTATTCCCCTCCTTTATTTAATTCTTATAAATAACCATTACATTAAAACGCGGTGGACATCCGCCATGTCTGTCATTAACCAAAGTGATTCTGCGCATGCGCTTGAGCTAATAATTTTGCAGTTTTGTTTATAAATTTAAATATATATGTTAACATATTTTGTTTATTTTAAAGATACTCTGCAAAAATACAGGCCCAAGGGCTTTCGTCAGAGTGCATTACGAAGTCAATCGGTTCAGCAGTTGTGTCAATCTCGCCGTAACAAAAATCAACTTACTGTTTTAAATATATAGATACATAGTTTACAAACATTCTCGAGATGGCAGGCAGGATAGACTGTAGTTTCTAAAGCAACTAACTTGAAACATCGTTTCAAGTTATTTCGCTGATCGATATGAGTCGTCAAAAGCAATGGATATCGACCAACTTCGTATTAGTTCTAATTATAAAACAGAGATGGCATGAAAGTACATATCTTCTCGGTTCATAACGTGAAAAAAGATCCCGCGAAGCAGCAGTTAGAATAGGCATTCAAATTTCCGCCTCCACCGGCCGTTCGTGGTACGTCCAACCGGCTGAACGAGTCGAGTCCGTACAGTGTACGGCGTTTGGCTTGAGAAATATAATTAAAAAATTGATTATATTATATTTTTCTTTTTCCTCACTAATTAGTTAGAAAAACGAGCATCAACGAACGTTCTTTTAGGTGACTACTGTGTTTTTCCTTCGTCATTTGACGTTCTGGAAATAGGGTTCTCGGGAAATTATGCATTGTTGCATCTGTACATAAAAATGGAGCTAATATATAATTATTATATTGGACACTGACTCAAATCAGTCAATAAAACAAAATGCAGTGTCTCTCACAAAAAAAAAGTACTCAACTTTTCACAGTCTAACTGAACATTAAGATTTAAATAGTCTGCCCATTGTATGAGAGGCGGCTACATAAATTAAATTACAAACAGCCAGCCAGTTGAGTGATATACTGATTCCAGGATTTTTCTGATCTCGTTTTCTTTATCTTCATGGTATGTCCAACACTTAGCAACGTCTCAATCTGAATGTTTGATTTATCGAGAATGTTAATAATATGGTAAAGACAATAAAGACAATTATAGCACACCACGGCACATACATATCAAAATCTCCCAACTTCGCATCGCATGTATAAAATTCGACTCAAAATCTCAACAGGGCTTCCGACCACAAACGTAAGTTAAACACAAAATCCATTTACCTCATTCCTATTACACAATAAAATACTCCTCGCCCACAATTTGTTGTTGGACTTAGAGCTAAAATGGTAGCTTTCTTTACACAAGACTAAACAAAATTCCTTTGTGTCCTAGTGATCTATTTGACCATGGTTAGGTTAGTTATGGATATGAAAATACATAACCTGTGCACGGCCCCATGGCCGCTTGCTGAAGGAGGGAGCGTCGCGTCTCTCGTCTTGGGCAGTTGGTTGGCGTTGGCGTTCGTTCGCACCTCCCACGGTCGTAAGTTCTGCATTGGGTACCTACCTCTTGGCGTTAAACCCCCCAAGCGGGTCAACTGTACAATTTAAATGTATGTGTAAAATAAATAAAAATATTGTATTGACAACAACAACTAACTCTTGTTTAATTACTACCCACCCTCCCCACTCCTAATCCAAACTGTTAACCTCAATGTTAAGAAATTGTCCTTAGGTACTATAAAATTAGCTAGGTAGCCAAAGTAAGTATAATGAAAAATGAGTTAAGTGTATGTGCATTAATTAGCCTTTGGATTAGCTTAACAGTTAGGTTTCGTTTTTACTCTCTTCGCATAATCTAAAACGTAATTTTAAAATATTAAATTTAAAATGTAAAATGAAAAAAAAAACTAAAATCTAAAATAAAAAAGTAAAACACACTAAGGTTGGGTTGGGTTTTGGGGGTTGGGTTGGGTTGGGTTAGGTTAGGTGGGGTGGGGTGGGGTGGGGTTGGGTTGGGTTGGGTTGGGTGAGGTGAGGTTAGGTGAGGTTACGTTGGGTTGGGTTAGGTTGGGTAGGGTAGGTTGGGTTGGTTACCCACTTAATTTTTGACTAGACGGCTACTCCCGCCGCTTACCCACTTTTCGACCAAATTTTCGAATATAATGCTGCTCCCGCCGTTTACCCACTTATTTTTCGACTAGACGGCTACTCCCGCCGCTTACCCACTATTTCGACCGAATTTTCGAATTTAATGTTCCTCCCGCCGTTTACCCACATTTTTCGACTAGACGGCAACTCCCGCCGCTTACCCACTATTTCGACCAAATTCGGTTAGGTTGGGTTGGGTTAGGTTACGTTACGTTACGTTGGGTTGGGTTGGGTTAGGTTAGGTTAGGTTGAGGTGAGGTGAGGTGAGGTGAGAGGTTGGGTTGGGTTGGGTTAGGTTAGGTTAGGTGAGGTGAGGTGAGGTTGGGTTGGGTTGGGTTGGGTTAGGCACGGCCGACTGAATGCGCTCATACCGGCCTAGACAATGAGACCTTTTTCATGAAATCTTGTTAGTTACTCAACTGCTCACACAGCGCTGTTCACCAAGCATTGCACGACTAAGACTTATCTCTACTTAGCGTAAAACAAAGTCCCCGATTCTTGGATATCACGGGTAATCTCGAGAACCACTGGATGGATTTTGATGCGGCTTTCACCATTCTATACAGGTAATATCGAGGAAGATTTCTGTAGAAAATACTTGATTTATGATCAAAGGGAGCCAAGCAGTAACGATTTTAGATTTCAGTGAATAGGTCGAAGAAAGAACTTGACGTCCGTGCGCTTTTTAAGCTTACGCTGGACAAACCGTTAAAAATATCAATATACTATGAGTGTAAGAATTGTTCAGCACGAAAAATTGTACAAAAAAGTCCGCGTGAGCATATCTCTATCTTCGATACATAGCCCACTATAAGTGTTTTTAGTTTGGACGGGAGGGGGATTTGGCTTGCACCTCGCCATTCTTAAATTACGTCTGACAGGAATTCATAACTGTTCCCGGGCGAAGCCGGGGCGGGTTGCTAGTGACACTATTATATTATCATTATAATTCCCACAATATCAAAATGCAAATTATATCACAAAATAAAATAGCGTGCTAATAAATCTAAGAGAAATTAGACATACCTTGCACCTCGTTACAGTTGAATTCGATCAGAATCACTCGGTTTTCATTAAAGTTTATGCATTTTTCTGCTGAACGGTTTGGAAGTTATTTACTTAAAATATTCATTTTTGTATTTTTGTACTATTTGTGTTCATGATTTCATTACATTGTCAGAATTACCGACAGTAGTGGCTACGCTGGCTAAAGCACAGCGTTAGGCCATGGGGCCAAGCTCTCTGCTGACTCGGTAGACGCGTGTGTTCGAGCCCCACCGTCGGCCGTCCTTGAAATGATTTTCCGTGGTTTCCCCATTTTTCAACACCAAGCAAATGCTGAGACGGTACCTCCTAACAGGCCACGGCCGCTTCCTTCCACATCCTTGCCCAGTTTCATTCATCTTCATCCATTCCATCTCTCATCCTGACGCGCAGGTCGCCCACGGGCGTCGACTAGAAAGACCTGCACTCGGCCTCTCAGGAGGCCACACGAAAAAAAATGACAGAATTAATGCTTTAATTAGTAGGGTATACTATTCAGTGTACCTATTATAAATAAAAACCGTGAGGTTTCTCACCTCCCCATATTACGAAACCCGGTTGCCTAATACGGGGAAAGTTCACTTTTAAAGTTAACAATAATATCAGAGGGTATTAAAACATCAAACGTGCCCATATTTGTAATATACATAGTATATCGCCTGAGGTTTACATTGGTGAGAAAACCAAAATTATTCCGTTCCTTCTTATGTCTAATGTGAGCCCTATAAAAAAACCTCCCCATATTTGACGACTTTCCTCTACCCATTTTTAGAAGATACCTTATGCACTGGACAGCTGAATCCGTGATTAATTGTATAGGTAGCTTCGTAAGTCTCAGAATTCAGGAAGTCCTTTCTAGCAGCGTTACTAGCAGCTTTCAAAGTTTCAAGGTAAGAAAGAAAATATTCCTCTAGCCAGTTTAGGCGACTGACATTTAATGAGAAAATATGCCCTTTGGATTTCTAGACTGAATATGATGATATGTGATGCTTACGTCATGCATAGCGAACCATTTATTAACGTTTTTCAAAAAAAAAAAAAAAATGGTTGCTTCTGCGTCCATGAATGTGTACGCTTCCGGGTGCATGCCTATATTTTCTTTCAGTGTACTAATGGCACCAATAACTTCTGACGAGAACACTTCCTTGGCACGCCGAACAGTCATTTTTTCAAATTTAGTGGGTTCGATGTGTTTTTAGTGAGGTGTCTGACCGGTTTGACGATCTCACCCTTTTGCATTGTGTATAGAAATGACAAGTATTTCCCTGAAATTATTCCAGTACCATCAGTCATCTCTCGTTACAGAAACTGCGTTCTAATGTTTTTTTTTTTTTTTTTTTTTTTTTAGAATGTGACAATGATCAAAACTAGGGAATACATTCCTAGACTCGTCGTATTGACCATTGGTTGCAAATTCCCTCCCCCTAAATGCCTCATCATTGTAGTGTTAGTTTTGTGATTATCAGAGACAGTTATTATAATTATGAAACCGCATGGTTCAACCTCGAGAATAACGTCCAGCAGGAGTTTATGTAAGTCCCGTCCTGACAGCTGCTTCGTGAAAAAGAAGGCACACGGTATCTGATAATTTGTCGAAAGATCTCTTAGCACAAAACACAACACACGATTAGCTGCTACTTGTTCCCGGCTGTAATTTTGATCCTCTCTTTCCTTTTAATGAGACGGTGCTGGAGTTGTGTCCTTGTACCCCAAGAAGGTGCAAGGTATGTCTAATTTCTCTTAGATTTATTAGCACGCTATTTTATTTTGTGATATAATTTTAATTTTGATAATGCGGAAATTATAATGATAATAATTATATAGTGTCACTAGCAACCCGCCCGGCTTCGCCCGGGAACAGTTATGAATGTGCAAGGAATTCCTGTCAGACGTAATTTAAGAATGGCGAGGTGCAAGCCAAATGCCCCTCCCGTCCAAACTAAAAACACTTATAGTGGGCGATGTATCGAAGATAGAGATATGCTCTCGGGGACTTTTTTGTAGAATTTCTCACGCTGAACAATTCTTACACTCATAATATAATGATATTTTTAACGGTTCGCCCAGCGTAAGCTTAAAAAGCGCACGGACGCCAGGCTATTTTTTCGACCTTTTCACTGAAATCGTTACTGCTTGGCTCCCTTTGGTCATAAATAAATTATTTTCTACACAAATCTTCCTCGAGATTACCTTTACAGAATGGTGAAAGCAGCATCAAAATCCATCCAGTGGTTCTTGAGATTACACATTTAATATACGTACTGTACAAGCTGATTCCGTATCGCGCCTATAATGGGAGAGGAGTGCGCTCTACCGGCAACGAGTAGAAACTTTCCAATTACATGTTATACATGGGTTCTGACTGGGAATGTCAAGGCCGGTATAGAGCGCAGCTCGTATTCAGTCGGCCGTGGGTTAGGTTGGGTTGGGTTGGGTTGGGTTGGGTTGGGTGAGGTTGGGTTGGGTGAGGTTGGGTGAGGTTGGGTTAGGTGAGGTGAGGTGAGGTGAGGTGAGGTGAGGTGAGGTGAGGTGAGGTGAGGTT